>JAILYB010000074.1:1358098-2716197 GCA_021437785.1 Rhodomyrtus psidioides | reverse complement strand
CGTTGGTGTCATTACCAACGCCCTTTCGGTACCTAACGCGAGTGATTTTCCTAGTTAAGAATTCATGCAGGTGCAATTTTGGGTGAGGTAGGTTGATTCAGGGTTTCATGCAGATTGGAAGACTATTCCTATCAATTACAATCAATTTTAGTGAAAGCGCAATCAAGTGCATAAATAAATCACATCAATGCACATCAATTCACATCACATGGCCTCCTAGTATAGCCATAAGGGCTTAGGGAAGGCATGATTTAGGACCGGGGTAAAATGAGAAGATTTGGAGGCGATTTAGCCCGAAGGGCAAAATCGTCAATTTTTGGAAGACTCGGATATCGAATTACCCAAAATATTCCATGGCCAGTTGTTTGTGGCCATTTCCCATTTTTGAGATTTTTTTTGGAATTTCTTGATTTTTCTTCAATTTTTGGAAGACAATTCGCCCAAAGGGCGAAATCGTCATTTTGAGAAGGGTCGGGATTCAAAACACCCGGAATGAGCCTTGGCCAGTTGATTGTGGCCATTTCCTATTTTTTGGGATTTTCCTGGATTTTTTAGAATTTTTTTTTGGAAGACGGTTTGCCGGAAGGGCAAAACCGTCATTTTTGGAAAGATCGGGCGTCAAAAGACCCGAAACAGGTCGTGGCCAGTTGAAAGTGGCCATTCCTATTTTCTGAAATTTTTTAGAATTTTTCTGAAATTTTCAAATTTTTTTGAATTTTTTATAATTTTTTATTTTTTATTGAATTTTTGAATTTTTTTATTATTTTATTTTTTTAAATTACGAAAATAGTGATCCAGATTGGACTTCTAAGCCCAACCCTTTCAAAGGCCTTAAGGGCCCAAGTTGATTTAAGAAAAAAAGATACTTAATGGGCCTAATCCTAAACTCATTCTTTTCCCCCCAATTTTTAAGGAAAGCCCAAATTTTGTTCTTAAGCCCAATCTCATTTTCCAAGCCCACTATCTACCTAGGCCAGCAGCCCACTCGGCCGACCCAATGCTTAACCAAATTTGCCGAAACCAGCCAATTGTGCACCCAAAACTATGTTATGTTTTACTACTCTTCTCTTCTTCTTTTTTTGTTTTTGTTTTGTTTTTGTTTTTTTTTTCTATTTTTACTAATTGTGCATGGGACTGTTCTTTGCAGGACATCTTCTTCATGGTCTTCTCCATTGTAAGCTCCATCATGCAGACTCTACTATGACTGCTCCTATCATCAAGACTATTCCAATCCTCCTCATCTAACGTACATGATAATTAATATTTGGCTTGGAATGAATTATGGAACCAATTAAGCTGAACTTGACCATTCGCGATTTCTGTACGGGATCTGAGCAGCAATTTTCTACTTTCAAACTTGCAATCAGCACATCAAACAACATCAATATAGGTCAAAGATACTTACCTGCAGAATTAATTGGTTTGGTTTTGGTTAGAACAAGCTCGCAAGTTCACAAATGGTCCGCGAGTTCATCAGGGTCGAACGCATGGTTTCGAGTGATGTCAATGAAAAAAAAAAGAGATGGGAGTTCTAGCTTAGAGGACTGGCTAGATGTAAATCGGACAAAGAACTCAAAGAAATATGCTCAAATCAGTGAGTCACCATTAAAGGCCGAATTCAAGAGCTTTGGCGACGTTTACTTTTTGACGATGAAAACACAAGCGAGCTAGTTCAACTCGTTCGCTCTGTCAAGATGAAGCTTCAGAGGTTGATGGTGTGCCTTGGCATGGCCTGGAACATATTAACGATGTCCGTGAGTCTCCGCTCGCAAGGTCCTTCGGTGGTTGCCGCAAGTTTTTGTGATTGCTCTCTGTGCAAAATGAAATCCTCCCCTTTTCACGATCTAGCTCTCATGTTCTTGGTATTCTCTCTCTTCTGTCGACAAGCGAATGAATTCCCTCATTTCTGAACACTCCCTCCTTTTTTCTCTGTCCAGAAGGACTTGCATAATACCCCCCAAAGAGGTCATCCGTCGCTCCCTCCTCCAAAATTCATTAGCTATTTGTCCTTTATTATTATTTTTATATCATTATTTTTTTGTTCTCTTCTTTTCAGCGTGGAATCTCTTTTCTTCAATGCTCTTTCATCAACTTCTTTTTCCTTTTTTAATCTCATCTTGTCTGCCCACTTTTGTCTTCCTTTGGCTCTCTTTTTTGTTCTTTTTACATTTTTTTTATTCCTTAGTGCTCTCCCCCTTTTTTTTAATCACTATTGTCTCCTCTTTTTTTATTCTTCTTCAGTTCTTTGTGTCGCATGTGTCCTCCATAAAAAAAGTGGAGAGAGCCTTTGTCCATCTTGGGGAACCCCCCTGCTTTCTCCTTTTTTTTTTTTGTTTTTGGTGCGTGACTGCGCGGGTCTGCAACTGAGTTGCAGACCCGGTTCGGACCGGGTCGGGCGGGTCTGACCCGACCGGCCCGGACGATTCCCCTCGCCTAATTGAGCCCCAAAGCGATTTTTTTTCATGAAATTGATGGCAAAATTGGACTCCTTGACATGTTTTCTATCAAATATGGGTATTTTTGTGAATCAATTGATTGAAATTTAGTGAAAACCCCAAATTGTCCCTAGGATCCGAAAATTAATTATCGCCAAATTGAAGGCCCAAACGATCAAATTAGTCCAAATTAAGGCCATCAGTGGATTCAGCATGATGAAAACTATAGGGTAGGGATGTTTAATTTGAATGGGTATGCTCACATGAAATTTAATTTCAAAAATTGAGAAACCGGGGACTAAATTGGAAGATTTTTATGCAATTAAGCCCTTTTGGTTAAAATTGATCAAATTGGAGGGCCAACTGACCTAATTGCACTTCAAGACTTTAGAATCCAATGTCATAGTTTATAAAAAGTGGAAATTGAAAATTAAAAGACTCGAAAAGGAATTTTTGGGCTCGGTTCGGGTTTATGTTTGTTAAGGAACATAGTGACCCGAGCCCAAATTTTGAGATTTAAAGTGACACACTTGAATAGAAAATTAAAAAAAAATTATTGAACATTTTTGTGTATTTTTCTGACCACGAATGGTATTTTTCTGATTTTTTGGGTATTTTTAATAATTAACTAAATTCGAAAAATATTAAAAAAAACCAAAAAATATTTTTTGTTCAAAATTGGTTCCTAAGGCTAAGCCAAGGCTTTCAAAGTTGATTTTGTGATTTTATGACCTTTTTTGATATTTTTAATTAATTCTTTTTAAAAAAATAAAAATTATAATAATAGATGGTCAAAAATCAGGTGTCAACAGTGACCTAATACGTGCAGGCTCTGATACCACATGTAAGCTGCGTATTTAATCCTGTATGCAGCGACCCAAGATACACACGTACAGATACATAAATCCCTGTTCCATCCATAGAGTCAAAGAGTTAACGCACCTTGTTTTGGATTCATCGTTCTTGATGCGGAATTGCGAGAATCTGACGCTTAAGAGCTTCTCCTCTATGAACCCCCTTGATCACTGGCTTCAATGAGACGGCCCCTCACTGTCGTTTCTGACAATTTCTATATGTGAGGTTATGTGGACATTAGGGTTTAGAGGAGGGACTTAAGCACTATTTATAGAGAATGAACCCTACCCCTCATCAAGGATAAGGATATCTCGGCCCATACTATCCAGCACCATATCCTACTTGAATTAAGAAATTATATATCTCTTTCTTATTAGACCAAATAATAATTACAGTAACAATTAATAAAGCCCACAATTGAATATTAAAACAGAATATTCTAACAGTCACCTCTGCAAAAACTCAGCACGTAAACGACGTCTGTGCCATTCCCAGCATTCCCGCAGTAGAACCCGACGTTCTATGCCACATGCTAGGTGCTAGGGAGAGGAGAGGAGAGGACGAGCTCGCGGTTCTGGGCATCGTCCCCAGCAACCGTGAAGTTGGCCGTGTCGCAGTATAAGTGTTGAGCGCCGGAGAGGTCGATCCTTAGGAAGTAAAGACAGAGAAGGACAGAAGGAAGGCGAAGAAGAAGAGGAGAGATTGAAGGAGACCCCAGACGTGGAAGTGAATTATGGAGGTCATGGTTGGGAAGAGATTGAAGAGATAGACGACAATAGAGAACGAAGACCATTACAAGATCTTTAAATGCAGTTGGTATGTTTTTCCAGCACAGGGCATGGTCCATGTCAACCCTTGAAAGTTGACATACCATGCTGGCTGCATTATGCCACCGATCATCTGTTGAAAATTGTTCTAATACGAATTTTCAACAAATAAATAAATCGAGATCAACTCTTGAAATAGAGAACCGAATCGTTTATCACCGGTTTCAAATTTTAGGAACTGAGAACCTCTCAAGATCAATTTGTTCGGTTTGGTTCCCAGGTTGGAACCGACCGGTGCTTACCCTTACGAACGATTGACTCCACTACCTATGCACAACATCTAGCAATAGCCCTATTTGCCATTCCCGCAATAGATCACCTCTTCAGTAAATAAACAAGTGTGCTCGAAAAAGATCTTAAAGTTCAATACTAAATATGGTTCGATAGCGCCATTGTTCGGTTGATCCGTGGTACCTGCGATGTCGACGGTCTATTGACTCCTCTCCCCGCCTTATTCGCCTCAATGTGAGTCCTTCAAAGTTGTGTCATTTTGCTTATCTGACTTGCTTACTCCGCAAAAGCTAAGCGTGATTGTTGACATGTTGTGGCATCTCCATTATTTAGGCATTGAAACGAGAGAGTCTGTGTTTTGACTCTTGATGATCTTAGCCATCTAATATAGCCACAATAGATGTTGGTTTACAAATTGGCATTTTTCGTTTGTGATTTTAACGAATGCCTCACGTTGATCCAATTCAAAAAGATAAATCGCTTGATTGAACAAAGAACAGTTCCGGCACTTGATTGTAAAACAGCAAAAGATCCCGAATTTTGCACCGTTTCAGATTTGTGTCTTTTGAAATTAGCAATAGTTTTTTCCTTTGTCATCTGCACAGCTTAAATCTTTCGTTCCTCTTTTTCCCTATCATCTAAATTTCTGTTCTCGCGCGACAAGACAATTGGGGAATCGGGAGCCCCCAGAAGTCCTCCACTCGATTTCACATGGTGCCAGTGGGCTTTTTTATAATGAACCGTGGGCTCTAATAGTTGGGTTTCATCCGACGGTCCAAGACTCCCCATCACGTTTCTCTCTGCATCGTTCCCCTTTCATCACGCCGTCGTCGCTCGATCACGAGCAACGGCATCCGCCGTCAGAAGTTCGCGTGCGGAACCGCCACCTACAGTCGATGCTCGACGGAACTCGGCAAGGGCTTCAATCGCTAGCTCTCGAACTCGATGTCCGAAACTGTCGAACGCATGGTCACCTTGATTCGTCAGTGTGATTACTCCTCTCTCTCTCTCTCTCTCTCTCTCTGCCCGTTTCCGATCACGTCTTTCTCCTCACTCGGTTCATTTGCTGCTTCAGACGTGAACTTCCTCGTTGATCTCTTGGTAATGCAGTCTGTTGCTTGGCAGGCATTCATTACGTGAGTACAATTGCTTATCGTCAAATGCTACACGACTCAGGGATTGCAAAACGAAATGCTTGATATGTAAATTTTACTGAGGCTGTGTTTCGCACAGATGCTTCACCTTGTCTGACCAGAATTTTTAATGTTGCACTGTTCTGCAACTCTTTTTGGTGGTTGGGTGTAGAGGCCTCTTCAACCTCACTGTAGTAGCTTTGTTTCTGTTAACTGCAGACTTATCATCAAGAAATTTGGATCTTTACTTTTTAACTTCTCTTGCATTATGTATGATTAATTAAATCGGGTGTTCGGTATGGTTCAAGATCATTACAAAATTGCCATGTCTTAGAAAATATGGTGACCTCTGCATTCCTTGTTAATCCCAAGCGACTTTTATCTTAATTTTCGCCAGAGCAATTATTTTCGTCTAATTCCAAGTCAATTCTATGCATTTTCAAGAGTAAACACAGCGTAATGTTAATGTGTGAATCACCATCCATTGTGATGTAGAGACTTCATAATTCACATTTACATATATGCCAATGAGTTTGCAGATCCTTCATTCTTACCACCAACCATTGACGCCAATGAGTTTGCAGATCCATCATTCTGATCAACACTGATGGGCGAAGAGATGGATATGATAGGATATAAAAAAAAATTGAATTTAAAAATCCACAGTTCACCAAACGACAGATAAAATATGATCAAATCTCTGGGTTTCTTATTCTATCTTATCCTGACCAAAAATCCGGACAATCAAATGTAACCTAAGAACTTTATGAACTTATATTTGGTGTGGACATAATACTACTAGGCTACGTTTGGCAGTCATGATAAAGTGTATGATAAAATTTATTGTATCGTATATTTGGTTCCTACTCAGAATAGGATATAGTGGGATATAAGAGAATATAACCTAAATATAATTATCTCATGAGGAGAAGTAGGATAAATGTGAATATGATTTCTTTTGTTTATGATTTAAAAACCATTTTTTTTAATAACAAACTTCTTATCTAATAAAATTAGAATAATAATTAAACTTAAATATATTTGAATTCCAATGTTAAAAAGAAAACTCAAAATAACAAAAAAATTAATTTTCATTTTTATTTATTTTAAATATTATTTAATTTAATTTCTTTCTTCTTTATAATATATAGTTTGTAAATATATATACATATACCGAGATTCTATATCATTACATATTTTAAGTATAATAGTATAATTTTGTTATTTAATAAAAATTATATTAAGAAATGATGGAAGGGAATCAAATTAATGATAAAAAGAGAGTTATAATTAAATAAGTAATAAATGAAGTAAAAGAACTCATATTTTAAGTGAACATCTGAAAATGAATTTTTCTAATTTCTGAAATGAGGGGCGATGAAATTTCTAAAAAAAAAGCTAGCATTTCCATTTTCTTCTCTTCTATATCTCTAGTTCATGTTGAAGTTTCATGACTGCTTTGTAATTAATATTTGCTTATTTTTTAGTAAGTAATTGGGAGATTGTTCAATTACATTATTGCTAATAATGTTTCTAGTGAAATATTTTTATATTTTGTCTTATTGTGTTTTAGAAATGCGATTCTGTCGGAGAAGACTGAAGAAAATAAAGAAAAAGAAACGGAACTATAATGCTATGATGTTGGTCAAAGTTGACCGACCTTGACCAGGTCAAAGAAGATGAAACAGTGGATAAAAGATTGCTGTTTTTTCACCGTGGCTTTTCAAGCGGGGATGCATGAACTGTGTGAGAAGATATTGGGTGAGCCGGGGCTAACATGTCATCGTGTGCCCCCGGCCAATCACATCCGTCCACGTCAGTCGAGCGGACCCACTAAGGTCTTAGTGGGCCAACACGGTGACGTGTTGGCCCCAGCCCATGCAATATTTTTTTCATGAATTGTTGACGCTCATTTCGTCATCTGATTAAATTAAACGATGGTTTCTTTTTCGAGGCTTTTTAAGATATAGATTCAACACAGACAAAAAAAAAAAAGGTATTGTGAAGATTCCTCTTGAATGCAACTCTAGTTCTTCTTCTTCTCTAATATTTTTAAGGTTTTTTTTTTTTTTAACTCTTCCATATATCGTTTCCTGGGTCCGAATTCATAGTATTTCGAAGTACATCATCGTGCTTTTGTGAGATATCGTGCCCTAATGGTATTATTTTGGTTGAAACCATTCTTACTTTGGGAATGACAACAGCTTTTGCGAAACGCGTTCCCTCAATCCGCTTTTCCTATAATGAGTTCATTTTAATTTCGTTTAACTTGAATTTGCGACCTTTATTTTAATGTAAATGTTAGATATTCCTCCTTCACAACATGTGGTGTAGTCCTTCTATAACCTTCAATCAAGTTAAGCCCCAAGAAACGGATTTATGGAATTATCAGTGATCCATCTGTAAAACCAAATATACCGTCAGCAATATCTGATTTTGAGGGGAAATTTACCAAAAAAGTTGGCCGAAAATCTCTGACATGGATGCCGGCTGTCTTATGCGGCGCGGTTGATGCTGATATGGATAATTATTTTTATGATATTTGAATATATTATATATAATTCTTATTATTTCTCTTTTTCCCCCTTTTTTTTTTCTTTTCAACGCCCTCGTTGGATCTGGCCAGGCCGACCTTGCTCAGTGACGGCAAGGTGGCCCTTGCCTCTCTCGGTAGCTAACTAGAGAAAGAAGGGAAGAAAAACATAGAAATAATAAAAAAAGAAAAAAGAAAAAAAGTGAAAAATTCGAAGAGAATATTAAAGTATTAATAAAAATTATCCATGTCAGCACTAGTTGCGTCACGTAAGACGATTGATGTCCATGTCGGCGATTTCCCGTCAAAATTAGTTGGATTGATTGAATTGACACAAATGCAGAAAGTTTATGACTCAATTAGCAAAAAAAAAAAAAATTAGAACTCAATTGGCGAAAAAAATAATTAGATTGAATTGATACAATTAAAAATAGATTTAAAACTTTTTTTTTTGGTTAATTCTCCTGATTTTGATTTACCATCACTTTACGAGTTGGTGCGAACGTTCAGGAGGCAATCGATTTCAAACCAGGTGGGGCCGCAAATGTGTCTCGCATGCATTAGACTTTTGGAGTAACGAACGTCCCCCATGCGTACGAAGCTTTCTGGTTTGGACACTTGATCATCACATCTTTAGCAGTAGAGCTTATGCACTTGAAAGCAAGTGTCGTTTCGAAGAGTTGCCCATGCAGAAATTGAACACGCGAACGATGTACGTGCTCAGTTGCCCCGTGTCGAAGCCGCGTCGCTGGGGAGAGGAGAGGATGAGCTATCGCCGGCGACTGCAAAGTTGCCCATGTCGTAGCAGGGCTGAGCATCGGAGAGGTCTAACCTTAGGATGTAAGACAGAGAAAGACATGAGGAAGACCAAGAAGAAGAGAGATTGAAGGAGGCTGTGCAGATCTGGACGTGAATTACGCAGGTCATGGTTGGATTTTGGTGACTCTCTCGAGAAAAAAAACTGGTTGATAAGAGATTGAAGTAGATGGTCCACAATAAAGAAGGAAGACCATTACAAGATCTTTAAATGCAATTGTTATAGTTTTCCAGCACAGTGCATGGTCCATGTTAAACCTTGACATGCATAATCATCTTTCGAAAATTGTATCAATAAGAATTGTTTAAGAAAAAACACTATTAGTCTAGGCTGTTTGGTCTGCTCTTGGAATCGAGAATCGGAACAATTATAACTGGTTTCAAATTTTAGGTATTGATAATTGCCTAAAACTAGCCGATTCCATTCGATTGCCGAGTTAGAACCGAACCAGCGCTCACCCGTGCCAATGATTGACTCCATTGCCGATGCACATAAGAGAGCACGGACACTTGATTTGTAATAAAACAGCAAAAACTCCAGGTATACTCACAATGTCATTACCTCTCTATTGAAAAATGTGTTTTTTTAACTAACAAAACTATGTGTTTGCGGGGACTAACAATAACATGATAGGCCATGAGCAAGAAATCATTCCCGAAAGATGACGGCTTTTACGCCATTCCAAATTTAAGGGGAGCTCGCATCTCTTTTGAAATTAGCAATGGGTTTTCATTACGAAGCTTAAATCTTTCATTCCTCTTCTTCCCTGTTATCCTACAAGTCTCTATTCTAAATCTTTGTTCTCGCATAAGAAGACAAGGATCGAGGGAGCTCACTGAAGCCTTCCATTCGAACATTCTCGTTAGAGCATAATCACGAGCGATGCACGTGCAAATATGATTGGCTGGTTTTTTTTTTTTTTTTTTTGGTCAGAGATTGGATGGGTTTGAAATAACATTATTTTGACATACATAAGTGGGCTTTAAAAAAAAAAATGAAACGTGGGCTTAATAGCTGGGTTTCATCCGGCGGTCCATGACTCTTCATCCCCTCCCTCGATTTCCCCCCACAATCGTTTCGGGAGAAGTGTAAAAAAAAAAAAATCATAAACCTATTGTATTAGTGCTAATTTAATCTTAACTTTTTTTGTGTCAATTCAGTTCTAAATATTTTACATTGGTACTAATTAAGTGCTAAACCTTTTATTGGTGCTAATTCAATCCTAAACCTTTTTGTATTGGTGCCAATTCAATATTAAATTTTTTATCTTTATGCTAATTGAGTTTGAGTTAATCCGACTAATTTTTTATCGAAAATGGCTAACATGGACATCGATTGCCCTACGCGGCATGACAAATGCTGATTTGGATATTTTTTATATTAAAAAATATTTACGTTAGCCCAAGCCGTCGTGCCAATGATTTTCAGCCAAAATTGACGGAATTGGCATAAATGCAAAATATTTAGGATTCAATTGGCACAAGTGCAAAATATTTAGGACTGAATTGACACCAATAAAAGGCTTAGGCTAAATTGGCATAAATGCAAATGATTTAAGATTGAATTGGCATTACAAAAAATATTTGAGACTGAATTTGCACTAATTAGGACATTCTCTCTTCTTCTTTTTTCTTTTTTTTTAACACTTTTCCCCCGTCGTTCCCCTTTCATCTCCCCGTTGTCGCTCTCTTCGCTCGCTCATGACCATCGTCAGAAGTTTGCGTCCGGAACCGCCACCTACAGTCGGTGCTCGGCGGAAGTCGGCGAGGGCTTCAATCGCTAGCTTTGCTCAGTGAGTTCTCTCTCTCTCTCTGTCTCTCCGTGTCCGATCACTTTTTCCTCCTCGCTCAATCGGTGGATTTGCTGCTTCAGACGTGAACTTCCTAGTTGATTTCTCTGGTGATGCAGTCTGTTGCTTGGCATAGGAAGTTGACACAAAGAATGATTATACAATAAAAAGTAAATAAATAACAGTAAAGTAACTAAAATTTTCCTTTTTATTTCAGAATTGCATTGAAGCTATGGATATACATATGCTAGCAGCTGTGACCATGCACGATCACATCGGTTTTTTAGGTCGAAAATGAATATTGACTCAAAATGGATTGGCTATGTGTAACTTTAATATGAAATTTATTTATATATGGACCGTAGGGAGGGAACAACTCATGATACTTGTACCATTTATCAAGCACTTGGGAGTAGGGGTGTCAATGGGCCGGGCCGGAACCCGAAGGTGGACAGTACCGAGCGGGCCGGCCCGATTTTTTTTTTTTTTTTCATTTTTTTGGAAATTTAAATTAATTGACAAGTTTACCAAATGAAAGAATATAAAAAGAAAAAATTAAATTAAGTTAAATTAAAGGGAAAATACGGATGTTAAAAACATTCGGGCGTCGGATCGGCCTGGCCCAAAAAGGCCCGAAAATTTACTAAATTTTCGGGCCTGGGCCGGCCCGTCTGGCCCGGGCCTTTTTGACACCCATACTTGGGAGACGTGATGTACAATTTCCTCTCTCTCCTTGAACTTCTTTAAGTAATGGTTTTTGTAGATTGCTCTCTCTCTCTCTCTCTCTCTCTCCACGTGTGTGTGTTTTTGTGTAGATAAAAATATTATTTGGAGCTATACAAGGAACTTAGATATCATTTGCTAGGGTTTCAACGAGGCTCTAAAACTACAAGTTATCAAGTTGCTCACTACGATCAGAAATCCAGCATGCCTTTGGCATAGTGAAAATGAAGTGGGGATTCTAAAAGTTATGCCAACTTATCAGTATAAAATTTAAATAATATTGTGGTAGCGGTAATGACTTAGATAATTATATACGAAATGCCTTGAATAATATCCATTTTACTAGAGCGGATATGAATCCCAAATACATATGTATATGACCCTATCGATGTAAATAAAGGGGACCATGCTTCAAATGATAATATATCTTCTGACATGGTACATCATCATTGAATCGCTATAAGTATAGGAAATAATTAAAAACGCTTGTAGTTTTGAAGTATAACTTCCATGTGGCAATATGTGCTCATGTTTTATCATAATGAGAAACTGTTTTTTTTTTAAATTAAGAAAGAGTTAACTTTGATGTGATTTTTTATATTTTATAAACATTTAGATACATTGTTATATTTGTAGAATTTTATTTTGTTAAACCAAAAAGAAATGTGATTTCTTTACTTCTATAAATTTGTTGATACGTTTCTTTACACTTTTTAACATTTAAATGGTAAAAATTTCCATCAGTGTCTTTTTTTCATTTTAAAACAAATTGAAAAGTAAAAACCTTAAATTGGTCACAAAAAATACTAAAAGACTTGATATATAGTCTCCTCTAATCAACATTTATCAAGGTTGCTTCCAAGTGCACTTTCTAATTATAGTTTTTTTTTCGACATAAAAGTATAATTTATGAAACACTCAATTTTTTTTTTAAAATTATAACCAAGGTTTTCCACGTACAATGGACTATTTCTCGGGGTGGTGGGGGGTATGAGCGCCAATGCAACCTGTTAAGTCCCCCAAGATGTGGCCGAGGAGATTCGAAATTGGGACCTCATAAGTTTAACGGTTTAAGGCCAATGGATCTCACCAACTCAGCCAACGTCTCATTGGTGAAAGCACTCAATTGTTTTCGCCAATGCACTTGGAATCAAATCACTTTTTCTATATAAACTTTTCAAATGCTTGGGTTTTCCTAAACGCACCCTATATGTCATGTCATTATCGGACAGAAGAAATCAGAAAGCAATGAAGTAAGCTAGGTTGTTCTCAAGTGTAAAGGAACCTTAGGAGAGAAGAGGTTGATGTACACTTGAATCGGGGGAATTCGGCTTCCAGAAAGAAGTGATAAGAAAAGCCTCTTTGTTGAAAAAGACAGATTGGAGAAATTGGACGCAAGGTGTCCTTGCTTTTTTTAGGGTAAGAAGGGGTAGAGAAAATGCCGAGCCAATGTTCGAGTACCAAGCGCTATGACACTGAAGTAACCTATGCCATACTCTCGGCAAAAGTACACTTTTAGTGCCAAAAGTTGTGTACGGAGATCACTTTGGTGTCAAAAGTTTCAATCGGATCACTTTAGTACCACAAGTTATAAAAAAGGATCACTTTAGTGCCTTCGGCCAAAAATTTCCAGCCAAAATTGCCACGTGACATTTTTAATTTAATTTTTAAATTTTAATTGGTATTTTTTTTAAGAAAAAGAAGTCCACGTTGGTTCCACGTGGACTTCAAAATTCATAAAATAAAAAAAAAATAAAAATAAAAAAATTAACAGAATTTTTTTTAAAAATAAAAACTTATGTCAGATTTCAGTTAAAAAAGGTCAGAGAAAAATTGCTCAAGCTTGAGATGGTCTGTGGTAGCTGCTTCAGGGGACCTACTCATGTCCAACTAATTGAACAAGATTAAAGAAGAAAAAAATAGGATCCAGCGGCGCGCGTATCCCCCAAGAATCTAGGAATTCAAGAGTGATTTAGAGTGAGGAAAACACGAGAGATGGATTGTTGCTCCAAAGTCTTCCTAAATCCTACACACAAGTAAGGTCGAGGCGGCGACATTAGATCATACTGAAGAGCTTTCTGATATAAACCTTGTTGCATTCCGATTTAACATTTGTTTCAGACTTTAGCCAGAAGTTTCAGATGCAACTCTCCCTTACGAGAGAGATTCAGAGGATATGTACGTCTGACTTCTTCATTTCCAGTTCCACTAGTGTTCAGCGCCAGGAACGGGAATCTCTCTAGTTTACCATCCAATCCTGGTGACGAAATTTCTTCACCACAGCTTCATGATGATAATCCATCGGCCGGACTCATGCTGCTATGGACTCCATCGGTGGCTTTCTTTGCCTGACACAATGCCAAATATGAAGTACCGACCCACAGGTCGAATAAGACTTTACGTCATATAAAGGTTCAATAATTGACTCACTGTATCTTACCTCTTTCTCCCAGTTGGTACGTACTGTTAGGACCGCAAGTAACAGTGCCTGCGCGACGAGTGCAACTATAATCCCGGTCCAGAGGCCCTGCAGCTTGATCAGAAGACCAATCAATTATATGAATTTCTGACTAGACTACTATCCATGATGAAAGTAAAAGACGAGACAAGGTAGAAAGGTGGGGCGACTGGGGGTTCACCTTTCCGCCGATGTGACAGACAAAAGCAAGGAATATGGCGACCGGGATACCCAACAAATAGTAGGCACCTAAATTGATGAAAGCTCCAATCTTTTGCCATCCACATCCTCTTGCAACGCCTGAAAAAAAAAATGTGACTAATAGCATCAAAATGGTCGATACACAAATCGGATATTCTCCATCTTCCATCGCTTATTATCGGGACAAGTAGTCAAAGTCATACTATGTCGGGTGCACCAGGAAACTGCCAAAACAGGCAAAGTCCCTGCTTACCTGAAAGCAAGGACTGAATGCCCTCGAAAAAGTGGGAAGTTGCAAGTAGTACCAACATATCTCCCACGTATCTCACGACTTCTTCTTCCGTGCTATAGAGGAAGCCCCATGCCCTTCGACCGAAGATCATGAGAGCACCTACAAACAAGCCTTCTGTGGCGACCATCATTAAGGAAACATAAATTGCCAAACGAGCTGCTTGTGGTCTTCCAGCGCCCAATTCATTTGAAACTCTTGTGCTGCCAAAAGTAACGTGAAGAAAGCGTGTGAGACTGGAATAGCTGCTTCTTTCGCAAGATCTACTTAAGTAGATAAAGCTTAACCACCAGTTAGCTTACCTTATTGAACCACTGAGTCCTAGAGGTATCATGTACAAAAGGCAGCAGGTGTTCAGGCTGAAAAAAGCACAAGGTACTAAGTTTACATTGTTTGGGAAATGATAGCAACTGGTGCTAAGATGTTAGCCTTTTTGTTCGCTTCTTGTTGACATACATGTGACTGATGTACCTGATTGAGAGTACCGATGTTTCAAGTTTTGGGTTGGGAAGAAGTCCTGATAATAAGACCATCATTTCGAATGACCACATCTCCAAGCTGTCGCCGGCAATGAACCAAACAGAAACATCATCATTGCTCCAAAGTCACAGAGAATCAGGACAACCAATGTCGATAACGTAAAGATTATATAATTTCCCACAAAAGAAAAGCGTCAGAACCAATTAAGGAAGAACTGAAATCCCTTCAAATTTGTAACATTAGATCATGAATGTAAACTAGAATTAAAAGGTCAACAGCCCATTAATGATTCTGAAGAAGGATTATGACCATCATTTGTCTTATACACCCATCCGACGAGTTGTTGAATTTTTGTAAATCTTTTGGTTTGCCAACAGTGAGCTAGGAGAAGCCTAAAAGTTTGAGAAATACCAAATCATGACAGCCGAAGGAATTGCTAATTTCATAAATGCAAAGATCCCATGCAAAGCCTCC
Organism: Rhodomyrtus psidioides; assembly: GCA_021437785.1. Lineage (NCBI taxonomy): Eukaryota > Viridiplantae > Streptophyta > Magnoliopsida > Myrtales > Myrtaceae > Rhodomyrtus > Rhodomyrtus psidioides. The sequence goes on along the minus strand of JAILYB010000074.1, from coordinate 2,700,952 downwards.
TTGGAGAAACCAGTCCATGTTCTCTTACAGGACGGTGAAATTCTAACATAAATCGCCATCATCGACACGTTTATCCAATAGGAGATGGAATTCGCCAAAGCAGCGCCTTTGTTTCCAAGTCCAGAGCTGAACACCAGGTACCAACATATGAAAATGTGCAGCAATGCGGTGATTACCGAAATGACCGTCATCGGAATGACATTATTCTGGGTCTGCAGGAACCTGATGTAGCACTGCAGTAGCGCATACGCAAAAATGCTAGGGATCATAAACTGAGCATAGGATCCCGCCTCCGCCGAAATTTGAGGATCTTGCTTGAAAAAGAGAAGGATTTGGCCCGCGTTAGCCCATACGAAAGCAAGCGGAATGCTAACTATTAGGAGAACGATCATGGCCCTCTGCTTGTGGATACCGAGCATGTGGTACTGCTTAGCTCCATAAGCCCGACCGCAAAATGTATCCAGTGCACTTGCCATTCCTATCTGTTATGGACCAAGCATCTATAAGATGATGTTTGGAGCAATTCATACGTGTCCAAAATAAAAATAAAAAACTCATGTCAGTATATCTTAGAAACCCAAATTAGGCCTTGCTTGGAGCTTGTCAGGAGTGTATTGCCATAGTTCACCCAACCGACATGCAATGGAAGAATATCAGAAAGATTTTTTTTTTCTTTCTATTTCGTTATCGGCCTAGGGACCCCAACAATCTTTTCTAAGTGCAGTTAACAAATGTTCTAATTCGTGTAAAACACTTTCCTATCTCGGCATTGCTGCACCTGCCTAGAGGGGGGAAAATCAAACATTTAGCACACTGAGCTTATTGAGAGATAACAAGAGCTTAGGTTGATAGACAAGCAATCTATCATGCTATTTGGAAACCCTTAACCAATGATCATGCCAATAGAAGTGGGATTATCATTTATTTCAAGATTAATAACATTCTGGAAGAAATCTTCCATAGAAATGACACAGTATGATTCTACTTCCAATGCTTAAAATCTTTCATATCTTAGCCATGCTGTGGGAGAGAAGAATGGTTTATTGCAAGATTAAAAAAGGAAGAACTGTTCTGTCTTACCAACAAGCTAAAGCCAGTCACGGAAGCGAAGGAGGTGGCCATGGAAGCACTGGAAAGTGCCAGCTCTCCAAGATGACCCACAAACATCACCGAGATCACCTGCAAAGAATATATCATCAGGTTCAATGACACCAATGGCCCCGCCAATGATAGTTGCCGCTTCATTTCCGAGATAATCGCCTCTTTCTCAATTCCATTCAGCGGTTCCGACGCCTTCTTCTCCCGGGAAACTGCTAACAAGGGTGACTCCAAATGCTGTTTCTGTTCTTCCACATCCATTGATTGCTTCCTCTGTGCTTTAGGGCAGTGTGACTGGTGCAGAGCCAAAGAAACAAAAAGAAGGCTAATAGCTTTAGAAATCCTAGAGATTCTGTCAGCAGAAAATGAACGAGTAGAGGGCTGTAAAGAACATCAACACACGTTTCTTCGCTGACGGCTAAGTTTGTCTTCTGGCTTGCTTGGTGAACTAAAACTTGGCAGATTTTTGTCCGAGTCACATTTCTCCTAAGCTGTCTGATGACTCCGTTTGGTCGTCGTCAGAGGTGGCAGTGTGTTTATAACCCATATGTAATGGGGATTGGTCATAAATGAGTTGCTCAAGTTTTAAAAATGGATCATAAATGAGTTACTTAAAATTTTAAAAGTGAGTCTAATACTGCAATTGGTTGTCGTTAGAAGTGGGAAAATGAGTCTAAAACCCATATTTGACTCATATTGAATGGTGATGGGTCATAAATGAGTTGTTTAAGTTTTAATAGTGGACTATAAATGGGTTATTTAGAAACTTAGTAGGTCATAAATAAGTTTTAGGGGGTGCATGATTCAATTTCTTTTCCAGGACTTCATTTCTGGCAAGAAATAAGTTTTTCCATTTCTATTTCCTAGACGAGTTTTTCAACCAAAAATCGCGTTTGATAACAATATAATTTTTCTATTTCCGAAACAGAAATTCGTTTGATAATAGCATAAAATTTCTCTTCCCTAACCCTATTTCCGGCGGCCGAAGGCGGCCCGCGACCGACGGCGGCGATCGGAGGCGGCGGTCGGCAACTGCGACCGGCGGCGGCGGCGGGCGACGGTGACCGGCGGCGGCGGCGGGCGACGGCAACCGGCGGCGGCTGGCGACAGGCGGCGGCGGCGGCGACCAGCGGCCGCCGCCAGGCGACCGGCGGATGTGGCGACCGGCGGCGGTGGTCGGCGGAGGCGGCGGCCGGCGACGACCGGCGGCGGGCGGCGGGCGATCGGGGCCCGCGGTCGGAGGCCCGCGGCGATAAGAGAGGAGCGACGAAGAATTAGAAAATTGTTTCGAGTTTTTATTTCTGAAACAAAAAAGTAGCTTTTTTTAACTTCTCATTTCTCGGTCAAAACCTATTTCTAAGCCAAAAGTTTGGTCGGGGAATAGAAAAATAAAAATGCGTTGTCAAACGAATTTCTTGTCCAAAGCTATTTCCTGGAACAAAAAAACTAAAAAACAGATAAATAGAAGTTGAATCATGCACCCCCTTAAATGGGTTAGCTAAAATAACTATATTAAGTGAGTCATAAATCGGTTTTGTGAATATCTTAAAATAATTCCAACTTTTTTTTCTATTTTTCTATTTTATTTTTTATGTTAATATTTTACTTCTTTTTCTTTATTTTTCTTTTTTTGCCTTGGCCGCCACTAGCCTGCGGACACGCCCCAACCCCAGCGGACACGCCAACATCCCACGCAGCCGTCAATCTTAATAAGATAACCCAGGATCCAACGGCCTAACTCTCGGAATGCAATATGAAAAGCACATGCGGAAGCGAAAACAAAACTCCAGACATAAAATAAATACAAGGTGACATAGGATTAAAACGAACATGCATTGTCTTACAAATAAAAGGGTCTATTACAACAAAAGGAAGTAGGGTTCGGAGGAAGGCACTGTAAGACCGAAAAGATGAACTTCAAAAAGAAAGCTATAGACTAGACGGACTCGTCTTCATCTTCCTCCTTCTTCCTTCTTCATCATCTACGAGACTTTCTTCAAGGCTTTGGGTCTGAAAATGTTGGTCCCACGACGTGGTGAGATAATAATCTCAGCAAGTGAAACCCAACCCAACCCAACCTAAACTAAACCACTAGTCCCACCAGAGAACACAAAATGCAGATAATGCAAGGAATTCAGCAAGAAATGGCATATGGCAATTCAACATCATTTCTCACAGAATAATTTGGCATATCAAATCATTAACGAACACACCACATGCTATAGGATCCAAGCTTTACACATTAGCCCAAAACAAACTTATTGTCTTCACTGTGACAATCCTTTAATCATCGCCAGGGCCCACGGCCACGATGTATCGCCAGGGCTCCAAGCCGCGATATAATCTCATTAGGCTCCAAGCCAAATCATCGCCAGGGCCCACGGCCGCGATGTATTTTCAATTTATTCAAGCATCGCTAGGGCCCACGGCCGCGATGTAATTCCTCAAGGCCCACGGCCAATTCACTAGCAATAACAGGGCCCACGGCCAATTCAGTAGTAATAACAAGGCCCACGGCCAGTCTCAATAGCAATAATAGGGCCCACAGCCAATCTCAATAACAATAATAGGGCCCACGGCCAATTCAATAACACACTATCAATCATCATGCTTTTAACGCACATTCACGCTACACTAGACAACTATCCAGTAGCGTCCTAGGGTTCAAGTAAGGGTTTAGGAACCACTTACCTCAAGCAATTAGCAAAAATTCACTTTGATCAATCCTCCTCAACCCCACAAATGTTCGGCAATCCAAGGTTCTCGTACCGTCCTAGGAAATTCATCAATTTCGGATCAATACCCAATCAATTCTCACTTTCACTATACCAATCTCTCAACCACCAAACAAATGGCAACTCAAGACGCCTCAACAATCGATCGAGTACGCGTCGACATCTCTATGAACCCTCAAAATTTTCGGTTCATACAACAACATAAAGGGCAGATTATACTTAGAAGGTTTGGCGTACAAATAAGCCCTTAAATCATCTTTAAATCCCAATCCACTTCACATACCTTCCTCTAATACCTTAATCAACATTTTAGGTAGTCTTTTGAGTCCATTTGAAGTAAAAATACCCTTATAACAGCCCCCAACAGAATCGGCACACATAGAGTATTATCCAAAACAGAACCGATATTAGCCTATCCCGCATAATCAGTCCATATTTTGATCTTAGGTCCCAATTTCTTATGAAATAAACTTGTTAGAACCTCAATACATGTGTTAGGGAGGCTCACCAAACGTTTCGAAGAGAAACAACACCTCGAAGACCTCCAATCAGTTCAGTTTCTCCTTGTGCGCGACGGTCAGTTTTCTGCTCGATAAAAGTCACTCAAGATCAGCCATGAAAATACCTTAAACCTCCAATGAAATTACCATTTCTGCTCTGTGAACTCAAGTACTAGATGTTATAGAGTTCCCACAAAAATTTCGGAGCCATTTGAAATTTCTAAGAGCTAGAACCAACACCTTTCCTATACTAGCTCAGAATCTGTCCGCCTTTCTTCCAAAAATTTCCAAAAATTAACCAGACCTCCAATGGACACGAAAATAATTGGAAATTGTCAAGAACATCTTGAACTAACCTGTGGTGGTTGGTAGCTGCGAGACGATGACAGGAGGGGCCATTCGCACGGACCGAACAGGGGGCACATAAACTGTTTTTCTGGGCAGTTTTTGGTAAGAAGGAAAAGGGAGAAAAATCAAAAGGAAATGGTGGGGGAAGTGCTACCCACGGCTGAAGGGGCTATAATTTGAGATGTCTCACACATATAATTGAGGTTAAAATTGACAAGATGTGATTGGGTGGGTAATAAATGCCAAAGGCCTTCTAAGAGTGACAAGTGGCAAAAACCAATAATATCGTTGACTTCCATTGACTCATTGCACTCCAAGTTTCGGCAGCTCATGGGGAGGGGAAAATGACCATTTTGACCTTCAATTATTCTTAAGACAAAGGCAAATGAGCGAGGGGTAAAACGGTGATTTGGCATTTTTCGTCCGAAAATTCATTTTTCTCATTTTGAATGGCTATTGGCGAGGCGACGTCAAATCCTTTTCCAATTTGAAATTCCTCATTTCCAATTTTCAATTTTGAGCTTCCATTTCGTGATCAATCGTCCGTCGATCGTAACTTCAGTTTATCTCGAACTAACGGGCGGCTTTTGCAGACGTTACGCGTATCGACTCTGTGACTCTCGTCACCCTTAGGACGACTTAGGATAAGACGACTTTGGTTGTCATGTAATTGCGAGGGTTCATTACTAACTCCGACGGTCTCGATCGTCACGGTTCGATTTAGGAAAACTTCGCAAATTATACATTGGTTATACGGCATCACCCGTGTTCCAATCATATAACGCTAGCAATGACTTCCTTAATCGTTATTCAATCAACCTTTATTGGCTCTAAATATTCCCCCGACAATCCTTATGGTCAAAGCGTCATTTCCTTTTCAAGTTTCCTAGGTCCACGTACCTTGTCATGCGTTAGCCTTTCCCTTTTGGTTAGTCTACTCAAGATTGATCAGATCCGAGCGAAATAAAACTAAAATACATCGATAGATTCTTCTCATTCCATAGTCTCAAAATGACAGGAAATTCAGAATGTTACACTGGCAATGGCCATCGATGAGCCTCGAGCTTGCCAGATCCAGGTGAGAAAGAGATTGGCTGATCCAGGTGAGCTTGAGCTCATCGATGGGCGTTGGTGGCCAGTCGCGATTGCGGAGGTTGGAGTAAAAAGAAAAGGAAGAAAACTAAGAATTAAAATAAAATAATAAGATAAATTCATAAGTTGTTAAAAAAATTTGAATATTATTAAAATATTCAGAAAACCTATTTATGGCTCAATTAAAATTTGACAAGTCATCGTAATCGACCTTGTCTGTGGCTAGTTGCCAACTGTCGTCAAGGCCCGGCGACCAGCGACTGGCAAAGAAAGGTGGAAGAAGGAAAAGAAAAGAAAAAAAGAAAAAAAATTATTTTCTCTAGATATTATAAAAATTATCCACAATGGTTTAGGAATAATTTTTTTTTCAAAAATAATCTTCCTTAATATTAAATATTGAAGTGTTTTAACATTATGGTTCGGGCCGGGTATGTTTTGTGAGGAAAATGGGTCAAAATGGTGGGTCGGACAATATTTGATCCGATCCTCCTGTTTGACACCTCTCTAGTCATCGTGGATGATGATTGTGGATTGAGATAGGATAGGATAAAGTGAGATACCTAGTGTTTGATACACTTCAAGTTAAGATTAAAAAATAACTAGAATTTTCAGTTAAATTATAAGATTCAATTAATTAAAATCCAAGGAAAAATCCTAGATATAGGACCTGTGGCCACCGCCTTCACAATGGCCACGATCGAAAAAGGCGATCACCAACATTGTCATGCAGCGACGACCCGGATCGGGAAATTCAGCATTATCTTTGCATCGCCTCAGATTGATGAAGATCCGGGTTTTTGGCGATGCCAAGGATTTACAACCTCTTCATCACCATCTTCCGCTCTTCCCTTTAGATGTTCTATGTCCACCGTGAAGGATTTTTAGCGTCGGTCCTGTTTCTGTCCACTTCGATTTAGATCACTATGTCAATAAGGTGCTGGAGGCGGAGCCAGAGTTCCAGCCCTCAATGTTTGAGGTGGTGGAAGCATTGCTTTGGTTAGTTCAACAAGAGAACATGCGCAAGAGAACTCTCTTTGGAAGGATCAGATGGTTTCTCAAAGACCCAATGATGCAGATAGCTATGAGAAAACTTCTTGAAAGGCCAATTGGATCCATTCGCCTACATCTCTTCTCCTTTTGTAAATTTTGTTTGTTTTTTTTTTTTCAAAAAAAATTCTCATAATCCAACTGGCCTTTAAAGTTATCAAATTCGAGTTTATCCCGCTAATGAGGCGTTGTCCGAGTTGGTGAGATCTCTAGGCCTTAAATAGTTAAACTGATGAGGTCCCAGGTTCGAATTTCCCCGATCGCGTCGTGGGGGACTTAACCGGTGGCATTGAGTTGAAAACCTCCCCCTCCAGAATTTTTATCGGACGCTTTATCCGGATTTGCCCGGTGCGGAGGATGTCCCCAAGCACCAAATAAAATTATAATTTATCACATCCGGAGTTAAATGCAGATAAAGGGAACCGAGACAACCAAAAGATCCCCCCACATGAGACAAATTTTGTATTATTTTTTGACAAATATGATTCGTAGTCAACTTGTAATAGATCTTTGATCGATCCACGATTTCCTTTATAGCTAAGGTCCGGTTGCTATCACAAGAGGTAGCTTCCTTAACAAGTCAAGGAATCGCTTCCTGATAAGCTATAGGGTAGCTTATTTGAGAAGTTATCGGGTAACTTCCTTATTAAGCTATGAGTTAGCTTAGGGGCTGCATGATAACACTTCTCCTTCTCAATTTCTCTATTAGAAGTCAATCTGGTAGAGAAATCCGTTTGATCATGTCGAAGTACAAATTCATTTGGTAAAAAAATGACTTTTAATAGGATTTTTAACTTATGGTAGGATTTTAAACTTCTGGTTGGGTTTTTGGCCAACTTTGCGAAGTAAAAATTTTTTACTTCTCGGCTCCAGAATCACTTCTTCAACCACACTGGCCTCCGCTGACCACCGCCATTGCCGCCAGCTGATTGGCCACCGCCGCCGCACGCCATTGTCTGCTGCCACCCGCCGACCGTCAACCGCCGTTGACGCTGAAGATTTTGTTAATAATGTTTCAAAAGTAAAAATTTTCAGCCGTTACCAAATGAATTTTTCTGATCAGAAATCAATCTGGAGCAGAAGTGAAAAAATTAACTTCTTCTTTTGAGGAGAAGTAGAGAAATCAATTTCTGGTTAGAAGTTGATTTCTACTTGAGAAGTATTACCATGCGCGCCCTTAACTGACAAGCAAGAGGTGGCTTCCTCAAGAAGCTTCTTAGTGACTTGTGGGTTAAGCCAAGAAATATCTAGATACATCACTTTATTTCTAAATTTTCTAATACGAGAGATTTCTGAGGGTAACAACTCGAGCTCGCCCGAGGCCGGTGGCCAGCGATTAGCTAAAGGAGGAGGAAAAGGAAAAGGAAAAGAAAAAAAATTAAAAAATAAAGATTAAAAAGAACAATAAAATAAAAATAATTCAAAATTTCTAAAAAAGGAAAAGAAAATAAAAAATCAAAATAAAGATAACTAAAAGGAGTGTAAAGTAGAACATGCTTGGTATGAGTAAAACAAAGATGAGGAAAATGATTTGCTCTTTTAAAAAAGTTGAAATAAATTTCCCCACTTTTGAAGGTACTTTTTCCATTGATGGAAAATATTTTCCTTGAGTCATTTATTTTTCATGAACCGAATGCCAACAAATAAAAAAAAAACATTTTCCTTAAAATTATTTTTCATGAAACAAGCGAAATCTAGGTTAATTGGAATTGCTAAATAACCTTTAGCGAATATTGGTAAGGTTTTTTTTTTATTTATTCTTAATTAAAGCAATTATTATAGCACATTCTGCTAGTACAAAAGGAACTTTCCACATGCGGCTTTATCAACCATTAATTTGAAGATTATAACTCACCATTCAGTCCCTAGCCCTCAAAGAGCGCATAATAGCGCCTAGCGGTATATGTTCTCGTTATTGATAAAGCCGATACATCCTTGCTGTTTCATATCCTCATTGGAAAGGTTTTACCTTCTTTCTAAATTAGAATAAGATGTTTCTATGTCTTTTGCGAGTTGCTACTACAATTTAGAGAAGCTCTCCCTAGCAAGTAAGTTAGGACCAAAGATGTTAAAGCGACCACAAAAGATTTAAAAGCAATTGCACGTGCGCCAATCCCATGCATTAGGGCTAGTGTAAGCTTATGGCAGGCCCTCGCATTGTGTTCCTGAATATAAGAAGTGAATTAGCCACGCATCATGTGGTAGGAGATACATCACCATTGAATTAGGAATAGACGACTTCTTTTTGTCAAATAACATTTCATTCACTTCCTAAAAAAATAAGAGAGAAACAACGCAATTAGGAATTGACGACTTAAAAGGCACCTGTTGACACCAAAAATCGGCCTACGCTTCAAATAGTCAGAAAGCCCATAAGAATGGTGTGTTACTGGAGGCCTGGATTATAACATGAATTGGTAGCCAACAGCATGATGTAGTTGACGCTTGGTTGAATGAAACATTAGTGACACCGCGAGATCGGTATGCCACACCGATAGATAATTGGAGTAGATAAGTCTATAATTCAAATTGTCCAAAGGATAAGAAGAGCGTACCAAAGCCAATTAGGGAATCTAGGGATAGAATTTACCGAAATGTCGCCAAAGGTTGCATCTTGTACTTGTTGGGAGCAGCCCAACATGTTCGGGATTTAATTTGAGAAATCCTGAAGATTGCTCATCAAGAATACCTAATAGGAAATATTCCTATTATGACGGAACGCTGAAAAGGAAGAATACCAGGATAGAATATTCTGGTGATTATTCAATTTAGATATTTCCAATCAAAGAGATTTCTAATCAAGAGGGGATTGCGAAATCAGTTAGGGAATATTCTAATTTGGATAGAGACATGCCACTATAAAAGAGCGATTGAAGGGAGGATTTTCAAAGTGCACCAGAAAATTACTCTAGAGAAATCACAAAATTCTCAACAATGAGTAAACACGAGAGTTCTTGAGAGTTCGTCAAGTGAGATTGTGTTTTGTGACAATTGTGAGGATTTATTGTGAGAGAGACACCATTAGAGTGTCAGTTGTAATCTTTTGATTATAGTGGAGCGTTCCTGGACTAGCGTCCCGTGGCTTTTTCCCACATTGGGTTTTTCACGTAAAAATTTCTAGTGTATTGCTCTTCTCATCTTCTTTTATTTTGTTGCGTCGATTACGTTTTTCTCAAAAGAGAAAACAAGCATCATATTGCGCAAATCTGACAGTTAGAATTCCGCTGCGATCGATTGCGATCCGACTTTCTACAACAAAGTGGTATCAGAGCAAAGTTGTAGAAGATGTCAAATGACAAGGATAATATGATCAAGCTCACTGCTACGAATTATGCAATATGGAAGTGCAAGATGGAGGATCATCTCTACATCAAGGGCTTACAAAGGCCAATCATGACAAGAGTGCCTCCAAAGAGCATGATGAAGACTTCGGCACCAGCTTCTAAATCAGTAAAAGCCGAAAAAGAAGACCCCGGCAACAAAAAGGAAGAAGAAGACGAAAACGAAGAGGAGGACGAGTGGACCATCCTCAATAGAAGATGTGTTGCTACTATCAGAAAGTGGCTTGATCAAAGCATCTTTGAAAATTTCACCTAAGAAGACAACGCTTATGATTTGTGGAGAAATCTGGAGCGGACATACGCGAGAAATACTTCTCAAAACATAGCAAGCCCGATAAAGAAGGTGTCGCGTATGGAGTACAAAGATGGAACGAGTGTCTCTGAACATATAGGCACTATGGGTGGTTTGGTGAATCAAATCAATGCAATGGAGAAGATGATCTCTGCAAAATTGCATGCACACTTCCTGACTGGTTCTATGCCAAAAAGCTGGGACACCTTAGTTGTGTCGATTCATAATTCCACGCCTGATGGAGCATTGACCGTGGAGTTAGTGAAGGATAGATTGTTAAGTGAAGAGCAAAGGCGCAAAGATGAGGGGTACCACAACCAGGGTGAAAGAACTATTGTTATCAATGAACAAGAGAAGAAAGTAGATCGTGGAAGGAGCAAAAGCCGTGGACCTAGAGGTCGTTCAACCTCAAGGCCAAGGATTGAGAAAAGAGCTTGTTTTCATTGTGGGAAAACCGGACATCTTATTAGAGATTGTCGACTAAAGGCAGCAAAAAGGCAAGTCGAAGCACCGGCTGCAAATGTCACTACAGTTTATGAGGACATGATGGTTGTCCGCACCGATGATAGTATCAACTTAACATGCCAGGACACTACCTAGCTAGTTGATTATGGAGCCTCCTTTCACGTTGTCCCCAAGAGAGAGTTTTTCTCTTCATATACAGCTGGAGACTTCGGTCTCGTGAGGATGGGTAATGATGGCTCATCGCAGGTTATTGGCATGGAAAGTGTTGAGATCGAGACCAACAATGGATGCAAGCTTATCTTGAAAGAGGTAAGACATGTTCCTAATATTCGTATTTATTTAATCTCCACAGGAAAATTAGACGGTGATGGTTATGTGAGTCACTTCGGCGAAGGGAAGTGGAGGCTAACCAAGGGTAACTTGGTGGTAGCAAGAGGAGTAAAAGATAAATCTCTTTATACCATACAAGTAAAGCTATGCCGAGGAGATGTCAATGCAGTGAGAGATGTATCTACCGAGCTTTGGCATAAAAGGCTCGGACATATGGGTGAGCATGGAATGAAGGTTCTCACATCGAAGAAGTTACTCCCAAATATAAAAGGTACCTCTATAAACCCTTGCGAAGATTGCATTGTAGGAAAAAATAATAGAGTTGCCTTTAAATCTATTTCGCCATTGAAAAAGACAAATCGGCTGGATTTGTTACATACTGATGTTTGTGCTATGACTTCGAGAAGTGCTGGTGGTGCTTTATATTATGTTACCTTTATAGATGACTTTTCTAGAAAGGTGTGGGCAATTACGTTAAAGACGAAGGATCAAGTTCTTGATTCGATTAAAGACTTGCATGTGTGAGGGATGACAACGGCGGGGAATACCGAGGGCCATTTGAGGATTAGTGCAAAGTTCATGGCATAAGGCTCGAGAAAATAGTGCCTAAGACACCACAACACAACGGTGCTGCCGAGAGGATGAATCGAACAATATGCGAGAGGATAAGATGTATGCTTTCCCATGCGAAGTTGCCAAACTCCTTTTGGGGGGAGGCAATGAGGACGGCGGTAGATTTGATAAATCTGTCACCTTCGATTCCACTTAAAAGCGAGACTCCACAAAGTGTATGGAATGGTAAGAATTCATCTTACAGTCACTTGAAAGTGTTTGGTTGCAGGGCATTCGCACATATACCGAGAGACGAACGAGCTAAGCTAGATGGAAAGGCCAAGGAGTGCATATTTCAGGGATATGCTCACGAAGACTATGGCTATAGATTGTGGGATCCCGAAAGCAAGAAGGTGTTTCGAAGCCGAGATGTAGTGTTCTTTGAGGATCAAACAATTAAAAACCTCAAGAAGCACGAAGAGCCTCAAAGTGTAGAGGAAGATTTAGTCGACTTGGAACCCTCAGACTTACCAGAAAATTCTGCTCATGGGGGAGCACAAGAAGAAGCTAAGGATGACTCGACTGAGCAAGAAAAACTGAGACAACTTCCAATGATGATGCTCCTGAAGAAGTTGAGGTCGAGACTAATAATGAAGATGGTAAAGATGATGGAGCGGATGCTCAAGAAGAAAGAGAAGCAAAAAATGATGATGCGGTTGAGGAGGAAATAATTGATGCTGATGATATTCCTCAAGAGCAACCAAGGAGATCAACGAGAGAAAGGCAACCTAGCAGAAAATACTCTCCAAATGAGTATGTATTTCTCACTGATAGGGGAGAACCTGAGAATTTTCAAGAAGTGGAAATTAATGCCCACAAGAAGGAATGGATGAAAGCTATGCAAGAAGAGATGCAATCCTTGCATGATAATCACACCTATGATTTGGTAAAGCTACCAAAGGGCTGAAAAGCACTCAAGAACAAATGGGTGTTTAGGTTGAAGACCGAAGAAAATAATCCTAAATCACGTTACAAATCAAGATTGGTGGTGAAGGGTTTCGATCGGCAGAAGAGAGTTGATTATGAGGAAATTTTCTCTCCTGTTGTAAAGATGTCATCCATTCGAGTAGTTCTTGGTTTGGCAGCAACCTTGAACTTGGAGGTCGAGCAACTCGACGTAAAGACAGCATTCTTACATGGAGATCTTGATGAGGAGATATTTATGGAGCAACCCGAAGGTTTTGTGACCAAAAGGAAGGAAAATCTTGTATGCAAGTTGAAGAAGAGTCTCTATGGGCTCAAACAAGCTCCAAGGCAATGGTACAAGAAGTTCAATTCATTTATAGAGAGGAATGAATACAAAAAGACGACGGGAGATCATTGCGTGTTCATCAAGAAGTTTAATGACGGTGATTTTCTGATTCTTTTATTATATGTTGACGATATGTTAATTGTAGGGCATGATGTCAGAAAAATCACGAAGCTCAAGGAGGAGTTGAGCAATGGATTCTCTATGAAGGACCTTGGACCGGCAAGGCAGATACTTGGGATGAGGATATCGCGCGATAGAGCTTGTGGAAAGCTGTGGTTATCCCAAGAGAGATATGTAGAAAAAGTTGTGCAAAGATTCAACATGAACAACACCAAAGCAGTCAATTCACCTTTGGCCAGTCATTTTCAGCTTAGCACGAGACAGTGTCCCTCAAGTGAAAGGGAGAAGGAAGAAATGCAGAAGATTCCTTACGCCTCTGCTGTCGGAAGTCTCATGTATGCGATAGTGTGCACACGACCGGATATTAGGTATGATGTTGGAATTGTCAGCCGGTATATGTCAAATCCTAGCAAACAACATTGGGAGGCTGTCGAGTGGATACTCCGGCATCTTAAAGGTACATCTAGTTTATGTTTGTATTTTAGTGATGAAAAATCGATACTTGAGGGGTTCACCGATGCAGACATGGCAGGAGATATGGATTCTAGGCGATCTATGACTGGTTATTTAATAACATTTGCAGGTGGAGCTGTCTCTTGGCAATCAAGATTGCAAAAATGCGTTGCATTATCCACAACGGAGGCTAAATATATAGCCGCCACTGAAGCTAGCAAAGAGATGTTGTGGATGAAGAGATTTTTGCAAGAGTTAGGGCACAAGCAAGATGAATATGTTGTGCATTACGACAATCAAAGTGCCATTCATCTCAGTAAAAATTTCACGTTTCATTCGAGAACAAAGCATATTGATATTAGATATCACTGGATAAGGGAAATGTTGGAAGAGAAGCAGTTGAAGATCGAGAAGATCCACACGGAGAGAAATGGTGCTGATATATTTACAAAGTCTCTATCTACGGAGAAACTAAAATTCTATAGGAAAGAGACTGGTTCATCGAGCTGATGAAAAGGTTCGAGATCCTCCATGATGGGCTGGGGGGAGATTTGTTGGGAGCAGCCCAACATGTTCGGGATTTAATTTGAGAAATCCTGAAGATTGCTCATCAAGAATACCTAATAGGAAATATTCCTATTATGACGGAATGCTGAAAAGGAAGAATACCAAAATAGAATATTCTAGTGATTATTCAATTTAGATATTTCCAATCAAAGAGATTTCCAATCAAGAGGGGATTGCGAAATCAGTTAGGGAATATTCTAATTTGGATGGAGACATGTCACTATAAAAGAGCGATTGAATGGAGGATTTTCAGAGTGAACCAGAAAATTACCCCAGAGAAATCACAAAATTCTCAACAATGAGTAAACATGAGAGTTTTTGAGAGTTCGTCAAGTGAGATTGTGTTTTGTGACAATTGTGAGAATTTATTATGAGAGAGACACCATTAGAGTGTCAGTTGTAATCTTTTTATTATAGTGGAGCATTCCTGGACTAGCGTCCAGTGGTTTTTTCCAGCATTGGGTTTTCCACGTAAAAATTTCTTGTGTATTGCTCTTCTCATCTTCTTTTATTTTGTTGCGTCGATTACGTTTTTCTCGAAAGAGAAAACAAGCATCATATTGCGCAAATCTGACAGTTAGAATTCCGCTGCGATCGATTGCGATCCGACTTTCTACAGCAGTACTTGGCGATATAATCAGAGACCGACTCTTTATAAAGGTTTTGAACAGTCAACAACACTTATCAATTTTACTCTGCAATTTATAATGTTTATTTTATTTCTATCACATTTCTCATTATCGTCCAATTTACTTTCTGTTCATTTATTTACTTCTTGTCCGGAATCGCTATAAGAACCCAATTAATCATCAAATCGGAAGGCTCATACGATATCGAAATTATCTGGTTGCGATGGTTGGCATGGAAGTTCGTGATATTGGTGGAACAGATTAATGCGTCAATAGGAGTGCTATTCCAATAGGGCATAAATAATTTCATATCTTCCTTAATTTTGGACATCTCTTAGAATTGTCTCTTAACTTTCTTGGTTGATTCTAATTGATTGTGATCGATGTAATATTATGTTGTTGTCGTAGATAGTAATCATGTAAAGCTTATAAGGTACTCTTGATTACGAAATATACATAAATTACGCAATTTTCTTTTCTGCATATTCTTATCTCACTCAAATTCAACATGTAGCTATTCGGCCACCTCCGAGGAGTTCCGCCTTTCTTTTTTTTTGGTATGAAGTTGACAGTAATAAAGGTGGCATCATTGCCACGTAGTTGGCTAATTTTTGTGGTCTGGCCAACGACAGAAACTCAAGTGATTAAAGAATACATAAAACCGACTCTATGATTGGGTTTGCCTCAGGAGAATTTGCTCATGTTTTGGTGCATCGAATCTTCTTATCAACGTAATAAAAATCCAGACATAACATTCTGGGGACATGTGATCATTCGTGGAGTTCTAGAATGGCCTACCGTGGACAAATCTTTGTCCTATAATGCGAACAAGACAAGAGTTCACGGGTGTTCAGTTCAACCACAGAAAACCACCCTGCTTTGGTTTCACGAGAAGCCCCTTCAATCATTTCGTTTATGTTCCCAAATCTCATGCTAGAGAAACGCCCGAAGCGCGTGCTCGAAACTTGCCATTTTACTTGGCCCAGATTCATCCAACTTCCCATTATTCCACAGCTGCACATTCCACTCTCCATTCAGTCAGGTGAACCAAATTATTTTGCTTTGTAAAAGATTTTATGTCCACGCACCATCTTCGGGTCGACATCTGCCATTGCAAAAAATCATTTCATTTCGAATCATGATCACGAGACTGCTTAAGATGTAATATAGAAGAACCACGCGATATTCACAAAGGAGATGTAGCACACATTTGTGTATTCATATCGTGTCTATGTCGCGATATATTGTCCCATAAGCCCTTAAACTAACATGTTATATGTTGTCACGGTACTACGAAAATGGGTGATGGGGATTCACGATAATATATTAGATATGCCCCATCCATGAGGGTTACCATACGCTTCAAGGAACAATCGTTCGTGTGTATGAGGTGCATAATACAGGGTACGTGTTCGATTTTCTCAAGCGCGAACAATCCCACGTCCGAGCCATCCATTAAGATTGAAGGTTTGGGCCAGCTCGCTCGTCTTGTTTGATTTCATGAGCCAGCGGTTTACGTATCTGAGGGGAGTTTTCTCATAGTAAAAGATCCAAAACCATTCATTATGTCCCAAGGTAAGTATCATTATTGTGGAAAATTTGTAACAAGTGATTTTGGAAAAGAAACCGCTAGTCTGACAGTACTGTTATTATTTCTAAACCCCATAATTTTTTAATTAATAAATGTTTTATGGAAAACACGCGATGATGGTACGTGCATCTACGATCAGAAATAAGTAACGCTAATATTAGACTATCAGGAAGCATTTCCCTTTTGGAAATCATGGAGAAATAATTGATGTTAGGAACATGTCCCCAAGACCCGTTGTCAGAATCCATATAAAGCCAGAAGCGTGAGTACCGGAACACCCACGCTCGCTCCCACCCCAAAGAAAGAACCATGGGCAGTCCCCGCTCACTCTTTCTATTCCTTGTACTCCTCACGAACAGCAGCAGCCGCAGAATCTCTGCTGCCTCGGCCACTCCCTATCTCTCTCCGCAGCTCCAAGCCAAGCTTCTCTCTTCAAAACCGAACAACGAGACGGTATACAGAGTCTCCAAGCAGCTCTGCTGGAACTGCATCGGCGAGTCCCTCCAGTTCTTGTTCACTCACAACCTCGTCCGAGCCGCCAAGTGGGAGCTTCCGCTGATGTGGGACTTCGAGCTCGAGCGGTACGTTTAGGTCGATGTCGTTCTATTCCTATCAAGCCTGTGGCGTCTCGCATCTCACATCAGATGAGAGAGAGATTGTGAACGAAAATGTCATTGATGAGTAAAGATCGGATGCTGTGTGCATAGTCTACACACGTACATGTCCATTTCTTAATCACTAAGCCACTACGTTATGTTAATTCATAGACAAATGGGTAGAAATTTTAGAGAAGAGATTAGAATTTTCTAAAAAGAAACAAGCCAGGGAAATCTCATTTAGAACTGGTTCAAGCTACTAATGTGACTTGCTAGTAAGAAAGGTACGCGAGGTGGTGGGCCGGCCAGAGGAAGTCGGACTGCAAAGCGGAGCATTCGTTCCCGGAATACGGGTTCAAACTAGGAGAGAACATATACTGGGGGAGCGGGTCGTCGTGGACGCCGAGCGACGCGGTGGGCGCGTGGGCCGCGGAGGAGAAGTACTACACGTATGCGACCAACACGTGCGAGGAAGGCCAGGTGTGCGGCCACTACACGCAGATCGTCTGGAAGACGACGAGGCGGATCGGGTGCGCCCGCGTGATCTGCGACGATGGGGACGTATTCATGACTTGCAACTATGACCCGGTGGGGAACTACGTCGGGCAACGACCATATTGAATTTCATTGGTGATTCTGCAGTGCTAAGCAGCGGTCGAAGATCCTCTACTCCGCACGATGCTCTCAATAATGTTACAATGTCAATAACTTCTTAATTGTTGATGCACGTAATTAAATATGTTACTGATTATCAGATGTACCAAAGGTTAGTCGTGGGATAGACAGTAAATGTACTATACCAATATGTGATAAAGCTATATGGATTTGGCAGAGACTTGCGTATAATTGCTCTTAATTGTTGATGCATGTAATTAAATATGTTACTGATTATCTGATGTACCATAGGTTAGTCGTGGCAAAGTTAGTAAATTTAATATACCAACAGGTTATTTTTTTGATTTGTTTAATTATTGAATTTTTTTTTTAAAGGAGGCCAAACCCTTGAATTTTCGATGGTGACCGGCGATGGTCTCTGCCGGCCACCACCGGCCAGCCCAGGGGCCAAGGTCGGCTCGCCTTGGGCTAGCGAGGCCGCGACGGCCCCGGCCAACGGCCATCGCAGCCTTGAAAGCTGCGAGGGACTTAAATTCTCGGTGGTAGCCAGCAAGGGTCTTCGCCGGTCACCACCGGCCGACCCAAGGGCCGGGGTCAGCTCACTCTGAGCCGGCAAAGCCGCGACGGCGGCTTATTGTTGTCGCGACCTCGAAAGCCGTGGGGAAGGGCGTGAGGCCCTCGCCCAGATCTGGCGAGGACCTCGAGCCCTCCCCCGTGCCAGCCGAGGCCGCGACGGCCATCGACTAGGGCCGTCGTGGCCTCGTCGGCCCAGGGCGAGCCGACCCTGGCCCCTGGGCTGGCCGGTGGTGGCCGACAGCGACCCTTGCTAGCCACCACAGAGAAACCCTAGGGTATCTCTCTTTTTTTTTTTAAAAAAAATCATTTTTTATTTGAATAAAAAATAACAAAAAATTCAAAAACTATTACAAATGTAAAGCCAATCCACATGGCACTAAAAAATCAATAAAATAATAATAATAAGTGCACGTTAACTTTTTCGGCAAAAATAGCACTCAATTGAATGATTTTGACTGAAATTGGCATTCACCTGAATGTTTTTTTTTTCCGATGTGGCACTTAAATGAATGTTTTGAAAGATATGACACTCAAGTGAACGCCGTACAAAAGTTTTGGCACTTCTAATATACTTATTCCAAATTTCGATATATGGGCAGAGCCATGGACATATGCTCAATTCATGATCCCTAGCGTTTTTGCATGTCAAGTTCCAGCATATACAGAACAATGTGGTCCCAACTGATTATCAGTTCAGCAATTAATACATTGCTGCACATTTTTATATGTCGGTGGTTTCTGATGTTGAAGTCTGGAATCAGGAACGAAGGTGCTGCTTTCGCAAATGCTATCTCATGCTGTGGCAGTTAGTGGCATCATATATCAGGATTTGACCGTCTTATAAAATAATTTGGACCGGTTTCCCCAAGGAGGCCTTTCATGGGATGCCCTGGATTTCTGAAGTTAGCAATACCTTCTGTTGTCATGTCTCAAGCTTTATGCTTCTCCTAGTTTAATTCTGCTCAACAAAAGGCGACGTTAAGGGATTCCAAGAAAATTGATTTTAGTGATATCATTCTTCTGATTCATTATTGAGCTATATTTATGATAGCTAAATAAAAGATATAGCTTGTCACAAAAAATGAAAAAGTATCTCTGTTAATCTAGATTATGCTCCTCACGTTCTTTTTTAATACAGAAGGGAACTCGTTGTCTTATGAATTGGCTCTAAACATACGCTTGTGGCATATTGGATTATCTTCTTTTATTCTCTTAATTTCTCTATAAGACGAACCAATTGAAAATGACATTTTTGGTTGTTTCATTGCCTGCGACAGCTTCGAGAGTCAGTCCATAAAAATGAAAGACCTATCGTTGGGATTTCTTCATAATCTGAAACTTGAAACTTGGGTCCCCTTAATAAGGGCAAGAGTACAGCAGGAGTGTCAATATTTGTGTACGACACTCAGTTTAGTGTTAATATTTTTTTTGGATCACTTAAGTGCCAAATTAAAAAAAAAAACGATCACTTAAGTGCCAATGATGAGAAATTCTGACACTAAAGTGAGCGTCGTACACAAATATTGACACTCCTGCTGTATTTATGCCTCTCAATAAGGTACATCAGCACTGCGATCTTGTGTTTGTCTCAGCCTAAACAACAGTTGCTTCTGATTGATTGTACAACACCAGGCTAGAACTTGATCCTGGCAACATTTTTATTTTATTTTATAAATTTCTCTAACTGCTTTATTCTCACGCTTAGTCAACGAGGAGTGGTGGAAAAAAATTTGGAGCAACTTGGTGCGTGGGGCTTTTCAAGCATTCCTTCAAACCAGTGACACCGACCGATTCTACGATCCAAATGATGGTTTACTTCTCCTCTGAAGATCCAAAAACCACAAACATCCAAAGCGCCTGTAAAATCTCACATGCTCCGGAACCATACATTCCCATATTGTGTGAATTTAACGCTTGGGTTAATTCTATTGTTTTCGAATTTCCATTTTCGTTCTGGGAAATGGGGTCCGATTTGATTCAATTATTTTTTTTTATGCCAAGTAGAGATCTTGGTTCCATGTGGTGTTAGGATGCACGTGTGAGTTGTGTTAGAGAAGTCCCACATTAGAGAATTAATGTGGTGTTGAGCAGTTAATATATTCAAGTTAGCTCATAATTCATTAGCTTAAGCTTTTGAGTGAATGTGGATCTGACTGGATATGCTAACGGGCTTGGGCTTGGGCTTCGGCTTGGACTCCCTCTTGGCGATCTCCCCAGGTGAAAAAAAAAAGTATCGGACTTCCTCTGCGTGCGCACCCAACTCTGGTATCAGAGC
Organism: Rhodomyrtus psidioides; assembly: GCA_021437785.1. Classification (NCBI taxonomy): domain Eukaryota; kingdom Viridiplantae; phylum Streptophyta; class Magnoliopsida; order Myrtales; family Myrtaceae; genus Rhodomyrtus; species Rhodomyrtus psidioides. The sequence goes on along the minus strand of JAILYB010000074.1, from coordinate 2,680,418 downwards.
CCAGGTTATCAATAAGTCTGGACACAATAGTCACACGGGAGAGATACGGGCTGGTGGTCGGTTTATAAGTGTGAGGGAAAGCCTTAACCTTTGAACTAGCTTTTGGATTGAGAGAGGCCCAAGACCACCCAACACGTGTCATGCTCCGATCCTCGGGTATGCCACAACCCTATCAAACGCCTCTGGTCATAAAGAACGACGTCCCAGGCACATCATCGATCCATTACTCTAACAAATAAACAGAGATAAAAAAGCAGGAACACAACACAACTCACAGGCACATCATCGATCCATTACTCTAACAAATAAACAGAGATAGAAAAGCAAGAACACAACACAACTCAGTAGCAAAAGACAACCATTTCACTAGCACATATATAACCCCACATTTCGGGACGGCTCCCTAAAACCAGCAAAAAGATAGGTGGGTCAGGTAAGGGTTAAAGCCGTATCTACTCCAAAATAGGGGTTACGTCACCCTCGTCCTCCACATCTCCACATCTCTCCCAAAAGGCCCTACTCCTACATCTACTTAAGAGCGATAGCCAGGCGGTGTCTCCGGATTGCAGTCCATGTCCAAGTCAGGGTTTGCCACTTCCCCATCAAGCATATCAATATCCATAAGGTCCTAAGTTTGGAACCTAGGGACCTTAGTAGGCAGCCCTTCGAATCTCAGGATCAGGCCGTAGAGAATATCACCATGCCACATGTATCAGGCTACGAAGCGGTGGGGCACTAGATGCCCCAAGCCCTCCTCTACCCACAATGTCGTCAAGTGACGTTCCCAGACCCGGTCCGGGCATGGAACGTGATGGTACTCAAAATCGAATGACTAACTGGACGTTGCTTCATTACCTCGGTCTTGAAAAAGAGTGTGAGAAGTAAATCTCAGTGAGTCAACGCCTAAACCTAGCTAGGGCGTTGATTCACCCAAGGCGACCTAACAGCATATCACAACAGTATATCTCCAACCATATGCAAACTTACCACGCCTTCGGCTACGCATAATGCAATAGTTAACACGACTCAATAGTCAATCAGCCAAGGAAAAATACCAGAATACCATCACATCTTACATGCAAAATAAACCACACATATTCTAGTTATTAACGGCCATTCGACCCGGCACACTAGGCAGTTGGTGCACAACACACTAAGCAGTTGGTGCTCTACTGGCATGACCAGGCATCGTCCCATTACTTCGGCGACGGCGATCGATAGTCCGTGTGTTTCTAAACGGCACAACATGGAATTATCCAACATTCATGTAAGGAGTTTCGGACCATCACAAGCTGTGACGGGCAATCGACCAACCCAGCGTCACTGATTGACGTACATTCGACAAGTTGTGTGATTCTGATTGGCATGGCACGGCTTGAACTTGCCAGGAAATCAACATATGACCACACAAGCACGCCAGACAGACAATCAATTCTTATCTTTTACATTTAGATATGCCCACATAGTCGTGCTTATAAACTCAGTCCAAAGCCATTTTCATGCTCAAATATGCAATTGAACTCTACACATGGTCATATGAAAGCACATTTTATCTACCAAATTTTGCATCTAATAACGGGTGATCAAAACCTCATACACTTAACACCAAATCAGCCAGTGCATCTAGCAGTCAAACAATAATCACCCAATCAAGCAGTGGATAATCACAACTAATTAGACCTAATTAATTAAATCTGCCTTAATTAGTTAACATGATAATTATCTATCTAATCAACTCAGCTAAAACATTCTAGTCGCGATCAAACAGTACAATCTACCACCAACTAGCCACAGTCTATTTTATCTAGCTAGAGCTAATTCAACTAATTGTGGTCATTTAACCTAACCAGGGTAACTAATCTAAACCAACCATAATTAACTAACTAAACTATCCTTAAACACAATTAACGCTCTGACCGAGGTTAGGGGTTAACTCACAAAAATGACGACGACGCGGGCGGCTGTGGCGGAAACTCTAAGCCTCAAGGGTCTACAGCGACATGGGGCTTGGGTCGGGTCGGCGGTTCACGGCATGGGCTTGAGCTTTCAAGTCTTCGTCGGCACACCGACGGCTCCAATTGCAGCGCCAGACGATGGGCAAGGGTCGAGATGCTCTTAGGCTGCTCGATGGATCGAGCTAAGACTGACAGCGGCAAAGGTAAGGGCTGGTGTCGCGGGGCACGGCTGCTCTCGGGTAGTTCGAGGTCGGCAAAGCTCTGCGGGGTTACGGCTAAAGGTGGCGTGCAATAGCGGGACCGATGGAATGGCAGCTCGACGGGGGTCGCTCAGGGTCGGCTGGTGGCGACGAGGTGCAAAGTTGAGGATGGAGGTCGGCGAGGCATTCAGATGGCGGTTAGAGGTGGCTGTCCACGGCGTGGTAGACACGAGGTCGATGGTGTGAAGAATTTCTTATATATATAAACACCAATTATTCAGAATAGCCAGATTCATATATGAATGTAAAACACCATAAGAGATGCGCATCGGAATTAAAACGTACCTATTTGAGCCATTGCTTTTCTCGAAGAAAAATATATCAACGATCTATTGGAATGCCGATCTTCCTCTCTATGGCCTATTTCGATATAACAGCTCTCAATGGGATAAAGCAACTGATAGGTGTAACCCTACCCTTTGAGCAGACAAATCCTTTAAATTATACATCTCCATTTATATCACTATAGATGGGAATTACACATAACTTTCAAAAGAAAAACTTATCCCCTTTGGGCAGATAAATCTTTCGAGTCTTACATCCCCATCTTTTAAAAGGAGGGGACGATTTCAAAAGAAAAACTTATCCCCTTTGGACGATTATTATTATTATTATTTGGTTTTTTTTTTTTGCTTTTGCTTTTGTTTTTGTTTTTGTTTTTTGTTTTTTGCACATTAGTAGTCTGAAACTCCATGACAATATATGTTGGTCTCCTAACTACATAAGAAGTCCACAGCAAAGGAAAGATGGAAACACAAGGGTGTCGCTCCCCAATGACAAAGCAACCCAGAATTTACAAGAATCCAATAAATAAAGTTTATGAATCAATTAACACACATATGAATCGCATGGCCATCTTGAGGCCCCAATAAACATGTAAAACACAATAACTGAGGAAGAAAAGCAATTTACACCACTCAAAATAAACCCCTCTAACTAAATCCTTCTGTTTGGTGTAATTCATTCACATTTTAGCACAATCTTTTCACGATAGAAGAGACAAAGCATGCAGGTCAGATTGAATTCCAAAACAAAAAAGAACACGAACACTAGCAACCCGTGAACGAAACTGAGGGGGGGAGGGAATTCCTTAGTACACAATACGGAATCGACGGCCCAAGTCAACACGAAGAAAAACGAGGCAGTAACTCGTGTGGACAAGCCCATCGAAGACAAAAGCTTAGAACAAGAATCATCACCACACAGAGACAATGCAACGAAAATTAAATATCAGCCAATACAAAAACGGAGCCGCACAAAGAAATGGACCCACACGCACAGGAATTAAAAATGCTTCTTCATGGCTTGAGCAGAAAAGACATCGTCAACAATCAGATTTCCTGGCCTTCGTTTTCAATTTCAAGTTCACTTTCTGGGTAAAGGTGCAGATGAGAAATCGTTCCCCCCCCCCCCCCCCCCCCCCTCAGTAGAATTCGACATTCAATCGAAAGAAAATCGAAATTTTAGAGTTCTTTCAAAATCATGAACCCTAGAATCGAAAATAACCAAGATGCGTTTGAATATTCGAATAAAAGAGACACGCACAGAAAAGGATTTCATTAATTTTATGGATTCTACAATCATATATGACCTTGCTCAGATACCACGTGTGAAGAATTTCTTCAATATATAAACACCAATTATTCAGAACAGCAAGATCCATATATGAATGTAAAACACCATAAGAGATGCGCAGCGAAATTAAAACGTACATGTTTGTGCCATTGCTTTTCTCGAAGAAAAATAGATCAACGATCTATTGGAATGCCGATCTTCCTATCTATGGCCTATTTCGATATAGCAGCTCTCAATGGGATAAAGCAACTGATAGGTGTAACCCTACCCTTTCATAGGCTAGAGAGGGGACCTAGCAAACCCTAATCATTAGTGTGTTAACCGGGCCCCTCCCATCACGGGCTTCAGTTAAACACAATTACCTTCACTTTGCTGCTCAACTAGGCCCTTTATTCATAGATGCCAAAATCCAATTCAATAAGATCACTAAAGGGTCAAACATAAATATATTGGAATATCCATTAACCCGATTATTTGAAAATAGAAAATCAATTAATTGATATAAGCCCATATTATAGGAAATTTTCCAATAGATGGCTCAGAGGTCGACGGAGCTAACGATAGCGACGGGTGTGGGCAAGCGACGACGACGACTGGTGGTCAAAGTAGCAGCAACAGGGGCGTCAAGGGTGGAGGTGGTGTCGCCGAGGGGGAGTCGGACATGAGGAGGAGAGAGAAGGGAGGAGGAGAGAAAGAAAAGAGAGAGAGAGAGAGAGAGAGAGGAAAGAGAGGGAAAATGTAGAGAGAGATGATGTGAGGGGTGGGTTGACTTGATGGTGATGGGTAGATAGGGACTTGACTAGGGGTGGGGCCCACCAAGATTTGAATTGTTTTGGCTTTTAATGCATAATATCCAAAGGCAAAACGCCCATTTGATATTTTAGGACTAGTTGGTCATTTGGCACAAACGACTAAGGGTATTTCGGTACCTTTCACACTGGAAATCAGTCATGTCACGCCCCGAGCCCGACGAGTCATGAACATCCCACTGGGCATACACAGAATGTGACATACAGGATCCATCGACTCTCATCAAACCAAACGTATATCTGCGGAAGCAAGAGGCCACTACGTACACAATAAATTCAATATGACTTAGGACAGAGAAATAGTACACTTCAATTCCCGCGGATGATCGAAACTAAAGATTTGACTTCTACATTCACCTCATTATATGCAATCTCTAATGATCACCCAATACCTTAGATACAATTGATCACGTATTACCTCTCGGATGCCACTTCTTTATCCAAATCGGGCTTCCTTCACCTGGAACCTGAAAAGTTAAACCCTTACTGGGGTGAGATATAAATCTCAACGAGCTATCCTAACCCTAATTTAGGCCAATCGTTCCACCGAACCAAAATATTTATAGCAACATGCAATCATTAGTTGAAACAAGGCAATGCATTTTCTCAAGGCATCGAGTCATGCTAAAACGAGAATCTCAATCAAATGTAAGCATGGCATCAAGTAACCAAGATTCCATACTAGTATCAGAAAATTCATAATAACATAAGAATCATAAGGTGATTCCACTTCACTTCACATTTCCAGAGACTAGCCCGCGTTCAGACACCTCAGGCTATTCCGATCAATAAACCTGCGTTTAGACGCATCAGGTTTAGCAGCTTATCACCAAGCTCGTGTCCACAGGTACCATTCTCATCCCGCGTTCAAACGCATCAAGATGGACTTTCGACCACAACCACAACCCCGCGATCACATCGCCTCAGGGTGTGTCTCATTCTTCAACCCCGCGATTAGATTGCCTCAGGGTACATTTCATTTCTCACCCCGCGATAAGATCGCCTCAGGGTGTATCTCATTCCTCAATCCCGCGATTAGTTCGCCTCAGGGTATGTTTCACATTTCTCGACCCCACGATTATATCACATCAGGGTATATCACATTTCATCATGAGAAATTATAGGCATTAGAACATAAATCAAGGTTTGCCAAAAACAAACGTACTTTATCACAAACACGATTTAAGATTCGAGCACAAAGCAACCATCCAAACAAATAAGGGGCTACGACAAGCACGTCGTCAATTCAATCATGAGACCAAGAATTCCATAGCCATCAAGCACTCATGGTCTATGCTTCAACGGAACCATTTGGCTCCCACTCAACCAAGCACCATAAAAATATCAATCAACTCAACGATTCCTCAAAGAATCCGTTCAGTCGCGACCAAATGTCCTAATAAAAGGTTAGGGGTCACTCACCTTCGTCCGAGCTAGCCAAAATCCTTTGTCAAGCCCGGCTCCAACTCAAAGTACCGCTGTCCAAAAATAGGGCAGCAAACAACTCAGCGACAATCCAACGATTAAGTCAATTATCTATTCCAGTCTCGACTCCACCACTCGTGCACCTCAATTGACATTCTAGCATGTCCTAACAACACATTTAGAGCATGACAACACCATGAACAGCTCTCCAACCGGATAGGATTACTCAGAATCAAACAGGGCAACAACCGGTTATGTTCCTTTTCGCACAAACATCCCTTAAATCAGCCTTTAAGCTCCAATTTCTCACCAATTTCACTTGTTAAAACCTTAATCCACGTGTTATATAGCCCCACGATGAATTTTGAAGCTAAATAGCACTCCTAAGAATTTCGAACAGCTTACTTCGTATTAATCCCCCCGGCGGTCAGATTCTGCTCTTAAAACCACATCGATTCACCCATCGAAACCTAAATGAAACTTAGCCAAACCAGCGACCCAAGCTCAATGAACATAGTACTACATGTCATGCAACTCTCATAAAAATTTCGGAACCAATTGAAGTCTCTAAGGGGCTAAATCATGGCCCTCTCTCAGCTCGCTCAGAATCCGTCCGGTTTTCTTCCAAAAATCACCATAAATTAACCAGACCTCCAAAAATCACGAAACCAATTGGAGATTGTCAAGGACGTCTTGAAATAACCTGTGATAGTCGGACCAGAGGTGGCCTTCGTACAGACCGAATCGGCCGGCATAAGCTGGTCGGAACAGGGCAGTTTCTGTTCTCCAACACAGCATCATTTCAACAACAAATCTCCATCAAATTCGTCCAAAATTAATACCACACCTCAGCCAAACATAGCCCTACATGTCTACAAGCTACCGTAGAAAATTGAAAGCAAATCGGGGTCCTATGGAGGTCAAACGTCCACTTACCTCCAGCCACAACAGATTCCGGCGACTCGCGGGAAAAAGGCCGAACGGAGCTCGTCCGGCGACCAAACGCCGTGCTTCGAGTTGGAGCTAGTCGGCAAGAGGGAGAGGAAGGTGATGGTGGTCGGCTCAGTGGCTGGAATTCGCCGGACGGACCGCTCATGGACGACGACGCCGACGATTAGTGCTGGTCGAACAGAAACTGTTCTGTTCTTGAAGAAACGCAGGAAAAAGAGAGAGATGGGGGGAGTGGTCGTGCAAGAGCTGAAATGGGAGAGAAGAAGAGCTTGCCTAATCCCTTCAAGAGTCAAACATGTTGAATGGTAGGTGGAAAGGTGATTAATTAAGGCTAACTCTCAAAAATTGACACTTGCCCTCAAGCCCATAATATCTTGGTCTCAATGACACTTCTGCCCTTCTCTTTTTCGGCAGCTATGGGGGAGTGGAAATTGACTAAAATGCCCTTCTCAACTTATCAAATCAAGGTTATCTCTTTGGGGGCAAAATGGTCTTTTCTCATCTTTCGTCCGAAATTCCATTTTTCCGATATAAATTGCCCTTGATGAGGCGACGTCCATTCCAAACTAATTGTTACAACTCTTCATTTTCATTTTCCGTTTCTGAGATCCCATTCCATGTTTCAAGTCGCGAGGGCGGAATTTTAGAATGTCACAAGTCAGGACTAGGCTTGAGCGCAAGGGGCTCGATACTACTACGCGACGACAAAACCACCGGAGCCTAATATATTCTGAACGACGTCTCATGAATATTCAAATATCATCTCTTAAATCCTCAAAATTCAACATTATTACAACATGCTGGAATTCCAAGATTAAAACTTTTATTGAATTCAGATATCTTACGGACGTCAAAATTTAGGACGTCGCATTATGTCACTCAATCGTAACTTGTTTTAAATTTTACAACTCTTATGTGAGCATTGAGAAATTAAACACATGTCACAATAAAATGAACTTGGATGTGGTGCATTGCAACAAAATATCGGTCCACCATTCTTAGTTAAATAAGTTTGGTTCATTTAAATAAAATGTTTTATGATTGAAGAAAGATTTGTTAGAAACTAACTATATCACTCAAGAACATTTTTTAGATGCTTCCCTTCTATTCATTTTTTTTAAAAAAATTTGAACCAAATAAAAGATAGATGTTTAGGGATAACACAACAGATAAGCTAATGATCATTGGTCAAATGTTTTGACACCTAATTTTGGCTAGGTCATTTAGTCATATATAGTAGAAAAAAATAGGTACCGAAATCGACCCCTAAACAAAAAAACCATTTGCATAATTCACCATCGCATATCAAAGTCATGCATTGCGCACGTCAATCTTATGGCCACTCGGTAATGTTATCACGGACTTTCGCACATAGGATCACCTCCTAAAGATTTTTTTTTTTTGGGTCAATGTCACCTCCTACAGTTTTCCATCCATCATATGCTGATGAATTCAAAAGGTCAAGCGATTACACTTTTGGCCGTAAAGCTTGGTGAAGTGGGATTTGGATCCCCTATCATGGCATTTCTATGTCAGGGTTACCATAAAATGAAATCGGGCCGTCCATTTTCATCCCACGGCCAAGAATGCTCCACGTCATAGACTGAGGGGAAAGGAAATTTTTTGGGCGAAATTTTTTTTTTTGTTCCAAAAAAATTGAATCCCATCCTCTCTCATCACATTTGACCCTCCCAATCTAAAAAAATACGAAAACCTCCTCTCTCCCACCGGTGACCCTCCTCTACGCTGGCCAGCGAGCTTTTTCTAGTAACCTTCCTCCACATCGGCGCCGGAATATTTTTCTCTCCCCTCATCCCCTAATTCCAACCTCAAAAATTAGAAACCCAAAATAGTTTTCCATTTTTTATCGTCCCACATTCTCGCATCAATGACTTCTCCAGAAAAAGAGAAAAAGGCAAGCCAACTGAAGAAACCAAAACTCTCTCCCACCAGTGACCCTCCTCCACACCGTCCTGTGAGCTTTCTCCAATGATCTTCCTCCACGCGGGCCAGCGAGCTTTCTCCGACGACCCTCCTCCATGCTGGCCAGCAATCAATTAGTCCACAAGGTCATTGTAATGCCCTAGAATTTCGACATCTGTAAGATACCCGAATTCAATAAAAAATTTAATATTGAATTTCAGTTCGTTATATGGATATTGAATTTTGAGGATTTAAGTAACGACATTTGGATATTTCCTAAGACATTGATTAGAATAGATTAGGCTTCGATAGCTCAATAGTCACGCAATAGGATCGAGACCCTCGCTCCCGAGCTTAACCCTAACTGAGCTCGAGCTGTGAAAAAGACCAAAATACCTTCAGTCGTCTGTGCCAAATGTCCAACCAATCTTAAAATGTCAAATGACCAAAATGCCCCTAATTCATGCACATAAGACAAGATATTTGAATCCTTGTTGGCCCCACAACCAGCACCTCACCATCTACCCATCACATTATCACTTTTCACCCACCCATCACTGCAAAATCTAGTGGATAAAATGTGCATTCATATGACCGTGCATGATATCAAATTACATATTTGAGCATGAAAATGGCCTCAAGCCAGGTCTTTAAGCATGATCGTGTGAAAGCTTGTATCGTGCCAGTCGTACGGAAGCACACGACTTATTGGTTGCACGTCAATCCATGACGCCAGATTGGTCGGATGCAGATGGTGACTTGTGATGAACTGAAGCTCCTACAGGGATTCTTGGTAGTTCCGTGCCGTGCCAATCAGAATCAAACAGATTATCGGACGTCGTCGCCTGAAGTAAAGGACGATGCCTGGTCATGCCAGTAGAGCACCAACTACCTAGTGTGTTGCGCCAAGTGACCGTTAATAAATGAAATACGTGTGGTGTAGTTGCATGCAAGCTGTTGTGATTTTATAGTTGTTTGCCTTGGTTGTTTGACTGCCATGTCAAGTATAGCATTGCATTACGCGTGGTGCAAGGCGTGGTAAGCTTGCATGTGTTTGGCTATATACTATGGTTATGAATTGCTTGTTTAGGCCTGAGCGAATCAACGGCCTAGCAGAGCATAGGCATTGACTCACTGAGATTTATTTCTCACCTTGTCGTTGTCAAACCTTCTTTAGGACCGAAGTGAAGGAGCGACATGTCAGATTCGAAGTTCCTCTTGACCAGTCATTTGATATCAAGTACCATCAGGAACGAGGCCCAGATCGAGTCTTGGAACATCACATCACCACCATCTTGGTGGATGAGGGATTAGGGCATTAGTGCCCCCATCTCTTCAAGGCCTGATTTGTGCTTGAAGGTGACGTCTGTTGTAGCTAGTGTTATCACATAGAGGAGGGTGAATAGGTGAATCTAGTGCAATTTTCGAGATTTAATGCGGAATTCAAATTACACAAGCTTTAAGCTCAATCCCCAAATGAGCAATATAGGCTTTATCACTATACGTGCGCAGCTCAGCTATCACAAAATATATAACAAGATCAGAGAAAGAGATTGGGAAGACTGCACATAGGGTCTATAGTTGTTCGGTTTTGATCAAGCCTCCGTCCATTTCTTTGGCTATTAGTCAATCGGTTGGATTCCACTAGTAAGCTACTAAAAGATTATAACTTAGTGATCTTCCTTGAGACGCAGGACTCTACACTTAACGCTCAACACTCTTGTGTATACCTCCTCACAATTACAATGAGAGGGCCCAGCTAAGAACGAGAAAATTATCAATAAAGTCCTAAACCTATTGCACTTTTGCCAATTTAGTCCTAAACCTTTTAATTTTGCCGAATCAGTCCTAAACCTTTTGTATTTGTGCCAATTCAGTCCTAAACCTTTTAATTTTGCCGATTCAGTCCTAAACCTTTTGCATTTTTTTTCGATTCAGTCCATTCGGCAAACTTTGATTAGCCGGCGATGACGTGGCGTTGCCGGAGTAAATTTTAATGATATTTTAATAAGTTTTTAAAAAATTCTCTTTTCTTTCTTTTTTGTTATTTTTTGTTTTTGTTCTGTTCCTTCTTTTTTGGTTGAAAGTTTTGGTCCTCCTCCATCCAACAGACAGACAACCTTCGACAGACCACCTTCGACCAAAAAAAAAAAAAGCAGGCCACCGATGACGGGAGGAGAGGGTCGGCTGCATCACTGGGTTCGTGCGGGGGCGAGGCCGGCACCGGCACCTCTAGGCGAGGTGGGCATCGGAGCTGCTGGCCGTGGCCGAGCCACGCCATGGCCAGGTGAGGCTCGGCCTGGCCAGATCTGGGCGAGCTCAGCCTCACCCAGCCATGGCCTTGCCTTGCCGGCCTCGCCCAGCGACGGCAACGGCGACTCGCTCGGCCTCACCCAAATCTGGCCAGGCCGAACCTCGCCAGCCATGGCGTCGCCGTTGCCGATTCCTTCTACAACGAGACGTTACAGAGAGCGATGGACCGTGCGAGAGAGGGAGAGCATGCCGGGACTGAAATGGAACCAGAAATTCGAAGGGGCAAGGGACGAAATCGGCAAACTGAGATGCCATGGCAGGGCGAGGCTCGGTCTGGCCAGATCTGGGCGAGGCCGAGCTCGCCCAGCCATGGCGTCGCCGTTGCTGCAACGGCCAGGCGAGCTCGCCCAGATCTGGCCAAGCCGAGCCTCGCCCGGCCATGGCGTGGCTCAGCCACGCCCACCGGTACCGGCGCCCACTTCGCCCAACAGCGCCGGTGCCGGCCTTGCCCCATAGCGTCGACCCCAGTGGCCGTCGCCCCTCCTCCTCCTCCTCCAGCCAATGATGGCATCGCCGGCGCCGTTCCTGGCTGGAGCTCCCTTGGACCCTTCCAGTCCACTGCTTCAAGTCTTCCTTTTTTTTTACCTTCAAGTCTTCTGCCACGAAAGAGATGAAGGGGCAAGAACAAGAAGATGAACAGTAAAAAAGAAGAAGAGAAAACGAAAATAGAAAAAAAATTAAATATTATTAAAATATGCCCCATCATCGCCGGCCGTCATCCACGTCATCGTCGGTCGGTCAAAATTGACCGGGTAGACTTAATTGGCATAAATGTAAAAGGTTTAGGACTGAATCGGCATGAAAAAAAGGTTTAGGACTGAATTGGCACAAATACAAAAGGTTTAGGACTGAATTGGCAAAATTAAAAGGTTTAGGACTGAATTGGCAAAAGTGCAATAGGTTTAGGACTTTTTTGGTAATTTTCCCAGCTAAGAACTCTATAAATAGCGCTTCAATCTCTCCTCTAGCCCTTAATGATTTAGAAATCACCTCACATAAGGTTCAGAGAGAAAGTGAGGGGCGACTCATCGAGCCAGTCATACAGAGGGTAATAGAGGAGAAGATCTATAGCGTCGGATCATTGCGATTCTGCCTGAAGTACAATGGATTCGAAATCAAGTGCATAAACTCTTTTCTTTCTCCGTATAGTGTTCTATTTCTAGTTATGGTGATTTAGAGATAGTTGTAATGAGGTTTATAGCGGCTAACAGTCTAATGCCAGAGAGCAAGAGAGAGAGAGAGGGGGGGAGGGGATTGTTATCGCAAACAACAAGAGGAGAAGTTCAGGCTTAGGTCGGAGAAGAACAGCTCGACTTTGAGGTGGTCTTTAGTACCTGTTGGATAGGACTATCAGGCTGTCGCAGGGGACTATCAAGGATGAAGAAGACAAAGTATGATCCACTGACAAGGGTACTTTCCAAAAGTCTAGGAAGTCGAACAAAATTACACTTAGGTAAACACAAGCGGCGTTGAAACCGGATTTAGTAGTCTACTATCCAAATATTTCTTCATTGTAGCTTTATGATAACAATCCGGCGGCAGGAGTCACGGCGCTGTGTACTCTGTCAGTGGCTTTCTTTGCCTGCAACAATGACAAATGTCAAGTACCAAACATCGATCGAATAATAGCTTACACGGTAAAAATGTCCAATTCATCGATTCACTCTAAATTACCTCTATCTCCCAGTCGGTACATCCTGTCAGGACTGCAAGTAACGATGCTTGCGCAATGAGTGCAACTATAATCCCAGACCAAAGGCCCTGCAGCTCGATAAGAAGAACGAGCAATTATAGGAATATCGAAAAGGACGAATTACAGTAGAATGGCAGGGTAACAATGATTTACCTTTCCACCAATATGACAGACAAAAGCTAGGAATACAGCAACTGGAATACCCAACAAGTAGTAGGCACCCAAATTGATGAAAGCTCCAATCTTTTGCCATCCACATCCTCTTGCAACACCTGGAAAAAGAAAATGTAAATTGTAGGATCAAAACGGTCGAAATACAGGTCAGTTTTACTTGAAATATTTCAATTGGACACATTTTACATATTCCTTCCCTACTCATCAGGGTAAGTGGTCGAAGTTAAACTAGGTCAGGGTGCCATTGAACTACAATAATAAGCAAAGTATACCTGAAAATACGGACTGAATGCCATCGATAACATGGGAAATTGCAACTAGTACCAACATATCTCCCACATAGTTCACGACTTCTTCTTCGGTGCTATAGAGGCAGGCCCATGCCCTTCGACCGAAGATCATGAGAGTACTTGCAACCAAGCCTTCCGTGGCAACCATCATTAAGGAAACATAAACTGCCAAACGAGCTGCTCGTGGTCTTCCGGCGCCCAATTCATTTGAAACTCTCGTGCTGCCAAAAATAAGGCCAAGAAAGTGTGAGACTGAGGAATGGCTGCTTCTTTTTGCAAGATCTACTGAAGTAAATAAAACTTAAACAGTTATGATTACCTTATTGAACCACTGAGTCCTAGAGGTATCATGTAAAACATGTAGCAGGTGTTCAGGCTGAAACAAGCACATGATACTAAGTTTACGTTGTTTAAATATGATTACAACTGGTGTCAGAAGTTAGCAATTTCGTTCCCTTCTGGTTGATAAAAAGTACGTATGCACCTGATTGAGAGGACCGACGTTTCAAGTTTTGGTTTGGGAAGAAGTCCTGATAATAAGACCACCATTTCGAATGACCAAATGGCGAAGCTGTTGCAGGCAATCAACCAAACAGAAACATCATAATTGCTTCAAGCTACAGAATTATGAAGACCCTTCGAAGTCTTAAAAAAAAATCATATATAAACTAGAATAAAAAAGGTTAACAGCCCATTAATGATTCTGAAGAAGGGATTATGAATCATTTGTCTCCAACACTGTCCAGCAAATTTTTTTTTTATCTTTAATACATCTTCTTCTTCTTCTTCTTTTGGCCAAAAGTGAACTAGGAGAAGCATAAAAGATGGAGAATTACCAGATCATGACAGCAGAAGGAATTGCCAATTTCAGAAATCCAGGAATCTCATGAAAGGCCTCCCGGGAGAAGCCGGTCCAAGTTCTTTTACAAGACGGTGAAATTCTGACATATATTGCCAGTAACAATACGTTTATCCAGTACGAGAAAGCATTTGCCAAAGCAGCGCCTTTGTTTCCGAGTCCAGACTTGAACACCAGAAACCAACATATGAAAATATGCAATAATGTGGTGATTCCTGAACTGATCATCATTGGAACGACATTGTTCTGTGTCTGCAGAAACCTGACGTGGCAGTGCAGGAGCGCATACGCGAAAATGCTAGGAATCATAAACCGAGCGTAGGATCCTGCCTCCGCCGATATCTGAGGATCTTGCTTGAAGAAGAGAAGGATTTGGCCCGTGTTGGCCCAAATGATTGCGATTGGAATGCTTGCTAATAGGAGAACGATCATGGCCCTCTGCTTGTGGATACCAAGCATGTGGTACTGCTTAGCTCCATAAGACTGACCGCAAAATGTATCCAATGCACTTGCCATTCCTACCTGTTATGGACCAAGCATCTATAAGATGGTGTTTGGAGCAATTCATGGATGTCCCAAAATGAAGTTCAAGAAGTTTGTCACTATATCTTAGGAACCCAAATGAGGACTTGCTTGGAGCATCAGGAGTGTATTGCCATAGTTCGCTCAACCTATATCCAATGGGAGAATCAGAACAAGAAAATTCCTTTATCTATTTCATTTTTGGGCCGGGGTCCCCAACAATCTTTTTGAAGTGCAGTCAACAAATGTCCTAATTTAGTAATTTGTGACAACAACCAACATCGAGTTTCCAATCTTGGCATTGTTAAACCTAGCTAAGGGAGAAAATCACGCATTTAGCACTCTGAGCTTATTGAGAGATAACACGTCCAGTAGATAATAGAGCAGAGCAAATAAAAAAGTTGGGATATATCAGAAAACTGTACTTTTTTCTATTCTTAAAGTGCACGCAGTCTGAATGATCCAACAATTGCTAGACTCAGTTTATTGAACATGAAACAGAACTCCTATAATCATGTCAATACTAGAAGTGGCACTGTACTTCTTCCAAGATAAATAACAGCCTGGAGAAGAATTCTTCCTGGAAGTGACATAGTATGTTGCTACTTTGCGATTCTTAATATCTTTCATCTCTTAGTTGGTTTATCTCGAGATTAGAACAGGAAGAATTGTTGTGTCTTACCAAAATGCTAAAGCCAGTCACAGAAGCGAAGGACGTGGCCATGGAAGCACCGGAAAGTGCCAGCTCTCCAAGATGACCCACAAACATCACCGAGATCACCTGCAAACAATATATCATCAGGTTCACCGATACCAATGGCCCGGCCAATGACAGTTGCCGCTTCATTTCCGAGAAAATCTCGTCTTTCTTGAACCCATTGCCCGATGTGGACGCCTTCTTCTCCTGGGAAACTGCTAACAGAGGTGACTCCAGATGCTGTTTCTGTTCTTCCACATCCATTGATTGCTTCCTCTGTGCTTTTGGGCAGAGTGAAGCCAAGCTGAGGGAAAAGACAGGCCAATAGCTTTAGAGATCCTAGAGATTCCCTCATCAGAAAATAACCACGTTCATGCCTTTAAAGGCGTCACCACACGTTTCTTTCTCTGACGGCTGTGTCTATCTGCTCACATGCTTGGTTAAGCAGAATTTGGCAGATTTTTGTCGAGCTATTGTTTTTCAGTATTATATTCGACTACAGTCTGTCTAATCTGCGTGAGAGAGCTTCTGTGGTGTTAAATGCAAATAAAGGGAACCGAGACAACAAGAAGATCCCACCGAATGAGACAAAAACATGATTGGAAAATTAGCATTCCTTTTGGTTTTTCTCGAACTAGAAAATCAACATCCTCGTAGACAGAATATCATTCACGATGTAATTGTCGATGTTGATGTGTTGCCGGAGAATACTCGCCTTATTTCTTGCTCGCTGAACACTTTGCCTTTACTTGAAAGAGGTCGATGCATGATTCAAACTTTCTAGTTATATCACTGAGAGCAAATATTGATTCTTCATTTTTGATCTTCAATCAAGTTACGCTCTTGATTTTCCAATCAATGATTCGCTGAATGTAACCATCGGTCTTTACACAGAAAAAAAGAAAAAGAAAAAGACTTTTTTTTTTGGTCGAATAAAGGTGGGCTTATAAAAAACGAAGATATAAAAGGAGGGGACGATTACAAAAAGAAAGAAGAAAGAAAGAAAAGGGAAAATAATGGAAGAAGGAGAAACAAAACAGAAGAAGGGGGTTTCGTGCCTACACACTTTGGAAACTTCGACAAGCCGGATTAACTTTTGTTGATGTCAAAGTCCTTCTGTTGGGCCCGAATAGACTTCTGAGGCTTGGCCCAAAAGGGTAGAGCCCAAAAAGAATTGTGGACGCGAAAACCTTTTATCGAACTTAAGTAGTTCGTTATCCAATAAGGAGTTCCGGATCAGTCAAATGCAAAAAATATTTAAATAGCAATGTAGATAGCACCTTATAGACTCTCGACCAACCGAAAGTTAATTCCTTCGATGACTTATAATTAGGACACAATACTAGAATTTAATCGATGATGTTGGACGAGGAAGCAAAATACAGGACACAATGCCGGAATTTAATCGACGATAATGGACATGATATAGGACACAATGCCGAAATCTAATCAACAACACTGGACAGGTTTCTCAACATAACACCGAAATTTAATCAACGGCCTTGGACGAAGGGAGAATACCGGAATTTAATCAACGGCACTGACCCAAGATATGAAATTCATCGGAATCGAATCGATAACGGAAATCTGAAAGCTGCTAAGTTAGGCTAAGATAGTAAATAGATAAATGGCTTGATTTTTTTTTTTGGTCGACTCTGGGTATTTATAGAGAGGCTAGGGTAACCGTTGAGCACTTCCTTTCTTCGGCACTACGTTATGTCCCACGTTCTCCTATCTGTCGATGGTTTTTGCTGACGTCACCATTGACGGTTCCTTATTTTGCGCACCATCTTCCTTTTACTCTCAAAGTTTGCCGCTCATTTTTGTAACTGCCTTGATCGTGGCTTTTTCCGCACTCTTTTCCCTTTTTCTTTAGTGGAAAACGCCGCCAACTTCGCCTTGACACGTGGCACTCAAATGACTGATCCATACCTAATTTTGGTGCATCCGATTGCAGCTGACCATGCCTTCTTTATGTGCTTGGCACGTAACCTCTTGTGGTAACTTTTAGGTGTCAACAAATGCCCTATTTAAAAGAGATAATTCAAAGATTTATTTCTTTTAAAAGATATCCTCCGATTTGACAGCCATCAACGGCGACTTAATGATTACACCTTTCTGCCTTTTGATCTCTTTTCCCAGAGCACAATCACTCTAAATTCCTTAGGACGCCTCAGTTTTTTATATGGGCCTCCTTTTATCCTTGAGTGAAAGTTTTCTATCGTCGTCTTTCTCTCATTTTGGTCTTAAACCCTAAACCCTCTTTAGAGCTTTCTTTGGCCTTTTCCATGGCAACCTAAACTTCTGAATTCTCTTCCCGGCGGCTGGTTAATCGTTTCGACAAACTAATCAACAACGATGATGCCAACAATTGTTTCTTCAACTTGTTGAATACAACAAAAGAACATGATGGGTATGTTTTTTGCCCCAGCCTTCATGATCATAACTGTGTGTCGGTGTCTCTTCAACACTGTTTCCCAATGCGACGAGACAAGAAGCTTCCTATTCATGTTTCTCCTTTAAGAGACATTTGGTTGCCTCCCTCCGCATGATTCAGAAGCTTTCCATCATATAACGACACATTCTATGCTTGGTTTTGTCGTCTTAAGGTTGACCCGAAAACCATCGGTTCTTGGACATCGACAAATATAAGGATGACCCTTGAGGTCAGTTTATTGTCCTATGATCTGAACAGAGGTTTGCTTGGCTCTGTCGTAAGCTTATGTTCTTCATCAATTAACTATTTCTTTTTTCCATGGGGCCCTATGTTAGTGACCTTCTGGACATCTTTACCATTGCTGGTTTTACCCCTCATGGGACCCTTGCTAGTAGCCTCGACGTCACAAAAGATCCTCTTATTTCTAAGGCTACCCTTGCTTACTGGAAATTTTTAGCAGCCCACTGTAAGACCTCTGGCACTATCACGTTTGCGGAGCGCATATCTTTTCTTCTCTACTGGTTGTCGAAGTACTTGTTCTTCAGCTCAACCGTCATGGTGTCCAAGGATTACCTCTTTCTTGCCTCTAATGGCGAGGGAAAGGAATGTAGCTCTCGGTCATCTCGTTCTGGCAATTATGTACAGAAGCCTTACTCATGCTTTCCTATCGATGATGAAGCCTACCGAGGATGACATGTTGTCTAGCCCGTTTTGGATTCTTCAAGCTTGGCTGGCTCTTTATCTCCCTTTTATGTTCGCCAACGTGCCTGACTCCCAAAAGACTGGCATGTCTTCCGACCTAGGCTCGCGGCTACTAAGGGCTGCTCATTTGAATGTCCCTGCCAATAGCCAACCTTTGAATTTCTTCCTTCGACAGATTTTATCTTTCGACATGGCTAAGGTGAAGATGTTCCCTTACAGCTCTGCTGAATTCAGCTTCGTTTTTATTTCGAGACTTACAAACCATATGACTTTCGTGAGTGCTAGATTTCTGCTCTTTGCTAGCATGGCTTCTTCTTGTCCCAAGCATCTCAATAGTAACCCATTGACTGTCTTACAATATAATTCATCATCGATCATGAGATATTTTATGGCTTGTCTCTTAAAATCCTTGCCACAAGGGCCTAGACTACTTAAGTAAGTCACCAAAGGAGTCCTCCAATCTCGTCGATCAGGTACTTGGCTCGAGCTTTCGGCTGTCTCGTCCTGAACCATCATTACCCGAGCGTCTATCAATGGTAAGACTTTTTTCTGGGTAATAATATGATCCGCCAGTTCTTTTGATATTTTGTACCCGGATGCCATTTGAGCTGGTTCATTAGCTTCCGCGTTTTCATTTCTCTTGACATGGATCAGCTCATATTTGACAAAGTTCGACAGCAATTTCTTTGCCAAACTATAGTGTAGTACGATGTTCTCATTAAGACATTGGTACTCTTCATTGAGTTGTCTTATTACCAGCTGGGAATCACCTTTGATTTTGACTGACCTGACTTTCACGTCTATCAAAACATTCAACCCTACAATTAAAGCCTCATATTCAGCTTGATTATTTGAACATCTAAAATCAAACTTTAACATGAGATTAGTTTTTTGTTGGTAGGGTGATATAATCATAATCCAAGCGCCTAACAATCCGAATGCTACTGACCCATCGAAGTATAATACCCAAGGTGTAACACAGAGATACTGTTCTTTTTATTCTATTTTGAGACCCAATGGGTATTCGGTAATAAAGTCAAATATTGTTTGCCCTTTTACTGCTTTGAGCGGCACATAGACCAAACTAATCTCTGTCAAAGTAAATGCCCACTTTGCAATCCGGCCTCTTATAATTGGCCTGGATAACATGTACTTAATTACATCTGTTTTGCAAATTACATGAATCGTGGTCAGCTGCATATAATGCCGTAATTTCATACATGCATGGAACAATAACAGACATAGCTTTTCGATGGGAGTATATCTTGTCTCGGCATCGTTCAACATCCGGCTCAAGTAGTACACGGCTTGTTCTTTGTCTTCATTATTTTCCTGGGCTGGCATACTCCCGACCGTGGTATCAGTCGCGAACAAGTATAACTTTAGCGGCCTTCCTGCTTTCGATGGCATAAAAACCGGTGACTTAGTCAGATACTCTTTCAATCGATCAAAAGCCATCTAATGCTTTTCTTCTCATATGAACTCTCGTTCATTCTTGAGCTTAAGCAATGGGAGAACACCTCAATTTTTCCTGACAAGTTAGCTATAAAGCGTCGCAAGAAATTTAATTTTCCAATCAACATTTGAAGCTGTTTTTTGTTGATGGGGGTGGTGACTCTATAATAACCTTAGCTTTGTTCTTATCTATTTCTATTCCTTTGATGAACCAAAAAGCCTAGAATATTACCAACCCTTGTTCCAAAAGCACATTTCAAAGGATTCATTTTCAATTTAAACTTGCGCATTCTAAAAACGCTTGTTCTAATTGATTCAGGTGACTTACCTGATCGATTTTGATGATAACATCGACGATGTAGACCTCCATGAATTGCCCGATCATGTCATGGAATATGAAGTTCATTGCCCTTTGATAAGTAGCACCGACATTCTTCAAACCGAAAGGCATGACAACCCATTCGAACGTCCCAATAGCCCTGAGAACCTGAAAGCTTTCTTATGAACATCTTATGTTGCTATGAATATTTGATTGTATCTTGAATGCCCATCCATGAGGGACAAAATTTCATTGTTGGAGGCCGAGTCAATTAGCATATCGACCATGGGCATTTGATATTCATCTTTGGGTGTAGCAGCATTAAGATCGCGAAAATCGATACATAATCTGATCTTGCCGTTCTTCTTTTTTACCGGCACGGTATATGACAACCATTCGACATACCTTGTCGTTCTTATAAATCCAGCAGACAGAAGCTGTTCAATCTCCTCCTTGATTTTAAGGATCACCTTTGGGGCGAATCTTCTTGGGGCCTGTTGGTATGGTTGAAATCCCCTTTTAATTGGCAATCGATGTTCGACCACATTCATTGCGAGACCAGGCATCTCATGATAACTCCAGGCGAAGCAATCTTTGTATTTCTTCAATAAATTTACCAACTTGGTCTTGTATTGCTGGTCAAGCAATTTGCTCACCTAGGTCGATTGTGGGTAAGTTTCATCCCCCAAGATTCACCTCTTCCAATGGGTCTTGGGCTTGAATCACCTTATCGTCTTCCTTTGTCAGCAATTCTTCGAAGTCTAGAATACCATCGACCACCTCATTGGCTTGCTCAGCCTGCTTGGCCCTGTAGGTCGTATAGCTCTTAATGACGTCTTGTAACGATTGTTGATCGTCCATTAGTAAACTCATCGAGCTGATCCACCGGCTCCTTCCTAGGGACCCATTCGATGTTTCTCCCGTCGAAGCGGCAGAACGTAATATCTCTTGGATCAACCTAGGGAGGCTTGAAGATTCGTAGGCAGCCATCTGGTATGACTTTGTCTCGACCCAATATTTGAGTCAAAGTGACACAAGTCTGAGGATTGGCTTTTACGCATTGTACCTTATCTCCATTCCAAAATACCAACATTTGGTGCAATGTCGAAGGAACACACTGGTTCACATGTATCCAATCCCTTCCTAATAGCAAATTGTATGACCCATCGGCCTCTACAACACAAAAGGATGTCTTCAATGTTTTCGATCCCACAGTCATATTTGCCACATATATGCCTTTCACTTCGGCGATTTCACTAGTAAAATCTGACGATTGAATATTCGATGGAATGATCTCATCGTCACTTTCTTCCTATTTTCTTGAAGAAACTGTATGGGATGAGATTCAATGTTGAACAGCCATTGACTAGCACCTTCATCACCGGTCGCCCATTTTGGCATTGATATTGAGCGACCTCAGATGATTTGATACCTCCTCAAGAGGCTTCTTCAATTCCACTCTCTCTTCGTTGTCGAAGCAAACTGGGCACCCTCATTTTCTTGTATTGTGGCATCATCATCATGACTAACCGAGAGCAATTCCAACCAAAATTCACTTAAAGGCGATATTGACCTACTTATAGGAGTTCTGAATAGAGATTTTGGTGTCGTCGATTCTTGAGGTTCTGGATCCCCTTTTTGAGAGGACGGTACCTCCTCTGGTTTGAGCCTCCAAACCAAATTTCTGGCTCTTCGAAACCTAGGGCGGTTTGCAGCCATCTTCGTTGGTTCAAAGCCAACCAGGCCAACTTGTTGCTGCTACAAGCAAGTTCTTCTTGCCATATGCACTCTTTTCTTCTTGGTCCAAGTCATAACTTCTTCCTTCTTTTGGGCCTCTGTTACTTCATACCAAGACCCTTCTAAGGGGTTATTCAGTATCTTAAAAGTTTGCTGATGACGAGATCTACTCGGAGCATAGTAATTCTGATCGTCGTCCCTATCGAACTCTCTTCCCCATCCATATAAGGCCATTTCATGAGTATGAATGGGTGGAACGCCATAGCTAACGTAGTAGTCAAACTTACCACTAGGCTTTCTTAACGTGCCGATAGAAGGATCCCCCTCCTTGTACCTTTGTTTAAATGACTTATGAGCCTTCTGTCGAGCAAGAAATTTTTTTACCATTGTATTTCTAATCCGGGGTTGCTTTTGACCTCTCTGATTAGTTTGATTGTTTCTCCAGTAACCCTCCTCGCGTCGACTTTGTTCTTGTCTGCAGCGAGCGCATAATTTCAACGACTTATATCCCTTACTTGGTTGCTTCAGGGAGACCATTCCAACCATCATCGGGAAAAGATTAGTATCTATATCCATGGGAGATTTCCCCTTATCGTCAGCAAATTTGATTTTTCCTTATCGAATTGCTTCTTGAATGTTCTTCTTAAGAACCAAGCAATCCAAGGTATTATGGATTCACGAATGATGCCATTTGCAATACTTTTTTCCAACTAATTCTTCTTTAGTTAGTATCTTTTGACCTTCCATCAGTTTCATCTGTCCATCAGCTAACAGTATGTCGAAGTTCTCCTCCATTTGATTTGCATCGAAGGAGTAATACATCGCCTCCTTAGCTGTGGCCATGATGGTTGACTTTTCTTTCATTGTCGCAGGCCTTACACTTGATAGGGGTACGGTTTGTCTATAAACAGTTGGGCTATGGCTATTTTGATAGAGTTCGTCTGTTCTTCGTTGAAGTCAGGTGGTTCAACAAAATTCATGTCTCCCCTTTGGGTATGCCTTTTGTTTTTTTCCCTGAGTAGGCTCTCGTGTTTGACCGCTATCATAGATAGCTCAAATAAATTCGCACATGGATGACCCACTATCCTATCCCGTATTTCGAACTTCAATCCGTTGAAAGCAAACTCCGCAAATATTTTCTCCAACAGGGAAACCAAACACTTGTTCCTTGCTCTTTTGAATCTTGTGATGAATTGGTCAACAGTCTCATTCATCATCTGCTTCATTGTCGATAGATCGGCAACTGACAAATTCGGCACAACTCGTTGAAACTGGCCATGAAAAAATCGATCCATTTGTTCCTATGTCAACACCGAATTTGATGGTAATGCTGTGTACCACGTAAAAGCCGTTCTCGATAGGGAAAGTAGGAATAGCCTTAACTTTCAATAATCTGCGTGAGTAGCATCTCCGCATAATGCTAAAAATCGATTCATATGCTCATAGATGGATTGATCATCTTCACTAGTAAATAGTGTAAACTCTGGTATCTTAAACCCTCTCGGATATGGGATGATATCCATCCAATCAGGATATGGCTTTCTATAGATATTGATTTTGTATCCTGCCATCGGGTCGTTGTACCCAACCACTTGATTGACCATTGGCTGATTTTAATACATTGGTTGATATGGTACATCATACCCTGTTTGTTGTAGGATTTGATATGTTGGCTGATGCGCTTGATATCCTAGTTGCATGGCAGGCTAAAAAGTCTACAGCATGGGTTATGGATCCTGTGGCTGCAAAGCATGATTCGGTTGCTGATACATTGGTTGTGCGAACTGCTGCAGAATCACAGGCTAACAAAGCTGATATGGTCCTTTGACTTGAGGTAATTGGTCCTACCCCCTAGCCTGATACTACCCCCTAGGGGGACCTAGTACTGCCCTTTGATTATCGATGATCATGGGCATAGGTTGCTCATTTGTAGGATAAGGTTTGGCTGGGCAAAAATTCCGTTCTGGGTAATAGGCACATCTTGTCGAATAGGATGACCAAGAAACGTACCTAGACCTGCGTCTATTTGAAGATTTGAACCGGTAGTTGTTAATGCCTCTCTTCATTGCAAGCTTCTTGTTGGTGTAATAGTTTGCTTATTCTGACCGATAGAACCTGCATTTGTCGATGGAGGTATCGACAACAAAGTATTCCTTGTAGGTGCGACGACATACCCAATTTGAGTTTGTGGAAAACTTGCTGGGACTCCATGTTATCCTAACACATACTCAAGATAAGTATTAATGATTGATGATCTAACGACATCAGTCATTCATCGGATCATATGATCAGTGAGCTCACTCTGAGCTTCTTCAATTGTACGTCTTATCGAAGACAGCATAACAGGCGTGAGTTCTGCATTCCCCCTTGGCTCTTCGACGTGCTGTCAAGGATTCTTGCCATCTTCACTATAAACCTGGCTTGACAATCGATGAGTGCTCGAGGATTTTGCTTACAGTACTTCTTCCATGGGTTCGTTTACAACACAGTCTAAATTGTTTCGACCTGTTGTACGTGACATAGCACTCTCTTAGACCGGCACAATGATGGTCCCACTGGGCGTGCCAAAAAAGATTGATGACATCGAAATCCTTTTGTTGGGCCCGAATAGACTTCTGAGGCTTGGCCTAGAAGGGTGGAACCCAAAAAGAATTGTGGACGCAGAAACCTTTTTATAGAACTTAAGTAGCTCATTTTCCAATAAGGAGTTCCGGGTCAATTTTGGACGTAGAGTATCAAATGCAAAAGATGTTTCAATAGCAATGTAGATAGCACCTTAAAGACTCTCGACCAATCGAAAGTTGATTCCTTTGATGATTTATCCTTTGGACACAACACCAGAATTTAATGGATGATGTTGGACGGGGACGCAAAATACATGACACAATGTCGGAATTTAATCGACGACACTAGACAAGTTTCTTGACACAACACCGAAATTTAATTAACGACCTTGGACGAAGGGAAAATACTAGAATTTAATCAATGGCAACGACTCCAAATATGAAATTCGTTAGAATCGAATCGACGACAGGAATCTGCAAACTACAGCTAAGTTAGGCTAAGATAGTGAATAGATAAATGGCTTGATTTTTTTTTTTTGTGTGTGTTTGGTCAACTCTGGGTATTTATAGAGAGACTTGGGTAACTGTCGAGCATTTCCTTTCTTCGGCACTACGTTACGTCCCACATTTTCGTTTCTATCGATGGGTTTTTACTGACGTCACCATCGATGGTTTCTTGTTTTGCGTGCCATCTTCCTTTTACTCTCAAAATTTGCCACTCATTTCTGTAATTGCCATGATCGTGGCTTTTTCCGTGCTCTTTTCCCTTTTGCTTTGGTTGAAAACGCCGCCAATTTCACCTTGACACGTGGCACTCAGATGGATGATCCATACCTGATTTTGGTACATCCAATTGCAGCTGATCGTACCTTCTTCATGTGCTTGGCACATAACCTCTTGTGGTAATTTTTGAGTGTCAACAACTTTATTTCATTTCTCCTGGTATGGATTCATACTTTTTGTTCATTTGAACAGAGGATTTTCAGAGTTGAGCCCTAAATTTAGATTCAAGAAAATTTTTAGTTTCCAGGTTTAATCTAGGGGTTGTTAAGTTGTGAAATTATTTAGAAATGATAGTTTAAGGTGTTGTGGAGTCATAGAATTTTTATTTAAAATTTCATCCTCATTGTTTCCCAGTTCCAAATTTCTATTTTTGACGATGGTATTGGCTTGCTTTTTGCCTTCTTTTGAGTCGGCAGAGTTTATGATCTTTAGCACTTCAAAAGGACTATATTTTTATAATAAGTTCACTTTGTGACGCCTTGGATTTTGGCATCTGTGAAATAATAGAATCCAGTTTATGAAATGCCAGTGAATTCCAGCTTGTTACTTGAAATTGAATTTCAAGAAATTAAGTGCCGGAGATTGGCAATTTTCTGAATCGTCAATCGAATTAGGTTAGTGTTGTTAAGAAAAACCCCTAGGTGATTTTAAAGTTGACAAAACAATCCAAGAACTCTTAAGTTTTCGAGATAATGCCGTGAAGTACTTGTTTTGCAGATTATCCTTTGGTGCGGAGATGCACGGGATTGAATATGTCAAAAAGGTTTTACTCAGATGAGATTTCTGAGGGACTTAGATGCTAGTTAGAGCTCAGACATTGAGTGGGGATAACTCAGACGTTGAACGATAAGCGGGGATAGCTCAGACGTTAGACTGATGCTCAAGCTCTGAGTGAAGTATTCACGTGCAGTAATCAGAACTTGAAGAGAACTTTCAAATGCGCTAATTTTAAATACTACAATGGATACAATCGAGCTGGATTATTCTTGAAAGATTCTCAGGGATAGAGATCAATCAAGAATGTGAAATCAAGGAGACAAACACACGACTTTCCAAATGAGTGAAATCATCTATGGAAACCCAAGATCATAATTGTATGGGCGATTTGATCCGAACGGGGAAGACTTTCCTTTGGCGATCCCCAACGGTTACGAGATCTTCTTTTGGTATGTCTTGTCTAAACGGAAAGTTTTGGAGAGACCTCTTCTGGAAGCCTTGCAACGGGTAGATTGGACACGAAGGAGTATAAAAGACATCTCAAGGCCGAAGGGAAAAAACGTCGGCGTTAAGAGGGAAAAGTCTTTATAATTCTTAGATCGAGAGTACTTCATTTCATAGACACTTCTTGATTCATCCATTGTAATTGTAAGGAGGTGTACACAAGAGTGTTGAGCGCTAGGTGAGGTATCCTGCGTGTCAAGGAGATCACTAAGCTGTAACATCTCGAACAGTTTACTAGTGGAATCCAGCTGATTGGCTGATAGCCGAAGAAGTGGACGTGGGCTTAACCAAAGTCGAACCACTATAAATCCTATGTGCAATCTTCTCTATCTCTACTCTGATCATATTACATAAACTGTAATAGTAGAACTGCACATGAATTGTTTGTATTATCATACTGTGTTGCCATCACCTGAGACGTTATAAAAACGCCTGTGCAATTGATATTCCGTGAAAGAAACTTTTAAATTGCACTATAATCACCTATTCACCCCCTCTAGGTGATAACGCTAGCCTCAAAAATTGGTATCAGAGCCTGGTGCTCATATTTTGTGAAGTGTTTTTACTTCCGAGCTAACGATCTTCATGGCTAGCAATTTCTCTTCAACATGGATCGAAGGTGGAAGCAACAACAGACCACCATATTTTGATGGGAAGGAGTACAGTGACTGGCAAAACAAATTCAAAGCATTTCTAAGATGCCAAGATCCTCAAATATGGGATGTTGCACAAAGAGGAGTAAATCCAACTGCAAATTCCACGACTACATCAAATACAAGGGAAGTCAATCCAACGTCGACTGCTACTTTTTCAACCACCGAGATTGCCAAGAGAGATGCTCTTGATGCAAAAGCTGTTTATTCATTCTATAGTGCTTTATCTCCTACTGAATACAAACGTATTGCAGATTGTTCCTCATCGAAAGAGATCTGGGACAAGCTTTACATCACCTATGAAGGAATAGATAGAGTAAAGGAGACCAAAGTCAATTTTCTTCTCGGCCAATATGAAGCATTCAAGATGAAGCCCGGAGAAACTGTAAAACAAATGTTTGACAGATTCACAGAGATAGTGAATGGTCTTACATACCACGGGCAACCTGTTTCAGGACCAATGAGGGTCAACAAGCTACTGAGAGCTCTCACAAAGGAATGGGACAACGTCAAAACTTCCATTCGAGAAACTCAGAGGATATCTCCTCCATCTATGGACGAACTCATTGGAACTCTTCAATCCTATGAGGAAGAAATAGTTAATGAAGAGACGATCTCAAAAGGTAAGAAGTCAATTGCATTAAAATCTAACTCTGACTCAGATGTTTCAGATTCATTTGATGAAGATGACGAGGAACTAGCATTCATGGTTAAAAGATTTAGAAGAATGGCCAAGAAAGGCAGGAACTTTAAGGACAAAAAGGATCTCGGACGAAATGATCATAAACGATCATCTAAAACCAAAGGCGAGAGCCAAGAAGTGATCTGTTATGAATGCAGAAAGAGAGGACATATCAAACCAAATTGTCCTTTATTAAAGAAGAAAGGCAGGGATGAAAAACCCAAGAAAGCCTTGAAAGCAGAAACTTGGAGTGAAACTGAATGTGAAAACGAAACTTGGAGTGACACTGAATGTGAAAACGACGAAGAGTATGCAAACATATGTCTGATGGCCAACTCAGATGATGATCTTCAGGTAACCCACTCAAATATTCCTGTTGAGATATCTGATTATATAGAATAGCTATGTTTAGAATATAAAGCCACTCTTAAGAGCCTGTCTGAACTGAAAAAGGAATTAACAGTTTTTAAACAGAAAGATCTTTCTCAAAAAGAAAAGATTAGCTTTCTCGAAAAAGAATTTTTTTTCAATCAAAAGATAATTTTGATCATGTGTCTAACGAGAATATTCGTTTAAAATCAAAATTGGAAAGTCTAGAGAAAGAAACTAATTCCTTGAGAAAGGAAAGGCATCTTTTTGATACAGAGAAGAATTATTTGAAAAAGGAAAAAGATATCTTTGAAAAAGAGAGTGTTTCGTTAAGGAAGGAAATCTCGAATATTCATAAGAAATTCTCCACCGGTTCCAAATTGTTGCAGCATATACTTTCTCTACAAGTTCCTTATTATAATAAATCGGGATTAGTATTTCAAAAAGTAAGTAACGTGGAAAATCATTTTCCTTCTGTCAAGGAAAGAATCAGGAGAAGAACTTCTAAGAGATTCTACGAAAATCATTTTCGAAAACAGTTTGCAAGTTTCAAAGGTCAAGATTTATATGCCTATTCAAACTGTGGTGACACTAAACACTCTCGCAGTTGTTGTTCAAAAATCAAAAGATCTACTCGAGATATTCTTAGATATGCAAATGTTACTAACCCCAAAGGACCCTAACAAATCTGGGTACCAAAGAAAACTTGAATTTTATTGATAATTGCAGGTACCAATGAAAAGAAAAAATAAATGGTACCTTGATAGTGGGTGTTCTAGACACATGACTGGAGATGCAACAAAGTTCACCATTATTGAAATGTTCGATGGTGGAAACGTTTCCTTTGGAGGAAATAACAAGGGAACAATTATTGGCAAATGAACCGTGAATATTGGAAATCTTCTTATCCATGATGTTTCAATGAGTAAGGGTTTGAATTTCAATCTTATAAGTATAATCCAATTATACGATATTGGATATAAAGTTTATTTTGCAGAGTGCAAGTGCTCATGTACAAGTGAAGACAATGAATCTTCGTTCACTGCACGAAGACATGGTAATATGTACCTACTGGATACAACGTCTGAGGAAGAGAAATGTCTTCTATCTGTTAAAGAAGATCTAGAACTTTGGCACAGAAAACTGGGACACATAAGCCTTAAGCAAATATCAAAGCTCTCCAAAAAGAAGCTTGTAAGAGGTCTCCCAGAAGCAAAGTTTGAAAGGACTAAGTATTGTGAAGCTTGCGTATTGGGAAAACAAGTAAGAAATTCTTATAAAGCTATAAATGAAGTATCTACTGACTGTGCTCTGCAGCTGTTACATTTCGGACCTACTCGAACTCGGAGTATTGGAGGTAAAAGATATTGTTTGGTCATTGTGGACGATTATACCAGATTCACTTGGGTGTTCTTCCTTGCACATAACAGTGATGTCTTTCATATTTTGAAACATTTTCAAAGAAAGTTCAAAATGAAAAAGGTTATTCTATTTCAAGCATCAAAACAGATCTAGGAGGGGAATTTGA
The DNA here is from genome assembly GCA_021437785.1 of Rhodomyrtus psidioides. Taxonomy (NCBI): domain Eukaryota; kingdom Viridiplantae; phylum Streptophyta; class Magnoliopsida; order Myrtales; family Myrtaceae; genus Rhodomyrtus; species Rhodomyrtus psidioides. Next base: position 2,650,522 of record JAILYB010000074.1, on the reverse strand, counting down.
AAATCATTACTTTGCTGAATTTTGTGATCAAAATGGTTTTCAACACAATTTTTCATCCCCATATACTCCACAGCAAAATGGAGTTGTTGAAAGAAAGAATAGATCTTTACAAGAAATGGCACGAACACTCTTGATTGAGAGCAAAGCATCATCATACTTTTAGGCTGAAACTGTTTCTACTGCTTGTTATATTATAAATCGAGCTTTTCTTAGACCATTGCTTGAGAAAACCCCCTATGAGCTTTACAAAGGAAAGAAACCAAGTATTTCATACTTTCATAATTTTGGTTGTAAATGCTATATTCTTAAGAACTCAAGTGATCGGCCGAGTAAGTTTGATGAAAGATCAAACGAAGGAGTATTCTTGGGATACTCAACTTCAAGCAAAGCTTATCAAGTTTTCAACAAGAATTCTCAAACAGTTGAAGAATCCATGAATGTACAATTCGAGGATGAGTATACTGCTCAGAAGATCATCACCGTTAATGAAGTGTCAGATGATCAGAAATCATCATCTGAGAAGCAGGACTCATCATCTGAGAAGCAGAACACATCATCTGAGGATGAAAAAGCAACCGAATCTTCTCAGAATTTGGAAGATAAGCAACCAGTTACAACTTCTGAAAATCCAAATACTGATGAATCAATCGAAGATGAGCTTGAAGAGTCGAAGAAAAACTGAAAATACAAATCCAATCATCCTAAAGATCAAGTCATTGGAAACATCAATGAAAGAATCAGAACCATATCTAAACTAAGAAGTGCAATAAATGCATGTGCTCTAGTTTCTGAGTATGAACCTAAAAGAATTGAAGAAGCTCTTAAAGATGAAAGCTGGACTGAAGCTATGCAACAAGAGTTACATCAATTCAAACTCAATGAAGTATGGGAATTCGTGCCAAGACTAAAGAGCCATCCTGTTATTGGAACTAAATTGGTAATCAAGAACAAAGTGGATGATAAAGGCAAAGTAACCAGAAACAAGGTAAGACTTGTTGCCAAGGGATACACTCAAAAAGAAGGAATCGACTATGATGAAACCTATGTCCCAGTAGCGAGACTTGAATCCATCAGACTCCTCCTTGCCTACGCTTGCTATCATGATTTCAAATTATATCAAATTGATGTCAAGAGTGCATTCCTGAATGGATATATCAAGGAAGAAGTCTATGCTGATCAACCTCCAGGGTTTGAAGATCCAAAATGTCCAAATCATGTGTTCAAACTTAAAAAGACACTATATGGACTCAAGCAAGCTCCACGAGCATGGTATGAAAGGTTAAGTAATTTTCTTATCAACCAAGACTTTGAGAAAGATAAAGTTGACACAACTTTATTTATCAAAAGGGAAGGTAACGAAATTTTACTTATTCAGATTTATGTAGATGATATTATATTTGGTTCCTTTAACAAAGATCTCTACAATGAATTCTCTCAGATCATGCAGAATGAATTTGAGATGAGCATGATGGGAGAACTTACGTTCTTCCTAGGACTGCAGGTCAATCAGACTAAGCAAGGCACATCCGTACATCAAAAAAAAATATGCTCTTGAACTGGTAAAGAAGTTTGGTCAAGAAAATTGCAAGAAAACAGATTTGCCTGTCTTCTTCATCCAAACTAGATAAGGATGAACAGGGTAAACAGGTTGATCAGAAGCTTTACAGAAGCATGATTGGTTCACTACTATATTTAACTACTTGTCCAAGAGAATCAACTTGATCCCAGTTATATTATATCGGGTATATATGCTCTTAAAAAATTATCTTTACAGATGCATGATGAAATAGATGCAGAAATACAGCAACAAGAGTGTGACAAGGATCAAGAACTGACTTGTGATTGCTAGGAAAATGACAAAATGAAAGATATCTCAGACTCCGACAGGTTATGGGATATTCTGTTCAAACAGGGCGAATGCAAAGATAACTTGAGAAAATTTCGCTCAGACTTCACTATCACTCTTTCCCAGTTCAAAGAAGAAATAAGTCTGAAAAGCATAAGCCTATGTAATGACATGGGGAAGAAATGTCATCTTACTTGTCTGGCGATTGAAGAGACCATAGGGAAATTGAATCAAGTGGAAGATGAAATCAAACTGCAGATTTCTGAAATGACCAAATCTGTTGCTCTCCAGTTCTATGCTGAATCTTCCCAAAATCTCTAAAGCTACTCATAGTATCTCTTAAATAAAGCTCGCCTCAATCACAAGCCCAATCAACTTCCGTACCCTCTACCTCTCAGCCACCACCAAAAGACTAAAAATATTTTTTCAAATATTTTTAATTTTTTGATGTTTTGGTTGTTCGTTTGACATTGTCTTCTTTGGTACTGTAATTGCAAATTTTGGATGTTTGTTTGGACTTTATACTTTCCACAACCCTGTTCTTTCATGTTAAATCATTCAGGGGGAGTATTATGCTACTATCTATGCTTTACTGGATGAATCATATGTTCAGGGGAAGTATTACTCCATCTCTGTGTTTGACCTTGTTGGTCATTCACTCACCCTTTTGGGTTGATGACAAAAAGGGGGAGAAAGTTACACAAAAGTTAAGTCGTCAAACAGGGGGACACAGGAGATATTAATGTGACTTATGACAATGAGTCATATGCAGGAACAAGTCCTCACAGGAGATATTTGTTTTAGATATATATATCTATGATTGTTCTATGAATATCATATTCTGTGAATGATAAGTTGTTTCAGGTACAACAGTTATGTAACAGGATATTCACACAGGTTTTTAAAAGTTAAAAAGATGGAACTAGTAAAATACACTTTCACTATGTTCAGCAGGAGCAAGATTTGAAAAGAATTACAATTTCTTTCCTAAGCCGAACAAGTGAACAAGTTCCTTACTACGAGCATTTTATTAATATGTATGTTTGGCAACAACATCTGCCAAAACAGATTAACTTGAGCATGTTAGAACCACTGTGATTTGAGCAAGTGTTAACTGCAAGTTTTGAGTTATCGCATGGTAACTTTATATCATAAGTAATATGTTTACATGCAAGTTCTGAGCTACTATTATACGCTCATATATAAGCTCTGAGCCATTAAGCTGCAAGTTCATGCTCACATACATGTTTTGAGCCTTTGTGTAGAAAATCCATATCACAAGTAATATGCTCATTATTGTTATGTTGCTCAAGTTTGTCATACATGTGATTAAGTTTATTGTAAAATCAAGTAGAATCACATGACAATGCTCTGAAATTATATTTTGCTTAATCTCTAAGTCTTAAGCATTATCACAAGTTCTGAGACTGCTTATATTGTGAATATATTGACTTCAGAACTTATCCTTGCTTGAAAATACAAAGCACAGATTAGTGAAATCCGTTATTAGCAAGATCATATTAAGAGTAACTAAATCCTAGTTGCTCACTCCTTTTATTGAAATCATTGTTACTTTTGTGGATAGTTTTGTCATCATCAAAAAGGGAGAGATTATTGAGAAAAATCCCTAAGTGATTTTGAAGTTGACAAAACAATCCAAGAACTCTTAAGTTTTCGAGATAATGAAGTGAAGTACTTACTTTGCAGATTATCCTTTGGTGCGGGGATGCACAGGATTGAATCTGTCAAAAAGGTTTCACTCATATGAGAGTTCTAAGGGACTCAGATGCTGGTTGGCGCTCAGACGTTGAGTGGGGATAACTCAAACGTTGAACATTGAGCGGGGATAGCTTAGACGTTGGACTGATGCTCAAGCTCTGAGTGAAGTATTCATGTGCAGAAATCAGAACTTGAAGAGAACTTTCAAATGTGCTAATTTGAAATACTACAACGGATACAATCGAGCTGGATCATTCTTGAAAGATTCTCGGGGATAGAGATCAATCAAGGATGCGAAATCAAGGAGACAAACACACGACTTTCCAAATGAGTGAAATCATCTATGGAGACCCAAGATCATAATTGTATGGGCGATTTGATCCGAACGGGAAAGACTTTCCTTTGGCAATCTCCAACGGCTACGAGATCTTCTTTTGGTATGTCTTGTCCAAACGGAAAGTTTTGGAGAGACCTCTTCTGGAAGCCTTGCAACGGGTAGATTGGAGGCGAAGGAGTATAAAAGACATCTTGAGGTCGAAGGGAAAAAGCGTCGGCTTTAAGAGGGAAAAGTCTTTATAATTCTTAGATCGAAAGTACTTCATTTCATATACACTTCTTGATTCATCCATTGTAATTGTGAGGAGGTGTACACGAGAGTGTTGAGCGCAAGGTGGGGTATCCTGCGTGTCAAGGAGATCACTAAGCTATGACCTCTCGAGCAGTTTACTAGTGGAATCCAGCCGATTGGCTGATAGCCGAAGAGGTGGACGTAGGCTTAACCAAAGCCGAACTACTATAAACCATATGTGCAGTCTTCTCTATCTCTACTCTGATCATATTACATAAACTGTGATAGTAGAACTGCACACGAATTGTTTATATTGTTATACTGTGTTGCCATCATCTGAGACGTTATAAAAACGCTTGTACAATTGATATTCCGCGAAAGAAACTTTTAAATTGCACTATAATCACCTATTCACCCCCCTCTAAGTGATAACGCTAGCCTCAACAAGTGTCGCGACCCATCGCTTCCAATCGACGGGCTAATGGGTCATCTAGGTCTGGTCAGACGCAGGCCTCTCCCAAGGCCCATTACCCAAGTCGCAACGGATGTATACGTAGTCGACCTTCAGTGTGGCCTAGTGACATGTGATACGTGTACATGCTATTGAGAAAAACCCTAAGTGATTTTGAAGTTGACAAAACAATCCAAGTATTCTTAAGTTTTCGAGATAATGCCGTGAAATACTTATTTTGCAGATTATCCTTTGGTGCGAGGAAGCACGGGATTGAATCTGTCAAAAGGTTTTGCTCATAAGGGATTTCTGAGGGACTCAGATGCTGGTTGGAGCTCAAACGTTAAGTGGGGATAACGCAGACGTTGGGCGTTGAACGTTGAGCGGGTATAGCTCAGACGTTGGGCTGATGCTCAAGCTCTGAGTGGAATATTCACGTGTAGTAATCAGAACTTGGAGATGACTTTCAAATGCGCTTATTTGAAATACTACAACGGATACAATCGAGCTGGATCATTCTTGAGGATTCTCGGGGATAGAGATCAATCAAGGATGCGAAATCAAGGAGACAAACATACGACTTTCCAAATGAGTGAAATCATCTATGGAAACCCAGAATCATACTTGTATGGGCGATTTGATCAGAACGGGGAAGACTTTCATTTGGCGATCCCCAACGGCTACGAGATCTTCTTTTGGTATACCTTGTCCAAACGGGAAGTTTTTGAGAGACCTCTTCTGGAAGCCTTGCAACAGGTAGATAGGAGGCGGAGGAGTATAAAAGACATCTCAAGGTCGAATGGACAAAAGGTCGGCGTTAAGAGGGAAAAGTCTTTATAATTCTTAGATCGAGAGTACTTCATTTCATACACAATTCTTTATTCATCCATTATAATTGTTAGGAGGTGTACACAAGAGTGTTGGGCGCTAAGTGGGGTATCCTGCGTGTCAAGGATATCACTAAGCTGTAACCTCTCGAACAGTTTACTAGTGGAATCCAGCCGATTGGCTGATAGCCGAAGAAGTAGACGTAGGCTTAACCAAAGCAGAACCACTATAAACCCTTTGCGCAGTCTTCTCTATCTCTACTCTGATCATATTATATAAACTGTGATGGTAGAACTGCACATGAACTGTTTATATTGTCATACTGTGTTGCCATCGTCTGAGACGTTATAAAAACGCATATGCAATTGATATTCCGCAAAAAACTTTCAAATTGCACTACAATCACCTATTCACCCTCCTCTAGGTGATAACGCTAGCCACAACAATTGGTATCAGAGCCTGGTGCTCATATTTTGTGAAGTGTTTTTACTTCCAAGCTAACGATCTTCATGGCTAGCAACTTTTCTCCCCCATGGATTGAAGGTGGAAGCAGCAACAAGCCACCATATTTTGATGGGAAGCAGTACAGCGACTGGCAAAACAAATTCAAAGCATTTCTAAGATACCAAGATCCTCAGATATGAGATGTTGTACAAAGAGGACTAAATCCAACTGCAAATTCCACGACTACGTCAAATGCAGGGGAAGTCAATCCAACGCCGACTACTACTTTCTCAGCCACCAAGATTGCCAAGAGAGATGCTCTTGATCCAAAAGCTGTCTATTCATTTTATAGTGCTTTATTTCCTACTGAATACAAATGTATTGTAGATTGTTCCTCATCGAAAGAGATCTGGGACAAGCTCTACATCACCTATGAAGGAACAGATAGAGTAAAAGAGATCAAAGTCAATTTTCTTCTCGGCCAATATGAAGCATTCAAGATGAAGCCCGGAGAAACTGTAAAACAAATGTTTGACAGATTCACAGAGATAGTGAATGGTCTTACATACCACGGGCAACCTGTTTCAGGACCAATGAGAGTCAACAAGCTACTGAGAGCTCTCACAAAGGAATGAGACAATGTCAAAACTTCCATTCGAGAGACTCAGAGGATATCTCCTCTATCTTTGGACGAATTCATTGGAACTCTTCAATCCTACGAGGAAAAAAGAGTTAATGAAGAGACAATCTCAAAAGGTAAGAAGTCCATTGCATTAAAATCTAACTCCGATTCAGATGTTTCAGATTCAGAAGACGATGATGACATGGAGCTAACACTCATGGTCAAAAGATTCAGAAAAATGGCCAAGAAAGGCAGGAACTTCAAGGAAAAAAAGGATCTCAGACGATATGATCAGAAACGATCATTTGAGACCAAAGGCGAAAGCCAAGAAGTCATCTGTTATGAATGCAAAAAGAGAGGACATATCAAACCAAATTGCCATCTATTAAAGAAGAAAGGCGGGGATGAAAAATCTAAGAAAGCCTTGAAAGCAGAAACTTGGAGCGACACTGAATGTGAAAGCGACGAAGAGTATGCAAACATATGTCTGATGGCCGACTCAGATGATGATCTCTAGGCAACTCATTCAAATATTCCTATTGAGGTATCTGATTATATAGACAAGCTTTGTTTAGAATATAGAGGCACCCTTAAGAGACTTTCTGAACTGAAAAAGAAAATAACAGTTTTTAAACAGAAAGATCTTTCTCAAAAAGAATAGATTAGTTTTCTCGAAAAGGAATTTTTTTCAATTAAAAGATAATTCTGATCGTGTGTCTAACGAGAATATTCGTTTAAAATCAGAATTGGAAAGTCTTGAGAAAGAAACTAATTCCTTGAGAAAGGAAACATATCTTTTTGATGCAGAGAAGAACTCTTTGAAAAAGGAAAAAGATATCTTCGAAAAAGAGAATGTTTCGTTAAGGAAGAAATCTCGAATATTCATAAGAAATTTTCCACCGATTCTAAAACGTTACAGCATATACTTTCCATACAAATCCCGTATTATAATAAATCGGGATTAGAATTTCAAAAAGAAAGTGACGTGGAAAATCATTTTCCTTCTATCAAGGAAAGAATCAGGAGAAGACCTCCTAAGAGATTTTACGAAAATCATTTTCGAAAACAGTTTGTGAACTTCAAAGGTCAAGATTTATATACATGTTCAAACTGTGGTGACACTAGACACTCTCGTAGTTATTGTTCAAAAATCAAAAGACCTACTCGAGATATTCTTAAATATACAAATGTTGCTAACCCCAAAGGACCCAAACAGATCTAGGTACCAAAGAAAACTTGAATTTTACTGATCATTGCAGGTACCAATGAAAAGGAAAAATAAGTGGTACCTTGATAGTGGGTGTTCGAGACATATGACTGGAGATGCAACAAAGTTCACCAAAATTAAGATGTTCGATGGTGGAAATGTTTCCTTTGGAGGAAATAACAAGGGAACAATTATCGGCAAAGGAACCGTGAAGATTGGAAATCTTCTTATCCGTGATGTTTCATTGGTTAAGGGTTTGAATTTCAATCTTATAAGTATAAGCCAATTATGCGATATTGGATATAAAGTTTTTTTTTGCAGAGAATAAGTGCTTAGGTACAAGTGAAGACAATGAATCTTCGTTCACTGCACGAAGACATGGTAATATGTACCTACTGGATACAACGTCTAAGGAAGAGAAATGTCATCTATCTCTTAAAGACGATCCAGAACTTCGGCACCGAAAGCTGGGACACATAAGCATCAAACAAATATCAAAGCTCTCCAAAAAGAAGCTTGTAAGAGGTCTCCCATAAGCAAAGTTTGAAAGAACTAAGCATTGCGAAGCTTGCATATTGGGAAAACAAGTAAGAAATTCTTACAAGTCTATAAATGAAGTATCTACTGACCGTGCTCTGCAGCTGTCATATATAGATGTCTTCGGACCTACTCGAACTCAGAGTGTTGGAGGTAAAAGATATTGTTTGGTCATTGTGGATTATTATACCAGATTCACTTGGGTGTTCTTCCTTACACACAAAAGTGATATTTTTTCCTACTTTGAAATATTTTCAAAGAAAGTTGAAAATGAAAAAGGTTATTCCATTTCAAGCATCAAAACAGATTATGGAGGGGAATTTGAAAATCATTACTTTGCTGAATTTTGTGATCAAAATGATTTTCAACACAATTTTTCATCTCCATATGCTCCATAGCAAAATGGAGTTGTTGAAATAAAGAATAGATCTTTACAAGAAAATGCACAAACACTTTTGATTGAAAGCAAAGCACCATCATACTTTTGGGCTGAAGCTGTTTCTACTGCTTGCTATACTATAAATCGAGTTTTTCTTAGACTATTGCTTGAGAAAATCCCTATGAGCTTTACAAAGGAAAGAAACCAAGTATTTCATACTTTCATATTTTTGGTTGTAAATGCTACATTCTTAAGAACTCAAGTGATCGGACGAGTAAGTTCGATAAAAGATCAGAAAGAGTATTCTTGGGATATTCAACTTCAAGCAAAGCCTATCGAGTCTTCAACAAGAATTCTCAGACAGTTGAAGAATCCATGAATGTAAAATTCGAGGATGAGTATACTTCTTAGAAGGTCATCACCGTTAATGAAGTGTCAGATGATCAGAACTCATCATCTGAGAAGCAGGACTCATCATCTGAGAAGCAGAACACATCAACTGAGGATGAAAAAGCAACCGAATCTTCTCAAAACTTGGAAAATAAGCAACCAGCTACAACTTCTGAAGATCCAAATACTGAAGAATCAATCGAAGATGAGCTTGAGGAGTCGAAGAAAAACTGGAAATACAAATCCAGTCATCCTAAAGATCAAGTAATTGGAAACATCAATGAAGGAATCAGAACCAGATCCAAATTAAGAAGTGCAATAAATGCATTTGCTATGGTTTCTGAGTATGAACCCAAAAGAATTGAAGAAGCTCTTGAAGATGAAAGCTGGATTGAAGCTATGCAACAAGAGTTACATCAATTCAAACTCAATGAAGTATGGGAATTGATTCCAAGACCAAAGAATCATCCTGTTATTGGAACCAAATGGGTATTCAGGAACAAACTGGATGATAAAGGCAAAGTAACCAGGAACAAGGCAAGACTTATTGCGAAGGAATACTCTCAAGAAGAAGGAATCGACTATGATGAAACCTATGCCCCAGTAGCGAGACTTGAATCCATCAAACTCATACTCGCCTACGCTTGCTATCATCAAATGGATGTCAAGAGTGCATTCCTAAATGGATATATCAAGGAAGAAGTCTATGTTGATCAACCTCTAGGGTTTGAAGATCCAAAATATCCAGATCATATGTTCAAACTTAAAGAGGCACTTTGTGGACTCAAGCAAGCTCCACGAGCGTGGTATGAAAGGTTAAGTAATTTCCTTACCAACCAAGGCTTTGGGAAAGGTTAAGTTGATACAACTTTATTTATCAAAAGGGAAGGTAACAAAATTTTACTTATTCAGATTTATGTGGATGATATTATATTTGGTTCATCTAACAAAAATCTCTGCAAGGAATTCTCTCAGATCATGTAGAATGAATTTGATATGAGCATGATGGGAGAACTTACGTTCTTCCTAAGACTGCAGGTCAATCAGACTAAACAAGGCACATTCGTACATCAAGAGAAATATGCTCTTGAACTAGTAAAGAAGTTTGGTCAGGAAAATTGCATGAAAACTGATTTGTCTATGTCTTCTTCATCCAAACTAGACAAGGATAAACAGGGTAAACAGGTTGATCAGAAGCTTTATAAAAGCATAATTGGTTTATTACTATATTTAACTGCTTCTAGATCTGACATCATTTTTAGTGTATGCATGTGTGCTAGATTCCAATCAGATCTGAAGAAATCGCACCTTATTACTGTCAAAAGAATCATTAAATACATAGGAACCTATCCTAATTTGGGACTATGGTATCCTAAGACCTCATATCTTATATTACATGGATATTCAGATGCTGATCTTGCAGGTTGTAAATTAGACAGAAAAAGTACTTTAGGAACATGTCAACTTCTCATATCAATGCTAGTGTCATGGTTCTCCAAGAAACATAACACTGTAGCTTTATCAACTGCAGAAGCTGAGTATGTCGCCGTAGGGAGTTGCTGTGCACAAATCCTACAGATGAAGAAACAACTGAAGGACTTTGGTGTTCAATCTGACAACGTGGAAATCCAATGTGACAACACCAGTGCAATCAATCTCACCAAGAATCCAATTCTACACTCATAAGCTAAGTATATTGAAATTAAGCATCATTTTATTCGTGATCATGTGCATAATGGTGATATTAGCATTCAATTTGTTGATTCAAAGTATCAATTAGCTGACATATTCACCAAGCCACTTGATAGAAATACATTTGAATATATCAGACAAGAATTAGGTATTATTATGATGCCTATTTAAGTTGCTATCTAGACAGGAAGATTTTACTTCAAAGCTTAAAAGCGACATTTGGAAAAAGCAAAGATGCCAAAGCTTCATCTAAAGAAGTTCTATGACTACAAGGAACTCAGAACTTAAAGTATCATCTGAAGATAACATCTTCTGAGTGGAGAACGACTAAGGTTTGATCATTCAAATTTTTGGCGCGTAAGTAGTTTTATTTCTGGCAACAAATAAGGTACGCATCTTCACAATCTTTCTAAATATTTTGCAAATATTGTGATTGTGTGGATTGTGCTATCGCAGTGATTGATTTAATTAATTGTGTTGATTGATTATTTGATTTATTCAAATTGATTGATTTCGTATAAACTTTCCAAAAGTTACTTCAATCACATCTTCATACACCTTTACTTCCAAATAGATTTCAATCACTCCATTATTTAAACATTCTTCTTCTTCAAAGAATATATACATCTCCATTACTTCAAAGAAATACCACTTTCTGAACACATATGATCATCCTTCATGGATTCTGAAAGTCCTATCAAATCAAGGAAAATCTTTGATAATTTCCAAATCACTCTGAGTGATCTAGAGAAACACCTCGCTTCTAATCCTTTCTTCAAAACAGAAGACGAGGAGAAAGAGGTTGAATCAAAAGCCAGATTCAACGAAGAGGAAATCTACCACAGAGAAATGTTAGATGAATATCATGACTTCATGCAAGAAAATAGAGAGGATGATAATCAACTGGATAGGATCAACGAAGCCATGGAAACTAAATAAGAGGAAGAAGAACTGAACAAAGAAACAGATGCTGAACTGTTGAAGGAGGTTGTATACTTCTAGATCGAGTTGAAACATCAAACTCATGAATTGTGCAAGGCTCTGTTTCAAGAAAACATGAAGTTACAGGAGACATTAGCACAAGAATTCTCAAAGTTATTGAATAACTTGTCTGAGAAGACTGGCCTGGTCATTCTCAAAATGGATCACATTGAGTCAAGGATGAAATGACTCAAAGAAGTCCTCAACAGTGAACTGAGAGAATTCTCCAAAATGGTTGTGAAGAAATTTTCTCAGGACTTCACATTGTCCGAGTCAGTTCATAAATATTCCAATCAAGTAACGCATGAGTCTGCACAACTCTCTATTCTGGTAAAGTCTCTCATTGCTGACAAAGCTGCTTTTTACCTTGAGAGAAAAATTATACTTGCCAGAGGTGTTAAAGAAACTATTATAGAAATCAAAGAACAAGGAGGTAGAAACAGATCTATGAAAGATTTGATAGTGAATAATGGTTTCGTTTCGGAAGAGGATGTAGTTGAATTCGCATCAAAATCAACTGAAGAAGAGTTGAAGAATGCCTCACCTAAGCAAACGTATGTTCAGTCCAGAACTGCTCTACTGCTACATGATTTCAAGATTCCAGATCTCCTAAGATTCTGTAAGGAAAACGAGCAAGCAATGGCAAGAACAGAATATGCAAGATGGTTTGTCCAAGAGAATCAACTTGATCCCAGTTATATTCTACCGGGTATGTATGCTCTTGAAAAGTTATCTTTACAGATGCATGATGAAATAGATGCAAAAATACAGCAACAAGAGTGTGACAAGGATCAAGAACTGACTTGTGATTGCTGGGAAAAGGACAAAATGAAAGATATCTCAGACTCAGACAGGTTATGGGACATTCTATTCAAACAGGGCGAATGCAAAGATAACTTGAGAAAATTTCGCTCAGACTTCACTATCACCCTATCTCAGTTCAAAGAAGAAATGAGTTTGAAAAGCAGAAGCCTATGCGATGACATGGGGAAGAAATGTCATCTTACTTGTCTGGCGATTGAAGAGACCACAAAGAAATTGAATCGGGTGGAAGATGAAATCAAACTACAGATTGCTAAAATGACCAAATCTGTTGCTGTTTAGCTCTATGCTGAATCTTCCTAAAATCTCTGAAGCTACTCATAGTATCTCTTAATAAAGCTTGCTTCAGTCATTCATATTTCTCTTCCAACAATGAGCTCAATAAATCTCTGCACCATCCACCTCTCAACCCCAACAAAAAGACTAAAAAGATTTTTCAAATGTTTTTCATCTTTTTGTTTTTGGCTTGCTCGATTCGCAACATTGATTGATTAGTATTGTACTTTGAATATTTTGAATGTTAGTTTGGATCTTATTTAAATACTTTCCTCAACCCTGTTCTTTAATGTTAAATCATTCAGGAGGAGTATTTATGCTACTGTTTATGCTTTACTGGATGAAACATACGTTCAGGGGGAGTATTACTCCATCTATGTGTTTGACCTTGTTGGTCCTTCACTTACCCTTTTGTGCTGATGACAAAAGGGGGAGAAAGTTACACAAAAGTTAAGTCATCAAACAGGGGGAGACAAGAAATACCAATGTGACTTATCACAATAAGTCATGATAATTGCATATACAGGAATAAGTGAACACAAGAGATACTTATTGAAGACATTTTATCTCTATGGATATATCTATGATTGTTCTGTGAATATCATATTCTGTGAATGATAAGTTGTTTCAGATACAACAGTTATGTGAGAACACATAAACAGGATATTCACACAGGTTTTCAAAGCTGAAAAGATGGAACTAGTAAAATATACTTTCACTATGTTCAGCAAGAACAATATCTGAAAAGAAATACAATTTCTTTCCTAAGCCGAACAGGTGAACAAGTGCCTTACTACGAGCATTTTATTAATATGTATGTTTGGCAACACATCTTCCAAAACGGGTTAACTTGAGCATGTTAAAACCGTTGTGATCTGAGCATGTGTTAAAGTACAAGTTCTGAGCTATCGAACAATAACTTTATTTCATAAGCAATATGTTCACATATAAGTTCTGAGCTATTGTATAGCAAGTATATATCACAAGCAATACGCTCATATATAAGCTCTGAGTTATTAAGTTGTAAGTTCATGCTCATATACATGTTCTGAGCCTTTGTGTAGCAATTCCATATCACAAGTAATATGCTCATTATTATTATGCTGCTCAAGTTTGTCTACATGTGATTAAGTTTCATGTAAAATCAAGTAGAATCACATGACAATGATCTGAAACTATATTTATGCTTAATCTCTAAATCTTAAGCATTATGGCAAGTTCTGAGACTACTTATATTGTGAGAATATTGACTTCAGAACTTATTCTTGCTAGAAAGTACAAAGCGCGGATTGTTAAAATCTTTTATTAGCAAGATTATATTGAGAGTAACTAAATTCTAGTTGCTCACTCTTCTTATCAAAATCATTGTTACTTTTGTGGATAGTTTTGCCATCATAAAAAAGGGGGAGATTGTTGAGAAAAACCCCTAAGTGATTTTGAAGTTGACAAAACAATCCAAGTACTCTTAAGTTTTCGTGATAATGTCGTGAAATACTTGTTTTGCAGATTATCCTTTGGTGCGGTGATGCACAGTATTGAATCTATCAAAAGGTTTTGCTCATATGGGATTTCTGAGGGACTCAAATGCTGGTTGGAGCTCAGACGTTGAGTGGGAATAACTCAGACGTTGAACGTTGAGTGGGGATAGCTCAGATGTTGGACTGATGCTCAAGCTCTGAGTGGAGTATTCACGTGCAGTAATCAGAACTTAAAGAGGACTTTCAAATGCGCTTATTTGAAATACTACAACGGATACAATCGAGCTGGATCATTCTTGAGGATTCTCGGGGATAGAGATCAATCAAGGATGTGAAATCAAGGAGACAAACATACGACTTTCCAAATGAGTAAAATCATCTATGGAAACCCAAGATCATAATTGTATGGGCGATTTTATCCGAACGGGAAAGACTTTCCTTTGGCGATCCCCAACGGCTACGAGATATTCTTTTGGTATATCTTGTCCAAACGGGAAGTTTTGGAGAGACCTCTTCTGGAAGCCTGGCAATGGGTAGATTGGAGGCGGAGGAGTATAAAATACATCTCAAGGTCGAAGGGACAAAAGGTCGGCGTTAAGAGGGAAAAGTCTTTATAATTCTTAGATCGAGAGTACTTCATTTCATATACACTTCTTGATTCATCCATTGTAATTGTGAGGAGGTGTACACAAGAGTGTTGAGCGCTAGGTGGGGTATCCTGCATGTCAAGGAGATCACCAAGCGGTAACCTCTCGATCAGTTTACTAGTGGAATCCAGCCGATTGGCTGATAGCCGAAGAAGTGGATGTAGGCTTAACCAAAGCCGAACCACTATAAACCCTCTGTGCAGTCTTCTCTATCTCTACTCTAATCATATTATTTAAACTGTGATAGTAGAACTGCACACGAACTGTTTATATTGTCATACTGTGCTGCCATCGTCTGAGACGTTATAAAAACGCCTGTGCAATTGATATTCCGCGAAAAACTTTCAAATTGCACTACAATCACCTATTCACCCCCCTCTAGGTGATAATGCTAGCCACAACACATGTCAATGAGTCGCCACCAATCATTTCGGAGAGGGTACGATTGGAAACCACATCGAATAGTTGGGAGCTTCTATTCAATTCTGCGAGAACCAAAGAAGTGAGATCGGGAACTTAGTTACGCCAATTATTAGAATTGGCGCCCTTTCAATACCTAAGTTGACTGAATTTCTAACATAAGATTTCATGCAGATGAGCGGGATACGAACCCTAAATCTATGAGTTCATGCAGATATGAATGACTACTCTAGCACTCACAATCAATAAAGAAATGCGCAATCAAGGAATCCATCACATGCGGATAAATCACATCAAATCAACATGACATCCCTAATAAGGCCCTATTGACCTAGAGAAGTATCAATCAAGGCTCAAGAGTGATTTTGTCATGATTTGCCCATGAGAGGTAAAATCATAATTTCGAAGAAATCTGGGAACAATTTGCAAAAAAGGACAAAACCATCATTTCATAAGAATTCTGAAGTCAAAGGGGTCGAAAATAGGATTGTCACCTAACTGACTCATTTCCCATTTTTTAACATTTTTCTGAATTTCCTAGAATTTTCTAAGGCAATTTATCCTTTGAGGGGTAAAATAATGTTGACACCTAAATTTTGATTTTAGAAAATCATTCATTTAAACATAAAATGAGGGTTAATCATAATTCTCACAAAAAAAAATCTGCATGCATTGCATATTTACTTTTAGTCAAATACATGTCATTGCATTAGGTAAGTCAATTGAGCTTAATTTGATAGGGGTCGGACTGGATTCAGTCTGAAAATTTTTTACTTGAGCATAAGAGGTGTGCCGAATTTATTTGAACAAGTTGAAATTAATTTCATGCCAATTTTATTTTGTTCGAGCTTAAGTTTTGAATAGGGCTTTCAATTAAATGTCCATTATTTAGGAAAGGCCTTAATTAAGCTCGAGAACTCGAGACGAGTCCATAATTTAATTGCAAATCATGTTTAGGGCTGGTCCTAATGTGTGCCAAATTTCTAATGCGTCTTGACCTAATTTGAAGCTCAAATCAGCCCATTTTATCTCTTATAATTGTAAAAGGGCCTTAGTTGATTACCCAATTGATTAGTTAAGGTCCAATTAGGCCTAGAATCACAAAAAGAGCCCACAAGACATTCAAAAGTCGGCCATTTTAGCCTCCTCATCCGTTTGGACGAAAATGGATAGAGTCCTAGTGAGATGGGACTCTCGAAATTTTCATAATTTCCGTTTGGTTAAAAAGTCCTATCTTAAGAGGTGATCTAAGATATTAAAACTCTATTGTTATGCGGCTAATAATAGAGAGTTTTGGTGGATTAGGACTCCTCTAAATCTATTGGCCATTACCAAATCTCACTCTAGCTAGGACTCTCGATCCAACGGTTGTCAAAGACTTCTATCCCCATTAGGACTCTAAGGATCAAGCTCTACATATATAAGCCTTCGGTTCAAGCTCAATGGTCGGCACTTTTGTGATCCATATTCAGAATTCTTTAAGAATTTCGTGAGAAAAAGAGAGGGAGTCAAGGCCGAAGTTCCATCACGTTGGCTGCCTGGAGCAGTTTTCGCGCCAATTGACCGTGCGACGCCATCCGTTCTCCGATCAACTTGTGCCAGATGCTGTAACATTCAGCATTCGCACCATCCGTTGACAGCGCATTGATCTGACATCTGTAGCTCCCCGTCCAAGCCCGGGAATCCGCCACTGCAGTTGTCGTTCTCAACAGCCCGGGACCTGCTGCTATTTGCCTCTGTCCAACCACAAATTAAGGTCGACCAGCCCAAGATTTAGCATTTTGTGAAGCTCTAATTCTTTTGTTACCTGTTCTAGACTTCTCGGACAAGTTTGGTGAAAAATCGAGCTCGAATAGGCACATTCTTGGACGAGTTTTCCATATTGCGCGCGGGCTGGAAATCACTTGAAAAAAAAAAGGTAAATTTCTCATCCTTTTGGTTTCAATTTATGCTTGTTTACTTAAACTCGCATATATGTTCTAATACCTTGATGAGCATAATTGCATTGCAGTTAAAGCTAAAAATCAAGCCTTTTCCCATCGAGTTTTTCTTAAAATCGAAAATTGATTCTCATGGCATAAAAATTCTGACCTTTTGTGAACTAATTTGATTGGATCATAAAACTTTTAAATAATCTTGAGAATGGATGCAATTTGATCGGAAAAACCTTTTTTTCTCAAAGTTAAGATTATTTGACACTTTTTGTGATATAAATCGGATTGATAAATGGTGGAATTTGACGATGGATTTTCGGCACACTCTCATTGTCTGGGCCAAATATCATGGATGAGCCTTGCTTTGGTCCTTATCTTGGTTGGTTGAGTTGATGTTATCAGCTGATTGTTCGATCTTATCTCATGTAATTTGGATTATGATCATGCGAATTGGATTTTATCTAATTACCGAAAATCATTTAATTAGATAATGTTCGACTTGTTGCGGATAGACTTTTGAACTCATTGTTATCTCTAATGCAACTTGGTTAGATGTTTTATCTGACACGTGTCGTATCTTGTCTCTTGAGCTTTTTCTGAATTTATTTGATTAGAGATAAGATTTGAACTCAATTGGATAACTGTCCAAATTTTTTGAGACTTATATGAAATTAAAATTTCCAAACTTTAAAGATAATTCTCTCAAATTGAATCAAATTTTGGATGAGGAAAGGCGGACCCCACTTGAGTATTTTCGGCCATCACTCTTGGAACTTTAAAAATTTCGAATCAATTGGCTCATTTTCTTTTTATTTTTGTCATGTTTTCTTGTTTTTGTTTGTTATAAAATTTGCACAGTTTTAAACAAACATGCTCATAACATATGCTTCCCATGTGTCTAGACCATTCAAAATTAAATTGCACGTCTTGGCCTTGATCTCATGGAATGGGATGGCAATTTAGCATAAGGTTTCATGTTCTTTCCCTTTGGCAAAAGGGACGTTGTCGTCTTATACCATTATCCACATATTGGCTTCAAATCCACGAGGATGTAGCAGATAAAATCTCGATTTAGCCCAGATCTTTGGGAATGAGAAGATTTATCGAGAATTTAGAATTAAAGGTATTTTATGGACATTTTTGTTTAATTTTGTTCAAGTTTTTGTTTTCTTTTGAATGTTTCTATTTTCTTGTGTTTAATCCAAAAAAATACCAAAAAATCAAACCATTTTCATATAATTCATGGTCGTGTCACATTTTCCTAAATTAGTCAAATCACATTGATCAATCAAGAAAGATTTTTCATGAAATTAGTACCAAAAGGACATTAATTTTTCAAATTAATGTAACCAAATCCCCGAACTCATTTTTCTCTCGTTCGCAAAAATAAGATATTTTCTCTCGATATCTTATTAAGGTTTCTAATCAACCTTTCATAAATGACTAGTGGCGGCTCTAATTGAACATTTTTCATGAATAAACGTAAGTTGCGATTTGGTAGGACTTGGGAGGGTCCGCATTAGGTTAGTTAATTTAATTAATCTGGTAATCCATTAGCCTGAATTATTTTTAGGTAGCGACAGCTTAGCGACTCCACTGGAGATTGTAATTTTTATTTTTTTCGAAGAAATAAAAGGTGCACCGAATTTTAGAATTTTCAGAAATTAGGTTCAAATTTTTAATTAACTCCCTTTAATTTTCAGGAAAGTTAAAAATTTTGTGGACTTAAGCCATTGATTTTCACGATCTCCTCGATTGTTTGGTTGTGATTGTGATTGATTTTTGGATTGACTAACTTGGAGTTTGATTCATGTTCATTTGATTATATCTGGATGATCATACTCCATTGTGCTTGATTTTTCTAATCCTTTTCATGCAAGTTTACTTAATTTTTGGCATTTAAGTTAATAGTGTTGAGAAAAACCCTTAGATAATTTTAAAGTTGACAAAACAATCCAAGTTCTTTTAAGTTTCGAGATAATGCCGACGAATACTTATTTTGTATATTGTCCTTTGGTGCGGTGATGCACATGATAGAATCTGACAAAAAGGTTAGCTCAGATGTTGATTTCTAAGGAGCTCAGATGTTGATTTCTAAGGGACTCAGATGCTGTGTCGAGCTTAGACTTTAAACGGGAATAGCTCTAACGTTGGAATGATGCTCAAGCTCTGAGAGGAGTATTCACGTGCAGTAATCAGAACTTGAAGAGGACTTTGAAATGTACTTCATTGATACATTACAATGAATACAATCGAGCTGGATCATTCTTGAGGATTTTCGGGGATAGAAATCAATCAAGGATGCGAAATCAATGAGACACACACGACTTTTTAAATGAATGAAATCATCTATGGAAAATCAGAATCATAATTGTATGGGCGATTTGATCCGAATGGGGAAGACTTTCCTTTGACGATCCCTAACGATTACGAGATCTTCTTTTGGTATTTGTCTTGTCCAAACGGGAAGTTTTGGAGAGACCTCTTCTGGAAGCCTTGCAACGGTTAGATTGGAGGCGGAGGAGTATAAAAGACATCTCAAGGTCGGAGGGAAAGAAGATCGGCGTTAAGAGGGAAAAGTGTCCATAATTCTTAGATCGAGAGTACTTCATTTCATACACACTTCTTAATTCATCCATTGTAATTGTGAGGAGGTGTACACATGAGTGTTGAGCGTTAGGTGTAGTATCCTACGTCTCAAGGATATCACTAAGCTATAACATCTCAAGCAGTTTACTAGTGGAATCCAGCCAATTGGCTAATAGCCGAAGAAGTGGACGTAGGCTTAACCAAAGCCGAACCACTATAAACCCTATGTGCAGTCTTCTCTATTTCTTACTCTGATTATATCATATATCTTGTGATAGATACACTGTATATGAATCGTTCATAGTGATACAATGTGTTTCAATCATCTGAAACGTCATAATAACGCCTGTGCAATTTGAATTCTGTGATAAATACTGTAATTGCATTATAATCACATATTCATCCCCTTCTAGGTGATAAAGCTAGCCACATCAATTGGTATCAGAGCCTGGTACTCATATTTTGTGAAGTATTTTTACTTCTGAGCTAATGATCTTTATGGCTTACAATTTCTCTCCCACATAGATCGAAGGTAGAAGCAACAATAGACCACCATATTTTGAAGGGAAAGTGTACAGCAACTGGCAAAATAAATTCAAAGTATATATTAGATGCCAAGATCCACAAATATGGGATGTTGTACAACGAGGAGTGAACCCGACTGCAAGTGCCACAACTGGATCAAGAGCATGGGATAATAATTCAATGCCAACTACCACTTTGTCAACCACTAAATTTGCCAAGAGAGATGCTCTTGATGCAAATTCCATTTATTCATTTTATAGTGCTTTATCTCCTACTAAATATAAACGTATTGCAGATAGTTCCTTATCGAAAAAGATTTGGGACAAGCTCTACATCACATATGAAGGAACATACATAACCAAGGAGACTAAAATTAATTTCCTTCTTGGCTAGTATGAAGCATTCAAGATGAAGCCTGGAGAAACAGAGAAACAAATGTTTGACAGATAGTGAACGGTCTCACGTATCATGGGCAACATGTTTCTGGATTGATGAGAGTCAACAAGCTACTAAGAGCTCTCACAAAAGAATGAGATAATGTCAAAACATCCATTCGAGAGACTCAGAGGATATCTCCTTTATCTATGGACGAGCTCATTGGAACTCTTCAATCCTATGAGGAAAAAAGAGTCAATGAAGAAACCACGTCAAAAGGTAATAAGTCCATTGCTCTAAAATCTAATGATGATTTTGATGTTTCAGACTCAGAAGATTAAGATGATGAGGAGTTAGTACTCATGGTCAAAAGATTTAGAAGAATGGCTAAGAAAGGCAGGAATTTCAAAGACAGAAAGGATCTCAGACTTTATGATAAAAAATGATCATCTTAGACCAAAAGTGAAAGTCAAGAAGTCATCTGCTACGAATGCAAGAAGAGAGGTCACATTAAACCAACTTGTCATCTGTTAAAGAAGAAAGGCAATGATGAAAGATCCAAGAAAGCCTTGAAAGCAGAGACTTGGAGCGATACCGAATGTGAGAGTGATGAAGAGTATACCAATGTAGGGGTATGCATGGTCTGGGCCGGTTCGGTCCTAGTATGAAACCGGGGACAGGGCCAGTAGTCCCGGTCCCTATATTTTCGGGACCACGGACAGGACCAGGACCGGCCGTCCGGGCTGGTCTTGGTCCGGGCCGATCCCCGTCCGGGCCAGTCTCGGTTCGGGCCAGTCCCGGTCCTGACCCAGTAGGACCGCTAACTCTAACTGCTTATAAAAAATCTAGCCCTTAGAAATTACAATACAATGTTAATTTACAATCTATAATCAGCCTACGACGGCAAGACAACCACGTAAATGCTAAGGCCACCCAATGTGTGTTCGATCCGGCCTTGAAGGCTTTACGTGATCCTTTCTTCTCGTAATCGACGCTCGCATGTGGCCTACTGAACTCAGATGGGCGATGGAACCGAAGTCGAATTTTATTTCTTTCTTTTTTTATTTTTGGTTGTGAAAAAAAAATTCTCAAATCTGCATAATGACTCGAGTTTTTGTCCTCATGCACGTGCGTGCTTATTCTTCGTGCACGTGCCGCCCATCATAAGGAACAGATCTTATCATCAATTAAGATCTGGTTTTGTCCCAAAGTAATACCAAAATCCAAATTGCTAAATAATACGTACAATGACACCACTAAACTCAAGAGGCGTAAGATGAGATTCACGAGGCTTCTCAAAATGTTAAAATTAGATTAACTCTAGATATATATTATTTTTTTTAAAACATTGGCAGTCCGGTCCGTGCCCGGCCGGTCCGGTCTCAAACCATGGAACCGAGGACCGGACCGCCCAGTTACCGGTCCCATTTATTGGGACCGGGGACCGGACCGCCAGCCTCAAACCATGGAACCGAGGACCGGACCCCCCAAAACACGGCTAGTCCGGGCCGGTCCTGGGCCGGTCCTATCCAGTTTGCACACCCCTATGCCAACGTGTGTCTCATGGCAGACTCAGATGATGACCTTGAGGTAACTCATACAAACATTTGTTCTGAGGTATCTGCTTATATAGATAAACTCTGTTTAGATTATAAAACTACTTTTAAAAGACTTTTCGAATTGAAAAAGCAAGTAGTCATTTTTAAACAGCGTGATATTTCTCAAAAAAACAAGATTAATTTTCTTGAAAAGAAATTTTCTAAATTGAACGAAAAGTCTGATTTTATGTCTGATGAGAATATTCGTTTGAAATTCGAATTGCAAATTCTTGATAGAAAATTGAACTCTTGGAAAAGGAAAGAAATCTTTATGTTGAAGAATGGAGTTCTTTGAAAAAGGATCTTTTCGAAAGAGAAAATATTTCTTTAAGAAATGAAATTTCAAATATTCACAAAAAATTCTCTACGGGATCCAAAACTAACAACAGATACTTTCAATACAAGTTCCATATTATAATAAATCGGTATTGAATTTTCAAAAGGAAAGTATTGTGGAAAATCATTTTCCTAATGTTAAGAAAAGAATCAAGAGAAGACCTCCTAAGAAGTCTTACGAGATCCACTTTAGAAAACAGTTTGTAAAGTTCAAAGATCAAGAACTGTATGCATGTTCAAATTGTGGGGATTCAAGATATTCTAGAAGTTATTGTTCCAAAACCAAAAGGTCAACTCGAGACATTCTTAGATATGCAAATGTTGCTAACCCCAAAGGACCCAAACAGATCTGGGTACTTGAGAAAACTTAAGTTTCTTTGATCATTGCAGGTACCAATGAAAAGGAAAAATAAACGGTACCTCGATAGTGGGTGTTCCAGACACATGACTAGAGATGCTATAAAATTCATCAATCTTGATATGTTTGATGGTGGAAATGTTTCCTTTGGAGAAAATAACAACGGAACAATTATTGGCAAAGGAACCATGAAGATTGGCAATCTTCATATCAATGATGTTTCATTGGTTAAGGGTTTGAATTTTAATCTTATCAGTATCAGTCAATTGTGTGATAGTATATATAAAGTTTATTTTACAGAAAATAAGTACTTAGGTACAAGTCAAGACAATGAATCTCCGTTCACTGGACGAAGACACAGCAACATGTACCTTCTGGATACATCGTCTGAGGAAGACAAATGTCTTATCTGTCAAAGACGATCCAGAACTTTGGCACGGGAAGCTGGGACACTTAAGCATAAAGTAAATATCAAAGCTATCCAAAAAGAAGTTAGTGAGAGGACTCCTAGATGTCAAATTTGAAAGGACTAAGTACTGTGAAGCTTGCACACTTGGAAAACAAGTTAGAAAATCTTACAAATCTATAAATGAAGTTTCTACTGATCGTACTCTGCAGCTGTTACATATAGACGTCTTTGGACCTACTCGAACTCAGAGCATTGCAGGTAAAAAGCATTGTTTAGTTATTGTGGATAATTATACCAAATTTACTTGGGTGTTCGTTCTTGCACATAAAAGTGATACTTTTTCATATTTTAAAACATTTTCTAAGAAATTTCGAAACGAAAAGGGATACTCAATTTCAAGCATCAAAACTGATCATGGAGGGGAATTTGAAAATCGGTACTTTGTTGATTTTTGTGATCAAAATAATTTTCAACATAACTTTTCATCTCCATATACTCCACAACAAAATGGAGTTGTTGAAAGGAAGAATAGATCTTTACAAGAAATTGCACGAACTCTTTTGATTGAAAGCAACGCTCCATCTTATTTTTGGGCTGAAGTTATTTCTTCTACTTGTTGTATTATAAACCGTGTTTTTCTTAGACCATTATTTGAGAAAATCCCTTATGAGTTTTACAAAGGAAAAGACCAAATATTTCATATTTTCATGTACTTGGTTGTAAATGCTATTCTTAAAAACTCAAAAGATCGGTCAAGTAAGTATGATGGAAGATTAGATGAATGAGTATTCTTGGAATATTCTACTTCAAGTAAAGCCTATCAGTTTTCAACAAGAAATCTGAGATGGTTGAAGAGTCCATGAACGTGAAATTCGAAGATGAGTACTCTGCTTAGAAGATGATCACTGAAAGTGAAATGTCAGATGATCAGAACCAATCGTCTGAGAAGCAGAACTTATCATCCGAGGCTGAAGAAGCAAATGAATCTTCTCAGAACATGGAAGATACTTAACCAACTGCAACTTCTCAAGGTTCAAATACTGAAGAACCAATTGAGAATGAACTTGAAAAGTTAAAGAAGAACTGGAAATACAAATTCAATCATCCCACAGATTAAGTCATTGAAAACATTGATGAAGGAATTAGAACCAGATCCAAACTAAGAAATGAAATAAATGCATTTGCTCCGGCTTGTGAGTTTGAACCTAAGAGAATTGAAAAAGCACTTGAAGATGAAAGCTGGATTGAAGCTATGCAACAAGAGTTACATCAATTCAAACTTAATGAAGTTTGAGAACTGGTAACAAGACCAAAGAATCATCCTGTTATTGGAACTAAGTGGGTTTTCAGAAGTAAACTGGATGACAGAGGCAAAGTGACCAGAAACAAGGCAAGACTTATTGCTAAGGGCTACTCTCAAAAAGAGGGAATCGACTATGATGAAACTTACGGCCCAGTAGCAAGACTGGAATATATCAGGCTCTTACTCGCTTATGCTTGTTATCATGACTTCAAACTATATCAAATGGATGTTAAAAGTGCATTCCTAAATGGATATATCAAGGAGGAAGTCTCTGTCGATCAACCTCCAGGCTTTGAAGATCCAAAAAGTCCAGGCACTCGAATTTCCTACTAACATGTACCTAGGCTTTAGGATCATTCGCAGCGCATACATTTCGATCGATCGGGAGGTCTTCCACGGGACCATAATGTTGGGCTTGGACACGATTTCCAAAGGGGGACTCACTTTTGAGTCAAGGCTTTTGAATAAAAATTTTCACCATCTGCTCCGGATCTACAAGTCAAGAACTCTGCAAAATGAGAAAGAAATAGTTTTGTTCGTACTTCTTCGAGCTAAGCTACACATTAACCATGATGTCTTAGTCGAAAAAGACTACTATGGGCTATAACATTGGTAGGATTGGAGATCGAAAAAGGCTTATTTTTAGCCTAGAAATCATGAAGCGTTGGTGATCATTGTTGATTCGCCGCTTGTCCTAACCCTAAATGATGATTCCTTAAAGAACACCTTCAGTTTTCTAAGAATGTCATCAGCTTTGGAAGTGTATCCTCAACTCTAGGAGAGCACTACCAACCTTTGAAGAACATCATCTGTCTTTCAACCTTTTCTTTATCTTCAGAGAACATTGCATGTCCTTGAAGTGTACATTTGCCTTTTGAATGCACATGAGTCATCAAAAGGCATCTCCGATACTTAGAGAGGATGTGAACTCTTGTTTTTGTCCTCATGACGCAACTGTGAGAGCAGTTTCCACGAATTGACTCCATTAGGGATTCTTTCTCTATTCCTCTAGGCTCCACTAGGGAACCAGATATCGAGTAATTTTGATACTTACAAAGTCCAACATACAACTTTCAAGTATGCAAACACTTGGATGGGCTTCGGCATTGTTTTTATCAGCTATTTTGTTTCCTTTTTTAAACACCTAGGGATTTGGCTTTTTCTACATTTTCTAATCGCATCTTTTTCTTTCTATTTTGGAACCAAGATATTTGGTGATCATGCAAGCCACATAACTTGAATCTTGACACGTCTGAACATTTGACCAGGAATTTTTCTATAATTCCTATTTCTTGAACTCTTTCATTTCTAGAGTGATTCTGCTTCCATCTTGGGTATGCAATGATCACCAACGGGGTTCATGAAATGAATATGCAGTCTCAGCTTGGCTATGCAAAGGATAAAGGTGTGTAGGTTAGAGAAACGAACGTCTTTTCATCATCCCATGGCACCTGAATCAAAATATATCAACACACGAAGATTGATGTTAGTCCAAACAAGAAAATTTCTAACCATTTTCTTTCTGACACTGTTAAACTTACCACTGTACGACCCCAATGTAGGGCAATTCTTGATAGGGTTAAAGAATGAAAACCACCGTTTGAAAGGGTTATTGATAGTCACCTATGGTGTTTGGGGTAGAGAACGAATGCCTCCGTCATCCCAATCCATGTAATCGATGCGAATGATCCTTACATCCATAGGTCTAGGTTTTTCTATGCTTCCACTCCACTCATCTCTCAAGTGTATGTAGGACGTCTTTGGATAAGGCTTGCCTCTTGTTTGAAGAAACATCATTTTAAATGGTTTAAATACTCTTGTTGGAAAAATTCATTTTGTTTTCTCCAAAATTTTACCCTACCAGGGGATTTATGATGCACCATGCATGTTCCGATCATGTCTGAATAACTTCCGATTCTAACATGTATGCAATGAATGTGATCAGTAAAAGGTTTAACTTTCAAACCCGATTCTCTCAAGATTTACCCATATTTGTGGTCATCTCTGGTTCTTAAAGATGATGGGAAGCTTTTCAACAACCTTCCATTGCTTTTGCCTTTGACTGTTGTACCTAGACAAAGAAATTGAACACTTGATAAGTGAAAGACATATTAAGGGGTGATGGAACAGATACGTATTCCATGCATTGAGACCAACTGGCTCTTGGTTCTATTTGAACAAGTTCACTTCCAAGTTCTTCTCTTCGATGCAAGACATAATACATGTTATGTGTGTATGGATGCATGATATGCAATGCAATGATTTCTATGGAGACTCGGATCATTCCAAAGAAAGCCAGATCAGGTTTTGATTTTATTTCAGGGATAATACTTCTTCACTGCATCAGAGTTTACAGGATATCTCAGCTTCTCTCCTTCGAAGTTTACAAGGATTAAATCCTCTCCCAAAAGGATTTTCTTGACAATGTATGGGCCTTCATAATTTTGAGTGAACTTGCCTCCCGGATGAGCGGTGTTTGGTAGTCTTTCTCACAACTAGGTCATCTACTTTGAAATTTCTGGGTTTAACTTTCATGTTGAATGACTTGGCTACTCTCTTAGCTTTGACCATGATAGATTGCCCTAAGATGCTTTTTGTCGATCAGGTTCAGCTGTTCACACCTGTGTTGTATCCATTCAGCTTCTGTGAGCTTGACTTCTGATAATATCCTCAATGATGGAATTTCCATTTCCACTGGTAGGATCGCTTCCATACCGTGGACTAGGGAATAGGCAGTTGCCCCAGTTGAAGTCCGAATCAAAGTTTGATATGCCATTAACGCAAAGGGTAACCTTTCGTGCCAATCCTTGTAATTTTCGGCTGTCTTCGCTAGGATTTTCTTGATGTTCTTATTTGCTGCGTCAATTGCCCCATTCATCTATGAGTGGTAAGGAGACGAATTAAGATGTCGAATACCAAAGTGATCTAGCAGATCATCGATAATCTTATTATTCAAATTGGACCTATTGTCTATGATAATTGCCTGAGTAACCCCACAACGAGAGATTATATCATTCTTGATAAATCTCGCCATACTCCTTGCAGTGATGTTCGTATAGGAATTGGCTTCAATCCATTTTTGAAGTAATCAATCGCTACCAGAATAAAGCGATGACCATTCTGTTGTGGCTAGCGTTATCACCTAGAGGAGGTGAATAGGTGATTATATTACAATTTGAAAGTTTTTCGCAGAATATCAATTGCACAGGCGTTTGTATAACGTCTCAAATGATGTAAACAGAATGTATCATATACACAATTCTTATGCAGTTCTACTATCACGGATTATATAATATGATCAGAGTAGAGATAGAGAAGACTGCACAGAGAGTTTATAGTGGTTCGGCTTTGGTTAAGCCTACGTCCACTTCTTCGGTTATCAGCCAATTGGCTAGATTCCACTAGTAAACTGCTCGAGAGGTTACAGCTTAGTGATCTCCTTGACATGCAGGATGCCCCACCTAGCGTTCAACACTCTTATGTACACCTTCTCACAATTACAATGGATGAATCAAGAAGTGTGTATAAAATGAAGTACTCACGATCTAAGAATTATAAAGACTTTTCCCTCTTAACGCCGACCTCTTATCCCTTCGACCTTGAAATGTCTTTTATACTCATCTGCCTCCAATCTAAACGTTGCAAGGCTTCTAGAAGAGGTCTCTCCAAAACTTCCCGTTTGGACAAGACAGATATCAAAAGAATATCTCGTAGCCGTTGGGGATCGCCAAATGAAAGTCTTCTCCGTTCGGATCAAATCGCTCATACAATTATGATCATGGGTTTCCATAGATGATTTTGTTCATTTGGAAAGTCGTATGTTTGTCTCCTTGATTGATCTCTATCCCCGAGAATCCTCAAGAATGATCCAGCTCGATTGTATCCGTTGTATTGCGTCAAATAAGCACATTTAAAAGTCCTCTTCAAGTTCTGATTACTACACGTGAATACTCCACTCAAAGTTTGGGCATCATTACAACGTCTGAGCTATCCCCACTCAACGTCTGAGCTCCAACCAGGGTCTGAGTCTCTCAGAAATCCCATCTGAGCAAAACCTTTTTTACAGATTCAATCTTGTGCATCCCCGCACCAAAGGATAATCTGCAAAACAAGTATTCCACGGTATTTTCTCAAAACTTAAGAGTACTTGGATTGTTTTGTCAACTTCAAAATCACTTAGGGATTTTTCTCAACAATCTCCCCCTTTTTGATGATGACAAAACTATCCACAAAAGTAACAATGATTTAAATAAAAGGGTGAGCAATTAGGATCTAGTTACTCTTAGTATAATCTTGCCAAGAACGAATTTTATCAATCTATATTTTGTTCTTCTAGCAAGAATAAGTTCTGAAGTCAATATTTCAGCAATATGAGCAGTCTCAAAACTTGCGATAGTGCTTAAGATTTAGAGATTAAGCACAAGTAAAGTTTCAAAGCATAGACGTGCGATTCTACTTGATTTTCTATAGAGCTTAATCACATGCATAACAAACTTGAGCGGCATGGTAAATGTGAGCATATTTCTAGTGATATAAACTTGCTACACAGCGGCTCAAAACTTGTATATGAGCAAATTGCTTGTGATATAGACTTGCTACACAATAGCTCAGAACTTGTGTGTGAGCATATTGCTTGTGATATAAACTTGCTACACAATAGCTCAGAACTTGTAGTTCAACACATGCTCAAATACATGCTCAAGTTAATCTGTTTTGGCAAATATGTTGCCAAACATACAGATTAATAAAAGCTCAAAGTAAGGTACTTGTTCACCTGTTCGGTTTAGGTAAAGAAATTATATTTTTTTGCAAATCTTGGTCTCGGATCTTGTTCCTATTGAATATGGGAACTTGTGTTCTCATATTAGCTGTGTGCATGTCCTGTTTGTATGTGTTCTCACATACTTCTTATAACTGTTATACCCGAAACAGCTTATTACTTGCACAATATAACATTCACAGAACATTCATAGATATAAATACATCCTGTGTGAACTTGTTCCTGTTGTATGGAAGATCATGTCTTGTAACCTGTTGCCTACTCCCCTTTTTATAACTATAGATGTCACAGATGTGCCTACTCGTCACAAATATACCTACTCTCCATTTTATAACTTTTGTATCAATTTATCCCCCTTTTTGTCATCAGCACAAAAGGGCAAATAAATGACCTATGAGATTAAACATAGATACGAAAGCGCATAGATGGAGTAATACTCCCCCTGAATATCATATTTATCCAGTAAAGTATAGAGGGTGAGAGATAGCATGATAGAACAATAAGTACTCTCCTTGAATAATAGAGCAGCAAATAGCAGGGAATATACAAAGTAGTGAAAGAATAACCAAACATACATCCATCCAGAATATGCAATTACAGTACCAATGAAGAAAATTGTCAATCGAACACCCATAGACAAAACATCAAAAAGATTAAAAATATTGAAAAATCTTTTTAGTCTTTGTGAGGGGGGGGTGAAGTAGAAGATGCTGAAGCTGGTTGGGCTTGGCTGGGAGGGATTTGGACCAGGATAAAATGGGATAGTTGGCTAAACCTCTGATCAATATCCTCCTATAATTTGAGAATAGCCCTGTCCACCTGAGCAATCTGAGAAACGGTGAATTCCTGGACAGAGTTCTTCCTTAATGCAATTTCAGCTTCCACCTTGGCATTCAGACCTTCAATCTCTGAGTGAAGAGAGTCTCGAATGTTGATCAATTTCTGATCCATTGCTCTCTGATTCAGTAGTAGTTCTCTTAGAAGGTCTGAGTCTGGGGCATTGTCTGTGTCATCCGTCTGAGTGCCCACATTGGAGGACTCCCCCCCTGAGTTCTAACTTGTGGCTCAGATGATGAGACTGACTTGCATGAGGAACCTGCAATATCAGCAAGATGGAGATCCATCTCGATATCCTCCCCTGCAGACATGGCTTCTTGATGAAGTACCCCTTCAGATCTGAGAAAATTAGATATATTGACTCGGGCAATCTCTTCAGCCTGTTTGTGAGCCTTTTTTTCTGCTTCCCTTTCCAGTCTCTCTTTTTCTTCTCTTTCTTTTTCCTTTCTCTCTTGTTCTTTGGATTCTGGCTTTTGCTGCTCCAAGTCCTTTGTTGGGACATCCTCATGGGTTGACTTCACTATGGTCCTTACCAAATCCTCTAGTTCAGTTTCACTCACCAATGAGCTGTCAGAGTCATGTTCTTTCTCAATCCTATCAAGTAATACTCTGGCAAGCTTCCTCTTCTTAAGGGCTGATTTGGTAGGTTTGTGAGCAACCATTTTAATCCTTCTCTTGCGAGTGGATTCTGAAGATGGTCCTGCAGGTTCAGGCTGTGGAGGCTTGGCGATAGGTTGCTTCTGAGCAGTTTTCTCACTGATTTTGATCTGTGGCAAATCAACCAGCACTGTTTGCCTCTTTCTATCCTTCCACTGTCCATCTTCAACCTTATATCCCATTTTGGTGAGAATTATTTCACCAGTTCTACCTTGAGGCAACTCAACGGACCTAAAGTTCAAAGGAATTTGTATCCTTAGATACTCAAAAATTCTAGTGATCAGACAATCATATGGCAGTTGACCCTTGGTCTTTTTTCATAGCTCTCCTCATGTGTAGAAATATTAAGTGTTGGAGAGAGAAGGGTTTGCAATTCAAAATGGCCCAAATGAGTTTGGCCTCATATCTGGAGATATCAGTCTTGGAGGATCCTTTAGGCCTAAGGCAGCTGATGATCACCTTATGCAGAATGATGGTTCGCAATGGAAAGAGATGATGTTCAACATGAGGTTTGTTTACCCTAGAGAGATTGGGAATGCCAGACAGCTCCTTGTAGACATCATCATCAGAAATGAAAATTTTGTGAAAATAGACAATTCAGACTGCAGAATGCTTGCAAGGTCTGCAACACTCAAAATGATGTTTTGCTCACGGAATGAGGACTGAATAGCATCTCTATCTATCATTGTGAAGTTAGAGTATAAATATGCAGTCAATTTAAGATAGCATGGAGCGACTAATGAGCAAAATTGTTGCAGATATAGATTTGTAATGGGATAGAGAATCTGCAGTCCATTCCTTTCAAAGAAATCAAACTCGACAGCCCGATTAGTCATGACACCTCGAGCAAGTAATGCCTCATAGCATTTCCTGTACTTTGTTGTCCTAAATAGTTTGTCTGCTTTCTTCTCACCAGCCAAGAATTTCATCACTATTGGCTGAAAATGGGCATAGATTGCTTTATCATCATCCTCCCTCAGAGTATCACTAACAGAAATTTCTTCATCAACAATCTCTTCAATAGTGGCAACAGAAGGTTCACCAATCTTTTCTTTTCTTTTCCCAGAAGTTCTGATGTTCTAAAACTCAGCACTAACCTTGGTCGTCTGCCGAATTTCAAATTGGATCAGCATCTCACTAAATTTTTGTACCTCTCATTCATCAAAGAACCCATTACTACGCACCAATTTGACAATATCGTGTGGAGGTCTTATATGTTCCCGCATAGTCTTAATCAGATGACTCGTGGCTCTAGCTAAGTAAATTCTTTTATCAACAGGCAATCTAGCTTTCTCCTCAGGTGTTTGAGTTACCGTTATTATGAGGCGTTCCTGTAGCTTCTTCTTCCGTTTTTCAACGGTCTCAGGAGATCCTTGAATCTTGATTCCTGCGACCACCTTCTCGGCTTCTCTCCTCATTTTCTCCTCCTCACTCATTCTGGGTGAATCGGTGAGGTCATAGGAAGTGGGAGCATCAATTGAGACTTTGGGTGTGCGAGATTCAAGTCGATCAGACCTATGAGAGCCTGTTGATGGGGTTTTCTTTGTGGAAGACGCCTTGTATGCCATTGTAGGTAGATGAGTGAAGGATATTGATTGAGAGGTTTCAGGGTTTTCGTGAGAGAATCGTGAGTTTACAACTTGGAAGCAATCGGAAAATGTATGAGCGGCAGAGTTGTTTTTCTTGGTTTTGAGAGGGGACGACGCTTCATTTTAGGTTTACCTTTCGAAAGTTTGGAAATCGTTTTAAAAAATATGAAAAATAATTTTTTTTGAAGGTTTATATTTAATCAATCAATTTAACTCAATCAATTCAATCACGGCAATCAGCACAATCCGCACAATCACAATTTTTGCAGAATATTTAGAAAGATTGTGAAGATGCGTACCTTATTTGTTGCCAGAAATATAACTACTTACACGCCCAAAATTTGAATTATCAAACCTTTAGTCTTTCTCCACTCAGAAGATGTCATCTTCAATGATGCTTTAAGTTCTGAGTTCCTTGTAGTTATAGAGCTTCTTCAGATGAAGCTTTGGCAACTTTTACTTCTTGCATGTATTGCTTTAAGCTCTGAAGCAAAATCTTCCTGTCTGAATAGCAGCTCAAACAGGCATCATAATAACACATAATTCTGTCTGATATATTCAAATGAATTCTTACAAAGTGGCTTGATGAATATGTCAGCTAATTGATGCTTTGAATCAACAAATTGAATGCTAACATCACCATTATGCACATGATCACGAATAAAATGATGCTTAATTTCAATATGCTTAGCTCGTGAGTGCAGGATTGGATTCTTGGTGATATTGATTCCTTGTAGAGATTTTTGTTAGTTGAACAAAATATAATATCATCTACATAAATCTGAATAAGTAAAATTTCGTTACCTTCCCTTTTGATAAATAAAGTTGTATCAACTTTACCTTTCTCAAAGCCTTGGTTGGTAAGGAAATTACTTAACCTTTCATACCATTCTCGTGGAGCTTGCTTGAGTCCATAGAGTGCCTTTTGAAGTTTGAATACATGATCTGGGCATTTAGAATCTTCAAAACCTGGAAGTTGATTAACATAGACTTCCTCTTTCATATATCCATTCGGGAATGCACTTTTGACATCCATTTGATATAGTTTGAAGTCGTGATAGCAAGCATGGGAGAGTAAAAGTCTGATGGATTCCAGTCTTGCTACTGGGGTATAAGTTTCATCATAGTCGATTCCTTCTTCTTGAGAGTATCCCTTGTTATTCCTGGTTACTTTGCCTTTATCATCCAGTTTGTTTCTGAATATCCATTTGGTTCCAATGATAGGATTATTCTTTAGTCTTGGCACCAATTCACATACTTCATTGAGTTTGAATTGATGTAACTCTTGTTGCATAGCTTCAATCCAGCTTTCATCTTCAAGAGCTTCTTCAATTCTTTTGGGTTCAAACTCAGAAACCAGAGCTAATGCATTTATTAAACTTCTTAGTTTAGATCTGGTTCTGATTCCTTCATCAATGTCTCCAATGACTTGATCGGTGGGATCATTGGATTTGTATTTCCAATTTGTCTTTGACTTCTCAAGCTCATCTTCGATTGATCCCTCAGCATTTGGATCTTCAGAAGTTGCAACTTCTTGTTTATCTTCTAAGTTCTGAGAAGGTTCAATTGCTTCTTCAGCCTCAGATGATGAGTTCTGCTTCTCAGATGATTGGTTCTGATCATCTAACGCTTCATTGTTGGTGATGATCTTCTGAATAGTGTAATCATCCTCGAATTTCACGTTCATGGATTCTTCAACTGTCTGAGAATCCTTGTTGAAAACTCGATAGGCTTTGCTTGAAGTCGAATATCCCAGGAATACTCCTTCGTCTGATCTTTCATCAAACTTACTTGGCTGATCACTTGAGTTTTTAAGAATATAGCACTTACAACCAAAAATATGAAAATATGAAACATTTGGTTTCTTTCCTTTGTAAAGCTCATAGGGATTTTCTCAAGCAATGGTCTAAGAAAAACTCGGTTTATAATATAGCAAGCAGTAGACACAGCTTTTGCCTAAAAATAGGATGGTGTTTTGCTTTCAATTAAAAGAGTTCGTGTCATTTCTTGTAAAGATCTATTCTTCCTTTCAACAACTCCATTTTATTGTGGAGTATATAGAGATGAAAAATTGTGTTGAAAACCATTTTGATCACAAAAATCAGCAAAGTAATGATTTTCAAATTCCCCTCCATGATCTGTTTTGATGCTTGAAATAGAGTAACCTTTTTCATTTTGAACTTTCTTTGAAAACGTTTCAAAGTATGAGAAAGCATCATTTTTATGTGCAAGAAAGAAAACCCAAGTGAATCTGATATAATCATCCACAATAACTAAACGGTATCTTTTGCCTCCAATATTCTGAGTTCAAGTGGGTCCAAAGATATCTATATGTAACAGCTGCAGAACACGGTCAGTAGATACTTCATTTATAGATTTGTAAGAGTTCCTTACTTGTTTTCCTAGTGTGCATGCTTCACAATGCTTAGTCCTCTCAAACTTGGCTTTTGAGAGTTCTCTTACTAGCTTCTTTTTGGAGAGCTTTGATATTTGCTTGAAGCTTATATGTCCAAGCTTTCTGCGCCAAAGTTCTGGATCGTTTTTGACAGATATAAGACATTTTTCTTCCACAGACATTGTATTCAGCAGGTACACATTACCATGTCTTCGTCCCGTGAACGAAGATTCATTGTCTTCACTTGTACCTAATCACTTATTTTCTGCAAAATAAACTTTGTATAAAATATCGCATAGTTGGCTAATGCTAATGAGATTGAAATTCAAACCCTTTACCGATAAAACATCATGGATAAGAAGATTTCCAATCTTCACGGTTCCTATGCCAATAATTGTTCCCATGTTATTTCCTCCAAAGGAAACGTTTCCACCATCGAACATCTCAATATTGGTGAATTTTGTTGCATCTCCAGTCATATGTCTGGAACACCCACTATCAAGGTACCATTTATTTTTCTTTTTGATTGGTACCTGCAATGATCAATAAAATTCAAGTTTTCTTTGGTACCCAGATCTGTTTGGGTCCTTTGGGGTTAGCAACTTTTGCATATCTAAGAATATCTCGAGTTGATCTATTGATTTTTTAGCAGTAACTGCGAGAATGTCTAGTATCACCACAGTTTGAACAAGCATATAAATCTTGACCATTGAATTTCACAAACTGTTTTCTAAAATGGTTCTCGTAAGATCTCTTAAGAGGTCTTCTCCTGATTCTTTCCTTAATAGGAGGAAAATGATTTTCCACGTCACTTTCTTTTTGAAAACCTAATCCCGATTTATTATAATACGGAACTTGTATAGAAAGTATGTGCTGTAACATTTTGGAACCGGTAGAGAATTTTTTGTGAATATTTGAAATTTCTTTCCTTAAGGAAACATTTTCTTTTTCAAAAACATCATTTTCCTTTTTCAAAGAATTCTTCTCTATGTCAAAAAGATTTCTTTCCTTTCTCAAGGAATCAATTTCTTTCTCAAGATTTTCAAAATCAAATTTCAAACGAATATTTTCGTTAGACACGCAGTCAGATTCCTCTTTCAATTGGAAAAATTCCTTTTCGAAAAAATTGATCTTATTTTTTTGAGAAATATCTTTTTGTTTAAAGATAGCCACCTCCCTTTTTAATTCAGAAAGTCTCTTAAGAGTTGCTTTATATTCTAAACATAGCTCGTCTATATAATCTGATACCTCAAACAAGAATGTCTAAGTGAGTTACCTGGAGATCATCATATGAGTCAGCCATGAAACATATGTTTGCGTACTCTTCGTCAATTTCACATTCAGTGTCGCTCCAAGTCTCTGCTTTCAAAGCTTTCTTGGATTTTTCATCCCTCCCTTTGTTTTTTTATAGAGGACAATTTGGTTTAATATGACATCTCTTCCTGCATTCATAGCAGATGACTTCTTGACTCTCGTTTTTTGTCTCAGATGATCGTTTTTGATCATATCGTCTGAGATCCTTTCTGTCTTTGAAGTTCTTGCCTTTCTTAGCCATTCTTCTAAATATTCTGACCATGAGTGCTAACTACTCATCATCTTCATCTTCTGAGTCTGAAACGTCAGAATCAGCATTAGATTTTAAGGCAATAGACTTCTTACCTTTTGACATTATTTTTTCATTAACTCTTTCTTCCTCATAGGATTGAAGAGTTCTAATAAGTTCGTCCATGGATAGAAAAGATATCCTCTAAGTTTCTCGAATAGAAGTTTTGATATTGTCTAATTCCTTTGTGAGAGCTCTCAGTAGCTTATTGACTCTCATTGGTCTAGAAACAGGTTGCCCATGGTATGTAAGACCATTCACTATCTCTGTGAATCTGCCAAACATTTGTTTTACAGTTTCTTCGAGTTTCATTTTGAATGCTTCATATTAGCCAAGAAGAAAATTGACTTTTGTCTCATTGACTCTATTTGTTCCTTCATAGGTGATGTAGAGCTTGTCCCATATTTCTTTCGATGAGGAACAATATGCAATACGTTTGTATTCAGTAGGAGATAAAGCACTATAAAATGAATAAATTGCTTTTGCATCAAGGGCATTTCTCTTGGCAATCTCAGTAGTTGACAGAGTGGCAGTTGGCGTAGGATTGTTATCCCATGCATTTGATACGGTCGTGGTATTTGCAGTTGGATTCACTCCTCTTTGTACAACATCCCATATCTGCGGATCTTGGCATCTGAGATATGCTTTGAATTTATTTTGCCAATCATTGTACTCTTTCCCTTCAAAATATGGTGGTCTGTTATTGCTTCCACCTTCAATCCATGTGGGAGAAAAATTGCTAGGCATAAAGATCATTAGCTCGAAAGTAAAAATACTTCACAAAATATGAGCATCAGGCTCTGATACCAATTGTTGTGGCTAGCGTTATCACCTAGAGGGCGTGAATAGGTGATTATAGTGCAATTTGAAAATTTTTCTCGGAATATCAATTACACAGGCATTTGTATAACGTCTCAGATGATGTAAACAGAATGTATCAATATACACAATTCTTATGCAGTTCTACTATCACGGATTATATAAGATCAGAGTAAAGATAGAGAAGACTGCACAAAGAGTTTATAGTGGTTCGACTTTAGTTAAGCCTACGTTCACTTCTTCGGCTATCAACCAATCGGCTGGATTCCACTAGTAAACTGCTCGAGAGGTTACAACTTAGTGATCTCCTTGACACGCAGGATACCTCACCTAGTGTTCAACACTCTTGTGGTACACCTCCTCACAATTACAATGGATGAATTAAGAAGTGTGTATAAAATGAAATACTCTCGATCTAAGAATTATAAAGATTTTTCCCTCTTAACGCCGACCTCTTGTCCCTTCGACCTTGAGATGTCTTTTATACTCCTCCGCCTCCAATCTAACCGTTGCAAGGCTACCAGAAGAGGTCTCTCCAAAACTTCCCGTTTGGACAAGACATATATCAAAAGAAGATCTCGTAGCCATTGGGGATCCCCAATGGAAAGTCTTCCCCGTTCGGATCAAATCACCCATACAATTATGAACTTGGGTTTCCATAGATGATTTTGTTCATTTGAAAAGTCGTATGTTTGTCTCCTTGATTTCGCATCCTTAATTGATCTCTATACCCGAGAATCCTCAAAAATGATTCAGCTCGATTGTATCCGTTGTACTGTGTCAAATAAGCACATTTAAAAGTCTTCTTCAAGTTCTGATTACTGCACGTGAATACTCCACTCAAAGCTTGAGTATCATTCCAACGTCTAAGCTATCCCCACTCAACGTCTGAGCTCGAATCAGCGTCTGAGTCCCTCAAAAATCCCATCTGAGCAAAACCTTTTTTACATATTCAATCTTGTGCATCCCCGCACCAAAGAATAATCTGTAAAACAAGTATTCCACGGCATTATCTCGAAACTTAAGAGTACTTGGATTATTTTGTCAACTTCAAAATCACTTAGAGGTTTTTCTCGACACATTCGATACAGCTGGGTTTATTGGCCCGATCATATATATTCCCCATGGAGAATGGCCAATCTTCTGACATCCGATGAAGCTCATTCGAAGGTGCGTTTATTTTATCACCATATATCTGACATTGATGACATGATCTCACGTGTTGGCTGCAGTCCGACTCCATAGTCATCCAGTAGTAACCGAGTCACATGATTTCTTCGCAAGGAAATTGCCATTCATGTGCAGCCCATATACGCATTCGTGAATCTCCTTCATGAGCATGTTCGCCTCTTTGTCGTCTACACACCTTAACAGTATTGAGTCATATCATCTCTTGTACAAGGTTTGACCACTGAGAAAACACTTAGTAGCCATCTTGGCTATGTATCTTCTGTCTCCAGCCTGACATCCTTTAGGAAATTCCCCTTTCAAGAGATAATTTTTGATGTCGTGATACCAAGGCTCACCATCAAATTCTTCTTTGGTCAACATGCAGTAAGCTAGTTTCTTGATCATGCCAATCCTTAATGGCTCCATCTCTAGGCCATTTGCTACTTGTACCATTGAGGCTAAGGTAGCCAACGCATCTGCAAATTTTTTCTGCGTTCTTGGTAAATATTCGAAGGTCACCTCTTCAAATTCAAGGGTCATTTCTTCCAAATAGTCATGATAAGGAATGAGCTTCACATCCTTCGGCTTCCACTCTCCCTGAGTCAGAAGGATGATAAGCATGGAATCTTCATAGACTTGCAACTTTCGTACTTTCATAGAAATGGCTAACTGTAGGCCAAGAATACACGCCTCATATTCTGAAATGCTGTTAGTACAAAGAAACACCAGTTTTGCAATAACTAGATAACGTTGGCCTTCTAGAGTTATCAACGCTGCCCCAGTGTCAACTCCTGATAGATTGACTGCACCATCAAAATACATGATCCATTTATCCTCTGATAACGTCAAGATCTGATCTTTTGTTTTTTTCCCACCTGGAGACGTTCTGTTCTAGGAGCTTTCTAGCATATCAGCTATCGCCCGTCCTCTTACAAACTTCTGAGGTGAACTTATCATGTCAAACTCAAATAACATCACCTGACATTTGGCTAGCTTTCCGATCAAAGCAGGTTTCTTCAAGAGGTACTTGATTGGATCATTCTCTGTCACCAACTGAATATGATGATATAGGGTGCACTGCCTCAACCTGCGAAGCACCCATACTATTGCTACATAAGTTCTTGCTACATGGGAGTATTTCATCTTAGATGTGGTGAACTTCTTGCTTAGATAGTACATGGCTCTCTCCTTGCCATCTTCGGGATTCGTTTGAACAAGCAAGGCTCCTAAGGACTCTTGATGTACTGTCAAATATAAAGTCAAAGGATGTCTTGGAATTAGTGGCACGAGTACCGGTGGAGTGGTCAAGTTCTCCTTAATCTTTTGAAAAGCTTATTGACATTATGCATCCCAAACTACCTTAGCACCTCTTTTCAGTAGTTTGAAAGTCGGTTTGGCTACGTCAGACAATGGCATATGAATCTGTTGGCAAATGCTTTCGCACTTAAAACTGTCACATCTCTTCCAGCATATGCCCCTGCATTTTTGATATTATCATGCAGAAGAACACCCGTGGAATGCTTGCAATCGCCGCGAACAAAAAGATGCTCCATCATGGTGATTGCCATTATGCAGCGACAAAAACGTCATTGATGATACTCTACTCACCATTTGCTTAAAGGCAGCGCCGATTGTATACCCCTACACACGTAGCCTTAGCGAGAAGATCACTGAGCTATACATCCACGTGTCAGCCCCATCTCGATGAAGAAGAAGGCCGGTGATACACACGGCCACCGCTCACATGAGCTTCGTGAGGCCGTGATCGATGATGATGGGACATATCTGGAAAGAGGCAAATGAGGAGGGATCCGATCCCCTGCATGTTTGGCAGGGGATCATAGTGTTGTCAGCCACTAGAGGGGATCCGGACACAATGAGGAGATCGTTTCGTCGTTGCTGATTCTTTGCAATAGCTGCCTCCCAACTCAATCAAGGAGGAAGATTGCGACGGGATGAACATTATATTTACAAAAGTCGACTGCAATAGTTGCAAGGAGCTTTTTGTCAGAGGAGGTGATTCCAGCCTTCTTGAAAATACGAGGCTGTAGAGGATCATGTGTCGATGCTAGAGACTTGTCAGAATAAGTGGATCCAACAGCGCAGATGAGCATGTGGCGGACAGATGAGGTCGGGTGAAGCAGGAGATCCCGTCATACGCCCTCCTCGGTTCCCTATTTGGTGACCTCGATAACGTCATCGTTGCACTTGTCAATGTTACCGAGCGGAGCATCAAGGACGGCATGCGGCCAGATTTCATCTTGCACATGACCAAATCCATCCGCCATATCCTCACCTACGTTCTAACAATCCTTTGGCATCAACGCCTTATCCTTTACAACGCTCGCATTTTCGAGAAGGCTGACATCACCTTTTTCGACAAAAATTTATTAAAATTATATCTCGAATTTGAACCCGTATACGCATGCGCATTCTTCCTCTTACGTGCACAATATTAAAAGGAGATGTGGGCTTGATTTGTTTATTCAACATCTTCTTCTTTAAACAGCAAAAGGAAGGCTTCAACATAACGAAGGTTGGACTTATTTTTTGTGAAGGAAGAAATAATCGCCGACACTTTCTTCTTTTGTGCGCCTATAATGATCTTTAATGGGGTTCCTCATTCATCTTCTTCTGTTAAAAGATGACTCGAATTTGAGCCCGTGATGCAAAATAAAAATATATATAAAATTATGGATTATCTTGTTTTCGGATATCCGAACGAGCATCAATTGGGAAAGAGCTTATCTTGGCAGATTTGAAATCTTGGATGGAATTGCGTTTCCATAGTCTTTGTTGCAGATTTTACTAGAGGGCCAAGATGAGAAGAAAAATTTAAAAAGAAAACAAGCAAAAGTGTTTTGGACTTTTGTTGGCAGAATCTTAGAGATATCTCCTACGTGGGTTACCTCTTCAAGCTCACGTGCAAGGACTGACAATATATTGTGCACAAGTCAGAGAAGTTTTCGTGCAGGAAAAGTAAAATAACGAAAAAGGAAAGTGAAAAGTGGACTTGGATTTGAACTAGTTGGTCAACTCTTGGTGGCACGTATAAGTATATTTGTTATTAGATTTCTTGAGGAGTCGGGCTGATCAAAAAGTGCGGAGAAGCGTCGATTTCTTCATGAGTGGTATGCCTTTTTTTATGCGACTCCAGAAGCGCCGATTGAGTGCTTGAGCGTGGGTCTTACTCGTGAAGCGAAAGTTTGTCCGCAAATCATATCCGATGAAGAAGAACAAGTGTTTATAATAGATTAAATCTTGAGGTTAGATTTGTGTTTTTAATTCCTTTACGAGATTGAGAGATTATTTCGCTAGGAATTGGGGGCTAAACATTGTGTGCGTTCTTGGATGTAATTGGGGCTAGGAAACACCAAGAGTGTGTTTGTGTAACTCGAGTGTAATCTGTAATCTCCGTGTATCGCTCGTGCTATAGTGGAATTCGTTTATGCTCTCCCCGTGGACGTAGGTCTCTACGACCGAACTACGTACATCTAGTGTCCAATTTACTTTACTTGTTCTGTCTATTTTATTCGATCGATCGCTTGTTCCGCGCAATAATTGGTATGAGAGCTAGGCTTACTTGAGTTGAAGCGAATCGATGGCGACAAAAGAAGCTAAAGGAAAAATCGACAAATTTGAAGAAAAGGACTTTGGTTTCTGAAAGATGCAGATAGAAGATTATTTATATCAAATAAAGCTGCACGAGCCCCATGTCTGGGAAGAAACCAGAAACGATGAAGCAAACCGATTGGAAATTGATGGATAGACGAGCGATGGGTGTTATTCGGCTGACGTTGGCTCGTAACGTCGCGTTTAATGTTGTCAAGGAGAAGACCACTGCGGGTTTGATGAAAACCCTGTCGGACATGTACGAAAAGCCCTCTGCGATCAACAAGGTGATGCGACGTTTGTTTAACTTGAAGATGAGCGAAGGTACATCAGTTGCTAATCATATCAATGAATTCAATGTGATCGTTAGTCAATTGAGTTAAGTTGAGATTGACTTTGAAGATGAGGTACGTGCTTTGATTCTATTATCATCATTGCCTGATAGTTGGAATACTACTGTTACTGCTGTTAATAATTCTTCTGGGTCAACTAGTTTGATGTTTGATGGCAT
The DNA here is from genome assembly GCA_021437785.1 of Rhodomyrtus psidioides. Lineage (NCBI taxonomy): Eukaryota > Viridiplantae > Streptophyta > Magnoliopsida > Myrtales > Myrtaceae > Rhodomyrtus > Rhodomyrtus psidioides. The sequence goes on along the minus strand of JAILYB010000074.1, from coordinate 2,607,815 downwards.
TCGAGATTTAATTCTGAGTGAGAATATCCGTAGAAGAGAATCTGATGAATCTGTATCTGCTGCTTTAGTAGGTGAAAGTAGAGGAAGAGCTAGTACTCGTGTTAGCAGAAGTAGTATGAACATGAATAGACGCAGTTAGTCTAGGACTGGCGGTGATGTCTGTGAAACTGTGGCAAGAGGGAGCATCTTAGAATGAATTATTTTAAACTGAAAAACGAAAGGGCTAAGGGAATTGGAGTTGAATCTGCGAATGATGTTGCAGCTGTAGCTGAAAATTCTGATGATATCGATTGTGTCTTGTTTGTCACTAAGAATTCGTCGTTTGATGGATGGATTATGGATTTTGGTTGTTCTTTTCATGCTACACCAAACAGGAACTGGTTTGTTACTTATCAGTGCACATATGGTAGTAAAGTGCAGTTGGGAAACAACGCTGAATGCGATATTGTAGGTATTGGTAATGTTAAAATCAGAATGCATGATGGTATTGTGAGGACATTGACTGGAGTACGACATGTTCCAGAATTGAAAAAAAAAAATTTCTTGGGTGCTCTAGATTCAACTGGATGCAGGTATTCTTCACGAGATGGAGTCTTGAAGATTGTTCGAGGTGCCTTGGTGATAATGAAATGAGTCAAGCACAGTGGCCTATATGAACTTCAAGGTGAGACATTGATAAGTTTCGCTCCTAAGACGTCAACATCTGTTCGAGAGTCTAATGGCTACTCAAGGAAGGCCTGAGTGGTTGTGCCGATGCACAAGTTTGATGCTGTTGTAAGGAATACGCGGTCAAAAGCTTTGATCGAAATGGAGACTGGTAAGTTGATCAAGCATGTGCGAACTGATAGTAGCATGGAGTCCTGCTCGAAGCTGATAAATAAATTATGCATGAAAAATGGCATAGTGAAACACCGTACTAGTGCCAGTAAACCACAACAGCTTGCAGAATTGATGAGCAAGCGTTACTAGAGACGGCCCGTAAAAGGATCTCTAGTGCTGGTATGGCTGGGAGAATTTCAGCGAATGCGCTTAGTATGGCGAGCTACCTGGTGAATAGATCCTCATCGACTGCGTTCGGATATTGGAGTCAAGTAACGTTGCTAATGATTCTAATTTTAGAATGTTTAATTTCCCGTGTTATTATCGAGTAAGTGATGGTAAGCTCGATATGGAGGCAAGGTGCATATTCCATGGCTATGCATGAGGTGAGTGTGGCGATCAGTTGTGGTGCCCGATTATAAATTCAACCGGTTGCAGCAGAGAAGTTACTTTTGACGAGTCTCCAGTACTTTTGGCTATGAGTGATTATGGCAGTGTTAATACAGATCTGGACGGTGTTCAACTTGAGGTGAAGTTGCAACCATATGGTGCTTTTAGCGAGGTGGAGCCTATAGAGCCAACGGTTGCTGTAACTGCTAATATTGACAAGGTACGTATTCAGTCTCCTGACAGATATGGATGCAAGGTGATTTTGCTTATATGTGATTAAGAAACTTGTGTCAGATAGTCTTTGTGGAGTAGTTAAAAGCGCATGTTCAGTTGGTGTTCTGATGAGGTCTTCGATTATGGCGAAGTTCAAGCGCGGCTTAGACTTGGATGATATCTGTGGCGGTTGAGCCCATTAGGGCTGTGGGAGAGTGGTATCGGTGAAGTTCAGATTCTAGCATAAGTGATTGCGGCTTGACTCAAATGTCGAGCCAAGGTGGAGATTGTTAAAAGATGACTCGAATTTGAGCCCGTGATGCAAAATAGAAATTTATATAAAATTATGGATTATCTTGTTTTCGAATATCCGAACGAGCATCAATTGGGAAAGAGCTTATCTTTGCAGATTTGAAATCTTGGATGGAATTGCGTTTCCATAATCTTTGTTGCAAATTTTACTGGAGGGCCAAGATAAGAAGAAAAATTTAAAAAGCAAACAAGCAAAAGTGTTTTGGACTTTTGTTGGCAAAATCTTAGAGATATCTCCTGTGTGGGTTACCTCTTCAAGCTCACGTGCAAGGAATGACAATATATTGTGCACAAGTCAGAGAAGTTTTCGTGCAGGAAAGGTAAAATAACGAAAAAGGAAAGTGAAAAGTGGACTGGAATTTAAACTAGTTGGTCAACTCTTGGTGGCACGTATAAGTATATTTGTTATTAAATTTCTTGAGGAGTCGGGCTAATCAAAAAAAGAAGTACGGAGAAGCGCCGATTTCTTCGTGAGTGGTGTGCCTTTTTTTTATGTGACTCCAGAAGCGCCGATTGAGTGCTTGAGCGTGGGTCTTGCTCGTGAAACGGAAGTTTGTCCGCGAATCATATCCGATGAAGAACCACAAGTGGTTATAGTCGATTAAATCTTGAGGTTAGATTTGTGTTTTTAATTCTTTTGCGAGATTGAGAGATTATTTCGCTAGGAATTTGGGGCTAAACACTGTGTGCGTTCTTGGATGTAATTGGGGCTAGAAAACACCAAGAGTGTATTTGTGTAACTCGAGTGTGATCTGTAATCTCTGTGTATCGCTCGTGCTATAGTGTAATTCGTTGCTGCTCTTCCTGTGGACGTAGGTCTCTACGACCGAACCACATACATCAGGTGTCCAATTTACTTTACTTGTTCTGTCTATTTTATTCGATCGATCGCTTGTTCCACGCAACATCTTCTACCCATTTGTTCTTTGTCTTCAAGCTGGTGAAACATGTTGCCGAATGGGGATTTGGACTGTGGGGGCGCCTCTCTTGACATTATGGCGGACGCATGGTCTTTCCACTTGAAGTTGCCGATCTACGCGGATTATCTTCAAAGACTATCAATGCGTGTTCCCCCCCCCCCCCCTTGAAGATAAGGCGCAAGTCATCTTATTCCTTCGACCATAGGGTTGGGAAATAGATAAGAAAACCGAACAAGAGAGAGGATGAGAGATAGACGAGAGCTCGGAGAGATTTGTTCGTTGAATCTATCGAGTTGAGTTATTAAACACTAGGGTTGGGAAATACTTGAGCGCGAGTGATTGTAATCCTACAATTCTCCGATTTGTTAGTGGATTATTTGTTGGCTCTCTCCGTGGACGTAGGTTCCGACATTCGGACCGAACCACGTAAACTTTGTGTCCTTTGTTTTCCTCGTTTTATTTCTCTGTCGATTTCCTACGGCTTTCGACATTAATGGCAAAGGTTCGACGATCCGATTCCGCTGCAGTACTGATTATTTCTCAACAAGCTTCTTGCAGCCGTTGCAGTCTGCTTCGAAAGAACAATGGTCATCCTCGTCGCCACCTTTCTCGATCGGGTAGGGTGGCGACTGTTGTTGCTAAACAGTATCGGCAGGATAATCTTCTCACTCGTCTCCAAGTCGCACCACCAGTGACCATAGCCACACGAAACCCCTATGGGCGGTAGCCACGTGCATCACCTTGGCGTTGTCCTACGTAGCCTTCTTCTCCATAGAGATGAGGCCTCTCACAGCCTCTGCGGCCAATGATGGTGAGGCACATTTCGAGGGAGGTGAGCAAGAAGATCATCCGGCTGGCACCGGGAAAAGTACACCTGGAGTGCCTTAACTTTCGTACGGTGTGCACTTAAGTGCCTTAACTTTCAAAGTGTGCACTTAAGTCTGTAATCGGAGTAAAAGTGTGCAGTTAAGTGCTAACTCCGGCGAACAGTGTACACGTGGATTTTCTTTGTATTTTTTAATAGTTTCTGAAATTTTAATAAAATCCATGTGTACATTAAATATTAATAAAAACACTGTTCATCGGCGCCACGTCAGCATTTCCGGCGGCCACGTCAGCACAGGCACTTAAGTGAACACTTTTTAAAAGTTAAGGCACTTAAGTGCACACTTTGAAAGTTAAGGCACTTAATTGCACACCATACGAAAGTTAAGGCACTCCAGGTGTACTTTTCCCGACTGGCACCGCTCTAACGGTTGCCTTCGGACCCGCCGAGAAATGCAGGATATGTAGCTGTGGTCAACGTCTTCTAAAGGCTCTAAATAGAGATCATATCCCTTAAGTTCACCACTCATCAACAAAGAAGTGGCTCTTTTCTAAGTAAAGTGATTAGAGATGCAACTCTACTCGGTCAATACTCTTTAAGGAAATTCCTTTTTCGTGCAAAATTTTGCTCCGTCTAATTCTTGATAAAGGGCATGCCGCAAATTTAATCGTCCATTTCGAGAAAAACTATGTAAATGATCTTGGTTTTTTCTCATGGTTCTTCCATATCTCATCCGATTTCCCTATAATACACATTGTTCCCGATATTCTGTGATATTTTTTCCCTCGCATTTACTTGTATTTTTTAACCTTTTTATTGTAAGGAGAGGCCCGAGGAGAAGAAGAATCTGCCATGATATCTGTACCAAGGGACAAGTATGCACACATCGGAAAATCCTTTTAACTTGAATGAGTTGTTATATGCGTATTAGCAAGTTTATATAGCGGCACAGAATATAGACTTTGAGGAGATCTTTTCTGTCTGACCTTCCCTGATTATTAGTGAATTTCATACTAACGAAGATAAAAGTGCAATTCTCAAGTAAAGTGCCAGTAAGTATGCGGCCCTGCTGGTAAATGAATTTTGGGGGGACGGAGAAGGGTTGGGATGCTAGTATCACGGGTGCAGGGTTCGACTCCAGTGCTCTGCAAAGAGAAGAGAGTTAGAAATAGGATAGAAAAAAAAAACGAAATACAATCTTTGGGAAAATAATTTAACATAAAAGTCAAGATAGTTGTCGCCAGTTTGATAATGTTGAGATTCACGTAATACGTACGGGCAAAAATAAAATAAATAAACGCAGCGGAAATAATAAATTACTCATACATGTATCTCCAGAGGCGTAGTTCGTGGGTTTCAATCGAAAAACATATTAAACACAACATGGGAGAACGAACTCGCGGGAATCACCACTCGATTGTGCAAGTAATTCGTGATGATGTTTTTTCTTGTTCTTGAATTTTTTGTCACCATGGGAGAAAGCAAAAAAATGAGAGAGAGATAGAGAGAGAGAGAGAGAGAGAGAGAGAGAGAGAGAGAGAGAGAGAGATCTGAATTTTCTGCTCACAAAATTCACACCCTTAATCTAAGGATCTAATCCTTTGATTATGCATTGCACACACATATACACGCATAATTCTAGGATCCGATCCAAGAATTATGCTGCCATACAATCAGCAATTTAGCCCACCAATCAATTATCATAATTATGACAATTAATCAATTTGGCTCTTAATGGGCATAAATTTCCAACATCTCCCACTCGCCCACAAAGGCCTAAATTGACACACAACAATTTTGTGTCGATTTATTCCGTACATGTGCTTCATATACACTTGTGCCTATGACCAAAAATAAAAATTAAATTAAATCTCATTTAATCTAATTTCGGTCAGAATAATTCAATAGTCGTTATTGCAAACATATTTGCAATATTGTCTTTCCGTTCATCGTCGTCATATATTTGTTAAGGTGTGTGACATCCCTAGGTTCTTCACTGAGCTGGCAGTAAGACATGCACTAACACATTAGTACTTCCAAGAGAATTAATTATCCCAATTAACCTCTAGGTCCCACGAGCCATGAGTGACATCTAGTAATATGTCATGGCTACCCAGACAGTGTGAATTCTTTAAGAACATAATGAACATGTTGGCTTTGGCTACAGTGTAATTCAATCCCTTCATCTTTTTATATCCCGATCAAACAAAGACCATGGAATATTTGTCAAGTCACCAATTCAATCATATGCACAAATTTAATCGACATGGATTTATACGAGACATAAACATTTTATTCTCGTTTACAACCCCGGCCGATGATTTCATTGCATTGTCATAATTAAATCACATAGGATATCATACCTTGCATATGGTAAGGAGACAGATTCCATTTTGCGCACATGTGTGACTTCGTATGTGCATGAACTATGACCATTAAGTATAAAGACAGATCGACGAACCGTCAATATGTGTTCTCGTGAACCATAGCCATCCAACACACAAGTCAACACTGTGCCTCAGGTCTAAGGATTATTTACACAAAATCAAAGCATGAACGATTAGACATTAACTACGCTAAAAGCTTCCATGTCGCTAATTGTTCAATGCGTGTCACGTTCAGTGAACTTGTCTAATACAAGCACATGTGTTCTAACTCGGGCATCGCAATACCCAATAACTTGTGACTCGTCATTCCCTTAAGTATCTAATACTTAAGTGCGAAGTTAAGAACACACCGACCTCAACAGGATTATTGATATCCATTCAATGATCCATCGATCGAGAACAGTTTAAAGATTTAGTCTAACTGTGAACCCGTCACACATATTCTCAACGTCTTAAAAATAGGTCCAGTCACAACTAATCTTATGGAATTTATTCATATAAGTAAGTAATTGGACAAATGAATAAATACGTCTTTGCCATTGATTAAATAAGAAATCATAAGTACAACTGAAATCCCCAATATGTAACTTTTACATGATTGTTTTAGGGAATATCTCTAACAATCTCTCACTTGCACTAAAACCAACCGATCTGGTACCTTAAACCCATTTTATTAAGGTGTCTTTCAAAAGAAGACTGAGATAATGCCTTAGTAAAGAGATCGGCCATGTTTTTCGCTGAGACAATTTTCTGCAAGGCGATATCACCTCTCCCAACTATTTCTCTGATGAGATGAAAGCGTCTCTCAATGTGCTTGGATTTCTGATGAGACCTTGGTTCCTTAGCTTGAACTATTGCCCCATTGTTGTCACAAAACAATGTAATTGGCTGCTCAATGGAAGGAACTACTCCTAGTTCAGAAACGAATTTCTTCATCCAAGCTGCTTCCTTTGCCGCTTCAGAAGCGGCTACATACTCTGCCTCAGTGGTGGAATCAACAGTTGTGCTTTGTTTGGAACTCTTCCAACTAACTGCACCACCATTGAGTGTAAATACAAATCAAGATGTAGACTTATAGTCATTCGGATCCGATTGAAAATCGAAATCAGTATAAGCTTCAACTTTAAACTCTCATTCTCCGTATATCAAGAATAAATCCTTAGTCCTTCGCAAGTACTTAAGGATATTCTTGACTGCTATCCAGTGCTATTCCCCTGGATCAGACTGATATCTGCTAGTAATGCTCACAGCATGCGCAATATCAGGTCGCATACATAGCATAACATACATCATGCTTCCAATAGCGGATGCGTAAGGTATCTTTGCCATCCGTTCTCTTTCTTCAGGAGTGTTGGGACACGTCTCCTTCGAAAGACGGATTCCATGCCTAAAGGGCAATAATCCTCTTTTGGAACACTGCATGTTAAACCGTGTTAACACTTTATCTATGTACGTAGACTGTGAAAGGCCAATAACTCGTCTCGATCTATCTCTATAGATCTTGATACCTAAAATATAGGTTGCATCTCCTAAATCCTTCATGGAGAATTTCTGTGACAAGAATAGTTTGATCGATGATATCATTGGTATATCATTTCCGATCAAAAGTATATCATCGACATAGAGAACTAGAAACGCAATTACGCTCCCACTAACCTTCTTGTATACACAAGGTTCATCCGGATTTTTTATGAAGCCAAAAGATTTGATTACCTCATCGAAACGGATGTTCCAACTTATTGAGGCTTGCTTGAGTCCATAAATTGATATCTTAAGCCTGCACACCTTCTGACTTTCACCATTAGATTCAAAACCCCGTGGTTGTTCCATATAAATGTCCTTCTCGAGGAAACCATTTAGAAAAGCCGTTTTGACATCCATTTGAAATATCTCATAATCAAGGTGTGCAGCTGACTTTAGCATGGCTACAAGTGAGAAAGTTTCGTCGTAATCGATCCCTTCTTTTTTACGTATCTTTTCGCCACCAGCCGTGCTTTGTAAGTTCCAACCTGACCATCAGCGTTCATCTTACTCTTGAAGATCCATTTGCACCCAATTGATACAATACCATCAGGCAGATCAACTAGAGTCCAAACATCATTGGAATACATTGAATCTATTTCGGATTTCATGGCTTCTAGCCATTTACCAGAATCGATGTCCGACATCGCCTCCTCGTAAGTGCTAGGATCACTCAGTTGGTCACTATCATTCACAATTAATAGTGGCTCAATATCTTCAACCGAGTTTCTATAGCGAATAGGTAGACGAGACGTTCTCGCACTCCTCCTAAGAGGTTGTGTATTAGAGGCGCCCACCGAATCAGTGTCTGAACTTGGTTATTTGGTACTTCATTATTTTCTTCTTGTAAGACTATTTTTCTCCCAGCACCACCTTCCTAGATGAACTGATTCTCCAGAAAAGAAGCATGCCTGCTAACCGAAACTTTTTGGTCATAGTGAAAATAAAAATAATATCTAATAGTCTCTTTTGAATATCTAATGAAGCGACCTTATTCAGACCTAGCCTCCAACTTCTCTGTTCTCAACTTCTTGACGAAAACTGGACAACCCCAAATCTTGATATGATTAAGACTTGGTTTCCTACTATGTCATATCTCATAAGGCGTAGTTGGAACAGACTTAAAAGGCACTTTGTTCAGTAAAAATGCAGCTGTCTCGAGGGCATATCCCCAAAGGGATACAGGCAAATCGGTGTAACTCATCATAGATCGCACCATATCTAATAAAGTGCGATTTCTTCTTTCAGATACACCGTTATGTTCTGGAGTTACAGGAGGTGTCCATTGTGATAAAATGCCATTATGTTTAAGATAATCCAAGAATTCAGTACTAAGGTACTCACCTCCTCGATCAGATCGAAGAGCCTTAATGCTATTTCATGTTTGTTTCTCAAATTCAGACCTGAATTCCTTGAACTTTTCAAAGGATTCGGATTTATGCTTCATTAAGAACAAATAGCCATACCGCGAATGATCGTCGGTAAAGGTAATAAAGTAAGAATAACCACCCCTAGCAATTTCATTAATTTGTCCACATACATCTGTATGTATCAACCCTAATACGTCAGCAGCTCGCGCACCATGTGGAAGTTTTGGACAAAATCAGAGAATGAATCAGGTAAAGATTAGAGGATCAAATCCACAGCTAAGTCATTGTCCATGACAAGATTCAGCCTAGCCAATTCTTCTATGTGCCAGATCATTTTCATGACATGATCATTAACTGATTATCCCTCAGCCATCCTCATACGGTACAATTCCTTAGATATATCATATCTAGAGGTTCGACCATTCTCATCAAAGAATTCCTTCAGGTACAATATGATCGACCTAGCATCTTCCATTGCTTCATACTTCTTCTGAAATTCATTATTCATTGAAGCAAGCATATATCACCTAACTTTTAAGTCATTATCATGCCATTTATCATAAGTGATGCATTCCTTTTGGGCCTCACCCTCAGGAAAGGAGGTAGACATATTTTCATCAAGCACATACCCGAGTTTTTCTGAATTGAGAACAATTCTCAAATTCCTCACCCAGTCGGTGAAATTGGGTCCAGTTAAACAATTCTTGTCAAGTATCGAAGCGAGCGGGTTTGTGTTCACCATTTTTCAGAGTAATAAATATCTGTGCAGAAAATAAATTGTTAACCGTTGTCTTTCAAAATAATTATTTTATTTTGGCTTTTAAATGAAATAGATCATCCCACTAAATTTATATTAGGATCCCATACTCCTTAAAATGGGAAACGGCAATCTTTGTCGGGTAAAGATTACTAGTGGGGATTAGAGTCCCACCAGCTCATAGTCCACCTCACCTAACAGTTATTGGTGTTCTATAAGTTTAGTGAGTGAATCAACTTATTCAACGCATCATATGCGAGTCCCAATCATAACTTCGGCCTCTAGACCATGAAACTCTCACCTGACAATTATTGAGTTCATGATCATAGTTAAGTCTAGCCCATCGTCTCATGCAAGTATTGAATACGCAAACGATCCCCCTCACCTAACAGTTATTGGAAATCATTCGGCTTCAACCCTACAACATCATATATTTAATGGATTAATCCATTATTGTGGATGACAATTGACCCATATGTATCCATAACTAGTCAATCAATCACTATAATAAAATATCAAACCACGACAATGGAAAGCCACGAGTCCAAAACCCGTTACGACTTAATATTACTTTAAGGAGATTTTGAGTCATTATTAAAGGTCTCACTTTGCACATTAACCGGTTTAACATGCTCATAAAAATAGAATAAATAAATAGATGTCAATCGCATAAACATCTATCCTACGCGGTGATCATGGAATTATGGTTTAATGGGTCTCAAGCCAATGAGACCACATTTAACCATTTTAATATTTTAATATTGGAGATCCGCTCTTCTCTTCTTCTTGGTTCCTCGGACTCTTCGAAAATCGGGCCCAAAGAGCTCTCCGGCTTTATGGCTCCTACACGTAGTCCTCGTAGCATTTACATTAATAAATGACTATGCTAAACTACGCTAAAAAAATAAAAATTACATGAAAAATAAAAGAAGGACGCAGCCTCCATTTTAATAATTACAACCCCAAAAAATACCAATAAACACAATATATTCATACATTCATCAATCACATTGATTAGAGATTTTTTCATGATCACCACCCTTCCACGTGAGCAATAAATTCATAATTTAAAGTTTCGGAAGGTACAAATAAATAAATAAATAAATCTACATTTAATCATATTCAAGGTCAAGCAATGCAAGCCACATGAAGAAATTAACGCCGACGGAACAAATTTCACGTGCGTAATTCCAAACGGTATTAGCATTCTCGCCCCCCTATTCATAGACACGAATCATTTTGCAGAATTCATACATAATATAAAACTCACTACAGATTTTCGATTCAAAATTGATTTAGTCTCAATTTTTGCTATATTGATTAATTTTTATCATATAAAAATAATCAACTTCTATCGGCCATGTAAAAAGAACAATTCTTTAAAACAAATTGGCCATAGCATCGCAAAAATCAATACGCACTAAAAACAATTAAACGCACGAAAACGCCTAAGGATTGGCTCTGATACCACTGTTGGGATTCACGTAATACGTACGGGCAAAAATAAAATAAATAAACGCAGCGAAAATAATAAATTGCTCATACATGTATCTCCAGAGGCGTAGTTCATGCGTTTCATGACTTCATAACACCATAAACAATCATTTCTAAATAATTTCACAACTTAACAACCCCGAGATTGACCTGGAAACTAAAAGTTTTCTTGAATCCGAATTTGGGCGTCAACTCTGAAAATCCTCCAATCAAATGAACGAGAAATATGAATCCTTATCTGGAGCTACGAAATAAGTTAATCCGGCTTGTCGAAGTCTCAGAAGTGTGTAGGCAGTAGGCACGGAACCCCCTTCTTCTTTTTTGTTTCTCCTTCTTCCATTCTTTTTTTTTTTTTGGAATAGTCCCCTCCTTTTATATCTTCGTTTTTTTTTTTTAAAGCCCACACACTTATTGACAAGTCAACTTGTCTTTTCCTTTTTCATTTTTCTGTTGTAAGACCAATGGTTACATTCAGTGTATCATTGGTTGGAAATCAAGAGAGCGACTTGATTGGAGATTAAAAATGAAAAATCAATATTTGCTCTCGGTCATATAATTAGACATTTAGAATTATGCATGGACCTCTTTCAAGTAAAGGCGAAGTTCAGTGAGCAAGAAATATGGCGAATATCCTCCGGCAACACATCAACATCGACAATTGCCTGGTGAATGATATTCTATCTACGGGATGTTGGTTTTCTAGTTCAAGCAAAACCAAAAGGGATGCTGATTTTCCAATCATATTTTGTGAAAAGCAAACAAGATTTGTCTCATTCGGTGGGATCTTCTGGTTGTCTCGGCCCTTCATTTGCATTTAACACCTCAGAAGCTCTCTCACGCGCGCAGATCAGACAGGCTGTCGGAGAATTTATTACTACTCCTCGACAAAAATCTGCCAAATTCTGCTTAACCAAGCGAGTGAGAAAGAAAGACCTAGCCGTCAGAGAGAGAAACGTGTGTTGACGCCTTTAGAGGCGTGATGAACTTGGTTATTTTCTGATGAGGGAACCTCTAGGATCTCTAAAGCTATTTCCCTGCTTCTTTCCCTCTGATTCGCTTCACTCTGCCCAAAATCACAGAGGAAGCAATCAATGGATGTGGAAGAACAGAAACAGCATCTGGAGTCACCCCTGTTAGCAGTTTCCCAGGAGAAGAAAGCGTCCACATCGGGGAATGGATTCAAGAAAGACGAGATTTTCTCGGAAATGAAGCGGCAACTGTCATTGATCGGACCATTGGTGTCGGTGAACCTGATGATATATTGTTTGCAGGTGATCTCGGTGATGTTTGTGGGTCATCTTGGAGAGCTGGCACTTTCCGGCGCTTCCATGGCCACGTCCTTCGCTTCTGTGACTGGCTTTAGCATGTTGGTAAGACACAACAATTCTTCATGTTTTAATCTTGAGATAAACCGACTAAGAGATGAGAGATATTAAGAATCGCTAGGTAGCATCATACTATGTCTCTTCCAGGCTGCTGTTTATCTTGGAAGAAGTATAGTGCCACTTCTGTTATTGACATTATTATAAGAGTTCTGTTTCATTTTCAATAAACCGAGTCCAGCAATTGTTGGATCAATTCAGACCGCGTGCACTTCTACTTCCCAAGTACCATGAATAGATTTCTTGTCCAATAACCTTGGCTCCTTTTCAGATTATTGCAGTTTAACAATGATTAATCTACTGGACGTGTTATCTCTCAATAAGCTCAGCGTGGTAAATGTGTGATTTTCTCCCCTATACCTACGTTTAGCAATGCCAAGATTGGAAACTTAATGTTGGTTTTTTACTGCACTTAAAAAAGGTTGTTGGGGACCCCGGTCTGAAAATGAAATAGATAAAGGAATTTTCCTGTTCAGATTCTTCCGTTGGATATAGGTTGGGTGAACTATGGCAATACACACTCCTGATGCTCCAAGCAAGGCCTCATTTGGTTTCCCAGGATGTAGTGACAGACTTCTTGAACTTCATCTTGGGACATCCATGAATTGCTCCAAACACAATCTTATAGATGCTTGGTCCACAACAGGTAGGAATGGGTAGTGCATTGGATACATTTTGCGGTCAGTCTTATGGAGCTAAGCAATACCACATGCTTGGTATCCACAAGCAGAGGGCCATGATCGTTCTCCTATTAGCAAGCATTCCACTCGCTATCATTTGGGCCAACACGGGCCAAATCCTTCTCTTCTTCAAGCAAGATCCTCAGATATCGGCGGAGGCAGGATCCTACGCTCGGTTTATGATCCCTAGCATTTTCGCGTATGCGCTCCTGCAGTGTCACGTCAGGTTTCTGCAGACACAAAACAATGTCGTTCCAATGATGGTCAGTTCAGGAATCACCACATTACTGCATATTTTAATATGTTGGTTTCTGGTGTTCAAGTCTGGACTCGGAAACAAAGGTGCTGCTTTGGCAAATGCTATCTCGTACTGGATAAACGTGCTGTTACTAGCAATATATGTCAGAATTTCCCCGTCTTGTAAAAGAACTTGGACCGGTTTCTCCAGGGAGGCCTTTCATGGGATTCCTGGATTTCTGAAATTAGCAATTCCTTCTGCTGTCATGATCTGGTAACTCTCAAACTTTTATGCTTCTCCTAGTTCGCTCTTAACAACCAAAAACAAAAGATCTATAAAAGACCAAAAACTTGCGGGACAGTGTATGAGACAAATGATGGTCATAATCCTCCTTCATAAACATTAATGGGCTGTCGACCTTTTTAGTCTAGTTTATGCTCATGAAGAGATTTTTACAAATTCTAAGGAATTACTTTTCCTTATTAATTGGCTCTGACGCTATTCTTTGTGAAACTTCGACATTGGTTTTTATGATTCTCTGTTGCTCGAACCAATTATGATGGTTCTGTTTGGTTCATTGCCTGCAACAGCTTCGAGATTTGGTCATTCGAAATGATGGTCTTATTATCAGGACTTCTTCCCAACCCAAAACTTGAAACGTCGGTCCTCTCAATCAGGTGCATCCGTAGTTTGTATCAACGAGATTGTTAACCTCTCGGCACCAGTTGCTATCATTTTTAATCAATGTAAACTTACTATCTTGTGCTTGTGCCAGCCTGAACACCTGCTCCTTGTTTTTCATGATACCTCTAGGACTCAGCGGTTCAATAAGGTAATACTAACTGCTTTAAGCGTTATTTACTTCAGTAGATCTTGCAAAAAGAAGCGGCCATTCTTCAGTCTCACGCATTCTTGGCCCTTTTTTTGGCAGCACAAGAGTTTCAAATGAATTGGGCGCTGGAAGACCACGAGCAGCTCGTTTGGCAGTTTATGTTTCCTTAATGATGGTTGCCACGGAAGGCTTGCTTGTAGGTACTCTCATGATCTTCGGTCGAAGGGCATGGGCCTACCTCTATAGCACCGAAGAAGAAGTCGTGAACTATGTGGGAGATATGTTGGTACTAGTCGCAATTTCCCATGTTATCGACGGCATTCAGTCCGTATTTTCAGGTATACTTTGCTTATTATTGCAGTTCAATGGCGCACCTAACCTAGTTTGGCCACTTATCCTGATAATTAGGGAGGGAATATGGAGAATGTGTCGAAATGAAATATGTTCAAGTTAAACTGACCTGTATTTCGACGGTTTTGATGCTATAAGTTACATTTTTTTTAACAGGCATTGCGAGAGGATGTGGATGGCAAAAGATTGGAGCTTTCATCAATTTGGGTGCCTACTACTTGTTGGGTATTCCAGTTGCCATATTCCTAGCTTTTGTCTGTCACATTGGTGGAAAGGTGAACCGCAGTTACCCTGCCATTCTACTGCAATTCGTGCTTTTCGATATTCCTATAATTGTTCGTTCTTCTTATCGAGCTGCAGGGCCTCTGGACTGGGATTATAATTGCACTCACCGCGCAAGCATCGTTACTTGCAGTCCTAACAGGATGTACCAACTGGGAGAAAGAGGTGATTTAGAGTGAATCGATAAATTGAAAGTTTCGTCCATGCAAGCTATTATTCGATCGATGGTTGGTACTTGACATTTGTCATTGTTGCAGGCAAAGAAAGCCACTGACAGAGTACATAGTGCCATGACTCCTGCCGCCGGATCGTTATCATAGAGCTCCGGTGAAGAAATATCTCCATTGGATTCGGATGGTAGACTATTGAATCCGGTTTCAACGCCGCTTGTGTTTGTCTGAGCGTAATTTTGTTGTTGACTTCCTAGACTTGTGGGGAGTACCCTTGTCAGTAAATCGTATTTTGTCTTCTTCATCCTTGATCAATTAGTAGGAGATGAATAAGTCCCCTGCAACAGCTACTAAAGACCATCTCAAATTTGAGCTGTTCTTCTCCTACCTAAGCCTGAACTTCTCCTCTTGTTGTTTGCGATAACAATCCTCTCTCTCTCTCTCTCTCTCTCTGAAGCATCAGACTACTTCCCTTGTCCAGGACCAGCTCCTCAGTCCCGTCAAAGGTCTGCTACACAATTCGATATTAGGAGATCACAAAGAATTGTTTTCCCAGGAGTCACAATCGAATCTCCAGAAGTTACAATGAGCATCGAAACCTTGCTCTTAAGGCAGAATTCTCCATGATCCATCATTCATGTCAAAACCTTGCGCCACACCATGTCGAACGGAGGGCGGATAACTGGCATTCACGTCATTGATTTCTGGCTAATATTGGCTGAAAAGACTAAATTGGCAAGTTATCAAAAAGTTTATGACTAAATCGCCAAATCATCATAGGTCTAGATTGACATAATCTAAAAGTTTAAGACCAAATCAACTAGTTGTCAAAATGTTTAGAACTAAATTGGCACAATGAAAAGTTTATAACTAAATTTGCAAGTTGTCAAAAGATTTAGGACTAATTTGACACAATTGAAAGGTTTAGAATTGAATTAGTCGCCTTCAATAGGTCGAGAATTTTTTGGATAATTATCTGTATAGTAACTTATCAATCGGAGATTCCCACGTTTTGAAAAGTACTTTAAAATGAAAGAAAATTAAAGCGCCAACTTCTTCACGTGAGTAATATTGCAAAAGTTAAGAACTTTTACAATCCGGTAGCTTGTTTTTCATGGCGTTGATTTACAATATAGAAAAATTTCACTAGTTCTGAAAGTGAAGTTGAGGGTCATAATTCACAAAAGACATTTCAACGCTAAGAGAGCTGAATCTCTAATTGTTCAAATGATTGATCTTATGCAACTTAGAGTTGTGAAATAATGAAGTTTGTTGATGATTGTGGTCATCTTGATTATGGAAGAACTTCATATGTTTAGAGGTGAAGCTGTAGGCCAAAATCCATTTTAACTGGAAAAACTTCCAACTTTTAAAATGTTACCAACACTTTCATGAATTTGCGTCCACTGAATGCATGGTTTGATGATTAAAAAATTGGGCTTAATTGCCAAACGACCAGTCACTAAACTTTAATTCGACCTTCATCATGTCACTTAACATCAGCCAAATCATCTGTCGATGTATCACTGATCGGACATTACATAGATTAACTTTAATGAAAGCGCAATTAAAACTATGTGACCTAATTGATTAATATTGAAAGTTAAGTGACATGTTTTTTTGTCAAAAAACAAAGGCAAAAGTTTACGAAAGATTTTTTATGCTAACCATCAGTATCCCATTGCCGATGGCGATGACCATGCAATAATTTTCTTGCTTTCCGCTAGACAAAAAATATTTTTTCATGATTAAAGCAAAACCAGAAGCAGTGGAATCGCTTGGATCTCTAAAAACTATTGCCCTGTTTTTGCTCTCTGCTTCGCTCACCCTGCCCAAAAGCAAAGAGGAAGCAATCAATGGATGCGGAAGAGCAGAAACAGCATCTGGAGTCACCCCTGTTAGAAGTTTCCCAGGAGAAGAAGGCGCCCGCACCGGGGAATGGGTTCAAGAAAGACGAGATTTTCTCGGAAATGAAGCGGCAACTGTCATTGGCCGGGCCATTGGTAGCGGTGAACCTGATGATATATTGTTTGCAGGTGATCTCGCTGATGTTTGTGGGTCATCTTGGAGAGCTGGCACTTTCCGGCGCTTCCATGGCCACGTCCTTCGCTTGTGTGACTGGCTTTAGCATGTTGGTAAGACAAACAGCTAAGAGATGAAAGATGTTAAGAACCGGAAAGTAGCATCATTCGATGTCACGTCTATGAAATTTTTCTTCCAGGCTGTTATTTATCTTGGAAGATGTATAGGGCCACTTCTAGTATTGACATAATTATGCGAGTTCTGTTTCTTGTTGAATAAACAGAGCCTAGCAATATTTGGATCAATTAAGACTGCGTGCTCCTGCTTTCCAAGTACCATGAATAGATTGCTTGTCATTAACCTTAGCTCCTTTTCAGGTAATTGCAGTTTGAGACAGATAGATCTACTGGACATGTTGTCTCTCCATATGCTGTGTGCGCAAAATGTGTGATTTTCTCCCCTCTAGCTAGGTTCAGCAATGCCGAGATTGGAAATTTAATGTTGGTGTTTGTCACAAATTAGGACATTTGTTAACTGCATGTGAAAAGGGACCCCAGTCCGAAAATGAAATAGATAAAAGAATTTTCTTGTTCAGATTCTTCCATTGGATATAGGTTGAGTGAACTATGGCAAGACACTCCTGATGCTTGGTCCATAACAGATAGGAATGGCAAGTGCATTGGATACGTTTTGCGGTCAGTCTTATGGAGCTAAGCAATACCACATGCTTGGTATCCACAAGCAGAGGGCCATGATTGTTCTCCTATTAGCTAGCATTCCACTCGCCATCGTTTGGGCTAACGCAGGCCAAATCCTTCTCTTCTTCAAGCAAGATCCTCAGATATCGGCGGAGGCAGGAACCTACACTCGGTTCATGATCCCTAGCATTTTCGCGTATGCTCTCCTGCATTGCCATATCAGGTTTCTGCAGACGCAGAACAATGTAGTTCCAATGATGGTCAGTTCGGGAATCACCACATTGCTGCATATTTTCATATGTTGGTTTCTGGTGTTCAAGTCTGGACTCGGAAACAAAGGCGCTGCTTTGGCAAATGCTATCTCGTACTGGATAAACGTGCTGTTACTGGCAATATATGTCAGAATTTCACCGTCTTGCAAAAGAACTTGGACCGGTTTCTCCAGGGAGGCTTGTCATGGGATTCCTGGATTTCTGAAATTGGCAATTCCTTCTGCTGTCATGACCTGGTAATTCTCAAGCTTTTATGCTTTTCCTAGTTCACTTTTGGCCAAAAAAGACAAAAATAAGAAACAAAAAACGATGTATTAAAGATTTAAAAAAAAAAAATCGGGACAGTATAAGAGACAAATGATTCATAATCCTTCTTCAGAATCATTAATGGGCTGTCAACCTTTTTATTCTAGTGTATGTTCTTGATGTGATTTTTACGACTTCGAAGGGACTGCATCTTTTTATTAATTAGCTCTTATGCTATTCCTTGCACAATATCGACATGGGTCTCCATAATTCTGTAGCTTGAAGCAATTACGATGTTTCTGTTTGGTTCATTGCCTGCAAACAGCTTCGAGCTTTGGTCATTTGAAATGGTGGTCTTATTATCAGGACTTCTTCCCAAACCAAAACTTGAAACATCGGTCCTCTCAATCAGGTGCATACGTAATTTGCTAACTTCTTGACACCAGTTTTTTTCTTTCCTCTTCTTTTTTCGGGATCAATCTTGGCTCCAGTTGTAATCATATTCAAACAACGTAAACTTAGTATCTTGTGCTTGTTTCAGCCTGAACACCTGCTACTTGGTTTACATGATACCTCTAGGACTCAGTGGTTCAATAAGGTTAATCCAAACTGTTCAAGCTTCATTTGCTTCGGTAAATCTTGCAAAAGCAGCAGCTACTATTACTCAGTCACACACTTTCTTGGCCTTATTTTTGGCAGCACGAGAGTTTCAAATGAACTGGGCGCCGGGAGACCGCGAGCAGCTCGTTTGGCTATTTATGTTTCCTTAGTGATGGTTGCCGCGGAAGGCTTGCTTGCCGGTACTCTCATGATCTTCGGTCGAAGGGCATGGGGCCACCTCTATAGCTCAGAAGAAGAAGTCGTGAACTATGTGGGAGATATGTTGGTGCTAGTCGCAATTTCCCATTTTTTTCGATGGCATTCAGTCCGTGTTTTCAGGTATGCTTTGCTTGTTATTGCGGTTCAATGGTGCACCTGACCTAGTTTAACTTCTACTACTTGTCTTGGTAATTAGGGAGGGAATGCGGTGTCAAATATCACATATGTTCAAGTCAAAACTGACCTGTACTTCGACACGTTTTGATCCTACAATTTACAATTTTTTTTTACAGGCATTGCGAGAGGATGTGGATGGCAAAAGATTGGAGCTTTCATCAATTTGGGTGCCTACTACTTGTTGGGTATTCCGGTTGCCATACTCCTAGCTTTTGTCTGTCACATTGGTGGAAAGGTAAACCAGAGTTACCCTACCATTCTACTGCAAATCGTCCTTCTCGATATTCCTATAATTGCTCGTTCTTCTTATCGAGCTGCAGGGCCTCTGGACCGGGATTATAGTTGCACTCATTGTGCAATCTTTTTTACTTGCGGTCCTAACAGGATGTACCGACTGGGAGAAAGAGGTGATTTACAATGAATCGATGAATTGAACGTTTCCACCGTGTAACTATTATTTGATTAATGGCTGGTACTTGGAATTTGTCATTGTTGCAGGCAAAGAAAGCCAGTGACAGAGTACATAGCGCCGTGACTCCTACCGTTGGATTGTTGTCATAAAGCTCCGTTGAAGAAATATCACCATTGGAATCGGATGGTAGACTAATGACTCCGGTTCCAAGTGTTGAAACCGAGTGCGAATTGATGAAATAATACGTACTTATCCCCTGTAACAACTATTAGAGACAATCTCAAAGTCGAGTTGTTCTTCTCCGACCTAAGTTTGACATAGATAAGTCTCCATAAAGTATCAAGACAATGTTACCAGTTTGAACTTCTCTCTCTCTCTCTCTCTCTCTCTCTCTCTCTCTCTCTCTCTCTCTCTGGCCTAACTTTTTGGCATTAGACTACTTCCCTTGTCCAAGACCACCACATTAGTCCACACAAAGGTCCGCTATATAATCCGATATTAGAAGTCACAAAAAATTGCTTTCTCACAAGTCACAATCGAATCTCGAGAAGTTACAGCGAGCATCGAAACCTTGCAAGGCAAAATTCTTCATGATCCATCCATCCTATCAAAACCTTGTGGATGGCGGCTGACTGGCGCTCACATCAATTATTTTTTGCCAGTATTGGCTGAAATGTCTAAATTGGCAAGTTGTGAAAAGATTTATGACTAAATTGACAAATTATCATAATATTTAAGACTAAATTGACATAATCGAACCCACCCATGCATAGCCGAGTTGGTTAAGAGATGGACTTTCCCTTGTCAGGTCCCTGATTCAAATCTCCCATCTCGCACTCCGTGACTTAAGTGGGGGTCGCGGCTGGTAGTTGTCGTGCTAGTCCCCTCGAGGAATAGTCGAGATGCACGCAAGCTGGCCCGGACACCTCGGTCATCAAAAAAAATTTGACATAATCGAAAACTTCAATACTAAATTAGCAAGTTGTAAAAAGGTTTAGGATTAATTTGGCACAATTGAAAAGTTTAGAATTAAATTGGCCGCATTTAATAGGTTGAGAACATTTTGGACAATTATTCCGCATAATAATTGTCAACCGGAGATTCCCACGTTCCGAAAAATACTTTAAAATGAAAGAAAATTAAAAGCTCCAACTTCTTCACATGAGTAACGTTGCAAAAGATTAAATTTTTAAATCAGCTAACTTTATTTATCATCGAGTTCATTTACATTATAGAAGAATTTCACTAGTTTTGGAAGTGAAGTTGAGGGTCATAATTCATAATAAAAATTTCTTCTCTAATTGTTCAAATGATTGATCTTACGCGACTTGGATTGTGAAATAATTAAGTTTGTTTATGATTGTGGCGATCTTGATTATGGAAGAACTCCATATGTTCAGAGGTGAAGCTGTAGGCCAAAATTCATCTTAATTAAAAAGTTACCAACACTTTCATGATTTGATGATTAAATAATTTTTTTAAAAAGCTACCGATCTTGCGGGCATAATTTGTTTTTTTTTTTCGATTTTACACACGCAGAACGGCAGAATCGCCCACTAAAATGCATGATTTGATGATTAAATGATTGGGCTTAACTGTCAAACGACAAGTCACTAAACTCCAAATCAACTTTCGTCATTTCACTTAACATCAATTAAATCATCTATCCAGTTAATTTTGGATAGATCACTGATCCAACTTTACATAGGTTAACTTGAATGAAAGCAAAACCAAAATTATGTCACCTAACTGATATTAGGATTAATATCACAAAAAACTCCAAACTAGATATAACAGTGATAAATTTACTCAAAAAAAAATTGACCACAAAAAACCCCTCAAATTAGTATATATATATGATAAATTTACTCAAAAAAAATTACACAAAAGCCCACAAATTTATACACATATGACAAATTTAACATCCGTTTGTTTTTGTTAAATTGGATTTATATTACCAAAAATCTAAATTGGTATACTTGTCACAACGTGTTGGTTTGGAATTTTCGTGGTATCAACCTTTTTTTTTTTTGGGTACCTTTGATACCGTGGAAAGTTATGTTTTTTTAAGAAAAAAAGGCAAAAAGTTTAGGTATAACGAAAGATACTTTCTGTGGTGAATTTTTAGGCCCCACATATGATCAGTTATGGCAATGAAGGTTTTCCTCATGATTCAAGCGAAACCACAAGGAGTGCGTACTTTCCAATCCAAACAGTCGAAAACAGACAAGATTTGCCCCACGTGGTGCGATCATCTGGTTGTCTTTTTTCACTTTATTAGCTGTTACTAAAGCAAAAGCAGAATTAATTAATTTTTTAACATGAACAAGATAAAGCAGCCTCTAATTGCAATATATGTAATTGCCTATATGATGGGCCCACGATAAACTCCATCTCGGGTTGCTGGCAAACATTCTTCTTTTGTTGATCGTCATCAATTAAAACCTTACAATCCCCTTTCATTCACTAATCTCGTTGCGCTTGCCAAGCAGATTCGCTGGGAACTAGAGGAGCTGCAACTTCCACGTGGGTTAATTGTCCAAAAAGTCCTAAATATGCTATTTAGCAGCCACTTCTGCCTAAATTTTTTTAAATTATGGTAATTTAGTCCTAAACATTTTGATGATTTGCCAATTTAACCATTTCGGCCAATTTAGCAACAAAAAAAAAAACTAATGTAGACTCTGGTTGACCTACGTGGCATGATTGGCCCTAATATGGATGTTCTTAAAAAAAAATACTAATCTTTCTAATTGTTTATATTTCGTTTTTTTCACTTTCTTTTTTTTTTGTCCTTTCTTTTTCCTGTGGCTGGTCTTAGAAGATGATCACCTAGAACTGGCCATTGGTGAAAAGGAAAGGGGGAAATGGAAAATTTCAAAATCTTTTTCGAAAATCCCAAAATCATCCACGTCATTCATAGAAGATAAATTGGTCATATGTGTACTAATTCGGAAAAAATTAATCGCAAGTGTATTAGTTTAAGGATTTTCATGGTAAAAAGATAATTAGAGGTAAATTTGTTATCGATGTACAAATTTGAGACTTTTAGTGGTATTAACTCATTTATATATTTACCACCCACCTGGGTGGCGCTGCTGGAACGAGCACTCTTCCTCTCGCAAAAGGTTGAGGGTTCGAATCCCGGGCGACGCAGGGTGACTTAACCGGTGGTACGTGTGTGGTGGCTAGCACGTGTCGCCCCCAGGGTTTACTTCCCGGCTGTCGGCCGTGCGGGGGTTCCCTGGGTTATCAAAAAAAAAAAAAAAAAAAAACTCATTTATATATGGTTCGGACACCTCGGTTAACAAAAAAAAAAAAAAACTCATTTATATATGGCCCTCTGTTCCTTGTACTCGCCGCGTTCCTTCGGCAAGTATATACTACGAACATTATAGTTCATTAATAGCTAGGGTTCATTTCGGGTGGGCCATCGTTGCATAACGTGAAGATTAGCAATTGAATTAAGCGCAATTTGAACCCTGATCGAAACTGTCCATATTACGTCATCCTGCCTGATGCACAATTAGACTCAATCTTCAAAAAAAAAAATACCCATATTTCCCTCATTGGTTGAAGGCTAAAAAAAGAACAAAGAAAATGGCAAACTAGGTGTCACGACGATTATCTTGGACTTTGAGCTCGTGTATGTGGATCCGGATCCCCTGCTTGTATGGTAGGGGATCATTATTGCCATCATTATTGCCTCCCCCAAGGCAATAATGATCCCCTCCCATACAAGCAAGGAATCCGGACACCGTGTACTAGCTCTTAGCGTAGCTTCCCAGGTTTGCCTTTTTTTCGAGATGGTGTCTACTAGGGGTGGGCAGAAAAATCACGATCCAACCAAACCGGACCGGACCGTACTCAACTGGTTGATTTTGGATGGTTTTTAGTGGGTACGGTTCGGTTCTCGGTTTCAATTTTTCAGAACCGATTTTTTCGATTCGGTTTACGGATTTGAATGTGAACCATCCAACCAGCCCATGAACCGACCCCCTTATATAATATGAATGTATATTATTTTATCGGTTCGGTTCTCATTATTCTGCAGGTGTTACATACCATGTTTTACTGAGTTCCTTTATTTTGTTCTTTTATTTTGTCCTTATGCTTCTTTGGAGCATAATCGTGTGGCTAATTGCGATGAAACAAGGCGAATTTGTTTCCTCGCCTATTTTCATTTTTTCATTTTTTGCTTGGTAGAAACGTAACTGAAATCCAACCAAAAATCGGATCGGACCGATGTTTCGGTTGGTTCACGGTTCATAAAAGAAGTGGTTGGTTCACGGTTCGTATTTTGCGGAACCAATTCCTAACGGATGGTTCTCGGTTCTAGGGTAAAACCATCCATCCTGTGAACCGATCACCCCTAGTGTCTACCGATGCCCTAAGACGAAAACGGGTGTCAATGGGCCAGGCCGGGCAGGGTCTCGGCCCGAAGGTGAACAGTACCGAGTTCGGGCCGAGCCGAATTATTTTTTATTTTTTTATTTTTTCGAAATTAAAATTAATTGACAAATCTATCAAATGAAAGAATATATAAAAAAAATTAAATTGAATTAAATTAAAGAAAAAATACGGATGTTAAAAAATATTCGGACGTCAGGCCAGCCCGGCCCGAGTACCAAGCGCGGGCCGGCGCGGGCCATTTTGACACCCATACTGTTCAGCACGAAATATTGACATAAGATAGGCTGATATGTCAACTCATTCTCCATAAAATTTCAGCTCAACCAGAAAAACAACGAGTGCGCAGTCCCCGTTTCGTCTTCCATTTTCATCACTCTAACAACCCGCTTGATCCCACCCTTTTTTGCCCATCAGTAAGCCCTTAAGAATCAGCCATATCCAATCCTAAATGAACTATATGTGTTGAGTTTTTTTATTATTTTGGTCGAAGAAGACTTGAATTGAAAATCGCCTCAAATTAGTCGGGGACCAAACCGGTTCAAAACCTGCAACTGGTGCAGGCGTGAACAGCGAGCGACAATGTCAGCTGATTTCCAGCTGGAAACGTGCAGAGAAAACGTGGAGGGAGAGGGCTGCAGCTGAGGGATTTGACTTTGGATTGACTGTGGCAGATTTGACGTGACAATTCAAGCTCAAAAGCTAGCGGATTCAAGCTGACAGATGGAAAAAAACAGCTGGACCAAGAGCGAGCTGGCGGTGGGATACAGCAGGACAAACAGGGTACGATGATGGCAGAGAAATGGACACAAAAAACTGCAGCCGCTGGAGCTCGGGCGATCTAATAGCACCGACACGTGCGTTTAGCTTTCGTGTCGAATATTCAACACGTGTCGGATACGGAAATACGTACGATAGGTGGTCAACAAATACGCGGTCAATGCTCGCGGTCCGAACTGACATGCGGTCAATACGTGGAAATAGTGGCTTTTCACTAAAAATTAAATTTAATTACATATCAACTTAGCTAAAAAATCAAGATAAATAAGCCTTTATGCCCATTTATTGGCATTTTAAAAAGTCATTCCACTTATTATTCTCATTAGGCAATCAATATAAGATTATTTTCTTCAAATGCTAAGCCTCAAAGTGTTATATTTAACTTTTTAAAAAGACTTCATGTTTATCTCTCTCTCGCTCGTTACCAATATGGAATCAATTATAGACATGATTCAAAATGTAAATAATGACAAAACCAATAAATTGTTGCTTTCATCGCTTTCCAACATATGACACTTGTTTTGACTTTATTTATTTTTTTATATTTAAAAATATATATTTAATATAACGCGTCCTCGACATATTGGATTTTTTTATTTTTAAGAAATGACATGTTATATCGTGTCATGTTCGCGTGTGATGTCAATGCTACTTAATCATCAACGTTAAACTTAAGTTCTCGATTGACGGTGGAAACCAGGATTCTGTCCTTTCCCTATGATGACTAGCTTCCTCGCTTATCACAACTTTATTCCCTTCCCTGTACATGCAAAATTCCATAAAATCTGGTACGACCAGCTTAACTGAAATTCCAAGCTGATGAGACGATGCCCCGTGAGCTCTGTCTCCACGAAATATAGGCGAAGGGGCATATTCAAATGACTGAAGTTTCCTCTCAGTATCCACACAACGGACAGTAGGGGTCTGGAAAATGAAACAATCGGACCAGTTTAGCTCGACAAAGGTAAGACATTGGCTTAAAGATGTTGTCCTCCACAACATCATTTTAGCCACTCATGGACTATCTTTCCAGAGTTTTCCCAAATCTCCGAGTTGTTAGCCATGTACGTCACTTGATGAGCTTAAAGACAGATTTAACAAAGAATTTTCCATCATTAGACGATCGAATGTATGTTGCTCTACCAACCCACGACAATGTTTTCATTTTTCCAATGGTTAAGTTTGTTATCAACCTTCTGTTCACGGAATTGGTAGTTTGTTCTACCCTTTCCTTGCTTGACCAAGGGATTACCAAGGAGCAGCCCATCTGGATCTGTCTTTTTATGTGGAGCTTGTCCATTCGGAAGAACTTTTTCCTGCCCATAGAAATGTTTTCGGAGAAGAAAACTCACGACTTCTGAAGATTCAAACTAACCTGTCGACCTACAATAAGTGTCAAGACATTCCTTCTGAGCTCTAACTTGTTGAGTGATTTGAACAAACAACAGCAACTAATCTTTGGTATTAATGAACCCAATGATACATTGTCGGCACTGCAAGTGATCTCAGTTATGTTTGTGGATTATCTGCGAAAGCTGGCTCTCTCTGGGGCTTCCATTGCCACTTCCTTCGCTTCAGTGACGGGCTCTAGCTTGTCGGTAAGATGCGATACTTCATACCGTTTTGATTAAACCAGGTGGATTAGCCATTCCTTTCACTGACTGCATTCCTGGGAGCAATAAGTCACACCAAGAAATCGAAGAATTTTAGCATTGAAAGTAGGATCATACCAAGTCTCGCGGTATGCAAGGTACGGACATAACCTGGCTGTAGTTTCCAAGTGTTAAATTTGAAGGGCATCTCTATAATGCCATTCTACCGGTATCATTAACCCATTATTTGCACCATTACCGTATCTTTAATCCATTATTTTCACTGTTGGATCAGGGATGAAACGAATGAGTATGATGTAATAGGCTTGATCCAATAGTTGACCGAAGTAATTGAGTGCTTCCGCCACGGAATGTTAGGATCTCCCTAAATTTGAAAGGGTTTTGATATGTATATTAGCGAAAAAAAAATGGAATCATAAACGTATAGTGGTTACAACCAACTCAGATCTGAAGAGATAGAACCAAAACAGAGATTGGCTTCATCATCTACCCTCATTCCTCGAGATTTTTGGACTAGAATCTGGAAAATGCATGCAGCCCCAAAAATCGTTTTTTTTTCTTTGGCAAATATGCCAGAATGGACTCCCTACTGAGGAGAATTTGAACAAGGGAAGAATAGCACCTGACCCTAGATCTGGATCACCTCAGGGCAGGTGTACCCAGATCTCTTACAATATGGATTTTTTTTTTTGTTTTTTTAGGAAAATGATCAGGACACCCTGCCCTATTTCAGCGGGCAGGGGATCCAATTCCCCTGAACCTCTCTGTTCTCTATGTCAGAGGCAAGTTGAAACAAGTGAACATCTCTTCTTACTTTGTCCTTGGCTTGAGTGTCTGGCTGCATGTATGGCAGGGGATCATAATAACACCAGCCATTAGATCTTCTCCCCCCTATAAAAGGGAGGAGATCTAATGGCTGACAACACTATGATCCCCTGCCATACATGCAGGGGATCCGGATTCCAGGATGGAGTATGGACAAACAAACAAGTAAGTGTTCAGATCTCTCCACGAGGGTTAAGCAGAACGGATTTATGGCTTAAAAAGTTGGATCCGGATCCCCTGCTCGGGTGAAATCCGGGCAGGTGTGCCAAGATGTGATCGTGGCCGTCCGTTCAATCAACGGACGGTCACGATCACATCAAATTGCGGCTAACCATTTTTTCTTTTTCTTTTTTGCTTTTCTGTCACTTCTTGTACGTCCATCAATCACAGCCATCTGTTCAATCAACGGACGGCTGAGATCGACCCGAGCACACCTTGGCAGGAAGGAAGCTTGACAGGCGATCCGCACACTAAAAAGTTTCAAAAGAGGTCGAGGAACTCACCTTCTCTGGAGTTGGTAACCTCAATCCTTTGGTCAATTTGGACTCCTCGAAATGACTATATCTTCAGGCAAAAAACTCCAGATCCGGATCGTACTGGTCAAAAAACACTTGCTTCACAGATCAATTATTGTTGATGGAACCCAAAGAGAGAAACTGAACCAGCCGGACTCACCTCTCCTCAGAGTTGGACAGTGGATACGAATCCAGATCGCTTAACCTTTCCTCAGAAGGTTAGGCACCTAACCTTACAATCCGGGGCCATCCGTCCAAAGACGGACGGCCCGAATCTCTTGTTTTTATGGGTAATTTTTTGAATTATATATATATATTGGTAATAATCTGGGCCATCCATTCATAACACGGACTGCTTGGATTGCAAGGTTAGGGCCTAACCTTCTAAAAAAAGGTTAGGCGATCCCATCACCAGTGATACCCCCCAAGGTAAATTTCGATGGATCTTTCGAACCAGGTACCCTGGAAGCAGCGGTAGCTTGCATTTGCAGAAATGCGGAAGGTGTGTTATTCATTTGAAATGAGTTTTGGTTAAACTAGTGTTTGGTAAAAATAACTTTGCAAAGAGCTTTGAATACAATTTTTTATTTTTTAATAAAAAATAACCTTCGTCGGATCGGAAAAGGTTTTGGCCGCCGACAAGCCAGATCTGCTGCCAGCAGCCCTCACCCGAACTCAGGCCTCCCTTGCCAAGGATCACGTGACCCAGACGAGGGCCGCTTGAGGTCAGGCGAAGCCTAGTTTTGCCTAGGTCGCACAAACCCAGGCAACTGTCGCCTGGGTCGCGCGAACCCAGGTGGACGGTTGCTTGGATCGCATGACCCAGGCGACGACCGCCCAAGGTCGCGCAACCTTAGGCGACGACCGCCTAAGGTCGTACGACCTTAGGTGACCTGGGTTCGTGCGACCGAGGAGCCGTTGTCTAGGCGGCGGCACTTGTTCAGGATATATCATCCCTATACGAATGGGAGATGGACTTGCATCGACGTGGAGGTTGAAAAATTCACTAAATTGACATCCGATGTCCACAAGATAAATTTGAAAAAATAAATCATACAATTGCTCGTTATCGTGCCGAATAATGCAGTGGGCTCGTAGGCCACGGAGGAGGAGTACTAAACGACTTGGTTCTTCATAACATTAATCGAGCTTAGAGGATTGAATATTGGGTATTATAAAATCAATCATACATAAATATGTGCGTGCACATCACTCCTAAGAGTATCAACGTGCCTTAATTGAATTGAACACCCATCACCAATAGTCATACCCCTGCCCAACTAGTAGAAACAATCTTATCCCTCACTTTGGACACACCCATAATTTCATCATCATAAAATTGTTCAATATGGCCTCTCTCCGATGTAATTCCCAGGCGGATCATACTCACAAACCATGAACGTGCCGCCACCGCTGGAGCACACCTCCACGGCGCACCCGACCCTCTTCGTGCTCCTCCACACTATCTGCGTATAGTGCCCGCACATCTGGCCCGTTGCACACCCGTTGCTCCTGTAGTCGTACCACCGCCGCTCCAAGGCCCACGCCGCCACCGCCTGCCCCGGGCTCCACCCCGTGCCGCTCCCCCAGAATATATTCTCCCCATGGGGCCCATTCGAGTGCCTCAAGGCGCAGTCTCGCCTCCTCTGGAAGGCCCACTGGCTCGCGTAGCCCACGAGGCGCGGGTCCCACACTAGCGGTGGCATCCCGACGGCTGCGCGGACCGCGTTTTGTGGGGCTAGGAACTGGTTGGCTAGGCTCGGGCCGGGGGGCTTTCTAGGGAGGGCATGGCATGTTGAGACTAGGAGGAGGAGCGTTAGGATTAGGACAGTCCCCTGATTGGAGCTCATTTTTCCTCAGGTTGGTCCAAGGAAGAAGAAATGGGATTAATTGGGTTGTAATAAATAAACCGAACTTGGTAGGAGTTGGATTTCTTAAGGTGGAGATTGTCAAAGGAGAAGGTGGCAAGCACGTTCGATAATGATTGCCACATCTTTTGTCTTCGATTACACTGATGATTTAATTTTGGGCAAGACAATAATCCAGTTGTTCCTATGATTTCGTACACTCCAACAACATTAATCGTTAGATCGCCCCACGTACAAAGCAGGCACCAATGGTTTTCAAAAGTTTAAATATCTATATAAAGTATGTCAATAATGTATCCATAAGATGGATTTCGCTTTTTTTTAAACGTCATTCCATGGCACTTGTTAAATAGTTAGGAAAGGAAGATTTAATCTCACCAGTGGGATAACTAGAAAACAGGAGTGCTGGAATTTAAACCACTGACACGTGTTGACACCTAAATTTTTGGCTCTTACGTTCGTAATTTATCTCATAGTATTAGCAATCAAGTTTGACCCCTAAACAAAAAATATTGGATTCACATACTTCTTGCATTCGAATTGTATTTAATTCCAGATAAAAAAAAATTGTATTTAGTCATTATGTGTATTTTTGCTTAGTAACATCATGTCTGCATTGAATAAATCTCATTTAATTAGCCCCGTCATAAATTGCGTTTAAGTTGGCTCGGCATCCTAAATGACCTTGGATTTAGGAGAGAGGAGGACACCATTAACATATTCGAATTTTCTAGACCGAGCCAGGTCTCTCATTTTTGTTCTTGCTTTGCCGGATGAGTGCATGTGTGTGGTGTTATGTTCAGAAAATAACTAACACAAGATAGGAATGTTCTGGTAGCACGAGATAGGAAGTGTAAATTTGGCCAAATTAAGAAATGAAAGAACAAAGAATTTAGCTAACATGGAAAACAGGAATAATTTATAAATAAAAAAAGACCTAAATCTATTACGATTGTGCCAACTCAGTCACAAACTTTTTGTTTCAATTGAATTTTAAACCTTTTGCAGCTGTGTTAATGCAGTCTATTTAGCCGGCCGGCATTGATGTGGATCATTTTTTAATATTTTAAATTCTTTTTATTTTAATTATTTGCCACTAACTTTTTTCTTGGTTTCAAATAAAAATATTTAATTAAAAATTTCCACATCGCCGCCAGCGACGCCACGTCATCGCCCGCCAATCAAATGGACTAAATTGGTACAATTGTAAAAGATTTAATACTCAATTATAAAAAAAAAAATTAAGACCGAATTAGTACAATTATAGTAGATTTAGGATTTTTT
Source organism: Rhodomyrtus psidioides (assembly GCA_021437785.1). NCBI lineage: Eukaryota > Viridiplantae > Streptophyta > Magnoliopsida > Myrtales > Myrtaceae > Rhodomyrtus > Rhodomyrtus psidioides. The sequence continues at coordinate 2,576,930 of JAILYB010000074.1, read as the reverse complement.
TTTTGGGTAATTTTTTTCTGGAAACAATAGGAGATATCAAATGATTCAATGGCGTGAGCTTACAGAGATGTTCAATTTTGATGTTGTCCAGATTTATGTTCCCGAGTGCATTTGTATCTCGAACCGAGAATGCGGAACGTTTCATCTCGACCATGTTTAAATTCGAAACCCCTTTGCACTTTATTTTGGATTTAATGTTTCCTCACATGGAATTGATGTCAAAGACATGCTATCCAGACTTATGGTACATTTATTTCGCAAAAAATGTGGCGCTTTTTGAAAAAAAAAATCTGAAAAGTCATTTTCTAGAAAAAAAAAAATAATTGCATTTTTTGGTGTTTGGCAAAGATCTGAAAATGAATTGAAAAAAAAAATCGTAGTTTGGTAAAGAAAATCTCATTTGATTTTATGTGTCACCATTTGGTAGGAAATTGCTAGCCTAGACCCAGCCGCCCTATGTATATGGTACGACCAGTATTAACGTGAACTATTCTTATAAAATTTCAAAAAAGTTAAATTTTTTAATACTTTATTTATTTATTTTTATTTTTCTTTCTTCATTCGCCAGCATCGGCCACTGAGTCGGTGATGGCCACAAGCAAGCTCACTGGCCAAGGAAGAAGGAAAAAAGAAATAAGAAATAAGAAAAAAAAAATAATTAAAGAGGGAAAAATATAGAAATACAAATAGAAATAAAAAATTATAGAAAAATGAAAATATAAAACTATTAAAAGTTAAATTTTTTAAAATAATTAAAAAGAAAAGCAAGGTGAAGGAATGGAGGGAGCAAAGATGAGCAAAAATAATTTCATCTTTCATTTTCCCTACTTTTGTAGGTATTTTTTTCAATAGTGAAAAATATTTTCCTTGACTAACTTATTTTTTGTGAACCACAAACACTGAAAAATGTAAAATCATTTTATAGGAAGGTACTTTTCCTGAAATCAATAGAGCCTTTTGTTCAATTTCTGTGTTTGGGGGGCGAAAAATATATGGTCAAAGGTTCCGGTCAATGGAAAAAAAATCTTTCTAACATTGTGAAAAATTATTTCCATTTGTGAAAGGAAGGAAATCATTTTCCATTCTTTGTCTCTAGGCTCGTGCCCTCTCCTCCTCACGTTGCCTTCTTGCCCTCGCGTTCTCTCTTTCATTTTCCCAAGGAGAAGCTGCTCCTCTTCCTCTTTTTGCCTCGCGCTTCCCTCCTCATCGCCATCCTCTCCGAGATTTCAATTTTCCACCACTGCTGCCCTCATTACCTCCTTCATCTACCTCCTCAGCTTCTTCGGCGAGCTTGACGTCTCGCTAGAGGTCGGCGAGTCGCGGCGAACTCGAGGCCTCGCTAGTCGATGGCGAGCGACTCACCAGATCTAGAGCTTGAGGCCTCGCGAGTTGGCGGTGTCGAGCGACTTCCTAGATCTGCCGAACTCGTGGCCTCGTGCATCGGCGGCAAGCGACTCTACTGATCAGCGAGCTTCAAGCTCGCCAGTGGCTGGTCACCAATCGTGGCCATGGTTGGTGAGCGGCCAAAGAAGGAAAAAAAGTAAAGAAAAAGTTAACAATAAAATAATTTAAAAATATTTTTTCACAAAAAACAGAAAAGGAAACATAAAAATAAAAAATTATGAAAAGAGTCCGTGAAGAAAAAAATCATTCCAAACTCCTGATTATCGTTATTCTTTTAGAAAAGACTTTCTAAAAAATATTTTTCAGAAACGTTACATTTTTTGTGAAAAAAACGAGACCTTAGTTTGGGCTTTTTTCCAAATTAATTTTTTTTTTTAAAAATATTTACCAATTTAATACTAAAGAAAAATATTTACTAAATTGGATGTCAATCGGTAATTGGGCCGCCGATTGACACCCAAAACAGGGAATTGGGCCCCAATCGACGGCCCAATTACTGATTGGGGCAATTGGGCACCCAATCGGCAGCCCAAGTGCCGATTGTAGCCCAATTTTATTTTTTTTTATTTTCCTTTTTTTTCAATGGATTCGTCTCGAAAAATTATGCGGAATAAAAAAAAAAACGTTCCAAACGAACACTCGAGCGATGAGATATGCCATTTCAAAGTATTATTCCATCGGATTTTTAAAACTTTGCTAATTTAGGCATTCATTTAAACGAATAAATTATAAAAGTATTAATTAAATAATAAATTATATTGAAGTTACGTAAACTTTGAGGGAAAAAAACACTACATAATTCATATTTCACCATTAAAATTGACTTTTAATTTATATTTTTTATAAAAGTTTTCAATTGATGCCTAAATTATTAATAAAATTTCAATTATAATTTATTATTTAATTGATACTTTTAGAAAGAAAAAAAACACTACATAATTCATATTCCACCATTAAAAGTGACTTTTAATCTATATTTTTTTATAAAAGTTTTCAATTAATGCCTAAATTATTAATAAAATTTCAAATATAATTTATTATTTAATTGATACTTTTATAAAAATATATATATAAATTAAAAGTCAATTTTAATGGTGGAATATGAATTATGTAGTGTTTTTTTTTCCTCAAAGTTTACGTAATTTCAATATAATTTATTATTTAATTGAAAACTTTTATAAAAAAAAATATAAATTAAAAGTCAATTTTAATGATGGAATATGAATTATGTAGTATTTTTTTTCCTCAAAATTTACCTAATTTCAATATAATTTATTATTTAATTGATATTTTTTAAATTTATTCGTTTAAATGGATGCCTAAATTAGCAAAATTTTAAAAATCCGATGGAATAATACTTTGAAATGGCATATCTCATCGATCGGGTGTCCGTTTGGAACGATTTTTTTTTATTTCGCATAATTTTTCGAGACGAATCCATTGAAAAAAAAGAAAAAAACAATTTGGGCCCCAGTTGGCGGCCCAAGTGCCAATTGGGTGCCCAATTGCCCCAATCGGCAATTGGGCCGCCGATTGGCACCCAATTGGCACCCAATTTGATAAATTTTTTTTTTAATATTAAATTGGTAAATATTTTTTTAAAAAAAATTAATTTGGAAAAAAGCCCCCTTAGTTTGTCATCGATGTGACTTCTAGTTATGTGTTAGTTGTTACATGTGTATGTAAACTTGCTCGAATCTGAACTTAGAATATTAGATTTTTTTATTTCGTCAAATAGAATATAAGAATTGAATATTTGTTTTTCTGTTCATATTAGGATTTTCATGAAACCGCACATCACATACTTGCTTTTCATTAATAATTATTCATGCTATGTTGATGTTATAGACATTCGTAGTAATCTAGATTTGCATGTTAGAAGAATATCTACTAAAATCAGATGTTGAAAAGATTAATTTGGCGAAATAGATCTAAGCTCGCCGGCCAGCCAAATATTCACCCACCGGCAAGCATGCGGTATTCACGTCATCCTGAATAGGGTAAAAACTAAAAATAACAAAAATGCCACAAAAGATAAAAGAATTAATTTAAAAATGCAATGTCAGTATTTTCCGTTAATATAATTGACGGTGTTAACGAATGAACTTGATTTTAGCAATTTGTCAAGTTTTAGGACTCGATTACACTTTTTGCAAATTTTAGGATTTAATTGCACTTTTTAAACAAATTTTAGGACTTCTAGTGAACATACCCCGACTAAAAATCCCTCAAAACGATAAAAAAAGAAAAGGCCCAAATTCTTATTCGTGCTTCTTCAACTGTTGTTGGAGCACAAACAGGAAAACAACGAGAAACCCCCAATCGCTTGTTCCTTCATCCCTTCACATCTTCTTCCTTTCTCTCTCGTCTTCATTTCTTTCCAAAGAAGAATACAAAGCTCGAGCAAAGCCCACCTTCGTCGGTCAGATGTTCACGTTTAACACTAGGGACTCGGTTCTTCATCGCCTTTTTCAGATTTGCAATTTTTTTTTTCAATTTTCCACTCACGTTCAACCGAGGTTTTACTCACCTTGGACGACTAAGAGTGCATTTGATTCAGCTTTCCCAAGCTGCTTTGGGCATTTAAAACCCCTTGGGAAAATACCGAGGCATTTTGGGAAAATTTGAGGGGCATTTGGCCAAATGCCATCCTTAGAAAGGCTAAAGTCTAATGCTGATAGAAATTAGCATTGGGCTATCGGCGTTTTTGGAATGCTGAAGGCCTCATTAATGAAAATTAGTCGGTTGCTTATTTTACCGTCAAAACCTTATTGAAAATTCATCTTTAGCCAACTTTTGAAAATATATTTATTTAAGTCATATGCCCATCTATCAAAATTAATATACCCAGCCAACAACAACAAAAAAAAGAACCTAATTGTGAATCTCTAACATAGGAAGAAGAAGAAACTCACCGCTAATATTTTTCTATATACATGATAACTTATCTATAAAGATATACATTTAATATACCACGTGTCGCAACGTGTCAAAATTCTCTCTTTTTTTATATTAAGAAATGACGTGTTGAAGTGTTGTGTCGTATCGTGTCACGTGCCGTTGTCGGTGCTACTTAGAGAATATCTGCTAAAATCATATGTTGAGATTAATTTAGAAATCTGCGTTTCGGAATGTCATGCTTTGAATATTTATATTTTGCATATCTTTGTGTCATATTAAGGTAGGATTTCACGTTTTATTTGCATCATGACTATTTTCATGTTAGAATAATTAGGATTTTGCATGAATATTGTTTTAATTCATATCAAGGATATTCAAAGTGCATTATAATTTAATTGACACAGTCGCACGTGTCTATCGACAATCATATGTCATAAAAAGGAAAAAAAAAGAAAAAAAAAAGATCACATCTTGCATGTTTAGTAATTTTTTTTTTTTTTTGGGGGGGGGGGGGGGGGGGGGTAAAGCATGTTTGGTAATTTTAGATTGCATCTTCCTTAAAAAATTCACAAAAATGTCTAAAGGTGCATTTAGGGGAGTTCGCATATACATGTTATATAAATAGATGCAACAATTTTCAAATAAGAATTCAAAATGGAGTATTTTTTTTTTCAAAAAATGGTCGTCGCCAATCACCGCCCACCATTGATTTCTACCACCATCACCCACTGTCCCTCGCCGTCAACCACTGCCCCCCGCCGCCCAATGTCGCGATCACCACCTGCCGTCGCCGACACCGCCACTGCTAATCAGCGCCTACCTCTGGCCATCGTGCCAACCACCGTCACCCATTACCGCCGCTGCCAATCACCAACCCTACCCGCCACCTCTCACTACCAACCTCTGTCGCCAGCTGCAGCAACCACCGCCGACCTTCGCCGGCCACCAACGCCCCCCATCGCTGCGACTGGTGTAAAAAGTATATAATTTTTTATTTTTAAATGAATAGTGTTTTTTATAAAAAAAAAAAATATTTAAAAAAAATTAAAATGAAGAAGAAATTTTTCGTAGAAGATATTATGTTAATAATATTTCAAAAGTAGAAAATTTCAATCATTATCAAACGAACTTGTATTATGTGAATAGAAATTTTTATGTTGTTACTTAACCGTTTTTTTACTAAAAAAATCATTCACAAATTAAAAATAGAAAAATCTATAAATTGATTTCATAGCTCGTCGGCAAAGCTAAATATTCACCTGCCTATAAAAGCTATTAGAAACTCTAAAAACGAAATTAAAAAAAAAAAACAAATTCCTCTTCGATTCTCCATTACCTTTTCTGGATGCGAAAATTTTCTTCGATTTTCCACTCACGTTCAACTGGCGTTTGCCATCACCTTTGACGTCTTGAATATCCATACAAAAAAAAAAAAAAAAACGTTTCAGTTACGTTACGTCCAGTGCAGTGCTCTGAATCCGAATGTTCCTGACCGTTCGTGGAATCGGAAATGCGACGTGTCTCCCGACCGAACCGAACGGCTCCCGATGCTGCTTCATCGATCTTCCCGAAAGCTGCTCTCTGTATTCACTGGATTCACCAAAAGCCCCTCTCTCTCTCTCTCTCTCTCTGATTCACTCTCTCGTCAAACTCATCGATTGCCACGCTGATCTCTTCCTGCAACCTCTTCGTTTCTTGATCTTATCCTCTTCACCTCCTCATCCTATAAATGCACGCCTCGGGCTCAAGTCAAGGCCACTCTCTCTCTCTCTCCCCCCCTCCTGACGGAACAGTCATGGCCGACAATCCGAAGTTCCACTGCTGCGGCCTCGTGGAGTTGGTCCCTCCTCCACAGCCCCCGGTCAAGCCCTCCAACAAGCGACGTCTGATTACCGATTGCGCCCAGACGGAGAAGACGACTAGGAGCTCGTACAGTGACGGATTCAGCGAGCTCACGACCCGGTTCGACAAGAAGCACAAGGCCGAGGGGTTCGTGGAGAGGACCACGGGACGTCCGGGCTTCAAGGAGGAGGTGAAGTACAAGTCCACCGTGAAGGTGGACGACAAGTGGAGTGGGTGCACCGACGAGTACACGACCCAGGTGAAGCTCCAGAAGGTTACTACTTACCCACCCACCGCCAAGGCCGGTCCGAAGTCTAAGAACAAGCGCGTCGGTTACCATTGATTGGCCTTCGCTCTTGGGTCTGAAGCTTTCTCTCTCTAGTGCCTTTTCTTTTGGGTTAGGTTATGCTTCGGTTGGGGATGTAAGTGATGGAATGAAATGTGATGCTAACGCCACTTCTTTTTGGGAGCTGTATCACAGCCATGCATGTTGCAAAGAAGACGAATCTGATGTACTAGATTACAAAGTTCTGACCCAAAAAAAAAAAAAAAAAACTCAGATTATAAAGTTGATTTCGAGAGGTTCTCGGTGGATGTGCTTTGCACGGCTTCCTACTTGGAGGATAAACCTTCACCAACAACACTAAGAAGTCGGATAACGTCGCGAACAAATCTATTGTAATAATATTTGATCATCCATATTATGTCTGTTCGAGTGAGTGATAGTTAACTAGGTAAAATCTCTCTTTTACTTGGTGGATAAGATGTCGTTCCTGGCATCCTGCCGAATCTATGTTAACACTATTTGGTTTTCCATGTTATAATTGAATTGATGATTAACTTTAAATATTGAGTATTTTAGGGTTTTGGAATTTGAGAAAAAGTGGATAATATCTTTTTGAATTTTTCTAAAGGAACAACAGAGTCTTTTAGCTCGAAGCGGGCCACAAAAATTGATAAAAGAAAAAGGAAAGAAGGGAATCGGCCAGAAGTGGATATTTTGATCCGGTTCGGGCCATCGGATCGGGCCTCGAAAAGTAAGGCCCAATTTGTTCGGAAGTGCCAATATCGTGGTGTCCACACTTTATGGTTGTTAGTGTGATGGGAGTTTAACTATTGGAAGCCGGGGATGTCAATGCATCAATAAATAGTTCCAAAATTTTAAACATGGAAGAACCGTAGAGTTTTATTATACGATGGTTCAAGCTGTTTGCAAATGAAGCACACTTACAATGTCCTAACTTCTCATATGAAAGTAGCAGTTTAACCTTATTACTACATTTGTCACCGTAGGTTCATTGTCGATATCAAGAGATAAAAGTACAAAATCCTTAAACCTTCTAAGAGTATTTTATCTCCAAGAAGTCCACTTTTCCCCGGTGACAAAACTTTTCCCCACGCCCCTCCTTGTAGCTTATTCACAATAGAGTTAATTAATACCGCGAAAAACTCTAAATTATTTTTTTAACCACAAAAAATCTCAAATTGATACAATCGTAACAAATTTACCATAAATTAATTTTTTTACCCTAAAAATTTTGAAACTGATATATATATATATATATATATATATATGAGACAAATTTACCCTATGTTGTTTCCATTAATTCGAGTTAATATCATAAAAAATTTTAAATTAATACACTTGTAACAAACATAGAATAACGTTAACACTTGATAATTGTTACGTGTCATCCAACTCAATAATTTGACTGTAAAATTTAACGAAAAATTAACGGATCAGTTTGAGATAAATTTGTTATAGGCATACCAATTTGAGATTTTTTATGGTTAAAAAATAATTAAAAGTAAAATTATCATAAATGTATCAGTTTGGAATTTTTAGTGTTATTACCCCTGCACAACATATGTCCTGTAGATGTGGCAAATGAGTGAGTCGGGTTGGGTTTGGGTCGGGTCGAATATGGTCTGACCCATCTGACCCATATTGACTCATATTTAATAACATATACCCAACTCGACTCGCGATTGACCTATACCCAACCCGACCCGACCCGTTTTGACCAATATTATCAAAACACAATAAATATACTTCACATAAAATAAAATAAAATAGTAAATAAAATAAAAATTTTAAAAATCTATAAATTAAAATGCTTATAAAAAAAACTGATAAAATAGGTTGTGACTCTTGTGAATTATATATATATATATATTTGGGTCGATTGTGAGCCATATTTAATGAGCCCAATTTTGTATGGGTAACTCGTTTTTTTGAAAGCAGATATACATATATTTGATAAACTTAATCGATTGTCATGCATGTCCGATGAGAATTCTCTAACTAGCTTTTAAATCGAGTCTCAGTTCTCGTATCGAGACAAATGAGGTTTTCTTTGTCAGAAGGAGTACGGGCCCCACGTATTTGAGAGAGAACGTTGCCCTGACTTCCACTTTACGGTAGCTTCCCAAAAACAAGGGACCTTTCAACCATCCCACTGATTTTCCATATTTCAATCAAATCAAACATTGAAACCCTGGCGTTAAAGAAGGGTCCGCAGCTTTTATTTACTCCATCTGAAGGACTCTCCTTGCTTGTTGAAGTCAAAGTCTTCAAGTACAAAGCACGTGGGGTCTTCAGATATTCACTGGGAACTTTTCAGTGACAATCCCCCACTGGTGGAGCCCTTGATAGATAAAGACCATTAAGCCCTTGGCTCGTGACCCATTTCAAATTTAATTGCTGAGTGTAGAGAAATGATGGGCCAACTGAAGGGGGTCGGTATCCTCTTCTCCCCACGAGAAGCAAATTGGGCTTTTTTTCAATTTAGAATTTTTTTAAAAAAAATTACCAATTTTTTTTTTAAATAATTTATCAAATTGGGTGCCGCTCGGCATCAAATGGACCTCCCTCCCGTTCGGAGGCCCGAATGCTGAGCGGACCCGCTCGAAACGGTACTTCGTTTCCTATTATAATTCGCACGAAATTTGGTTACCTTGGATGGAATTAAGTACTTTTTGTTAATTATTTGAGTATGTTTGGCTTTCAAATTCTAAAAAGTGGATAATATCTTTTGAATTTTGTCCTAAAGGAACTCAGGCTTTGGCCCGAATTGGCCTCAAGTGAATAATTTGGCAAAATGACACAAATAGTGCCTGAACTTTGGCAGAATTTGCAATCTAGTCCATAAACTTTTAATTTGTTCAATTTAGTCCCTGAACTTTTAGTAAATGTTCAACGTTATCCCTGATCTTAAATTAACAAAAGGACTATATTGAACATTTTCCTATAATTCAGGAACTAGATTGAACATGCACTAAAAAATTAGGAACTAAATTGAACAAGTCAAAAATTTATGGACCAAATTGCACATTCTGACAAAGTTCTGAGACTAAATTTAACAAATTAAAAATTTAAGAATCAGATTACACGTTTTGCCAAAGTTCAGGGACCATTTATGTAATTATCTCGAATAATTTCAATCCTATTCTTTTCTATTCATCAAGTCGGTGCTACGGATTTAGCCTAGAAAAAGTAGGCCCAATTTTGTCAGAAGTGCAATATGGTGGTGGCTACACTATAGCTGTTAGTGTGATGGGAGCTTATTGGAGCCGGAATAAAAGGCTATCAAGCTACCAACGCATCAATCAAAGGCTACTGGGGATTTTTTTTTTCTTTTCAAAAATAATAAACTAATTAAAAAAAAATTACGATTTTAGGTCTCCCTCGACAATTCCCAATCATTTTTTTTTCAAAATAATATAAAAATATAAAATATTTACAATATTTGATTAAAAAATAAATTATTTACAATTTTGAGTCTTGCACTTTTATGCTTTGCTCGGCAGTCCATTTTAACTTTTTTAATTTACGTAAATATTTTTTCGACGCCGCCTCGTCGCTTCGCGATCCCGTCATAAAAAAATTATTTACGCGCCTTGGCTCCAAGAAAAACGAGCGAGGCGACGGCATTTGTTTGCGAGGCTGCGGAGCAATCATATTTACGTAAAAGGCGATCGTGTTTGCTCGCGAGGCCGCTGAGCGATCATATTTACGTAAAAAAAATATTTACGCGCCTCGCTCGTTCGCTGGCTTTTCTCGGAGTCGAGACGCGTATATATTTTTTTTTTATGTAAATATGATCGATTCGCGGCCTCGCGAGCGAGCGCCGTAGCCTCACTAGCTTTTCTCGGAGTCGAGGCGCATAAATATTTTTTTTTTACGTAAATATGATCGCTTCGTGGTCCGGCGAGCAAACGTCGTCGCCTTGCTCGTTCGCTCGCTTTTCTCGGAGACGAGGCGCGTAAATATTTTTTTTTTACGTAAATATGATCGCTCTGCGGCCCCGAGAACAAATGCCGTCGCCTCGCTCGTTCGCTCGCTTTTCTCCGAGTCGAGGCGCTTAAATATTTTTTTTACGACGGGACAGTGAAGCGACGAGGCGTCGTCGAAAGGGTTGGGTTGGGGGCCCTCAACCCTCCCTCTCCCTCAGTAATAAAGGGAGAGGGGCCGATGGGCCGGTCCCTAGGTCTCCTCGGCATTGACCTAAATCGTAAATATTTTATTTTTTTGAATTAAATTTGTAAATATTTTGTAAACATTATTTTCTAAAAAAACCTAGCTATCCGCAGTTTCGCATCCAGTATTGTCGAGGGAGACCTAAAATCGTTAATAGTTAATTTTTTTGAATTAATTTTGTAACTATATTTTTTTAATATTATTTTAGAAAAAAACCCAGCTACCCGCAGTTTCGCATGGCGGGTCCCCATGTCTCCTCGGCATTTTCCCTCGACAAGGAGACCTAAAATCGTAATTATTTTATTTTTTAAAATTAATTTTGTAAATGTTATTTTAAAAAAAAACTCGGAGTTTCGCTTCCAATAGGACCTGTAACGAAAATGTAAAAAAAAAAAAAAAGTTAGGAAACCTGTCAGACAGCCATGTGACCATCCCCAACCGGAGAAACCCGACTGAGAACGATCATCTACAGCTCTCAATGGATCCAAGCAAGAACCCACGGGAACCGTTAATCACGCTCTGATCACACGGCCATGATTCATCCACCAGGTTTTGGTTCCTGTCTCCTTTGTAATCAAGGATACAGAGGTACGAGCCTATAGAACAGATCCTGTTCAAGTAAGGTCGTGACATGTTTTGTTTACTCTCCGGCTTAAATAGCGATTATTCTTCAAGCAAAGTTCCGATGTGGGACATCCAACAGAGCATGAATGTAAAAGCGAAGGATGCTTAAGACCCTCGTTCTCAGCCAGTACGCCAAGAATGGCAAGTTCTCCGGCCTCCTCCCCCACGTCGTCGCTTCCCCCTCCGTTCTCCTCGCCGCCTGCCGGAACCTCGCTGCCCCGAGCACTCCCGAGGCGGCTCCCCTGCCTCTGCCTTCTTCTCTGCTCGAGTAGATGTCGAGGCGCTTCTCGCTCTCCGAAATGGGCCGCGAGATAGCCGAGGGCCGGTTCAATGTCGCGGCGTGCTGCGTCGCCATGGTGCCTTCGAGAAAGAAAGGTGAGTCCCCGGTCCTTCCCGGCTTGAAATTGAAAGTCTTGATCGAGGCCCTTAGGATGGTTCTGGAGGTCATATATGATGAGAGGTTTGCGACTTTCGCTTATGGAGGGCGGGTCGGTGTGGGGCGCCACACGGCTGTTCGATACTTGAAGACCTCTGTGCAGAATCCCAGTTGGTGGTTCACTGTGAAATTTGACAGACAGAAGTTTGATTGGGTACATGTGAGCAAATTTTGTGATGTCATTGAAGAGCAAATCGACGATTCTCTTTTCATTGGTTTGATAAAGAGGCTGTTTGAGTGCGAAGCCGTGAGCATTGAATTGGGCGGGTGTTATTTGGGGAGAGGGTTTCCTCAAGAGAGCAGCTTGTGCGCGATTTTGATTAATACTTCAATGGACTTGACAAGGAAATTCAGGATTTTAGGCTTCGAATGAATAAAGAGAATCTTAAGCTCGAGTCTAGTGAGAATGTTTCAGATTCGACATCGAACATGTTTTACAAGCCTGTGAAGTCGTACGTAGTTAGGTACTTGGACGAGATGCTGTTCATTGTTTATCACGTCAGGCTCAAAAGTATTGACTCTGGATTTGAAGAATAACGTTGTGAAGTATATAGAAGAGAAGTTGAAATTGAAGGTAGATAGAGTGAGAACTGCAATTCACAGCCCGACGATGGAAAAGATTTGAGTTCTTAGGGATGGAACTTCAGGCAGTCCCGCCTTCTGTTTTGCATCCTCCATTGTCAGAAAAAGCCATTAGAGCTAGGAAGAAGTACCTAAGACAGAAGGAAGTGAAAGCTTTAGAAGTGAGAAATGCTAGGGAGAGGAATACGAAGAAACAGGGATTGAGGATTTTCAGTCATGTATTAAAGAAGTTGAAAAGGACTGATGGGCTCAAATCTGAAATCCGAATTGACAATGAGGTCGATGAGATTTTCAGAACATGGGCAGATGAAGTGGTGCAAGACCTCTTAGGATCTGTGGAGGAGCGGTATAATTGGCGTCGGGTGCTCTCAGCTGGAAATTTTCTTTCTTTACAGCGCATAAGAGATCAATTGCCACAGGAACTTGTCTTTGCTCATGACAAGTTCCAAAAGCAAGTAGATAAGCACCTGTATCCAGTCAAAGCTTTGAAGGCATTGAGGGAAGAAGAAAGGAGAGAAGAAGAAGACAGAGAACAGAAATATGCAGAGATGACAGTTCATGATCTGACGAGATTGTGCATTAGAGTTGCTGCACCCGTTGAACTTGTGCGGAAGGCAGTTAAAATGGGCTGGATTTACGAACCACATGGGTCGTCCTAGACCGATCAAGCTACTCATCGCACTAGACGATGCTGACATCGTCAAATGGTATGCAGGTGTAGGGAAAAGATGGCTCGACTATTTCTGTTGCTGCCACAACTTCAAGATGGTACAAACAGTAGTAACTTATCACATGAGGTTCTCTTGCATTTTAACGTTAGCAGAGAAGCACGAATCAACCAAACTCGAAGCAATTAGGCATTACTCCACGGATTTAAAAGTCCCGGATGCATGTGAAAATGAAATGTTGTACATTCCCACAGAAGAAGAGGTTAAGATGATGGGAGATAGAAACCTTTCAGATCCAAAGCCGGTTGATGGGGTTCTAACTCTGGCGCTGATTAGATTGGCTTACGATTGTGAGCCACTGCATTCCTGTACTGCTCATTTCTGCGACCGCGCCGATGTAGTTTTTTTTACCGGATACGATTACTCCAAACCCATTGAACGAGGAGAAGTGGATCTCGGGCATGGGTGCAATTCATGAGAGTTTGAATCGCAAGTGCCTTCCCCGTCTGTCCTGTCCATATAGATGATTTGTACATGGGAAATATCACGCTTCAAAACATTGATGTTGGTTCGCTTGTCGACGTGGATGATCGATCTTATGATCAGTTTGACTGGATCTCACTTCATGAGTGATGTCATGGTGGATTGAGACCTTCTGAATTGGGGTGCAGGACTGTGTACGGGAAAGTGCCCCACTTAAGCATCAGCTCTCGCTTGCGTTTGCTTAGATGTCCTTTTTTTTCTCTCTCTAAATGATCTGCTTATTTTTTTTTTTAAAAAAAAATCTAGAATCCAATTAATTCGAATTAAATTATATAAAGAAACAAATCAATGGGAAGCCCATAAGCTCTAACTTATTTTTAAAATTTTGGATGGTGGATAGGGTGGTACGCACTCGAGTTCAAATTTTTAGGTCGCGTTTCGGTCCAACTCGACAAGCGTTTTTATTGGTATTTTCTATATTCAATGGTTAAAACCCAAGTGAAACACTTGATGGATATTGATTCAACTACCAACAAATTGAATTCTTCTCCATCGAAGAAGAAGTTGGAAGCCTGCGTGAGCCCCAACCCAACAGAACGGGCTGTAAGTCTTTATACATTGAAGCTGCTCTTACCGCCACCAATTAAAATTGAGAAAATTACCAATTTTTTTTAAACTTATTGTAATTATGTCAACTTTATCCTATTTTTTTGGGCGATTAAGTCCTAAACTTTTTGTAATTGTGCCAAATCAATCCATTTAGTTGGCCGGCATTGATGTGGCAATTTATAAATATTTCTTGAAAATTTTAAAATTATTTTTTAATAATTTTTCTCTCTTGTTTCTTTTCCCTTTTTAGGGTTTGGGCGTGCAAGCCCTCGCCGGCCCAAACCCTGAATAAGAAAATAAAATAAAAAAGATAGAAAATTATTTAAAAAATAGTTTAAAAATTGAAGAAATATTAAAAAAATTACCATATCCAATGCCGACACCAAGTCAGCGTCGGCCGGCCAAATGGGCTGAATTGATATAACCGCAAAAGGTTTAGAACTCAATCGCAAAAAAAGAAAAGAATAGAGAATTTAGAATAAAATTTGCACAATTACAATAGATTTATGATTTTTTTGGTAGTTCTCCCATTAAAGTCAGTCTTATGTTGAAGTGCCAAATGGGGTGGGATCAAATTCCAGTGGCTACATAAGGGAAATTTACTTAGACAATTATGCAGACTAGTGACTTAGTAATCAAGTGAATCGATTTGTGTATGACTTAGCCGTATCCACTATCCAATGGGTCATTTGACTTCGAATTGAACTGTTAAAAACTGAAAGCGTGTCTAGCATACTTGTGGTTGTGCTGCATTGCAACCGTTCGTGTTCGTGTACAGCATTGCAACTAGTGTATTTGTGTGAGGCAGCCTTTGCAACAGTAAATTATTTGACCAGAGCCACGAGCATCTTTGGAATGGAAAATGTCACCATAGACTTTTTTTTTTTGTTTTGGGTCAGACACAATAGACCTGACTTTTAAGAAAGTGGCAAAATTTTTTCACGCTTGATATGATATTGCAAAGAAAAGAAAAACCGATAAAATCCAAACTCCCTCGCCAATTTGTAAAAAATGCCCATCTAAAATGGATGCCCCTAAAAATTCCATCGACTAGTCTTTTATGCATTCAATAGCACTATATATATATATTTTACATATTTATCTCTTTTCCCTCGATCGGTTCTGCTTTTAGTTTATTTTATTTTATTTTATGAATCTTTAGGGTTCATCAACCGCCGACTCCAATTAGTTTGGGATAAATGTGTTGTTGATATTGATGTTGATTCGGCAAACCCTCGATTAGTTTCCTTGTAGATGTAGTTATTCTATTCTCATATGGAATTATTTTTAGACTTTCTTTATAGAAATAGTTATTTCCTCGGAGGAAATAGAAGAAACCAACAATAAAAAGAAAAAAACACAATAAGCTCTCAAGTTTCCACCTACAACTGTTCCAGATCAGTTGGTCCAGTCCAAGCAAGTTCCAAGGATAGATAGGAGATTCCCGATTCCATAAACTAAGAACCAACCATGCCCAGTCTGGTTCCAAATTATAGGGTAGGAATGACAAGATATATTTTGATTCTTTGAATTATCCTCGTTTTTTAATCAATCTTATTCTCTTATTTACTTTACAATATTAAGTTTCTCCGCTAACAATCAATTATCTGGTTAGAAATGCGTTCCTAAGTTAAATTGGTTGACTAATCAATCTCAAAGGTATTCTTGAGACTTTCCATTCAAGGAGTCTTGATTGATTGGTAATCAACCGTTAAATAATTATCTTTATTAGATGCTTAATTTAAGGATTCTAAGGTTTGTTTGTATGGGCGGACAAATCATCTCAAAACTAAGAAAAGCTTTTGAAAATATGGATGAAGATGATATTTCTTTCTCTGCGGAGCTTAATTCTGACACTCCGACTTGTGTTAATTGGGAAAATGCCACTATTCTTTTCAATTTATTGGAAACAATTTATGATGCCATCAAGAGGATGTCCGAGAGCTTGTATATCACTTCTATCGAGTATTTTGATGAGATAGCTTCTTTATATAATTATTTGAAAGCAGTAGAGCTCTAGTGTTTATTATCTTATGGTTCAAATTGTTTCCAAATTAGCCGTTCTTGCGATATCCTAACTTCTCATATAAAAGTAATAGTTTAACCTTACTACTGCAGTTGTCACCTTAGGTTGACATTCTCAATATCAAGAGAAAAAGGAAAAAATCTTTACACATCAAGATTATATTATTTCAAATAATCCATCTGGCTGAAATTAAGTAATTTTTGTATAAACCTCCATCGACAACAACTTTTGGGCCCGGATAGGATAGGATAAGGTTGGATTAGAAATCCTTCAGATTATTTTTTGGATTTGTAAAATCCCATCATATGTTTGGTAGATATCCGGATAGGATAGGATATTCACACTTTGTCTGGTGTGCAACCCTTCAGCCGCCCCTCTAGGGTTGCCGAGCAAGTCCCTCCGGCCCTCCCACCACGGAGCCGCCAAGGAATCGGGCGGCCAATGCCGCCGAGGAATCCTCACCGGAGAATCAGAATCCTCACCGGGGAATCGTGCTCTGGTTTGATAAATCCAATAATCAGTGGATTAGTGTCCACTCTTTTCCACAAGGAACTGCTTCTTCTTCCTCCTAAACCGGCAGTCCGTACTCCCTGTTATGCTCCACGCCCTCGAAGCAGAAGGAGAACCTCCCCTTTAATGGCGTCTCTCTCTACTCGTCACCACTCTCTCTGTGAACGTCCTATGAGGTAACCCTTTCTCATTCCCATGACTCAAAACCATGAAATTGAATTCTGGGTCACTTGCTTTTATGGAAAAGATATGATTTTTCTTCTTCGTCCTGTGTTTTGCAATGCAAATACGCTGTGGTTGGTGCTGGCTTTGCTGGACTCTCTGCCGCCACAGATCCCTCCTCTTCCTCCGCCCAATCGTCTATCCTACTCCATCTCTGCCCTCTCTCTCTATCCCCAACACCGCCGTTCTCGCTCTCTCTCGTCCTCGTTTTGCTCTCTCGCTCACTGTTTAGCCATGGCTTGGATCTTGAACGAACCTCCTGCAGCATCAGCTTCAGGGGTCCGGGACAGGGGCAGTCGTCTGCAGGGCTTCTGTTCGGCTTCTCCGGCGGCCCTCCGGCGGCGCTTGCACGTCAGACGGAGGTGGAGGAGGCAGTGATGATGGTGGATGGAGCTGGGAGGCAGTTCGGTGGCTGTGGAGTCGTGGCTCGCATCTGAAGAAAGAGATTGAGGAGGACTTGTTATTTTTATCCAATCCGGATCTATCCTACCCCCTCCCCCCGGATTTTTTATCCGGGTATATCCGGTTTATCCGGTCCGGACGACGTCGCCAAACATCGGATATGATAATTGTTATCCTATCCGGACCACCAAACGCAGCCTTAGTAGTTAAATAACATTGGTAACAAATATTTTTAAACGGTATTCCGTTTTCGGTTATGTTTGAGTGGTGATAGCCAACTTGATGTGAGGAGACTCTTGGTGGGTGCCTCACGAAATGTTGTTTCCTAGGCTGAAATTAAGTAGTTTTTGTTTAACTATATTGAAGGTGGGTTCGGTTCAACATTTACAATGGGCTTTGGGAAAATGTTAATGCCTTCAACTCAAAGGGGTTTGAGAAAATGCTAATTGTGTTTGGTAAAACCTCATTTAAAATGGGCTTTGGGGCAAGTATCCTTTGGTAGAGACGACTTTGCAAAGGAGCTTTTAATGCACTTTTTATTTATTTTTCCTATTTTTCCCCCTCTGATACTGGTCATCTTCTTTGGTGTTGCGGCAAAGAGATCATATTTGGTTGGAAGGGGCCGCCGCAAACGGCGAGGGGCCTGTCGCCTGGGTCACAATGGCGCCTGTGGTCGCGTGATTTCCCTTAAGGAGAGAGAGAGAGAGAGAGAGAGAGAGAGAGAGAGAGAGAGAGAGAGAGAGAGAGAGAGAGAGAGAGAGAGAGAGAGAGAGAGAGAGAGAGAGAGAGAGAGAGAGAGAGAGAGAGAGAGAGCAGAAAGCACAGAGAAATTAAACAGCATCTCTCAAGGGCACTGTGTTTTGTAGATGGTGAACAGTGGGGTTATGAAGGTGAGTGTGTTCCTCGTTGACGATGTAATAATCGGCCAAGACGACGACGTTGCTCTGGATTTCCTCGAAAACGCACTTGGCCGCCGAGCTCGAGATCGTCAACCACACAGCTTTCGTGACTGGCTCGAGATCGTAAACCACTCCAGCTCATGCGAGAGAGGACGTCGCCCTCATGCGACCCAGGTGCTATCGTCTAGGTAGCCGACCCCGACGCCTGGGTTTCGTGCGACCCATGCGACGGCCCCCTGAGGTCATGCGAACTGAAGGGGCGGCTCCTCCAGTCGCGTGACATCCAGGCGTCGCATGAAGTCGAGCAACCTCAGGCGGTCGACACCTGGGTTCGCGCGGCCCTCGCCTGAGCGACCAGCCTCGCCTTGCCGCCCCTCGCCGTCCCTCGACTGGTCCTCATCTAAAACCCAGATCTGACTCTCACCAACGGAGAAGATGAACAGTAACACAAAAGGGGTAAATTCGAAAAAATGAAAATCAAAGAGGATAGTTTTGGAACGAAAAAATTATTTTCGCATTTAACCAAATGCTGAAAGCCCAATACTGGTCCTTACTAGCATTGGGCTTTCAGCTTTCCCAAGGCCAGCATTTAGCTAAATGCTGGCCTAAAGCTGAACCAAATGGTCCAACATTTTCCCAAGGAGCTTTGAGGACTGAAAGCCCATTGAAAAAGCTGAACCAAACCCACCCTGAGTATGTCTTGAAATAGTGCATAATATAGCCTGAATTTTTATAAAGGGTATCAATCTCTAAGGCCTTGTTTGGTATTGTTTTTGTTCCTCTATTTCTGCTCCCGAGAACAAAAAAAAGATCAGAAACATGTCTGGTAATACAAATAATTATGATTCTGATTCTGTTCCCGGGAATACTTCTGGATCACTTTTTAGAAACAAAAAAAAAGTTTGTTCTCAAGAAAAGGAACACTTTTGAGAGTCTTCTTTCATTCTTGTCGAGCGCTCACGAGTCTTGAGCGGGTCAACCCGACCCGTTCCGCATAATTTTTTTAATAAAATTTCAAAAATTAATAAAAATAAAAAATCAGAAAATAATTAAAAATCCAAAAAAGGAAAGTTCATAAAAAATATAAAAAATTGGAAAAAAATAGAAAAATTCCAAAAAAATAAAAATAAAAAATTAGGAGATTGGTCATTTCAACTAGCCAACCCTATTTTTGCTATTTTGTTTTTTTATTTCTCCCAAATGACGATTTTTCCCTTATGAAATTTTTTTTCTAAAAAATCCCGAAAATTTCAAGAAAAATCTCAAAAAGTAGGAAAAAGATCTATTCAATTGGCCAATCCTGCTTTTGGTGATTTTACTTTTCGGTTTTTCCTAATCTTTGCCTGGTTTGTTGTCGAATTTTATTCATTCTAAGCAATAAAAAATAATTAAAGTTATCTCTTTTATCCTTCGCATATGCATAGAATCAATATAAGCATGGGAAAAATAACAATTTTAACGTATTATCCTTCTAAGAAACAAATCTGAAGCATCCCTATTTTAGCCAAAAAGATATCAAGGTGCAAGAAGATTACACTTGTTGGGTATGAGAAAAGTGATCAAATGTGATTATGTAATTGTTTGATTTAAATTACAAATTGGGAAGAGAAATTATTTTTCAGAACATAAATTTTTTGTAGTTACCAAACGTGTTCTGATTCTCAAAAAATCAACTAGGAACATAATAAAAAAAGTGATTTTAATCAGAATCACTTTTTGGGAACAGAAACAATGCCAGACCCTAAGGCTCTGTTTGGCAATGTTCCTGTTTCTTATTTCTGTTCCCGTGTTTCTGTTCCTCAGTGTTTCTGTTCCCGTATGATTTTTGAGAATCAGAACGCGTTTGGTAACTACTAAATTTTTTGTTCCAGGAACAGAAACGCGTT
Source organism: Rhodomyrtus psidioides (assembly GCA_021437785.1). Lineage (NCBI taxonomy): Eukaryota > Viridiplantae > Streptophyta > Magnoliopsida > Myrtales > Myrtaceae > Rhodomyrtus > Rhodomyrtus psidioides. The sequence continues at coordinate 2,556,956 of JAILYB010000074.1, read as the reverse complement.
TGGTAACTACATAAAATTTTTATTCTCAATTTGCATTTAAATTAAATAATTAAATAATTATATTTGATGACAAAGAAAAGAGAAAATAATTAAATCAATGTCGCGACCCTCTCGAGGTTCGCCGTGGGCTCTCGAGGGCTAATGGGCCGTCCAGTCTGGTCGGACGCAGGCCTCTCCCAAGGCCCGTTACCCAAATCGCAACGGAGGTATGCGTAGTCGACCTTCAGTGTGGTCTAGTGACATGTGCTAAGTGTGCATGCCATGGAGTCGCCACCAATCATTTTTTTGGAGGGTATGATTGGACCACCCTATTGAATAGTCGGGAGTTTCTATTCAATTCTACGATAACCAGAGAAATGGGTTCGGGGACTTAGTTACGTCAACTGTCAGAGTTGACGCCCTTTCGGTACCTAAGTTGATTGAATTTTCTGCAATTTTTCTCAAATTTTTTTTGAATTTTTCCTTAATATTCACTTTTTTTGAATTTTTTTTATTTGATTTTTTTTATTATAAATTTCCTGAAAATAAGTCCCAACTGAACGGTCCCTAACTCGCCACGTGGCGTCTCGGTGACAATCGAATCATTTTAATTATTGTAAAATTCGAAATTTATTTCTTTTAATGTTAAAAATATTTTTTTTTATTCTGAAAATTATCGGATCACGACACGTGGCTCATCTGCAACCATCCAATCTAGCATTTTTTTTGTTTTTGTTTTTATAGGACGCAACACAATGCAAAAAAAAATAATAAAGAAGATATTAAGTCATTATACACCATAAACATAAGCAAAGGAGATGGGATCCGGTGAATTTTACGACGTCGGAGTCCGTCGGTGCTCGTGCAACAATGTGTGGGGGGTATAAACCACCAGCAGGAGGCTCGGCCTTCCGATTCTGGGGTAGCACAATATAATTTACAGAAAATAAATAAATAAAACACCTTGGACACCAATAGGAGGCTTAGCCTTCCGATTCTGGGTCTTTTATGTGAAATATAGAAATGCTATGACATAAAGTAAATACACAGCAAATATTTAGACACCAACAGGAGGCTCGGCCTTCCGATTCTGGGTCTTTTATGCGAAATATAGAAATGCTATGACATAAAGTAAATACGCAGCAAATATTTAGACACCAACAGGAGGCTCGGCCTTCCGATTCTGGGTCTTTTATGCGAAATATAGAAATGCTATGACATAAAGTAAATACACAGCAAATATTCAGCAACCTTAAAATTCCAGAACATAGCCTATCATCTTAGGAAGCCATCACCGAAAATTTTACCTTAAAAGGAGTCCAAATGAGTGAGATATGACCACAATACCTCAATTCGCTCGATTTTCGTCGACTGTTTTTCAAAAAATCACCATAATTTAACCAGATCTCGAAAATTCACGAAACCAACGGGAAATTGTTAAGGACATCTTAACTTAACCTGTGATGGTCAGAGGGGGGCGCAAAGGTCGCCGGAAGGGCTGATCGTGGAGGACGACGGCGGCGGCAGAAACTGGTCGTTACAGGGTCAGCAGCGATCTTTGCTCATTCAAACGGCTCCATCGGACGAATGGCTGGGCCAAATGAGCCTTATAATATATCCCTGGAAAGATAAGACGATAAGCTTTCTATTGGAGGTGGTTTCAACTCGACCTGATATTGGACGACGGAGTTATGACCGGAACAGTGAGATGGTTCGGGAAAGGGAGAGGAGAGATGAAGAAGAAGAAGAAGAAGAAGAAGAAGAAGAAGAAGAAGAGGAAGAAGAAGAGGAGGAGGGGGGAGATAAATAGGCAGCGGGAAGGAGAGAGGGAGTGGGGAGAGAGAGAGAGAGAAAGAAAAAAAAATATATAATAATAATAAAATAATAAAATAAAAATAATAAAAAAAGTAAAAATAAAATAAAATAACAAAAAGAGAAGACAAAATCATTAGTCCCCTTTTCCTTTTAATCATTACTAATATTTTTGTCAAATTCAATTTTATGGTGATCAGAGAACACCTAAAATCAAACCTGAATTTTACTATTTATGAGGTTAGAAAATAGATAAAATAAAAATAAAAATACCGACTATTTTTATATATCTTTGTGACCTCAAATATTATTTTTCTTGATTTTCTTGATTTTATTTTTCTTTCTTTTTCTTTTTTTTTTGTATTTTTCGAAAATATATAAAAAAATGAAAATTATGAAAATTATTTTTTTGGTCAAAATGGTTCATTTAGCTTGGCTAAGGTCACCAAAATTGATTTTTCAATTTTTTCAACTTTTTATGGATTTTCTATGAATTTTCAAAATAAAAATAAAAATAAAAATAAAAATAAATAAAAAAAGTTGATCAAAATTTAGGTGTCAACAGCTGCCCCTCTTTGAGAGGAATCTCGTTAGAGGTTTCTCTCAAAGATAAGGTGACACCTGAGTCCTGATCGACTCGACTCGGGAAACTAAATGAAAAGGAGTCATGACATCCAATTTTCATGCTTGTCCATGTATGCTCTTTCTTGAAGGGGGAAACATTCATTTGACATGAGAGAGTGAGATAATAGAGAGACATACCTGCCACTTACCTGTTCGATGTTTGTACGATTTTCGCGGTGTTTGATGGATTCAAGAGAATTTCTAGGAACTCGTTACTAGAGTATTCTAGAGAGGTTAAGCTCTGACCCGTATGGTAGGTCGTCATAATGGGATTCCTAACTGATAGGAATCTAAGGAAGACGCGTCCCATTTGAGATTTGCCAATGATTTTGATCCGTATGGTGGATTGGACCATTGAGTTGACCATTTAAGTGATTTTCACTATTGGATTGACCCTTCAGGCGGTTTCTACCTTTGATTGACCCTTCAGGCGGTTTCTACCATTATTTTGACCCTTCAGGCGGTTTCTACCTTGTGTTGACCCTTCAGGCGGTATCTACCCTCATTTTGACCCTTCAGGCGGTATCTACCTTGTATTGACCCTTCAGGCGGTTTCTACCATGAGTTGACCCTTCAGGCGGTATCTACCATAGTTTTACTTTGAAAAGGGGTCTCATGACGAGCCACGTCCGATGAGACTGCCTGATTTTTGAAAAGAGGTCTCATGACGAGGGTTCTCCACGTCCGATGAGACTGATTGAATTTTGAAAAGGGGTCTCATGACGAGGGTTCTCCACGTCCGATGAGACTGTTTGATATTTTTGAAAAGGGGTCATAGGACGAGGGTTCTCCACGTCAAGTTAGGACTGCTTGATTTTTGAAAAGAGGTCCTAGGACGAGGGTTCTCCACGTCTGCAGTGACTGCTTGATTTTTTTTTTGAGAAGGGGTCTCATGACGAGGGTTCTCCACGTCCGATGAGACTGCCTGATTTTTGAAAAGGGGTCTCATGACGAGGGTTCTCCACGTCCGATGAGACTGTTTCTTTTAAAAGGGTTTTTCTTCCCCCCTTTTTTAGAGATCCCGAAGTTTGTCGGGAATTCAGTTTTGAAGCAGTGAAAGATTTTATTTTGGCAAAAATTTCACTGGTACGCTGATGATGCGGGAAGTGACTTTTCTGGGAGCTGGGTTCTCCAGGTATCCTGCAGAAAAATAGATTTGTACGTTCTTCTCTTTAGAGCGAGGCCTTCTTCTGGGAGATTGGCGTCTCTAATGGATCCTGCAGAAGTTCGAGCCTGAAAAATTTTTCTTCACCAAGAAAACGTTAGCAATCTTTGGGAAGACGACGGTTGTCCATCTGACAAAACCGTATGATTTAAGTTTTAATCATGAAATGTGCATTTTGATGCCGGAGGCTGTCCAAAGCATTCTTGCAACATGCAGATGTGATCACAAATTCCTTGCATGGAAAATCTGGATCAACAGTTTGAAAAATTCCAAAAAGAGATTGTTCAAAACATCAATTGGAATATTTCTCGACAAGGAGGCTATCTCACATGTTTTGAGGTAATGATTTTTATAGGGGATGCACTCAATTCCCTATTAACCTCTGCCTAGGTTTTAGGCTCATTCGCAGCGCATACATTTTGATCGGTCGGGAGGTCTTCCACGGGACCGTAATGTTGGGCTTGGTATTGGTTTTCAAGGGGGACTCATTTTTTAGTCAAAGCCATTGAACGAAAGTTTTCACCATCTGCTTCGGGTTTACAAGTCAAGAACCCTGCAAAATGAGAAAGAAATAGTCTTGCTCGTACCTCTTCGAGCTAAGCTATATGTTAACCTAAGTGTCTTAGTCAGAGAAGGCTGTTTCAGGGTTATGATGTTGGTAGGATTGGGGACCGAAAAAAAAAGCTTGTTTTTGGCCCAGAATTTATGAGAGAATTGACCTTGGTGATCATTGCAAACTTGTCACCTGTCTTTTCCATTCTGTATCTTCAATTTTTGAGACGTGCAACCGTTTTTGAGGTGTGTACAAACTCTTTAGAGAGCGTCTCTTGTGGTATTAAGAGGTTGACAACTCTTTCTGTGTTTTTGCTCCACGGCTGACATCATTTGGGGAGCAGTCTTCTTGATCTGACTCCATTAGGGGTTTTTCCCTCTTCTTTTCCCTACCAGGTTTCTTTAGGGATCGATCAAATTGTTCACCCGAGCATCGGCCTCGCTTTTACCAGGCACTTTGCTTTTTCTTGATGCTGGGGATTTCTTTAATCCCTTGTCGCAAGTGGGATGCTTGGCAATTGTGCTAGATATATGACTTGGCTCTTAGCACGCTTGAGTATCAACTTAGTAGTTTCTTCGTAAACCCTAAGTCTTGAACTTCTCCGTTCCTGAAGTGATTTGCCTTTGTTTTGGAACTTGCAATGATCACCGATGGGTTTATGAAATGAATTCGCATGCTCAACTTGGCTATGCAAAGGATATGATGTGTGGGATAGAGAAATGAATGCTTCTCATCATCCTATGGCACTTGGATTACCATATAAACAACACACAAAGATTAATGTTAGTCCGAGCAAAAAAAAAAAATTTCTAACCATTTTCTCCTGATGCTACTGGACTCACCTCCATTTTGCCCCGATGTGGGGTGGTTCTTGATAGGGTTAAGAATGAAAAACGCCGTTCAAAGGGGTTTATCAATGGTCACCTGTAGTGTTTGGGGATATGAAACGAATGCCTCTGTCGTCCCAACCCATGTAATCGCTGCAAATGATCCCTATCATCGTAGACCCAGATTTTGCTATCTGCCCACTCCACTCATCTCTCAAGTGTGTGTTGGACATGTTTGGATTAGGCTCGCCTCTCTTTTGAGTAAACTTCCTTTTGAATGATTTGACAAATAATGATATTTGGAAAAATTCACTCCATTCTTTCCCAAAATTTATCCATTGAGGGGATCTTGTGATGTATCGTGCATGTTTTATTCATGCTTTGGGCAACCTCCCGATTTAAATCATGAACATCGATGCATTGGATAATTTTCATGACGACTGAAAGGATTTTAACATTCTTTATCTCCAGCTAACTGGGAAAGGGATACTTACCTACCTGTCGCGGCTGCAGACCCCTGAAAATGTAAGAGAAGCATATCATTGTATATTCACGAATTTTTTTGAAAATCGAAACGATACATCCTACCCTCGGTCATGTACCCTAACAAGTAGTACGTGGGATGTAAAAACTTGTTCGTCTCCAAGGCGACTCCCCTGTCAAAAACAAACAATAAGTGTCAGTTTGCGTTCCAAAATTCAAGACAAATTGGAACGATACCGCCTTGTTCTTGCTTGGTGTTTTCATTTGAACACAAACGCGCGGCTTACAGAAATTGGCCATCTATATTGTGGCCACGATTCCTCCGTTTGGTTGGCGATGAATCATTCTCGAGGATTTGCCCTAGAGGAAATCCATTTGTGTTTTTGGGCGCATTCCAGCGTCACTCTTCATAGTTCCTCCACTTGATCAAAGACCCTTCCTTGGAGTGCTGACTCCCAAGGTTAATAATTTTATTCGCCTCCTCATTGGCGAGTTCTTTTCTTTTGTGGCTTTTGGCGCCAACGACTTCCTGTTAAGCATGGGATTTATGGAGATCAAATTGGAACGATACAAAGTTACCGCCTCTAGGTTTGTATCCTGGGGTTTATTTCTGATGCAGATAACTCTGTCATTGCGTCTACGGATTTTGCTAGAGAAGAAACGTCTTTCTTTGCCCAGGGCAAAATTGATTCGCATGCCCCAGTCATGTCTTAACGCTTTCCGCTTTTGTTGGAGATTTCTAATCCCATCTGAAGGAGTCCACGCACCTGCGTGTGAAGAAATAGACGTGGGTTTTTATCTGACTTCATTTGGAATTTCTGAAAAGAGGTACTCCCTCCGAAGTTTCATCTTTTCGTGCTTTTCGAGCAATTTGCCCCGGTGAGGCCGGTTTCGCTGTTTGTCCTCTCTGGATTTGATGACCCTGGTCTGTTGCACTTTTAGGGGGGATCATGAGAGTTTGCCCCTGGCTGGGCTTCTCGGAGAAAAGGGAGAGACTTGCTCCCACGAGTTTTGCCAATCCTGGTCATCTATGAATTCGTGCTTTTCATTCTATTCAAAGAAGGTATTGATAAAACTTAAGATTTTCTTTTCAAGCATTCTTTTCACAAAGATTTTCAGGTGATGAGAAACTTTTTCAGGTTTTCTCAAAGATTTTGTTCACAAATTGAGCCATTAGAACGCTCTTGAAAACATTGAGTCAGACTTATGTTATGAAAAGGGGTACTCCTTGTTTCGTCATTTGGAAGCACTGCCATCTGATTCCCCTGCTTTTGATCGTTGCTGGAATGGATGGCTCCGCATCGTTTTATTCCCCATTTAGGAGGGAAGCTCCACCTCGGGAACCTGAGTTATTTAACAACTGCTATGTATGCTTGGAATGGCATGCTTGAAGTGTCACAAAGACGGTTATAAAATAGAGAAAGTTCATGTAATGATAAACTTCTTTGGGAGACGTCTTAAGAAAAATTGAAAGGGTAGGATGGGAGCTAGCCCTCATATCATTGGGCATCCTCGCATCCCAAAACTTTGCAAACCAGGAGACATGTGGGAAATCAGGTCTCAGTTTTTTTTTTTTCGTCATTGACCGATTTGTGGCTCCCACACGTCCCCTTTTTTTGATTTTTGATTTTTGATGATTTTTTTGGTTTTTTTTTTTTTTGGTTTTTTTTGGTTTTTTTTTTTGGTTTTTTTTGGTTTTTTTAGTATACTTATATTACAATACAACACGTAAGAAAAAGCCCGAGGCACCTAATGTGGATTTAGATGCGTCGAAGAGAGACAGATATCTCTTTACTCCATGGTAGGAGCGTCGCCGTCGAGTGATTTGACAAAATCTCCCAAAGACAAGCTGGTCAAATCAAGTTCCTCCGATGTCGTTTCTATCCCCTTGTCCTTCGACCATTTGGAATCCTCAGAGAAGAACCGGTCGAACTTGTTGTCGAAGATCACCCCCACGGTTTGGTGATCAGGAAGTGGATTATTTTGCACGTTCGGCTCTGTTTTGTCGAATTCAAGGATGCAATTATCGATAAGGGCTTGCACCTTGTGCTTCAAAACAATGCAATTGTCTACGTTATGGCCCTTCTCTCCCATGTGATAGACACATGACTGGCTTTCATCGTACCCGTTAAATTTCACCGGATTCGGCCTTGGAGGCTCCTTAGCCACTAAGTGCTCCTCTAGTAACATAGGAAATAATTTCGATAACGGCCTTGGCAGGGGGGTGAACTGCTTGGGAGGCAACTTCCTCCTTAGTTCATATGGTTTCTGTACCGACATCGACGAGTTTCCTTGCACCGTACTTGAATTGGAGAACTGCTTAGGGTTGGGTGGGTTTTGTACGAAGGCCACATCAACTTCAGCCTCCTTCTCCCTTCGGGCCGGATATTGGCGTCTTGTTGCGATTTCTGGTACTTTCCTTTCCCTCATCGCCCATTCCAGCCTTTCTGCGATTTTTATGAGGTGTACAAATGTTTGACTGTTGACACCTGATTTTTTTACCATTTATTATTGTGATTTTTATTCTTTAAAATTAATTAAAAATATCAAAAAAAGTCATAAAATCACAAAATCAACTTTGAAAGCCTTGGTTTAACCTTAGGAATCAATTTTGAACAAAAAATATTTTTCGGTATTTTTAATATTTTTCGAGTTTATTTAATTATAAAAATACCAAAAAAATCAGAAAAATACCATTCGTGGTTAGAAAAATACCCAAAAATATTCGATAATTTTGTTTTAATTTCCTCTTCAAGTGTGTCACTTTAAATCTCAAAAATTCGGCTCGGGTCACTATGTTTCTTCACAAACATAAACCCGAACCGAGCCTAAAAAAAATCATTTTCGAGTCTTTTAGTTTTCAATTCTCACTTTTTATAAGCTATGACATTGGATTCTAAAGTCTTAAAGTGCAATTAGGTCAATTTGCCCTCCAATTTAATCAATTTTTACCAAAAGGGCTTAATTGCACATTTTTCTTTCAATTAGTCCCCGGTTTCACGGATGTATACGTATGCTCTACGTATTTATACGTCATACGTATTTATACGTTATGCATATTTGTACTGTTTGGTAACCTCTTTAACTCTTGTAATAATAATAATGGTTATTATTTTTAACACCTTTGTTAGTGCCTTTTTTTTAGCATTTTTGTATTGTGAGTGCTATTGCTAGTGCTATTTTTAAATAGCATTTTTTGTATTATAAATTGTGAGTGCTATTGTTAGTGCTATTTTTAAATGACATTTATTTATCATAAATTGTTAGTGCTATTGTTAGTGCTATTTTTAAATGGCATTTATTTATCATAAATTGTGAGTGCTATTATTAGATAGAATTTATAATTGTTAGTGCTATTTTTAAATAGCATTTTTGTATTATAAATTGTGAGTGCTATTGTTAGTGCTATTTTTAAATAGCATTTTTGTATTATAAATTGTGAGTGCTATTGTTAGTGCTATTTTTAAATGTCATTTATTTGTGAGTGCTATTTTTAGATAGAATTTATAATTGTTAGTGCTATTTTTAAATACAATTTATTGGAAGGTATTTTTGGCTATAAAAGGATGGCAAGAGTTTTGAGGTTGGAGGGGGGAGACATTTTGTAGAGTGTGCAAATTTTTGAGAGCTTAGAGAGAAGAACACAAACACTCTCTATATTCTCATAATCTTGAGCGAGCAAAATATACTAAGTTCGGAATATTGATTCCGCATATTGCTAGCACAATTGTTGTGGAGTTATTAGTCGTCTCCCCGTTCGTCAATTGGTGGTGCGTCCGAACTAGATGCCTAACACTTGTGGAGGCTGAGATCGAAGAACATCGAACCGACACCTCCGTTCAAGCACGCTACGAGAGGTAATCTATTTACTCCCTTTGAGACTTTGTGATTTTTTTTGATTGAAATGCACGAAGTACGCCTCTGGAGATACATGTGTGGGTTGTTATTTATTTCCGCTACGTGTTACGTGGATCCCAACAGTGGTATCAGAGCCAATCCTTAGGTGTTTTCGTGCATTTAATTGATTTTTTGCAATTTTTGCAATACTATGGCCAATATGTATTAACGAATTGTTCGTCTTACATGGCTAATGGAGATTGATTATTTTATATGATAAATTAATCAACGTAGCAAAAATTGAGACTAAATCAATTTTGAATCGAAAATTTATGGCTATCTTATTTTACGTAAAAATTCTGAATATGATTCAACGTAGAATTTTTATTGTGCCTTCCTAAGTTTTAAATTGTGAATTTATTACTTACGTGAAAGGGTGGTGATCATGGAAAAATCCCTAATCAATGTGATTGATGTATATATGAATGTATGATGATTATTTATATATTTGGGGTTGTAATTATTAAATGGAGGCTGCGTACTCCTTTTATTTTTCATGTAATCTTTATTTTTAGCATAGTCAATTGTTGATGTAAATGCTACGAGGATTACGTGGAGGAGCCTTTTAAGTCGGCGAGCTCTTTGGGGCCCAATTCTTGAAGAGTTCAAGAAACCAAGAAGAAGCGAAGAGCGGCTCTCCGTTATTAAAATATTAAAATGATTATATGTGGTCTCATTGGCTCGAGACCCATTAAATCATAATTCCATGATCACCACGTAGGATAGATATTTATGTGATTGACATATATTTATTTATTATGATTACGTGAGCATGTTAAACTGGTTAATGTGCAAAGTCAGACTTACCTCACCCAAAATTGTGCCTGCATGAAATCCTAGTTAGGAAAATCACTCGCATTAGGTACCGAAAGGGCGTTGGTAACGACACCAGCGTAACCAAGTCCCCGAACCCAAAATCTCTGGTTCCGTAGAACTGATCGATCTCTCCCAATCGATCGGTAAGGTTTCCGGTCTACCCTCCAAGAAAGACCGGTGGCGACTCCAAATGCATGCACAAGTTGCACATGCCACCACGACCACACTAAGGTCGAAAGCGATCGACTCTTATCGTTGAATCCTCCTGAAAAATACTCCCGCCGCGATTTGGTATGGGCCTGGGAGGGCTCGCACCGATCCAAGATCCGTGATCGGTAATCCATTAGCCGCGTCCGCTTCCGGATGGGTCGCGACAGCTGGCGACTCCGCTGGGGATTTGTTCTAGAAACTATGGTTCTAGACCTCAAGTGGACTTAGGCCGTAATAAAAATTGAGTGATTTTTCTAACCCTACAGGCGCTCTTGAAGGTGAGGTAAGTCCGCTCACGATAGGTGTTATATGTTTTTGCAGATTGGAGTAATAAGGGGTGTAGTCTGTGATTAACTTTATTTTACGCAGGTGTGGCGTAGGAATGTATGTTGTGTGGATGATTTGAAGTGCTGATTGATAAATTGTTGTGCATGACTTGCATTGTGATGATCACGACACATGGACACACACAACCGCGCCTAAAACCCCAGGCGCCGCCTTTAGGAACACAATAGAAGGAATTGAAAATGGAATCTCCGTGAGGAAAAACACGGGGTAATCCACTTCTCAAATCCGCTCGCTTCGAACTATGGATTGAGTCCCAATGCAACGATAGTTGTGCAATGGAATCGGCTCTTTCTAGAACTCGAGGTGGGAACCTTAACCTTAGGTGCCAAACCCTCTGATTTTTAGAAGTTCACCATCACTTGTCTCATGCGCATGTCTTTGGGCGGTTGGTACACCTAAAATCGCACATAAGTCGACGAGTTGGGTTGGTAAGACTCTCTATCCCTCAAAACTATTACAGTTCATATAAATATAGGCATTTCATTCATTGCATTCTGGTGATTAGATTAAATGCCATTTCAAGGATAGATGCATGTGTTTTTCCCAAACGTCCTTGATAGAAGACGAGGAGGATGATATCCCATGGCGAACACCGAGTGAGCAACAAAGGAGCCTACTATGGACATTATTGAGATATCGTCCAATGAAGATGACGAGTTGGGGCAAGTGATCCGGAAGTCACAGATCGAACTTGGGGCATCCTTAAACGTTAGGATCACATTCCTTGGTTTCATTTTCCATTACTAGTCCTCTTGTATAGGGTTTATTTTTATCGAGGCTTTCTCTATCTCACCCCTTAGAGTGATTGTATTAGGGATCTATTGGTGTATACATTCAGATGGAACTCGGTTGTATTTCTTTTGACGGGTCATGGGAATGTGATAGTGGCATTTTCTCTAATCATCCGAATACTCCCAAGTCAAGTTTATAATTCCTTTAGAGGAAACTAAAGTTGAAAATCTTACACGACCTTTTTGGTCGTACAGGGTAATCCAACCCCAATTTCGCTAGAAGGAATTATACACTTGAATTGGTCCATGCATGTCATACGTCACTAGTAATCCACGATAATTGATCAAGAGTATTGACGTTATTTCGAATTTAATGACGAGATAGATGTCCAAATTGCTCTCGTTCTTAACAAAACGGCCTTGATTTGGATGCCGTATCTTCAATTAAATTTAAAAACACGTCGTTATGCCTTGCATTTTTGACTAATTCGCTCTTCTGAATATTGGTCAAAAGCAATTATCGTGAATTACATTCCTTTCAATAGTATGCTTTCTTTCGAGGAATATTGATAAAAACTTTTCGCACAAGATTAAAACCCTTGTAAAAGTTCTTGTCATTATTAATTACGAGCAAGCATAAGATTGAAAGGGGTCTATGCTTTCTTTTTCAGATTATTCCTTTTGACTCGGTCTTTTCATTTGCAGGTGAAAAACAAGTAGCATAAAGAAATCTTTTCTTGGATAAGTCTGAGGCTATTCTTTCATCTGACCATGAGTGAGTTAGAAAATCAGAACACATCTACTCGACTTATTATGGATCAGCTCATCCAAGTCTAAGATGTCCGGATGCTCGAAGAAATGGATCATATAAAAGCTAAAACAAACACAGGGGCTTTCATTCATTCTTGCCCAAACCAGATCATACAATTCATTGGGGTGGAAAAGTAAAGCAGAAGTGAGCCCTAATCAACGACACAAAGGAGCCCAGCTGGCCCTCCAGGTTATGGATGCTTTGTTTATACGCACCACTCCGCGTATCATGGTCCGCAAGCCTGAGGTGGAGGCGTTTGCGTTCATCATTGACTGCAACAACCTGAGTCTCGTGATCTTCGGCGACTGCTTCCAAGTCCCGAACAAGTCCATTCTCACGAGTTATATCCTCGTTTATGCCGTTGAGCCTTTCTTCCAGCCACTCGCTCCGATTCCTTAGCAGGGCATTACGTCGATCGCGCTCATAGGTAGCCAGAGATAGAGCTAAGTCCTCCACCAGATTCCTCCTCTCGCGTAGCAATGTCGAAACCCGCTCTTTGGCGAACTCAACAGCCTTTTTGTGACTATCGGCCAGGTAGTCAGCCAACGCTAGGCGGTCGGACTGATCCTCATAACGGGCTCGCAAGACACGAGCCACGGTAACTCCCCGATGAGCAGCGCGGTAGACCTCCAAGGAGTTCGTAAAGAGCGTTGGAAAAATATTGTATTCCCTCCCCAACGCGGTACCCTCGAGGGAGGTGATGTCCAGGTCCCCGAACATGACTCTGATCTCATCCTCGGTTTCGGGATGATCGGCTATGTGAGCGTAGCCTCGACCCAAGAGGTTATAGAACTCTTTCCATCGAGTCAAAGCTTCGGCTGAGAAAGTGTGAACTTGGGAAGAAGCCATTTTCGACGGAGATGTGTGTAGTGGAGCGATTAGAGGATGGAAGCAAATTATATGAGAGCGTTAATCTCCCAAACACCAACTCCGCATTTTATAGCGTCTCGAGAGTGGAGAAAAGTTGCAGCAATAATGCTTGTGGAGCCGGGTTAATTAATGTAAAGCGAGGGCTGCTCCTCCCGTGAATCATCAGACATGTCCTGATCCGCAATTTCAGGCCTGACAAATTCGGTCTCGCCATTATTAAAGCTGGGAGGGAGGCGAGCGCAACTATCGAAGAAGCCGCGAAAGGATTGTGTTGTTCCATCACGCATGAAGCTGGGCGGCGAGTGAACAGCTCTGCCACTTAAAAAGAGAAGACAGTGCTGAACAGGCATGACTATTGAGGAAAAGTGAAAGGCGAGCGCAACTATCGAAGAAGCCGCGAAAGGATTGTGTTGTTCCATCACGCATAAAGCTGGGCGGCGAGTGAACAGCTCTGCCACTTAAAAAGAGAAGACAGTGCTGAACAGGCATGACTATCGAGGAAAAGTGAAAGGCGAGCGCTACTATCGAAGAAGCCGCGGGAGGATTTGGTTACCCCTTCGTGTCGGAAAGCTGAGCAGGAGGTAAACAGTTCCGTCGTTTCAAAAACAGAACGCTGAACAGACCTAGCTTTCGAGGAAAAGGAGGCAACAAATCGAAAGAGCGAGTATACAAAAGAGAACAGAGAACCCCGAGTGACGAGTTCGTTGAAAGACCTCAAATTCTCTAGAATCAGATTCGACATCGAAGCCATGGAACTCAACATCGCCGGTGACGAACATCAAGATCGCAGTGGTGACGACGGCAGTGGCCACGACGCTCAACCCCGGAAAAGAAAAAGTCGCCAGCGCTACGCTCGGAAAGAAATCCAGGAGCTTGAAGCTTTCTTCGATGAATGCCCTTGCCCAAACGAGGAACAAAAGATTGAATTGGGCCAGAAGCTGGGAATGAATCCTATGAGAATCCATTTTTGGTTTCAGAATAGACGTTTCAGACTAGGTGTCCAACACAGGCGTAAGGAGATCACGGCCCTAAAAGAGCAGAACCAAAACCTTCAAATGGAAAACATGTGGTATGAGAAAATTCTCAGTACTATTACCTGCCCTAACTGCGGTGGCCCTACCACCCTCAGTAAATTGTTCCCCAGTAAGCCTTCTACGAAGATGGAAGGTGCTCATTTATCCCCCTGCTCCCTTGAGTCATCTCCGGTACAATCAGATCCTGCTAATGGCGCGCATGAGCAGATCGATCCTACAGAAATTATACCAGTGTCTTCGGAGGAAGAAGATACGTGTCGTTATGATCGGAGTCACCTCATCGAAGCCCATGAATCTCCTCCACAACAGCTTCCGGTAAGATCAGATACGGTTCAAGAGGAGTTAGAGGTTAGTCGGCAGGCTATCTACGCCACTCTGGACGACGAGAAGAAGAAATTCACTTGGCCCCCGGAGCTTCATCTCAAGTTCTTGGACGCAGTTCGACAGATAGGACTCGACTTCATAGGTCCGACAAGCATACTTAGGGTCATGAACGTACCGGGACTTACCAAGCAATTAGTCGCGAATCACCTTGGTTGCTACAGAAGGGCGTTAGGACAGCGTTATGCAGAACTGAATCCGAGCAATAGACTCGGCTGCGAACCCAGCACCCTTATGACAAATGAGGCCCGGTCGAATCTGGACGACTATTGGGGATTTGATCAGGATATCCTCGCGAGTCATTTCAATATTCCTCAAGAACACGCATCACAAGTGCAACGAGTAAGCACTCCTCCGTCCGAGCAGCAGCTAGTCAGTGTTCATCCTGTCGCAGATCAGCCCACCACGCCCAGTGCTCAAGGGTTTGCCCAATCAGAGCATATGGCTTCAGATGATCTAATGGGAGAAAGCTTGGAGCACTCTTATTTCCCTAATCCCCAAGTGGGAGATGCTTGTGGTAGTCAATCGATCAAATCTCCTCTTATAATCCCAGACAAAGATGGAGGTTCCAGTTCGAAGAACCCGTCGGGCGATGCAGCTCAACCTACACATCAATCGTTCGAGGGGTCGGGTGATTTCTTCGATGAAGGACTTGATACCTGGTTCGATCAGTTGGAAGCTATTAAAGGTTGGCAACCATGATCTGCACTTGGTAATGGCACACCTAAGCTGAGGCCAGACTGGTTAGTCATTGGACATGCCCCAAGAAAGAATGGGATGTACGCGAGAAGGATGTATCTCCTATTGTAAAGTTCTCATCGGTGCATGCGTTTGTTTCTTCAATAGCTAGAGTTGATTCTGCATAATGTTTTTCGCAAACGTCATCTCGTGTGTATACGGTAATTCCTTGTTATTAAGTTCAAGGTAAAATCAGCCCCGACGCGTGAAGGCAGAATTGATAGCATGAGTTACTAGCAGAATGTGATCGAGCTCGAAAGTGAAAGATTACTAGCGGCCCCAAACGCAATGACCGCAAAATCAGGGGCAATCTTTAAGTTTCGAGCAACTACAAATCTATTTCTCACGAGGCATTCAGGTCAATCAAATATAAAGCGTCGGGCTGTGAGAATGATGCGTAGTCAATCTGTTGACACAGGCGAAAAAGGAGTCGCGTAGATCCGAAAGCAAAAACCTTTCTTGGCTAGTCAACAATGCAGAATGAAAGAGCATATATAAACAAACTCGCATTTATTTCATTCAGCAGGAAAGTTTACAAGTGGATCACTGAGGGGGAGCAGTAAACCCAAAATGAGTTCTGACAAGCATCACAAAAAAGCTTAACTGACTCTCCATGCTATCCATGCCTTGCTTACAACCCACACTCCGGGAATCGAGGTCTACAAGCTTGAAGAAAAGGAGACGACATTTCTCCTTAAGTTCGTTCACCTTGGTGTCATAGTACTCGAACTCAAGCTCTAAGTCATGAGCCAGCACCCTCCCGCGAGCTATATCCATGCTCAGGTCTTCAAGCCTTTCCTCCAACCAGGCACACTGGAACCTCAGCACGAAGTTGTGCTGGTCTTGCTCAAAGGCGGTGTCAAAAAGAGCCAGACGCTCCACCAAGTTGTCCCTCTCACGGACCAGCATCGAAACCTGGGCGTGGGCGTATTCAACAGCCCTTTTATGGTTATCGGCCGTCAGCATGGCCAACATCAGGGACTCAGTTCGGTCCTGATAACGGGCTCGCACGATACCAGCCAAAGTGACCTCCCGGCTAGCAACTTCGTAAGCCTGCATGAAATTGTTAAAGAGAGTTGGGAAGATCACAAACTCCCTTTGCAGTTTCGTACCTTCAATACATGCAGTATCCAGGGCCGGAATCAGAGTACGAACTTCAACCTCAGCTTCAGGATGATTGTTTATGTAGCCATAACCCCTACCCAAGAGGTGGTAAAATCTCTCCCATTGGGTCGAAGCTTCAGGTAAGGCAACAGGCATAGATGAGGAATCCATATGCGATGGAATGACGGAGAAGAGAGTGAGAATGTGAAGAGTGTTTGAGAGGCTGAGTCTGATAAGGCTAAAAGTGTTAATCTTCTTGACATCAATCTATCACCTTATAAATGCTCGAGTACAGGGAGAAGTGGTAATAATATTTTATGTGCAGTAGAGCCAAGCGGGTTTCGTTAATGCATCCCCGATGAGTCACGAATCCACCACCGTCCTGTGATCTCGGGTTTTACGAAACATAATGGCGCCGAAAGGTGGGCAGGCTTGTTACTCTAGAGACTGGGCCAGGGGGACAAGCGTAGTGCTCGACAAAGCGAAATCAACGCAAGAGATCTTCAGGCTCCGTTCACATAGAAAAGAGCAAAAAAGGACAAAGTGGGAATTACGAAGCCTTGAGAAAAACGCTCGTCAAGTAGCCATCACAAAAGGACGAAGTGGGAATCTCGAAACATTGAGAAGAGCGCTCGTCGGGTAGCCATCACCTTTGATCGAAGAACGGTGATCCGGCTCCTTTAACCTCTCAGAATTTGCAGAGAAAGTGAAGATCCAAGGAGGAACAAAGAAAGCTGAGTTAACGGAAAATCAAACAGTGATATCCCGGTCAAAATGTTCAAGGGATTCTGTCATTTACTGGAAGCGCCAGACTTGGAGGTCTCCGAGCTTGAGCTGCTGGAAGAGTTTGAAGATCTCAGGACCGAACCTGACACGAGGGCCATGGAGACCGATCCTTCTAATGATGAAACCCGCGGCTTGGTTAACGAGAACAGTACCCGCGACGGTTATCAGCGTCAGAAAGGGGAATATATCAAACGCAACACTTCAGGTCAAGTCCATAAACTCGAATTGTTTTTCAGGGAATACCCCTATCCGGACATGGAACAGAAAATCAAAATGGGCCAGGAGATAGGGTGGGAGCCTCGGAAGGTCAAGTGCTGGTTTGAAAACAAACGAACCCGGCTGAAGCAGCAACGCGATCGGCACGAGTTAGCGGTTGTAAGGGAGGAAAATGAAAAGCTTCGAATAAAAAACACTCAGTACAAAAAAGCTCTAAGCATCGCTATTTGCCTGGAGTGCGGTAACCCTGTTCCCACGGACGGAGTATTCACTGAAGAGCCAGATCTGGGGGTTTATAATGCTCATTTGTTGCAATGCCCTTCGCAACATCTTTCGGAACAGGCGGGTACCGCCGAGGATCTACAAGAGGAAACTAGTGCTATAAGGTCAAAGTCGACGCCCATTGTGGAAGGGAACATGCGTCATGACAAGTCGGGTCCGCTCGATGATGAACTCACCATCATGACCAGCCGATCTGAGACCACTAAATCCCCTCCAGAGCAACCTCCAACACGACCAGATTCCGAGAAGAGTAACCGCCAAGTTGCTGACACCACTTCGGCTAGCAAGAAAATAAGATTTCGTTGGACCCCGGAGTTTCATAGCAAATTTGTTGATGCAGTTCAACAGTTGGGGATCAGTTTTGCTTGCCCATTGCGCATACTCGAAATCATGAACGTGCCGGGACTGACTAAAAATATGGTCAAGAATCACCTTTGGCGCTACAAGAAACTACTGAGAGATGGACGAGCGTCGCTAGACCAAGATAGAGGCGGTTCAACACGACCAGATTCCACGAAGAGTAGCCGCCGAGTTGCCAACCCTACTTCGGCTAGCAAGAAAACAAGGTTTTATTGGACCTCGGAGCTTCATAGCAAATTTGTTGATGCAGTTCAACAGTTAGGGATCAGTTTGGCTCGCCCATCGCGCATACTCAAGATCATGAACATGCCGGAATTGGATAGAAATAAAGTCAGGAACCACCTTTGGTGCTACAAAAGACTACTGAGAGATGGACGAGTGGCGCTAGACCAAGAGAGAGGCAGTTCAAGTTTAAACGATGAGCATGGCTGTGATCGCAATCCTCATGAAGCAGGAAGCATCCAATCACCTCTTAACACCG
Source organism: Rhodomyrtus psidioides (assembly GCA_021437785.1). Taxonomy (NCBI): domain Eukaryota; kingdom Viridiplantae; phylum Streptophyta; class Magnoliopsida; order Myrtales; family Myrtaceae; genus Rhodomyrtus; species Rhodomyrtus psidioides. The sequence goes on along the minus strand of JAILYB010000074.1, from coordinate 2,538,448 downwards.
ATGAGACTGACAATTACACGGTCGATTGTTCAGGCATCAATCAGAGTACTCCCATGGGTTATCCCAGTACTCCTCAGGAGTATGTACCGCAATTTCAGCAAATCGGGACTCCCCAGTCTGAGCACCGACTGGCCGTTAATACTAGTCCTACAGCGGATCTAACACTGGCAGGAGATGCACATACAATCTTGCGAGACGATTACGGAGATTCCGGCTCGAAGAATCAGGTGGTCCATGACGAAAATGGCAAAAAGATTCCTTCTCCAGTAGTCGACAATACTCAACCTGAGTGTCAGTCGCTCGATGGTTCAGACGATCTCCTTGAAAACATCTATTCTTGGTTCGATCGGCTGAATTCCCCCCTGAGTTACCCTGGTACTCCCCAAGAGTATGTACAACAATTTCAGCAGGTATGGACTCCCCAATTTGAGCACCAACCGATCGTTAGTGTTATTCCTACGGCGAATCCAACATCGGGTACAAACCTACTGGACAACGATGAAAATACCAACTCGAGAAGTGAGGTTGTTCATGACGAAAGTAGTGTGAGGAACCCATCGCCAACGGTTGAGGATGCCCGACTTGGGCGTCAATGGCTTGAAATTTCAAGCGAGTCCCTCAGTGAGCAACTCGGCGTGTGGATCACGCATAAACCGAGAAACCAGGTTGTTCATGCCGAAAATGGGAGAAGTCCGTCACCAGCAATTAAGGATGCTCAACTTGGACGACTCGAGCGGTCGGACGATCTCCTGAATGAGCAACTCAGCCTATGGGTCAAGCATTTTGGAACAAGTGCATCTTCGCAGTCGTGACCGGTACCGGCGACCGGACATCTGGTTCGAAGCTCGTGTGCTAAATCATTAGAAGGCTCAGGAGAGTGAGAGGTGAATACATCGAATGAATGTGTTACGGATTTCGTTGTAAAGTTCCCGCGGGAACATTGTAATTAACGCTGAAAACTAACCGCTCTGAGTGTCAACATTACCCTTTGAACGTCTTCGAGCCAAGGGCCATGGATTAATCACTTAATCCGTGGAGCAAATTCCATGAACGATGACTATCACCCGCGGAGCATAATGGGATCTACCCCCATTCAGCACGAAATACGTTTGGTCACGAAGCCTCCCATTTGGTAAAACGATGTATCGTTCCTAAACGATCTTCAACCGAATACCAAAGTAATGTCTCATTTCTTTCCCTTCTCAGGTGTTAAACGTGGATAAATCACCCAAGGAGCAATCTGTTCAAATAACAAAACAGACGTTGCCCAACCGGGGGCAGCTGAACCATTGATATTGCAAATATTCCAAGCATGGATAAGCGGATTTGATAGACGTGGTTCATATCAATACGCGACGTCAGAACGGGATGAGAACCAAGAGTAAAGTTGTATTGTCCCAATTTGTCTTCAATTTGGGAATATGAGTTAACACTTGCTATTTATCCTTGATAGGGACTCACCATCAAGGAGGAAAAATTTTGACAACCTGTGTGCACTCGCAGGGGCACACGACCGAGGGTAAGATGTATCGTTCTAATTTTTTGAAAAATTCATGAACGAACAATAACATGTTTCTTCCGCATTTTCAGGGATCTCCAGCCGCGGGGGACAGGTAAGTATCCCTTTCCCCAATCCATTGAAAATGTTGAATAAAAAATAGAGAAGAAAAGAAAAGCTTTTAGAATCTGATGTCTAGAAAAGACATAGGATTCTAACTTCATTGGCATTCATGTTTTGAAACATGAGGTTATCTGAACATGCATTGGGCATCATAAAATCCCATTGACGGGTAAAATTTTTGGAGAAAACGAAAGAGATTTTTCCAATCAAAAGTTGTTCAAAACTTTCAAAAGGACGTTTTCTCAAAAGACGAGAGGCAAAGCCTAGTCCAAACACGTCCTATACACACTTAAGAGAGAAATGGAGCGGATAAGACAGCAGAATCTGGACCTACGGAAGTAGGGACCATTCGCAGCGATTACATGGGTTGGGACGACGGAGGCATTCGTTTCATATCCCCCAAACACTACAGGTGACCGTTGATAACCCCTTTGAACGGCGGTTTTCATTCTTAACCCTGTCAAGAACCACCCCACATCGGGGCAAAATGGAGGTGAGTCCAGCAGCATCAGGAGAAAATGGTTAGAAATTTTCTTGCTCGGACTAACATTAATCTTTGTGTGTTGTTTATATGGTAATCCAAGTGCCATAGGATGATGAGAAGCATTCATTTCTCTATCCCACACACCGAATCCTTTGCATAGCCAAGTTGAGCCTGCAGAATCATTTCATAAACCCGTTGGTGATCATTGCACATTCCAAGACGGATGCAGCATCACTTCAGAAACGAAGAAGTTCAAGACTTAGGGTTTGCAAAAGAATTCCTAAGTTAATGTTTAACCTTGTTAGACCTTTGATCATAGGTCTAACGCGATCCTATGAAGATGAGAAAAAGTGGGATTTCAAAAATGAATGAGAAAAATCCACGGCATCGAGAAAAAGCAAAGTGCCTGGTAAAAGCAAGGCCGATGCTCATGAAAGCTGTTTGCTTGATCCCCAGTGAAACTTGGATGAAAAAAAAAAAATTCTTAAAGGAGTCAAATAAAAAAAGCTGCTCCCCAAATGCTGCCAAGCACAGAACAAAGACATGGAGAGAGTCGGTCTCTGAATGCAACAAGGGACGCTCTCTAAAGAGCTGGTGCACACCTCAAAATCGGTTGTACACCTCAAAAACTAAAGATGCAGAAAGGAAAAGACAGGAGGTAAATCAGCAATGATCACCAATGTCAAACTCGTCATGAATTCTGGGCCAAAAACAAGCCTTTTTCGGTCCCCAATCCTACCAACATCATAACCCTGAAACAGTCTTCTCTGACTAAGACACTTGGGTTAACATACAGCTCAGCTCGAAGAAGTACGAGCAAGACTATTTCTTTCTCATTTTGCAGGGTTCTTGACTTGTAAACCCGGAGCAGATGGTGAAAACTTTCATTCAATGACCTTGACTCAAAAGTGAGTCCCCCTTGAAGACCAATATCCAAGCCCAACATTACGGTCCCGTGGAAGACCTCCCGACCGATCAAAATGTATGCGCTGCGAATGAGCCTAAAACCTAGGCACGGGTTAGTAGGGAATCGAGTGTATCCCCTATAAAAAAACACGATCGCAAAACAGGTGAGAAGACCTCATTGTCGAGAAATATTCCAATTGATGTTTTGAACAAACTCTTTTTGGAATTTTCAAACTGTTGATCCAGATTTTCCGTGCAAGGGATTTGTGATCACATTTGCATGTTGCAAGAATGCTTTGGATAACCCCCAGCATCAAAATGCACATTTCATGATTAAAACTTAAATCATACGGTTTTGTCAAAATGGACAGCCGTGGTCTTCCCAAAGATTACTAACGTTTTCTTGGTGAAGAAAAATCTTTCAGGCTCAAACTTATGCAGGATACTTGGAGAACCCAACTCCCAGAATGTCGCCTCAACAGACTCAAGTGAAGTTTTGTCAAAATAAAATCTTTCACTGCTTCAAAAAACTGAATTCCCGACAAACTTCGGGGTCTCAAAAAAAGGGGAAGAAAAATCCTTTTAAAAGAAAAAGTCCTATCAGACGTGGAGAACCCTCGTCCCAGGACCCATTTTCAAAATATCAAACAGTCTCATCGGACGTGGAGAACCCTCGTCATGAGACCCCTTTTCAAACATGGTAGATACCGCATGAAGGGTCAACACAAGGTAGAAACCGCCTGAAGGGTCAAATCAAAGGTAGAAACCGCCTGAAGGGTCAACTCATGGTAGAAACCGCCCGAAGGGTCAAATTAAGGTAGAAACCGCCCGAAGGGTCAACTCATGGTAGAAACCGCCTGAAGGGTCAACTCATGGTAGAAACCGCCTGAAGGGTCAAATTAAGGTAGAAACCGCCTGAAGGGTCAACTCAAGGTAGAAACCGCATGAAGGGTCAAACCAAGGTAGAAACCGCCTGAAGGATCACATTAATGGTAGAAACCGCCTGAAGGGTCAAACCAAGGTAGAAACCGCCTGAGGGATCACATTAATGGTAGAAACCGCCTGAAGGGTCACATATGGTAGAAACCGCCATAAGGGTCAATTCATTGGTAGAAACCGCCATAAGGGTCAACTCATTGATAAATATCGCAGTAAGGATCAACACAAAGGTCTGATCCACCATACGGATCAAAATCCTTGGCAAATCCCAAAGCGTGGGATGCGCCTTCCTTAGGTTCCTACCAGTTAGGAATCCCATCATGGTATGACCTACCATACAGGTCAGAGCTTAATCTCCCTAGGATATTCTGAATGACGAGTCCTAGGCATCTTCTTGAAAGTCGTCGCAACCGGCAGCATCCGACAGGTGAGCTTCAGGTAAGCCTCTCTCACTCCGGCCCATGTTCAAATTGTTAGAGCAAACCGGGGATTGATTTGAGCTTTTATCAATAGGCTTAAGAATCCGATGTCATAACATTTCTTCTCTTATTTTTCCAGTTGAGTCGGTTAGGAATCAGGTGCCACCTTATCTTTGAGAGAAACCTCTAACGAGATTCCTCTCAAAGAGGGGCAGCTGTTGACACCTGATTTTTTTACCATTTATTATTGTGATTTTTATTCTTTAAAATTAATTAAAAATATCAAAAAAAGTCATAAAATCACAAAATCAACTTTGAAAGCCTTGGTTTAACCTTAGGAATCAATTTTGAACAAAAAATATTTTTCGGTATTTTTAATATTTTTCGAGTTTATTTAATTATAAAAATACCAAAAAAATCAGAAAAATACCATTCGTGGTCAGAAAAATACCCAAAAATATTCGATAATTTTGTTTTAATTTCCTCTTCAAGTGTGTCACTTTAAATCTCAAAAATTCGGCTCGGGTCACTATGTTTCTTCACAAACATAAACCCGAACCGAGCCTAAAAAAAATCATTTTCGAGTCTTTTAGTTTTCAATTCTCACTTTTTATAAGCTATGACATTGGATTCTAAAGTCTTAAAGTGCAATTAGGTCAATTTGCCCTCCAATTTAATCAATTTTTACCAAAAGGGCTTAATTGCACATTTTTCTTTCAATTAGTCCCCAGTTTCACGGATGTATACGTATGCTCTACGTATTTATACGTCATACGTATTTATACGTTATGCATATTTGTACTGTTTGGTAACCTCTTTAACTCTTGTAATAATAATAATGGTTATTATTTTTAACACCTTTGTTAGTGCCTTTTTTTTAGCATTTTTGTATTGTGAGTGCTATTGCTAGTGCTATTTTTAAATAGCATTTTTTGTATTATAAATTGTGAGTGCTATTGTTAGTGCTATTTTTAAATGACATTTATTTATCATAAATTGTTAGTGCTATTGTTAGTGCTATTTTTAAATGGCATTTATTTATCATAAATTGTGAGTGCTATTATTAGATAGAATTTATAATTGTTAGTGCTATTTTTAAATAGCATTTTTGTATTATAAATTGTGAGTGCTATTGTTAGTGCTATTTTTAAATAGCATTTTTGTATTATAAATTGTGAGTGCTATTGTTAGTGCTATTTTTAAATGTCATTTATTTGTGAGTGCTATTTTTAGATAGAATTTATAATTGTTAGTGCTATTTTTAAATACAATTTATTGGAAGGTATTTTTGGCTATAAAAGGATGGCAAGAGTTTTGAGGTTGGAGGGGGGAGACATTTTGTAGAGTGTGCAAATTTTTGAGAGCTTAGAGAGAAGAACACAAACACTCTCTATATTCTCATAATCTTGAGCGAGCAAAATATACTAAGTTCGGAATATTGATTCCGCATATTGCTAGCACAATTGTTGTGGAGTTATTAGTCGTCTCCCCGTTCGTCAATTGGTGGTGCGTCCGAACTAGATGCCTAACACTTGTGGAGGCTGAGATCGAAGAACATCGAACCGACACCTCCGTTCAAGCACGCTACGAGAGGTAATCTATTTACTCCCTTTGAGACTTTGTGATTTTTTTTGATTGAAATGCACGAAGTACGCCTCTGGAGATACATGTGTGGGTTGTTATTTATTTCCGCTACGTGTTACGTGGATCCCAACAGTGGTATCAGAGCCAATCCTTAGGTGTTTTCGTGCATTTAATTGATTTTTTGCAATTTTTGCAATACTATGGCCAATATGTATTAACGAATTGTTCGTCTTACATGGCTAATGGAGATTGATTATTTTATATGATAAATTAATCAACGTAGCAAAAATTGAGACTAAATCAATTTTGAATCGAAAATTTATGGCTATCTTATTTTACGTAAAAATTCTGAATATGATTCAACGTAGAATTTTTATTGTGCCTTCCTAAGTTTTAAATTGTGAATTTATTACTTACGTGAAAGGGTGGTGATCATGGAAAAATCCCTAATCAATGTGATTGATGTATATATGAATGTATGATGATTATTTATATATTTGGGGTTGTAATTATTAAATGGAGGCTGCGTACTCCTTTTATTTTTCATGTAATCTTTATTTTTAGCATAGTCAATTGTTGATGTAAATGCTACGAGGATTACGTGGAGGAGCCTTTTAAGTCGGCGAGCTCTTTGGGGCCCAATTCTTGAAGAGTTCAAGAAACCAAGAAGAAGCGAAGAGCGGCTCTCCGTTATTAAAATATTAAAATGATTATATGTGGTCTCATTGGCTCGAGACCCATTAAATCATAATTCCATGATCACCACGTAGGATAGATATTTATGTGATTGACATATATTTATTTATTATGATTACGTGAGCATGTTAAACTGGTTAATGTGCAAAGTCAGACTTACCTCACCCAAAATTGTGCCTGCATGAAATCCTAGTTAGGAAAATCACTCGCATTAGGTACCGAAAGGGCGTTGGTAACGACACCAGCGTAACCAAGTCCCCGAACCCAAAATCTCTGGTTCCGTAGAACTGATCGATCTCTCCCAATCGATCGGTAAGGTTTCCGGTCTACCCTCCAAGAAAGACCGGTGGCGACTCCAAATGCATGCACAAGTTGCACATGCCACCACGACCACACTAAGGTCGAAAGCGATCGACTCTTATCGTTGAATCCTCCTGAAAAATACTCCCGCCGCGATTTGGTATGGGCCTGGGAGGGCTCGCACCGATCCAAGACCCGTGATCGGTAATCCATTAGCCGCGTCCGCTTCCGGATGGGTCGCGACATTGACAACCAGATGTGTTCAGCCTATCGAAATACTCGTAAGGCAACGCTCTCAAGAAAAGGTCGACCAGCTCATCCTCTGGAATGGACGGTTTGACTTGTGTTGCTAAGGCCCGCCATCTTTGAGCGTAGGCACGGATTGCCTCATTCCTCCCTTTAGTGGTCCTCAGCAATTCTTCTCTGGAAGGGGCTGTAGCAGTATTGAACTTATATTGATGTAAAAAGTCCTCCGCTAGGTCTTCCCATCCATCATAGTCCTCCAAATCTAATTCGATGAACCAAGCCAGAGCAGCACCCGCCAGACTCTCTTGAAACGTGTTCATCAGCAAGGGAACGTAGTCAGAAAAAAGTGCCATTTTGCGTAGGTAATATTTTAAGTGGGCTCGGGGGCAGCTCGTCCCGTTGTATTTTCTGACGAAATCGGGTTCTTTATAGTCTAACGGCGCTTCAATTTTTGCAAATGGTGATATCTTGTCAAATCGAGCCAGCTCATACCCTTGGCTGCTTAGGCATTCCTCTATCTTCGCTAGCCTCTTTGCGCCTTCTTCGATTTTGCCCGGGGGTTTCTCATTTTTGTCTTTTTCTAGGTCGATGACTGCAGACACGGCCTTCGGTAGTGCATCAGCTGCTAACACTCGATTAACATTCTCGGCCACATTCTCTTCCCGAGTTCGCGCCACATTCGAAGCATTGGGGGGTGCGGGCGGAGCATCCTGGCTGAGGTCATGATTTCTTTCTTGTGCAGCCACCATCATGGCTTTCATTTCTGCTAGCATAGTGGCCATTGACGCCATCTGACCTTCCAAACTATTCACGCGAGATCCCAACTCCTCTTGCTCCATTCTGGCTCGGAGACGAGTTATAATACGAGTTATTCTTGGTTCCGTGATTAAAGCTACCTGCCCTGTGGTAGGTAGAAAGACGTGTTAGCATATGGAAAAAAAGTTATACTGAGTTCAAGGGGTGAAAGGAATGATACTTACAAACCTTTTGAAGGGGGTAAGACATGTCAAACACATCGATCATGCGCATGTAAACTTGTGAAGTTTTGACACCTAAATGGTGGGGTTCCTGAGGCTTAAAGGCTCCCACCTCGAGTTCTAGAAAGGGTAGGTTCCATTGCACAACTATCGTTGCATTGGGACCCAATCCATAGTTCGAAGTGAGCGAAATTAAAAATGGATTACCCCGTGTTTTTCCTCACGGAGGTTCCATTTTCAATTCCTTCTATTGTTTGCTTATAGGGGCGCCCGGGGTTTTAGGCGCGGTTGTATGTGTTCAGGTGTCGTAATCATCACAATGCAAGTCATGCATAACAGTTTATCAATCAGCGCTTCAAATCACCCACACAACATACATTCCTACGCCAACCTGCATAAAATAATGTAAATCACGGACTACACCCCTTATTTCTCCAATCTGCAAAAACGTTTAACACCTCAAGGATTAAAGTACATACTTCAATTTGAAGAGCGTCTGCATAAAACAATCAACTTTTTAATCGGCTCAAGTCCACTAAATGGTTAAGAACCAGTCCCCAGCGGAGTCGCCAGTCTGTCGCGACCCTCTCGAGGTTCGCCGTGGGCTCTCGAGGGCTAATGGGCCGTCCAGTCTGGTCGGACGCAGGCCTCTCCCAAGGCCCGTTACCCAAATCGCAACGGAGGTATGCGTAGTCGGCCTTCAGTGTGGTCTAGTGACATGTGCTAAGTGTGCATGCCATGGAGTCGCCACCAATCATTTTTTTGGAGGGTATGATTGGACCACCCTATTGAATAGTCGGGAGTTTCTATTCAATTCTACGATAACCAGAGAAATGGGTTCGGGGACTTAGTTACGTCAACTGTCAGAGTTGACGCCCTTTCGGTACCTAAGTTGATTGAATTTTCTGCAATTTTTCTCAAATTTTTTTTGAATTTTTCCTTAATATTCACTTTTTTTGAATTTTTTTTATTTGATTTTTTTTATTATAAATTTCCTGAAAATAAGTCCCAACTGAACGGTCCCTAAGGCTGCGTATGGTAGCGTTTCTGTTCCAGGGAGCATTTTTTGAACAGAAACATTTTTTTGTGTTTCTGTTCAAAATTACGATTTTTAGGAAAAAAACGCGTTTGGTAATTTAAAAAAAAACACTTTTTTCAGTCGCCGACCGGAGATGGGCAACGGCCGGCGGCGGGCGACCGGCGGCGATCGGCGGCGGCGACCAGCGGCGATCGGCGGCGGTGGAGTCCGGCGGCGGCGGCGACCGGCGACCGGCGGCCGGCGGCCGGCGACGTCGACCGTCGGCGGCGGCGGCCGGCGACCGCGACAGCGTACGGCGGCCGGCGACCGCAATGACGTACGGCGGCCGGCGACCGTGGCCGGAGACCGGCGGCCGGCGACAGCGGCCGGCGACGGCGGCCGACGTTCGTCAACGGTCGGCTTTTAGCGAGGCGGCGAGTGGTAATCGCGTCGGCGACGATGGATGGTGGTTTCAAAAGTGTTCCAAAAAGTGTTCCCAAATCCCAGAAGCAAGTTTTTTTTGTTCCTTCAAAAGTGTTCTTTGGCACAAAAGTGTTCCGCGGAACACTTTCGGAACATTTTTGAACCATACGCGTTTCTGCTCCAAAAGTGTTCCCGGAACACTTTTGGAACAGAAACAGTTTCCCCAGCCACCATCCATACGCAGCCTAACTCGCCACGTGGCGTCTCGGTGACAATCGAATCATTTTAATTATTGTAAAATTCGAAATTTATTTCTTTTAATGTTAAAAATATTTTTTTTTATTCTGAAAATTATCGGATCACGACACGTGGCTCATCTGCAACCATCCAATCTAGCATTTTTTTTGTTTTTGTTTTTATAGGACGCAACACAATGCAAAAAAAAATAATAAAGAAGATATTAAGTCATTATACACCATAAACATAAGCAAAGGAGATGGGATCCGGTGAATTTTACGACGTCGGAGTCCGTCGGTGCTCGTGCAACAATGTGTGGGGGGTATAAACCACCAGCAGGAGGCTCGGCCTTCCGATTCTGGGGTAGCACAATATAATTTACAGAAAATAAATAAATAAAACACCTTAGACACCAATAGGAGGCTTAGCCTTCCGATTCTGGGTCTTTTATGTGAAATATAGAAATGCTATGACATAAAGTAAATACACAGCAAATATTTAGACACCAACAGGAGGCTCGGCCTTCCGATTCTGGGTCTTTTATGCGAAATATAGAAATGCTATGACATAAAGTAAATACGCAGCAAATATTTAGACACCAACAAGAGGCTCGGCCTTCCGATTCTGGGTCTTTTATGCGAAATATAGAAATGCTATGACATAAAGTAAATACACAGCAAATATTCAGCAACCTTAAAATTCCAGAACATAGCCTATCATCTTAGGAAGCCATCACCGAAAATTTTACCTTAAAAGGAGTCCAAATGAGTGAGATATGACCACAATACCTCAATTCGCTCGATTTTCGTCGACTGTTTTTCAAAAAATCACCATAATTTAACCAGATCTCGAAAATTCACGAAACCAACGGGAAATTGTTAAGGACATCTTAACTTAACCTGTGATGGTCAGAGGGGGGCGCAAAGGTCGCCGGAAGGGCTGATCGTGGAGGACGACGGCGGCGGCAGAAACTGGTCGTTACAGGGTCAGCAGCGATCTTTGCTCATTCAAACGGCTCCATCGGACGAATGGCTGGGCCAAATGAGCCTTATAATATATCCCTGGAAAGATAAGACGATAAGCTTTCTATTGGAGGTGGTTTCAACTCGACCTGATATTGGACGACGGAGTTATGACCGGAACAGTGAGATGGTTCGGGAAAGGGAGAGGAGAGATGAAGAAGAAGAAGAAGAAGAAGAAGAAGAAGAAGAAGAGGAAGAAGAAGAGGAGGAGGGGGGAGATAAATAGGCAGCGGGAAGGAGAGAGGGAGTGGGGAGAGAGAGAGAGAGAAAGAAAAAAAAATATAATAATAATAAAATAATAAAATAAAAAAAATAAAAAAAGTAAAAATAAAATAAAATAACAAAAAGAGAAGACAAAATCATTAGTCCCCTTTTCCTTTTAATCATTACTAATATTTTTGTCAAATTCAATTTTATGGTGATCAGAGAACACCTAAAATCAAACCTGAATTTTACTATTTATGAGGTTAGAAAATAGATAAAATAAAAATAAAAATACCGACTATTTTTATATATCTTTGTGACCTCAAATATTATTTTTCTTGATTTTCTTGATTTTCTTTTTCTTTCTTTTTCTTTTTTTTTGTATTTTTCGAAAATATATAAAAAAATGAAAATTATGAAAATTATTTTTTTGGTCAAAATGGTTCATTTAGCTTGGCTAAGGTCACCAAAATTGATTTTTCAATTTTTTCAACTTTTTATGGATTTTCTATGAATTTTCAAAATAAAAATAAAAATAAAAATAAATAAAAAAAGTTGATCAAAATTTAGGTGTCAACAATCAAATAGTGATTAAGAAAAAGAAACAGAAAAATAAAAAAGAGTTGCGAAAAAGAAAGTTAATCTTTTTTAGATTTAAAAATACCATCTTGAAGAGGAAATTAAAATAAAAATATCAACTATATTTGTGTATTTTTCTGACCATGAATGATATTTTTCTAATTTTTTTGGGTATTTTATAATTAAATAAATTTTAAAATTTTAAAAATATGAAAACTATTTTTAATTCAAAATTGGTTCCTAAGGCTCAGCCAAGGCTTTCAAGGTTGATTTTGTAATTTTTATGATTTTTTGTTATTTTAAAATTAATTTTAAAAATAAAAATAATTATAATTATAATTATAAATCATGTTTCAACAAGAACTGAAAGTATAGAGGAAAAATTCATAGAAGTATATCGTGGAAAATAATGATATGCAAAAGTGTTCCGGAACACAAAAACTAACTTTTTTTTTGTTCTGAAAAGTGGTCCAAAAGTGTTCCGGAACACAGAATCAGAATCATAATTATTTGCATTACCAAACATGTTTCTGTTCTTTACTGTTCCCGGGAACAGAAACAGAGAAACGAGAATACTGCCAAACAGACCCTAAGGCTGCGTTTGGTGGTCGGGATTTCTGATCAGGATATGATTGAATAGGATATGATAAGAAATCCAGGGATTTTTCCATATCCTATCTACTGTTTGGTGAACTACGGATTTAAAGTCGAATACATCAGTCGATCACCCCTTGCAATACATGAAATCCTAGTACAAAACCGACAACTAAGGCTGTGAAGTGAGCTCGATACCAACGAATCACTAAATTACCTTACCACCATGCTTCTGAAGCTCCGACACAGCAAAATAGCCTATGTTCATCTCATCCGCACTGTCCTACACCACATCGCACACCACCCATCGAATTTCAAACACATCGTCGGTCATAAGAACTCAAGATTTACAGAAACAGGACAAGAGCAAAAAAGAGCTTATAGCAGGGCACGTTCTTTCTCGATCGCTGCTTTGTTTCTCATCTACTCCCCGGGAAAGCCAAATGGTAAAGGAAAAAAAACAAATCAGCTCAACAACATTCTCGTACGACCAGATTGAACTTGAATCGATGCCGAGGACGGACAAGGAGAGAGAACCTGGTAAATGTCGAGGAAGCGGGTCGAGGTCATCTGGGCTAAATGCTGCGGAGGCAGAGAGGCGACGAGCTCCTCATTGCACGAACAACTTAGAATGCAGAGCCGACGTTCTGTTCGCAAAGCTTCGACCAATCAATCGATTGGATTGCAGCATCTCTTCCTTCTTCGACTCTGCCTATAAAAATGCAGGCTTTCCACTTCCAGTCGGACATGTCTGAGGTAGAGAGGTGGTGGCTCGCTTTGTCACGTACGAGAGTCGGAGAATCTCATTGGGGCGCGATTCCGACTACTTCATCCAGAAGGAAAGGGGATACGGTGACCGCGACGGCGGCGGCGTCGACGACGACGACGACGACGAAGAAGGCGGCGAAACCGAGGGCGTAGGGGATGACGGGGAGATCGAGGCAAAGGTGGATGGTGGCGGTGGTGGTGGTGGGGTGGGAGAAGAGGAGGGAGAAGAGGAGGGAGATGGAGTTGAAGAAATCCTATCCGGCCTTATCCTACCCCCCTCCTTCGGATTTTTTTTTTATCCGGGCTATATCCCCTTTATATCCGACCTTATACTATCCGGAACACCTACCAAACACGGGATATGATAAAACATATCCTATCTCGAGTTTTATACGGACGACCAAACGCAGCCTAAGTGAATAATTTTTATCTGGTTCTTTTTCATTTATCAAGTTGGGCCTACGCCTAAAAAAGTTAGGCCCAATTTGTTCAGAAGTGGCAGTATTGTGGTGGCTATAATATGGATGTTAGCGTGACGAGAGTCTAATTATTGGAGCGGGGATCAAATACTATCAAACTAGGAATGTATCATAAAGAGTTCCAAAATTTCAAACACTGAAGAGCCTTAGTGTTCACTATCCAATGGGTCAAGCTGTTTTCAAATGAAACCCCCACTTACAATGTCCTTAGCTTCGCAGATAAAAGTAGCAGTTTAACCTCACGACTCCAATTGTTACCTTGGGTCAACATTCTCAAATATCAAGAGAGTAAAAAAAGAAAGAAAGAAAGACAAAATCCTTACCCTTCCAGATGTCCCCAATGAAGGAACTTTTCTCCATGCTAGTGCATCCAGGATTCCTTGTAGCTTATCTACAATGTATATGATGAAAAAGACCCAAGCAGACTATGTTGAGGTCCCCGGACCAAACAATAACCAGGCTTGAACAAAAGATGTTGAAACACATGAGGGTTCCCTTGTTAGGAGGAGTGTGGACCCGTGCATTTGAGAGAGCTGGTGGCCCTAATTTCTGCTTTCTGAGTAGCTTTCCAAGACAAAAAGCCTCTCAACCATTCCACTGATTTTCCATATTCTCAATCAAAGCAAAGAACAATCAAGTTTGCTCTCCCCTTCCGACAACTACCAAAATTCAATGTAATCACAGGAGCGCTACTTTTAAGTCATTAGGACCGATTTGGGGGAAAAAAGCGAACTCCATGCACTACTTCTCCGTACTAATTTTCTTTCAAAATGTAAGTGAGATTGTGTCAATGAGTGCTAAGCGACACTTGTTAAGTAGTTAACTGAGAATAATCCAATTTTCAATGGATGGATTGTACATAATTTATGGAAAAATCAATGCATGAAAAGATGCAAAGTTTTCCAAATTGATTGTTTAGCAAGTTTGGCCACTCGTTAAGAAAATTAGGGAAATTTTCAAAAAAAAGTTCCAAGTGCCTTCAATTTTCTCAAATAAGGACCTGAAGTTGACATTGTTTCAAATAAGGGCCTAAAGTGCTTAAATCCTTTCAAAAAAAGGGCTTAAATGAAGGATAATTCAGTCGTTTAATTCTTCTTCTTCTTCCCTCTCCATCTCCATCGTCACCATATATAGTTCTTTTTCTTCTCTCTTTCCTCTTTCCTTTAATCCAGTTCTGCATCCCTCCCTTCCGTTGGTTCTGTAGGCTGTAGGGCGACTAAGGCTGCGTATGGTAGCGTTTCTGTTCCAGGGAGCATTTTTTGAACAGAAACATTTTTTTGTGTTTCTGTTCAAAATTAAGATTTTTGGGAAAAAAACGCGTTTGGTAATTTAAAAAAAAAAAACACATTTTTCAGTCGCCGACCGGAGGTGGGCGACCGGCGGCGATCGGCGACCGGCGGCGGCGGCGACCGGCAGCCGGTCGCGACGGTGGCGGCGGCGGCCGGTCGCGGGGGCGGCCGGTCGCGGCGGCGGCCGGCGACGGTGGCTGCCGGCGGCGGGGGCCGACGGCGGCGCCCAGCGGCAGCGCTCGGCGGCGGCGGCGACCGACGGCAGCGACCGGCAGCGACGGCCGGCGGCGGCGACCGGAGGCGGCGGCTGCGACCGGCGGCGGCTGGCGGCGGCGGCCGGCGACCGGCGAACGGCAGCAGCCGAACGGCGACCGCGACGGCGTACAGCGGCCGGCGACGGCGGCCGGCGACCGGAGGCGGGCGACGGCGGCCGGCAACCGTCGACGGTGGACTTTTAGCGAGGCGGCGAGTGGTAATCGCGTCGGCGACGATGGATTGTGGTTTCAAAAGTGTTCCAAAAAGTGTTCCCAAATCCTAGAAGCAAGTTTTTTTTTGTTCCTTTAAAAGTGTTCTTTGGCACAAAAGTGTTCCGCGGAACACTTTCGGAACATTTTTGAACCATACGCGTTTCTGATCCAAAAGTGTTTCCGGAACACTTTTGGAACAGAAACAGTTTCCCCAGCCACCATCCATACGCAGCCTAAGAGGAAGGGGTAAAAAAGGGAACTCCAAAGGAGACTTTAGAGAACTCAACTGAACATCAAATAAAAAAAAAAAAGATCTCAACGCCCCTCGAGCTTCGTCGTTCGGTGACCTTCACCGAAACCTATCCTTCTCGGACAGGGGACGCCTTTCTTCTGCCTGTTTTTAGACGTAGGTGTCGTTCTGAGCGAACCCACGTGGAGAAGACTGAAGAAGGAGGAGACAGAGAGCTCGGTTCGGGAGGCAGTTTTGAAAAAAAAAAAAAAGAGAGAGAGAAAGGAAACAAGGGTCCTGCTCCCTCTTGGTCAGCTTCGCATAACCCCTCTTACCTCCACGCTCCCATGCTTCTAACTTCACAGAACAACAACAAAAAATGAGAATGGGAGAAAAGGAGTAGTCCCAAGCATCATGATGCGAGCCCAGCTAGTCGATCCTTCGTGACTGTCTGCCGATGCTGCCCTAACGACCTTGATCGCCTCCATGAACCAATGTGAACGAGCGAGTCAGAGTCTTCTCTTCGGCCAATGCCTACCATGAGTTCGACGGGAGGACTTCACTGAGAACATTGAGTTTTCCTCGAGTTTGGTTCGGCTTCGGGCTCAGTTCCGTGGCTTTCCGTTTATCTTCGGTTGCATTCGCCCACATGCGTGTTCGAGTTCGTAACCGTCGGCACTCTGTATCGGCAATCGTGGATGTAGTCCAGCGGGAGTGAAGCACCACCCCGGCAACTTAGCGGAGGCCAGGAGTTGACGAGGGACGGCTGCAGAGAGAATCGTTGAGAATCCTTTCGTTTTTCTTTTCGGCTGCTTAGTTGAACTCTCTAAAGTTTCACTGGAAGTTCCCTTTTTTTTCTTCCTCTCAGTCGCCCGACTCGTCCCAACCAAGGGAAGGGAGGGGATGCGGAACTGGATTAAAGGAAAGAGGAAAGAGAGAAGAAAAAGAACTGTACATGGTGGTGGCGATGGAGATGGAGATGGAGATGGAGATGGAGAGGGGAGAGAGGAGGGAAGAGAGAGAAGAAGAAAAGAAAAATAAAAAATAAAAAACAATTAAAGGACTGAATTGCCCTTTATTCAGGCTATTTTTTAAATAATTTAAGCACTTCAAGCATTTATTTGAAATAATATCAGCTTCAAGTTTTTATTTGAGAAATTGAGGACACTTGGGGTCTTTTTTTGAAATTTTTTCAGAAAATTAGTTTGAATACGAGAAGGTATGTTGAATTTCAAGAATCATGAAAAAAATTAATATAGTAATGCCTATTGATATTGTATTTATTTTTAGTACTAAATATCTTGACAGACTTTTATTTTTTCTTTTGACTTAATTTAATATTGCTACAGTTTAATCTTGCAACATACGCATTTTGACTTTTCTTAGATGGAAACATATGAAACTGTTGCAATATATAAATCTTCGACATGTAAATTCACATATAAATTTGGTCTTTGCTCTTTATTTATTGTTGTTATTATGATTATGATTATTTTTAATTTTAGGTGTTTTTTTTTTGTTTTGTTTTGGGGGGTGGTATGGTTTCAGAAATGTTAAAAGGAAATTCAAACCGGCCTTAGTTTGGCTTACGATGCTCTACAATCACCCTCTTTCTTTTGTGCTGACTTTATTTCCTTCTCACAGCATTGGCGAGTTCCATTCGACCCTGCGTCTGCATTGCTGTCCAGAAACATCCCCACAAGAACATTAGCCACTCAAATCTAGTGAGATTTGACCCTCATCTCGTAGAGTCAGAGACCCCACCCAATTCTGGGTTAGAGAGAGAGAGAGAAGATGGCCGTGGCCATTGCGCTTGGCCAATCTGCTGCCTTCTCTAAAGCCTTGCTCTTTCTTCACAGAAATGGCAGAAGGAGCTTCACCACGTTCTCGCTGCCTTACTCGTCATCCGCAACTGCCGCTTCTTCTTCCTCCTCGGCATTCTCCTCTGCTGACAAGCTTCGCCGCCAACAATGGAGGGTTCCCGTCGCTTCAGGGCTTGAGCGAGGCGGTGTCAAGATCGCTAGAGACGGTAACGGCTGCAATATTCGCTTAGTGGGGCATTCTTGTTTTCTGGGTTTGTTTGGTTTGCTCCGTTTCTTTCGTGTGATCGTGGTTAGTTTGATAAATACAATCAGAGTTCGCGTTCGCACATGTAAATCCTGGGAATTGATTCTTGGTTCGATATATATGGTGTCTGGCAATAGAATAAGTTGGCCTTTTGTGTATTGGTATATGTAGTTTGATACAAGGCAAATAAGAGGCACTTCATTCTGATGTGTTCTCTTTAGTGAGTTATTTAAAGGAAATGTGACAACCTGGTTCTCTGTATGGAGCTAAACCTGTTTGACAAAATGCCGACTAGAGTTGGGAGATGACGTCTAACTGGATCTTCGTCATTACTGATCTCCTTGACAGTTAAACGTTTAACTACTTTCAATTGTGCAAGACAAATATGTGATTATTGGAAAAGAATTGGCTTGTGTCCAGATGCTACGTGTGCAAAACACGGAATCCTCATCAATGCTTTTAGCTGTCTCATTATGAGCAGGGTGTTTAAGGATTCAAAATATTATCCCACTGCAACTGAAGCGGCTAGTTCATTTTAAGGAAATGATTCTTCTAATGTCATCGAAGAAATTAATAAGTTAAGACAGGGACTTAGAGCAAAGGATTATTGAAACCATTTTGGTTGAGCTTTGCTTGCACTCTGTCAACCCATTCTATCATTGCTCACTATTCTTATGATGATGAATTAGTCAGGGAAATAGGCAATCTTTTCTGTGTGAAGTTGTCTAGTGTGGCTTATCCACTTCACAGAAATCATAGCTCATTTGGCCTGTGTTGAATTTCCTAGGGAAGGGAAAGTCCTGCTAGCTTATCTGCATCGGTGTGATGATAGGTTTGGATCAGTTATTGTGATTAGCATGATAGACTCTGTTATTGTCGAGATATATGGAAAACGTGATTGCGCGGCACGTGCTAGAGTGATGTTTTATGATGGGTGCTCATCTTGCAAAGGCACCGGTCGTCACTTATTTGGGCATTCTCTCTTGGATTGCATGATAAGGGACCCAATCATTTGAAGTTGGTTAGTAATGCTTCCTCGATAGATCATGTCGAACGGAAAAGAAATATTTTGGCTCTTTGGACTGTGCATGATACTGGTCCAAAAGAGGTGGAATCACTAGTTGTTGACCTACTTTGCTATTGGAGTGATGTCATGTCATGTTGTGTGTGTGTAGGTGTTTTTTTTTTTTTGTGGGTGCGTGCCAAACTTCACTCCTGCCGAAGGTATGGATTGTGCTGGACTCTGTACTTTTTGGGGATGATATATGCGTTGGAATGGGACCATCGACAACAACCTTGTGCATCAATGTTTGCTTGAAGACTTTCAGGTGCTATGCAGTTGGGTCCTATCCAACTGAACCATGGATGGAGTTTGAATTTTCTCTTCTGGCCTAATATTTTTTAAAATTGAGGAGCCAAGATAGGTAAGATACATCAAGCTCAGTTTACATGGATGTTATGAAGCTGCGGTTTGTTGCATCTTAAGTTCCTTATGGGTCTATGGTTTTGACGCGGTTAAAGCGTAATACAGGATTTAACATTGGGTCAATGCCATCACTATTATTCAGATGTACTTTGTACTCCAGAAGCTTAAGTGAATTAGCTTCTGTGCATATGTCTTGCCTAGTGATAAGATGGGAGATGTATTGCAACCTGCATGCTCTTCTACAAGAAATCAAATGGCAGAATGATGATAAGACATGTTGCTACGACACCTTGTGGAACTCCTCACTCGCCTTTAGGTGCTCCAAGTGTGGGACAAGAAGTTATCCATGGACAAGCTCTTTGTTGCATGTTTCCTTCTCAAATTGGAATTAGTTATCAGCTGCAACTATTCGATTGTTTCAGTTGTTCAAATGAAGTTGAAATCTACATTATTAGCAGTCGAGTAGAGTGTCGTGAACAATATGAATTTTCTGCCACTGTAAAACATCTACTTCACGTGCATAGATGGCGTTAAGAGGGAAATTGTGAAGTTTTGTTAAGTGCCTTATCTCTTCAGAATATTCAGCCACCTAAAGTATTCAATGCTCAATGTATAATAACTCTCTCACTTGTAGTGGTACTTGGGGAGTACCACTTGTTTGAGGACATTGAGCTAGACATAGGTCGCTCTATTGCCAAGCCAAGGTATGAGTCTTGGAAAGAAATTTGAAAAGTCATGGTTGGGGCATGAAGTATTCTAAAGGAGCGAAGAAGGTGTGCATTTGGAGAAAATAGTATAACTACTGAGATGTATCACAAGGAAGATTTCGTCGTGGAGTAGTGTCATGATCCATGATGTTATAGGTGATGGCATGATTTTAGTGAATGCTAGCAATAGGTGTTGATTATGCTGGTTTCTATTTGTTTTGAAGCATCAGCTGGTTAGGATATTTCATATTGATTATGTATTTTCTACTAAGCCATTGTCATGTGAGTAGCATGTGACTAAGGCTGAATTGTAAGGCCATATAAGCTCATTTTCACTCTGATTATAATTCAACACTGACGAATGGAATTATATCTTCTCTCACCTATTGACTCTTTCCGCTCTCTCTTTGCCTCTCTTCTCATGACTCTGAATTCTTCTTCTCTTACTCATTTTTTTTCTCATGTCAATTCTCTTAGTGCATTACAAATCCTTGTCTTTGTGTGATTGGAATTGTATAGTTTGTGTTGGGGTTTTGGTTTTCCTACGTACAGTTGCACAATTAGATTAATACCCGAGAAGACGAATTTTTGTACTGGCTTTAGTTGAGACTCGTTTTGTTTTAGCAAGTTTCGGAGAAAAGGGTAAAGTTACACTTGGTTTGCTTTTATCTATTGCAAAAAGTGAGGTCTTATTAGTCTTGTTCTCCCATTAGTCCTCTAACGCTACCTAACTGGTAGAATGATGGGAATGCTGGGCTCCGGGTTTCTCTTCATTGTCTTATTCTGAGCATCTGCGATGCTCATGCATATATGTGGCACTGGCAAATTGATTTATGCTCTGAGTTTAATTATGTCTCGGTACTTATGATGAACTGACAAAGTGCATGGATGCTTGATTTTGTGAGTTCCTTGTTTTGTGCATCCAACGTCACCTTCATCATCATATAAGTGATCTATGATGTGTGTTAATGAGCTACTAAGTCTGTGACTATTCTTTGTACTCATGACCTTGTAATTAAATTGGAATGACTGCAGGTGCCTTTTGTTTTCCTTCATGTGGTTATTACTATTTTGTCCCGTTTGTAATTCTTCGGTAGTTCACACATGCGTAAATTGGTGTTTATATTATGTTTTCTGAAGTATGTTGAACAGAGAGAAATTTTTCAATGAAGTGCTGTAACCTGTAGCTATTTTTGAAGTGTAGTTAGAAGATTATAAGGTGGTTTATAAATAATCTTGCTTGGTGTGTGAGCTAATCCCTGCCCTTATACCGCCTGATGAGGAAGTACATGGTTTCAGGATGGGCAGCTTCTCTGCAATGGTTTTATAGATCATGGATGCACATTCTGTAATGCTGTTAGATTTCTACTTGTTGACCATTTGGTGATTTTTGGGTTGCAGATGTCGTGCGAGATGAGCCTACGAACAATATCCCAGACACCATATTTACAAAACTTGGACAGCAGCTTCACAGAAGGGACCGACATCCGATAGGAATTTTGAAGAATGCGATATATGATTACTTTGATACTAATTATGAGAACAAGTTTGACAAGTTTGATGATCTCTGTCCAATCGTCACCGTGAAACAGGTCAGACTGTTTAGTCCATCATGAAAGCTGTGATCTGTATGGTCTTCTTTGGCGAGTCTCTCAGTATAGCATTGACATTCTTTGTCTGTCTTTCTGCCTGTCTCGTACTAGTTCTTTTGAATTTAATCCTTTTCTGTTGTCTTTTTGATTTTTATTTTGATAAGAGGAAGTGCAATGGCGGAATCTGTGTGTGTTGCTTCTCTCGCTAAAGTTCTAATGAATTTCAATATGATTTTGGCATACTTGCATTCCACTCCTGCTATGACACAAGAATCAAAAGAGTATTAGCCACAATCGTTGCAAGGGGAAAAGCACCTCGGTCCATATTTGGGATGGCTAGGAAGTGATACTATCATTTCTACAATCAGAAAGATGATGCAGTTTCAATTTAAGCAATCCTGCTGTTAGATCACGCCAAACATTGAATTGTCGTAGGCTTTTGTGTCCAGTTCTTGCGCCAAATGAAAAGAGAACTCGAGTGATATTCTTCCTAAAGGTGTGCCACCTGTGACTGAGCAATTGTTGAAAATGTCTGATGAGTTGTGATGGCATTTTGATTCCTCTCTTTAGTGCAAGAACTCGAGGTGTTTATGCTCAGGATCTTCTGATCAGTTCTTTTTCAGCTGGCCTCCGACGTTCTTTCACTACTTCCCATCTTCCTGTGAAAGTTGAATTCGGATTAATCTTGAATGAATGAAAGCTAAAAATTATTATCTCAACTTCAGATTTTTCGATCTGGTTCTTCAAGTCTAGCTTTTATGTATACTTCCTGTGGCATATTTTCATGGATTTGAAAAAAATCCTGATGCTATTGAGTCTGATTTGGGTATTTAGGTGTTTGCTGGGAAACGTTCCAACACCTTAACTTTCAAAGGAACTGTCAATGTACATTCTTATGTGTAGCAAAGCAACTGTGAATTTATGTTCCTGAGGGGACTTGATGGTTTCTCTGCTGCATCTCTTTGTTTGGTTTTCTTGGTTCTTGAGAATAATTGTGCTACTCCGTAAGACGATTTCTATTTTAATTTTTTTCCCACCAGTAAAATATGGCCACATGAATTGATCCTACCTATATCGACAGGAGTTAGGTGTAGATATGTTCATGTACTTTGTATATTTAATCTAATGCTTAGTTATTGAGAGAAGGTTCTGTATAGACGTAGGCCTCAGATTGGCAACTCTTACATATACCAGGCAGTGCGACAACCAGGAAAATGTTGTCATGAGATTCACTAGTGTTTACATTGAAAGAGAATAATCATATGTAGGTTCCCTTCATGCATTTCTCATACCAATTATAGGTCCTTCCTTCAATTTTTTTTTTATTCATATTAGTTTATTTCCATACTACGACAGCCTAACGGATACACACAAAGTAATGACTGTTATTTCTGGGTAGATTTTAAATGTGCTATTTGTGGTGTTCAGCATAAAAAAGTCATGTAGCCTTAAAGCCCACTAAAGGATTATATAGGACTTATTAACCTAACTGAGTAAACAACATTTAGGATGGTGTTAGGCTCTTCTTAGACTGTGACCCCTTTTGCCGTTCTATGAATGGACAGTCTTATACTATTGACGCTGCTTATGCACAAGGCTAGGTCTCTTGGGTGTCTTCGTCAGAAAGGGCCTTATTTTCTATATATCAGATGTGATCATCATAATTTTCACCAAATGAATGTTTTGATATGTGTTTTAAAAACCGTACTGGTGGCCATACCAGATGGCTGACCGGTACGTGGTCCAAACAACTAGGAGGAACCAGTAAAACTGGCCAGTTCAAATAAAGTGGAAATACATGTAATAAAATAAATTAACACGACAACTTCTTTGCTCAGCCCAGCGACTCAAGCAGCATAATTATTTTTCTAGGAAGCAGGATCGAGACTCGTGGATTATTGCCTGACAAATCATTTTCTCTGAAGTAATTATAGATTGAGCACTATTTTTCAAAAATAGTCATGTGATGATTCGTGCATTCTTCACCACTCTTCCTCGGGGGTTTGAATATGGCCCTGCTATCCTTCCTTTTTTAATTGAGTCAAGGAATCAGTCAAATGAGCCGGTTTGAATAGAAACAGCTTGGCCGGTTCTAGACTGGTTTTGACCAGAGCCAGCATAGGACCACAAATTGGACTGGACGCCAGGCTGGTAACTGGTCAAACCAGTTGAACTACCCGGTCCGGTCGGGTATATAAGACACTGGTTGTGACAGGCTTTCATTCATTGTGAGCTTGTTTATTAATATACTTTCAACATGAAGTGAACCTGAATACTGTGTGCATCACATAACGATCTTTCTCATGGGATGACGAAATAAGCCATATTCATGGTTGATGCTCAATCACTTTATTGATTAGTATTTCTCTATTTTGTCTATTCAAGTTGACTGATCTACCAGAATGGTGATTTCTTTTGGTTGTTGATCTTCAATTTCTTGATGAGGAGCTGAATTATTTGGAACGATTTGTGTATCTTTTTCATGTATGACTTGAGCAATATGCTTGTTGATTATTTAGACAAACAGGAGGCTGCAGCTTAAGCATCCTCATCGTTTTGTTGCAGATTCTTTGCTGGATGATAGCAATTGATCATGTGGCTAGATGTGAAACTAAGGGTGCGTTTGTTTGAGTGAAAGTGTTTTCCGGGAATTGGTTTTCAGGATTTCACCCATTTGGTTTGCCAAAAGTGACTTAGTCAATGAAAAACATTCTCTGGTCATTGAAAAATTCATGCATAAAATTAGCAAAATGAATTTCTAAATTATTATTTTTTCTCACATTGAACAGTTTACTCTTGTTGGTTGTGCTGTCATTGTGGGATCATCGAGCAACATAAAAGCCAGAGAATAATGGGCTTTTCCTATATAATCTTAAATGAAAATATATTTAAAATTTTGATTTTTTTTTTTGGCTTTAGATAAATTCATGAGATTAAAATTATTTTCCAAATGCAAACCAAACATCAGAAAAGGTTTTTGATAACATGTTACCAAAACAACGGGAAACAAACTGTTTTCCTGGAAATCATTTTCCTTTTTCATGAGTTTTCCCTTAAATAACCGCACCCTAAGAAGAAAGATGAGGATAGAGTCAGTGATGAGTTATATTATTGAGTGATAATAATATCATCCTCAATTATGGGTGTTGTTGTACTAGCAACCCTGAAGTATGGAATGTTGCAATCAACTACATTAAAGTATAAATCCTTGAGATGCTTCCAGTAAGTTTTCAAGATTTTGGGTCAAAGTTTAACAAACAAACATGTGAAATGTATCCTCTTTTGGTTAAATCTGCCAAGATATGCTGACGACATATGTTTGTATGAGAATTTGGTGGTTGCCATATTTGGTAGTCTATTATTTCACTTTTTTGAGATTTAGGGCTGAAAATGAAATTGTTCTGACGGAGCTAGCTTCGATGAAAACCCTATCGTGCAGAACTTTGATGATGTCCTGGTTCCTGCTGATCATGTAAGCCGGAGCTACAATGACACATATTATATCGACCCTCAAACAGTTTTGAGGTGCCATACAAGTGCTCATCAAGCAGAGATTTTAAGCAAGGGTCACAAACAATTCCTTGTTACTGGAGATGTTTATCGGAGAGATTCTATTGACTCAACGCATTACCCGGTTTTTCATCAGGTTTTCTCTATCTCATGCTGCTTTTACATCAGATGAATATCATAGAATCACAGCGCTATTCTCTCAAGCGTTAGTTTTAAATTTCTAATAAATTATACAGATGGAAGGTGTTCGTGTTTTTTCTCCAAATGATTGGGAGTCATCTGGCAAGGATGGCACTGCTTATGCGGCAGAGGATTTAAAGAAATGTTTGGAGGGTTTGGCACGCCACTTATTTGGTAAATTCACATGAGAAGCTTGAAAACCTGTTGTGACAAGTGTTGTGCTTCCATTAAACCAGAAATGGGTAGTGTAGAGTTGTTATCATGGGAGATATGATGTCTCATATGCAATAGAAACTGCCAGAAATGGAAGATTATGCCTGACTAGGAACTTGTTATGCTACAGAGAAAAACATGTATTTTTTGTAATTTTAATGGAGTTTGGAATGGCGTCAATAATATGTTCAAGTTGCAGATTGATGCCATAAATTCGAGTAATTTTGAGAATATAATAGTGTGCTGCAGTAATTGGCTTCTATGGTCCTTTCACTAAAGATAAGTTGAAATGATTTTGTCAACGAAGCTATTAAATGTTGTTTCTGATGACCCCGTAGTCTGCGATGTTCAAAATTATGTTCTCACATCATTCAAGTACATTGGAACTCTTAGGTGCTGTGGAAATGCGCTGGATTGATACATATTTCCCATTTACTGATCCATCATTTGAGCTTGAGATATATTTTCAGGTATGGTTCTTGCGTTCTCTTGAGCTTGACTATGGGAAAATAACTGTTCACTCTTAAAGGCAAACAAATTTTCTCTAATGCAATGACCATAACACTTGAAAATAATACAGAGAGCAAACATAAGGACAAAGAAGACAACTTCAAGTATCCTTTTTTCCCTTTTTTGGCGGAAGTCTGCTGTATTTTCTGTCAACTACTTTTCTCCCACATCGTGTCATCTTCCAGCGTTTAGACAATTTTCGTACGATATATCTCTAAGTGGAGAAGCACAAATAATCTGTTTTTCTACAATAGTTTTCGAACATAATTTCTCTTATATACTCTAAATATATAGCAGAACCGAGGTCTGAGCTACGTTAACTGGTGTTGTATAACATGTGAAGCTACAGTAATTTTCCACCTGATAAGGTGGCAAGTTTAGGCAATTATTTCTAAAACATGTTCAAAATATGCAGTTGAAATTTACTTCCACAATGTGTGCTTGCAGTGTCTATCCTTATTCTCCAAGGAAAATGAGAGCTAAAACAAATGTTGTTTGCTCTTTATGTTGTGGAGTTCAGAGACGATTTAAACAACCGACAACCTCCTGGAAGAAGCTTGTTACTTTGACATAATTACTCTTTTTCCTGTAGTTGATTTTGCATTGTCATTTCGAGCAGGGTATGCATAGTGACTATCTATGGTAGCGTTACTGCTTTTCTGTAGGGTTTGGGTTGACTGAACTAGGATTAAAGACTTCTTTAAGATTTTTATTTTTATGTCGCTAATGTACTGATTGGACTGCTTGGAGACAGTCGAGAGATTTTAATAACAGGGATATGCATCTCATTAACTTATCGTTTGTTGTGTCAGGAAAAGTGGCTCGAAGTTTTGGGCTGTGGTGTTACAGAACAAGAAATTTTGAGGAGAAGTGGTAACTCGAGCCATGTTGCTTGGGCATTTGGACTTGGATTAGAAAGACTTGCTATGGTTTTGTTTGACATACCAGACATTCGGCTTTTCTGGTCGACTGATGAGCGATTTACCTCTCAGGTAATTTCTGGTTTAAGATTTTGCATGTTATATATTACTCTGACTATTTACACAGTGCAAGTTTTGTGTGACATCCTGGTATACCTGATTATACAAGTATTGTATTGTGCTTTCTTGTTCAGTTCTCTGAAGGCCAGCTTGGTATCAAATTCAAGCCATTTTCGAAGGTAGGATTTGCTTTGGTTCGTTTGTATTCCTTTAATTTTGAATATCCATGTAAGAATTTGATGCATGAGTGGTCATCAAGAAAATTTTCACTGCCAGTATCTAAGAAATACAGGGCTTTGCACAATTAAGTTGGAAGAGATATTGCTTACTTTAGTTTATAACCTAGTATGGAGATCCTTCTACAATTTCATATATGGAAATAATTTTTTTTGTGGCAGTTTCCTCCTTGTTACAAGGACGTGAGCTTCTGGATCAATGAGTCTTTTACTGAGAACAACCTGTGTGAAGTGATCAGAGGCATTGCCGGCGATCTTGCTGAGGAGGTCTGGCTTTGTTTTTTTCTTCATATCTTCTTTAAGAGTTGCTTCTTTTAGATATCATCGCATGTCTCTGAAAAAAATTCTGATAGTCTGCTTAGATGGATTTTCGCAATAAACGGATTTTGGAGCTTGAGCTTAGACTGTCGAAGCTTCTTGTCGCATTTTATTTCGCTGCTGTTAGCTCGAGTATTTTTAATAATCTGGAATTTGTAAAAAGCCACTATTATAGGGCTAGACTGAATAAATAGTAATGATGTTCTGAGAAGTATGTGCTAAAGGTGCAGTTAGTTTGTCTGGGTCAATTTGTCCCTAGTTTCTGCGAAAGGAAAGACTTTCTTTGTGGCTATCATTGTTGTCTTCTTTTAATTTTCAGATTCAACACAATAATCTCCAAATGAAAAGGGACTCACCATGCAGAGAGCAGCATTTAACCCACCATGATTTCTTTGTCCAATTGTCTCGTGCTTACTGCCCAAGCCTTCTTGACTTGTTGCTTGGTAGCTGTGTAACTCACAAGCATACAAATACTGATTCTCGTCTGAGTATGAAATTGTGCATAAAGGAATTACGGTTGATATGAAAATATGTTGTTGGCTTATACATCAATGAAATGGGAAGTACAAGCCACTATATCAGGCAAATGTCTCTGCTATCTGGGATGACAAAAAAGATGACAAAATCTCTGTTAAGGAGATTTCATCTTCTTGACCTTCAATGTGCCTATAACAGTGTCAACTAAGATGGGAAAGGCATGCCTATTGTTTCTGCTGGTTTTTTTCCTCTGTCATTGAAGCATACTTTGATCTGATTTGAATACTTTTTCTCAGGTATGCTTGATCGATAATTTCACAAACAAGAAAGGGATGACCAGCCATTGCTACAGGATTGCTTACCGTTCCATGGAGCGTTCACTGACAGATGATGAAATCAATGAGTTGCAGGTAAGAGAACTACGTGTTTTATAGCTCCTGGTCGGCCTTTTAATTTTCCCTTTGTTGTTGAACGTCTCGATCATGAAACGAGTTGCTAACATGGCAAACCAATATCGTGATTTGCAGTGGAAGGTGAGAGAACAAGTGGAGAGCAAGTTAAATGTGGTCCTAAGATGAGGATTCCTTGTGTTAATTTGCATAATCTTTCCTCTAATTTGCGTGAGGCCTTCCATTGGCACACTGTAGATCCATGTCATTTTTTTTTTCCTAGTGACTAATTGTGGCTGAAGTCACCACTAGTGAATGTTGTCGAAGGAAAGAAACATGGCGTTTATAATGCAAAGTATATCCCGATAGTTTAGATGATTTCCGTTCTACAAATGAAAATGTGGATGTAAGAGAATATGCAACTCGGGTTTAGAGACTTCAATGTCGGGAGGTCGAATGCACATTGTTCTCTAGATGAGGTGCATGACGTATCCATGGAACAAGCTATCTATACGATTAACATGTTATCTCAATAAGGTACCTGACGTATACATGTTCCATTGTGTAGCAATTGTCTATTTTTTTTTTTAAATCATGTGTCGATGTGTCGTATTAGTGCTACATAGAGTGAAACTAAAAGAAGTCCTTGGCGGCAGGGCCTCACCGGTGAGGCTCTGCCCTTTCTCCTCCTCCTCATCCTTTTTTTTTTTTTTATTCGAATAAATTTTTAGTTTTTTTCAGTTTTTAATTTTAATATAAACGAGACTTCAAAACAATTAAAAATTGCACATGGGATAAGGAAATTAATTCAAAAATGTAACGTCCAGAAGGAGACACTATTGAACCGATTTGTCTAAAACTTGCACCTTTTGAATTGGACAAGTCATTAGGGCTTCACTATATCTGGTATGAAAATACTATATGCCATACGCCCTTGGATTGGACCCATGTTGATTCTTTTGATGCGTATTGAAAACAAAATATTAAGAGTAGTGTTAACTTAATTTACTACGTCGGACGGACAGAGAGTTCATTTACTTGCAAAAGAGCAAAAGGGTCGGACGGACAGAGAGTTCATTTACTTGCAAAAGAGCAAAAGGGGCTTGCTCCAGGCGAATTCCTTTGCGTTCTCACATGAGAAGTGAAAAAATGTAACAAAATTCGCAGGGCTTACCCTAGAAATGAAGCTAGATAGATGCCTCCCGACTCGTAATGCAATTCCATGGGCTTAGATGGGCTCAGAACTAAAACTGAAACTAAATATTGATGGGTTAATTTTACGTTGAATTGTGGTAAAGAAATTGATTCTCTCTCTCTCTCTATATATATATAGAATCAAACAACCATTGCAAACATATATTAGTAAAGAAATTGATTCTTGTCATATATATATATATATATATATATACACACACAATCAAACAACCATTGCAAACATTTATTCTTTTTTTTGTTTTGTTTTTTTTTTACGTTTTCACTGATCAACAAATGATATAATATATAATAATTTACTTACCCAAAAAAAAAAATCAAATGATATAATAATTCAAACGTCCCATGTTTACCTACGGTATGAAAATTATCATATTGATTTCAATTGTCAAGTGGATATAATTAAATAATTACGATCAAAATAGGTAACTCTGTCGGAATCCGCTGGAAAGAGATTTTTTGAGATGGTTTTATTGGTAATTTGCTAATTTAAAAAGATATTCGTTTGATCGTTTTATTATTTACTTATTTTTATTAGCTGTGCTGCAACCGAACAGGAAAGAAAGACCGCAACGAACTAAACGGCTATTTTTTTTAAATCAGATTGAATCCGGCTATACATAGATAAACAGGAAGAGTAAGAAGCGAACGCCATTCTGATTCTCTCTGCCAAAGAAACTTAATTCTTGCAAGACCCACAAACTTCTTCTCTCCATCTCTGTCGCCTTGTCGTCTCCTCTTCTGATCCTGCTCGTCTTGACAGGAGAATCCGCGTCTGATAAGAGAACCCTGCTTCTGAAAATCATGTCTTCTTGGAATCTAGAGTTGAACGGGACAACTCGGAGCAGCCACGGCCCCCGATTAATTGGTATCCTGAATCTGGTTGTTAGACGGCGAGTAGTGTCCCCCGACATCAGTAGCCGCACGACCACATATGGGTACCCCATTGAGGTAGCGCGAACCCCAGTTGCGCTTCCACTGCCGTTACTTCAATCCCCGATGGGTCGCTACTTCTTCATCAAATACGCTCTCGCCAGTTTGAGTGTCGATCGCCTATACCAGTCCTCCTTCACCATCCGGATTTTGAGAGCTGCCCGTGATTTGTCTAATCGTTATCCACAAGGTTTCCGTCTGACAGTGATTCTAGACCACACTATCGCAGAAAATTTGGGAGTGGAGGATTTGGTCATTGACTCAGAATCGAGTCGCGTCATGTCAGAGTCGATCATTCTTGGGCTGAAGGAGGAGGAGGTCTATCCTGCCGATGACCAAGAGTGCTGTTCGATTTGTCTGGAACACTTTCACAGGGCAGAGAAGGTCACGGAACTCCCTTGTTCCCATGTATTCCACCGCCCGTGCATCATTCGGTGGTTGGAGAGTAGTGGCTCTTGCCCATTGTGTCGCTGTCAGTTAGATTCTTAGGATAAATAAGCTTCATTTCATTACATAGTTTTGCTTCCAATGAGGTTTTGTGACTACCTTAGTCGCCATAGGATGACTTTTTTTTTTAGATATCATAGGATTTTGGTTGAGTTGTTTGCTTTTGTCAATAGTAATGACAACTCAGTTACGAAGAAACTTGTTGATTTCTTGTGTATATTCTCATGGTTCTGCGATGAATTCATATTGTCAATCTTCATGTTCTTAGAGAAGTATAAATCGTGAAAATGATGAACATTGTGCACTGCTTTTCTCTGTGACTTCATGTTCTCTTTTCTTTGTTTTCTGCACTGGTCGCTCCCTTTTAACTTGATCCACTTGTCCAACTTCAGACAAGACGATGTGAAACAGAACGACATGAATCATCATTCTCAGAGCTGTTTAACAATGCTTATATTTTAAAGCAGGAGATTGCCTGCAAGAGAGATTTATGTTGTCCTGGAGCTGTTTAACAATGCTTATACGTGCCTACACCTTAGTAATTTAATGACCAACTCTCGTGAGTCTGTACACTTCTTTGTTCTTTTTTTCGGCGGCGGGGGGGGGGGGGGGGGGGGGGGGGGGGGGAGTGGGGGGAATTCTATACTTTCTTTGCATTTCGGTGCTGATGATGATGCGCGGAATATGAGTGTCGTTGTCAATTGGGTAGTTTTCTGAATCCATGTTCTTCTGAAAATGAAGTATTTTGACGGAGGCTGTGGTTCAGCTCAATGCTCCTTGCTGCATTACTCGAAAATGAACTGATGGTCATCTCAATCAGCTGAAAAATTGGCGGGGATTAATTCAAGACTATCATATTGAATTTGGCCTTTGCACTTTGAGGCTGCATTCCAATTTCTCGTGATACGTAGCTTTTAGAGAGTGAAGATTCATCATTTCCTTATTCGTTCTTACACTAAGCTGAGAAAAAAAAATGGATTCACACAGCTCCTGGTGTATGCTAATTAGGGGTTTTCACTTTTGGGACAAATTCGTTGGGAGACTGAGTTTGGTGACAGGTCTGAATTAGTAAGATGGTCAGGTGACTCGAACTAAAATTGTTTGCTAATAAATATGTTGGTTTTGCTTGTTTTCCATATGTGCTCAGATTTCGTTGGCATCAGCAGTATCAGAGGAGATATCCAGATGAGTTTCTAGACAAGTTTAATGCCAGGTATTTATTTATGAATCAATCGAACCTTTTCAACTTAGTGTTGTCTTGTTAGTAATTAGTTCTGGCTTGCTAGTTGGTGTAATGGCAAAGTGGCAATTGTTTCTCATTACTTCCATTTACTTTTATCTGACATGCACATGCCTAATTGTATTGTTTTGATGGTTGTTTTGCTTGTTATTCATAAGTCCCTGTATTTTGGTATCTAAAGTCTTGACTGTGTTTGTGAACATCCTTGTCTATGTTTCTTTGCGCCCTAGCTTCGATTATTTTAGATATCTCATGAACTGACCTCTTGATCAGCGTTAGTGGGTTCAAACTTCAAATTAATATGCTGATATTGTTAATGTTGCAAAAAATTGCCTCCTCAGCATGCATAAACTTTGAATTCATTAGTTCGAGGTATTTAGTTTTGGTGTCAGGTGACACTCTTTCATTTGATATTTCTAGTATTCATGCTTTTTTTTAGTTTATAATTTTCTTTAGTGGTCCTTTAACTTTGTTCAATATTTTTTTCAAAGCAATTTACTGCTGAGGCTTCCAAAACAAATTAAGAAGTATGTAATTCTTTGAGCAAGCTCAATTTATTGTTATGTGATTGTCCACATCCCTTAATGACGAGATGTAAAACAAAACTGTGGTGAATACATGGAACTGAAGCTGTGGTCCAGTAAGAGTTGCATCAAATGCTACTGTTAAGAGAACTCCTGCACCCCCTTTTTAATTTATGCACCCCTTAGAAGACTTAATAGACTTGTCTATATCATAGACACAAATTGAGATTATCTTGAATTCTGTGAGTGCCAATCTCTCTTGATATTAGACCAAAAAATCTCTCTTGACCTGTTTTATGTTATTTTGATCCCTCTACGAGGCTTGAAGCTAATTGCATAGATTTATCTCGAATGTTGCAGGTGGCAAGCTCTCTTGATCTATTGTTTGTCTTTTTCATTCTCTATCGCAAGGCCTGAAGCTAAAATGCCATTACTCTATTTATTCCATGGATCTGTGGGTTCACTAATTGTTCAATGCTTTACCACATGTTTTGTTCGACAGACGGTGGCCCGTTCTCTCTCTAGGTCGTATGATTTGATCATTACTGTTGTATCTGTATCAAATGCATTAGTTGCATTGAAGATTGCATTTTTATTTTCTTTTGTTAATCATGGTTCTCTCTCTGTCTCTCTCTCTCTCTCTCTCTCTCTCTCACATATATTATTGTAAGATCAATCACATGTTCAATTCACGAATTTTTCCTCTTCTTTCAACTAGGGGAAAAGGTGATTACCAGATTGACTATGTACCAGCTCCTCGGATCACTGAAGCTGACAAAACAAATGACAGAAAGTATGTAGATTCATCCGTGGCGCATGTTTGATGCTATTACTGGTATTTTGGAGCATAATAATCTATTTATTTATTTAGTTTTGTTTCTTTGAGTGGTGTTCCTCAATATTTGTCTCCATTTCTTTTGGGCTTCTTTACTTCTGTGGATCATGGTAGACCTCTAAATTGGGTCCTGTTTGGGCTTGCCTACACATGGTACTAGGATTCTTATGTGAACCCTTTCTCCAATACACCAGTGTAAATGGAGAGGAAATACCCTTGTACAGGGGATTATTCTGTCATAAGTAATGAATTTTGTGTCTTGTGAACAACATGGGAATTGTCTGCTCGAGTTCTCGGTTTGCTGGTTTTCTTCAGACATTGCAAACTCATAGGTGATGAAAACCAAGCATATTTGTTCTGTTGTAGTTGAATGGGGTGCAGTTTTGTCATACTTAATGCTTTGGGATGAGAGGTTGGCATCAATAATAAGTTGAATACGACAAACAATGTGGGGGGTGTTCCTTTTATTTCCAATTATGGGGTCATTGATGTTTGGACCTTATATTCTCATATTGAAGACTGTTTACAGTTGAAGTCAGCTGTATGATGATTCAATAGGTATTCTGGGATCTACTTATTTTACATACCCTCATGTCACGTGTTTGTTTTGAATGTATTACAGGTCTTTGCAAAGAGCATTGGACAGAAGATTGTATCTTCTTCTTTACGGTAATGCGTATGGTTCTCCAGCTGCTAATCCTGCCTGGCATTTTCCTGAAGAGGTTTATGAATCTGAGGAGACATTGCGAAAGGTGATCAAATTTGCATCATCTACATTTCTTCCTCGTACTCATCTTCCCTTCTCTCGCCGACCCCAACTAAGTTGGGTTAAAGGTGATGTTGATGACTCATCTTCCCTTCTCTCATAGTGGCTCATTTCTCCAGTGTGCAGAGTCAGCACTGGAATCTGTCTTAGGAGATCTCTCTCATACATATTTTGTTGGAAATGCTCCTATGGGTCATACAGTCATGCAACAAACAGAATGACTCTGTGGAAGTGCCATCTTTCGAGGTATGACTTAAGTTTATCAGGCAGACATTGTTTGTGGTCCCTTGCTGCTATAGAAATGATATACTGTCCTCGTTCTGGAAGAACATGAGAGATTATTTAGCCTTAAGTTTTGCTGATTTCTTCCTTCTCTTTTTCAGCGATTCTTCTTTAAGTCTCAAGTTATTGCGACAAACAAGTTTAACATTCGAAAGTGCAAGGATTTTGTTTGGGTCACCAAGGATGAATTGCTGGAGTATTTCCCGGAGCAAGCCGAATTCCTCAATAAGATGATCATTAGCTGATTCTGTTATGTAGTCACGTGGTTGAGCAAAATCCCTTCCAGGAGTATCTTCATCTTTGTCACGTGGAACCCAAATCGAGTCGCCTCTCTTAGTTCGGTGCCGATCAGCTGCTCGCCGCGTTTTCATGAGTAGGGAAGCAACCTCGACGCATCTGGAAAGGGAAAGGGAAGAGCCAAATGAGGCCTTTACTTGCAACAATATTCACTTCATACCATTATTTGAAATTTTTCCTTTATTCATTGTCAAATAAATTTATATTAGAAGTTTTTGCACCTGAAAAACGTAACTTATTCTCCGAAGAACAGAATTAGGGTAAAAATAATGTCAATTTGTTTCGAAAAAGATTGGGTACGCGTTGGTCAAATGTTATATATACTCCTAATGAGAACAACCCATTTTACCATTTAGATTCGGACACGATGAGTGTACAAATCCGCCTAAATTAGTCTGTTCGCTAGGTCTACATTCAAGCATACAACATAAAAAAGAATTGCTTTACGTCGTAAAAAAAGTGGAACAAACTTTGATTCAGACATAGATTTCATGTTCGCTGATATGTTTTGACCTTGATTCGCATTAATATTTTGGCTAGACATCAGGATCCGAATTGCCAATAAAAGAAATTCACCGACTTTGCAACTTGATCAATTAACGTTAGTAAAATACTTGTACTTTTCAATAAAATGCGCGGATATACATTATGTATCTTACATGTGTAAAACGCATGATATACTACAGTCATGAAGAAATACTTTTAAGTTTTTATACTTTTTTTTTTGTTTTGTTTTGTTTTTTTTTTTTACGTTTTCACTGATCAACAGATGATATAATATATAATAATTTACTTACCCCCCCCAAAAAAAAAACAAATGATATAATAATTCAAACGTCCCATGTTTACCTACTGTATGAAAATTATCATATTGATTTCAATTGTCAAGTGGATATAATTAAATAATTACGATCAAAATAGGTAACTCTGTCGGAATCCGCTGGAAAGAGATTTTTTGAGATGGTTTTATTGGTAATTTGCTAATTTAAAAAGATATTCGCTTGATCGTTTTATTATTTACTTATTTTTATTAGCTGTGCTGCAACCGAACAGGAAAGAAAGACCGCAACGAACTAAACGGCTATTTTTTTTAAATCAGATTGAATCCGGCTATACATAGATAAACAGGAAGAGTAAGAAGCGAACGCCATTCTGATTCTCTCTGCCAAAGAAACTTAATTCTTGCAAGACCC
The DNA here is from genome assembly GCA_021437785.1 of Rhodomyrtus psidioides. Taxonomy (NCBI): domain Eukaryota; kingdom Viridiplantae; phylum Streptophyta; class Magnoliopsida; order Myrtales; family Myrtaceae; genus Rhodomyrtus; species Rhodomyrtus psidioides. The sequence continues at coordinate 2,502,633 of JAILYB010000074.1, read as the reverse complement.
ACAAACTTCTTCTCTCCATCTCTGTCGCCTTGTCGTCTCCTCTTCTGATCCTGCTCGTCTTGACAGGAGAATCCGCGTCTGATAAGAGAACCCTGCTTCTGAAAATCATGTCTTCTTGGAATCTAGAGTTGAACGGGACAACTCGGAGCAGCCACGGCCCCCGATTAATGGGTATCCTGAATCTGGTTGTTAGACGGCGAGTAGTGTCCCCCGACATCAGTAGCCGCACGACCACATATGGGTACCCCATTGAGGTAGCGCGAACCCCAGTTGCGCTTCCACTGCCGTTACTTCAATCCCCGATGGGTCGCTACTTCTTCATCAAATACGCTCTCGCCAGTTTGAGTGTCGATCGCCTATACCAGTCCTCCTTCACCATCCGGATTTTGAGAGCTGCCCGTGATTTGTCTAATCGTTATCCACAAGGTTTCCGTCTGACAGTGATTCTAGACCACACTATCGCAGAAAATTTGGGAGTGGAGGATTTGGTCATTGACTCAGAATCGAGTCGCGTCATGTCAGAGTCGATCATTCTTGGGCTGAAGGAGGAGGAGGTCTATCCTGCCGATGACCAAGAGTGCTGTTCGATTTGTCTGGAACACTTTCACAGGGCAGAGAAGGTCACGGAACTCCCTTGTTCCCATGTATTCCACCGCCCGTGCATCATTCGGTGGTTGGAGAGTAGTGGCTCTTGCCCATTGTGTCGCTGTCAGTTAGATTCTTAGGATAAATAAGCTTCATTTCATTACATAGTTTTGCTTCCAATGAGGTTTTGTGACTACCTTAGTCGCCATAGGATGACTTTTTTTTTTAGATATCATAGGATTTTGGTTGAGTTGTTTGCTTTTGTCAATAGTAATGACAACTCAGTTACGAAGAAACTTGTTGATTTCTTGTGTATATTCTCATGGTTCTGCGATGAATTCACATTGTCTATCTTCATGTTCTTAGAGAAGTATAAATCGTGAAAATGATGAACATTGTGCACTGCTTTTCTCTGTGACTTCATGTTCTCTTTTCTTTGTTTTCTGCACTGGTCGCTCCCTTTTAACTTGATCCACTTGTCCAACTTCAGACAAGACGATGTGAAACAGAACGACATGAATCATCATTCTCAGAGCCGTTTAACAATGCTTATATTTTAAAGCAGGAGATTGCCTGCAAGAGAGATTTATGTTGTCCTGGAGCTGTTTAACAATGCTTATACGTGCCTACACCTTAGTAATTTAATGACCAACTCTCGTGAGTCTGTACACTTCTTTGTTCTTTTTTTCGGGGGGGGGGGGGGGGAGTGGGGGGAATTCTATACTTTCTTTGCATTTCGGTGCTGACGATGATGCGCGGAATATGAGTGTCGTTGTCAATTGGGTAGTTTTCTGAATCCATGTTCTTCTGAAAATGAAGTATTTTGACGGAGGCTGTGGTTCAGCTCAATGCTCCTTGCTGCATTACTCGAAAATGAACTGATGGTCATCTCAATCAGCTGAAAAATTGGCGGGGATTAATTCAAGACTATCATATTGAATTTGGCCTTTGCACTTTGAGGCTGCATTCCAATTTCTCGTGATACGTAGCTTTTAGAGAGTGAAGATTCATCATTTCCTTATTCGTTCTTACACTAAGCTGAGAAAAAAAAAATGGATTCACACAGCTCCTGGTGTATGCTAATTAGGGGTTTTCACTTTTGGGACAAATTCGTTGGGAGACTGAGTTTGGTGACAGGTCTGAATTAGTAAGATGGTCTGGTGACTGGAACTAAAATTGTTTGCTAATAAATATGTTGGTTTTGCTTGTTTTCCATATGTGCTCAGATTTCGTTGGCATCAGCAGTATCAGAGGAGATATCCAGATGAGTTTCTAGACAAGTTTAATGCCAGGTATTTATTTATGAATCAATCGAACCTTTTCAACTTAGTGTTGTCTTGTTAGTAATTAGTTCTGGCTTGCTAGTTGGTGTAATGGCAAAGTGGCAATTGTTTCTCATTACTTCCATTTACTTTTATCTGACATGCGCATGCCTAATTGTATTGTTTTGATGGTTGTTTTGCTTGTTATTCATAAGTCCCTGTATTTTGGTATCTAAAGTCTTGACTGTGTTTGTGAACATCCTTGTCTATGTTTCTTTGCGCCCTAGCTTCGATTATTTTAGATATCTCATGAACTGACCTCTTGATCAGCGTTAGTGGGTTCAAACTTCAAATTAATATGCTGATATTGTTAATGTTGCAAAAAATTGCCTCCTCAGCATGCATAAACTTTGAATTCATTAGTTCGAGGTATTTAGTTTTGGTGTCAGGTGACACTCTTTCATTTGATATTTCTAGTATTCATGCTTTTTTTTAGTTTATAATTTTCTTTAGTGGTCCTTTAACTTTGCTCAATATTTTTTTTAAAGCAATTTACTGCTGAGGCTTCCAAAACAAATTAAGAAGTATGTAATTCTTTGAGCAAGCTCAATTTATTGTTATGTGATTGTCCACATCCCTTAATGACGAGATGTAAAACAAAACTGTGGTGAATACATGGAACTGAAGCTGTGGTCCAGTAAGAGTTGCATCAAATGCTACTGTTAAGAGAACTCCTGCACCCCCTTTTTAATTTATGCACCCCTTAGAAGACTTAATAGACTTGTCTATATCATAGACACAAATTGAGATTATCTTGAATTCTGTGAGTGCCAATCTCTCTTGATATTAGACCAAAAAATCTCTCTTGACCTGTTTTATGTTATTTTGATCCCTCTACGAGGCTTGAAGCTAATTGCATAGATTTATCTCGAATGTTGCAGGTGGCAAGCTCTCTTGATCTATTGTTTGTCTTTTTCATTCTCTATCGCAAGGCCTGAAGCTAAAATGCCATTACTCTATTTATTCCATGGATCTGTGGGTTCACTAATTGTTCAATGCTTTACCACATGTTTTGTTCGACAGACGGTGGCCCGTTCTCTCTCTAGGTCGTATGATTTGATCATTACTGTTGTATCTGTATCAAATGCATTAGTTGCATTGAAGATTGCATTTTTATTTTCTTTTGTTAATCATGGTTCTCTCTCTGTCTCTGTCTCTGTCTCTCTCTCTCTCTCACATATATTATTGTAAGATCAATCACATGTTCAATTCACGAATTTTTCCTCTTCTTTCAACTAGGGGAAAAGGTGATTACCAGATTGACTATGTACCAGCTCCTCGGATTACTGAAGCTGACAAAACAAATGACAGAAAGTATGTAGATTCATCCGTGGCGCATGTTTGATGCTATTACTGGTATTTTGGAGCATAATAATCTATTTATTTATTTAGTTTTGTTTCTTTGAGTGGTGTTCCTCAATATTTGTCTCCATTTCTTTTGGGCTTCTTTACTTCTGTGGATCATGGTAGACCTCTAAATTGGGTCCTGTTTGGGCTTGCCTACACATGGTACTAGGATTCTTATGTGAACCCTTTCTCCAATACACCAGTGTAAATGGAGAGGAAATACCCTTGTACAGGGGATTATTCTGTCATAAGTAATGAATTTTGTGTCTTGTGAACAACATGGGAATTGTCTGCTCGAGTTCTCGGTTTGCTGGTTTTCTTCAGACATTGCAAACTCATAGGTGATGAAAACCAAGCATATTTGTTCTGTTGTAGTTGAATGGGGTGCAGTTTTGTCATACTTAATGCTTTGGGATGAGAGGTTGGCATCAATAATAAGTTGAATACAACAAACAATGTGGGGGGTGTTCCTTTTATTTCCAATTATGGGGTCATTGATGTTTGGACCTTATATTCTCATATTGAAGACTGTTTACAGTTGAAGTCAGCTGTATGATGATTCAATAGGTATTCTGGGATCTACTTATTTTGCATACCCTCATGTCACGTGTTTGTTTTGAATGTATTACAGGTCTTTGCAAAGAGCATTGGACAGAAGATTGTATCTTCTTCTTTACGGTAATGCGTATGGTTCTCCAGCTGCTAATCCTGCCTGGCATTTTCCTGAAGAGGTTTATGAATCTGAGGAGACATTGCGAAAGGTGATCAAATTTGCATCATCTACATTTCTTCCTCGTACTCATCTTCCCTTCTCTCGCCGACCCCAACTAAGTTGGGTTAAAGGTGATGTTGATGACTCATCTTCCCTTCTCTCATAGTGGCTCATTTCTCCAGTGTGCAGAGTCAGCACTGGAATCTGTCTTAGGAGATCTCTCTCATACATATTTTGTTGGAAATGCTCCTATGGGTCATACAGTCATGCAACAAACAGAATGACTCTGTGGAAGTGCCATCTTTTGAGGTATGACTTAAGTTTATCAGGCAGACATTGTTTGTGGTCCCTTGCTGCTATAGAAATGATATACTGTCCTCGTTCTGGAAGAACATGAGAGATTATTTAGCCTTAAGTTTTGCTGATTTCTTCCTTCTCTTTTTCAGCGATTCTTCTTTAAGTCTCAAGTTATTTCGACAAACAAGTTTAACATTCGAAAGTGCAAGGATTTTGTTTGGGTCACCAAGGATGAATTGCTGGAGTATTTCCCGGAGCAAGCCGAATTCCTCAATAAGATGATCATTAGCTGATTCTGTTATGTAGTCACGTGGTTGAGCAAAATCCCTTCCAGGAGTATCTTCATCTTTGTCACGTGGAACCCAAATCGAGTCGCCTCTCTTAGTTCGGTGCCGATCAGCTGCTCGCCGCGTTTTCATGAGTAGGGAAGCAACCTCGACGCATCTGGAAAGGGAAAGGGAAGAGCCAAATGAGGCCTTTACTTGCAACAATATTCACTTCATACCATTATTTGAAATTTTTCCTTTATTCATTGTCAAATAAATTTATATTAGAAGTTTTTGCACCTGAAAAACGCAACTTATTCTCCGAAGAACAGAATTAGGGTAAAAATAATGTCAATTTGTTTCGAAAAAGATTGGGTACGCGTTGGTCAAATGTTATATATTCTCCTAATGAGAACAACCCATTTTACCATTTAGATTCGGACACGATGAGTGTACAAATCCGCCTAAATTAGTCTCTTCGCTAGGTCTACATTCAAGCATACAACATAAAAAAGAATTGCTTTACGTCGTAAAAAAAGTGGAACAAACTTTGATTCAGACATAGATTTCATGTTCGCTGATATGTTTTGACCTTGATTCGCATTAATATTTTGGCTAGACATCAGGATCCGAATTGCCAATAAAAGAAATTCACCGACTTTGCAACTTGATCAATTACCGTTAGTAAAATACTTGTACTTTTCAATAAAATGCGCGGATATACATTATGTATCTTACATGTATAAAACGCATGATATACTACAGTCATGAAGAAATACTTTTAAGTTTTTATACTTTTTTTTTGTTTTGTTTTGTATTTTTTTTTTTACGTTTTCACTGATCAACAAATGATATAATATATAATAATTTACTTACCCCCCAAAAAAAAAATCAAATGATATAATAATTCAAACTTCCCATGTTTACCTACTGTACGTATGAAAATTATCATATTGATTTCAATTATCAAGTGGATATAATTAAATAATTACGATCAAAATAGGTAACTCCGTCGGAATCTGCTGGAAAGAGCTTTTTTGAGATGGTTTTATTGGTAATTTGCTAATTTAAAAAGATATTCGCTTGATCGTTTTATTATTTACTTATTTTTATTAGCTGTGCTGCAACCGAACAGGAAAGAAAGACCGCAACGAACCAAACGGCTATTTTTTTTCAATCAGCATAAATAAACAAGAAGAGTAAGAAGCGAACGCCATTCTAATGTATCAAGCGTCACTGACTAGGTCTCTTGTGCACTGAACCAGCAGCTAAATTCTCTAAGTTTTTGATGGAGAATTTCGAAAAAAACTTGTTGAGCGCACTTTATGTGTTTGCCGTAGCATCGTGAGGATTTCAATTACAAGACAGTTTGGGAAGATTCAGACTTCAGCTACACAAACGTGAACCTGAACCTCTTCCTTTGTTCATAATTTCACTCTTATATTCACATATAGAAATGTGCTGCAAAAGCCAAGTGTACTTATCTTAACTTCATTTGTCAGTAAAAGTAAGTCACTTGTGGCTTCAGGTCATGGAAGTCATTGCATTTGATGCTTCAAACTGCACAGTTACCTAAGAATATTTTCCTTTGTGTCGGGATGAGACGGAATTGTCTGGTAGGAGTTCATGTGTGCACTTCTTTCAGTTATATTTCCCTTAATAATCCTTATTCAGACCAAAAGAGAAGGCAGCATTATAACACTAATTACGGATCATTATTGTCGACCTGTCAGTAATGAGACCATACCTCTAAAGCTCAAATGCCTTGTGGCGTTTCTTAATTTGTCATACCTTTTGCCTCTACAAAAACATAGCCACTCCATTACAGATGATGTCAATGTACAGTAGACAAGAGATGATGGTGTACTCCTGTAGTTTCTGGCAAAGTTCTATCCACACTGTCATGCTAGTTGCTTCATCAAAGGAAGATGTAACTAGATATCAAAAGTTTGAAGTGCGTATTCGGCACCTGCATTCTGGTTGAAGCACAAGAGATAAACTAGAGTAACAACTAACAAGGACGAGCCAAATATTGTCTCAACATTGTAGTTGATTGTTGAAAATAATTGAGCACTGTTGTCAAGGGATTGAGAGAGACAAAGTAATGGATTCTTAAATAAATTATATTGCACAATTCCTGTTGGTGATATATGCCTGATAGCGAAGGGCAAAGAATTTGCTAGACAGATGGACCTGCCCGGCTTGCCAGGCCTACCCAGAAATCAAGGCTTCAATTTAAAAGGGCTTAAATCTTATGCTTGGGTTGTCACATACTTCTACAGGCTTGATGCAACTATTATTATGCGGTCGCCGCATCAAATTCAGGGGGAAAAGGAGCAAATTCATCAAAGTATTACTGGCTAAATTACACCGTGTCCTTAGAGATACTCTGTTTTGTTTCACTTTAGCACTCTATACATTGAGAACGTTTGCTTGATAATGCACCCGCCAAGACCAGAGAAGCAACTAGATTGATTCCTAACAAAAGAAAGGAAACTGCTGAAGCAAAAGGCAAGGCAGAACTGGATGCCAAATCCTGATGGGAGAAGCAGTTAACAGGAGGCTAGCGGCCTTATCAATAGCAGCGGAGTCGACAAAAGAACCCTTGGAAAGCGCTGATTCACTAGCAGTCTTCCAATTAGACTGAATATGCCTAAGTGTGGTTAAGCCGAGGTCAGGGTCAGAAGTTGTTCCATCTCTGGATCAAATCAGGCCGAGCCTCTATCTTTTCTTCCTTTGCTACAGCTACCAGGTATTCACTTTGCATTTACCTCTCGCATGGTGGGAGAACTTGAATCTAGCTAGGGTGTCCTCGTAAAGTAAGGAAGTCCAGTATCCATCTTAGAAGACCAAAGGCAGATGAGCTAACAGCAGCCCTCGTCTTGTAAGGCAATGAATTCTGCCATTACTCTTTGTGAACTCAAAGTCTAAGGCGAGGAACTTTCAAATAGGCTCTTTTCTCTTTGATTCAGGCCAAACCGTCTCTCCTGTAAACAGAGTTCCCACCTTCCGCTATTACTACTGATAAGAAACTAGCAGCAGCAAGAGAGCAATTCTCTTCCCTTCTTTCTTCACTCATAGTTCTAGCTTTCTTCATAAGTAAGATCGGTGCCTTTCTTTAGGAAGCTTGCATAAATAGGCGAAGGTTCTGGATAGATTCTTTCTACACTTTTATCCACATTTGATGAGATTGAAAGCATGAGCATTTCCTCGCACTGACCATCTTAATCTATGCATGGTAACCACTGTCAACCTCAAACATGCCTGGCAAACATTAAGTATTCTTAGTCAGGAAAGTAGTCGCTGCCCAAAATTTAGTAAAATTCCCTTTTCTTTTTGTATCTTTTTTTTTTTTTCTGAATAATGGTGGAAAAGTTCAAGTCAAGCGCTGCTGCTAAAAAAAAAAAAACATTCATCAGCTTGAACTGATATTTAGCAGGCTTCACTATTTTGCATTAGCTTTATACTAATGCAATGATAGGTTCAACCGATGAAACACCTACTTTCCTGACTAAGAATACTTAATGTTGTTCAGTAATTTGTACTTTTTGTCAAATTATGATCGGACAAAGTTTGCCTGTTTGCATGGCATAACTATACAAATGTTCCAAAGGAGTCGCATGAAAAGAAAATTAGAAGGGGAGATAGAATCACCGATGCCATTCATATCCGATAGGACTAAAAGTCATTCCAAAGAGATTCGCGGTTTACTGACTACATTGCTATTTGCTTATGATCTTAACTATGTATGGCTCCTATCCGCTCGGCAAAGTACAATGGAGACTCGATTGTGGGGCATAAAGACACTTGGATTTGCAGTGCAGGAAATGAAAGGAAAGAGCAAAGTTTGGCTATTCCGCTCAAAAGGAGATTTGACTACAGTAATGAAAAAAGGCAGTACCTGGGCTAATGTAAACAGATAGTGAAGAAACAGGATACCAAGTGATAATTGAAGTAAGATATATGATCCTTCGGAGAGAACAGTGAAGCAATCGTCGTGAGAATTCTCTACATATCATATGAAGAATCTTCTCACACGTGGCTTAACACATATCATCATAGCGAATACTTCAGTTTCTTTGAATCCCAGACTAGAAGTTTATTTGAATCTTATATGTATTGTGAGCAAAAATTGCTCTGAAGATACATGGAATCTACTGTTTCTGTCACATCCTTTATACATCTGTGCTTCCAAGCCTCGAGCGAGTGTGGCTATGTGGCTTTCTAAGAGGCTGGATATCGGGATGTGCCTGAAGCTGATACCACGTAAACAATTGTGTCTCTTCATCGTATATGATCCTACTGAAAAATTTTAAGCAACAAAGAGAGTGATAAAGGAGGAGGCGCAAGGCTGGTAACAATGCCACTTATACCTACCACGAATCCTGAGAAATGAGTAGACCGCTAGCTGTTATAGCAGGAGAGCGATTGGCAGTAGAGGTTCATGTCGAATGATGCTTCCGAGACTTCGTTTCCTGGAGTTTGTCAACACCTTGCATCGATTCCTAGCGAGCAAATTTTATGTTTTCCTGGAGCTGAGCAGTCTAAGTCGAAGACTTCGCAATGCAATGCACCAAAGTCTGTCAGTTGACGTATCAAACGCGGGGTGGCTTGGTAGAGGTTGAGTGAAAACTTGCTAAGCACAATTTTAAGTTTGTGGTAACTTTCTTAAAGCTAATTTCTCCATCAGAAATGGCATTACTGCTCAATAGACAAGAGGTAAAATGTATATGCAGCAGGGAACACATATTAGTATTGCAAACACATATTAGATATAATCAGTTAATAAAATCAATGAATATTTCTAAAACATGTACATACTTCCTCCCCATACATAAATATAATCCAATAAACGATCCCCCAAGTGTATCAAATACATGCACATACTAAAATTTCCTTCAACTCCTTCATTGGCTTCATTATACCCAGCAAAATTGAGAAAAATATCGATTTCGTCGGTGGGACTCATCCTAAAATTGAAATTAAAAGGATTTGTAGGATTGACAAATTTTAAAACTATAAGGATAACCAGCAGAATTAGTAACGCAAGGAAAATAAGAAAAATAGTGAATTGATTAATATCTATTTCGAGGGGAAACATTGTGTTGTCAGTCATTCGCTATCGGAGAGGAAGACTAGCACTACCTGAAATTCCAAAAACGAACAATTGGAAATGAGAATGAATATGTTGCTTGGTTGGATATCGCCGTCGGAACATAAGCCCCACTCAAAATGTCCTTTTTTCTTCCTTAACAAAAACCGTTGGATTTTCCCATATTTGATAACTTTTTCGAAAGAATAACAATTTTTTTAGACAAGGTGTCAATGGGCCGAGTCTCCCAACCAGACCTGCAACTAAACTCGACCCGGCCCAATAGCCGAATTACATATGTCCACCCCACGGTTACTTTTTTTTTCCCCAATCTGAAAAATACAATTGGATGAAGGGGCAAATGAGTCTTTTTGACATATGATTTCTTTTGTTTTTATGGGTTTTTTTTCTTTTCAATCCTTCGATGTGAAGTCATAGTTTCAGAAGTGGAGAGCCATTGTGCAATATTTTATGTATTAATCACTCCGTTCCCATGTAAAGCTCCCCGACCCAACGCGCGCGCGGCACACAACCCAAAACCTCCTTTCATTTAAAATATATTTACTAGAGTTGTGCTACTGGACTGAATTTACCCAAAATTTGGATCAGACTACCTGAAAAACAAGTTCGGGAACTGATTCTATATTTTGGGAACCAATTGGAAATGGGCTGATTCTCGGTTCCAAGTACCTAGGAACCGGACCAATTTTGAAATCGATTTTTAGCAATTGTTAAAAAAAATTCTAATCTTGCTCGTCTCATCTGCTTTCTTTTTTGTGGATAGTAATTGTTATTGCTTATATTAGGGATTGTTGCATTTGGTGGATAGTGAATTTTATTATTCATTTTTTACTTTGAATCGTTTTATTGCTATTCTTATTATTTTGCTGGAAAAAATGTTTCATACAGACCCTAAAGTCCAGCCAAAAAAACATTGTACGTTCCAAAATAAGTTTTAGGACAAACATGGTAGCATTCAGGTTCCAAAAATTTGAAACCGATTATAACAGTCGTTTTGAGAGTATAGGTCCAAAATTACCCACTTGGCCCATGCTCACTCCCAGTATTTACATGGTTTTTTTTATTTTTATTAAGGGTTAATACCACCAAAAATCCTAAACTCGTACACTTATGACAATTTTACCCAAATTATTTTTTTATCATGAAAAACTCCAAACAGATACATATGTGACAAATTTACCCCAAACTGATATAGCCGTGACAAATTTACTCATGTTAGTTTTCGTCAGATTTTACCGTCAAATTACTAAGTTGGATTACACGTGACTATTGTCGGATGTACACATTACCCTATGTCTGCTATAGGTGTGTCAATTTGAAATTTTTCGTGGTATTAACTCAATTTAACGGAAATTAACAAAGGGTAAATCCTCTTGTGGGCTCACTAGTCTTACTTCGATTGTTTGATGTCCAAGGCTCAAAATGCCTAAGTGCATGTCTTCATTAGGATTCTTTGCATGTGATTGATAGATGAATGTTAGGGGTCGATGCATGACACGCAGGTAATCTCATGGGGCCATTAAAACCAAACATTCCTTAAGAAAGTCCGCGGCGTCAAATGGGTAGTCGCGACGCATGCGTACAAAGGCCGATCCCGAGACCATTCTTGAGTGATTTGGATTATTTCGTTGATTTGTGATCTTTGATGTGCTTGCAAACGTGATTATGCATGCTTGATTGAGCAGTCCTCTATCCTAGATTGCTTAGTACTAGGTCTGATACCGTGAAGGATGGATTTACAATTGATGTCCATTCCGATCTTTCGTTTGTTGTGCCTTTGCTTGGTTTGGTTGATTTTGCAATTTTTTTTTAGAGTACATCCAAAACCTAGAAAATGGCATGAAAAATATCCCCTATATAAACATTTTCATGAATACTTAGCGAATAAAAGCATGATTAGGAGTCAAAAACGGAAAAACCTAGCATGCTCACAAGTTAGGTAACAACCAATTCTAGATGGTAACCGCAAGGACCCTAGTGTAAATACTGGGTTAATCAAATCCCAAATCCTAGATCTATGGTTGCTAGGGATTAGGAAGATTTTCTCTTCCTAATTGGATTTCTAACCAACTCCAAAAGAGGTTAGTGGCGACTTCAAAGACTCTTAAAAAGAAATGGTTAATACTATCAAAAACCCTGAATTATACCCAATGTGACACATATACCCTTAATTTTTTTTTTTGACACGAGAAATTCCAAGCTATACTTGCTGTGACATATTTATCCCAATTTTTTTTGTGACATCAAAAATCCTAAACTTGTGCCAATGTGACATATTTACCCTTTGTTATGTTTTCGTCAGAAATCACCGTTAAAAGTCTTACGTGGCAAACGGCAGACTTCAAACGTGGCTGACGTGCGCCAGCGTGGATTAAGAGAAGGAAAACGACGGTAGTTTTTATTTGACCTGGCTGAAAATATTGGAGAACGTCGTCCTTAGCGCTCTGTATTTCCCCCTTGCGCCATTCGAAAGCTCTCCGTGCTCGACTTCTCTCTGCCGATGTTTCGTGCTCTCTCTCTCTCTCTCTCTCTCTCTCTCTCTCTCTCTCTCACTTGATCCACATTCAAAGCTTTATTGCTCCATGCTCGAGGGCTCTATCTGAAGCTCTATTTGGCCACACGAGCAACGTCGTTATTCCCTTCCGCTATTGCTCCATAAAGCTCGATTTGGGACTTTAAGGTTAGTATTCCACTCGATTCTCTCTTTCGAAGAAGCTCGATTTGCTCGAAGCTTGTTTTCTCGCTGATTGGGTGAAGGCGATTTGGGACTTTAGGGTTTCGTATGTTGGTGGTTTCTTCTTGGGTTTTAAGATCGTCTATAAAATCTAGATGTTATGGAATAGAATGCCAATTGAAGGATGAATTAGTTCCCATTAACGATTTAGCTTTACAGTTCCGGTGCCCAGTTACGTAGATGGGGCAAGTTGTCAGGTGGCATTACAGGTTTGGAAAAAGTTTTTTTTTTGGGTAATGAATTCGGAAAAAGTTGTTCTCTGCTATTCTTCAGAAACCATAAGCATTCTATGAAATGGCCACAACCTGTGAAGTTACATCTTCGTATGAGGCTAATAAGCTTACGGTTGGCATTTAGGTTGATCCTTCACTGTAAATTTATTTTTAGCATTAGAATTCAAGTACGTCAACTTATTCTATTTTCGACCCAAAAAAAGATTTGCCATTAACTGGAGAATAGTAAAAGTGTTCCAGGTCAAGCCCTCTATTCTGTGTAGATCCAAGTTCAAGCACACCTCTAGTTCTTGGCTGACTGATACATGTGGGGGTAAGCCTAAATACGACATAATTGTGGAATCATGACGTGGGTGTGATTTAATATCTAGTTTGGTCTATACATCGAGATTCCGTTTGAAATACTTCACGATGATTCTTCGATTTGATCTTTCTAGGCCTAATTGAAAGATATTAGACTAGGAGAAATTTTCAGTTTATCTGGCTTTCTAGGAAAAGAACAAAAAAAAAATGTTCCAGACCTATTGTCTCGGTATCAATTGATGATGCATTGATGAAGTATATGCTCAATTATTGGACATGTATTTACTAAAAAAAGACATGTGCCCCATACAAAGATTGTGATGATACTGTTGATTGTAGCTTAGTGCAAAACTGCAGGAAATTGACGACTTACATATTCTGCAGATGTATAATTCATTTTGTTGATTTTAGCGACAAAACAAAGGAAACTACTCTTGATAATCGCGTCTCCACATCCTGCGCTACCAGATTATGCGCCATACAAATTTGTTTTAACCTTCTTATGCATCTCAGGTTTATCAAGGGATATTTTCTTTTTTATTAGTTTTAGTTTTTAGGCTCATAGATTTCTTGCCTCGACACTATGCTTTACATCATCAATGATATTCGACAAATGACACTTATGTTCTACTTGTAATTTTTTGTGGCCAATTATTTCTATTTCAAAGAAAGATGGCTAAAATAATGCTTCGCTTGCTATAAGTTGGTCAATAGAGAATGGTTGGATCCATTTTACTCATTTTAATCAGGAACTAATGCTATGTACATAGACTTTGCAACTTCTTTTGTTTGATCTACTCATGTTAAATTCTCTAAGTTTTACTTCCTAGGTCGCTTTCTTCATATGCATAGCTATTGAAAAACGTACTTTGATATTTCTAGGTTGATGAAGAAAGTTGATTTGAGGTTATCCGAAGTTGTGGTTGGGGCTAGAGCTAGGCTGGGGTTGCTAGCCAAAGTGAAGTGAGAGTGATGATGGTGAGATTGCTGTAGTAAACAAGAGTGACGATGAGCACATCCTATCAGATAATGAGGATTACTTTCAAGTAAGGGAAATGAGACAAGAGGTAAGCATGGTAAGGGAGGCAGCATTGGCTATTGATGCAATAGTAGAAGACATTAATGAGGGTGAAGATGAAGACGACATCGAAACATATGAAGATCTCGGTCCTTCTAACTGTAGAGATGATGAAGTGTGTGACCAAACAAGATCTTTGACTATTAGATATGACCCTAACTGTGACCCTACACAATTACAGTTTCAGTTAGGCATGAGATTCGAGTCTCATAATGAGTTTAAGAGAGCAGTGCATAAATTTGCAATTATAAATGGCTATAACATTAGTTGGAAAAAGAGTGAATTTGCAAAGATGTATGCAAAGTGTGTGTACGGATGTAACTGGTCCCTTTACGGGAGTTGGTTGAAGAAAGAGAAAACTTTTGTTATCAAGACAACTTGGGAAGAACATACTTGCCCTAGAAGCATGAGAAACAAACGAGCATCTTATTTATGGATTGCAGAACAGTTCTTGCCTAAAATCAGAGCTAATCTGAAAATATACGGCAACACAATTGCAAGCATTTGCAATGGAGATGTGGGGACTCACACTCAGCAAAAGAACCTGTTATAGAGCAATTGCTAGATCTCTTAAGACCGTTAGAGGTCCATTTGCCGAGCATTATAAGTTGTTAACATCATAAGAAGCTCAATTAAAGCATTCTAGTAGGAACATCACATTTGATTTGGTCCTTAGACACCCATACAATATGTTCAAAAGATTCTATGTGGGCTTCGAAGGGCCGAAAAAGGGTTGTTTAGAAGGTTGTAGGAAAGTATAGGACTAGATGGCTGTTTTATTAAGACTGCAGTAAAGCAAATGTTGCTTTATGCTGTTGCAAGAGATGGAAACAATCAAATGTTTCCAGTTGCATGGGCTGTTGTTGAAGCGGAGACACAAGATAGTTGGACTTGGTTCCTTAAGTTGCTAGTTACACACCTTCAAGTGGGTAGAGGTGATAATTGGACCTTCATAAGTGATCAACAAAAGGTAGAATTAGTCTCCACATTCTTTAATTCCTTCATAATAGTAGTTGAATTATATCTTGTAGGGCCTTATTAATACATTTTAATTATGTTTTGCAGGGCCTTGTCAATGCAGTTTCTTCATTGTCTCTTTGTGCAGAATATAGAAATTGTTCAAGGCATATTTATGTGTACAAGGGAGAAATGTTTTGAAATTACTTCTGGAGAGCTGCATATGCCAGACACAAGGCTGAATTCAATATGGCAATTGAGGGAATGAAGGAGTCTATTGATGCCTATGAAGACTTAATGAGACAAGGGCCAGAGCACTTTTGCAAGGCGTTCATAAAGGCTGGTCGAAAATGTGATGCCATCGAGAACAATTTGAGCGAGACTTTCAATGCATATATCCGCAAGCAAAGAGAGATGCCAATTGTTGATATGCTAGAGGGGATGAGAACAACATTGATGGTGAGAATGTATGAGAGAATTCAGTTGATGGTTGGTTCTAGAGATGAATTATGTCCCAGAATTAGGGAAAAGGTAGAGGAAGAAAAGATGAAGTCTAAGTCTTGTGTTGCAAAACCATGTACTGGGGAAAAATTCGAAGTCGAAGTGGACGATCATAAATTTGTAGTGGATCTCAGAGGGAGAACATGTGCTTGTAGGCAGTGGGATATATCAGGAATACTTTGTAGCCATGCTATTTCATCTATCGATTACATGAAGTATGAGGTCAATCATTATGTGGATGATTGTTTTAAGAAGGATGCATACGAAAGATGCTACCAATTTCCATTGCCAACATTGAATGGGAAGAAAATATGGCCAGTGTCTACTGATGAACCAATATTGCCTCCGCCATTCAGAAAGCTTTCAGGGAGACCCAAGAAACAATGCAATAAGCAGGGGGAGAATCCGGAGAGAAGGACAAGAAAAAGGAAGGCCAAAGTCAATCCAAATGCCGATTCAAATAAATTGACAAAAGTTGGTGTAATCATCTACTGCTCAAATTGTCATGACTCAGGACACAACAAGAAAACATGTCCCAGCCTCTAGCACCCACGCAAATTAAACCTCTGGTAAGGAAAATTACAAATATTTTTATACATTTCTTAGTTGAGCATATTCATGGTAAATTATCTATATTTTTCTATGCATGGTAAAAGAGGGAGACCAAGAAAACATTCGGAATCAGCCATGGTAAAAGGGGCATCAACCAGACAAGGAGATACAAGAGCTACATCTCTTGGGACCCATTCCACTGTTATCAGAGCTGAGAAAAGAAGAGTGAGTAGCCATTCACAAGAACACGCCTAACTTAGCATTGTTACAAGAATAATGTGCTTATTATTTATCCATATACAAGTTCGACAAGGATATGGATTATATGTCTCAGAAGCCACCGAAAAGTCATGTTTTAGGGTAACAACTTGTCAAAGTTTAATGTGTTCATAAACTGGACATCCATGATCACAACTTGCTTCTTTGGAAATTTTTATAGTCCTGAAAGTGACATAATCCATGAAATTAAACATTTAATAAAGCCAATGATGCTCTTGTAACATCTACAAGCCAGATAGGAGCCTCTACTAGCCAGACAGACCATGTCTCAACCCAAGCTTGTGGACCATGTGGAACTCAAGAATCTGCAAGCCATCCCCCATGCTGATCTGCATGTGTAAGTTTTGTGAATTGTGCTGGTCGAACACTGTTATTGGTAGTTGTTGGCTAAACATGGTCGTTTTGTTTGAGCTGTTATGGGTATACCATCTGCTGATCAAATAATGTGGACGTGTCATTGGTACATTATGCTTGGTTTGATAGGAAGGGTAGATGTACAATTTAGAAATGTTGTTACAAGAATGAGTGCTTGCTGGTTGTACAATATGTTAAGTCTGCTAAGTCTAAACGTATAAGGATGAATGATTGCTGCATATTTTGTTCCCTGCCATGAATGAATGTGCTTTAGACTAATCCTATTAATTGTCAGTTCACTTCTCTGAGAGATTAATGTTCTGACAAGGCTTATGTTGGAATAATCACTTTCTTGGCTTAGACAATTTCAGACAAATCTATTTGTTGAATAATGATGTGATTATGAAGCTAATTCAGTTGCTGTTTTCTTACAGAATACCATCTGCTATTGGCCTTTCTATTAATGCAAGTGTTACTGATCAGAGGATAGTCCGAAAGATGATTTGCTCATTATGCATGAAAATTTTCTTGTAACTATTCATGCAAATATTTTTCTGTTTTATTTTTTTTAACTTTTTGAAATGTTCGAACAATTTGGAATGTTCCAGGATGATATGGTCAAGACTTGAGATTGGAGAGTGCATGGATGAACTTCAGAAAAGATTTCACTCAATGCAGGCAATATTGTGCAACTGTCTTAAGCTGAAAAGGCTGAATTGCTCATTGTCCTTGAAAATTTTCCTATAACTATTCACGTAGTACATTTTCATGTTTTTTTTTTTCTTGAAAAGATTCGAACAATATGGAATGGTCCAGGATGCTATTGTCAAGATATTTTCGCATTTTAATGACCATAAGCAAGACACGGGTTTTATCCTAGCTATCCTCTCACACTCTTTTTGCTCCATCCAAGATACTGGTCTCTCTTGACCATCAAGTCAATGCACCCTTGAGATCATCTCCTCTGCAATAGCAAATCCTAAGAGAACAATTTCAATGTTTGATAGACACATGAGGAAACATTAGCTTTGGTCAAAGCCCGACAAGAATCATCTATATCCCAACTAATAGATTATACATATATCCTCTGGCAAGGCACTCCCTTCAAATTCTATCTATCTATTCTCGGGTTATTATAGAAATGTCCGAGTTCAGGTCTCGCATCCATCCAAGCATGTAAATGTTGTTGTATCTGACCCCCAAAAAAATGTTGTTGTCGCTTCCGAAGTGCAATGATGGTACGATTGAAACGTGATGAGATACAAATATTCCCTGCAAAATCAAAATATTGCCACTGCGTCATTTCTTCCGGCAGGCAACTAGCTGCAAGAGAATCTAATAAAGAATACTACTCCCACACAGTGCAAAGTTGTAAGAGGACAGCAATATGGATCACAAAAAAGCATCAAACACTTATTTACTATCAATTGAATCCATTGATAACTATACCACCAAAAATAAAAGACAAATGGAATGAGCGTTGAAATCATTCCTTCAAGCTAGCTAATTGATTACATGATAAATCATGCACACAGAGCCAACTCTCATGAGCTCTTAACAAGTATTTAGGATGAAAATTTTTGAATGTCCCACTAGCGCAAACTCAATAGCAACATATTTTTTCATTTCTGTTATGAAGCACATGGAAATTGTGAATTGAAAAGGCCCTAAAAAACAATTATTGCCATCCACAAGGTTGTCATCATTTAAATTCAAGGATAGACAGTTGGTGTATCGAGGCTTTAAGAATTATTGACTTTGAACAACCGAATCGAACTTTCCAGTCAAGCAAAAAGTGACAATTCAGTCACGAATAGAGTTCAGCTAAGGATCGAGTTCTTATGGAGTTCTTGAGGAGCAATCGAGGGAAAGATAAAGAGCACTCCCGCTTCAATCACGAATGGAGCTTCTTAAACCAACAAAGGGTATCATCACAATCCTTGTGTGGGGCACATGTCTTTTTTCAATAAATTCATGACCACTCGTTGAGCATATATTTAATCAGTGCATCATCAACAGGAGTTGCAGGCATTTTATAGAAGGCTTATGGTTTTTGAAGAGGAGCAGAGAATGCCATTTTGTGCAACCTATAATTCCACCTGACATCTTACCCCATCTACCCAATTAGGCACAAGAATTGTAAAGTTAAATCATTAATGCAATTCGCTCAGCCTCAAGTTCACATTCTATTTTATCACATCTAGATTTTATAGAGAAACCTAAAATCCAACAAAAAATCACTAATGTACGAAACCCTAGAGCCCCAAATCGCCTTCACCCAGTGATCCAGAAAACTATCTTCAACAAATCGAGCTTCCACGAGAGAGAGAATTGAGCGGAATACTAACCTCAAAATCCCCAATCGAGTTCTGTGGAGCAATCATGAGAGAGGAAAACGACGTTGGTGTGGACAAATGATGCTTTAGTTAGAGCCCTCGAGGATGAAGAATGAAGCTTTGAACATCGACCAAGTGAGAGAGACTGGAGCTTCGACAGAGAGAAGTCGAGCACGGAGAGCTTCGAATGGCGCAAGGGAAGACAGAGCGCTAAGGACGACGTTCTCCAATATTTTCAACCACGTCAAATGAAAAATACCGTCGTTTTCCTTCGCTTAATCCACGTTGGCGCCCACGTCAGCAACGTTTGAAGTCTGCCGTTTGCCATGTGAAACTTTTAACGGTGATTTCTGACGAAAACATCACGGAGAGTAAATGTGTCACATAAGCACAAGTTTAGGAATTTTGGTGTCGCAAAAAAAAGTTTAGGATAAATGTGTCACAACATGTATAGTGTGTCACAAAAAAAAAGTTAAGGGTAAATTTGTCACAGTGGGCATAGTTAAGGATTTTTGATTATTTTTAATCCAAGAGCTTTTTCAAACGCTAAAACAAAGTAGCCGCCAACCCATCGCCAAAGGATGCGGGGCTCTGGGAGTGCCCCACGCCTCTTGGGAAAGGAAGCCGAAATGCGTCATATCCCTTGCAAAGTGGAACCCAAATCGAGTCGTCTCTCTTAGTTCGGTGCCGATCAGCTGCTCGCCGCGTTTTCCTAAGTAGGGAAACAACCTCGACGCATCCGAAAAGGGAAAGGGAAAAGCCAAATGAGGCATTTACTCGCAACAATATTCACTTCATATCCTTATTAGAAAATTTTCCTTTATTCACTGTCTAATAAATTTATATTAGAAGTTTTTGCACCTGAAAAACGTGACTTATTCGCCGAAGAACAAAATTAGGGTAAAAATAATGTCAATTTGTTTAGAAAAAGATCGGGTACGCGTTGGTCAAATGTTATCTATTCTCCTAATGAGAACGACCCATTTTACTACGGACCCGATGAGTGTCCAAATCCGCCTAAATTAGTTTGTTCGCTAGGTCTACATTCAAGCATACAACCTAAAAAAGAATTGTTTTACGTCATAAAAAATGTGAACAAACTTTGATTCAGACATAGATTTCATGTTCGCTGATATGTTTTGACCTTAATTCACATTAATATTTTGTCTAGACATCACGATCCGAATTGCCAATAAAAGAAATTCACCGACTTTGCAACTTGATCAATTACTGTTAGTAAAATACTTGTACTTTTAACTTGATCAATGTCGGGAGGTCGAATGCACATTGTTCTCTAGATGAGGTGCATGACGTATCCATGGAACAAGCTATCTATACGATTAACATGTTATCTCAATAAGGTACCTGACGTATACATGTTCCATTGTGTAGCAATTCTCTATTTTTTTTTTTTAAATCATGTGTCGATGTGTCGTATTAGTGCTACATAGAGTGAAACTAAAAGAAGTCCTTGGCGGCAGGGCCTCACCGGTGAGGCTCTGCCCTTTCTCCTCCTCCTCATCCTTTTTTTTTTATTCGAATAAATTTTTAGTTTTTTTCAGTTTTTAATTTTAATATAAACGAGACTTCAAAACAATTAAAAAAGCCACATGGGATAAGGAAATTAATTCAAAAATGTAACGTCCAGAAGGAGACTCTATTGAACCGATTTGTCTAAAACTTGCACCTTTTGAATTGGACAAGTCATTAGGGCTTCACTATATCTGGTATGAAAATACTATATGCCATACGCCCTTGGATTGGACCCATGTTGATTCTTTTGATGCGTATTGAAAACAAAATATTAAGAGTAGTGTTAACTTAATTTACTACGTCGGACGGACAGAGAGTTCATTTACTTGCAAAAGAGCAAAAGGGTCGGACGGACAGAGAGTTCATTTACTTGCAAAAGAGCAAAAGGGGCTTGCTCCAGGCGAATTCCTTTGCGTTCTCACATGAGAAGTGAAAAAATGTAACAAAATTCGCAGGGCTTACCCTAGAAATGAAGCTAGATAGATGCCTCCCGACTCGTAATGCAATTCCATGGGCTTAGATGGGCTCAGAACTAAAACTGAAACTAAATATTGATGGGTTAATTTTACGTTGAATTGTGGTAAAGAAATTGATTCTCTCTCTCTCTCTATATATATATAGAATCAAACAACCATTGCAAACATATATTAGTAAAGAAATTGATTCTTGTCATATATATATATATATATATATACACACACAATCAAACAACCATTGCAAACATTTATTCTTTTTTTTGTTTTGTTTTTTTTTTACGTTTTCACTGATCAACAAATGATATAATATATAATAATTTACTTACCCAAAAAAAAAATCAAATGATATAATAATTCAAACGTCCCATGTTTACCTACGGTATGAAAATTATCATATTGATTTCAATTGTCAAGTGGATATAATTAAATAATTACGATCAAAATAGGTAACTCTATCGGAATCCGCTGGAAAGAGATTTTTTGAGATGGTTTTATTGGTAATTTGCTAATTTAAAAAGATATTCGCTTGATCGTTTTATTATTTATTTATTTTTATTAGCTGTGCTGCAATCGAACAGGAAAGAAAGACCGCAACGAACTAAACGGCTATTTTTTTTAAATCAGATTGAATCCGGCTATACATAGATAAACAGGAAGAGTAAGAAGCGAACGCCATTCTGATTCTCTCTGCCAAAGAAACTTAATTCTTGCAAGACCCACAAACTTCTTCTCTCCATCTCTGTCGCCTTGTCGTCTCCTCTTCTGATCCTGCTCGTCTTGACAGGAGAATCCGCGTCTGATAAGAGAACCCTGCTTCTGAAAATCATGTCTTCTTGGAATCTAGAGTTGAACGGGACAACTCGGAGCAGCCACGGCCCCCGATTAATGGGTATCCTGAATCTGGTTGTTAGACGGCGAGTAGTGTCCCCCGACATCAGTAGCCGCACGACCACATATGGGTACCCCATTGAGGTAGCGCGAACCCCAGTTGCGCTTCCACTGCCGTTACTTCAATCCCCGATGGGTCGCTACTTCTTCATCAAATACGCTCTCGCCAGTTTGAGTGTCGATCGCCTATACCAGTCCTCCTTCACCATCCGGATTTTGAGAGCTGCCCGTGATTTGTCTAATCGTTATCCACAAGGTTTCCGTCTGACAGTGATTCTAGACCACACTATCGCAGAAAATTTGGGAGTGGAGGATTTGGTCATTGACTCAGAATCGAGTCGCGTCATGTCAGAGTCGATCATTCTTGGGCTGAAGGAGGAGGAGGTCTATCCTGCCGATGACCAAGAGTGCTGTTCGATTTGTCTGGAACACTTTCACAGGGCAGAGAAGGTCACGGAACTCCCTTGTTCCCATGTATTCCACCGCCCGTGCATCATTCGGTGGTTGGAGAGTAGTGGCTCTTGCCCATTGTGTCGCTGTCAGTTAGATTCTTAGGATAAATAAGCTTCATTTCATTACATAGTTTTGCTTCCAATGAGGTTTTGTGACTACCTTAGTCGCCATAGGATGACTTTTTTTTTTAGATATCATAGGATTTTGGTTGAGTTGTTTGCTTTTGTCAATAGTAATGACAACTCAGTTACGAAGAAACTTGTTGATTTCTTGTGTATATTCTCATGGTTCTGCGATGAATTCACATTGTCTATCTTCATGTTCTTAGAGAAGTATAAATCGTGAAAATGATGAACATTGTGCACTGCTTTTCTCTGTGACTTCATGTTCTCTTTTCTTTGTTTTCTGCACTGGTCGCTCCCTTTTAACTTGATCCACTTGTCCAACTTCAGACAAGACGATGTGAAACACAACGACATGAATCATCATTCTCAGAGCCGTTTAACAATGCTTATATTTTAAAGCAGGAGATTGCCTGCAAGAGAGATTTATGTTGTCCTGGAGCTGTTTAACAATACTTATACGTGCCTACACCTTAGTAATTTAATGACCAACTCTCGTGAGTCTGTACACTTCTTTGTTCTTTTTTTCGGGGGGGGGGGGGGGGGGGGGGAGTGGGGGGAATTCTATACTTTCTTTGCATTTCGGTGCTGACGATGATGCGCGGAATATGAGTGTCGTTGTCAATTGGGTAGTTTTCTGAATCCATGTTCTTCTGAAAATGAAGTATTTTGACGGAGGCTGTGGTTCAGCTCAATGCTCCTTGCTGCATTACTCGAAAATGAACTGATGGTCATCTCAATCAGCTGAAAAATTGGCGGGGATTAATTCAAGACTATCATATTGAATTTGGCCTTTGCACTTTGAGGCTGCATTCCAATTTCTCGTGATGCGTAGCTTTTAGAGAGTGAAGATTCATCATTTCCTTATTCGTTCTTACACTAAGCTGAGAAAAAAAAATGGATTCACACAGCTCCTGGTGTATGCTAATTAGGGGTTTTCACTTTTGGGACAAATTCGTTGGGAGACTGAGTTTGGTGACAGGTCTGAATTAGTAAGATGGTCTGGTGACTGGAACTAAAATTGTTTGCTAATAAATATGTTGGTTTTGCTTGTTTTCCATATGTGCTCAGATTTCGTTGGCATCAGCAGTATCAGAGGAGATATCCAGATGAGTTTCTAGACAAGTCTAATGCCAGGTATTTATTTATGAATCAATCGAACCTTTTCAACTTAGTGTTGTCTTGTTAGTAATTAGTTCTGGCTTGCTAGTTGGTGTAATGGCAAAGTGGCAATTGTTTCTCATTACTTCCATTTACTTTTATCTGACATGCACATGCCTAATTGTATTGTTTTGATGGTTGTTTTGCTTGTTATTCATAAGTCCCTGTATTTTGGTATCTAAAGTCTTGACTGTGTTTGTGAACATCCTTGTCTATGTTTCTTTGCGCCCTAGCTTCGATTATTTTAGATATCTCATGAACTGACCTCTTGATCAGCGTTAGTGGGTTCAAACTTCAAATTAATATGCTGATATTGTTAATGTTGCAAAAAATTGCCTCCTCAGCATGCATAAACTTTGAATTCATTAGTTCGAGGTATTTAGTTTTGGTGTCAGTTGACACTCTTTCATTTGATATTTCTAGTATTCATGCTTTTTTTTAGTTTATAATTTTCTTCAGTGGTCCTTTAACTTTGTTCAATATTTTTTTCAAAGCAATTTACTGCTGAGGCTTCCAAAACAAATTAAGAAGTATGTAATTCTTTGAGCAAGCTCAATTTATTGTTATGTGATTGTCCACATCCCTTAATGACGAGATGTAAAACAAAACTGTGGTGAATACATGGAACTGAAGCTGTGGTCCAGTAAGAGTTGCATCAAATGCTACTGTTAAGAGAACTCCTGCACCCCCTTTTTAATTTATGCACCCCTTAGAAGACTTAATAGACTTGTCTATATCATAGACACAAATTGAGATTATCTTGAATTCTGTGAGTGCCAATCTCTCTTGATATTAGACCAAAAAACAAATCTCTCTTGACCTGTTTTATGTTATTTTGATCCCTCTACGAGGCTTGAAGCTAATTGCATAGATTTATCTCGAATGTTGCAGGTGGCAAGCTCTCTTGATCTATTGTTTGTCTTTTTCATTCTCTATCGCAAGGCCTGAAGCTAAAATGCCATTACTCTATTTATTCCATGGATCTGTGGGTTCACTAATTGTTCAATGCTTTACCACATGTTTTGTTCGACAGACGGTGGCCCGTTCTCTCTCTAGGTCGTATGATTTGATCATTACTGTTGTATCTGTATCAAATGCATTAGTTGCATTGAAGATTGCATTTTTATTTTCTTTTGTTAATCATGGTTCTCTCTCTGTCTCTGTCTCTGTCTCTGTCTCTCTCTCACATATATTATTGTAAGATCAATCACATGTTCAATTCACGAATTTTTCCTCTTCTTTCAACTAGGGGAAAAGGTGATTACCAGATTGACTATGTACCAGCTCCTCGGATCACTGAAGCTGACAAAACAAATGACAGAAAGTATGTAGATTCATCCGTGGCGCATGTTTGATGCTATTACTGGTATTTTGGAGCATAATAATCTATTTATTTATTTAGTTTTGTTTCTTTGAGTGGTGTTCCTCAATATTTGTCTCCATTTCTTTTGGGCTTCTTTACTTCTGTGGATCATGGTAGACCTCTAAATTGGGTCCTGTTTGGGCTTGCCTACACATGGTACTAGGATTCTTATGTGAACCCTTTCTCCAATACACCAGTGTAAATGGAGAGGAAATACCCTTGTACAGGGGATTATTCTGTCATAAGTAATGAATTTTGTGTCTTGTGAACAACATGGGAATTGTCTGCTCGAGTTCTCGGTTTGCTGGTTTTCTTCAGACATTGCAAACTCATAGGTGATGAAAACCAAGCATATTTGTTCTGTTGTAGTTGAATGGGGTGCAGTTTTGTCATACTTAATGCTTTGGGATGAGAGGTTGGCATCAATAATAAGTTGAATACGACAAACAATGTGGGGGGTGTTCCTTTTATTTCCAATTATGGGGTCATTGATGTTTGGACCTTATATTCTCATATTGAAGACTGTTTACAGTTGAAGTCAGCTGTATGATGATTCAATAGGTATTCTGGGATCAACTTATTTTACATACCCTCATGTCACGTGTTTGTTTTGAATGTATTACAGGTCTTTGCAAAGAGCATTGGACAGAAGATTGTATCTTCTTCTTTACGGTAATGCGTATGGTTCTCCAGCTGCTAATCCTGCCTGGCATTTTCCTGAAGAGGTTTATGAATCTGAGGAGACATTGCGAAAGGTGATCAAATTTGCATCATCTACATTTCTTCCTCGTACTCATCTTCCCTTCTCTCGCCGACCCCAACTAAGTTGGGTTAAAGGTGATGTTGATGACTCATCTTCCCTTCTCTCATAGTGGCTCATTTCTCCAGTGTGCAGAGTCAGCACTGGAATCTGTCTTAGGAGATCTCTCTCATACATATTTTGTTGGAAATGCTCCTATGGGTCATACAGTCATGCAACAAACAGAATGACTCTGTGGAAGTGCCATCTTTTGAGGTATGACTTAAGTTTATCAGGCAGACATTGTTTGTGGTCCCTTGCTGCTATAGAAATGATATACTGTCCTCGTTCTGGAAGAACATGAGAGATTATTTAGCCTTAAGTTTTGCTGATTTCTTCCTTCTCTTTTTCAGCGATTCTTCTTTAAGTCTCAAGTTATTGCGACAAACAAGTTTAACATTCGAAAGTGCAAGGATTTTGTTTGGGTCACCAAGGATGAATTGCTGGAGTATTTCCCGGAGCAAGCCGAATTCCTCAATAAGATGATCATTAGCTGATTCTGTTATGTAGTCACGTGGTTGAGCAAAATCCCTTCCAGGAGTATCTTCATCTTTGTCACGTGGAACCCAAATCGAGTCGCCTCTCTTAGTTCGGTGCCGATCAGCTGCTCGCCGCGTTTTCATGAGTAGGGAAGCAACCTCGATGCATCTGGAAAGGGAAAGGGAAGAGCCAAATGAGGCCTTTACTTGCAACAATATTCACTAGATATCAAAAGTTTGAAGTGCGTATTCGGCACCTGCATTCTGGTTGAAGCACAAGAGATAAACTAGAGTAACAACTAACAAGGACGAGCCAAATATTGTCTCAACATTGTAGTTGATTGTTGAAAATAATTGAGCACTGTTGTCAAGGGATTGAGAGAGACAAAGTAATGGATTCTTAAATAAATGATATTGCACAATTCCTGTTGGTGATATATGCCTGATAGCGAAGGGCAAAGAATTTGCTAGACAGATGGACCTGACCAAACAGGGAAAGTAGGAGTATCACATGCCCGGCTTGCCAGGCCTACCCAGAAATCAAGGCTTCAATTTAAAAGGGCTTAAATCTTATGCTTGGGTTGTCACATACTTCTACAGGCTTGATGCAACTATTATTATGCAGTCGCCGCATCAAATTCAGGGGAAAAAGGAGCAAATTCATCAAAGTATTACTGGCTAAATTACACCGTGTCCTTAGAGATACTCTGTTTTGTTTCACTTTAGCACTCTATACATTGAGAACGTTTGCTTGATAATGCACCCGCCAAGACCAGAGAAGCAACTAGATTGATTCCTAACAAAAGAAAGGAAACTGCTGAAGCAAAAGGCAAGGCAGAACTGGATGCCAAATCCTGATGGGAGAAGCAGTTAACAGGAGGCTAGCGGCCTTATCAATAGCAGCGGAGTCGACAAAAGAACCCTTGGAAAGCGCTGATTCACTAGCAATCTTCCAATTAGACTGAATATGCCTAAGTGTGGTTAAGCCGAGGTCAGGGTCAGAAGTTGTTCCATCTCTGGATCAAATCAGGCCGAACCTCTATCTTTTCTTCCTTTGCTACAGCTACCAGGTATTCACTTTGCATTTACCTCTCGCATGGTAGGAGAACTTGAATCTAGCTAGGGTGTCCTCGTAAAGTAAGGAAGTCCAGTATCCATCTTAGAAGACCAAAGGCAGATGAGCTAACAGCAGCCCTCGTCTTGTAAGGCAATGAATTCTGCCATAACTCTTTGTGAACTCAAAGTCTAAGGCGAGGAACTTTCAAATAGGCTCTTTTCTCTTTGATTCAGGCCAAACCGTCTCTCCTGTAAACAGAGTTCCCACCTTCCGCTATTACTACTGATAAGAAACTAGCAGCAGCAAGAGAGCAATTCTCTTCCCTTCTTTCTTCACTCATAGTTCTAGCTTTCTTCATAAGTAAGATCGGTGCCTTTCTTTAGGAAGCTTGCATAAATAGGCGAAGGTTCTGGATAGATTCTTTCTACGCTTTTATCCACATTTGATGAGATTGAAAGCATGAGCATTTCCTCGCACTGACCATCTTAATCTATGCATGGTAACCACTGTCAACCTCAAACATGCCTGGCAAACATTAAGTATTCTTAGTCAGGAAAGTAGTCGCTGCCCAAAATTTAGTAAAATTCCCTTTTCTCTTTGTATCTTTTTTTTTTTTCTGAATAATGGTGGAAAAGTTCAAGTCAAGCGCTGCTGCTAAAAAAAAAAAACATTCATCAGCTTGAACTGATATTTAGCAGGCTTCACTATTTTGCATTAGCTTTATACTAATGCAATGATAGGTTCAACCGATGAAACACCTACTTTCCTGACTAAGAATACTTAATGTTGTTCAGTAATTTGTACTTTTTGTCAAATTATGATCGGACAAAGTTTGCCTGTTTGCATGGCATAACTATACAAATGTTCCAAAGGAGTCGCATGAAAAGAAAATTAGAAGGGGAGATAGAATCACCGATGCCATTCATATCCGATAGGACTAAAAGTCATTCCAAAGAGATTCGCGGTTTACTGACTACATTGCTATTTGCTTATGATCTTAACTATGTATGGCTCCTATCCGCTCGGCAAAGTACAATGGAGACTCGATTGTGGGGCATAAAGACACTTGGATTTGCAGTGCAGGAAATGAAAGGAAAGAGCAAAGTTTGGCTATTCCGCTCAAAAGGAGATTTGACTACAGTAATGAAAAAAGGCAGTACCTGGGCTAATGTAAACAGATAGTGAAGAAACAGGATACCAAGTGATAATTGAAGTAAGATATATGATCCTTCGGAGAGAACAGTGAAGCAATCGTCGTGAGAATTCTCTACATATCATATGAAGAATCTTCTCACACGTGGCTTAACACATATCATCATAGCGAATACTTCAGTTTCTTTGAATCCCAGACTAGAAGTTTATTTGAATCTTATATGTATTGTGAGCAAAAATTGCTCTGAAGATACATGGAATCTACTGTTTCTGTCACATCCTTTATACATCTGTGCTTCCAAGCCTCGAGCGAGTGTGGCTATGTGGCTTTCTAAGAGGCTGGATATCGGCATGTGCCTGAAGCTGATACCACGTAAACAATTGTGTCTCTTCATCGTATATGATCCTACTGAAAAATTTTAAGCAACAAAGAGAGTGATAAAGGAGGAGGCGCAAGGCTGGTAACAATGCCACTTATACCTACCACGAATCCTGAGAAATGAGTAGACCGCTAGCTGTTATAGCAGGAGAGCGATTGGCAGTAGAGGTTCATGTCGAATGATGCTTCCGAGACTTCGTTTCCTGGAGTTTGTCAACACCTTGCATCGATTCCTAGCGAGCAAATTTTATGTTTTCCTGGAGCTGAGCAGTCTAAGTCGAAGACTTCGCAATGCAATGCACCAAAGTCTGTCAGTTGACGTATCAAACGCGGGGTGGCTTGGTAGAGGTTGAGTGAAAACTTGCTAAGCACAATTTTAAGTTTGTGGTAACTTTCTTAAAGCTAATTTCTCCATCAGAAATGGCATTACTGCTCAATAGACAAGAGGTAAAATGTATATGCAGCAGGGAACACATATTAGTATTGCAAACACATATTAGATATAATCAGTTAATAAAATCAATGAATATTTCTAATACATGTACATACTTCCTCCCCATACATAAATATAATCCAATAAACGATCCCCCAAGTGTATCAAATACATGCACATACTAAAATTTCCTTCAACTCCTTCATTGGCTTCATTATACCCAGCAAAATTGAGAAAAATATCGATTTCGTCGGTGGGACTCATCCTAAAATTGAAATTAAAAGGATTTGTAGGATTGACAAATTTTAAAACTATAAGGATAACCAGCAGAATTAGTAACGCAAGGAAAATAAGAAAAATAGTGAATTGATTAATATCTATTTCGAGCGAAAACATTGTGTTGTCAGTCATTCGCTATCGGAGAGGAAGACTAGCACTACCTGAAATGCCAAAAACGAACAATTGGAAATGAGAATGAATATGTTGCTTGGTTGGATATCGCCGTCGGAACATAAGCCCCACTCAAAATGTCCTTTTTTCTTCCTTAACAAAAACCGTTGGATTTTCCCATATTTGATAACTTTTTCGAAAGAATAACAATTTTTTTAGACAAGGTGTCAATGGGCCGAGTCTCCCAACCAGACCTGCAACTAAACTCGACCCGGCCCAATAGCCGAATTACATATGTCCACCCCACGGTTACTTTTTTTTTCCCCAATCTGAAAAATACAATTGGATGAAGGGGCAAATGAGTCTTTTTGACATATGATTTCTTTTGTTTTTATGGGTTTTTTTTCTTTTCAATCCTTCGATGTGAAGTCATAGTTTCAGAAGTGGAGAGCCATTGTGCAATATTTTATGTATTAATCACTCCGTTCCCATGTAAAGCTCCCCGACCCAACGCGCGCGCGGCACACAACCCAAAACCTCCTTTCATTTAAAATATATTTACTAGAGTTGTGCTACTGGACTGAATTTACCCAAAATTTGGATCAGACTACCTGAAAAACAAGTTCGGGAACTGATTCTATATTTTGGGAACCAATTGGAAATGGGCTGATTCTCGGTTCCAAGTACCTAGGAACCGGACCAATTTTGAAATCGATTTTTAGCAATTGTTAAAAAAAATTCTAATCTTGCTCGTCTCATCTGCTTTCTTTTTTGTGGATAGTAATTGTTATTGCTTATATTAGGGATTGTTGCATTTGGTGGATAGTGAATTTTATTATTCATCTTTTACTTTGAATCGTTTTATTGCTATTCTTATTATTTTGCTGGAAAAAATGAAATAAAAAAAATGTTTCATACAGACCCTAAAGTCCAGCCAAAAAAACATGGTACGTTCCAAAATAAGTTTTAGGACAAACATGGTAGCATTCAGGTTCCAAAAATTTGAAACCGATTATAACAGTCGTTTTAAGAGTATAGGTCCAAAATTACCCACTTGGCCCATGCTCACTCCCAGTATTTACATGGTTTTTTTATTTTTATTAAGGGTTAATACCACCAAATGGTTTTTATATTTTTATTAAGGGTTAATACCACCAAAAATCCTAAACTCGTACACTTATGACAATTTTACCCAAATTATTTTTTTTATCATGAAAAACCCAAAACAGATACATATGTGACAAATTTACCCCAAACTGATATAGCCGTGACAAATTTACTCATGTTAGTTTTCGTCAGATTTTACCGTCAAATTACTAAGTTGGATTACACGTGACTATTGTCGGATGTACACATTACCCTATGTCTGCTATAGGTGTGTCAATTTGAAATTTTTCGTGGTATTAACTCAATTTAACGGAAATTAACAAAGGGTAAATCCTCTTGTGGGCTCACTAGTCTTACTTCGATTGTTTGATGTCCAAGGCTCAAAATGCCTAAGTGCATGTCTTCATTAGGATCCTTTGCATGTGATTGATAGATGAATGTTAGGGGTCGATGCATGACACGCAGGTAATCTCATGGGGCCATTAAAACCAAACATTCCTTAAGAAAGTCCGCGGCGTCAAATGGGTAGTCGCGACGCATGCGTACAAAGGCCGATCCCGAGACCATTCTTGAGTGATTTGGATTATTTCGTTGATTTGTGATCTTTGATGTGCTTGCAAACGTGATTATGCATGCTTGATTGAGCAGTCCTCTATCCTAGATTGCTTAGTACTAGGTCTGATACCGTGAAGGATGGATTTACAATTGATGTCCATTCCGATCTTTCGTTTGTTGTGCCTTTGCTTGGTTTGGTTGATTTTGCAATTTTTTTTTAGAGTACATCCAAAACCTAGAAAATGGCATGAAAAATATCCCCTATATAAACATTTTCATGAATACTTAGCGAATAAAAGCATGATTAGGAGTCAAAAACGGAAAAACCTAGCATGCTCACAAGTTAGGTAACAACCAATTCTAGATGGTAACCGCAAGGACCCTAGTGTAAATACTGGGTTAATCAAATCCCAAATCCTAGATCTATGGTTGCTAGGGATTAGGAAGATTTTCTCTTCCTAATTGGATTTCTAACCAACTCCAAAAGAGGTTAGTGGCGACTTCAAAGACTCTTAAAAAGAAATGGTTAATACTATCAAAAACCCTGAATTATACCCAATGTGACACATATACCCTTAATTTTTTTTTTTGACACGAGAAATTCCAAGCTATATTTGCTGTGACATATTTATCCCAATTTTTTTTGTGACATCAAAAATCCTAAACTTGTGCCAATGTGACATATTTACCCTTTGTTATGTTTTCGTCAGAAATCACCGTTAAAAGTCTTACGTGGCAAACGTCAGACTTCAAACGTGGCTGACGTGCGCCAGCGTGGATTAAGAGAAGGAAAACGACGGTAGTTTTTATTTGACCTGGCTGAAAATATTGGAGAACGTCGTCCTTAGCGCTCTGTATTTCCCCCTTGCGCCATTCGAAAGCTCTCCGTGCTCGACTTCTCTCTGCCGATGTTTCGTGCTCTCTCTCTCTCTCTCTCTCTCTCTCTCTCTCTCTCTCTCACTTGATCCACATTCAAAGCTTTATTGCTCCATGCTCGAGGGCTCTATCTGAAGCTCTATTTGGCCACACGAGCTACGTCGTTATTCCCTTCCGCTATTGCTCCATAAAGCTCGATTTGGGACTTTAAGGTTAGTATTCCACTCGATTCTCTCTTTCGAAGAAGCTCGATTTGCTCGAAGCTTGTTTTCTCGCTGATTGGGTGAAGGCGATTTTGGACTTTAGGGTATCGTATGTTGGTGGTTTCTTCTTGGGTTTTAAGATCGTCTATAAAATCTAGATGTTATGGAATAGAATGCCAATTGAAGGATGAATTAGTTCCCATTAACGATTTAGCTTTACAGTTCCGGTGCCCAGTTACGTAGATGGGGCAAGTTGTCAGGTGGCATTACAGGTTTGGAAAAAGTTTTTTTTTTGGGTAATGAATTCGGAAAAAGTTGTTCTCTGCTATTCTTCAGAAACCATAAGCATTCTATGAAATGGCCACAACCTGTGAAGTTACATCTTCGTATGAGGCTAATAAGCTTACGGTTGGCATTTAGGTTGATCCTTCACTGTAAATTTATTTTTAGCATTAGAATTCAAGTACGTCAACTTATTCTATTTTCGACCCAAAAAAAGATTTGCCATTAACTGGAGAATAGTAAAAGTGTTCCAGGTCAAGCCCTCTATTCTGTGTAGATCCAAGTTCAAGCACACCTCTAGTTCTTGGCTGACTGATACATGTGGGGGTAAGCCTAAATACGACATAATTGTGGAATCATGACGTGGGTGTGATTTAATATCTAGTTTGGTCTATACATCGAGATTCCGTTTGAAATACTTCACGATGATTCTTCGATTTGATCTTTCTAGGCCTAATTGAAAGATATTAGACTAGGAGAAATTTTCAGTTTATCTGGCTTTCTAGGAAAAGAACAAAAAAAAAATGTTCCAGACCTATTGTCTCGGTATCAATTGATGATGCATTGATGAAGTATATGCTCAATTATTGGACATGTATTTACTAAAAAAAGACATGTGCCCCATACAAAGATTGTGATGATACTGTTGATTGTAGCTTAGTGCAAAACTGCAGGAAATTGACGACTTACATATTCTGCAGATGTATAATTCATTTTGTTGATTTTAGCGACAAAACAAAGGAAACTACTCTTGATAATCGCGTCTCCACATCCTGCGCTACCAGATTATGCGCCATACAAATTTGTTTTAACCTTCTTATGCATCTCAGGTTTATCAAGGGATATTTTCTTTTTTATTAGTTTTAGTTTTTAGGCTCATAGATTTCTTGCCTCGACACTATGCTTTACATCATCAATGATATTCGACAAATGACACTTATGTTCTACTTGTAATTTTTTATGGCCAATTATTTCTATTTCAAAGAAAGATGGCTAAAATAATGCTTCGCTTGCTATAAGTTGGTCAATAGAGAATGGTTGGATCCATTTTACTCATTTTAATCAGGAACTAATGCTATGTACATAGACTTTGCAACTTCTTTTGTTTGATCTACTCATGTTAAATTCTCTAAGTTTTACTTCCTAGGTCGCTTTCTTCATATGCATAGCTATTGAAAAACGTACTTTGATATTTCTAGGTTGATGAAGAAAGTTGATTTGAGGTTATCCGAAGTTGTGGTTGGGGCTAGAGCTGGGCTGGGGTTGCTAGCCAAAGTGAAGTGAGAGTGATGATGGTGAGATTGCTGTAGTAAACAAGAGTGACGATGAGCACATCCTATCAGATAATGAGGATTACTTTCAAGTAAGGGAAATGAGACAAGAGGTAAGCATGGTAAGGGAGGAAGCATTGGCTATTGATGCAATAGTAGAAGACATTAATGAGGGTGAAGATGACGACGACATCGAAACATATGAAGATCTCGGTCCTTCTAACTGTAGAGATGACGAAGTGTGTGACCAAACAAGATCTTTGACTATTAGATATGACCCTAACTGTGACCCTACACAATTACAGTTTCAGTTAGGCATGAGATTCGAGTCTCATAATGAGTTTAAGAGAGCAGTGCATAAATTTGCAATTATAAATGGCTATAACATTAGTTGGAAAAAGAGTGAATTTGCAAAGATGTATGCAAAGTGTGTGTACGGATGTAACTGGTCCCTTTACGGGAGTTGGTTGAAGAAAGAGAAAACTTTTGTTATCAAGACAACTTGGGAAGAACATACTTGCCCTAGAAGCATGAGAAACAAACGAGCATCTTATTTATGGATTGCAGAACAGTTCTTGCCTAAAATCAGAGCTAATCTGAAAATATACGGCAACACAATTGCAAGCATTTGCAATGGAGATGTGGGGACTCACACTCAGCAAAAGAACCTGTTATAGAGCAATTGCTAGATCTCTTAAGACCGTTAGAGGTCCATTTGCCGAGCATTATAAGTTGTTAACATCATATGAAGCTCAATTAAAGCATTCTAGTAGGAACATCACATTTGATTTGGTCCTTAGACACCCATACAATATGTTCAAAAGATTCTATGTGGGCTTCGAAGGGCCGAAAAAGGGTTGTTTAGAAGGTTGTAGGAAAGTATAGGACTAGATGGCTGTTTTATTAAGACTGCAGTAAAGCAAATGTTGCTTTATGCTGTTGCAAGAGATGGAAACAATCAAATGTTTCCAGTTGCATGGGCTGTTGTTGAAGCGGAGACACAAGATAGTTGGACTTGGTTCCTTAAGTTGCTAGTTACACACCTTCAAGTGGGTAGAGGTGATAATTGGACCTTCATAAGTGATCAACAAAAGGTAGAATTAGTCTCCACATTCTTTAATTCCTTCATAATAGTAGTTGAATTATATCTTGTAGGGCCTTATTAATACATTTCAATTATGTTTTGCAGGGCCTTGTCAATGCAGTTTCTTCATTGTCTCTTTGTGCAGAATATAGAAATTGTTCAAGGCATATTTATGTGTACAAGGGAGAAATGTTTTGAAATTACTTCTGGAGAGCTGCATATGCCAGACACAAGGCTGAATTCAATATGGCAATTGAGGGAATGAAGGAGTCTATTGATGCCTATGAAGACTTAATGAGACAAGGGCCAGAGCACTTTTGCAAGGCGTTCATAAAGGCTGGTCGAAAATGTGATGCCATCGAGAACAATTTGAGCGAGACTTTCAATGCATATATCCGCAAGCAAAGAGAGATGCCAATTGTTGATATGCTAGAGGGGATGAGAACAGCATTGATGGTGAGAATGCATGAGAGAATTCAGTTGATGGTTGGTTCTAGAGATGAATTATGTCCCAGAATTAGGGAAAAGGTAGAGGAAGAAAAGATGAAGTCTAAGTCTTGTGTTGCAAAACCATGTACTGGGGAAAAATTCGAAGTCGAAGTGGACGATCATAAATTTGTAGTGGATCTCAGAGGGAGAACATGTGTTTGTAGGCAGTGGGATATATCAGGAATACTTTGTAGCCATGCTATTTCATCTATCGATTACATGAAGTATGAGGTCAATCATTATGTGGATGATTGTTTTAAGAAGGATGCATACGAAAGATGCTACCAATTTCCATTGCCAACATTGAATGGGAAGAAAATATGGCCAGTGTCTACTGATGAACCAATATTGCCTCCGCCATTCAGAAAGCTTTCAGGGAGACCCAAGAAACAATGCAATAAGCAGGGGGAGAATCCGGAGAGAAGGACAAGAAAAAGGAAGGCCAAAGTCAATCCAAATGCCGATTCAAATAAATTGACAAAAGTTGGGGTAATCATCTGCTGCTCAAATTGTCATGACTCAGGACACAACAAGAAAACATGCCCCAGCCTCTAGCACCCACGCAAATTAAACCTCTGGTAAGGAAAATTACAAATATTTTTATACATTTCTTAGTTGAGCATATTCATGGTAAATTATCTATATTTTTCTATGCATGGTAAAAGAGGGAGACCAAGAAAACATTCGGAATCAGCCATGGTAAAAGGGGCATCAACCAGACAAGGAGATACAAGAGCTACATCTCTTGGGACCCATTCCACTGTTATCAGAGCTGAGAAAAGAAGAGTGAGTAGCCATTCACAAGAACACGCCTAACTTAGCATTGTTACAAGAATAATGTGCTTATTATTTATCCATATACAAGTTCGACAAGGATATGGATTATATGTCTCAGAAGCCACCGAAAAGTCATATTTTAGGGTAACAACTTGTCAAATTTTAATGTGTTCATAAACTGGACATCCATGATCACAACTTGCTTCTTTGGAAATTTTTATAGTCCTGAAAGTGACATAATCCATGAAATTAAACATTTAATAACGCCAATGATGCTCTTGGAACATCTACAAGCCAGATAGGAGCCTCTACTAGCCAGACAAACCATGTCTCAACCCAAGCTTGTGGACCTTGTGGAACTCAAGAATCTGCAAGCCATCCCCCATGCTGATCTGCATGTGTAAGTTTTGTGAATTGTGCTGGTCGAACACTGTTATTGGTGGTTGTTGGCTAAACATGGTCGTTTTGTTTGAGCTGTTATGGGTATACCATCTGCTGATCAAATAATGTGGACGTGTCATTGGTACATTATGCTTGGTTTGATAGGAAGGGTAGATGTACAATTTAGAAATGTTGTTACAAGAATGAGTGCTTGCTGGTCGTACAATATGTTAAGTCTGCTAAGTCTAAACGTATAAGGATGAATGATTGCTGCATATTTTGTTCCCTGCCATGAATGAATGTGCTTTAGACTAATCCTATTAATTGTCAGTTCACTTCTCTGAGAGATTAATGTTCTGACAAGGCTTATGTTGGAATAATCACTTTCTTGGCTTAGACAATTTCAGACAAATCTATTTGTGGAATAATGATGTGATTATGAAGCTAATTCAGTTGCTGTTTTCTTACAGAATACCATCTGCTATTGGCCTTTCTATTAATGCAAGTGTTGCTGATCAGAGGATAGTCCGAAAGATGATTTGCTCATTATGCATGAAAATTTTCTTGTAACTATTCATGCAAATGTTTTTCTGTTTTATTTTTTTTAACTTTTTGAAATGTTCGAACAATTTGGAATGTTCCAGGATGATATGGTCAAGACTCGAGATTGGAGAGTGCATGGATGAACTTCAGAAAAGATTTCACTGAGTGCAGGCAATATTGTGCAACTGTCTTAAGCTGAAAAGGCTGAATTGCTCATTGTCCTTGAAAATTTTCCTATAACTATTCACGTAGTACATTTTCATGTTTTTTTTTTTCTTGAAAAGATTCGAACAATATGGAATGGTCCAGGATGCTATTGTCAAGATATTTTCGCATTTTAATGACCATAAGCAAGACACGGGTTTTATCCTAGCTATCCTCTCACACTCTTTTTGCTCCATCCAAGATACTGGTCTCTCTTGACCATCAAGTCAATGCACCCTTGAGATCATCTCCTCTGCAATAGCAAATCCTAAGAGAACAATTTCAATGTTTGATAGACACATGAGGAAACATTAGCTTTGGTCAAAGCCCGACAAGAATCATCTATATCCCAACTAATAGATTATACATATATCCTCTGGCAAGGCACTCCCTTCAAATTCTATCTATCTATTCTCGGGTTATTATAGAAATGTCCGAGTTCAGGTCTCGCATCCATCCAAGCATGTAAATGTTGTTGCATCTGACCCCCAAAAAAATGTTGTTGTCGCTTCCGAAGTGCAATGATGGTACGATTGAAACGTGATGAGATACAAATATTCCCTGCAAAATCAAAATATTGCCACTGCGTCATTTCTTCCGGCAGGCAACTAGCTGCAAGAGAATCTAATAAAGAATACTACTCCCACACAGTGCAAAGTTGTAAGAGGACAGCAATATGGATCACAAAAGCATCAAACACTTATTTACTATCAATTGAATCCATTGATAACTATACCACCAAAAATAAAAGACAAATGGAATGAGCGTTGAAATCATTCCTTCAAGCTAGCTAATTGATTACATGATAAATCATGCACACAGAGCCAACTCTCATGAGCTCTTAACAAGTATTTAGGATGAAAATTTTTGAATGTCCCACTAGCGCAAACTCAATAGCAACATATTTTTTCATTTCTGTTATGAAGCACATGGAAATTGTGAATTGAAAAGGCCCTAAAAAACAATTATTGCCATCCACAAGGTTGTCATCATTTAAATTCAAGGATAGACAGTTGGTGTATCGAGGCTTTAAGAATTATTGACTTTGAACAACCGAATCGAAATTTCGAGTCAAGCAAAAAGTGACAATTCAGTCACGAATAGAGTTCAGCTAAGGATCGAGTTCTTATGGAGTTCTTGAGGAGCAATCGAGGGAAAGATAAAGAGCACTCGCGCTTCAATCACGAATGGAGCTTCTTAAACCAACAAAGGGTATCATCACAATCCTTGTGTGGGGCACATGTCTTTTTTCAATAAATTCATGACCACTCGTTGAGCATATATTTAATCAGTGCATCATCAACAGGAGTTGCAGGCATTTTATAGAAGGCTTATGGTTTTTGAAGAGGAGCAGAGAATGCCATTTTGTGCAACCTATAATTCCACCTGACATCTTACCCCATCTACCCAATTAGGCACAAGAATTGTAAAGTTAAATCATTAATGCAATTCGCTCAGCCTCAAGTTCACATTCTATTTTATCACATCTAGATTTTATAGAGAAACCTAAAATCCAACAAAAAATCACTAATGTACGAAACCCTAGAGCCCCAAATCGCCTTCACCCAGTGATCCAGAAAACTATCTTCAACAAATCGAGCTTCCACGAGAGAGAGAATTGAGCGGAATACTAACCTCAAAATCCCCAATCGAGTTCTGTGGAGCAATCATGAGAGAGGAAAACGACGTTGGTGTGGACAAATGATGCTTTAGTTAGAGCCCTCGAGGATGAAGAATGAAGCTTTGAACATCGACCAAGTGAGAGAGACTGGAGCTTCGACAGAGAGAAGTCGAGCACGGAGAGCTTCGAATGGCGCAAGGGAAGACAGAGCGCTAAGGACGACGTTCTCCAATATTTTCAACCACGTCAAATGAAAAATACCGTCGTTTTCCTTCGCTTAATCCACGTTGGCGCCCACGTCAGCAACGTTTGAAGTCTGCCGTTTGCCATGTGAAACTTTTAACGGTGATTTCTGACGAAAACATCACGGAGAGTAAATGTGTCACATAAGCACAAGTTTAGGATTTTTGGTGTCGCAAAAAAAAGTTTAGGATAAATGTGTCACAACATGTATAGTGTGTCACAAAAAAAAGTTAAGGGTAAATGTGTCACAGTGGTCATAGTTAAGGATTTTTGATTATTTTTAATCCAAGAGCTTTTTCAAACGCTAAAACAAAGTAGCAGCCAACCCATCGCCAAAGGATGCGGGGCTCTGGGAGTGCCCCACGCCTCTTGGGAAAGGAAGCCGAAATGCGTCATATCCCTTGCAAAGTGGAACCCAAATCGAGTCGTCTCTCTTAGTTCGGTGCCGATCAGCTGCTCGCCGCGTTTTCCTAAGTAGGGAAACAACCTCGACGCATCCGAAAAGGGAAAGGGAAAAGCCAAATGAGGCATTTACTCGCAACAATATTCACTTCATATCCTTATTAGAAAATTTTCCTTTATTCACTGTCTAATAAATTTATATTAGAAGTTTTTGCACCTGAAAAACGTGACTTATTCGCCGAAGAACAAAATTAGGGTAAAAATAATGTCAATTTGTTTAGAAAAAGATCGGGTACGCGTTGGTCAAATGTTATCTATTCTCCTAATGAGAACGACCCATTTTACTACGGACCCGATGAGTGTCCAAATCCGCCTAAATTAGTTTGTTCGCTAGGTCTACATTCAAGCATACAACCTAAAAAAGAATTGTTTTACGTCATAAAAAATGTGAACAAACTTTGATTCAGACATAGATTTCATGTTCGCTGATATGTTTTGACCTTAATTCACATTAATATTTTGTCTAGACATCACGATCCGAATTGCCAATAAAAGAAATTCACCGACTTTGCAACTTGATCAATTACTGTTAGTAAAATACTTGTACTTTTAACTTGATCAATGTCGGGAGGTCGAATGCACATTGTTCTCTAGATGAGGTGCATGACGTATCCATGGAACAAGCTATCTATACGATTAACATGTTATCTCAATAAGGTACCTGACGTATACATGTTCCATTGTGTAGCAATTCTCTATTTTTTTTTAAATCATGTGTCGATGTGTCGTATTAGTGCTACATAGAGTGAAACTAAAAGAAGTCCTTGGCGGCAGGGCCTCACCGGTGAGGCTCTGCCCTTTCTCCTCCTCCTCATCCTTTTTTTTTTATTCGAATAAATTTTTAATTTTTTTCAGTTTTTAATTTTAATATAAACGAGACTTCAAAACAATTAAAAATGCCACATGGGATAAGGAAATTAATTCAAAAATGTAACGTCCAGAAGGAGACTCTATTGAACCGATTTGTCTAAAACTTGCACCTTTTGAATTGGACAAGTCATTAGGGCTTCACTATATCTGGTATGAAAATACTATATGCCATACGCCCTTGGATTGGACCCATGTTGATTCTTTTGATGCGTATTGAAAACAAAATATTAAGAGTAGTGTTAACTTAATTTACTACGTCGGACGGACAGAGAGTTCATTTACTTGCAAAAGAGCAAAAGGGGCTTGCTCCAGGCGAATTCCTTTGCGTTCTCACATGAGAAGTGAAAAAAATGTAACAAAATTCGCAGGGCTTACCCTAGAAATGAAGCTAGATAGATGCCTCCCGACTCGTAATGCAATTCCATGGGCTTAGATGGGCTCAGAACTAAAATTGAAACTAAATATTGCTGGGTTAACTTTACGTTGAATTGTGGTAAAGAAATTGATTCTCTCTCTCTCTCTATATATATATAGAATCAAACAACCATTGCAAACATATATTAGTAAAGAAATTGATTCTTGTCATATATATATATATATATATATATACACACACAATCAAACAACCATTGCAAACATTTATTCTTTTTTTTGTTTTGTTTTTTTTTTACGTTTTCACTGATCAACAAATGATATAATATATAATAATTTACTTACCCAAAAAAAAAAATCAAATGATATAATAATTCAAACGTCCCATGTTTACCTACGGTATGAAAATTATCATATTGATTTCAATTGTCAAGTGGATATAATTAAATAATTACGATCAAAATAGGTAACTCTATCGGAATCCGCTGGAAAGAGATTTTTTGAGATAGTTTTATTGGTAATTTGCTAATTTAAAAAGATATTCGCTTGATCGTTTTATTATTTACTTATTTTTATTAGCTGTGCTGCAACCGAACAGGAAAGAAAGACCGCAACGAACTAAACGGCTATTTTTTTTAAATCAGATTGAATCCGGCTATACATAGATAAACAGGAAGAGTAAGAAGCGAACGCCATTCTGATTCTCTCTGCCAAAGAAACTTAATTCTTGCAAGACCCACAAACTTCTTCTCTCCATCTCTGTCGCCTTGTCGTCTCCTCTTCTGATCCTGCTCGTCTTGACAGGAGAATCCGCGTCTGATAAGAGAACCCTGCTTCTGAAAATCATGTCTTCTTGGAATCTAGAGTTGAACGGGACAACTCGGAGCAGCCACGGCCCCCGATTAATGGGTATCCTGAATCTGGTTGTTAGACGGCGAGTAGTGTCCCCCGACATCAGTAGCCGCACGACCACATATGGGTACCCCATTGAGGTAGCGCGAACCCCAGTTGCGCTTCCACTGCCGTTACTTCAATCCCCGATGGGTCGCTACTTCTTCATCAAATACGCTCTCGCCAGTTTGAGTGTCGATCGCCTATACCAGTCCTCCTTCACCATCCGGATTTTGAGAGCTGCCCGTGATTTGTCTAATCGTTATCCACAAGGTTCCGTCTGACAGTGATTCTAGACCACACTATCGCAGAAAATTTGGGAGTGGAGGATTTGGTCATTGACTCAGAATCGAGTCGCGTCATGTCAGAGTCGATCATTCTTGGGCTGAAGGAGGAGGAGGTCTATCCTGCCGATGACCAAGAGTGCTGTTCGATTTGTCTGGAACACTTTCACAGGGCAGAGAAGGTCACGGAACTCCCTTGTTCCCATGTATTCCACCGCCCGTGCATCATTCGGTGGTTGGAGAGTAGTGGCTCTTGCCCATTGTGTCGCTGTCAGTTAGATTCTTAGGATAAATAAGCTTCATTTCATTACATAGTTTTGCTTCCAATGAGGTTTTGTGACTACCTTAGTCGCCATAGGATGACTTTTTTTTTTAGATATCATAGGATTTTGGTTGAGTTGTTTGCTTTTGTCAATAGTAATGACAACTCAGTTACGAAGAAACTTGTTGATTTCTTGTGTATATTCTCATGGTTCTGCGATGAATTCACATTGTCTATCTTCATGTTCTTAGAGAAGTATAAATCGTGAAAATGATGAACATTGTGCACTGCTTTTCTCTGTGACTTCATGTTCTCTTTTCTTTGTTTTCTGCACTGGTCGCTCCCTTTTAACTTGATCCACTTGTCCAACTTCAGACAAGACGATGTGAAACAGAACGACATGAATCATCATTCTCAGAGCCGTTTAACAATGCTTATATTTTAAAGCAGGAGATTGCCTGCAAGAGAGATTTATGTTGTCCTGGAGCTGTTTAACAATGCTTATACGTGCCTACACCTTAGTAATTTAATGACCAACTCTCGTGAGTCTGTACACTTCTTTGTTCTTTTTTTCGGCGCGGGGGGGGGGGGGGGGGGGGGGGGGGGGTGGAGTGGGGGGAATTCTATACTTTCTTTGCATTTCGGTGCTGACGATGATGCGCGGAATATGAGTGTCGTTGTCAATTGGGTAGTTTTCTGAATCCATGTTCTTCTGAAAATGAAGTATTTTGACGGAGGCTGTGGTTCAGCTCAATGCTCCTTGCTGCATTACTCGAAAATGAACTGATGGTCATCTCAATCAGCTGAAAAATTGGCGGGGATTAATTCAAGACTATCATATTGAATTTGGCCTTTGCACTTTGAGGCTGCATTCCAATTTCTCGTGATACGTAGCTTTTAGAGAGTGAAGATTCATCATTTCCTTATTCGTTCTTACACTAAGCTGAGAAAAAAAAATGGATTCACACAGCTCCTGGTGTATGCTAATTAGGGGTTTTCACTTTTGGGACAAATTCGTTGGGAGACTGAGTTTGGTGACAGGTCTGAATTAGTAAGATGGTCTGGTGACTGGAACTAAAATTGTTTGCTAATAAATATGTTGGTTTTGCTTGTTTTCCATATGTGCTCAGATTTCGTTGGCATCAGCAGTATCAGAGGAGATATCCAGATGAGTTTCTAGACAAGTTTAATGCCAGGTATTTATTTATGAATCAATCGAACCTTTTCAACTTAGTGTTGTCTTGTTAGTAATTAGTTCTGGCTTGCTAGTTGGTGTAATGGCAAAGTGGCAATTGTTTCTCATTACTTCCATTTACTTTTATCTGACATGCGCATGCCTAATTGTATTGTTTTGATGGTTGTTTTGCTTGTTATTCATAAGTCCCTGTATTTTGGTATCTAAAGTCTTGACTGTGTTTGTGAACATCCTTGTCTATGTTTCTTTGCGCCCTAGCTTCGATTATTTTAGATATCTCATGAACTGACCTCTTGATCAGCGTTAGTGGGTTCAAACTTCAAATTAATATGCTGATATTGTTAATGTTGCAAAAAATTGCCTCCTCAGCATGCATAAACTTTGAATTCATTAGTTCGAGGTATTTAGTTTTGGTGTCAGGTGACACTCTTTCATTTGATATTTCTCGTATTCATGCTTTTTTTTAGTTTATAATTTTCTTTAGTGGTCCTTTAACTTTGTTCAATATTTTTTTCAAAGCAATTTACTGCTGAGGCTTCCAAAACAAATTAAGAAGTATGTAATTCTTTGAGCAAGCTCAATTTATTGTTATGTGATTGTCCACATCCCTTAATGACGAGATGTAAAACAAAACTGTGGTGAATACATGGAACTGAAGCTGTGGTCCAGTAAGAGTTGCATCAAATGCTACTGTTAAGAGAACTCCTGCACCCCCTTTTTAATTTATGCACCCCTTAGAAGACTTAATAGACTTGTCTATATCATAGACACAAATTGAGATTATCTTGAATTCTGTGAGTGCCAATCTCTCTTGATATTAGACCAAAAAATCTCTCTTGACCTGTTTTATGTTATTTTGATCCCTCTACGAGGCTTGAAGCTAATTGCATAGATTTATCTCGAATGTTGCAGGTGGCAAGCTCTCTTGATCTATTGTTTGTCTTTTTCATTCTCTATCGCAAGGCCTGAAGCTAAAATGCCATTACTCTATTTATTCCATGGATCTGTCGGTTCACTAATTGTTCAATGCTTTACCACATGTTTTGTTCGACAGACGGTG
Organism: Rhodomyrtus psidioides; assembly: GCA_021437785.1. Lineage (NCBI taxonomy): Eukaryota > Viridiplantae > Streptophyta > Magnoliopsida > Myrtales > Myrtaceae > Rhodomyrtus > Rhodomyrtus psidioides. The sequence continues at coordinate 2,457,947 of JAILYB010000074.1, read as the reverse complement.
GCCCGTTCTCTCTCTAGGTCGTATGATTTGATCATTACTGTTGTATCTGTATCAAATGCATTAGTTGCATTGAAGATTGCATTTTTATTTTCTTTTGTTAATCATGGTTCTCTCTCTGTCTCTGTCTCTGTCTGTCTCTCTCTCTCACATATATTATTGTAAGATCAATCACATGTTCAATTCACGAATTTTTCCTCTTCTTTCAACTAGGGGAAAAGGTGATTAACAGATTGACTATGTACCAGCTCCTCGGATCACTGAAGCTGACAAAACAAATGACAGAAAGTATGTAGATTCATCCGTGGCGCATGTTTGATGCTATTACTGGTATTTTGGAGCATAATAATCTATTTATTTATTTAGTTTTGTTTCTTTGAGTGGTGTTCCTCAATATTTGTCTCCATTTCTTTTGGGCTTCTTTACTTCTGTGGATCATGGTAGACCTCTAAATTGGGTCCTGTTTGGGCTTGCCTACACATGGTACTAGGATTCTTATGTGAACCCTTTCTCCAATACACCAGTGTAAATGGAGAGGAAATACCCTTGTACAGGGGATTATTCTGTCATAAGTAATGAATTTTGTGTCTTGTGAACAACATGGGAATTGTCTGCTCGAGTTCTCGGTTTGCTGGTTTTCTTCAGACATTGCAAACTCATAGGTGATGAAAACCAAGCATATTTGTTCTGTTGTAGTTGAATGGGGTGCAGTTTTGTCATACTTAATGCTTTGGGATGAGAGGTTGGCATCAATAATAAGTTGAATACAACAAACAATGTGGGGGGTGTTCCTTTTATTTCCAATTATGGGGTCATTGATGTTTGGACCTTATATTCTCATATTGAAGACTGTTTACAGTTGAAGTCAGCTGTATGATGATTCAATAGGTATTCTGGGATCTACTTATTTTACATACCCTCATGTCACGTGTTTGTTTTGAATGTATTACAGGTCTTTGCAAAGAGCATTGGACAGAAGATTGTATCTTCTTCTTTACGGTAATGCGTATGGTTCTCCTGCTGCTAATCCTGCCTGGCATTTTCCTGAAGAGGTTTATGAATCTGAGGAGACATTGCGAAAGGTGATCAAATTTGCATCATCTACATTTCTTCCTCGTACTCATCTTCCCTTCTCTCGCCGACCCCAACTAAGTTGGGTTAAAGGTGATGTTGATGACTCATCTTCCCTTCTCTCATAGTGGCTCATTTCTCCAGTGTGCAGAGTCAGCACTGGAATCTGTCTTAGGAGATCTCTCTCATACATATTTTGTTGGAAATGCTCCTATGGGTCATACAGTCATGCAACAAACAGAATGACTCTGTGGAAGTGCCATCTTTTGAGGTGTGACTTAAGTTTATCAGGCAGACATTGTTTGTGGTCCCTTGCTGCTATAGAAATGATATACTGTCCTCGTTCTGGAAGAACATGAGAGATTATTTAGCCTTAAGTTTTGCTGATTTCTTCCTTCTCTTTTTCAGCGATTTTTCTTTAAGTCTCAAGTTATTGCGACAAACAAGTTTAACATTCGAAAGTGCAAGGATTTTGTTTGGGTCACCAAGGATGAATTGCTGGAGTATTTCCCGGAGCAAGCCGAATTCCTCAATAAGATGATCATTAGCTGATTCTGTTATGTAGTCACGTGGTTGAGCAAAATCCCTTCCAGGAGTATCTTCATCTTTGTCACGTGGAACCCAAATCGAGTCGCCTCTCTTAGTTCGGTGCCGATCAGCTGCTCGCCGCGTTTTCATGAGTAGGGAAGCAACCTCGACGCATCTGGAAAGGGAAAGGGAAGAGCCAAATGAGGCCTTTACTTGCAACAATATTCACTTCATACCATTATTTGAAATTTTTCCTTTATTCATTGTCAAATAAATTTATATTAGAAGTTTTTGCACCTGAAAAACGTAACTTATTCTCCGAAGAACAGAATTAGGGTAAAAATAATGTCAATTTGTTTCGAAAAAGATTGGGTACGCGTTGGTCAAATGTTATATATACTCCTAATGAGAACAACCCATTTTACCATTTAGATTCGGACACGATGAGTGTACAAATCCGCCTAAATTAGTCTGTTCGCTAGGTCTACATTCAAGCATACAACATAAAAAAGAATTGCTTTACGTCGTAAAAAAAGTGGAACAAACTTTGATTCAGACATAGATTTCATGTTCGCTGATATGTTTTGACCTTGATTCGCATTAATATTTTGGCTAGACATCAGGATCCGAATTGCCAATAAAAGAAATTCACCGACTTTGCAACTTGATCAATTACCGTTAGTAAAATACTTGTACTTTTCAATAAAATGCGCGGATATACATTATGTATCTTACATGTATAAAACGCATGATATACTACAGTCATGAAGAATTACTTTTAAGTTTTTATACTTTTTTTTTGTTTTGTTTTTTTTTTTTTTACGTTTTCACTGATCAACAGATGATATAATATATAATAATTTACTTACCCCCCAAAAAAAAACAAATGATATAATAATTCAAACGTCCCATGTTTACCTACTGTATGAAAATTATCATATTGATTTCAATTGTCAAGTGGATATAATTAAATAATTACGATCAAAATAGGTAACTCTGTCGGAATCCGCTGGAAAGAGATTTTTTGAGATGGTTTTATTGGTAATTTGCTAATTTAAAAAGATATTCGCTTGATCGTTTTATTATTTACTTATTTTTATTAGCTGTGCTGCAACCGAACAGGAAAGAAAGACCGCAACGAACCAAACGGCTATTTTTTTTTCAATCAGCATAAATAAACAAGAAGAGTAAGAAGCGAACGCCATTCTAATGTATCAAGCGCCACTGACTAGGTCTCTTGTGCACTGAACCAGCAGCTAAATTCTCTAAGTTTTTGATGGAGAATTTCGAAAAAAACTTGTTGAGCGCACTTTATGTGTTTGCCGTAGCATCGTGAGGATTTCAATTACAAGACAGTTTGGGAAGATTCAGACTTCAGCTACACAAACGTGAACCTGAACCTCTTCCTTTGTTCATAATTTCACTCTTATATTCACATATAGAAATGTGCTGCAAAAGCCAAGTGTACTTATCTTAACTTCATTTGTCAGTAAAAGTAAGTCACTTGTGGCTTCAGGTCATGGAAGTCATTGCATTTGATGCTTCAAACTGCACAGTTACCTAAGAATATTTTCCTTTGTGTCGGGATGAGACGGAATTGTCTGGTAGGAGTTCATGTGTGCACTTCTTTCAGTTATATTTCCCTTAATAATCCTTATTCAGACCAAAAGAGAAGGCAGCATTATAACACTAATTACGGATCATTATTGTCGACCTGTCAGTAATGAGACCATACCTCTAAAGCTCAAATGCCTTGTGGCGTTTCTTAATTTGTCATACCTTTTGCCTCTACAAAAACATAGCCATTACAGATGATATCAATATACAGTAGACAAGAGATGATGGTGTACTCCTGTAGTTTCTGGCAAAGTTCTATCCACACTGTCATGCTAGTTGCTTCATCAAAGGAAGATGTAACTAGATATCAAAAGTTTGAAGTGCGTATTCGGCACCTGCATTCTGGTTGAAGCACAAGAGATAAACTAGAGTAACAACTAACAAGGACGAGCCAAATATTGTCTCAACATTGTAGTTGATCGTTGAAAATAATTGAGCACTGTTGTCAAGGGATTGAGAGAGACAAAGTAATGGATTCTTAAATAAATGATATTGCACAATTCCTGTTGGTGATATATGCCTGATAGCGAAGGGCAAAGAATTTGCTAGACAGATGGACCTGCCCGGCTTGCCAGGCCTACCCAGAAATCAAGGCTTCAATTTAAAAGGGCTTAAATCTTATGCTTGGGTTGTCACATACTTCTACAGGCTTGATGCAACTATTATTATGCGGTCGCCGCATCAAATTCAGGGGAAAAAGGAGCAAATTCATCAAAGTATTACTGGCTAAATTACACCGTGTCCTTAGAGATACTCTGTTTTGTTTCACTTTAGCACTCTATACATTGAGAACGTTTGCTTGATAATGCACCCGCCAAGACCAGAGAAGCAACTAGATTGATTCCTAACAAAAGAAAGGAAACTGCTGAAGCAAAAGGCAAGGCAGAACTGGATGCCAAATCCTGATGGGAGAAGCAGTTAACAGGAGGCTAGCGGCCTTATCAATAGCAGCGGAGTCAACAAAAGAACCCTTGGAAAGCGCTGATTCACTAGCAGTCTTCCAATTAGACTGAATATGCCTAAGTGTGGTTAAGCCGAGGTCAGGGTCAGAAGTTGTTCCATCTCTGGATCAAATCAGGCCGAGCCTCTATCTTTTCTTCCTTTGCTACAGCTACCAGGTATTCACTTTGCATTTACCTCTCGCATGGTAGGAGAACTTGAATCTAGCTAGGGTGTCCTCGTAAAGTAAGGAAGTCCAGTATCCATCTTAGAAGACCAAAGGCAGATGAGCTAACAGCAGTCCTCGTCTTGTAAGGCAATGAATTCTGCCATTACTCTTTGTGAACTCAAAGTCTAAGGCGAGGAACTTTCAAATAGGCTCTTTTCTCTTTGATTCAGGCCAAACCGTCTCTCCTGTAAACAGAGTTCCCACCTTCCGCTATTACTACTGATAAGAAACTAGCAGCAGCAAGAGAGCAATTCTCTTCCCTTCTTTCTTCACTCATAGTTATAGCTTTCTTCATAAGTAAGATCGGTGCCTTTCTTTAGGAAGCTTGCATAAATAGGCGAAGGTTCTGGATAGATTCTTTGTACACTTTTATCCACATTTGATGAGATTGAAAGCATGAGCATTTCCTCGCACTGACCATCTTAATCTATGCATGGTAACCACTGTCAACCTCAAACATGCCTGGCAAACATTAAGTATTCTTAGTCAGGAAAGTAGTCGCTGCCCAAAATTTAGTAAAATTCCCTTTTCTTTTTGTATCTTTTTTTTTTTCTGAATAATGGTGGAAAAGTTCAAGTCAAGCGCTGCTGCTAAAAAAAAAAAACATTCATCAGCTTGAACTGATATTTAGCAGGCTTCACTATTTTGCATTAGCTTTATACTAATGCAATGATAGGTTCAACCGATGAAACACCTACTTTCCTGACTAAGAATACTTAATGTTGTTCAGTAATTTGTACTTTTTGTCAAATTATGATCGGACAAAGTTTGCCTGTTTGCATGGCATAACTATACAAATGTTCCAAAGGAGTCGCATGAAAAGAAAATTAGAAGGGGAGATAGAATCACCGATGCCATTCATATCCGATAGGACTAAAAGTCATTCCAAAGAGATTCGCGGTTTACTGACTACATTTGTCACGCCCCAAACCCCGAGCACGCGATATCCTGATCAAATCGTCCCAAGGGTCATAAGGGATAGCGTCCCAGGTTCGCTACCGACCCACGACAGTTTATTACGCATGCGGAAACGGTTTACTCCCAGACAACATAAATTTGAACAGGGATGCATTAGTATGAGATAAATACCAAGACAGTTCACATAAAGATCATCACACACATTAAACCAAACAACTGATGATAATTAACCCTATTGAGCTATAGCTGACATAAACAACCCCATACTTCGGGGCAGCTCACTAAGACCTCAAAAGGGTATTCGGTCGGGTAAGGTTAACTTCCCATCTACTTCAAAAGATCACTCCTACCGCCAAACCATGGCGTCCACGTGCTTCATCACTTGGGACCTGAAAAATGTTATCCCACGACGGGGTGAGAAATAAATCTCAGTGAATTAAGCCTAAGCTCGGTTAGGAAACTGATTCTCCCGAGGCATCCTAACAGCAGGCTCACAAACTCATACGATCACATAAAATACCCAAGTATAGTCCCCATATACTAATCAATCACATGCATACTTACCAGTCTGTAGCCACACATAATGCAATGCTTGACTCGACTCAGCAGTGAAATAAGTCAATCACTCAAAACAAGCATCGCATCCACAAGTATGCACAGGACACCACACGAGTCCATTTATTAACGATGATCGTGCCAATGGCACCATGAGAGGATCTACGCGCCTGGCGTGATTCCACCCTCATAAATAGTACGATCCCATACTCATCCGGACGAACCGGGCTACGCTCCTTTTCCCTCTCGGCAGCGGCTACTACAAGCGATTATTCCAGTGCACCCGTTGCACGGTACGGCAAGTAGGCATCCCTATACGGGGCGTCGGTCCATCACAAGCTGCGACCGGCATCCGATCAGCCCTGTGCCCGTACTAACCGGCACGAGGCAGGACTGTCGTGCTTCTGGTAAGTCGTATGGTCCCACATGACTGGTACTGGTGTACTATTAGTACACTACGAACTTACCAGGAAAAAACCCATCATCGTTCCGTCATATGACCACACAATGCACCCGCCATATCAATCAATTTTATTCTCTTTGATTTAGGCCAGATGCTCACACAACGTGCTCAAAGACTCAGCCCACGGCCGTTTTCATGCTAAAACATATTTACTTGACTTTGCACACGGTCATATGCATATGTAGACTATCAATTAGATACTGCAACCACGGAACGAATAACTCCCAAATACATGTCAATTCATTCAAAGAACATTTCAGGCATCCAATCATAAATAGGGCGATAAATCCCCAAGTAGCAATTAACACTCAATAGTAATTCCAGTCACACCATCAGCCCTCCAACGGGATAATCACACCGATGAAAATCATCGAACCAATTAAGAGCATTTAATTTCATTTAAACAATATAAAGCTCAATTCGAACAATAATCATTTATTTGCCATTTAATTCATAATTGCCGATCAAACACTCGTCTTTAATCTATCGTTCTCTCACGATAAATCAATCAATTTCAACTAATCACAATTAACCACAGATAATATAATTAATCATGCTAACTTAGTCGATTACGGTCATTTAACCTAAACCGGGGTTTCTAACTAAACCAACCGTAATCACTTTATGTTATTACCAAAATTGCTAACCCAACTAACCCTAGGCGCAATTAGCGCCCTAACCAAGGTTTAGGGTCAACTCACAATTTTAATAAAGCTCGGGCCGACTCAAAATCAACGACGCGACAGTGGTGGCAACGTGCGGCGACAACGACGACGGCGGCGGTTCTCGGCGATAAACACGGTTAAGCCTCGGTTCTAAGGTTTCCCGAGAGGCGTCACGACCCGGCACCAACTAGGGTACGTAACGGAGGTCCGGTGAGGCGGCGGCGGCAACGGCGGAGCTCCGGCGAACTCCGGTGACCTAAAACAGGAAATGGACAGCATCGTTAAAACAGGGGAACGTGGCTGTTTTGAGGCGGTTTTGGGCCCCACGGGCTGAGGCGAGGCCGGCCAATGCTCGGGGACTCACCTAGGGGTCGAAGGGGATCGGTTGGGGCCGGAGGAAGGCGGCGGAAGGTGACCAAAGGCGGCGGGACAGCAGCGAACATAACCGGCGAAAACAGAGGATTCGCGCGCAGAAAACAGGGGAGGCCGTTCGGGGTTGATTTCGGGGCTCCAATAGCGTCAGAGCTTCGGGTGGCTGATGGTAAAGGTCTGAGGGGATGTCGAGGGACGTTTCTTGTAGTTCGCGGCAGCCGGAGGTGGGATGTGGAGTCGCCGGACAGCACCGAACAGAAGGAAACAGCAGCTGCAACAAAACAAAATAGCATATACAGCTTGGATTTTGAGGTTGTTCGGACCTCTAATGGCAACAACACCTCTTGCGGCTGATAGGAAATGTCCATAAGGGTGTCCCGAAGTGTGTGATGGCCGGGGATAGGCAAGGAAACGAGTTAGAAGCGGCTAAACGACTTAGAAACCGAAACTGTGCAAAACCGACAAAACTGAAGCTATGCTTGGTTTTCTAATTACCTGAGCTTCTCCGATGACTTGTGGTGGCTTGCGACTGCGGAGGGGAGTAAGAGAGAGGGTATGGAAGCTAAGTGAAGTGGTGGCGGTGGTTGGAGCTCCCTGTGCAGCGAGCAAAAGCTGCTGCAGCCCTATGCTCGAGCAGAGCAGCAAAGCTGCTCCAACAACTTCCAGCCGGCTTTCCGGCGAATCTGGACGGCGACAACGGTGCTGGGGGACGACGAAAGACTGAGGAAGAAGTGGTGGTCGATTGGTGATGGCCTGGTGGTGGATCGATAGGGTGTGGTCGCGCGACACAGAAGATAAAGAGAGGGATGGAACCGAGTGAACGAGCGAGAAAGAGAGAATAGAAAAAGAGAGAGGGAGCAGAAGGGTTGGGGAAAAGAGAAAGAGTGGGCAGAAAGGGGAGGGGACAACGAGAATAAGGGGAGCAAGAGAACGTGGAGGGGGGAGGAATTTGGGGAAAAGAGAGAGACAAGGGATAGTGGGGAAGGGACCACAAATTTAAAATTTGGGGGTGTTACAACTCTCCCCCCCTTAGGAAATTTCGTCCTCGAAATTATAACATAGTTACAATTACTCAAAAAGATAAGGGTAACTACTCTTCATGGCTTCCTCGTTTTCCCACGTAGCTCCTTCGGTACCATGATGTTGCCAAATCACCTTGACCAACGGAATCGTCTTGGTCCGGAGTGCGTGCTCTTTCCTTTCCACAATTCTGACTGGCCGCTCCACGTATGATGCTCGCTCGTCCAGATCAATCTCTTCATAACTCAGTACATGAGCGGGGTCAGGTTCGTACTTTCTCAACATCGACACGTGGAAGACGTTATGCACTTGAGCAAGTCTCGGCGGTAACGCAAGACGATAAGCTAGATTTCCAATCCGTTCCAAGATTTCGAATGGTCCAACATATCTTGGGCTCAGCTTTCCTTTCTTGCCAAAACGAGATATCCCTCTCATAGGCGATATCTTCAGAAAGACATGATCGCCTACCTGAAACTCCAATGGTCTGCGTCTTTTATCGGCGTAACTCTTTTGACGACTATGTGCCGTCTTCAGTCTGCCTCTAATTACTTTAATTGCTTCCATTGACTGTTCCACTAATTCGGGTCCAGTGATCTTCCTTTCACCAACTTCTTCCCAGCAGACTGGCGTTCTACAAGCTCTTCCATACAAAGCTTCGAAAGGTGCCATCTTGATGCTTTGCTGGTAACTGTTATTATAGGCAAACTCTACCAGATGCAACTGTTCTTCCCAACTACCCTTGAAATCCAGAACGCATGCCCTCAACATGTCCTCCAAGGTCTGAATGGTCCTTTCAGACTGGCCATCAGTTTGCGGGTGATAGGCCGTACTGAATTGTAACTTCGTTCCCAGAGCAGTCTGTAGACTTTTCCAAAACGTGGCAGTGAACTTAGGATCTCGATCAGAAGTGATCGTTACTGGTACTCCATGTAACCTCACAATGTGCCTCACATACAGCTCTGCATATCTATCCAAAGCGAAGTCCTTTCTCACTGGAATGAAGTGTGCTGATTTCGTCAATCTGTCTACCACAACCCAAATTGAATCATGGCCTCTCTGACTCCTTGGCAAACCCATCACGAAGTCCATTGTGATATGCTCCCATTTCCATTCTGGAATTTCTAAAGGTTGTAACAATCCTCCAGGTTTACAATGTTGCGCCTTGACTTGCTGACAAGTCAAACACTTAGTCACATACTTGGCTATATCCGCTTTCATGCCATTCCACCAATAGTGCTGCTTCAGATTCTGATACATTTTCGTACTCCCAGGGTGGATACTATAACTACTACGATGTGCTTCCGATAAAATCTCATCCCTTAAAATTTCGTCGGCAGGTACTACCAAACGTCCTCTAAACTTCAGTATCCCATCCTTGGCCAATTGGAAGTCGACTCTTCGTTTAGTTGAGTCTTCCTGAATGATCTTTTGAATAGTGGGGTCAGTAGACTATAGGGTCTTGATCTTAACCTGAACTTCTGGCTCGATTCTCAAGGTAGCCATAAGACTCGACAAGCGACTTATTTCTAACTTGAAATATGAGTCTCTAACTTGCTCAAGTAAACGCCATTCATGCATCTGTAATTGAGCAATCACTGATTTTCTACTCAAGGCATCAGCAACCTTATTCGCCTTACCCGGATGATACAAGATCTCGCAATCATAATCCTTAAGTAGCTCCATCCATCGGCGCTGTCTCATATTCAACTCCTTCTGAGAGAACAGGTACTTCAGACTCTGGTGATCAGTATACACCTGAAAACTTTCTCCAATCAGATAATGTCTCCAGATCTTCAATGCAAACACGACCGCAGCCAATTCCAGGTCGTGCGTCGGGTAGTTCAACTCATGCAGTTTCAACTGGCGAGATGCATACGCTACCACTCTACCATGCTGCATCAAAACACAACCCAGTCCTCTAAGCGAAGCATCGCTATAAATCTCGAATCCTCCAGGACCAGATGGAATTGTTAGAACAGGAGCTGTAGTCAGCTTATGTTTAAGCTCTTGAAAACTACGCTCGCACTTGTCCGTCCATTCAAACTTCATATCCTTTTTCAGTAGCTTGGTCAAAGGTGAGGCTATAGATGAAAACCTCTCCACGAAACGTCTGTAATAGCCCGCCAATCCTAAGAAACTTCTGATTTCTGTAACTGTCGTCGGTCTTGGCCAATTCATAACTGCTTCAATCTTAGATGGATCCACAGCAATCCCTTCACCAGACACTACATGACCCAGAAACGCTACGCGAGTTAGCCAAAACTCGCACTTGCTAAACTTGGCATATAACTGATGCACTCTCAGGGTTTTTAACACAATCCTAAGATGTTGTTCATGATCTTCAGGATTCTTCGAGTACACCAGGATGTCATCTATAAAGACGATCACGAAACGGTCCAAGAATTCTCTAAACACTATGTTCATCATATCCATAAAAGCAGCAGGAGCATTCGTCAAACCAAATGGCATTACAGTAAACTCATAATGTCCATAACGTGTCCTAAAAGCCGATTTTGGTATATCTTCCTTTCTGATCCTCAACTGATGGTATCCCGTTCGTAGATCGATCTTAGAAAATACCGATGCCCTTTGCAACTGGTCAAACAAATCATCAATCCTCGGCAGTGGGTATTTATTCTTAATCGTCACTCGATTCAACTGTCTATAATCAATGCACAACCTGAAAGATCCATCCTTCTTCTTGACGAACAAAACAGGCGCTCCCCAAGGCGATGCACTAGGGCGGATAAACCCTTTATCTAATAATTCTTGCATCTGTACTTTGAGTTCCTTCAATTCAGACAATGACATCCTATACGGCGCTTTAGAGATCGGCTCCGTCCCAGGAGCTAACTCTACAACAAACTCAATTTCCCTTTCTGGTGGCAAACCAGGTAAGTCCTGAGGAAACACATCTGGAAATTCACATACAACAGAGATATTCTCCAACTTAAGTTCTTCAACAGACGTATTCACCACAGAAGCTAAATAACCTTGACATCCACTCTCCAATAGTCGGGTCGCCTCTAATGACGATATCATTTCTGTCGAGGTTCCACCTCGATTACCCACAAATTCATAGCTAGTCCCATTTGACGGATTAAATCGGATCACCTTATTAAAGCAATCCATCGTGGCTCTTTGCTTTGTCAGCCAGTCCATTCCCACAATCAGATCAAAATCATACATTTCTAGCACAATCAGATCTATCTTGCTTTCATGGCCATCCACAACAAGTCTACAATCAGGACAGCTAACTTTAGCTACTACACTATCCTTCAACGGCGTAGATACTTTAAACACAACATCCAAAGGTACCAAGCTTAATTCATACAACTTAACAAACTGATCCGCGACAAACGAATGTGTGGCACCCGGGTCAAACAAAGCATAAGCTACTTGGTTATGTAAGAGGACCGTACCTGAAACGGTCGGCGAATTCTTCGCCTCTTCCCGGGTGACAGCAAACACTCTTCCCTGTACCGGCAGACGGTTCTGAAAGTTTTGTGGCATAGTTCCTCTAGGTGGTCCTCCTTGTTGTGGTGGCATTTGCCTGCCCTGCTGCCTCTGCGGGCAGTCCTTCACCTGATGATCAAAACGACCGCATCCAAAACAAGCACCTCCTTTAAATGGGCACGGACCAGGTCCATGCCTCTGGCGGCATATATTGCACACCTCATTTGGGCGGAAGGTAGGCTTACTGATCGTTCCTCGACGATTCGGTGGAATATGATGCTTGCCTCCAAACATCGGCTTCTTTCCTAGCTTCCTTTCAAATCTGTTTGAGGAAGTGAACCGCGATCCAGATGCGGCGGTTCTCTCAGCCAAGTTCTGCTCCACTATCAATGCCCTTTCATATAGGTCATCGTAGTCTTGAAGATTGAATGGCGCCAGTATACTCTTAATCTCGGGCTTCAGTCCATCCCTGAACCTTCTGGCCCTATCCTCAGGGTCCTCAATCAATCTCGGGGCATACTTGGACAGTTCAGAAAACTTGGCTTCATATTGGTCGACTGTCATCTGGTTTTGGCGGAGGTGGAAGAATTCAGCCATCTTCTGTTCTCTAGCTGTCTTCGAGAAATACTTGTTATTAAAAGCATCCCTGAAGGTATTCCATACTGGAACCGTACCTTCTGGAAAAATCCTATCCTTGACAGCTCTCCACCAAGTACTAGCATTTCCTTCGAGTTGATAGACAGCCAGGAAAACCTTATCCTCATTCGAACATCTCAATAAGTTGAATGTTTTCTCTAACCCTTCAATCCAACGGGTGGCAGCTTCAGGGTCTCCGTTTCCAGTGAACTGTGGCGGATTCAACTTGAGGAACTGTTCTACCATCTTTTGAGCCTTACGCTCTTCATACCCAGGTGCAGGTGGTGGATTTACTGGCGGAACTACAGGTGGCACCATAGGTGGGGCTTCAGCAGCTGCAGCAGCTGCAGCAGCAGCAGCTTGATTCCTTACTTGCTGCCCCAACAAATCTCCAATGGTTCCCAAAGCTTGCATCACTTCAGCCATGGTCGGCTCACGTCTAGCAGGCTCAGCATCAGGAGCTGCAATAGGAGCTGCGACAGGCGGTGGTCCTCCAAGATCAACAATCTCTTCAATTGGTCTCACATTCCTTCTGCGAGGAACTCGAGGTGTTTTTCTATCGCGTCCGTTCATTATGCAGGAATGATACGGAGTCCTGCTTACTCTATAGCAAAACGCGGTCAGAAGGCAACCCTAAAACTTACCACACAATTAACAATCACAAGCATAGCGATAAAAATCCTACTAACTATCCCATTTCCCAACGCTCCTTATCACTCCAGGCCAATGACCAAATTGATTAGGCTAACCTTGCTCTGATACCAAACCGGGTAGGATGTCACGCCCCAAACCCCGAGCACGCGATATCCTGATCAAATCGTCCCAAGGGTCATAAGGGATAGCGTCCCAGGTTCGCTACCGACCCACGACAGTTTATTACGCATGCGGAAACGGTTTACTCCCAGACAACATAAATTTGAACAGGGATGCATTAGTATGAGATAAATACCAAGACAGTTCACATAAAGATCATCACACACATTAAACCAAACAACTGATGATAATTAACCCTATTGAGCTATAGCTGACATAAACAACCCCATACTTCGGGGCAGCTCACTAAGACCTCAAAAGGGTATTCGGTCGGGTAAGGTTAACTTCCCATCTACTTCAAAAGATCACTCCTACCGCCAAACCATGGCGTCCACGTGCTTCATCACTTGGGACCTGAAAAATGTTATCCCACGACGGGGTGAGAAATAAATCTCAGTGAATTAAGCCTAAGCTCGGTTAGGAAACTGATTCTCCCGAGGCATCCTAACAGCAGGCTCACAAACTCATACGATCACATAAAATACCCAAGTATAGTCCCCATATACTAATCAATCACATGCATACTTACCAGTCTGTAGCCACACATAATGCAATGCTTGACTCGACTCAGCAGTGAAATAAGTCAATCACTCAAAACAAGCATCGCATCCACAAGTATGCACAGGACACCACACGAGTCCATTTATTAACGATGATCGTGCCAATGGCACCATGAGAGGATCTACGCGCCTGGCGTGATTCCACCCTCATAAATAGTACGATCCCATACTCATCCGGACGAACCGGGCTACGCTCCTTTTCCCTCTCGGCAGCGGCTACTACAAGCGATTATTCCAGTGCACCCGTTGCACGGTACGGCAAGTAGGCATCCCTATACGGGGCGTCGGTCCATCACAAGCTGCGACCGGCATCCGATCAGCCCTGTGCCCGTACTAACCGGCACGAGGCAGGACTGTCGTGCTTCTGGTAAGTCGTATGGTCCCACATGACTGGTACTGGTGTACTATTAGTACACTACGAACTTACCAGGAAAAAACCCATCATCGTTCCGTCATATGACCACACAATGCACCCGCCATATCAATCAATTTTATTCTCTTTGATTTAGGCCAGATGCTCACACAACGTGCTCAAAGACTCAGCCCACGGCCGTTTTCATGCTAAAACATATTTACTTGACTTTGCACACGGTCATATGCATATGTAGACTATCAATTAGATACTGCAACCACGGAACGAATAACTCCCAAATACATGTCAATTCATTCAAAGAACATTTCAGGCATCCAATCATAAATAGGGCGATAAATCCCCAAGTAGCAATTAACACTCAATAGTAATTCCAGTCACACCATCAGCCCTCCAACGGGATAATCACACCGATGAAAATCATCGAACCAATTAAGAGCATTTAATTTCATTTAAACAATATAAAGCTCAATTCGAACAATAATCATTTATTTGCCATTTAATTCATAATTGCCGATCAAACACTCGTCTTTAATCTATCGTTCTCTCACGATAAATCAATCAATTTCAACTAATCACAATTAACCACAGATAATATAATTAATCATGCTAACTTAGTCGATTACGGTCATTTAACCTAAACCGGGGTTTCTAACTAAACCAACCGTAATCACTTTATGTTATTACCAAAATTGCTAACCCAACTAACCCTAGGCGCAATTAGCGCCCTAACCAAGGTTTAGGGTCAACTCACAATTTTAATAAAGCTCGGGCCGACTCAAAATCAACGACGCGACAGTGGTGGCAACGTGCGGCGACAACGACGACGGCGGCGGTTCTCGGCGATAAACACGGTTAAGCCTCGGTTCTAAGGTTTCCCGAGAGGCGTCACGACCCGGCACCAACTAGGGTACGTAACGGAGGTCCGGTGAGGCGGCGGCGGCAACGGCGGAGCTCCGGCGAACTCCGGTGACCTAAAACAGGAAATGGACAGCATCGTTAAAACAGGGGAACGTGGCTGTTTTGAGGCGGTTTTGGGCCCCACGGGCTGAGGCGAGGCCGGCCAATGCTCGGGGACTCACCTAGGGGTCGAAGGGGATCGGTTGGGGCCGGAGGAAGGCGGCGGAAGGTGACCAAAGGCGGCGGGACAGCAGCGAACATAACCGGCGAAAACAGAGGATTCGCGCGCAGAAAACAGGGGAGGCCGTTCGGGGTTGATTTCGGGGCTCCAATAGCGTCAGAGCTTCGGGTGGCTGATGGTAAAGGTCTGAGGGGATGTCGAGGGACGTTTCTTGTAGTTCGCGGCAGCCGGAGGTGGGATGTGGAGTCGCCGGACAGCACCGAACAGAAGGAAACAGCAGCTGCAACAAAACAAAATAGCATATACAGCTTGGATTTTGAGGTTGTTCGGACCTCTAATGGCAACAACACCTCTTGCGGCTGATAGGAAATGTCCATAAGGGTGTCCCGAAGTGTGTGATGGCCGGGGATAGGCAAGGAAACGAGTTAGAAGCGGCTAAACGACTTAGAAACCGAAACTGTGCAAAACCGACAAAACTGAAGCTATGCTTGGTTTTCTAATTACCTGAGCTTCTCCGATGACTTGTGGTGGCTTGCGACTGCGGAGGGGAGTAAGAGAGAGGGTATGGAAGCTAAGTGAAGTGGTGGCGGTGGTTGGAGCTCCCTGTGCAGCGAGCAAAAGCTGCTGCAGCCCTATGCTCGAGCAGAGCAGCAAAGCTGCTCCAACAACTTCCAGCCGGCTTTCCGGCGAATCTGGACGGCGACAACGGTGCTGGGGGACGACGAAAGACTGAGGAAGAAGTGGTGGTCGATTGGTGATGGCCTGGTGGTGGATCGATAGGGTGTGGTCGCGCGACACAGAAGATAAAGAGAGGGATGGAACCGAGTGAACGAGCGAGAAAGAGAGAATAGAAAAAGAGAGAGGGAGCAGAAGGGTTGGGGAAAAGAGAAAGAGTGGGCAGAAAGGGGAGGGGACAACGAGAATAAGGGGAGCAAGAGAACGTGGAGGGGGGAGGAATTTGGGGAAAAGAGAGAGACAAGGGATAGTGGGGAAGGGACCACAAATTTAAAATTTGGGGGTGTTACAACATTGCTATTTGCTTATGATCTTAACTATGTATGGCTCCTATCCGCTCGGCAAAGTACAATGGAGACTCGATTGTGGGGCATAAAGACACTTGGATTTGCAGTGCAGGAAATGAAAGGAAAGAGCAAAGTTTGGCTATTCCGCCCAAAAGGAGATTTGACTACAGTAATGAAAAAAGGCAGTACCTGGGCTAATGTAAACAGATAGTGAAGAAACATGATACCAAGTGATAATTGAAGTAAGATATATGATCCTTCGGAGAGAACAGTGAAGCAATCGTCGTGAGAATTCTCTACATATCATATGAAGAATCTTCTCACACGTGGCTTAACACATATCATCATAGCGAATACTTCAGTTTCTTTGAATCCCAGACTAGAAGTTTATTTGAATCTTATATGTATTGTGAGCAAAAATTGCTCTGAAGATACATGGAATCTACTGTTTCTGTCACATCCTTTATACATCTGTGCTTCCAAGCCTCGAGCGAGTGTGGCTATGTGGCTTTCTAAGAGGCTGGATATCGGCATGTGCCTGAAGCTGATACCACGTAAACAATTGTGTCTCTTCATCGTATATGATCCTACTGAAAAATTTTAAGCAACAAAGAGAGTGATAAAGGAGGAGGCGCAAGGCTGGTAACAATGCCACTTATACCTACCACGAATCCTGAGAAATGAGTAGACCGCTAGCTGTTATAGCAGGAGAGCGATTGGCAGTAGAGGTTCATGTCGAATGATGCTTCCGAGACTTCGTTTCCTGGAGTTTGTCAACACCTTGCATCGATTCCTAGCGAGCAAATTTTATGTTTTCCTGGAGCTGAGCAGTCTAAGTCGAAGACTTCGCAATGCAATGCACCAAAGTCTGTCAGTTGACGTATCAAACGCGGGGTGGCTTGGTAGAGGTTGAGTGAAAACTTGCTAAGCACAATTTTAAGTTTGTGGTAACTTTCTTAAAGCTAATTTCTCCATCAGAAATGGCATTACTGCTCAATAGACAAGAGGTAAAATGTATATGCAGCAGGGAACACATATTAGTATTGCAAACACATATTAGATATAATCAGTTAATAAAATCAATGAATATTTCTAATACATGTACATACTTCCTCCCCATACATAAATATAATCCAATAAACGATCCCCCAAGTGTATCAAATACATGCACATGCTAAAATTTCCTTCAACTCCTTCATTGGCTTCATTATACCCAGCAAAATTGAGAAAAATATCGATTTCGTCGGTGGGACTCATCCTAAAATTGAATTTAAAAGGATTTGTAGGATTGACAAATTTTAAAACTATAAGGATAACCAGCAGAATTAGTAACGCAAGGAAAATAAGAAAAATAGTGAATTGATTAATATCTATTTCGAGCGGAAACATTGTGTTGTCAGTCATTCGCTATCGGAGAGGAAGACTAGCACTACCTGGAATTCCAAAAACGAACAATTGGAAATGAGAATGAATGTGTTGCTTGGTTGGATATCGCCGTCGGAACATAAGCCCCACTCAAAATGTCCTTTTTTCTTCCTTAACAAAAACCGTTGGATTTTCCCATATTTGATAACTTTTTCGAAAGAATAACAATTTTTTTAGACAAGGTGTCAATGGGCCGAGTCTCCCAACCAGACCTCAACTAAACTCGACCCGGCCCAATAGCCGAATTACATATGTCCACCCCACGGTTACTTTTTTTTTCCCCAATCTGAAAAATACAATTGGATGAAGGGGCAAATGAGTCTTTTTGACATATGATTTCTTTTGTTTTTATGGGTTTTTTTTCTTTTCAATCCTTCGATGTGAAGTCATAGTTTCAGAAGTGGAGAGCCATTGTGCAATATTTTATGTATTAATCACTCCGTTCCCATGTAAAGCCCCCCCGACCCCCGCCCCCACCCCCCCCCAAACGCGCGCGCGGCACACAACCCAAAACCTCCTTTCATTTAAAATATATTTACTAGAGTTGTGCTACTGGACTGAATTTACCCAAAATTTGGATCAGACTACCTGAAAAACAAGTTCGGGAATTGATTCTATATTTTGGGAACCAATTGGAAATGGGCTGATTCTCGGTTCCAAGTACCTAGGAACCGGACCAATTTTGAAATCGATTTTTAGCAATTGTTAAAAAAAATTCTAATCTTGCTCGTCTCATCTGCTTTCTTTTTTGTGGATAGTAATTGTTATTGCTTATATTAGGGATTGTTGCATTTGGTGGATAGTGAATTTTATTATTCATTTTTTACTTTGAATCGTTTTATTGCTATTCTTATTATTTTGCTGGAAAAAATGAAATAAAAAAAATGTTTCATACAGACCCTAAAGTCCAGCCAAAAAAACATGGTACGTTCCAAAATAAGTTTTAGGACAAACATGGTAGCATTCAGGTTCCAAAAATTTGAAACCGATTATAACAGTCGTTTTAAGAGTATAGGTCCAAAATTACCCACTTGGCCCATGCTCACTCCCAGTATTTACATGGTTTTTTATTTTTATTAAGGGTTAATACCACCAAATGGTTTTTATATTTTTATTAAGGGTTAATACCACCAAAAATCCTAAACTCGTACACTTATGACAATTTTACCCAAATTATTTTTTTTATCATGAAAAACCCCAAACTGATACATATGTGACAAATTTACCCCAAACTGATATAGCCGTGACAAATTTACTCATGTTAGTTTTCGTCAGATTTTACCGTCAAATTACTAAGTTGGATTACACGTGACTATTGTCGGATGTACACATTACCCTATGTCTGCTATAGGTGTGTCAATTTGAAATTTTTCGTGGTATTAACTCAATTTAACGGAAATTAACAAAGGGTAAATCCTCTTGTTGGCTCACTAGTCTTACTTCGATTGTTTGATGTCCAAGGCTCAAAATGCCTAAGTGCATGTCTTCATTAGGATCCTTTGCATGTGATTGATAGATGAATGTTAGGGGTCGATGCATGACACGCAGGTAATCTCATGGGGCCATTAAAACCAAACATTCCTTAAGAAAGTCCGCGGCGTCAAATGGGTAGTCGCGACGCATGCGTACAAAGGCCGATCCCGAGACCATTCTTGAGTGATTTGGATTATTTCGTTGATTTGTGATCTTTGATGTGCTTGCAAACGTGATTATGCATGCTTGATTGAGCAGTCCTCTATCCTAGATTGCTTAGTACTAGGTCTGATACCGTGAAGGATGGATTTACAATTGATGTCCATTCCGATCTTTCGTTTGTTGTGCCTTTGCTTGGTTTGGTTGATTTTGCAATTTTTTTTTAGAGTACATCCAAAACCTAGAAAATGGCATGAAAAATATCCCCTATATAAACATTTTCATGAATACTTAGTGAATAAAAGCATGATTAGGAGTCAAAAATGGAAAAACCTGGCATGCTCACAAGTTAGGTAACAACCAATTCTAGATGGTAACCGCAAGGACCCCAGTATAAATACTAGGTTAATCAAATCCCAAATCCTAGATCTATGGTTGCTAGGGATTAGGAAGATTTTCTCTTCCTAATTGGATTTCTAACCAACTCGAAAAGAGGTTAGTGGCGGCTTCAAAGTCTTTTAAAAAGAAAGGGTTAATATTATCAAAAATCCTGAAATATGCCCACTGTGACACATATACCCTCAATTTTTTTTTTGTGACATGAAAAATTCCAAGCTATACTTACTGTGACATATTTAATCCAATTTTTTTTTTGTGACATCAAAAATCCTAAACTTGTGCCAGTGTGACATATTTATCCTTTGTTATGTTTTCGTCAGAAATCACCGTTAAAAGTCTTGCGTGGCAAATGGCAGACTTCAAACGTGGCTGACGTGCGCCAGCGTGGATTAAGAGAAGGAAAACGACGGTAGTTTTCATTTGACCTGGCTGAAAATATTGGAGAACGTCGTCCTTAGCGCTCTGTATTTCCCCCTTGCGCCATTCGAAAGCTCTCCGTGCTCGACTTCTCTCTGCCGATGTTTCGTGCTCTCTCTCTTTCTCTCTCACTTGATCCACATTCAAAGCTTTATTGCTCCATGCTCGAGGGCTCTATCTGAAGCTCTATTTGGCCACACGAGCAACGTCGTTATTCCCTTCCGCTATTGCTCCATAAAGCTCGATTTGGGACTTTACGGTTAGTATTCCACTCGATTCTCTCTTTCGAAGAAGCTCGATTTGCTCGAAGCTTGTTTTCTCGCTGATTGGGTGAAGGCGATTTGGGACTTTAGGGTTTCGTATGTTGGTGGTTTCTTCTTGGGTTTTAAGATCGTCTATAAAATCTAGATGTTATGGAATAGAATGCCAATTGAAGGATGAATTAGTTCCCATTAACGATTTAGCTTTACAGTTCCGGTGCCCAGTTACGTAGATGGGGCAAGTTGTCAGGTGGCATTACAGGTTTGGAAAAAGTTTTTTTTTTGGGTAATGAATTCGGAAAAAGTTGTTCTCTGCTATTCTTCAGAAACCATAAGCATTCTATGAAATGGCCACAACCTGTGAAGTTACATCTTCGTATGAGGCTAATAAGCTTACGGTTGGCATTTAGGTTGATCCTTCACTGTAAATTTATTTTTAGCATTAGAATTCAAGTACGTCAACTTATTCTATTTTCGACCCAAAAAAAGATTTGCCATTAACTGGAGAATAGTAAAAGTGTTCCAGGTCAAGCCCTCTATTCTGTGTAGATCCAAGTTCAAGCACACCTCTAGTTCTTGGCTGACTGATACATGTGGGGGTAAGCCTAAATACGACATAATTGTGGAATCATGACGTGGGTGTGATTTAATATCTAGTTTGGTCTATACATCGAGATTCCGTTTGAAATACTTCACGATGATTCTTCGATTTGATCTTTCTAGGCCTAATTGAAAGATATTAGACTAGGAGAAATTTTCAGTTTATCTGGCTTTCTAGGAAAAGAACAAAAAAAAAATGTTCCAGACCTATTGTCTCGGTATCAATTGATGATGCATTGATGAAGTATATGCTCAATTATTGGACATGTATTTACTAAAAAAAGACATGTGCCCCATACAAAGATTGTGATGATACTGTTGATTGTAGCTTAGTGCAAAACTGCAGGAAATTGACGACTTACATATTCTGCAGATGTATAATTCATTTTGTTGATTTTAGCGACAAAACAAAGGAAACTACTCTTGATAATCGCGTCTCCACATCCTGCGCTACCAGATTATGCGCCATACAAATTTGTTTTAACCTTCTTATGCATCTCAGGTTTATCAAGGGATATTTTCTTTTTTATTAGTTTTAGTTTTTAGGCTCATAGATTTCTTGCCTCGACACTATGCTTTACATCATCAATGATATTCGACAAATGACACTTATGTTCTACTTGTAATTTTTTATGGCCAATTATTTCTATTTCAAAGAAAGATGGCTAAAATAATGCTTCGCTTGCTATAAGTTGGTCAATAGAGAATGGTTGGATCCATTTTACTCATTTTAATCAGGAACTAATGCTATGTACATAGACTTTGCAACTTCTTTTGTTTGATCTACTCATGTTAAATTCTCTAAGTTTTACTTCCTAGGTCGCTTTCTTCATATGCATAGCTATTGAAAAACGCACTTTGATATTTCTAGGTTGATGAAGAAAGTTGATTTGAGGTTATCCGAAGGTGTGGTTGGGGCTAGAGCTAGGCTGGGGTTGCTAGCCAAAGTGAAGTGAGAGTGATGATGGTGAGATTGCTGTAGTAAACAAGAGTGACGATGAGTACATCCTATCAGATAATGAGGATTACTTTCAAGTAAGGGAAATGAGACAAGAGGTAAGCATGGTAAGGGAGGCAGCATTGGCTATTGATGCAATAGTAGAAGACATTAATGAGGGTGAAGATGATGACGACATCGAAACATATGAAGATCTCGGTCCTTCTAACTGTAGAGATGATGAAGTGTGTGACCAAACAAGATCTTTGACTATTAGATATGACCCTAACTGTGACCCTACACAATTACAGTTTCAGTTAGGCATGAGATTCGAGTCTCATAATGAGTTTAAGAGAGCAGTGCATAAATTTGCAATTATAAATGGCTATAACATTAGTTGGAAAAAGAGTGAATTTGCAAAGATGTATGCAAAGTGTGTGTACGGATGTAACTGGTCCCTTTACGGGAGTTGGTTGAAGAAAGAGAAAACTTTTGTTATCAAGACAACTTGGGAAGAACATACTTGCCCTAGAAGCATGAGAAACAAACGAGCATCTTATTTATGGATTGCAGAACAGTTCTTGCCTAAAATCAGAGCTAATCTGAAAATATACGGCAACACAATTGCAAGCATTTGCAATGGAGATGTGGGGACTCACACTCAGCAAAAGAACCTGTTATAGAGCAATTGCTAGATCTCTTAAGACCGTTAGAGGTCCATTTGCCGAGCATTATAAGTTGTTAACATCATATGAAGCTCAATTAAAGCATTCTAGTAGGAACATCACATTTGATTTGGTCCTTAGACACCCATACAATATGTTCAAAAGATTCTATGTGGGCTTCGAAGGGCCGAAAAAGGGTTGTTTAGAAGGTTGTAGGAAAGTATAGGACTAGATGGCTGTTTTATTAAGACTGCAGTAAAGCAAATGTTGCTTTATGCTGTTGCAAGAGATGGAAACAATCAAATGTTTCCAGTTGCATGGGCTGTTGTTGAAGCGGAGACACAAGATAGTTGGACTTGGTTCCTTAAGTTGCTAGTTACACACCTTCAAGTGGGTAGAGGTGATAATTGGACCTTCATAAGTGATCAACAAAAGGTAGAATTAGTCTCCACATTCTTTAATTCCTTCATAATAGTAGTTGAATTATATCTTGTAGGGCCTTATTAATACATTTCAATTATGTTTTGCAGGGCCTTGTCAATGCAGTTTCTTCATTGTCTCTTTGTGCAGAATATAGAAATTGTTCAAGGCATATTTATGTGTACAAGGGAGAAATGTTTTGAAATTACTTCTGGAGAGCTGCATATGCCAGACACAAGGCTGAATTCAATATGGCAATTGAGGGAATGAAGGAGTCTATTGATTCCTATGAAGACTTAATGAGACAAGGGCCAGAGCACTTTTGCAAGGCGTTCATAAAGGCTGGTCGAAAATGTGATGCCATCGAGAACAATTTGAGCGAGACTTTCAATGCATATATCCGCAAGCAAAGAGAGATGCCAATTGTTGATATGCTAGAGGGGATGAGAACAGCATTGATGGTGAGAATGCATGAGAGAATTCAGTTGATGGTTGGTTCTAGAGATGAATTATGTCCCAGAATTAGGGAAAAGGTAGAGGAAGAAAAGATGAAGTCTAAGTCTTGTGTTGCAAAACCATGTACTGGGGAAAAATTCGAAGTCGAAGTGGACGATCATAAATTTGTAGTGGATCTCAGAGGGAGAACATGTGCTTGTAGGCAGTGGGATATATCAGGAATACTTTGTAGCCATGCTATTTCATCTATCGATTACATGAAGTATGAGGTCAATCATTATGTGGATGATTGTTTTAAGAAGGATGCATACGAAAGATGCTACCAATTTCCATTGCCAACATTGAATGGGAAGAAAATATGGCCAGTGTCTACTGATGAACCAATATTGCCTCCGCCATTCAGAAAGCTTTCAGGGAGACCCAAGAAACAATGCAATAAGCAGGGGGAGAATCCGGAGAGAAGGACAAGAAAAAGGAAGGCCAAAGTCAATCCAAATGCCGATTCAAATAAATTGACAAAAGTTGGTGTAATCATCTACTGCTCAAATTGTCATGACTCAGGACACAACAAGAAAACATGTCCCAGCCTCTAGCACCCACGCAAATTAAACCTCTGGTAAGGAAAATTACAAATATTTTTATACATTTCTTAGTTGAGCATATTCATGGTAAATTATCTATATTTTTCTATGCATGGTAAAAGAGGGAGACCAAGAAAACATTCGGAATCAGCCATGGTAAAAGGGGCATCAACCAGACAAGGAGATACAAGAGCTACATCTCTTGGGACCCATTCCACTGTTATCAGAGCTGAGAAAAGAAGAGTGAGTAGCCATTCACAAGAACACGCCTAACTTAGCATTGTTACAAGAATAATGTGCTTATTATTTATCCATATACAAGTTCGACAAGGATATGGATTATATGTCTCAGAAGCCACCGAAAAGTCATGTTTTAGGGTAACAACTTGTCAAAGTTTAATGTGTTCATAAACTGGACATCCATGATCACAACTTGCTTCTTTGGAAATTTTTATAGTCCTGAAAGTGACATAATCCATGAAATTAAACATTTAATAATGCCAATGATGCTCTTGTAACATCTACAAGCCAGATAGGAGCCTCTACTAGCCAGACAGACCATGTCTCAACCCAAGCTTGTGGACCATGTGGAACTCAAGAATCTGCAAGCCATCCCCCATGCTGATCTGCATGTGTAAGTTTTGTGAATTGTGCTGGTCGAACACTGTTATTGGTAGTTGTTGGCTAAACATGGTCGTTTTGTTTGAGCTGTTATGGGTATACCATCTGCTGATCAAATAATGTGGACGTGTCATTGGTACATTATGCTTGGTTTGATAGGAAGGGTAGATGTACAATTTAGAAATGTTGTTACAAGAATGAGTGCTTGCTGGTTGTACAATATGTTAAGTCTGCTAAGTCTAAACGTATAAGGATGAATGATTGCTGCATATTTTGTTCCCTGCCATGAATGAATGTGCTTTAGACTAATCCTATTAATTGTCAGTTCACTTCTCTGAGAGATTAATGTTCTGACAAGGCTTATGTTGGAATAATCACTTTCTTGGCTTAGACAATTTCAGACAAATCTATTTGTTGAATAATGATGTGATTATGAAGCTAATTCAGTTGCTGTTTTCTTACAGAATACCATCTGCTATTGGCCTTTCTATTAATGCAAGTGTTACTGATCAGAGGATAGTCCGAAAGATGATTTGCTCATTATGCATGAAAATTTTCTTGTAACTATTCATGCAAATATTTTTCTGTTTTATTTTTTTTAACTTTTTGAAATGTTCGAACAATTTGGAATGTTCCAGGATGATATGGTCAAGACTTGAGATTGGAGAGTGCATGGATGAACTTCAGAAAAGATTTCACTCAATGCAGGCAATATTGTGCAACTGTCTTAAGCTGAAAAGGCTGAATTGCTCATTGTCCTTGAAAATTTTCCTATAACTATTCACGTAGTACATTTTCATGTTTTTTTTTTTCTTGAAAAGATTCGAACAATATGGAATGGTCCAGGATGCTATTGTCAAGATATTTTCGCATTTTAATGACCATAAGCAAGACACGGGTTTTATCCTAGCTATCCTCTCACACTCTTTTTGCTCCATCCAAGATACTGGTCTCTCTTGACCATCAAGTCAATGCACCCTTGAGATCATCTCCTCTGCAATAGCAAATCCTAAGAGAACAATTTCAATGTTTGATAGACACATGAGGAAACATTAGCTTTGGTCAAAGCCCGACAAGAATCATCTATATCCCAACTAATAGATTATACATATATCCTCTGGCAAGGCACTCCCTTCAAATTCTATCTATCTATTCTCGGGTTATTATAGAAATGTCCGAGTTCAGGTCTCGCATCCATCCAAGCATGTAAATGTTGTTGTATCTGACCCCCAAAAAAATGTTGTTGTCGCTTCCGAAGTGCAATGATGGTACGATTGAAACGTGATGAGATACAAATATTCCCTGCAAAATCAAAATATTGCCACTGCGTCATTTCTTCCGGCAGGCAACTAGCTGCAAGAGAATCTAATAAAGAATACTACTCCCACACAGTGCAAAGTTGTAAGAGGACAGCAATATGGATCACAAAAAAGCATCAAACACTTATTTACTATCAATTGAATCCATTGATAACTATACCACCAAAAATAAAAGACAAATGGAATGAGCGTTGAAATCATTCCTTCAAGCTAGCTAATTGATTACATGATAAATCATGCACACAGAGCCAACTCTCATGAGCTCTTAACAAGTATTTAGGATGAAAATTTTTGAATGTCCCACTAGCGCAAACTCAATAGCAACATATTTTTTCATTTCTGTTATGAAGCACATGGAAATTGTGAATTGAAAAGGCCCTAAAAAACAATTATTGCCATCCACAAGGTTGTCATCATTTAAATTCAAGGATAGACAGTTGGTGTATCGAGGCTTTAAGAATTATTGACTTTGAACAACCGAATCGAACTTTCCAGTCAAGCAAAAAGTGACAATTCAGTCACGAATAGAGTTCAGCTAAGGATCGAGTTCTTATGGAGTTCTTGAGGAGCAATCGAGGGAAAGATAAAGAGCACTCCCGCTTCAATCACGAATGGAGCTTCTTAAACCAACAAAGGGTATCATCACAATCCTTGTGTGGGGCACATGTCTTTTTTCAATAAATTCATGACCACTCGTTGAGCATATATTTAATCAGTGCATCATCAACAGGAGTTGCAGGCATTTTATAGAAGGCTTATGGTTTTTGAAGAGGAGCAGAGAATGCCATTTTGTGCAACCTATAATTCCACCTGACATCTTACCCCATCTACCCAATTAGGCACAAGAATTGTAAAGTTAAATCATTAATGCAATTCGCTCAGCCTCAAGTTCACATTCTATTTTATCACATCTAGATTTTATAGAGAAACCTAAAATCCAACAAAAAATCACTAATGTACGAAACCCTAGAGCCCCAAATCGCCTTCACCCAGTGATCCAGAAAACTATCTTCAACAAATCGAGCTTCCACGAGAGAGAGAATTGAGCGGAATACTAACCTCAAAATCCCCAATCGAGTTCTGTGGAGCAATCATGAGAGAGGAAAACGACGTTGGTGTGGACAAATGATGCTTTAGTTAGAGCCCTCGAGGATGAAGAATGAAGCTTTGAACATCGACCGAGTGAGAGAGACTGGAGCTTCGACAGAGAGAAGTCGAGCACGGAGAGCTTCGAATGGCGCAAGGGAAGACAGAGCGCTAAGGACGACGTTCTCCAATATTTTCAACCACGTCAAATGAAAAATACCGTCGTTTTCCTTCGCTTAATCCACGTTGGCGCCCACGTCAGCAACGTTTGAAGTCTGCCGTTTGCCATGTGAAACTTTTAACGGTGATTTCTGACGAAAACATCACGGAGAGTAAATGTGTCACATAAGCACAAGTTTAGGAATTTTGGTGTCGCAAAAAAAAGTTTAGGATAAATGTGTCACAACATGTACAGTGTGTCACAAAAAAAAAGTTAAGGGTAAATTTGTCACAGTGGGCATAGTTAAGGATTTTTGATTATTTTTAATCCAAGAGCTTTTTCAAACGCTAAAACAAAGTAGCCGCCAACCCATCGCCAAAGGATGCGGGGCTCTGGGAGTGCCCCACGCCTCTTGGGAAAGGAAGCCGAAATGCGTCATATCCCTTGCAAAGTGGAACCCAAATCGAGTCGTCTCTCTTAGTTCGGTGCCGATCAGCTGCTCGCCGCGTTTTCCTAAGTAGGGAAACAACCTCGACGCATCCGAAAAGGGAAAGGGAAAAGCCAAATGAGGCATTTACTCGCAACAATATTCACTTCATATCCTTATTAGAAAATTTTCCTTTATTCACTGTCTAATAAATTTATATTAGAAGTTTTTGCACCTGAAAAACGTGACATATTCGCCGAAGAACAAAATTAGGGTAAAAATAATGTCAATTTGTTTAGAAAAAGATCGGGTACGCGTTGGTCAAATGTTATCTATTCTCCTAATGAGAACAACCCATTTTACTACGGACCCGATGAGTGTCCAAATCCGCCTAAATTAGTTTGTTCGCTAGGTCTACATTCAAGCATACAACCTAAAAAAGAATTGTTTTACGTCATAAAAAATGTGAACAAACTTTGATTCAGACATAGATTTCATGTTCGCTGATATGTTTCGACCTTAATTCACATTAATATTTTGTCTAGACATCACGATCCGAATTGCCAATAAAAGAAATTCACCGACTTTGCAACTTGATCAATTACTGTTAGTAAAATACTTGTACTTTTAAGTTTTTATTCTTTTTTTTTTAGTTTTTAGTTTCTTTTTTTTACGTTTTCGCTGATCAACAAATGATATAATATATAATAATTTACTTACCCAAAAAAAAAATTCAAATGATATAATAATTCAAACGTCCCATGTTTACCTACGGTATGAAAATTATCATATTGATTTCAATTGTCAAGTGGATATAATTAAATAATTACGATCAAAATAGGTAACTCTATCGGAATCCGCTGGAAAGAGATTTTTTGAGATGATTTTATTGGTAATTTGCTAATTTAAAAAGATATTCGCTTGATCGTTTTATTATTTACTTATTTTTATTAGCTGTGCTGCAACCGAACAGGAAAGAAAGACCGCAACGAACTAAACGGCTATTTTTTTTGAATCAGATTGAATCCGGCTATACATAGATAAACAGGAAGAGTAAGAAGCGAACGCCATTCTGATTCTCTCTGCCAAAGAAACTTAATTCTTGCAAGACCCACAAACTTCTTCTCTCCATCTCTGTCGCCTTGTCGTCTCCTCTTCTGATCCTGCTCGTCTTGACAGGAGAATCCGCGTCTGATAAGAGAACCCTGCTTCTGAAAATCATGTCTTCTTGGAATCTAGAGTTGAACGGGACAACTCGGAGCAGCCACGGCCCCCGATTAATGGGTATCCTGAATCTGGTTGTTAGACGGCGAGTAGTGTCCCCCGACATCAGTAGCCGCACGACCACATATGGGTACCCCATTGAGGTAGCGCGAACCCCAGTTGCGCTTCCACTGCCGTTACTTCAATCCCCGATGGGTCGCTACTTCTTCATCAAATACGCTCTCGCCAGTTTGAGTGTCGATCGCCTATACCAGTCCTCCTTCACCATCCGGATTTTGAGAGCTGCCCGTGATTTGTCTAATCGTTATCCACAAGGTTTCCGTCTGACAGTGATTCTAGACCACACTATCGCAGAAAATTTGGGAGTGGAGGATTTGGTCATTGACTCAGAATCGAGTCGCGTCATGTCAGAGTCGATCATTCTTGGGCTGAAGGAGGAGGAGGTCTATCCTGCCGATGACCAAGAGTGCTGTTCGATTTGTCTGGAACACTTTCACAGGGCAGAGAAGGTCACGGAACTCCCTTGTTCCCATGTATTCCACCGCCCGTGCATCATTCGGTGGTTGGAGAGTAGTGGCTCTTGCCCATTGTGTCGCTGTCAGTTAGATTCTTAGGATAAATAAGCTTCATTTCATTACATAGTTTTGCTTCCAATGAGGTTTTGTGACTACCTTAGTCGCCATAGGATGACTTTTTTTTTTAGATATCATAGGATTTTGGTTGAGTTGTTTGCTTTTGTCAATAGTAATGACAACTCAGTTACGAAGAAACTTGTTGATTTCTTGTGTATATTCTCATGGTTCTGCGATGAATTCACATTGTCTATCTTCATGTTCTTAGAGAAGTATAAATCGTGAAAATGATGAACATTGTGCACTGCTTTTCTCTGTGACTTCATGTTCTCTTTTCTTTGTTTTCTGCACTGGTCGCTCCCTTTTAACTTGATCCACTTGTCCAACTTCAGACAAGACGATGTGAAACACAACGACATGAATCATCATTCTCAGAGCCGTTTAACAATGCTTATATTTTAAAGCAGGAGATTGCCTGCAAGAGAGATTTATGTTGTCCGGGAGCTGTTTAACAATGCTTATACGTGCCTACACCTTAGTAATTTAATGACCAACTCTCGTGAGTCTGTACACTTCTTTGTTCTTTTTTTCGGGGGGGGGGGGGGGAGTGGGGGGAATTCTATACTTTCTTTGCATTTCGGTGCTGACGATGATGCGCGGAATATGAGTGTCGTTGTCAATTGGGTAGTTTTCTGAATCCATGTTCTTCTGAAAATGAAGTATTTTGACGGAGGCTGTGGTTCAGCTCAATGCTCCTTGCTGCATTACTCGAAAATGAACTGATGGTCATCTCAATCAGCTGAAAAATTGGCGGGGATTAATTCAAGACTATCATATTGAATT
This sequence comes from Rhodomyrtus psidioides, assembly GCA_021437785.1. Classification (NCBI taxonomy): domain Eukaryota; kingdom Viridiplantae; phylum Streptophyta; class Magnoliopsida; order Myrtales; family Myrtaceae; genus Rhodomyrtus; species Rhodomyrtus psidioides. The sequence continues at coordinate 2,427,591 of JAILYB010000074.1, read as the reverse complement.
TGGCCTTTGCACTTTGAGGCTGCATTCCAATTTCTCGTGATGCGTAGCTTTTAGAGAGTGAAGATTCATCATTTCCTTATTCGTTCTTACACTAAGCTGAGAAAAAAAAATGGATTCACACAGCTCCTGGTGTATGCTAATTAGGGGTTTTCACTTTTGGGACAAATTCGTTGGGAGACTGAGTTTGGTGACAGGTCTGAATTAGTAAGATGGTCTGGTGACTGGAACTAAAATTGTTTGCTAATAAATATGTTGGTTTTGCTTGTTTTCCATATGTGCTCAGATTTCGTTGGCATCAGCAGTATCAGAGGAGATATCCAGATGAGTTTCTAGACAAGTTTAATGCCAGGTATTTATTTATGAATCAATCGAACCTTTTCAACTTAGTGTTGTCTTGTTAGTAATTAGTTCTGGCTTGCTAGTTGGTGTAATGGCAAAGTGGCAATTGTTTCTCATTACTTCCATTTACTTTTATCTGACATGCGCATGCCTAATTGTATTGTTTTGATGGTTGTTTTGCTTGTTATTCATAAGTCCCTGTATTTTGGTATCTAAAGTCTTGACTGTGTTTGTGAACATCCTTGTCTATGTTTCTTTGCGCCCTAGCTTCGATTATTTTAGATATCTCATGAACTGACCTCTTGATCAGCGTTAGTGGGTTCAAACTTCAAATTAATATGCTGATATTGTTAATGTTGCAAAAAATTGCCTCCTCAGCATGCATAAACTTTGAATTCATTAGTTCGAGGTATTTAGTTTTGGTGTCAGGTGACACTCTTTCATTTGATATTTCTAGTATTCATGCTTTTTTTTAGTTTATAATTTTCTTTAGTGGTCCTTTAACTTTGTTCAATATTTTTTTCAAAGCAATTTACTGCTGAGGCTTCCAAAACAAATTAAGAAGTATGTAATTCTTTGAGCAAGCTCAATTTATTGTTATGTGATTGTCCACATCCCTTAATGACGAGATGTAAAACAAAACTGTGGTGAATACATGGAACTGAAGCTGTGGTCCAGTAAGAGTTGCATCAAATGCTACTGTTAAGAGAACTCCTGCACCCCCTTTTTAATTTATGCACCCCTTAGAAGACTTAATAGACTTGTCTATATCATAGACACAAATTGAGATTATCTTGAATTCTGTGAGTGCCAATCTCTCTTGATATTAGACCAAAAAATCTCTCTTGACCTGTTTTATGTTATTTTGATCCCTCTACGAGGCTTGAAGCTAATTGCATAGATTTATCTCGAATGTTGCAGGTGGCAAGCTCTCTTGATCTATTGTTTGTCTTTTTCATTCTCTATCGCAAGGCCTGAAGCTAAAATGCCATTACTCTATTTATTCCATGGATCTGTGGGTTCACTAATTGTTCAATGCTTTACCACATGTTTTGTTCGACAGACGGTGGCCCGTTCTCTCTCTAGGTCGTATGATTTGATCATTACTGTTGTATCTGTATCAAATGCATTAGTTGCATTGAAGATTGCATTTTTATTTTCTTTTGTTAATCATGGTTCTCTCTCTGTCTCTGTCTCTCTCTCTCTCTCTCTCACACATATATTATTGTAAGATCAATCACATGTTCAATTCACGAATTTTTCCTCTTCTTTCAACTAGGGGAAAAGGTGATTACCAGATTGACTATGTACCAGCTCCTCGGATCACTGAAGCTGACAAAACAAATGACAGAAAGTATGTAGATTCATCCGTGGCGCATGTTTGATGCTATTACTGGTATTTTGGAGCATAATAATCTATTTATTTATTTAGTTTTGTTTCTTTGAGTGGTGTTCCTCAATATTTGTCTCCATTTCTTTTGGGTTTCTTTACTTCTGTGGATCATGGTAGACCTCTAAATTGGGTCCTGTTTGGGCTTGCCTACACATGGTACTAGGATTCTTATGTGAACCCTTTCTCCAATACACCAGTGTAAATGGAGAGGAAATACCCTTGTACAGGGGATTATTCTGTCATAAGTAATGAATTTTGTGTCTTGTGAACAACATGGGAATTGTCTGCTCGAGTTCTCGGTTTGCTGGTTTTCTTCAGACATTGCAAACTCATAGGTGATGAAAACCAAGCATATTTGTTCTGTTGTAGTTGAATGGGGTGCAGTTTTGTCATACTTAATGCTTTGGGATGAGAGGTTGGCATCAATAATAAGTTGAATACGACAAACAATGTGGGGGGTGTTCCTTTTATTTCCAATTATGGGGTCATTGATGTTTGGACCTTATATTCTCATATTGAAGACTGTTTACAGTTGAAGTCAGCTGTATGATGATTCAATAGGTATTCTGGGATCTACTTATTTTACATACCCTCATGTCACGTGTTTGTTTTGAATGTATTACAGGTCTTTGCAAAGAGCATTGGACAGAAGATTGTATCTTCTTCTTTAAGGTAATGCGTATGGTTCTCCAGCTGCTAATCCTGCCTGGCATTTTCCTGAAGAGGTTTATGAATCTGAGGAGACATTGCGAAAGGTGATCAAATTTGCATCATCTACATTTCTTCCTCGTACTCATCTTCCCTTCTCTCGCCGACCCCAACTAAGTTGGGTTAAAGGTGATGTTGATGACTCATCTTCCCTTCTCTCATAGTGGCTCATTTCTCCAGTGTGCAGAGTCAGCACTGGAATCTGTCTTAGGAGATCTCTCTCATACATATTTTGTTGGAAATGCTCCTATGGGTCATACAGTCATGCAACAAACAGAATGACTCTGTGGAAGTGCCATCTTTCGAGGTATGACTTAAGTTTATCAGGCAGACATTGTTTGTGGTCCCTTGCTGCTATAGAAATGATATACTGTCCTCGTTCTGGAAGAACATGAGAGATTATTTAGCCTTAAGTTTTGCTGATTTCTTCCTTCTCTTTTTCAGCGATTCTTCTTTAAGTCTCAAGTTATTGCGACAAACAAGTTTAACATTCGAAAGTGCAAGGATTTTGTTTGGGTCACCAAGGATGAATTGCTGGAGTATTTCCCGGAGCAAGCCGAATTCCTCAATAAGATGATCATTAGCTGATTCTGTTATGTAGTCACGTGGTTGAGCAAAATCCCTTCCAGGAGTATCTTCATCTTTGTCACGTGGAACCCAAATCGAGTCGCCTCTCTTAGTTCGGTGCCGATCAGCTGCTCGCCGCGTTTTCATGAGTAGGGAAGCAACCTCGACGCATCTGGAAAGGGAAAGGGAAGAGCCAAATGAGGCCTTTACTTGCAACAATATTCACTTCATACCATTATTTGAAATTTTTCCTTTATTCATTGTCAAATAAATTTATATTAGAAGTTTTTGCACCTGAAAAACGTAACTTATTCTCCGAAGAACAGAATTAGGGTAAAAATAATGTCAATTTGTTTCGAAAAAGATTGGGTACGCGTTGGTCAAATGTTATATATACTTCTAATGAGAACAACCCATTTTACCATTTAGATTCGGACGATGAGTGTACAAATCCGCCTAAATTAGTCTGTTCGCTAGGTCTACATTCAAGCATACAACATAAAAAAGAATTGCTTTACGTCGTAAAAAAAGTGGAACAAACTTTGATTCAGACATAGATTTCATGTTCGCTGATATGTTTTGACCTTGATTCGCATTAATATTTTGGCTAGACATCAGGATCCGAATTGCCAATAAAAGAAATTCACCGACTTTGCAACTTGATCAATTACCGTTAGTAAAATACTTGTACTTTTCAATAAAATGCGCGGATATACATTATGTATCTTACATGTATAAAACGCATGATATACTACAGTCATGAAGAAATACTTTTAAGTTTTTATACTTTTTGTTTTGTTTTGTTATGTTTTTTTTTTTTTTTACGTTTTCACTGATCAACAGATGATATAATATATAATAATTTACTTACCCCCCCCCAAAAAAAAACAAATGATATAATAATTCAAACGTCCCATGTTTACCAAGAGGCTACTCTGTTTTGTTTCACTTTAGCACTCTATACATTGAGAACGTCTGCTTGATAATGCACCCGCCAAGACCAGAGAAGCAACTAGATTGATTCCTAACAAAGAAAGGAAATTGCTGAAGCAAAAGGCAAGGCAGAACTGGATGCCAAATCCTGATGGGAGAAGCAGTTAACAAGAGGCTAGCGGCCTTATCAATAGCAGCGGAGTCGACAAAAGAACCCTTGGAAAGCGCGGATTCACTAGAAGTCTTCTAATTAGACTGAATATGCCTAAGTGCGGTTAACCCAAGGTCAGGGTCAGAAGTTGTTCCATCTCTGGATCAAATCAGGCAGAGCCTCTATCTTTTCTTCCTTTGCTACAGCTACCAGGTATTCACTTTGCATTTACCTCTCGCATGGTAGGAGAACTTGAATCTAGCTAGGGTGTCCTCGTAAAGTAAGGAAGTCCAGTATCCATCTCAGAAGACCAAAGGCAGATGAGCTAACAGCAGCCCTCGCCTTGTAAGGCCATGAATTCTGCCATTACTCTTTGTGAACTCGAAGTCTAAGGCGAGGAACTTTCAAATAGGCTCTTTTCTCTTTGATTCAGGCCAAACCGTCTCTCCTGTCAACAGAGTTCCCACCTTCCGCTATTACTACTGATAAGAAACTAGCAGCAGCAAGAGAGCAATTCTCTTCCCTTCTTTCTTCACTCATAGTTCTAGCTTTCTTCATAAGTAAGATCGGTGCCTTTCTTTAGGAAGCTAGCATAAATAGGCGAAGGTTCTGGATAGATTCTCTTTACACTTTTATCCACATTTGGTGAGATTGAAAGCATGAGCATTTCCTCGCACTGACCATCTTAATCTATGCATGGTAACCACTGTCAACCTCAAACATGCCTGGCCAGCTAGAACCGACTTATTATAGTTTTCTTGGTAGTCGCTGCCCAAAATTGAGTAAAATTCCCTTTTCTCTTTGTATCGTTTTTTTTCCTCAATAATGGTGGAGAAGTTCAAGTCAAGCGCTGCTGCTAAAAAAAAAAAAACATTCATCAGCTTGAACTGATATTTAACAGGCTTCACTATTTTACATAAGCATAATACTAATGCAATGATAGGTTCAACCGATGAAACACCTACTTTCCTGACTAAGAATACTTAATGTTGTTCAGTAATTTGTACTTTTTGTCAAATTTTGATCGGACAAAGTTTGCCTGTTTGCATGGCATAACTATACAAATGTTCCAAAGGAGTCGCATGAAAAGAAAATTAGAAGGGGAGATAGAATCACCGATGCCATTCATATCCGATAGGACTAAAAGTCATTCCAAAGAGATTCGCGGTTTACTGACTACATTGCTATTTGCTTATGATCTTAACTATGTATGGCTCCTATCCGCTCGGCAAAGCAGAATGGAGACTCGATTGTGGGGCATAAAGACACTTGGATTCGCAGTGCAGGAAATGAAAGGAAAGAGCAAAGTTTGGCTATTCCGCTCAAAAGGAGATTTGACTACAGTAATTAAAAAAGGCAGTACCTGGGCTAATGTAAACAGATAGTGAAGAAACAGGATACCAAGTGATAACTGAAGTAAGATATATGATCCTTCGGAGAGAACAGTGAAGCAATCGTCGTGAGAATTCTCTACATATCATATGAAGAATCTTCTCACACGTGGCTTAACACATATCATCATAGCGAATACTTCAGTTTCTTTGAATCCCAGACTAGAAGTTTATTTGAATCTTATATGTATTGTGAGCAAAAATTGCTCTGAAGATACATGGAATCTACTGTTTCTGTCACATCCTTTATACATCTGTGCTTCCAAGCCTCGAGCGAGTGTGGCTATGTGGCTTTCTAAGAGGCTGGATATCGGCATGTGCCTGAAGCTGATACCACGTAAACAATTGTGTCTCTTCATCGTATATGATCCTACTGAAAAATTTTAAGCAACAAAGAGAGTGATAAAGGAGGAGGCGCAAGGCTGGTAACAATGCCACTTAGACCTACCACGAATCCTGAGAAATGAGTAGACCGCTAGCTGTTATAGCAGGAGAGCGATTGGCAGTAGAGCTTCATGTCGAATGATGCTTCCGAGACTTCGTTTCCTGGAGTTTGTCAACACCTTGCATCGATTCCTAGCGAGCAAATTTTATGTTTTCCTGGAGCTGAGCAGTCTAAGTCGAAGACTTCGCAATGCAATGCACCAAAGTCTGTCAGTTGACGTATCAAACGCGGGGTGGCTTGGTAGAGGTTGAGTGAAAACTTGCTAAGCACAATTTTAAGTTTGTGGTAACTTTCTTAAAGCTAATTTCTCCATCAGAAATGGCATTACTGCTCAATAGACAAGAGGTAAAATGTATATGCAGCAGGGAACACATATTAGTATTGCAAACACATATTAGATATAATCAGTTAATAAAATCAATGAATATTTCTAAAACATGTACATACTTCCTCCCCATACATAAATATAATCCAATAAACGATCCCCCAAGTGTATCAAATACATGCACATACTAAAATTTCCTTCAACTCCTTCATTGGCTTCATTATACCCAGCAAAATTGAGAAAAATATCGATTTCGTCGGTGGGACTCATCCTAAAATTGAAATTAAAAGGATTTGTAGGATTGACAAATTTTAAAACTAGAAGGATAACCAGCAGAATTAGTAACGCAAGGAAAATAAGAACAATAGCGAATTGATTAATATCTATTTCGAGCGGAAATATTGTGTTGTCAATCATCCGCCACCGGAGAGAAAGACCGGCACCACCTGAAATTCCAAAAACGAACAAATGGAAATGAGAATGAATGTGTTGCTTGGTTGGGGCCTTTCTTTGAGACAAAGTTTAGTTCAGGCCCTTTTTTGAGAAAAACAAAGATGTTCAGGCCCTTCTTTTGTATTTTCCCTATAAAAAATAAGTTTATTTTTTTCCTTCAAAAGTTGTAAAATATGAAATTATTTACATGACGTTGGATTTGATCAATGATAAAATAAAACAACTGATAAGTTAAAAATAGCCCAAGACGAAAATCTGTCGAAATTTTAACACTTCAGTGGCTCAACTCTCAATGTTAAAGCACCATCCCACCAACTATATGATTCGTCAACGAGTTGGCTTATTAGCTTCAGCCTCTTCAATAGCCTTTTTCATCAAACAAGAAAGCATGTCTTGAGACGAATAAATTTTGACGTGGCATTTAGTCATTACTGACATAGGAAATTGGGGATCAATCTTGGTCCCTGACAAAAATAAAATTAAATTAACTTGCAAACAGTTCTAGGAGCGTACATCAATCAGATTAACGGCATTTTAATCGGATCGGCGGTGGTGAATGGAACTGAAGCAGCTATGAGATCTAGGCGCGTGAAAGGAGCGAATTCGGTCTAGCCCGTTGTGTATCACATGGATGAATATTGCAAGGCAAATGGGGAGTTCTGAACTTAATGACTTGGCTTTGAGTCCATGCAATTAGAGGTAGAACTAATAAATGGCTTTGAGCTTAATAGAGCCCACAGTTTCGATAAGCCTACGAGGATTAGAGAGTTAAAGATCATAAGTCAAGAAACAAGACAACCTAATTACCATTGTACGAGGATGGGCCCGGCCCCTTTGGCCCGGAAATCAGGCCCGTTAGCCTGCATCCACAGAACTAATGTTCTATATTAAGCCCGAAGATGGGCCCGGCCCAATTTGGCCGCGAAAAAGCGCAACTCGCAGAGCAACAGCATTTGCTTACCCGGAGACGGCACGAGTTTCACCTCCATTTGCCGGTAACCAGTAGCACGTTTCGCAGCTCAGTCCCCTCTGAACTGGAGCTCGCCGTCGTCGTCCCAAGGGTTTCAGCATCCGCCACCGCGAAGGTCGCGAGGTTCTCTCTCTGTTATCCCTGTATCTGTGTTCGTACGATTGTTTTCTTCTTCTTCGTCATTCCTCTTCGTGCCGTTTCTGACGCTGTTTTGTGTTGCTGGATCCAGAGGGAAGGCAAAATGCAGCGGTCGTTGTCGTCGCTGGTTCGGCCGGCGCGAGGGTTTTCCACCAAGTCCGAGAAGATCGTCGCGTCTGTACTGTTCGAGAGATTGCCCGTCGTCATCCCTAAAATCGACCCTTTGGTCTACGCATTCCAGGAGTTCTCGTGAGTCTGTACACTTCTTTGTTCTTTTTTTCGGCGGGGGGGAGTGGGGGGAATTCTATACTTTCTTTGCATTTCGGTGCTGACGATGATGCGCGGAATATGAGTGTCGTTGTCAATTGGGTAGTTTTCTGAATCCATGTTCTTCTGAAAATGAAGTATTTTGACGGAGGCTATGGTTCAGCTCAATGCTCCTTGCTGCATTACTCGAAAATGAACTGATGGTCATCTCAATCAGCTGAAAAATTGGCGGGGATTAATTCAAGACTAACATATTGAATTTGGCCTTTGCACTTTGAGGCTGCATTCCAATTTCTCGTGATACGTAGCGTTTAGAGAGTGAAGATTCATCATTTCCTTATTCGTTCTTACACTAAGCTGAGAAAAAAAATGGATTCACACAGCTCCTGGTGTATGCTAATTAGGGGTTTTCACTTTTGGGACAAATTCGTTGGGAGACTGAGTTTGGTGACAGGTCTGAATTGGTAAGATGGGCTGGTGACTGGAACTAAAATTGTTTGCTAATAAATATGTTGGTTTTGCTTGTTTTCCATATGTGCTTAGATTTCGTTGGCGTCAGCAGTATCGGAGGAGATATCCAGATGAGTTTCTAGACAAGTCTAATGCCAGGTATTTATTTATGAATCAATCGAACCTTTTCAACTTAGTGTTGTCTTGTTAGTAATTAGTTCTGGCTTGCTAGTTGGTGTAATGGCAAAGTGGCAATTGTTTCTCATTACTTCCATTTACTTTTATCTGACATGCACATGCCTAATTGTATTGTTTTGATGGTTGTTTTGCTTGTCATTCATAAGCCCCTGTATTTTGGTATCTAAAGTCTTGACTGTGTTTGTGAACATCTTTGTCTATGTTTCTTTGAGCCTTAGCTTGGATAGTTTTAGTTATCTCGTGAACTGACCTCTTGATCAGCGTTAGTGGGTTCAAACTTCAAATTAATATGCTGATATTGTTAATCTTGCAAAAATTGCCTCCTCAGCATGCATAAACTTTAAATTCATTAGTTCGAGGTATTTAGTCTTGGCGTCAGTTGACACTCTTTCATTTGATATTTCTAGTATTCATGCTTTTTTTTAGTTTATAATTTTCTTTAGTGGTCCTTTAACTTCGTTCAATATTTTTTTCAAAGCAATTTACTGCTGAGGCTTCCAAAACAAATTAAGAAGTATGTAATTCTTTGAGCAAGCTCAATTTATTGTTATGTGATTGTCCACATCCCTTAATGACGAGATGTAAAACAAAACTGTGGTGAATACATGGAACTGAAGCTGTGATCCAGTAAGAGTTGCATCAAATGCTACTGTTAAGAGAACTTCTGCACCCCCTTTTTAATTTATGCGCCCCTTAGAAGACTTAATAGACTTGTCTATATCATAGACACAAATTGAGATTATCTTGAATTCTGTGAGTGCCAATCTCTCTTGATATTAGACCAAAAAACAAAAACAAAAAAAAAAAATCTCTCTTGACCTGTTTTATGTTATTTTGATCCCTCTACGAGGCTTGAAGCTAATTGCATAGATTTATCTTGAATGTTGCAGGTGGCAAGCTCTCTTGATCTATTGTTTGTCTTTTTCATTCTCTATTGCAAGGCCTGAAGCTAAAATGCCATTACTCTATTTATTCCATGGATCTGTGGGTTCACTAATTGTTCAATGCTTTACCACATGTTTTGTTCGACAGACGGTGGCCTGTTCTCTCTCTAGGTCGTATGATTTGATCATTACTGTTGTATCTGTATCAAATGCATTAGTTGCATGGAAGATTGCATTTTTATTTTCTTTTGTTAATCATGGTTCTCTCTCTCTCTCTCTCTCTCTCACACACACACACATATATTATTGTAAGATCAATCACATGTTCTCACAAATTTTTCCTCTTCTTTCAACTAGGGGAAAAGGTAATTACCAGATTGACTATGTACCAGCTCCTCGGATCACTGAAGCTGACAAAACAAATGACAGAAAGTATGTAGATTCATCTGTGGCGCATGTTTGATGCTATTAGTGGTATTTTGGGGCATAATAATCTATTTATTTATTTAGTTTTGTTTCTTTGAGTGGTGTTCCTCAATATTTGTCTCCATTTCTTTTGGGCTTCTTTACTTCTGTGGATCATGGTAGACCTCTAAATTGGGTCCTGTTTGGGCTTGCCTACACATGGTGCTAGGATTCTTATGTGAACTCCTTTCTCCAATACACCTGTGTAAATGGAGAGGAAATACCCTTGTACAGGGGATTATTCTGTGATAAGTAATGAATTTTGTGTCTTGTGAACAACATGGGAATTGTCTGCTCGAGTTCTCGGTTTGCTGGTTTTCTTCAGACATTGCAAACTCATTGGTGATGAAAACCAAGCATATTTGTTCTGTTGTAGTTGAATGGGGTGCAGTTTTGTCATACTTAATGCTCTGGGATGAGAGGTTGGCATCAATAATAAGTTGAATGCGACAAACAATGTGGTGGATGTTCCTTTTATTTCCAATTATAGGGTCATTGATGTTTGGACCTTATATTCTCATATTGAAGACTGTTTACAGTTGAAGTCAGCTGTATGATGATTCAATAGGTATTCCGGTATCCACTTATTTTACATACCCTCATGTCACGTGTCTGTTTTGAATGTATAACAGGTCTTTGCAAAGAGCATTGGACAGAAGATTGTATCTTCTTCTTTATGGTAATGCGTATGGTTCTCCAGCTGCTAATCCTGCCTGGCATTTTCCTGAAAAGGTTTATGAATCTGAGGAGACATTGCGAAAGGTGGTCAAATTTGCATCATCTACATTTCTTCCTCGTACTCATCTTCCCTTCTCTCACCGACCCCAACTAAGTTGGGATAAATGTGATGTTGATGACTCATCTTCCCTTCTCTCATAATGGCTCATTTCTCCAGTGTGCAGAGTCAGCACTGGAATCTGTCTTAGGAGATCTTTCTCATACATATTTTGTTGGAAATGCTCCTATGGGTCATACAGTCATGCAACAAACAGAAGATTCTGTGGAAGTGCCATCTTTTAAGGTATGACTTTAGTTTATCTGGCACACATTGTTTGTGGTCCCTTTCTGCTATAGAAATGATATACTGTCCTCGTTCTGGAAGAACATAAGAGAGATTATTTAGCCTTAAGTTTTGCTGATTTCTTCCTTCTTTTTTCAGCGATTCTTCTTCAAGTCTCAAGTTATTGCGACAAACAAGTTTAACATTCGAAAGTGCAAGGATTTTGTTTGGGTCACCAAGGATGAATTGCCGGAGTATTTCCCGGAGCAAGCCGAATTCCTCAATAAGATGATCATTAGCTGATTCTGTTATGTAGTCACGTGGTTGAGCAAAATCCCTTCCAGGAGTATCTTTATCTTAGCCTGCCATAGTTTTTGTCTTAGCTTGGCGGACTCATGGTGTGAGAAATAGAATATTTGGCTGCGGGGAGAGATTTTTGCTAGACATTTAGGATTTTGTTAGGTTTCCTGTTCACATTTTGTAACCTTTCGATCTATTTAAAGGGAGTAAGTACTCGTAAAAAAGACGAGACATAGCTATTAGCTAATGCTGTTTAATCTGAGTTGAGCCTTGATCTGCAAATAAAAGCTTCAAAGATTTGTCGTTCTCTATTTTTGGTTGCAACATCTTTTGCTTTTTTTTTTTTGTGGTGATAATTTCTTCATATGGTGCCTTCTTTATTATGCAAGAAAAGTACGTTTAAATCCTCTATTTTGCAAGTGTTGTGGATTGTAATTAAATAGCAGTAGACGTTAACTGTAATGTGATCTTTCGTATTTTCGAGAATTGGTTAGAATATAAATACGTTATTAAGTCAGTAAGATTTGATTACCTTTTGTGAAGGAGCTTTAAAAAAAAAAGAAAAAAAAATATGCATGGGTCAAAAGAAAAATGTGACGTACATGAAAAAATGTGACGTGCATGAGTATGGTTATGATTAATTACCATTTACTTCATCATTCATTTGACACGTGTCCATTTCATTTCTCAAATCACCGGTTCCTTTGGACCGGTTTAATGGAACCTTGAAAATGAGACGGAATAAATTCACGTTTTTCAAGAATTGCATATCCATTGCAACTCAGAATTCCGGTCGAGCAAGCCTCTATATGTCCCACATCTGATAATCCTTGCGCTGGACCTCCTTAGCAATTTGCATTTCATAAGCTGGTGATTCTTTGATTCAACACCAGCTCAACACAGCACAAAACACTGACAGGAACAGCAGAATTGAGAGCTTATTCAAATAGCAAGCCCACAAAATCAAATCTACTGCCAAAACACACTGTTTGCTCTAGTTCAAAAACTACTCCATGCACTGTTGACTGAGAAATTGCTTTGAAGCTGTTGCCTTACATGTCACTTTATTATCTGCTTGCCTTGCATTAGGAGCAACAACTCCACATAATGCTGATTAATCGATACCACATTACCTAATCTAGCAGCTGGTGAATCCCACCTTGCATCCTCAAGAGCTGCTGCAACTAGCGGAAATAAGCGCTAAGTACGGACAACTCTAGCAGAGAACTATCCAGCAAGGGCCCCATAAATGCCAATAATCAAACCATAGAAAGATATTTTTACCATCTTCTTGGGAAAATTGTCCAAAAAGAGGTAAACCAATTGTAGGGCAGCCATTTCAATCCTAATATTTTCAATTACGCCAATTTAGTCCTAAATGATTCGCCAATTGAGTCATAAAACCTTTCAATTGTATCAATTTAGTTCTAAACATATATTGGCAGAAACGGCTACATTGACAAATCGTAAAAAAAATTTACTATCAGTTCTCAATTCTAAGATATTCCGCGCGAATATAAGAGGAGGAAGCATAGATAATCATCAGCCAAAGAGATTTCTTGTTCATGCACCATCTTCTGCACTTTCAAGCTTCATCTACATTGTCAAACACTTGGTTCGAATACTGGACTTCAATTATTCTAGTCTGTATCCTCAGGTACATTGATCCTCGATTCACGGAGATGTTTTTCATCCAGAACCGGCGAATACTGTCGTAGTAACTTAATTTGGAAGAGAGAGAGTTGCACTAGCTATTTGTTTGAATAGGCTGAGTCCTTTTCTTTGCATCACCACTTCTTCGGAGGGAAATCTGCAAACAGAACGTGCTGCACTGAGATAGTATGGTCTTGATGGGCATTTGAACGCCGGCTGCTGAATCCAACTTGCCTTGGCAAGATGATGAAGAAACATCGGTCGTGCAGAAGAGTGACGGCTAAATGATTTGTTTCTTGATTTACTTTCTTGTTCCCTCTTCATCTGTGCTGATCTCTGAGGTCGAATGAGCCACGGAAGATAGCACTCTTGCTGTACCAGCAAGTGTGCCAACCTGCTTTGTGCTTTGGTAGGATCCACAGCACTCCCATGCCCGCTAAAGGCAGTAGCATCTTCTAGAGGACAATGTGTTGATATGTAAAAGAGCTAAACACATTTTTCACTTTTTTTCCCGTTCACTCAATTTAGTAAGGATTCGTTTTCATCATATACAATATTTGGGAAAATAAAGTGATAAACCTATGGTCCTGTTGCAGTTTTGCCAGTTTAGTTCTAGACCTTTTAATATGTGAATGTCGTTAGTGTCCCGTAGGACGGGGACAATTTTAATATATTTTTATATTTTTTCGAACTATTTTACTTTTTTTTTTCCTTTCCTTCTGTTTTCCTTCTTAACTTTTTTTTCTTTTTTTCTTTTTCCCATTGTCCTCTGGCAGCCGTAATGCTCGATGCGCCGGCCATCCCATGTGACACTAATTAATAGCATCTACATCAGTAATTTCCAGTCAAAATTGACTGGATGAAGTCAATTGGCAAAGCGTGAAAAGATGAAAGACTCAATTGGCAAAAAATTAAAAGATTTGTAACTGAATTTGGCAAAAGTGCAATAGATTTAGGACTTTTTGGATAGTTTTCTCTATAAAATTCTTCTTTCGAATTTTTTTTTGCACTCGTTATATGTTTGCATCATCGTTTCTAATCTATTTATACTATTTATGAGGCAAAAATTGAACTGCGAATTCAACCTCAAATTTTACACCATAAAATTCAATGAAAACCCAGTCAAGTTATTAAGATGAACTTTTATGTATCATTTGTAAATCATAGATAGAATAGTAATTCAAAAGTCAACAGAACAACTAATGGGAAATTCTTAAAATATTGGGAAAAATACATCTGAAGTGCCTTAATTTTTGTACGGTGTGCACTTAAGTGCATCAACTTTCAAAGTGTGCACTTGAGTGCCTAATCGGAGTAAAAGTGTGCAATTGAGTGCTATTTCCGGCCAGTCATCCTATGTGTAATTTTGGATTAGTTTTTAATTTATTTTAATTTCTAACGTGTAATATGTGGAAAACGGCTGATGCCAACGTGGAAAATGTTATCCACGTCGATCTAAAAGAGACGACGTCGTTTCTTTGTGTAATGGAGATGTCGTCGTTTGAGCAATAGATTTAGGGTAAAAATGAGATCGTGGGAGAGAATTAGGGTAAATCTGTTCCTCTCTCGCCCATCTGTTCCCCAAGCCGAACACATATGTTCATCTCTCTCGCGAATTGGGGCTTCGATTCTAACATTGAAAGCGAAGGTCTCTCAATCGCTCTGGTGGATCGAGCATTAATGTAGCGCAAGATGACAGGACGAGGGGAAGTGGTGGTGGAGGACGAAGTCTCGGGACAACTCATTCGACTCAGAGAAGCAAACTTCAAGTAAGATGTTTGAAACCTTATGAACCGAATCATTTCTTTGTTGAAGTTGTTGAAATACATTAATCATAGTATGTCATTTGCAGGTTAAAAGAAGACATGGTCAACCTGCAAGGCCGGCTGAGGACAACATAAGAAGCAATGTTGACTATTTGATTGGTGATTTATCTTTTTTTATGTATGTGTTGTTGCATTGCATTAAATATGTTATGTCATTTTGCAGGTTCAAGGAAAAACAACTCAGGTTGCAGAGGTAAGCGAGGGTACCGGAGGAAGTAACGATGGAGGGCAAAGCGCGGGGACGAAACACTCGGTACAAAGGACCAACATTGAGGTGAGTCTGGTCATTGTTTGTCTAGGTTTTTTATGTAGTTGTTGATGCACCTGTTTAATAATGCTAAGTCCTTTTGCAGGTCGCCAAAAGAAAAAAAAAACAAGCTGCATGGGCAAAGGCTGGTCAGTCGGTACGACAGAGCAAAATTGAGGTACTTTTTGGAGTTGGTCATTTGACTTTTTGTTGTGTTAGAACTAACGTACAATATGTATATTAATCTATACAATGACAGAACCAAATCATAAGCAATGAAATAAAAGATAGGTTATAACAGACATGTCATGGACTATGTCATTCACCATAAGTCTCACCAATCTTCTTCTTTGAAGATCTGCAATCCACAAAATTGTGATATATCTTGTCACAGTTGAAGCATGTACCTTGATATCTGTTCTTGCCCACTTTAACTTGCAATCATTTAAACTTCGAATCGCAATAATAAATGTGATCAAGCTGCCTCAAACATGAAAACATTAAGTTGGCAGAAGCACAAAATTTGTTCCTTCAGAAGCAGTATTCAAAAAATCGTCAGATGCAAAAATTCATCAGAAGCAACTGCATCTGAACCTGTCAGATGCAGAAATTCGTCAGATGCAAAATTCGTCAGATGCAGTCCTTCTAGACCCGTCAAAAACAGTCCTTCTGACCTTCCTTCTGACCTTCCTTCTGAGCCTCCTTCTGAGTCTCCTTCTGACCTTCCTTCTAAGCCTCATTCTTAGCCTCCTTCTGACCTTCCTTCTGAGGCTCCTTCTAAGCCTTCTTCCGAGTCTCCTTCTGACCTTCCTTCTGAGGCTTCCTTCTGAGGCTTCCTTCTGAGCCTCCTTCTGATCTTCCTTCTGACCCTCCTTCTGAGGTTCCTTCTGAGCCTCATTCTGAGGTTCCTTCTGAGTCTCCTTCTGACCTTTTGAGCAACAAAATCCGAACGGAAATATAACAATATAAATAAATTGAATTTAGATGGAATACCGAGGCCTGTGTTCAACACAGTTTCCTTAAAACAGATTCGTCCCCTCCAATACGTGCTTTGAGGTTTCGTGGACGTCTGTCTCCCAGGATACAACGGTTGAACAACGATAGATGCTAGTACAGCACTCCAACGCTTTCGGCGAACTTGAACAACACGAGAATACTATCGAAAGCAATGCAAATGCATAGAATCGGAAAAGAGGGAGAAAAGTTTTCCTTTTGAGATAGTAGTGTTTTTCTATCTCACTTCCTCTGCATTTTGAACAGAATGGAAAGCCACATATTTATAGGCTAAGTGGGGCATTGCGAAAACAACGGCTAAATTAATTCTGCCGTTTAGAGCCGTTATGAAATTAATTCTGTAACCACAGAATTATAGCAGCCGTTACTTAGTTAATACCATTTACACACTGGAAATTAACGTAAGCATGATTAACGGCTTGAGTTGGAAAAAATTAAAACAGAAGGCAAAAATGGGCTTGTCGCGAGGCCCACTTTTCTGTCCGGCATTCGCGTACGCAGGTCATGCGCTCGCGCCCAAGTTCAACTTGTTGGGCCTCCGTCGGGGTCCAGGATTCGCACCCTCCTGTGCGAGCGTGCGAGGCATAGTGCTTGTGCTAGTGCTATGATAGTTACCATTCAAAGAGAGTGTATCCATATATAAAGCACTTCAAGGCCTTCTTCCTTTCCTATGTGGGACTAGTGCTTTGTCACTTCCCACTTCCAACTCAAGAGTGTTCTTTGAGAAACAATTTCTCATTCACTCACCATCAAAATACCTCATATTTCCAACAATCCCCCACATGAATGAAAATTGTTTTGGTTTTGACTCTGTGATAGTGTTCAACAAATGAAACCTACATAGGATAGGTAGGTGTCACCCTTTGAACATTCCCTTGTGAAAGCATATTTAATTTACCAGCTGTCCAGTAGACATGATGTCCTTGAACTGTCCTGATTTCTTAGTAAATGACCCATACACTTCACACAGGAATCATCAACGTTTGTTCAGTTCTCATGAGTATGTTCGTTTTGGCCATGAACATCGTCCTGGTTCTGCGAGAGTTTCTAAAGAATTCAGCCCTCAATAATTCTCCTTTGAAGCGGCCCCACTTCTCTCTCACATAGGTGATTACTTAATCTTGAGTAATTGATTTACTCCACTTAAGAATCATTAAAGCAATAATTGCTATCCTTTCCCTGATAAACCCCCACAGTAATTTATTTTCTCCACATACTTGGGGGATATCAAATCACTGTTTCTTTTATAGGAATGATTTGAGGTATAGACCCCCACAGTGATATCTTAAGTTCGTATACTTAGGTTGTCCCTTTTGAACCTAGATCTTGGGATCTCCAGTCAGCTAGGTTGGGTTTTCCGTTATACAAACTTTTCTGTAATGGGCTGTAGTCCCATTCCTATTATTGATTTTCCAACTAACTCTTTGTTTAACCCTTTTGGTTAGCAGATCTGCAATATTATCCTTTGACTTTACGTAGTCAATAGAGATAATTCCAGTTGAGAGTAGTTATCTAATGGTATTATGTCTATGACATAGATGTCTAGACTTACCATTATACATAAAACTCTGTGCTCTTACAATCGCAGATTGGCAATCGCAATGTATACAGATTGATGGCACAGGTTTTTGCCATTTTGGAATATCCTCTATGAAATGGCATAGCCATTTAGCCTCTTCATCACATATGTCCAAAGCTATAACTTTGGATTCCATTATAACAGTTTGTTTCCAGGATTTCCAAAAATATGGCTGCATCTACTAATGTGAATTCATATCCACTAGTAGATTTTGGAATAGCCATTTTTGCAAGGCACCCCCACACTCGTAAGCATTTATAGGATGGTCTCCTACCTTTCCATAGCTCATAAGGGGAACAGCCATTTTTGCAAGGCACCCCCACAATCGTAAGCATTTGTAGGATGGTCTCCTACCTTTCCACAGCTCATAAGGGGTTTTATCCTCTTTATTTCGAGGTATTGCATTATTCTCACCTTAGGAAGGAAATAATGCTTCACAAGGTCAACAAATAACTTGTTATTGCCCTAATTCATGAAATCGTCAATCACATAAGTTGGGTTATCATCACTGTTGATTTTCCTCAACTTGCTAAGTCCCATTTCCCTCGAGGAATAGTCAGAGGATCGGCCGAATCCATTTCTGACTTCATATTATAAATGGACATAATTCCATTTTCAAGCAATTGCTTTATCACGTCACTCCTCGAGCGAACATGTCTCTTTCTTTTTGCAATGGCTATTGCCACTTGGCAATCACAATGCATAGACATGTAAAGTGCCGATTTCATTTCCTTGAGCAAACCTCAAGTTATCAAGATAAAATATTTCGTTCTTCTTCTCCTACTAAAGTGTAGGAGGATAAACGTTATATTTCCACAAATATGCTTGGTAGCATCTAGGTTTATCACCTATTATTTTTTCGTTAGCCATAATATTGGCTCGAGAAATGACCACAACATTTTTCATAATCATCTGCTTCAACCAAATTGACTTTTGGTTTAGCAGGATTGTCATTTCCTCCAAAATATTTTGTTTGGTTGAGTTCCAAACTACAACATCCCACCAAGTATGAATATGATCAAATAGTGGATCTTGTCTCATTCGAATCTAATTTCGAATTATACACAGAAATCACCAATTGGTGTTTCTCATTGCTTCTTATAGAGAACAAATTTCTCTTAAGACTTCATCTTTGCTTTTAAGCAAATATACATAGCATTTTTTATGCTATCATCGATAAAGGTAATAAAATATTTATTACCGCCTCTTGTTTGTATGAATTACAATTCACATACATCACAATGAATCAATTTAAGAGGATCTGAGTTTCTTTTACACGCAGAGCCTCTATTGATTCATCTATTTTGTACATAGAGCCTCTATTGGCTCCTTCCTTTCGCGTTCAGAGCCTCTATTGAACCTTTTGTGTTCAAGGTTTCTATTGAACTTTTCGCGTTCAGAGTCTCTGTTAAGCGCTATTTTTGTTCAAAGTGCCGCACATGTTTCAAGCAATCTCTTCCGCATAGGATGGGAAGAATCGCTTTTCGAAACTCAGCTTCAGATGCCTCCCATGTCTTGATATGGTTGGCCTTATCGTTGCTCTTGGTGCATCACCATAGCAACGCATTTTCCAAATACAAGGGTATGGTGCTCACACGCACCTTGTCATCCCGAGCTCCTTGGGTTTATAATTATCAATTCTTCGCCCATAGGAAGATATCCACAATCTTGGAATTCCTCAAGTCTTTAAATTTCTCGGGTCGAAGAACATTCAATCTAAGTGATATGGGGATTGCCCCGTTCACATGACCAGAGTCCAGCATGGCCATCCCGGCCTTTAGCTAGAATGACCCAGCATGTTACTTGATCCAAGGATTCACTCAAGTACATTTTCAGCTTGAATCTCATGCAAGATCACTTAAATTTCTTGCACCTGACTGATCACAGTCTTAGAGTCCACCATCAAATAATTAAGGAATCGTCCGACAACAAATTTCTTTGCTTCGGCATCCTTTGTTTTATATTTCCGGTCAAGGATTCTCAAAATCCTTTGACGTCCTCATTGCACAATAGACATTGTACAAGGAGTCATCTAAGCCATTCATGACATAATTTCTACATAGGAAGTCAGAATGCTTCCAAAGCCTCAACCTCGTTGAAGGCTTGCTTATCCGTTTCCCCATTGGATACCTTAGGAGGTTCCTCAGTCAAGAATCTCGCAAGATTCAAACCAACATCTTTTAAAGTTCAATCAATTTTAACTTTTCAAGTTTCTTACCATAGTGGATAGAAACAGCGACAGAGGTAGACGATGATCCATACATAAGCCTTTAGACAGTAAAAGCAGAACCTTTGGTGATGTCGTTAGCAGCCACATCAACAACTTCGTTTCCAGTGGCAATCTGAATACTAAATATGTATTCTCTTTGTCTGCATGATTGACGGTACAAAAAACACAATAGTCAATCTGGACAAAACCATAAGAAAGCAAATCTACCATTAGATTTGGTTGATGATAGGGTAAAGCACCACATCAAAGCCATAAATAATATAACTTGGTATTAGCCACTGATTAGACCGTTGAGGTCACTAACGAGAGTTCATTTTGAATTGATGGCAACGCTTCAGACTTGCGATGAATCATAGGCTCTCGACGGGCACATAGATATTTCTTGGAATGCCACAGACAAGGCTGGTCGTCGTAAGGAGTCCACCAAAAAATCTGTAAAAGATACCTAACACGCAAAGATAAGATTTGCATGACCTGTTGGTGTTATTGACATATTAAAATTCATCAATTTGGTCAAGGATTTATTGAACCGTTTGACAATTAGATCCTGTCCATAATACTTCATGAGACTTCTCGCTTTTCGTCCATTCCTTTTATTCTCCTGCAAAAGACGTTTGATCCCAAAAATCAAACTGCACTTATGTGGAAAAATTCAAATATCATTGTTCCATCACAATCTCCAATCCCTTGGGGACCCCTCTCGAAGGTCCTCCTCGAATCTGCAGAAGAAGGAATAGAAGACTTCTTTCCTTCACCATATCTGTCATGTAAGTGATTAATCTTTTAAGAGAAGACTAATCTGTTTTAAGACTGTTAGAATTAACGTACAATATGTATATTAATCTATACAATGACAGAACCAAATCATAAGCAATGAAATGAAAGATAGGTTATAACAGACATGTCATGGACTATGTCATTCACCATAAGTCTCACCAATCTTCTTCTTTGAAGATCTGCAATCCACAAAGTTATGATCTATCTTGTCACAGTTGAAGCATGTACCTTGATATCTGTTCTTGCCCACTTTAACTTGCAATCATTTAAACTTCGAATCGCAATAATAAATGTGATCAAGCTGCCTCAAATATGAAAACATTAAGTTGGCAGAAGAACAAAATTTGATCCTTCAGAATTAGTATTCAAAAAATCGTCAGATGCAAAAATTCATCAGAAGCAACTGCATCTGAACCTGTCAGATGCAGAAATTCGTCAGATGCAAAATTCGTCAGATGCAGTCCTTCTGGACCCGTCAGAAGCAGTCCTTCTGACCTTCCTTCTGACCTTCCTTCTGAGCCTCATTCTGAGTCTCCTTCTGACCTTCCTTCTAAGCCTCCTTCTGAGCCTCCTTCTGACCTTCCTTCTGAGGCTCCTTCTAAGCCTTCTTCCGAGTCTCCTTCTGACCTTCCTTCTGAGGCTTCCTTCTGAGCCTCCTTCTGACCCTCCTTCTGAGGTTCCTTCTGAGCCTCCTTCTAAGGTTCCTTCTGAGTCTCCTTCTGACCTTTTGAGCAACAAAATCCGAACGGAAATATAACAATATAAATAAATTGAGTTTAGATGGAATACCAAGGCCTGTGTTCAACACAGTTTCCTTAAAACAGATTCGTCCCCTCCAGTACGTGCTTTGAGGTTTCGTGGACGTCTGTCTCCCAGGATACAACGGTTGAACAACGATAGATGCTAGCACAGCACTCCAACGCTTTCGGCGAACTTGAACAACACGAGAACACTATCGAAAGCAATGCAAATGCATAGAATCGGAAAAGAGGGAAAAAAAGTTTTCCTTTTGAGATTGTAGTGTTTTCCTATCTCACTTCCTCTGCATTTTGAATAGAATGGAAAGCCACATATTTATAGGCTAAGTGGGGCATTGCGAAAACAACGGCTAAATTAATTCTGTCGTTTAGAGCCGTTATGAAATTAATTCTGTAACCACAGAATTATAGCAGCCGTTACTTAGTTAATACCATTTACACACCGGTAATTAACGTAAGCATGATTAACGGCTTGAGTTGAAAAAAAATTAAAACAGAAGGCAAAAATGGGCTTGTCGCGAGGCCCACTTTTCTGTCCGGCATTCGCGTACGCAGGTCGTGCGCTCGCGCCCAAGTTCAACTTGTCGGGCCTCCGTCGGGGTCCGGGATTCGCACCCCCCTGCGCGAGCGCGCGAGGCATAGTGCTTGTGCTATGATAGTTACCACTCAAAGAGAGTGTATCCATATATAAAGCACTTCAAGGCCTTCTTCCTTTCCTATGTGGGACTAGTGCTTTGTCACTTCCCACTTCCAACTCAAGAGTGTTCTTTGAGAAACAATTTCTCATTCACTCACCATCAAAATACCTCATATTTCCAACATGTTGTTGTTGTGTTTATTTTTTTTTTCAATTATTTTAATTATGTTGTGTCTGTTTTTCAAGTTAAATGAAAACAATGTCAACCTGCTGAGGTAATTGGGGACTCCATAAGGAGTAGTGATGCGGGACAAAGCACGGAGACACCTCAGTCGATGCAGATGAGCAAAGTTCAGACATGTACATTAGACGGGGTAGAAGAACACCAACTAAGCCACTAGAAGCTTGTGAGGGAATCGTTGAAAGCAGTCATGCCGAACAAAGCACAGGGCCAACTAAGTCAGACGATGTACAATAGACAATGCTTGATTAGGTGCAATAAAAATTAAGTTCAAAACAATGCATGGTGCAATAGGAATTTACTTCAAAACAATGCATGAAGTGATTGTGTGTGCCTCATGTATGTTAAAAAAACTCAAGTGGTTTTAGAAAAAGAGGCACCAAGACGAACACATGGTCTAATTGGGAAAATGATAAGGGAGCATGGCTATGGATTATTTACACACGACAAAACTAGCATGGTTATTTTCAATGTAAGGAGAACTAGGTGTAACGTATGCATTTCTAAGTTATTTCATAACATGGTAACTAATAATTATGGTCGTATTGCAGCCTGGGAGGAGTTCAGAGGTGCTGATATCTCAAGGACACTCAACTGGATAAGCTACTGCAGTACGGAGGGAAAAGTACACTTTTAGTGTCAGTACGAAGATCATTTTAGTGCCAAAAGTTTCAAACGGACCTTTTTAGTGTCAAGTTTTAGAAAAAAAACAATCGGTTTTAGTGCTTACTCCGGTTTGGGTCGCCGAAAAGCTGACATGGCAGATTTTTTTATTAATATTTACGGCTGATTGGCTCACCGGCGTCCACCGTGGCATTATTTTTTAAATTTCAAATTTTTTGTTTAATATAATTTGAGAAATAATCTACAAATTCAAAAAGAAAAATTACGGGCGTGAGGGTTGCTGAAACCCTCGCCGCCGCCGCCCTACCATCGCTGACAATGGTCAGCGAGGGTGGGGCATGGCCGAAGGGTGCAGACCTTGCCCAGATCTGGGCGGCCTAGGCACGGTTGGGTCACAAATTGGGCATGAGTCTCGATTCCAAGGGATTTCGGGTCCAAAGGGGGCTTGGCCTCGGCTGGGATGGCAACAAGGAATGACGACGAGGCTCAGGACGGCGGTGGGGTAGTTGGACGACAGCGATAGAGAGCCGCAGTGATCAAGCGAAGCTCGACAGAACAACGGTGACGATGGGTCGCGGAAGAGAGAGGAGGGTCGTGGGTCAAGGGCGTCGGGCTCAGACATGGGGTTCAAGTTGGCATCATGGGCTAAGCTCGTGGCGGACGGCTTTGGTCGACGAAGCTCTCGGCCGGCTTCGTGTGTGGATCAAGCTCAGTAGCCGACGGGGAGGGGTGGCGCGAGGCTCGAACACAAGGGGCTCGGGTGGATGACGGACTGTGGCTGGGTCGGGGGTAAGAGATCTCGGTGTAGGAGGGTTTCCAAGGCAGCGGTGGCTAGAGGAAATGCGAGTCAGGCGTTAGATAGTGGTGTCTAGTTCGATGGAGGAGGCGACGGGAATGGGCGGTGGTTGTGATGTCCCATAGATGGTGGGTTGCTACCGCGAGCAAAAGAAAGAAGAAGTGGGAACGAAGAAGATGAAGTAGAAGAGAGAGAAATGAAAGAGAGTTATTTATTTTATTATTTATTTTATTATTTTTTGAATTTTGAAGTCTACGTGGAACCAACGTGGACTTCATTTCTTTAAAAAAAATGCCAAATAAAACTAAAAAATTAATTCAAAATGCCACGTCATTTTTTAGTTGGAAAAAGTCGCTGGAGGCACTAAAAGTGATCATTTTCTAAAGGTCCGTTTGAAACTTTTAGCACTAAAGTGATCTCCGTACACAACTTTTGGCACTTAAAGTGTACTTTTGCCGCAGCACGGACAAGAAATCAAGTGCATGCACGGGTAATGAATTCAACAATAACAACCCGTGCACAATCGAAAAAGCTGCCAATGGCAGCTCCAAAATCGAGGGTACAAGGCCACCTCGAAATGAGGCACTAAAGTAGGCCCCAGCCCCAACATCAGCTGCATCTGAATCAAATGATCCTCCAACAGATAAGAGAGTTGAAGAAGAAACCCCAGCTAATGATGTGCCTACAGTTCCAATCCGAAAGAGTGCAAGGCTCATGACTCATCTCAAGACAGTTCAATCTGAATGCGTTATTCATCTTGGGTAGTGGGGATGATTTTGGAGGGTTGACAGTTTGAGCTGCTTTTGTTTTTGGTGGTAGGAGGGGTTGGGCTGTTTGTTTATTTTTATGTGAGCAGGTTTCTGTTTGTGTGTTGCCAATTATAACCTTTCTGAATCAAGGAGTTGGGTTTTTTTGTTTTTTTATGTGAGGTGGTAGCTATTTGTTTGTTATTCCCAAAGACCTTTCTATTTTGATGGGGTTTTGGGTTTTTTTGTTTTTTCATGCAAAGGTAAAGCCTGGCAGGTTTTTGTTGTTTGTTGCCTAGGCTGTTTTAATGTTGGTACAAGCTTGTTAGGGGATGTTGCATCAACATTGATGTATGTAAGCTACTTTGACTACTTTGAGACATTTTTTTACCTATTGTAAGCTGCAATAACTTTGTTGTTTTCAATTTAATGAAGCACGATTTTAGTTGGTCCTTTTTGTTCAATTTAGTTTGATGTAAATGCAGCTCATTTGGTGAAGCTTGTTCCTTTCAGTTTAATGAATCACGATTACTGTGTCCTTTTTATGCAATTTATGATCCAAATGAGGGGATATCATATCAATGTACTTGTTTTTAGGTGTTTTTGAGAAAGGACAAATCAAGAAATTATATTCAAGTTTTACAAAGATTTTGGAACTTAAGTGTTCACCTTTACAAAGATTTTGGCACTTAAGTGTTTAGTTTTACAAAGTTAATGAACTCAATGGTTCACTTTTACAAAGTCTAACCACTTAGAGCCTATATGAAAACTCTCCAGGGAAACTGTTTCTGTTCCAAAAGTGTTCTGGGAACACTTTTGGAACAGAAACGCATATGGTTCAAAAATGTTCCAAAAGTGTTCCGCGGAACACTTTTATGCCAGGGAACCCTTTTGAAGAAAAAAAATTGCTTCTGGGTCTTGTAATACTTTTGGAACTAACATCCATTGCCGTCGACGTGGCCACCACCCGCCGATTGTCGGCGGCTGCGGGATTTTTTTTTTTTTTACTTACCAAACGCATTTTTGTTCCCAAAAATCATAGCTGGGAACAGAAACACAAAAAAATATTTCTGTTCAAAAAATACTCCAAGGAACAAAAACGCTACCATACGCAGCTTTAGGTGTTCACTTAAAAAATAATTTTAGCACTCATATAACCATTGGCAAATTTATTTGCAACTTGTACTGCACTGCTCTGCATAGCACATCGACAGAAATTTCCACCATCTAGATAAGTGTTTCCCATACTTCCAATTTCTCATCCAGCAAATTTATCAAAATGCTCAGTCAGTAAAATCAATGAGCAAGCAAAACACATTTAGACAATATTTCTATAAGCCAAAATTTATGCACAATGCATCATCAATAATCGGCCAACATCCAAACTAGCCATATTATTCATTCATTCGAGAACATCAAGCCACAACATCGAGCACAACGCTATCTACTCAACTAACACAATGCTATCTATTCAACTAACACTCCAAAACATGCCATTTTCATTAGCCGATTTGGGAAGCAATATCCAAAAATTTACAGTCGATGCCCCGAATACTAAAATTCATTATACTATGGAAAACTAAGTTGGTTCTTCTGAGAACCGATCTTCCTTACAAACACAAACCATACCACATACGTTACCAACAACACAACTAATGCTCGATAAGTATCCCTTTGAATTTTCATCGTTGAAACTTGTTCTTTCAAATGGTTGATCAAAGATTCGAGGCCCTTCATTTCTGCTTGCATTGAGTCAGCATCGTCCACCTCATCTAGCGACACGGCTCGAGCTTCGCCACGTCCTTCCATTAGCTACAAGATCACCTTGGTTGCTTGGTTTTGAAATTTTCTGTCTACCCACCTGAAATATCCACAATTGAAGCCATCCATATAACTACCGCATCCAACAAACCTTCGTCCGGGATTATCTCACATCCACAATGTTCTTGTAGGACTCTGTAACTCACAATAGCAGCAACTTCGACTTTCTTCTTCGCTTTGCTCGTAAATCCTTGACCCGCTTCTCCTACTTCGGCTCGCCATTACGAATATGGGGTGAAAAGCTCCCAAACTGGAAGAATTTCAAACCGCAAGGGCAAGTACGGTTAGGTTTGACCCACTTCTCCTATTTCGGCTTCCCATTACGATTATAATGAGGTGAAAAGCTCACAATTGGAAGAATTTCAAACATGCGAAGCAATTTAGGGTTAGGGTTCTTCTTTCAATTTGGCCCCCAATTTGTTAAAATAAGTGAATTTGTTAGATTAGTTGACCAGACGACATCGTTTTCCATCACTAATGTTGACTTCATTTTTTCGGCGAGTCACGGTGGCAGGTTTAATGTTAAAATTAGGTTTTTCGACATGCCAAATCAGCGGGTGGCACTCAAGTGAACACTTTTTCAAATTTTAGGCACTCAAGTGCATACTTTGAAAGTTGATCACTAAGTGCACGCCGTACGAAAGTTAAGGCACTCCATGTGTACTTTTCCCTAAAATATTTCACAATATTAAAAAAAAGAAAGAAAAAAGAATAGGGCACATCAAATTATTATTAATTTCATTTTATTATATCGGTTAGCTTCATAAGCTATGTTACTCGGGTTCGCATTTTTCCCTTCTCATCCGACCTCGGGTATCTTACAGACAAGACCATATTCATTAGTCCAGACATATACTCGGTTACAGCAAAAATCGCACTCAGGTACTTTTCCCATCGGTATAGGCACGGCCGTCACATACGGATTGTCCTTCTCGATTGCCGCCTTCGCTTTATCTCTACTCTGTCCCACCAACTCGGGCCACCGGAATTTACCCCCTATTATCCCTGCAATCAAGGCCTTCATCAACCTCGATCTCGGATCATGCCGTCAAAACTCAACTAGCATCGCATGCCTCGTCATTCATGCACACTACTAAATTTCGACATGCTCGAACACCCAAATGATTAATAACTCAAATTATGAAAAGCTTTTATGTAAATTAACAATGTCGTACGCTAGAAACAGAAATATAAACATAGAAAGAAAAGGAAATAGGCCTTTTTGGGGGCGTACGAAGGCAGCATTCGGGGTCAGTGCATCCGCGATCGTCACAAGGTGGGTAATGATGGCGTTTCTTCTTCTTATTAGTCTCCATGCTTCTTGATCTTTCCCTTGTGATAAAGCAGTAAGATGTCAATTTGTATGAAATGGTGTAGCAAGCACGACCCCTTTAATACCCATTTTCGCATGTGATAGGGAGTAAATGCCTTTGACTACTTTTTGTGATATCTAAGGAGAAAATCTGCCTTTAATGACTTGCCAAATCTGATGGGATTCACTAGTTTTAATGACATCCCAAAAAACAAAATGCAAAACCTCTCCCAAAATCAAAGCATGGGGTCTTTAATAATCCAACAGGGGACAAGTATTTTTGTATTACTAATCTTATACATGTTAAGTTATTTCAAAACCAATAGAGAAATCTTTAAAGTCATCTTGGTGGTCATAAAATATTGTTGAAGTATTTAAAGATCTTCCATGAATAGGAAAAATTACTTTAAAAAAAATCATAAATCTATTGCAATTGTGCTAATTCGGTATTAAACATTTTGCATTTGTGCCAAATCAATCCATTTGGCCGGTTTGCGTTGGCATAAATAATTTTTTTAATGATATTTTAATATTTTTTGAATTTTTGAATTTTTGAATTTCTTTTCTTTTCTTCTTTTTGTTTTATTTATCTTTGTTTTTGTTTGTTTCACTGGCTAGCGAGGATTGCCAGAGGCGAAGGAAAACAAAAAACAAAAAGAAAGAGAAAGAAATAAAAAATATTAAAAAAAATATTGAGATATTATTATAAATTATCCATGTTACACTAGTGATGCCTCATTAGCTTCGACCAACCGAAATGACCGAATTGACACAATTGCAATATGTTTGAGGCTTTTTTTGGTAATTTTTTCCCTATGGGTCTATGCTATCTCACTAAGGGTGTGCAAACTGGATCGGATTGGCCCGAACCGGACCGCACAAGTTGGTTCGGTCCTTGAGGGGACGGTCCAGTCCCCAATCCCAATAAATGGAACCGGTGACCGGGCGGTCCGGTCCTCGATCCCATGATGGATATATATAAGTTTTTGAAGAAATACCTAATCCATATCTCCTCTTTCTGCTCGACAGTCGATACTCACTCATCTCGCTTGACGCTCGCGTCTCGCCTTCACAACGCAGCTCTGCTCGACGCTCGTTTCTCTTGTCTTTGCCTCTCAGACCGGACCGCCAATCCTGGTCCTATCCGGTCCGGTCCCTGGTCTCGAAAATTTGGAGACCGAGACTACAGTTCGGTCCCCGGTTCTATACCAGGACCGGACCGACCCGGACCATGCACACCCCCTATACCTCACATGATCAAATGTTATGGAGATATCAAAGGGAAGTATTCACATATTGAATGTTATATTCATGTAATAACTTCTAAAAAATAAAAAAAAATTAGAAAAAGGAGACCACAGTGGATAAAACCTGACTTAATCATGCATTTGAAGGTCACAATTGCAGACGGTGTGTGTTTTAGAATCTGAATGCTTCCATGTATAAATCAAGCTGGTGGAGATTTGACTATTTAAGACCCAACTCTCTAAGACTTGGTGATCAAGTTCCATTAGATAAATTGCCATGTACACAAGGTTCTTTATAAATATACAAACTGTTAAGGCGTGATCGTCACTTTTGTCTTGATTTTGTCTATCTTTATCCTTTTTATATTATCGAATTTGCTCTTTTAAGATTTCCTTCATCGCTGCATGCCGAAAATTCAAAGTACACAGTTGGTAGAAGTTTTGAAATCTGCACCCCAGCATGTAAGGAAGTTGATAAATCACACTCTTGGTAAAAGAACATTAAAAATTACCATGAAACTATAGAAATCACAGGCCTTCGATTTATTTCTCTGATTTCGTGCATCTTATTTTCTTTCCTTAACGCTTCCCGTCTCCACCGATGAGCGATGACACGCTCCGTGTTCGCCACACGGTCACAACGAACGACTTTCCCACCTCCTCGGGTGAAGTTTCGGACGTCACGAGCACAATTTCGAGCTTGGATCGCCTGCCCTCAAGATCCAAGCCCTTCATTCCCTTTTTTCTCTTTTTAAAAATCTCCCCCCCTATAAAAAGGGATGGATGGCCCGAATCAAAAGGCACCCCCGACCTAAGGTCAGGGGAGCCGGATCCTACAATTTCTGCATCAGGCTACAGTGATTTGGATTTTTCATTTTAAAAAAAATCACTTTTTAATGATGTAATCTTACTAATAACGAGAAGAGATCTTGCTAAATCTCATTGTATGTTGGTTTTACTCTTTCGCGAGATGTGATTTCTTCTTGGTTCAATAATATTATGCGAAAAAGTTGGCCGTTCTATCTCAAAGTAAAGAACTTAAAAGTGAAATGGAAAAAAAAAATTGGATATAGCAATTTAATAAAAAGGTTATTTATAGACGAAACTACGGCTTGTTTTACTTTACACCTATAAAATAAATAACTCCATTGTGTAAATTTCTATCAAGTGCAACAAATAAAATTGTGCTAACCGAAAAAATAATTGATTTAATAAAAAAAATAAAAAATAAAATAAAACAAGGAATCAGTGAGTCTACGAGTGAAATTAATTTGTTATATCATGAGATACTGTAGAAAGAAGATGGAAGGGAGACTGGAGATCAAGTAGTTCGGGCCACGATGGACAATTAACCAAGGCCCGGCCCGGCCCGGACCGGCCCGCAACTAAACTGAAGATTGAAGAACCCTAGCCCCTTTCACCTTCTCTCTCTCTTGTTCTTTATCGGTTGTTTTTAAACCTCGTCACAGAGGGCCGTCGGACAATCAAGCAGAGGAAGCACGCGTTCGGCTCTCAAATCGCACCCGGTCGCAAGCCGCCGAACCCCAGAGAGAGAGACCGAGAGAGGCGGACGAAGGGTATCGCCGGCCAAAATGATCATCCCCGTCCGCTGCTTCACCTGCGGGAAGGTATTTGCTGCTGTCTGTTGCAGTTTCGTGTTCATTCCTTACTCGCGAGTTCTACTTCGTTTCTTGTTTTTGCGGGATGATTTCACGAAGTTTGTGTTTTCGGCACTCTGTTTTTGTATGGATTTTTTAGGGTTCTGTTTTCTTGCTGTTATTTGCTGAAGAGGTTATGTGCTTATGATTGCTGCTGGTTTCAGGTGATCGGAAACAAGTGGGACCAGTATCTCGATCTCCTCCAGTCTGATTATCCGGAAGGGTGATGCTCTCATCGTCATCTTTTTGTCTTTTCTTTTGCATGTTATTGAAGCTAAAAAGCTATGGAGAGGGTTCTTTACCCCCAAAAAAAAAAAATATGGAGAGGGTTGTTCATATTCTTTGTGCCTATTTGATTCTTGATCGCACAATTCATGAAGCTGTGGAAGCAGAAAATATAGAGTGAATGCAGGACCAGAGGTAACGCCAAAAAATTTTGGGACTCTTTCTTCGTCACGCTCCATGATCTGTTTGATTAGCACGATGCTTTGGTTTCCTTGTTATTTGACAAGGTCGTCCAGATTTCACGGTGTTTGCCAACAGATTTAGAAGGGTAATAGATCAAAGAAAGGAACTTTATTTAGTCAGATTGGCCATTTGTTGTTGGCATTTGGTAAAAATGCAGTTAGAAGTGGTTTCGAGTTGGGCGTGGGTCAGACTTCTCTATTTCCGTTTTGTAGCTGTATTTGCTTTTGTGCTGATGGTCCTCGATTTCGATATGTTTCGAATGCTTGTAGTGAATGCAGCAATAAGTTTTGCGAAGAATTCACCAGTCTTGAAAGTTTGATGTTCTTGGCATGTAGGGATGCTCTTGATGCATTGGGATTGGTCCGGTATTGCTGTAGGCGGATGCTGATGACCCATGTTGACCTCATTGAGAAGCTTTTGAACTACAATAGTAATCTCTCTCTCTCTCTCTCTCTCTGAGGCACATTTATTTTTTTGTGTGTTGTTTGTTAAGATGTTATGTCTGTATTTATATGTATCTTTTTTCTTTTTTGATGCAGCCCTGGAGAAGTCCGAAACCAGTTAATATGAAATTACCAGTGAAGGATGTTCTGCGGCATGTTGCTTGAAATGTTGGGCTCATGTGTTTCTGCCTAGAAATGCTTTGGTATCCTCTAATTGAACGATATCCTGACAAGTAATGTATGAGGTGCATTCGAACTTTTAGTTGAGATGTAGATGTGGTGTTGACATATTCTGGACTGAGTTTCATACGGTCTTGTGCTTTCTCCTATCGTTCTTTGAAGTGACACTCGGTATATCATTTGGGGTATTACCCTATTGTACAAATTCAGTAGCCCGAAAGATGTCCTCGTTTTGATTTGTGTGGAAGCTTTAAAGGACTGAGAAGCAGAACATTGAGACAATTTGTGGCATCAAGCAGTCATCTAAAGATTGCAGTCATTAAGGAGGATATGTAGTATGCTTTATTATTTTGCTTGTAGTCCCAAGCGCTGGCAATAGGCGCGTTATATTTGGCATCAAGCAGTCATCTAAAGATTGCAGTCATTAAGGAGGATATGGAGTATGTTTTTTTTTTTTTTTTGCTTGTAGTTCCAAGCGTTGGCAATAGGCGCGTTATGTGGTGATTAATCTGTTTAGGAGTTTTCTACTTAAGGTTAGAATAATTTGACTTGCAACATGCAAAATCCAAGAAGCTTATCCATGATTGGAATTTCATGGTATCATTTGATCTCATGCCATGGACATCATCATCAACTAATCCATTATTTCTGGATAATAGAATTTGTTGCGTTATGTGTTTCCTCTTATAAATATGCTTGGAATTCAAAGAAGCCTTTTAGAGAGTGCCTTTACATGGTTATGTTCTTTTTTATAGTGTGAAATGGCACAGGTTCCAATTTAAGCTGCCCAATAACCAATTTGGTACTAAAACAAGAAAGAGTCCTTAGACATGAGGGATTTTTGAAATATTTTTGTTGTTGAGCTTGCCTTTAATATCAGTTGAGCCAAAGTCAAAAGCAAAGCAGCTAAGCCTCTTATTTCCTCAAATTAGGGGTGCCACTCGATAGATAAGAAGTTTCTTGGCGACAATTTGGCTTTGCAAGAAGTCATGTGATGTGCAGTTGAATCAGCTGTTTGCTTTGGCTAGAATAGAACCTTATGGATTACTGCATTTACGTATGTATGATATGTCACATGCATTTTTAATGCAGTGAATGTTATGGTGCTGCAGTTGCCTGAGCAGGAGATCTGCAGAAATATGCAATTGAGTTTCATTAAGTACTGTAAATTTTTTATGACCAAACTTCAGGTTGGAATAATTGGACTTGCAACATGCAAAATCCAAGAAGCTAATGATGCCATGATGGGAATTTCATGGTCTCAATTAACTCTTGTGCCATGAGCATCATTCATCAACAAATTAATTATTGTTGGATAAAAAAGCTTTGTTGCAATATGTGTTTCCTTATATAAATGTATTTGGAACTCAAAGAAGCTTTTCAGAAAGCACCTTTGCTTGGTTATATTCTTTTTTATAAGGTGAAATGCCACATATTCCATTTATCATTGCCCAATGACCGATTTGGCACTAAGATAAGAAAGAGTTTTTAGCCATACGTTCCATGATTGGTTAAGTAACTCGCAAGTTACAAACAAAGCAGATAAGCCTCTTCCTAAGAACTGTGGAAATATGCAATTGAAGTTCCATGAACTACTGTGATTTTGGTTGCGTGGATTTTTTGCTTCTTTTGGGGTCTGAAACTTGTGTAGAGCATTTATATTTTAGTTCTTCTACTCTTTGTCGAGACAGCCAGATGTACAATATCGAGACACCTTAACGACATAATACCAGCTGCATGTAAATGAGCAGATTGCCTTTCAGTAACCTATGTCTCCTGGTTCTTGATATTCTGATGTCATCTTATGCATGTTTCTTAGAAATTGATATTTTTCTGCTGCTTGGTGATCGTCTTCTGCCTCTGATTTGTTTGAATAGCATGTTCACAGTAGCAACCTCTTAGTTAATTGCTAGTCTACTATATTGAGTAGCTTTCATATTCCCTGTCCAATAGATGGCAATTGTGCCTTTTTTTAGCTTCAAAATTATCAGGTTCAACCACTTGCTAAAGGAGAGTCAGTTGGACACTCGTTTGGGTGATATAAAAGAAGAGGAAAAAATACTGCAAAGGTTGGGTTTTTCGGGATGGTTTTGTCTATTGGTTGATTTACTTAATCTTGGTGGACTTTGTATCGGATCCAAGGCCGCTGGCTTTGTCCTTGCGCTCTTGTTTTGCTGTCTTTTTCTTTTACTGAGGTTGTTTTGGTGCTTCTGTTTGTGTTCTCCATGGTTGTGAAATAGTTCGTTGGAAGGAGGCTAAGAAAGAGTGTTGTTCGCTGGAAGTTTCAGATTTTTGGCATTCTTTGTCCTTTGTCATTCTTTATGGCATTGCTGCGAATTTCATGCCTATCTGATTTAATCGTCTATCTTAGTTTAAACTTGTGTTTTTGCAGCTTTGACGTCAATTTTAGGTGTTGCAAATGCATACTGATTCAAAAGTTTGTCTCTTTGATTCCTTATGATAAAGTTTTTCTTGGACAGCGAATCGTAGTTTCATGCGCGGTATGTTCGCTGCTGCTATGGTCAATTGATCTTTTGATTATGCGGTGCTCACCGTGTTGAGCTGTTTGCTTTCCAAAGATATGCTTTTTCTGCCCTATAGTTTGCGTTTGCTCATTTCTTGATGTTCATACTGAGTCTTTAGAATGACCATCTTTGATGATATCCTTCCTTAGCTAGACTTCCAGTGTTGTGTGTCTATAAACTCTGGAGAAGTGGGCACTGTGGTTTCTGGTGCTCAAAGGAGTCATTCCTTATAATATCAGAAGGCCAGTCGCTCGCCCTTTAATAGTTCTTCCAATATCGAAATAGAATTTAATGCTTGTAGTCCTTTTCTATGTGGGCTGCAAGTTTAGCGTTTCTGTAACATTTTTCTGCAATAGAAACATTGTCTCGTGTGCAGATAGATCTCTCTCTCTCTCTCTCTCTCTCACTAGGTCGTTTTGCCTCCCCACGTTTCAATATTGCAATTTGCCTCTGAATTTCAGAAATTTTGTTCTGTTTGAAAATTCGTCTTAGATAAGTATGTATTACCAGAAATATATTGGATTAAGAGCGTGTGACTAAAGTTCCAACGAGAATTTGATAGGATTCAATGCCAAATGTGGATCGACATGAAGCATATTTATTTGTAGTCTTTATATTTTGCCTCACGTACGTGAATGATATACGACCAGCTTGCCTTTGGTTGCTAGTTACGTGGTCAGATACGTGAGATAAAAGTTAGGTTGAAGTCAACACAGATTGTGGACCGGTTTGGTCCTCTAATTTGGTCTCCAATTTGGGCCACTTTCGACTCTAGTCTTCTGGTTCATTTAGGATTCAGCAGGGTTGATTCTTAACGGCTCAATGCTGTGCGATAAATGGTTAATTAGAGTGATGACACTGGGAAGGTGCATCTCGAGTCTGGTAGGAGCATATTGCGCAGTTGCACAGCAGCCGAGACTGTGCTCTCGTTGTTCGTCCGATTGAGCTGAAATTTTGTGGAGAATGAGTTAAACACATCAGCCTAGCATGTGTTAAAATCTCACGCGGAACGGATATTGGGAAGTCCACTCTCAAAGCCCATTCATCACTGGTTTTGGTCTTGGGCCATCAGCCGACACCAGATTGACAAAAGGAAAACCTGGGAAGCTATGATTAGAGCAGCATACGGGCCATAAATCGTTGGAAAACACACTCGAAGATGCTCGTCGGGACACCTGGTTTGCAATTTTCCGGATTCGTTTGGACGTAGTCAAATTTATCGTAGAGAAGATTTGAGTCTAATTTTGAATTTGAGCAGTCGAGGGTCTCTACAGTTGCCGTCGACCAATATTTTAGCCATCAGGCCCGAGGTTATAATACTACAATGTCCCTTGCTCAAAAGTGTCGAAGAAACGCTGTGCAAAAAATGGAGGTAGGATGACGTAATACATACGTTTTCGATTGGGGGTCGAATTGCGCCTAATTCGATCCCTAATCTTCACGAGAAGCACGGATGGCCTACTCGGAATGAACCCTAGCTATTAATGAACTACCATGCTTATAATATATGCGTGCAGAAGGACACGGCGAGAACGAAGAGTGCAGGGTCGTAAATAAATTGACTGTTTTTTCACATGGGTCAACTCCTATGGTTACTGGCGAACTTGATTCGCGAAATGTTTTTCTTTGGAAAATGCATGAGAACTCGTCATCGAAACTTAGGTGGCAACAGCGTATAAGAGAAAATCTTGAACCGGGAATGCATTTCAAAAGTGTGCTCTTCAATCTGATCATAAGTTGCGCATTAACCTTAACTCTTCGTATAATGGCTCGAAATGCACGTCTATATCCCTTCCAGGAGCACGAGGCCCGAGAATCAAACATAGTTGGCATATTAAGGAGCGACTTCATGCACTTCCATGGCGGTATGCCGTAAACGAAAAATTTACACCAGCCACGTATTGAGGTCTTGTTAAGCTTGACATACTGCGAATCGAAACAAATTAGAATTTTTGGTTCTTTGCGCCCTTTGGTGGATAAAACTTGTTCAGGAACAAAACAAATCATAATGATTTTTGCATCCATTTCAGTAACCCTTTGATGTCTTGCAATGGATTTGTCCGAACTAGTCTTAGCAACATAGGGGGCTTACTCTTATGAATTGATGTAATATGTAAAGTTTGAAACATTGCAAGTTGTCCACCATTTTCGTTTTTTACGGACAAATGAAGTAGTTCGATGAGTAAATCCTATTGAATCATCGGAATATCTAAATTCATTTCTCCCTCAAATGGAGGATATAGAATTCAGCCTAAGCAACATATAATGTACTTTGGTATTGTAGATCGCTCTGTGATCTAATGAATCATCTCATCTCAATTGAGAAAGAAACTACGTTTTAAGGAAGAAATCAAGCTCTGCTTTCGTGTTGCTCCTATATTGCTTTTTATTTTGAAGTTTTTTCATATTTGGGCTTGCATAATCTTTTTCGATATCAATTTCTTGATTTGAGAGAAGTGATCCAAATCCAAGATTCGCTTAATTTTATGCATCTGTTCAAGATTATCTCAACTTGTGGATTCTTTCTCTTTAATTATTCTCTAATTCAATCAACTTTCTTTAAAAAAAAAAAAATCGACAACAGAAAAAGATCCCTTTTGTTCTTTCTAGTCATGTTTATTTTCGCTAACTTTTCCATTGAAAAACTCCTATTGACATTTCCAACCTCACATTGCGTGCATCAGCGTCAAACCTAGGAACTTATCGATTAGAATGTTTCTAAGCATCACTTGGAACTTTTCCACTAGGACACTAAAGGTGCGTTTGGCAACAATTTTGATCCAAAAAATCAATTCTGTTCAAAATTGATTTTTTTTTTTCTGATTATGTGCTCTGGACGAGTTTTAGAGAATCTTAACTAGAGATGAGCAAATCGGACTGCTCGAACCAAGATCGGACCAGACCGACGGTTCGGTTCCCGATTCTACATAGGTTTGGTCCGGTTCCCAGTTCATAATATTGGAATCGGTGGTCAGGCGGTTCGGTTCCGGGTTCTAGGGCCGTAGGACCGGACCGAACAGGACAGGTCGAATTTCTTTTTTTATTTTTTAAAGTAACTTATTGATTACTAGATGAATATGAGTGAATGAAGTGCGGCTCAGATGTCTATGTTTTGCTGATAAAATTTGGAGGAGGAGATGGGTTTCAGTAGAAGGAGATGGGCTTGATTTCTCATGCTTCTTATGGTTCTGCTAAGAAGAAAGGGGATGAAAGAGAAATAAGAATGTGACTCTTGCTCGAGTAGTGGTTGTTATGGTTCTCATATCATGTCTTTAGTGAAGATTGCATACGTCGTTCTGGTGAATATTTTTCTGGAAAAAGGAATCCGTGTTTCTTTAAAGTTGAGATTTGTTAACCATCTATATTGCAGTACTTGAAATATTCTTTGTTCTGCATTTAAAGAAAAGGAGGAACCTTAGGAGGATCCCGCTTTCTTGTTTTGATTGTGTAGAACTTATCAAGAATAATACAGCTAATGGTTTTGAGTCTTTATCGTGAGATTTCAATTCGATCTTTGCTCATTTTGAGTCTTTATCTTGACTTGATCGGGGCCCTCCCATAATGGTTTTATTGTTTCAGCCAGAAATTTAATCGTTCTATTGGTTCCTTGGAACCGACCTGGAACCGGACCGGGCCGTCCGGTTCCCAGTTCTCAAGGTAGCCGGTCCGGTCCCCGGTTCCAAAAAAGGGGAACCGAGACCATCAATCTGGTTCCCGGTTCTTGAAGAGAACCGGACCGGATTGGGAACCGATCACCTCTAATATGAACGTGTTTGGTAATTGCACAAAATTTCTGTTTCCGAAACAAAGATACATTGGGTAGTTGCACAAATTTCTGTTCTCGAAAATAATTTATCTTCCCAATTTATTTTTCATTTAAGTCAAATAATTGTGTCTTGTCACTATATAATCAACCTATATAGCATCACTAATAAAATGAATACAAAACATGCATAATTCATAATTAGCCTATTTACTTCGTGGAGCATGAAGAAGACAAATGCAAGATCCTTGAGAAAGCACGTAAGCTCAATATGCAATTTGTGTTGGAAAATTGCGTCGAATGAGATGAACAATAGAATCAGAATTTGAGGCGTGATAATATTCTCTTTAAGGATTTATTTGCCCCACAATGCCACTAATGATTTCTAGTAAATATCCTCTAGGATACAATAAAGTTTTAATGAGAATAACAGATAGCAATTCTAATATTTTTTCGAGATCTTTCTTGGAAACAATTGGAAGAGTGGCTGTTTTTCTCGTTCGGAAAGAAATAAAAAAAATGAAAGAAGAAGATGTAATGAATTGAATAAAAACGATTAGTAATTTATAGAGAAATCATTTGAAGAGACAAATCTTTCAAAGGATAAGAAATTATGTCCGAACAAACACAATCTTCCAAAGTTAAGAAGTTATATCTAAATAAACACAACTTTTCGAAAGGTTAAGTAGTTATATCCTTTCAAACAGACACAATTCAGACGCAACTCTTCAAATATTGTAAGAGCCCTTTGTGAACAGTCGCACCGCTTTAATAGGACGCAATGGTTATTTTTGATAATGCCAAATCTAGTCCACATGCGCACTCACATCTTTTCGATGTGGGACAAGACACATCTTAGTTTGTTTTACAAACAAATTACCAACAATCCCCCACTTTGTTTGCAAAAAAAAAAAAAAATTACAAAATAAATTTTCTAAAAAAATACAGCCAACATTTCCATGAGATTAACATACATACATACATACATACATACATATATAAAGGTCTCTTTCAAGTTTAGCCTTTATTTAGTGCAAGTATATCAAAACTCTATCAAAGTTATAAGTAGCTTGACTTTAAATTTGTTACTCTAAATAATAGAATCGGATATACTGCACATATAATAACCTCTTGTTTTAGCGAGAAGTTTATATTTACTCAGCACTATTATGACATTATGCTTGTACCTGTTTAATGAGCTCTCTAGAAAGCAACCCTTACTTTTGTAAGAAGTGGCACCACTCCTAAGCCCATATATGTGAAGTATTTTCATGAGTTTCTGTTACTAATAAACACGTTACTAAGTCGTACTATACTCCATTAAGAGTATAACTCAACCTCTAAAATGTAACAGACGATACGAACTTCTCATGTCCGGGTTAATGTCAGTATCAAACAATCACTTTCAGTAACTTGTTTTTACCCATTAAACCTTATTACTAGTGATATGCTAGTATCTAGTCGGGTTACCATTACTGGTGATTTTAATCAAAGGGTTTCAGTCCCATTTCTTTTGAAGTCACATTTACTACATCTCTCGAAAGAGCCTTTGTAAAGGGATTAGCTAGATTCTTGTTTGACCTCATGTAAACAAGTGTAATGGTACTATCCTGAATCAATTGTTTCACGTACTCTTGTCTAAGACTGATATGTCTGGACTTTTCATTATAAGTGTTACTATAAGCTCATACTAAAGTTGCCTGACCATCACATAACATAAATAGGAGGCACATGATTAGGCCATATTTTAATGTCCAACAGCAAATTTCTAATCCACTCATTCTCTTTTTCAGTTGCCGCTAAAGCAATGAATTCTGATTCTATTGTTGAGTGAGTTATGCATATTTGTTTCTTGCTCGCCCAAGATACAGCACATCCATCCAATGTGAAGATCCATCCAGAAGTGGAATATTTATCTCCCATAGTAGAAATCCAACTAGTATCGGTGTATCCTTCTAATACAACCAGATAATTGTTATAGAACAATCCCAAATTTTTTAGTTCTCTTAAGATAACAAAAAATTCTGGTAATGGCATTCCAATGTTCTATACTTGGATTACTGGTATATCTACTCAACTTAAATACAAAAAAAGCAATATCAAGTCTAGTACAATGCATCGCATTCATCAAAAACCCTATAGCACTAGCATATTCAAGTTGTGCTATTTCTCTACTAGAATTGTAATTCAATTTAATACTGGGATCAAACGGAGTACTCTCTTCTTTGAAACCAAGATGTTTAAATTTATTTAACATTTTCTCGACATAATGACTTTGGCTCAAAGAATAACCTCAACTATGCCTTTTAACTTTAATACCTAAGATAGTATATACTTCATCCAAATCTTTCATTTTAAAATTTGAAGTTAGATACTTCTTAGTCTCAAGGACTCCAGTCATATTAGTTTCAAAGATAAGCATATCGTCAACGTATAAGCAATCTAAAACACCATAGTCTTTAGTGAATTTAGAATAAATACATTTATCAGCACTATTATGCTTAAAATCATTAGATAATATGACTGAATCAAATTTCTCATCTAAATGTCCATTTAAAAAAGCAGTTTTAAGTGGGATTCTCTCTTCTTATTTTCCCTTTTGTTTGGCTTACTTCTTTTGTCTCATCCGTCTTTTCCTTTTCCTTTTGAAGTTTCGAAGCACCAGAACAGCATTTACATAGAAACAGCAAACCGGGGGACCAAGAAACTAGCAAGCAATCATGACCAAGCATTATCATGAATCTTTAGTCTCCAAAAGACTAGTTATCTAATTCTTTCCACATGAAAGCCCCTAAACATTCAGATTTCAATATAGCAAACAACGGTCATAACAGGTCAATGTTACCAATACATAAAATGTGATAATGTACTTCTCAATCATATAATATCCTCACTCGAACCAGGAACGTAGAGAGAGAATCACTTACAAGACTGCAATATGGACGAGATAAATAACACGACCAATCGGACAAGCTTCGAGTCCTTGTCCTTGGGCAAATACTATTTCAAAAACTCCAATCTCGTGAACTCCCTCGTGCAAGGCCATCGGAGCTTGCCCACAACATACGATTCTATCTCGAAGTACTTGGCGAGGAAGGAGTTCTTACTGTCGGGAGTTTAGGCTATGTTTGCCAACCCCACATTTGATGGAGAGGTCTATGTGCATCACTAAACTATGGTCAAGTCATTTTCGTCGCTAAATTCTAGGAATAAAATTTTAACTCTCTTGGAGAACCACTGTCCTTCGTGTATTTTTCAAACGATGAAATTGGCAACAAAGTCAAAACAGAGAATTGTAGCCAAGCTACAGATTTCACATTGGGGATGGAAATGGACAAAGAGAAATTATGCCCTGTCTCCTTGTGAATTGATAAGCATCTCAATTCAAATTAAAAATGATAGAATGCATACGGATACATCACATCTCATATGTATGGCTTCGTACTTCTCGTGACAGTTTATCCCCTTGTTATGTTGATTATGATTCAGCAACAATCATGCCCCTCTAACTTCTAACTTAAGTTGAATTCATTAAATGTAAATATAGCAGTAAGCATCAAATAAAGAGATGTCTTCACACTAAAGTAAGACTTAAACAACTATCACAAATATTTTTCTATTCTTAAACTTCTCGCAGAAGCATTGCAGTCGGTTTTGCATTTGCATACATCAAACTTGAACATAAACTAATTACAGTAACGCCTACTCCACCTGTACATGGGTGCGGAAGCATGGTTTGACCAATGTGTTATGCCGAATTGTCAAATTGCACGATCACTACTGCAAGGAAGTTCGAGAGTCAAATGCACCCTTCTTTTCTGATTTAATGCTCTTCTCTCTGCCTAATAGGCACGTCAAGATGACGTATCATGTGCGAAACGCCTTTATTCACAAAGGCGATTGCGTAATCAAAATCTGACTTCATTATTAAACAAATAACTCCTTAAAATTGTTGAAAAATTTCGTCGAATGAGATGAACAATGGAATCAGACTTTGGGGCGTGATAACATTCTCTTTAAGAATTTATTTGCCTCACAATGTTGCTAATGGTTTCTAGCAAATATCCTCCAAGATACAACGAAGTCTCAATGAGAATAGCATATAGCAATTCTGATATTTCTTTAGGATTTCTCTAGGAAACAATCGAAAGAGTGGTTATTTTTCTTGTTCAGAAAGAAACAAAAAAAAAAAGAAAGAAGAAGATGTAATGAATTGAATAAAAATGATTAGTAATTTATAGAGAAATCATTTGAAGAGATAGATCTTTCAAAGGTTAAGAAATTATGTCTGAATACACGCAGCCTTTCGAAGTTAAGAAGTTATATCCGAATAGACACAACCTTTCGAAAGGTTAAGTAGTTATATCCGAATAGACACAATTCAGGCGCACCTCTTCAAATGTTGTAAGAGCACTTTGTGAACAGTCGTACTGCTTCAATAAGACGCAATGGTTATTGTTGATAGTGCCAAATCTAGTTCGCATGCGCACTCACATCTTTTTCTACGTGGGACAAGATACATTTTAGTTTGTTTTACAAACAAATTATCAACAATTGCACTTAAATTTTTACCACGAATTTGCAGTTATTTGAATAATCCATAGACTGCTACATGATGGTATTGATCATGTAGAGACAGATGGAAGTGAACATAGTCTTGTATAGTCTTAGACTCTTAGATCCAAGCACTCTCATTCTCTGACTGAGCTACTCCTCTTGGTTGGTCATCGTGCACTCTTTCGGGACACTTTAGATTGATGGGCCAAACACAATTTCCTCTTAATTTTAAACCCCAATGTTGGCAACATCTGTATATGGCGTTGTTTAATTAGTACGGCTGACTTCGACCCCCCCCCAAAAAAAAAAAATGGTGAGGCTGACTACATCCATATAAGCGTGGACAGTGAGAGGGTTATTCAAATTCTAAGTGCAAC
Source organism: Rhodomyrtus psidioides (assembly GCA_021437785.1). Lineage (NCBI taxonomy): Eukaryota > Viridiplantae > Streptophyta > Magnoliopsida > Myrtales > Myrtaceae > Rhodomyrtus > Rhodomyrtus psidioides. The sequence continues at coordinate 2,384,735 of JAILYB010000074.1, read as the reverse complement.
TACTTCCTTAATTTATGATGTCATGTTGCAGGTTTTGTCCCCAGGGCTCCGTATGTACTGGACTTTGTCGGGTGTATTTGATGCTGGCATGCAGTCGATGTCGTGCAGATCGATTAATCTCGATGCCCCAAAAGATAGGGACAGATATATAAAGCCACTGCACATTGTCATAACGAAGAAAGCAAACTAGCCTTAGGATAAATCTTACGTGACGGGAAGCAAACAAAGAGGCAACTCCAATGGCAAAGGTGTTTCGCACGGAAGTGTCCCCACAGTCCCCAACAACTCATCGGGATTCTCATTCCAAATTCAACTCATGTCACTTTATCCAATTAGATAGAGTTAACAGGGAAGGGTTTGAACGCATCAACTCGACAAGTGTAGGACTAGATTGCGCTTTTCGGAAGCTTCAGAACTCAATTGCGATTTCGCTACAAATCGTAAGATTTTTTTAGCGTAATTATCCTTAATCCTTTAGGTGGTGGAGGTCAAAAGAAGAAGAAAGGGGGCGAGGAAGGAGATGATGATGATGATAAGCCATCGTATCCTATTGGATTGCCCCCACCGCCCACTGGGGGGAAAGTGGGAAAGTGGGATTAGTTGGGGTGTGTCTGAAATGGACATCTGTGCAGGTCATAATTGCTTTCGTTTAACATGAGCAAAATGGTGGCGGAAAGTAAATGTCAAAGTGGGCGAAGGTAGGAAGATGAAGTGGGGGGCGTCTCATCTCAACTCTGTCGTCACACGACTCCTAAAAGCACTCGCCGTTGATGCTTGCCGTTGCTAAAGTGTCGTCCAATTCTCGTTTTTTTTGTTTTTTGCTTTGGAACGACGCCTGGGTGGGGGAAGGGTTGCGGGATAGAGACGTGAGGAAGCTTCCACCTCTCTTTCCCACCCCCAATTAGTTCAATGTGTGGGGGCGCAAAGAACAGCTCAATCAAGTCTTTGTTTTATATTATCACTACTCTCATGTCGTGCTATTTAAAATCTCCTGAATTGACATACGAAAGAACTATTCATCTTCCGAGCAAAAGCGCGAGGAGCAGTCTGATTGGTGGATCGCAACTTACTCGCATCCCTCACATTCAAACTCAATGGGAATGGCCAGGGCTTTAGGATCCACCGCCACAAATGGGATTGGAGATGCGTATTATATGGAGTGGGAATGGGTGATACTTGCATCTGAGAGGGAACTGTATTATCAAAGAAACAATCCGCTGCCATGCCATGCCTTACTTGGTTCTAGAGTCAACTTATTGTTGCTGGGTACAAATAATAATGGAATATTCTGGCTCAACTCTATAATTACATTTGGGAGCAGCAATCGGATATTCTACTTGGGAGCAAGGAGGACATCTAAGGGCACGCATGACAACACTTCCGGAGCAGAAATCCGTTTGGTAACGCAATTTCATTTTTCGAAATAGTTTTGGAGCCACCTTTGAAGAAAGTTAAAAAAAAAATTACTTCTCCCCCAGAAATAAAAAAATCAACTTGTGTTCAGAAGCCCAAGTAAAAGAAATCAACTTTTGATCAGCAATAGATTTCTAAAGCATAAATGTTGCTATGCGCGCGCTGAGATGACCCTTGAAAAATAATATGTTTATTTGGTTTTTGATGAACATAAATATTAAATACATGCGGAAATTGGAAGTTAGCCATTGGTCCGGAGCATGTCAGTTTTTACAAAGTCTAAAATTTGCATTTTTTGGTCGAAAAAAGCCTAAAGTTCACTTAGTATGTAATGATAATTAATTAGCGTATCCTCCCTAAATCGGAATTCAGGAGAGAGGGGGAGAGAGAGAGATTACCAATACATTATTTAATATTAATTGAAGTTGATTCTTCTTTAAAATGCAAAAGTTAACACTAAAGATAAATATGTATTATAAGAAGGGTTAACTTGATAAGGAAGGATGGAAAGTTGGTGTGGAGTGCTGTAGGGCTGCTTTCTGGAAACCGACTCCGTGAATTCCTCTGATCTTTTTGGCGAGAATCATGGAGCAGAACAACAACCTCAGCCCGATGAGCGTCGTCATTGGCGAATCCAGACGCGACCTCCTTTCTCCTCTCCCCGACGATCATCCTCCTTACGCCATGGACGTCCTCCGCCGCCGCGACGACGACGACTCCTCCGCTCCCTCGTGGCGTCTCAGCCTCACCGAGTTCCACCTTCCTCCTCGCGATCACCGTCACCTCTCTCGCTTCTCCTGCCGCCGCCTTCTCCCTGCTCCAAGTATGCCCCTCTTCTCTCTCTCTTTGAACTGAAACTGCGCTCTGCCGTAGCTTCTCTGGACATTCTTATTTTCGCTTGTCGGTACTGAGAGTTGGTACTGAGATTGTATTCAATGATTTCAAATTTAGGCAAAGAGCGCAAGATAGCAGAGTATTACCAGAAACAGGAAAGCCTCCTCGAAGGGTACAATGAGATGGAGGCCATGACTGAATCAGGATGTTTTCCAGGAAGCCTAACTGAGGTGTAGATCCTTCACCGCTCATCTCTTCCTACGTTTTCGTTAGTTTCATTCCTTGGGAAAAAAAAAAAAAGCAGTAAGAGGACATCGCCTTTTACATTGCTTCTGATCAATGAACTGCATTTCTTCAGGACGAGTTGAAGCAGCTGGCGAAGGGCGAAAGGTTCGCGGTCCGTATATCGAACATAGCAAACGTTGTGCTTTTCATCGCGAAGGCCTACGCCTCCGCTGAGAGCAGATCGCTGGCGGTTATCGCCTCAACCTTGGATTCATTCCTAGATCTGTTATCAGGGTTTATATTGTGGTTCACGGCGAAATCTATGAGGAACCCAAACCATTACCATTACCCCATTGGCAAGAAGCGGATGCAACCAGTGGTATGCTCCCCTGGTTCCTCGGTTAAACACATAGATTACGATGGAGTGCTCATCGTTCGATCTCTTTAGCTACCGAGATAATGCATGTGTTATTCTTAGATAACAGCTGGCTTAGTTGAATTATATCACCAAATTATACTCAGTTTCACCCTAGTCTTTGTGAATAGCTCACCAAAGAAGATAGTGTCAGATAGAGTATTTGTATAGCAGGGCTATTGCAGTACGGTGGAGTGAAGCGTGATACTGATGATACGAACCAAATAGCAATGCAGACCAGTTGGTTTAATTTGGCTTCAGGTCGAGATTGTATTGGTGGTGTCAAGTGTATCCATTGTTGAAGTACTTAAGACTAGATAGTATCAGAGCTAAGTGAAATTTGGGATGATACAATTCTAGTTTCGAATCAGGTTATGGAGTGATGAGGTGAATTAAGAGTAGGAAGACAAAAGTTTTTGTCATTGGAGTGATGAGGCGATTCGAGGCTTAGATTAGACTAGAAGTCTTCAATGGGGGGAGAATGTAATAGCCTGTAACCATGAGAACTACTACATATCACATAAGTTAATATTAGGTTGGGGGTTGGAGCTAAGTGAAATTTCGGATGTTACTTATGGTCTTGTCGTACAATCCTTCATTTTGATGTCAAAACACGAGAAATCATAGTGATGAGAGAGAGTGAGATAAACAGAGGGGCAGGTTATCAACCATGTATTTTTTTTTTTGTTGGTTCAACTCCATATCTCCCATTCATTTAATCCGCACATGAACAGAAAAAAGGACTGTTTTGTCTACAAATCGATGGATATGATGGCTGCAGTTTGACACAAATGGTTTTATATGCAGGATGAGTAAAAGTGTACTTAAAATGCCTGTTATAAAGGGGAAACCAGTCCAAAGAAAAAAATAGGACCCATGTTTTTTAGGTTCTAGAAACCAACGACCACAATGTTACTACCCATAAGAAATTACTCAAAATTTTCTCGATCAGAATAATATGTGCTGACTAATCGGTCAATGGTTTGAAAATGCAGGGTATCATTGTATTTGCTTCGGTGATGGCAACTCTTGGCTTACAAATCCTGTTGGAGTCTATTCGAGACATCATCTCCAAGGCAAGTTATCTTTTGTTTGTTTTTCATGTCACTTGCGAAACAAATTCAAGTACAAAGCCTGGAATTAGACTAGTTTACAGAGCAGCTAGAATGGGAGGAGTTAGGTTTCTATTGAGCTAACAATAATGGAAAGAAGGCTTGGAGTCTCCTTTGGGGACATGGATATTCTCTAGTCTTACTTAAACTTTTAGAACTTACCTTTAAAGATATCAACTTCTTCTGATTTTTTCATTTGGGCATTTTAGGAACTTGTGGAAATAAAGATGTTGCTTCATCAGTGGTTGACCCAGTTTTGCTGCCACCTTCCAATAACCAATTGGTTTTAACCAGGCAGACTTAGGATACAATTACTAAAGTTTAGACTGTCATCTTACATTCCTCCAGTTCATTGATCTTATTCCATTATATTTCAATCAAATCTACATGCAGTCTCGCCCAGACACTGACCGTGAGAAGGAGAAGTGGATGATCGGGATTATGGTTTCTGTTACAATAGTGAAGTTTGCCCTTATGGTTTATTGTCGAAGATTCAAGAATGAAATTGTCAGAGCCTATGCTCAAGATCATTTCTTCGATGTTATAACTAATTCTGTCGGTCTGGTGACGGCTGTCCTGTCCATCCAATACTACTGGTGGATAGATCCAATTGGAGCTATAATGGTAAGTTCATATGAACAGTCAAACTTAGTTTTTCCATAGTGTGTTTTTTGACTGTTATAGATTTACTGCCTCCCTCTATCCTATCCATAGATTTATGTCGTGCATAACTATCCTTATCGAAATTGTTACATACTCTGCAGATAGCAATATATACCATAAGCACTTGGGCAAAAACAGTGATTGAGAATGTGTGGTCGCTTATTGGGAGAACCGCCCCACCTGAATTTATAGCGAAGTTAACATATCTCATTTGGAATCACCATGAAGAGATCAAGCACATTGACACAGTGAGAGCTTACACTTTTGGTGCGCATTACTTCGTGGAGGTCGACATAGTATTGCCTGAAGACATGCTCTTGAACCAAGCCCACAACATCGGGGAAACACTTCAAGAGAAGCTTGAGCAATTGCCCGAAGTTGAGCGGGCTTTCGTCCATATTGATTTTGAGTTCACACACGCACCCGAGCACAAGAATAAAGTATGAGGTCGATGATCATATCTGACCATTTAGAATCGGGCGGTTACTCCCTCTCCTTATTCCGTTCATTCAAATGCTTTTACTTGCATTAGGAAGAGAAGCACACGCAAAAGCATTTTATCCTCACTGATATGTGCTGAAGATCAGTATTTGGTTGAAACAATGTCCTTATTATTAGTAGAACTGCTTTTGAAATAATGCTCCATTGCATTTTGTTCTTTCATCGTGAGGACTGAACTATTTTTAGACAATGCTTGAATCTTCGTTTGGCGCGTCGAAGGAAGTGATTTGGCTTTTTTAAGACCTTAGGTTTTTTTCCTCCAGGTAAGCATTCTTCCTTCTTCCTCAAATTAGCGCTTCCATGTAATAAGTCTAGTTGAGCCCTTTGGTGGTACAGACAGTCCTGTTGGGCGTAGGTTGCTAGCTCGAATGAACCTCGTACCAGATTTGAATAGAATTGTAAAATGAGGAAGACGATTATTTTCATTCTCGACGATGGCATTCTTACGTGAAATGTGACTCCTTTGTCTGGTGGCCTCTCCTTTGAATTGAACATGAAGAAAGCATATTAGACGTACTTCTGACTGGGCAGGGACCGAGGTTCTGAGGCATCCAAATGCTGTGAGATGGGCACAAGCTGAGATCAGAAGGATTGCCGGCGGCAAGCAGATTTTGTGCAGCACCATTTGGGGTTCTCAAATGAATGCTCCTGATTAGCAGTGATGCATCTCCATGAAGAGTGAGGCACAGAGATTGCCTTGCCAATTTTGCTTATACAAATGGTTTGAGCATCACAACAGTGCAGAAGCATTACGAAATATATGCCAACCTGGGGATAAGAAACAAACGTTGATTATGTTGAGTAGACTTGGGCAGCCAAATTCATGCAACCAGCTGCTTGCGTCGAACATATAAATGTTTTGATTGCTACCATAAACATAAAGGGTGCGAAGTATTTAAATTACAAATTCATGAAATTTCAGGCATATTGTTATCCCTTACCATTTTATTTGCGAAATCTTTCGTAAACATGTTTATCTCAGCTGTCTCCTCATGCTATATATCATTTGCAACCTCACTGGAGTCGTGCGACACAGGTGGCAGACAGTGGAGGTGGAGCTGGCTAGTCGAGCGACAGAGTTGAGGCTTCGTTCCTTTTTTTTTTTTAGGTCGAGGGAACAAAGAGCATTTGCGACCATTCCTACTTTGTTGGTCTTGTTTCTCAAAAGTGATTTTGTAACAAAGAGCCATTTTTTTTTTATTCTTATTTCCGTTCCAAATCTGTTCCCATAAATAGAATCAGAGAATTCAAGAATCATAATAATTTACTTTACCAAACATGTTTCTCATTTTTTTGTTATTATTACGAAAAACCTCAAATTGATATATCTGCAATAAATTTATTCCAAATTATTTTTTAAATCACAACAAACTTCAAATTAATACACCCGTGATAATTTTACCATAAATTAATATTTTTAACCACAAAAAATCCTAACTTAGTACATCAGTGATAAATTTACCATGCACTAATTTTTTTTACCACGAAAAGTCCAAAACTCATATACATAGAACAAATTTATCCCCCGTTAAATTGGGTTAATACCACGAAAAACTCCAAATTGATTTACCTGTGACAAACAGAGAGTAGAAACCCCAAGTTGGTACACCATCCATCAACTATCACGTGCACTTTGCAATTTGATGGCTACAGTTGGCGAAAAATAACATAGGGTAAATTTATCACAAGTGTACCGAGCTAACGGGGCCTTACAACTTAAGGAAGGGAGACCTTGAATGCTATTAATAGATTCGATAGCAATAGTCCGTAGATGTAGAGTCGAACGCATTTTCTAAAGGCAGAGTTTGGGGTAAATATGCCATACGTGTACCAGTTTAGAATTTTTTATGGTAAAAAAATAAGTTATGATAAAATTTATTATAGGTGTACCAATTTGGATTTTTCGTGGTATTAACTTTTTTTTTTCTATGGAATAGAATGATCAAAATTGTTACCAAATAAGCTCTAATTGAAAATATCATAAAGCAATTTTATTTTTCTATTTTTGGAATAAATTTTTGCTCCAGAAATAGATTTGGAACAAATTAAAATTTTCAGCTTCTCTATTTCTGGAATGCAAAAGAGAAATAAGAATTCTTGTCATCGCTCACTTCCTCTCTCTCGCCCTGGTCACCGCTCCACCTATCATTGGCCCTCAATCGCCGATTGTTAGTCCACCAATCTCCGGCTAGGTTGCACTGACACTCCTTCTAAGTGAGAGTGTCGCCGACACCCCTGCGACACCTCCCGACACCCGTGTCGGTCGCGTTGATCGTGTGTCAGCATTTCGACACTTGGTCAACGCGGATGACACCCGTATCTGGCGTGTCGGACACGTGAAACTCCTTAAAAAAGAGAAAAAACTTAATATCGGTAGTTTGGACTTTAGAACCCTAGATATTAGGGGTGAGCAGAAAAATCACGTTCCAGCCAAACCGGACCGGACCGTACCCAACTGGTTGATTTTGGATGGTTTTTGGCGGGTATGTTCGGTTCTCGATTTTAATTTTCCAGAACAGGTTTTATTAGTTCGGTTTACGGATTTGAATGCGAACCATCCAACCGGCCCCCTTATATAATCTGAATGTATATGATTTTATCGATTCGGTTCTGATTATTCTGCAGGTGTTACACACCATGTTTTACTGAATTCTTTTATTTTGTTCTTATGCTTCCTTGGAGCATAATCCTATGGCTGCTTGCAATGGAATAAAGTGAATTTATTTCCTTGCTTATTTTGTTTTTTGTTTTTTTTCATTTTTTACTCAGTAGAAACGTAACTGGAATCCAACCGAAAATCGGACCGGACCGATGGTTCTATTGGTTCACGGTTCATAGAAGAAGCGGTTGGCTCACGGTTCGCATTTTGCGGAACCGGTTCCTAGCGAATGGTTCTCGATTTTAGGGTAAAATCACCCATCTTGTGAACCGATCACCCCTACTAAATATCATAGAACTGCGACCCCGTCGACGCTTTTCCCTTTCCTTCTCTCTAAGTTGTGAGATTGACTCGTCTTCTTAAAATTTAGCCTTAACTACTCGGCAATGCTAACTTCAGATCTTTTACGAAAGATAAAATCTTCTAATCTCGTTTGGTATCCTTTAATGGTACCATGCTTTTAACTTGGAATAAAGTTTGATCATGTTCATGGGTATTTTGAACTGAAAGGTCTGTTTATGGGTTTAAATAATCTTTTAGACAATTGTTGCCTGAAGTTTTATAGTATTGTTGTTATACTCTGTTCTATCAAGAATAAAGTAAATTAGTATATATACTACAAGATCAGTGGGAGGAATTTATTTTCCTTGTGTTCTATGCAGACAATGTCTTGCTTGAAAGGAATTTTCTTGAATTATTGCATAAGGTGAAGCAGATATTGTCGAAGCATTTTTTACGTCATTGATCTTGATAAAGAGTGTTTTGTCCTAGGCATTGAGATTCGTATGGATCATTCTTGTAATGTATTGATTAAATCCAGGACACGTTCACTGGGTGATTACTAAGAAAGTTTTAAGGTACTTAAAAAGGACAAAAGGCTATATGCAGGACCTAAAGCTGGTAGGGAATTTGGATTCAGACTTTACTAGCTGTCAAGATGATATGAAGTTTACAACTACATATATTTATATGTCTAACGAAAAGTGCAGCATTATAGAAAAGCATAAACAGAAATCTATGTAATCCTTGATAAAGAAAACGGAGTTTGTAGTATGCTTTTCAGCTGCTATTTAGGTTATTTGGCTCTAGAATCTCATTAGGGAGTTGACCGTGTTTGACTTTATTGATAGACCCATACAGTTGTATTGTGACAATAACTCTGCAGTGTTGTTCATTAATAACAATAGAGGTCTCAAGGGGTCTAAGCATATGGAGGTCAAGTTTTTGACCATAAAGGAGTTCGTGCAGAATGGTGACGTTGCAGTAGAGCATATAACTACAGATGCTATGATTGCTGATCCACTGACGAAAGGTCTACGCCCTTGTGTGTTTGAACGACATGTCATTAATATGGGCTTAGAAGGATCATGGGATGCCATTGTTTAGTGGGAGCTTTCTAGTTTTTGCTCTAATAAAGTTTACAGTGTTATATTACTTTTAGTAATGATTTTGATATGTATTGAACTTTTACATTCTTTGAAGTTTTTTTGAATGTGATATTGAATGCATATCTGTTGAAAATTTCGAGGAATTGTGTAAACCTTGAGTGATGGCTGGGGCATTTATTTTAGCCAAAAGACATATGTCTTGTTACACGTAAAGCATAGTTAACTATAAATGTAAGACATATGTAGGTTCGTTGGAATCGTAAAGATGTTCTCTCGTGACACATCCAGTTTCGTGACACATAAAGTGATAGAAATGGTGACTGACAAGGAGGATAACATATAAGGTGTCTCTATAATTTGAGATGTTATCCGTTTGCAATATTACCGTATCAAATCCATATTAGTAAAGTTAAGAGTGTTCGTGATCATGGATGACTCTGTGTCTTCTGATGCAGTTACTGGCATGGTTCGGTGCTTGGGACTTTATGGGATTGGATTGACTATTGGGAACTATCTCTAGACCAATATAAATATGCGCTTATATAGTACAGATACAATTAATTTAGCCCAAGTGGGAGAATGTTAGAATATATTCTTTTTGGATATATTCAATTGTGGGCCTTATTAATTATTTCTGTAATTATTAATTGGTCTAATAAAGGTAAGATATATACAGTTTTCTGTTCTAGTCGGATATGAGGCTGGATAGCATGGGTTGAGATAAACCTTATCTTTAATGAGAGGATATGTTTCATTCTCTATAAATAGAGCTCAAGTCCCTCCTCTAAACCCTAATGTCCACATAACCTCATATATAGAATTTGTCTGAAGCGACAGTGAGGGGCCGTCTCATTGAAGCCAGTGATAAAGGGGGTTCATAGAGGAGAAGCTCTTGAGCATCGGATTCTCGTAATTTCGCATCAAGAACGATGAATCCAAAACAAGATGCGTTAATTCTTTGACTCTATGGATTATGGATTCGTGTATCTGTACGTGTGTATCTTGGGTTGCTGTATACGGATTAAATACGCAGCCTACATGTGGTATCGTTGAGTTTTTCAGAATATGATATCTTTATGTTTTTACAATTCTTGAGTTTGTCAAATTGTTGACATAAGTGAAAGCTTGCCATCTACGATTCGAATTAGTGCATATAATACCTATTTCGTTTTTTTATTTAAAAAATATATTTAATATAATGTGTCCCCGACGTGTCGGATTTTTCTATTTTTGAGAAATAGCGTGTCGACGTGTCGTGTCGGTGTCAGTATCGGTACAACCTAGGTCTCCGGTTCGTCGGTCTGCCGTCTGTCAATCGCTGATTTGCCATCCGATTATATACTCAGAAACTCATTTAGAAACTAGAAATGGAAAATTCTACTTTAGTTAGAAATTGATTTTAGAAACAAAATAGTTATTATGCACTCTTTAATCTCGCATTCAGTTTCGGTTGTCTTCTACCCATCGTATTTTTCCCTCCTGAATTCATACAACTTCCAACATTTTCGATGTCACCTTTAGACTGACTAGACATAGTTTTCTGTTCATCAACTTCGAAGAGAAGTTTCTCCATTTCATTTTTTTTAAGGTTTTGATTCGCAAGAAATCAAAGTTTTAAAAGATGAGAATAATTTGAAAAAGAGGACGGTGTAATTTATGTATATCATACTAAAGATAATAAGTCAAGCATAATATTTATAATCAATCAGGATATGCAAAATCAATATATGCAGAATCAAGAGAGATATATGCATATGTATAATCTTGATGGATATGAAATTTCAAGAAAATATCCTAATTATCTCTAATATGGGAAATCAAAGTTTTGAGTTCTGGAACCTTGCTGCTATTAAAGCATATGTAAACTTTGCATACCATTACTTGAAAGCCTGCTTGAGACTTGTCGAGACCCTCCATCGAGACCTCCACCTCGATGGCGACTATCGGGCTAATGGATTACCGATTGGGCCCCCACTCTAGAATGTGGATCGCAGCTCTTCTCAGCGCGGGTCCTTCCAAGTCCATACCAAATCGCGACGGGAGTAAATTTCAGATTTCTCGACGATAAGAGTCGATTGAGTTCGACCTTAGTGTGGTCGGGTGGCATGTGCAACGTGTGCATACATTTGAAGTCGTCACCAGTCCTTCTTGAAAGGTGGATCGAAAACCTCACTGATCAATTGTGAGAGATCAATCAGTTCTGTGGAACTAGAGATTCTGGGTTTGTGGACTTGATTACGTTTGTGTCATTACCAACACCCTTTCGGTACCTAACGTGAGTAATTTCCCTAATTGACATTTTCCTGCAGGCGTGGATTTTGGATTTTTGGATGAGGTATGTCGGGATAGGGGGTCATGCAGGTCTGAAATTAATCCAATCGGGTATGGAAAAAGGACAAGTCAATTTCGGTCAAAGGCCCTCTAGTATGGCCCTAAGGACTTAGAAAAGACGTGATTAAGGGCCAAAGGCGATTTGGGAAAGATTGGGGGGCGACTTGCCAGAAGGGAAAAATCATCATTTTCGAAAGGTCGGGGTCCAAACACCCGAGATAGGTCATGGCCAGTTAATCATGTTCATATCCTATTTTTTGGGATTTGTTTAGAATTTTTCTGAATTTTTTCGAGGGACGATTAGCCAGAAGGGAGAAATCATCATTTTGAAGAGTTCAGGGGGTCGAAAGACTCAAAATAGGTCTTGGCTAGTTGAATGTGGCCATTTCCTATTTCTTTTTGAAAATTTTTGGAGACAACTCGCTAGAAGGGAGAAATCGTCGTTTTTGAGGGTTCGGGAATCAAATTACCCCAAAATAGTCCATGTCCAGTTGATCATGGTCATTTTTCGTTCTGGGGGATTTTTAGAAGTTCTAAAACGAGAAATTGTCATTATGATTTTGTTGCAGTTATATATTATGATAAATCTATGAACGCTTTGTTATAGGCAAATGCTATGAGGCAAATTCTAGGTATGCATCATCTCCATAATTTTTAGCACCTTTTAATGATGAACGGTATCATATAAATGATTTCAGAAGCAATGCGAGACCAATAACATTAAGAGAGCTGTTCAACTATAAGCATTCTTCACTAAGGAATGTCATTAAGAGATCTGTTGTGGCTTTGAAGAATCAGAGCAAGCATATATTATAGTAACATGTTGTGCTATCCATAATTACCCCCGTGATCAAGAGAGGAGGGATAGGAAATTTTTTTCGAATATGGAAATTCAGAGTATGTGTGTGAACCTGCACATGATGAGGTTACAGACGATATATCAATGGAGGATGTAATTGAGATGAATATTTTTAAGAAACATTTTGCAAATGAAATGGCAAGTAATCATCTTATGGAGGAGATTCCATGATATTGAATTTTTTGTTTTTTTTAGTTAATTGGAATTTTGAGATAAATATTCTAGTGATGTCACAGTTGATTAACATGAATTTTGAGACAAAGCTATAGTTGTGAATATTCTAGTTAGATGTCGGGGGCGAGGTCCTGGTTGGTGGTGATGGTGGGGCGCTCCTGCTCCAACCCGATGAAATCGACAACGATGGTCTCCGCCGTCATCAACGAGGACGCCACCGCCTGCACACCCTTCCACGTAATTGTGAGTTATGCTAAGAGATGATGCACACAAACACGGGGTTGCTTCTCCACCTTTGTTAGCTCAAAGATAATTGTGATGACTCCCTTTTTGCTGCTTGTGGATAATAATTTTTTTTTGGCTAAATTTAGTTCCGTTTTGGTTTTATGCTTTCAGTTGATAGTGATGCTTGGGTCAAACATGAGGACAACTTGAACAAGTTCCTAAAAGAGGGAGTTCATTTCTTTGTTATGCCATGTTAGAATCATGTCTACTCAAGTCATGTCATTAATAAAGGAGTAGTGCAAGGTGTTCAACCTTCGAAAATATGAACATGAATGTCATCACGGGCAATGCTTCTGCTATGACTAGATGTGGCAAATACTATTCCAAGTCCGCGTACAGAGGACGTAGGATTTGGTGTGTGTGTAGTCCATGTAATACGTTTTCCTATGCAGATCAGATTACGTAATGCACTTCTAATTACTGTTCATCGCACGGACTTTACCATTATGAAACATTGTAGTTTGTGACCTTTAGTAAGGAGATCCAGTTCCCACCATGAATAATAGATAGTCTTCTTACTTTGGAATGATAGTCTTCTTACTCTAAAAATCGAAAATCAGATGAGGATCCTACGGCTCAGGCTCTCACGATCCAAATACGGCAGATTCCTCTCCAAGAGTACCCACTTAAGAGGGCTAGATATCACCAATTTGGATTGTGAGCGGGAACGAATACGAAAGTCTCAAGTGCTATCAAACACGAGATTTTTTCGCATCCTTTCCCTGTCTAAGGTAACCTAGAAGGTGTTTGCAGTTCGGGTTTGACCGCCAGTGTGTGCGATGTGTCGTGATCATCATAATGTAAAGTCATGCACAGCAGTTTGTATCAAGCATCGTTTCAATATGTGCATAAAAATAAATATACAATCACAACTCCAACCTGTAGAAAAAAGGTCAGCAAACACTCAACCCTTTATTTCTCCAATATGCAAAAATATCTAACACGATGGTTAGGATACGTACCTCACCTTCAAAAGCATCTGCAGAAAATTGGGTTAGATAAACCAATCAACTTTTTAATGGACTCAAGTCTTCTAAAATTCCTAACCAAAGATTCTGGCTTGGAATAAGTCCCAGTGAAGTCGCCAGTTTGTCGCGACTCTCAATTGCATCGAGGACTAATGGGCCGTCTAGTCTGGTCGGACGTGGGCCTCTCCTAAGGCCCATTACCCAAGTCACAACGGAGGTATACATGGTTGACCTTCAGTGTGGTCTTGTGACTAGGGGTGTGCAAACTGGACCGGACCGGCCCGACCCGGGCGGGTTGGTCCGGTCCTTGAGGTTGGTGGTCCGGTCCCCGGTCCCAATAAACAGGACCGGTGACTGGGCGGTCCGGTCCCCGGGTTCCATAGTTTGGGACCGGACCGGACCGGCCCGGCCCGGACCGAACCGGCAATGTTTTTTAAAAAAATTAGTTTGATCATCCTAATGATTTGAAAATTCTGAGTCTCCTATAGCGAGCCTTTAGCTATTTTGGTTGCAGTGATTACATCTTTGATTGTTGTGGTGGTTGCATCTTTGATTGTGTTAATTGATTTTTCTTTTAGATCGGGCTCATTTGTTTAGGGAGATATCTTCTTTGAATTTTTTAAACAGATCCGAATTTTAGATAGTATTTTTTTTCACATACAATAAATGAAAAGAAAACCATGTAAAAAGAACTGAAAAGACAAAAATCTCATTGCATTGATATTAGATTTGCATTTAAAGATTAATTCATATACGTGTTTTTTGTCTTTTGTGGAATTTTATTAGTAATAAATTCCTTTTTAGAGATCAGAATTAGGATTAGACTTTGGACGTTTTTGTGGAATTTTATTATTAATGAAAAATCAACACAAGAGGAGGTCGAAGTCTAAATTCTTTTTTTTTCACCAAACTAATCTTTTTATTATAGTTTTCATAAACAGTTAGAATTAGCGGTCCTATTGGGCCGGGACCGGCCTGGACCAGGACCGGCCCGGACCACCGGTCTTGGTCCGGTCCGTGGTCCCGAAAATATGGGGACTGGACTACTGGTCCGGTCCTCGGTTCCATGCCGGGATCGGACCGGCCCGGACCATGCACACCCTACTTGTGACATGTGATACGTGTACATGCCAAGGAATCGCCACCAATCGTTTCGTGGAGGGTACGATTGGAAACCCTATCGAATAGTTAGGAGCTTCTATTCGATTCTGCGAGAACCAGAGAAATGGGATCGGAGACTTAGTTATGCCAATTGTCAGAGTTAACACACTTTTGGTACCTAAGTTAATTGATTTATCTAACCTAAGATTTCACACAGATGAGTGGGGTTCGAATCCTAAATCTAGGAGTTCATGCAGATAGGAAAGGCTACCCTAGCACTCACAACCAATAATGAAAGTACACAAATCAATGATCCAAGACATGCGGATAAATCACATGAATACAGCATGGCATCCCTAATAAGGCCCTATTAGCCTAGAAAAAATTCAATCAAGGTTTCAGAGTGATTTAGACATGATTTACCCATGATGGAAAAAATCACAATTTTGAAGCAATTTAGGATAATCTGCACCGAAAAGGGAAAAATTGTTATTTCAGGAGAAATCTGGAGTCAAAAAGGGTATGAACTAGGTTTGATCATCAAATCAACCCATTTCCCAATTTTCTGCAATTTTCGAAATTTTTAGGAATTTTGGAAATGGTTTACCCTTTGAGGGGTAAAATCGTCATTTCAGAAAAAAAAACGAGAAGTGAAAATCCCAAACAGTAGGATTGGTCAATCACAAGGCCCTAAATCCTAATTTTGAGCAATTTTCACGACTTGTTGGAATAGGAAAAATGATTTACCCCTTGAAGGGTAAAATCGTTCTTTCAGGAAAAAGTATGAGATTCGAAAATCCAAGTAGAAGAATTGATCACCTAACTGACCCTAATCCTTATCTCGGCATTTTCGACCTATCTCATGTACAAAGCAGAGGCGATTTACCCATAAAGGGCAAAATCGTCAATTTCAAGAAGAAATGATAAGAAATCCCAAAAAATAGGATTGACCTGTTGTCTATGGCCATTCCTCAATTTGTGGGAATTTTTGGAGTGTCTAGGAATTTTTTACAATTTTTCTACATTTTTTGGAATTTTCTAAGATTTTCTAATTTTTTAGAATTTTCTGGAATTTTTTTTATTTTTTTATATTTAAAAATTATTTTTGAATTTTTTATTAAAAAATGATTCAGACCGGGTCGACCCGATCCACGCGAACCGGGTACCCGGCCTTGACCCGAACCCGAGAGAACTCTCGCCCAAAACGACGCCGTTCTGCCCTTTTTATTTTTCTAATTTTTAGTCTGATCCTACGGTCGCCCTTAGACCACGTGGCTAAGCCACCGCTCTCGGATCCAATTACTAAAATCTACGATTTAGATCAAACGAAGACCAATCCTAGACCGTCTGATTTACTTACTAAAACCCACCGCCAAGATTAAAAGATCAAACTCGATCTGGACCGTTCGATCACACTAACCTAAATGACGCCGCTCGACCACTAATCTAAACGGCACCGTTTCAGCTTGGTTTGATTTTCTAATTATGAAACCATTTTCGGATATTCTTAATTACTAATCGGACGGCCATCAATTATCGAACTCGATTTACCTAGACCGTTCGATCTAAACTGACTCAGCCTAACAGACTAACGGTCGAACCAACTCAGCACCTACGTGGACCAATCCCACGTTGCCACCTAAGACAGCTGACTCGCTGACCTGCCACATCTACATCGTCTCCAACCTCTCGACTGCAACTAAACGGACGGCCAAGACTTCTCCGGCGCCGATCAACGGCCAAACCTAGGTAAATCGACACGGGACCAACACCATTCGATTCGCCTATTCCTCTATTTCAACATATCTAAGAATCAGAGCATTTCAGCCACAAAATTATGAGCAACATGCAAAGTGCCGAGTACGGCCATGGTATTTCAATCACAAGATCGAGAGCATTTCAGGCCGATTCATTCACAAAGAAGCTTATTATGAAGTTCAAGAGACTTACCTCGAGCTCCGATTGAGCTCGCACGACCTAGATTTGGCTAGGCGAGAATGAACAGTGCTCGGTTATGGCGAGGGGGTTCAAAGACTCAGGTGCGATTAATTATGCAAAATCGAGACAAGAATGAAGTGCGATCGTGGTCAGTGATGTTCGTAGAGTAAAACACACATCTAAACTCGAAGAATTATGGTCGGACATGAAATCTGCCATTGATGCACAATTGAAAGCTCGAGAGAGGGAACTATCTTTTCCGGCGATGTCGAATCGATTGAACATGTGCGATCGACTCTTAGGAGTTTCAGCGAACTCCTCGAAGTGGAATGGTGGCTTGATTCAGCCTGAATTGTTGCCACCGGCCACTCACAGTTCAAGCTCAAGTTCTCGATGGCAAGGGCAAGAGAGCGAGCTTTCTCTCTCTTTCGATTCTGTTGATCTTCAGAAACAGAACGAACCTCCTCTCCTCTTCTAGAAAGCCCTTGGAGGCTATATACCAATTTCCAACTTCTCGCTCAATCGGTGGACACTCACCGACTTGCCATGGCACGTGACCGTGCGTGTCATTTGGTCTAAACGGCGCCGGAGACGGTAGGTAATTCCGTCAGGTTCAAATGGTCTTATGTTGTGCGCGAATGGATGTCCGATTTGGCCATTCTGTGAAAGTTGACTTTCACGGCCACCGCGACATTGAACAACCAATTCCGCCTTGCTCCGGTGATCATTGACGATGTCGCCGGCCCCGATAGATGTGTCTCATCCTGAATATCAAAAGCCCCACCCTAGATCTGCCGATTATGGTCGATTGAGCCTCCAATTTAACCATCGAAGTTCGACCTGCAATTGTTCATCTGCGCGGGCGACTTGGGGAAGAAGATGACACTGTTCCAGACCGGTTTGACCGGTCTGACCGGGCGGCCTGACCGGTCAGAACTGGTTCTGACTTGATTTTTCAAAATTAATCATAATTTGTGGGAAATTTTCATAATTAAACCTCATAATCGAACTTAGGACATGAATATTATCTAAAAATGTGTTTTTGCCCAAAAGTTCTAGCCAATTTCTATGAAAATCTCAAATTTTTCATTTAATCACAATTCAGAAAATTGTGAAATTGAGGGCTTAAACAGTCAAATTGGACCAAACCACCACTGCCAATCGACTCGGAATGATGAAAAACATTGGGCAATGACTTCAATTTGTAAATGTAACCCTTGAATTAAAAGTAATTTCAATTATGCCCAAATTCAAGGACTAAATTACAATAAAGTATGTACTTTTGTCCAATTCATGTAATTAAACCATTTACGCGAACAATTGGACCAAATTGCAAAGAAGGACAATCAGATTGGATGACAAGACTCTCAAAATGCCAAAAATTGCAAATTAAAAGACTCGATTGACATTTTTTACTAAATTTCATCATATGTGTAACAAAGGAACATATACAATTGAACTTGAATTTTGACTTTTTATGAGGTCAAAAAGATAAGAGATTTTAAATAAAAATATTGACTACTTTTCCATTTTTTTGTGACCTCGAATGTTATTTTTCTCGAATTTTCATGTATTTGCCTTTTTAAAAAAAATACTAAAAAATACAAAAAATATGAAAAATTATTTTTTTTTTGTCAAAAATGGTTCCCTAGGCTTGGCCAAGGTTACCAAAGTTGATTTTGAAATTGTTCAACTTTTTATGGATTTTCTATGAATTTTCTAAAAATAAACTAAAAAAAGACTGATTCAAAATCAGATGTCAATAGCTGCCCCTCTTTGAGAGGAATCTCGTGAGAGGTTTCTCTCAAAGACATGTGACACCTGAGTCCAGATCAACTCAATTGGGGAAGAGAAAAATGAATCTTGATATCCAATCTTTCTTGTCCTATCAGTGTATGATCTTCTCATTCTGTTCCAGATAATACGAAAGAGGAAGAGTAGAGAGACCCGCCTGCTACTTACCTATTGCTCACCTGCCTGATGCTCGTATGGCATACGCGGTGTATGGCGGATTCAAGTGAATACCTTGGGACTCGTCTCTTGAGCATCCTAGGGAAGTTGATCTCTAGCCCGTATGGTAGGCCAAACTAGAATGAAATTCCTATCTAACAGGAATTTAAGGATGACGCACCCGTTCTTTGGGGTTCGTCGAAAACTAGGCTTTCTATCTGTCAGGAACCTAAAGGTGACACACCCATTCTTTGGGGTTTATCGGAGACTAGGCTTCCTATCTGTTAGGAACCTAAATGTGACGCATCCGTTCTTTGGGGTTTGTCATAGGCTTGCCTTCTATAAGGCTTACCTGGGGAAATGGTTCGTTTTACCCTTGAAGACTAACCATGGATTCGAGAAAGGGTCACCTAACAAAAGGATTACCTATCCGAAGATCTGGATGGGAACATTGTATCCCAGGATGACTTGTCCCACTTCTCGGGACTCGTCTGAAAATTTCCAGGAGGTCAACCTAGCACTTGGTTTACCTATGGAATGACTGATCATATACCTTGAGGAATCAACAGGGGTCTATACAAAGGAGGTATACCTAACTCCTAGGTTTACCAAAGAGACTATTTTGGGGTTTGGGGGCTACCTAGAACCTTTCAGAAAGTCGATTCTGAAGATTGTCCTTTCGACAAGTGAGGTGCCATTCTGGGATCTGGGGACTTCAGGTATCCTGCAGAAAGCTCAAACCTACTAAAACTTTTATAACATTTTTCTGGGATTTAGGGGTTACGTGAAATCTTACAGAAAGATGATTCTGAATATTGTCCTTTCGACATGTGAGGTGCCATTCTGGGATCTTGGGACTCCAAGTATCCTGCAGAAAGCTCAAACATACAAAAACTTTTATAACATTTTTCTGGAATTTAGGGGTTACCTGAAATCTCACAGAAAATAAGCTTGGAAACTCTTCATTGTTGAGCAAGGTATCCTTCTGGGACCTGGGGCCACCATGAGTCTTACAGAAGTTTAAACCTGAGAGTTCATTCCTCATCGAAAAGATATCAGTAATCTCGAGGCAATGATAGTTATGATGTCGACAAAGCTTTACTTTAGGCTATGAAATTATGCAAAATGACTTATGATGTTGGAGGTTATCCAAGACATCTTGAAGCATGCAAAGATGATTAGAAATCCTTGTAGGGAAAATCTGAATCAAATAATTTGAAATTTCTAACAAAGCTTGTTTAAAGCATTCTATTGGAATATCTTCGTCAAAGAGGGCTTCTCACCGATTCTTCGACTTTGGTCTTTTATAAAGAAAGCACTCGAATTTCCTAATAATCTGAACCTGGGTTTTTGGGGCCATCGTAGCGCATACATTTCGATCAATCGGGAGGTCTTTACGAGACCGCAATGTTGGGCTTGGACATGATTTCAAAAAAGGGGACTCACTCTCTGAGTCAGGTCTTTTGAATGAAAATTTTCTTCACCTGCTCCGGGTTTACAAGTCAAGAATCCTGCAAAATGAAAAAGAAATAATATTGTTCGTACCTCTTCGAGCTAAAGTACACATTAACCCAGACGTCTTAGTCGGAAAAGACTGCGAAAGGTTATAATATTAGTAGGATTGGGGACCCAAAAGAAAAAGCTTGCTTTTAGCCCGGAATCGCAAAGGGTTTGACATTGGTGATCATTGCCGATCAGTCCTTTGTTCTGTCCCTTATTGATGATTCTTTGAAGAATATCTTTAGTCTTCTAATAATGCCACGCTTCTTGAGAACGAGTCTAATCTGTGTTGATTAACACATGTGCTACTCTTTTCTCATTGCAGTGTGCAGTGATGTATAAAGCATTGTTGTACCATCTTCCTTCTATGGAAAAGTCATTGTCCAAGAAACTCAATTGGTCTTTTAGAAGGATTTCCCCTACAAAGTCCCCTAGCTGTACATCGTTGATAGTTTCAGGGACATGTACTTCATTCAGTATCTTTAATAGCGCATCTTTATGTTTCTCTGAGTTGATGAACAAATCTAACAGAGATATTTGGGCCGACATCTTCCTTAACTGTTCTATCACCTCGAACTCGCTGGTTTTAACGATGGATAAGAGCTTTTCCGCATCTTCTTTCGAAAGCTCCTTCTTTTCAAATTCACCCTCCCTCGGGGCATAGAATCGTCCAGACCTCATTACAGCTACAATTTTGCCAGTCCCATAATTCCAAGGGATTGCCTTAGGATCGTACTCCTTTCTAGGGGAAAATTTTATGGTGACCGTTGTTAGGCCAGATGCCTCTACTTCTGTTTCCTCATTTGTTTCGTCATTTGGTAAACAAATTATGACGGGTTTCACTGGGAAATCTTCTTTCTGGCTTAGACTGTCAATCTCATACAGCTTGATTATTACTGTCGTCGAGGCTTCGACCATCCCTATAATATCACCAAAATCTATTGAATTGTCTTCAAACTTGGACTGAAGATATTTCCTATCAACATCGGATTCGGAAGGAGTCAAAAGACTTAGCCGCTCTCTCACTTCATTGAACAGCTCATTCACATCTTGCCACTAAGCCTATAATTTCTCCATTCGAGAATTCTAGTTTTGAATTTGAGAGTATTGCTCTACACCGAATGCATCACTTGTAGCTTGAAAGGGATTAGAAGTCGTCAATTACAGGGACACATCTTCCATCTCGCACGAGAAGTTATTCACTTGTTCTTCAATGCATAAAAACTGCTCCAACATCATTTGGTCGGATGACAGTCCACATCCTTGGGGTGCTGGTGTAGCTTTGCTGTCTTCGACTTCCGATTGGGTAGGATCATCCTTACTGCCCCATCCGTCGGGTATGATGTCCCCCATTCTCTGAAAGAAGCTAGGGGGAGGGGGCAGAATATTTAACCTTGAAGTTATACTTCCCAGAGTCTTCGCCCAGGTTCACCTCTTTTTAGGGCTTCAGCCGCAAACTTGCGATCGGCCAGCCGTCTCTTGGTGATCTCTTGCTCATCCTCGTCGAGCTCTTCTTCCGATTTAGTGATCAATTCAACATCACCTACCAAGCTCTCATGAGGAACACTCCACGTATTTCCTCGCTCAGTTTCAACCACAAATTGATTCCACTCTAAGTTCACAGAGGCCTTAGTTCCTTCAAACAATTCGTCAGTAACCTCCGCCATTATCCATAGGCTCATCATCTTGGCGATGCATAGCGTCTTTCTTTCGATCGACACCTCCCCTTCCTTTGGATATGACGAAGCGATTGCCAGAATATCGGTCAGCTTGGATACGTTCACCTTCAACTCTAGGCGATTTTCTTCCTCATCAGAGAAGATCACACCAACTGCTTGGTGGTCAGGAAGTGGATTTTCTTGTACATTTGGAGTTACATCGTCAAACTTCAAAATCTGGCTGTCAATGAGAGCTTGAACCTTCAACTTTAAGATGTAGCAGTTGTCTACATTGTGTCCTCTTTCACTCATATGATAGGTGCGGGTTTGGCTTTCGTCGAAACTAGGGTATCTTGCTGGATTTGCTTTAGGAGGTTCATTTGCCTTCAAGTGCTGCTCTAATAACATCGGGAGCAATTTGGATAACGATCTCAGGAGTTGGGAAAATTGCTTCTGAGGCTATTTCTTCCTCGGTTCCTGCCCTTTAGGCACTGACCATGATGATCATCTATTGGCCTTGTTGGAGTTAATGAACATCTTGTGCTTAGGGGAATCGGGTACAAAGGCTATATCAACTCTAGCCTCCCTTTTTTTTGGGATATTTCCTTCTTGTTGAAGTTTCTGGCGGCCTCCTTTCTCTCAAAGTCCACTCCAACCTTTCTACCACCTTTATCAAGTGTGCAAATGTTTGACACCTCGAAGTGTTCAGCCTATCGAAATATTCATAAGGAAGCGCCTTCAGAAATAAGTCGATCAAATCGTCTTAGGGATTGATGGCTTTATTTGGGTTGCCAAAGCTCGCCACCTTTGGGCATATGTTCTTATCATTTCGTTCTTTCCTTTCATGGTTTGTAATAAATCTTCCCTCGTCGGGGCCGTAGCTATGTTGAACTTATACTGCCTGAGGAAATCCTCAGCAAGATCTTCCCATCCATCATAATCGTCAAGGTCCAACTTAATAAACCAAGCTAGAGCGGCGCCAGCTAAACTCTCTTGGAATGTATTCATCAACAGCGGAATGTATTCTGAATAGTGTGCTATCTTACGCAAATAATACTTGAGATGAGCATGGGAACAGCCTGTCCCATTGTACTTTCTTACAAAATTTGGCTCTTTGTAGTCAGGAGGAGTCTCCACTTTGGCGAAAGGAGATATTTTGTCAAAACGGGCCATTTCATAGCCCTGACTACTCAAACATTAATCAATTTTGGCTATTCTCTTAGCCTCGGCTTCTGCGATTGAACATTCGGCACGAGACTATCTTCTACGATATGTTGGGCATCTTCAACTGTCCCTTTGTCAGTTGTATTAGGCATCGAGGGTTGACCTGAGTCGTTCAGGTTAGGTACTGTTGCTTATCTGACTTGAGAGGCTTTCGGCATTGCCTTTATCTCCGCCATCATTGTAGCCATAGTAGTCATTTAAGTCTCTAGCATTCCTATTCGCGGAGTCAACTCTTGCTGTTCCATTCTTGTCTTGAGTCGAGTGCGAAAACGATGTTTAGGCAGTTCCGTGATTAGAGAGTGCATGTTTATTTGAAAATAACAAGTAAGTACCTTTTCAGGATAGATAAGGAAAGTACTAGATTCCTTCAATTGCATGTTTTCTATTGATTAATGAGAAAAAATGACTACCTTGTGAGCCTTAGTCTCACATGAGCAGTTTTTTCAATCGTTCCCCAAGAGAATTCATGAAATTAAAATAAGCGTAATCCATGACGATAGTTTTCGATGTATCGACAAAACATGCATTTGCGCACACATATGCAAAAAGTAACATTTATTACAAATGACTATTCAAATGCCAAGGAACATCATAATGTTCACACATCCTACACTTGACAGAATCGCTCTATCCAAGCCTAAGGTGCTTAGGGTCTAAGGTACCCTCATCGTCCCAGTAGAGATCAAATCCCTTAGTCTGAGATGCCTCATCTCCAGAATATGGCGGCGATCCCATATCTTCAGGTATATATGGCTATACTCCAAGCATGTACGGCACGATGTATTCTGGTACGTAAGGCTCGACAAAGCTGCGTCTAGCCGCCTCAAAGTATCGAATGTATTTTGCGAAAGCCCTATGAGTATTCATCTCAGGAGCCATGTCATCTGGCCACTTTATTTCCTCAGTCTGGGATTCTTTCAAAGAACGTATGATAACCTCCATCTTCGCTTCGAACTGCTTCTTCTTCTTGCCTGTGAGAATTTCTTTGGGCATGTTGAACGAAAAGACATTTGGTCGGGGTGATGGAGGGATCTCTTGCATTGCCCTGAATTATCGGATAACCCTCCTTGGGTAGTTATGCGATAGCACCTGTGAATCCTAAC
Source organism: Rhodomyrtus psidioides (assembly GCA_021437785.1). Classification (NCBI taxonomy): domain Eukaryota; kingdom Viridiplantae; phylum Streptophyta; class Magnoliopsida; order Myrtales; family Myrtaceae; genus Rhodomyrtus; species Rhodomyrtus psidioides. The sequence continues at coordinate 2,360,434 of JAILYB010000074.1, read as the reverse complement.
AAGGGGATTGGGTCTTCACCGTTGCATGTGAGTCTAACTTTTCCCAACGTTGATAGCCTAAGCCGCCATCGGAGTTGTTCAGGTTTCAAGGTCCTAAGGAACTCTTTCCTCTCTTTGAAATTTGAATTTAGGAATACGTGTGTGGGTCCGGATGAAATTTCTAAGGGGATGGATATCGGAGCTAATCTCAGTGAAACCCATGTGGATATTGCTTGATATGAGATGTGAACCACAGATATAGGAGACCACTAGAGGCTCTAAAGATTTCCTTATTTTCTTTTTGAAAACGATTCAGGGAAAGGAAGGTTTTGGCCAGGATAAGGTTGGAATAGTCCCACCCATAGAAGACTTGTTTGACTACTACGGCCATGATAGGGTCAAATGTGACAGAAGAAATGGGGAATAGCACAAAGCTAAAGAATGCCAAGACAAAAGCTCTACCTGACTTGGTTCCTTTGCTAGTAGGGAGGTTAGGAAACCTATTTAGGAGAAAGGATAGGGAAACCGGTCCAGAATTACTTTTGGCGTCTGCTTTGATTTCATTGAGGCTTGTATCAAGGAATTCAGCTAGTTGACTTAAAGACTCAAATCCTATAGGAGGTAGGACTAACAACTGAGTGAACTCAACTCCAATGGCGACGTTATACTCTTCAAGGGTAAGAGTGATCTCTAATCCTTCCATGCGGAATGTCGTAGTGATAGGATCCTAATAAAGCACCATGGCTTAGATGAAGGCAGGTGGACATTCAATCCTCAATAGATCCAACAAATATCCTAATCGCGATCTGGCGTACTTCTGGCTGGCTTCACCCATGTTGTCCTACCAGGCTAGGAGCTCAACGCGAGGGACTTTGAATACTTGGATGTCATTTTGAAAAATCAATCACTAAAGATTACTTTAAACATGTGATTATGCAAATGTCATGAAATATGCATGAACCGATTTAATTGCATATTCCAGTTAATGAAATGGAAATTAGAATCCCTTTCAGGTGTGAAAGACCCGACTCGAGGTCTACTTTGAATTTCAAGCAAGTGAATTATGCAATTAATCATAATCATCCCAGTGACTAAAAGAAATAACAACGTCACATTCCATTGGTCGAAACATCAAATAGGAGTACGGTAGAGTAAATTCCTTATTGCAAGAGGGTCTATCAAGAAAGAGGGGTAGAAAGGAATTTCAAAGGGGGGGAGATACCAATCGGCCTTATTCTAAAACAAGAAAGCCATAAAAGACCAATGCAATGTGGGATCTAGACTATCCCTCCCCAAAATCTAATCTTCTTTAGAATAGTAGTCAAGTGGAGGCTCTTCTTGAGCGACATCCTCACCGGGTTCTTCTTTAGGATAGGGTTCGGTGATCACAACTTCCCTCCTAGTGAGCATTTTTCAGAGGTTTGCTCGAGACGGTCTAATTCTTCTAGCTATTCTCTTGTCCAAGGTATGACCACTTCAGGGGTCTTTTCAATCTTCATGGGTTTTGTCTTCTTGAGTATAATGCATTTCGGCTTTGTCTTGATGGCGGAACGCCTCTTCCTTCCCAAAGGGTTAACATTGGTCCATTTTCCCTAGTTTGACATTCAACTTTTCGGCGAGCATATGCTTCTCTAGCTAGGCGGTTGCGATATTATCTTTTCATCTCCATATAATCCTTGAACATTTCGTCCGCCTCCCGCTTGAATTTGAGGTTATCAACATAGTAGCGAGTCTGACAATCTTAGACATATCCCAACTTGCGCCCAATAAGTTCTCGGCCATGTATGAATATTGTAAAGTGGAGCCTCGTGTTCGGCCCGGGCGAGTTACCTTCCTCAGATATTCGAAGGTCACTAACTCAGTTGAACACTTAGGAAACAGCGACATCCTATCCCTTATCATTGTTATTTTAATCAATCACTTGGAAGATTTCAAAATATATGCCATGCATATAGACGGTATGCAATATGTAACTATAATATAGAACAGGTATAGGAGAGTACTTCAAGTAATAAATGCCTTACCAACCTCAAACCCCAGGGAATGCCAAACGTTCCCTTGTAACCATGAGTGGTTTTAGGTATACCAACATTTCATAGTCATGCGCATGAAACAAGTGGGGGTATACTCTAAAAATCAAAAATCAGGTGAGGAACCTACGGCTCAGGCTCCAACGATCCAAATACGGCAGATTCATCCCCAAGAGTACCCACTTAAAAGGGCTAGATATCACCAATTTGGATTGTGAGCAAGAACGAATACGAAAGTCTCAAGTGCCATCAAACACGAGATCTTTGTCGCATCCTTTCCCTGTCTAAGGAAACCTAGAAGGTGTTTGCAATCAGGGTTTGGCCGCTAGTGTGTGCGATGTTCCGTGATCATCACAATGAAAAGTCATGCACATCAGTTTGTATCAAGCACGGCTTCAATATGTGCGTAAAAATAAACATACAATTCCAACTCTAACCTGCAGGAAAAAGGTCAGCAAACACTCCACCCCTTATTTCTCCAATCTGCAAAAACATCTAACACGATGGTTAAGGTACGTACCTCACCTTCAAGAGCATCTGCAAAAAATTGGGTTAGATAAACCAATCAACTTTTTAATGGGCTCAAGTCCTCCAAAATTCCTAACCATAGATTCTGGCTTGGAATAAGTCCCAGTGAAGTCGCCAGTCTGTCGCGACCCTCAATTGCATCGAGGGCTAATGGGCTATCCAGTCTGGTCGAACGCGGGCCTCTCCCAATGCCCATTACCCAAGTCACAAAAGAGGTATACATGGTCGACCTTCAATGTGATCTAGTGACATGTGATACGTGTACATTCCAATGAGTCGCCACCAATCGTTTCGTGGAGGGTGTGATTGGAAACCCTATCGAATAGTTGGGAGAGTAAAAAATGGTATGAACTAGGTTTGATCATCAAATAAACCCATTTCCCAATTTTCTGCAATTTTCAGAATTTTATGGAATTTTGGAAATGGTTTACCCTTTGAGGGGTAAAATCGTCATTTCAGAAGAAGACGAGAAGTGAAAATTACAAACAGAAGAATTGATCAATCACCAGACCCTAAATCCTAATTTTGAGCAATTTACACGACTTGTTGGAATAGGAAAGATGATTTACCCCTTTGAAGGGTAAAATCGTCATTTTAGGAAAAAGTATGAGATTCGAAAATCCAAGCAGAAGAATTGGTCACCTAATTGACCCTAATCCTTATCTTCTCTCCGCCACCACTCCACCTCCGTCCGACCGTCGTGCGCCGCCTCGAAGCCATCGGACAGCTCCCAAAAAACCTCGAAGCCGCCTACCTTGTTTCGAGTTCCCCTGACCCGAGACACTTCTCCTCTTCCTCTGACCACACGAGCCACCATCGACGCCTTTCGCCGCCGCGCCACCACCCTCCGGTCTCCTCACGACCCCTTCGACCTCCTCTCGCCGCCCGTCACCGCCCAGAACCACCGCGGAAGGCCGGATGCCCCTGTTCGGACACGAGTGCCCCGTTTTGGAGCCGGATCTGTTTCCAGCCTCCTCCGCCGCGTCCGTCGCCTCATCGCCACTTACTAACCACCTCAACCTCCCTACGTTGACCTTTCAGTTGTTAGAGATATGCCCTAAAGCAATTATGTAATAGTTACATATTGGGTATATCCGTTGCACTTCTGATTTCTTATCAGTGGCAAAGACGTATTTATTCATTTGTCCAACTATAAATGAATAAAATCCATAAGATCAGTTGCAACCGAACCTATTCTTAAGACGTTGAGAATATGTGTGACAGGTTTACGGTTAGACTGAATCTTTAAAACAGTTCCCGATCAATGGATTATTGAATGGATATCAATGATCCTGTTGAGGTCGGTATGTTCTTAACTTCATAATTAAGTATCAGATACTTAAGGGAATGACGAGTCACAAGTCATTAGGTATTGCGATATCCGAGTTAGAACATAGGTGCTTGTATCGGACAAGTTCACTGAACGTGACACGTATTGAATGATTAGCGACATGGAAGCTTTTTGCGTGGTCAATGTCTAATCGTTCATGCTTTGGTCTTGTGTAAATAATCCTTAGACCTGAGGTACAGTGTTGACTTGTGTGATAAATGGCTATGGTTCACAAGTGCGCATATTGGCGGGTCGTTGATTCGTCTCTGTACTTGATGGTCGTAGTTCAGGCACATACGAAGTCACATGTGTACGCAATATGGAATCTGTCTCCTTATTAATAAAGGTATGATGTCCTATGTGATCTAATTGTAACAATGCATTGAAATCCTCGGCCGAGGTTATGATTGAGAATGAAATGTTCATGTCTCATATAAATGCATGTCAAGTTAGATTTGTACATATGATCGAATTGGTGGCTTGACAAATATTCCATGGCCTTTGTTCGATCGGGACATAGTTAGACAGAAGGATTGAATTACACTGTAGCCAAAGCTGACAGGTTCATAATGTTCTTAAAAAGAATTCACACTGTCTGGGTAGCCATGACATATTGCTAGATGTCACTCGTGGCTTGTAGGACCTAGAGGATGATCGGGACAATCAATTCTCTTGGAAGTACTAATGTGTTAGTACATGTCTTACTGCCAGCTCGGTGATGAACCTAGGAATGTCACACACCTTAACCAATACATGACAACGCATTGTGGAAAGACGACATTGCAAATTTGTTTGCAATTATACCAATTAGTTGGGTTGAAATTAAATTAAATGGGATTTAATTTTATTTCTCTTTTTGGTCACTTGCACGTGTATATACGATGTACACGTATGCTCTACGTATTTGTACGTTATACGTATTTTACTGTTTGGTAACCTCTTTTAACTCTTGTAATAATAATAATGGTTATTATTATTTTTAACACCTTTGTTAGTGCTATTTTTTAAATAGCATTTTTGTATTGTAAAATGTTAGTGCTAATTATAAATTGTGAGTGCTATTGTTAGATAGCATTTATAATTGTTAGTGCTAAATTTAAATGGCATTTATTTATGATAAATTGTGAGTGCTATTGTTAGATAGCATTTATATTTGTTAGTGCTAATTTTAAATGACATTTATTTATGATAAATTGTGAGTGCTATTTTTAGATAGCATTTATAATTGTTAGTGCTATTTTTAAATAGCATTTTTGTATCATAAGATGTGAGTGCTATTTATAAATTGTGAGTGCTATTGTTAGTGCTATTTTTATATGGCATTTATTTATCATAAATTGTGAGTGCTATTTTTAGAAAGCATTTATTATATGTTAGTGCTATTTTATAATACAATTTATTGGAAGGTGTTTTTGGCTATAAAAGGATGGCAAGAGTTTTGAGGTTGGGGTTAACACATTTGTAGAGTGAGCAGATTTTTGAGAGCTTTGAGAGAAGAACACAAACACTCTCTATATTCTCATAATTTTGAGTGACCAAAATATACCAAGTTCGGAATATTGATTCCGTAAATTGGTTTGGAATATTGATTCCGCATATTGCTAGCACAATTGTTGTGGAATTATTAGTCGTCTCCCGTTCGTCAATTGGTGGTGTGTCTGAACTAGAGGCCCGACACTTGTGGGGCTGAGATCGAAGAACATCGAACCGACACCTCCGTTTCAAGCACGCTACAAGAGGTAGTGAATTTACTCCCTTTGGTGCTTTGTGATTTTTCGATTGAAATGCACGAAGTACGCCTCTGGAGATACATGTATGGGTTGTTATTTATTTCCGCTGCGTTTACTATTTTTTATTTGCCCGTACGTGTTACGTGGATCCCAACAGTGGTATCAGAGCCAATCCTTAGGCGTTTTCGTGCATTTAATTGATTTTTGTAATTTTTGCAATACTATGGCCAATATGTATTAACGAATTGTTCGTCTTACATGGCTAATGGAGGTTGATTATTTTATATGATAAATTAATCAACGTAGCAAAAATTGAGACTAAATCAATTTTGAATCGAAAATTTATGGCTATCTTATTTTACGTAAAAATTATGAATATGATTCAACGTAGAATTTTTATTGTGCCTTCCTAAGTTTTAAATTGTGAATTTATTACTTACGTGGAAGGGTGGTGATCATGGAAAAATCCCTAATCAATATGATTGATGTATATATGAATGTATGGTGATTATTTATATTTTTGGGGTTGTAATTATTAAATGGAGGCTGCGTACTCCTTTTATTATCATGTAATCTTTATTTTTAGCATAGTCAATTGTTGATGTAAATGCTACGAGGATTACGTGGAGGAGCCTTTTAAGCCGGCGAGCTCTTTGGGCCCGGTTCTTGAAGAGTTCAAGGAACCAAGAAGAAGTGAAGAGCGGCTCTCCATTATTAAAATATTAAAATGATTAAATGTGGTCTCATTGGCTCGAGACCCATTAAATCATAATTCCATGATCACCACGTAGGATAGATGTTTATGTGATTGACATCTATTTATTTATTATGTTTACGTGAGCATGTTAAACCGGTTAATGTGCAAAGTGAGACCTATAAACGACTCAAAATCTCCTTTAATATATATTAAGTCGTGACGGGTTTCGGACTCGTGGCCTTCCATCGTCGTGGTTTGATCCTATATTATAGTGGTTGATTGACCGGTTATGGATACATAGGGGTCAATTGTCATTTATAATTGTGGACCACTCCATTGAGCATATGATGTTGTGGGGTTGAGACCAAACGATTTCCAATAACTGTTAGGTGATGGGATCGTTTGTGTTTTCAATATTTACATGAGACGATGGGTAAGACTTAACTACGATTATGAAGTCAATAACTGTCAGGTGAGACTTTCATGATCTAGAGGCCAAAGTTATGATTGGGACTCGCATATGATGCGTTGAATAAGTTGATTCACTCACTAAGTTTATAGAACACCAATAACTGTTAGGTGAGGTGGACTATGAGCTCGTGGGACTCCAATCCCCGCTAGTAATCTTTACCCAACAAAGATTACCGTTTCTCATTTTAAGGAGTATGGGATCCGTGTATAAATTTAGTGGGAGGATCTATTTCATTTAAAGGCCAAAATGAAATAGTTATTTTGAAAGACAACGGCTAACAATTTATTTTCTGCACAGATATAAATTACTCTGAAAAATGGTGAATACAAACCCGCTCGCTTCAATACTCGACAAGAATTGTTTGACTGGTCCCAATTTCACTGACTGGGTAAGAAATTTGAGAATTGTTCTCAATTCTGAAAAACTCGGGTATGTGCTTGATGAAAATATGCCAGTCTCTTTTCCTGAGGGTGGGACCCAAGAGGAACGTATCACTTATGATAAGTGGCATGACGATGACTTAAAAGTTAGGTCATATATGCTTGCTTCAATGAACAATGATTTTCAGAAAAAATATGAAGCAATGGTAGATGCTAGGTCGATCATATTGCATCTAAAGGAATTCTTTGATGAGAATGGTCGAACCTCAAGATATGAGATATCTAAAGCATTGTACCGCATGAGGATGGCTGAGAAATCATCGGTTAATGATCATGTCTTGAAAATGATCTGGCACATAGAAGAATTGGCTAGGCTAAATCTTGTCATGGACAATGACTTAGCTGTGGATTTGATCCTCCAATCCTTACCTGATTCCTTCTCTAGTTTTGTTCAAAACTTCCACATGCATAAAATGGAAAAAAAACTCTTGCTGAGTTACATAGCATGCTGGTAATTTATGAGAAGGAAATGCACAATACAAGACCAAACATTGTGGCTTTGGCTTCTTCTTCAAATAGTAAGACTATTTTGAATAAAAAGAAATGGAAGAAGCCTGTGAAAGCTGTTGTGCAATCAAAACCCAAGATTGAAAAATGGAAATGTCATTATTGCAGTGTCATGGGGCACTGGAGGAGGAACTGTAAGAAGTACCTCGCAAGCTTGAAGGTCAAGCCAAAGAACCAACCTTGTGAAGGTATGGTGTCTATGATTATTGAAACTAATCTTATGGTTAGTGCTGAGTCCAGCTTATGGATTCTAGATTCTGCTGCAACGTCACATATTTGTATGTCTTTGCAGAATCTGGAAATAAGCAGGATGCTGGGGCAAAATGAGATTGTCCTTACATTTGCAAATGGGGCAAAAGTTGCTGCATTAGCTATAGGAACTTTTCGTTTATGTTTGCCTTCAGAACATGTTTTGGTTTTAAAGAACTGTTTGCATTATAAGAATGCTATACAAAACATCATTTCTATACCTCGTATGGGCAAAGAAAATTATGAATTTTCTTTTGCTGATGATGTATGTTCTATTTATTATAATAGAATGTGTGTTGGTTCTGGATTATTAATGAATAATCTCTATACCATTACAATGTCCGGTAATACGATTACCAATAAGCAAAATAATCATGATGTAAATGCCATAACCAATAAACGCCCTAGAGATACTCCAAATCCAAAGTATGTTTGGCATCTCCGATTAGGTCATATTGGAGAAGATAGGATTAACAAGTTGAGTAATGATGGATATATCGATCCAATTGGTTTTGAACCATACTCGATTTGTAATGCTTGTCTTCTAGGAAAAATGACCAAAGCGCCATTTGTAGGACATAGTGCGCGAGCTGCTGACATACTAGGATTGATACATACAGATGTATGTGGACCAATTAATGAAACTGCTAGGGGTGGTTATTCTTACTTCATTACCTTTACCGATGATTGTTCACGGTATGACTATTTGTACTTAATGAAGTATAAATCTGAATCCTTTGAAAAGTTCAAGGAATTTAGGTATGAAGTTGAGAAACAAACAGGAAAAAGTATTAAGGGTCTTCGATCTGATCGAGGAGGTGAATACCTTAGTACTGAATTCTTGGATTATCTTAAAGATAATGGCATTTTATCACAATGGACACCTCCTGCAACTCCAGAGCATAATGGTGTATCTGAAAGAAGAAATCGTACTTTATTAGATATGGTGCGATCTATGATCAGCTACACCGATTTGCCTATGTCCCTTTGGGGATATGCCCTTGAGACAGCTGCATATTTACTGAATAGAGTGCCATCCAAATCTGTTCCAACTACGCCTTATGAGATATGGCATAGTAGGAAACCAAGTCTTAATCATATCAAGATTTGGAGTTGTCCAGCTTTTGTCAAGAAGCTGAGAACAGAAAAATTGGAGGCAAGGTCTGAACATGGTCGCTTCATTGGATATCCAAAAAAAACTCTTGGATATTATTTCTATTTTCACTCTGACCAAAAAGTTTCGGTCAGTAGGCACGCTTCTTTTCTGGAGAATCAGTTCGTTCAGGAAGGTGGTGCTGGGCGGAAAATAGTCTTACAAGAAGATAATAATGAAGTATCAAATAACCAAGTTCAGACACCGATCTCTGATTCAGTGGGAGCTTCTGATACACAACCTCTTAGGAAAAGTGCGAGAACGTCTCGTATACCTATTCGCTATGGACACTCGGTTGAAAATATTGAGTCACTATTCATTATGAATGATAGTAATCAATTGAGTGATCCAAGCACCTATGAGGAGGCGATGTTGGACATCGATTCTGGTAAATGGCTAGAAGCCATGCAAACCGAAATGGATTCAATGTATTCCAACGATGTTTGGACTCTAGTTGATCTGCCTGATGGTATTGTACCAATTGGCTGTAAATGGATCTTCAAGAGGAAGATAAACGCTGATGGTCAGGTTGGAACTTACAAAGCACGACTGGTGGCGAAAGGGTATCGTCAAAAAGAAGGGATCGATTATGACGAAACTTTCTCACCTGTAGCCATGCTGAAATCTATTCGGATTATGTTGGCTATAGCTGCGCACCTTGATTATGAGATATTCCAAATGGATGTCAAAACGGCTTTTCTAAATGGTTTCCTCGAGGAGGATATCTATATGGAACAACCACGGGGTTTTGAATCTTGTGGTGAAAGTCGAAAGGTGTGTAAGCTTATGAGATCCATTTATGGACTCAAACAAGCATCCAGAAGTTGGAACATCCGTTTTGATGAAGTAATCAAATCGTTTGGCTTCATTAAAAATCCGGATGAATCATGTGTATATAAGAAGGTCAGCGGAAGCGCAATTGCGTTTCTAGTTTTGTACGTCGATGATATACTCTTGATCGGGAATGATGTACCGATGATATCATCGATCAAACTATTCTTGTCACAGAAATTCTCCATGAAAGATTTAGGAGAGGCAACCTATATTTTAGGTATCAAGATCTATAGAGATAGATCGAGACGATTGATTGGCCTCTCACAATCTACGTACATAGATAAAGTGTTAACACGGTTTAACATGCAATGTTCCAAAAGAGGATTATTGCCTTTTAGGCATGGAATCCGTCTTTCCAAGGAGATGTGTCCCAACACTCCTGAAGAAAGACAGCGGATGGCAAATATACCTTACGCATCCGCTGTTGGAAGCATAATGTATGCTATGCTATGTACGCGACTTGATATCGCTGTTGACACCTGATTTTTTTTACCATTTATTATTGTGATTTTTATTCTTTAAAATTAATTAAAAATATCAAAAAAGGTCATAAAATCACAAAATCAACTTTGGAAGCCTTGGTTTAACCTTAGGAACCAATTTTGAACAAAAAATATTTTTCGGTATTTTTAATATTTTTCGAGTTTATTTAATTATAAAAATACCCAAAAAATCAGAAAAATACCATTCGTGGTCAGAAAAATACCCAAAAATATTCGATAATTTTGTTTTAATTTCCTCTTCAAGTGTGTCACTTTAAATCTCAAAAATTCGGCTCGGGTCACTATGTTCCTTCACAAACATAAACCCGAACCGAGCCTAAAAAAAAAAAAAAATCATTTTCGAGTCTTTTAGTTTTCAATTCTCACTTTTTATAAGCTATGACATTGGATTCTAAAGTCTTAAAGTGCAATTAGATCAATTTGCCCTCCAATTTAATCAATTTTTACCAAAAGGGCTTAATTGCACATTTTTCTTTCAATTAGTCCCCGGTTTCACGGATGTATACGTATGCTCTACGTATTTATACATCATATGTATTTATACATTATGCATATTTGTATTGTTTGGTAACCTCTTTAACTCTTGTAATAATAATAATGGTTATTATTTTTAACACCTTTGTTAGTGCCTTTTTTAGCATTTTTGTATTGTGAGTGCTATTTTTAAATAGCATTTTTTGTATTATAAATTGTGAGTGCTATTGTTAGTGCTATTTTTAAATGACATTTATTTATCATAAATTGTGAGTGCTATTGTTAGTGCTATTTTTAAATGGCATTTATTTATCATAAATTGTGAGTGCTATTATTAGATGGAATTTATAATTGTTAGTGCTATTTTTAAATAGAATTTTTGTATTATAAATTGTGAGTGCTATTGTTAGTGCTATTTTTAAATAGCATTTTTGTATTATAAATTGTGAGTGCTATTGTTAGTGCTATTTTTAAATGTCATTTATTTGTGAGTGCTATTATTAGATAGAATTTATAATTGTTAGTGCTATTTTTAAATAGAATTTTTGTATTATAAATTGTGAGTGCTATTGTTAGTGCTATTTTTAAATAGCATTTTTGTATTATAAATTGTGAGTGCTATTGTTAGTGCTATTTTTAAATGTCATTTATTTGTGAGTGCTATTTTTAGATAGAATTTATAATTGTTAGTGCTATTTTTAAATACAATTTATTGGAAGGTATTTTTGGCTATAAAAGGATGGCAAGAGTTTTGAGGTTGAAGGGGAGAGACATTTTGTAGAGTGTGCAAATTTTTGAGAGCTTAGAGAGAAGAACACAAACACTCTCTATATTCTCATAATCTTGAGCGAGCAAAATATACTAAGTTCGGAATATTGATTCCGCATATTGCTAGCACAATTGTTGTGGAGTTATTAGTCGTCTCCCCGTTCGTCAATTGGTGGTGCGTCCGAACTAGATGCCTAACACTTGTGGAGGCTGAGATCGAAGAACATCGAACCGACACCTCCGTTCAAGCACGCTACGAGAGGTAATCTATTTACTCCCTTTGAGACTTTGTGATTTTTTTCGATTGAAATGCACGAAGTACGCCTCTGGAGATACATGTGTGGGTTGTTATTTATTTCCGCTACGTGTTACGTGGATCCCAACAGTGGTATCAGAGCCAATCCTTAGGTGTTTTCGTGCATTTAATTGATTTTTTGCAATTTTTGCAATACTATGGCCAATATGTATTAACGAATTGTTCGTCTTACATGGCTAATGGAGATTGATTATTTTATATGATAAATTAATCAACGTAGCAAAAATTGAGACTAAATCAATTTTGAATCGAAAATTTATGGCTATCTTATTTTACGTAAAAATTCTGAATATGATTCAACGTAGAATTTTTATTGTGCCTTCCTAAGTTTTAAATTGTGAATTTATTACTTACGTGAAAGGGTGGTGATCATGGAAAAATCCCTAATCAATGTGATTGATGTATATATGAATGTATGATGATTATTTATATATTTGGGGTTGTAATTATTAAATGGAGGCTGCGTACTCCTTTTATTTTTCATGTAATCTTTATTTTTAGCATAGTCAATTGTTGATGTAAATGCTACGAGGATTACGTGGAGGAGCCTTTTAAGTCGGCGAGCTCTTTGGGGCCCAATTCTTGAAGAGTTCAAGAAACCAAGAAGAAGCGAAGAGCGGCTCTCCGTTATTAAAATATTAAAATGATTATATGTGGTCTCATTGGCTCGAGACCCATTAAATCATAATTCCATGATCACCACGTAGGATAGATATTTATGTGATTGACATCTATTTATTTATTATGATTACGTGAGCATGTTAAACTGGTTAATGTGCAAAGTCAGACTTACCTCACCCAAAATTGTGCCTGCATGAAATCCTAGTTAGGAAAATCACTCGCATTAGGTACCGAAAGGGCGTTGGTAACGACACCAGCGTAACCAAGTCCCCGAACCCAAAATCTCTGGTTCCGTAGAACTGATCGATCTCTCCCAATCGATCGGTAAGGTTTCCGGTCTACCCTCCAAGAAAGACCGGTGGCGACTCCAAATGCATGCACAATTTGCACATGCCACCACGACCACACTGAAGGTCGAAAGCGATCGACTCTTATCGTCGAAGAATACTCCCGCCGCGATTTGGTATGGGCCTGGGAGGGCTCGCGCCGATCCAAGACCCGTGATCGGTAATCCATTAGCCGCGTCCGCTTCCGGACGGGTCGCGACAGCTGGCGACTCCGCTGGGGACTTGTTCTAGAAACTATGGTTCTAGACCTCAAGTGGACTTAGGCCGTAATAAAAATTGAGTGATTTTTCTAACCCTACAGGCGCTCTTGAAGGTGAGGTAAGTCCGCTCACGATAGGTGTTATATGTTTTTGCAGATTGGAGTAATAAGGGGTGTAGTCTGTGATTAACTTTATTTTACGCAGGTGTGGCGTAGGAATGTATGTTGTGTGGATGATTTGAAGTGCTGATTGATAAATTGTTGTGCATGACTTGCATTGTGATGATCACGACACATGGACACACACAACCGCGCCTAAAACCCCAGGCGCCGCCTTTAGGAACACAATAGAAGGAATTGAAAATGGAATCTCCGTGAGGAAAAACACGGGGTAATCCACTTCTCAATTCCGCTCGCTTCGAACTATGGATTGAGTCCCAATGCAACGATAGTTGTGCAATGGAATCGGCTCTTTCTAGAACTCGAGGTGGGAACCTTAACCTTAGGTGCCAAACCCTCTGATTTTTAGAAGTTCACCATCACTTGTCTCATGCGCATGTCTTTGGGCGGTTGGTACACCTAAAATCGCACATAAGTCGACGAGTTGGGTTGGTAAGACTCTCTATCCCTCAAAACTATTACAGTTCATATAAATATAGGCATTTCATTCATTGCATTCTGGTGATTAGATTAAATGCCATTTCAAGGATAGATGCATGTGTTTTTCCCAAACGTCCTTGATAGAAGACGAGGAGGATGATATCCCATGGCGAACACCGAGTGAGCAACAAAGGAGCCTACTATGGACATTATTGAGATATCGTCCAATGAAGATGACGAGTTGGGGCAAGTGATCCGGAAGTCACAGATCGAACTTGGGGCATCCTTAAACGTTAGGATCACATTCCTTGGTTTCATTTTCCATTACTAGTCCTCTTGTATAGGGTTTATTTTTATCGAGGCTTTCTCTATCTCACCCCTTAGAGTGATTGTATTAGGGATCTATTGGTGTATACATTTAGATGGAACTCGGTTGTATTTCTTTTGACGGGTCATGGGAATGTGATAGTGGCATTTTCTCTAATCATCCGAATACTCCCAAGTCAAGTTTATAATTCCTTTAGAGGAAACTAAAGTTGAAAATCTTACACGACCTTTTTGGTCGTACAGGGTAATCCAACCCCAATTTCGCTAGAAGGAATTATACACTTGAATTGGTCCATGCATGTCATACGTCACTAAGTAATCCACGATAATTGATCAAGAGTATTGACGTTATTTCGAATTTAATGACGAGATAGATGTCCAAATTGCTCTCGTTCTTAACAAAACGGCCTTGATTTGGATGCCGTATCTTCAATTAAATTTAAAAACACGTCGTTATGCCTTGCATTTTTGACTAATTCGCTCTTCTGAATATTGGTCAAAAGCAATTATCGTGAATTACATTCCTTTCAATAGTATGCTTTCTTTCGAGGAATATTGATAAAAACTTTTCGCACAAGATTAAAACCCTTGTAAAAGTTCTTGTCATTATTAATTACGAGCAAGCATAAGATTGAAAGGGGTCTATGCTTTCTTTTTCAGATTATTCCTTTTGACTCGGTCTTTTCATTTGCAGGTGAAAAACAAGTAGCATAAAGAAATCTTTTCTTGGATAAGTCTGAGGCTATTCTTTCATCTGACCATGAGTGAGTTAGAAAATCAGAACACATCTACTCGACTTATTATGGATCGGCTCATCCAAGTCTAAGATGTCCGGATGCTCGAAGAAATGGATCATATAAAAGCTAAAACAAACACAGGGGCTTTCATTCATTCTTGCCCAAACCAGATCATACAATTCATTGGGGTGGAAAAGTAAAGCAGAAGTGAGCCCTAATCAACGACACAAAGGAGCCCAGCTGGCCCTCCAGGTTATGGATGCTTTGTTTATACGCACCACTCCGCGTATCATGGTCCGCAAGCCTGAGGTGGAGGCGTTTGCGTTCATCATTGACTGCAACAACCTGAGTCTCGTGATCTTCGGCGACTGCTTCCAAGTCCCGAACAAGTCCATTCTCACGAGTTATATCCTCGTTTATGCCGTTGAGCCTTTCTTCCAGCCACTCGCTCCGATTCCTTAGCAGGGCATTACGTCGATCGCGCTCATAGGTAGCCAGAGATAGAGCTAAGTCCTCCACCAGATTCCTCCTCTCGCGTAGCAATGTCGAAACCCGCTCTTTGGCGAACTCAACAGCCTTTTTGTGACTATCGGCCAGGTAGTCAGCCAACGCTAGGCGGTCGGACTGATCCTCATAACGGGCTCGCAAGACACGAGCCACGGTAACTCCCCGATGAGCAGCGCGGTAGACCTCCAAGGAGTTCGTAAAGAGCGTTGGAAAAATATTGTATTCCCTCCCCAACGCGGTACCCTCGAGGGAGGTGATGTCCAGGTCCCCGAACATGACTCTGATCTCATCCTCGGTTTCGGGATGATCGGCTATGTGAGCGTAGCCTCGACCCAAGAGGTTATAGAACTCTTTCCATCGAGTCAAAGCTTCGGCTGAGAAAGTGTGAACTTGGGAAGAAGCCATTTTCGACGGAGATGTGTGTAGTGGAGCGATTAGAGGATGGAAGCAAATTATATGAGAGCGTTAATCTCCCAAACACCAACTCCGCATTTTATAGCGTCTCGAGAGTGGAGAAAAGTTGCAGCAATAATGCTTGTGGAGCCGGGTTAATTAATGTAAAGCGAGGGCTGCTCCTCCCGTGAATCATCAGACATGTCCTGATCCGCAATTTCAGGCCTGACAAATTCGGTCTCGCCATTATTAAAGCTGGGAGGGAGGCGAGCGCAACTATCGAAGAAGCCGCGAAAGGATTGTGTTGTTCCATCACGCATGAAGCTGGGCGGCGAGTGAACAGCTCTGCCACTTAAAAAGAGAAGACAGTGCTGAACAGGCATGACTATTGAGGAAAAGTGAAAGGCGAGCGCAACTATCGAAGAAGCCGCGAAAGGATTGTGTTGTTCCATCACGCATGAAGCTGGGCGGCGAGTGAACAGCTCTGCCACTTAAAAAGAGAAGACAGTGCTGAACAGGCATGACTATTGAGGAAAAGTGAAAGGCGAGCGCAACTATCGAAGAAGCCGCGAAAGGATTGTGTTGTTCCATCACGCATAAAGCTGGGCGGCGAGTGAACAGTTCTGCCACTTAAAAAGAGAAGACAGTGCTGAACAGGCATGACTATCGAGGAAAAGTGAAAGGCGAGCGCTACTATCGAAGAAGCCGCGGAAGGATTTGGTTACCCCTTCGTGTCGGAAAGCTGAGCAGGAGGTAAACAGTTCCGTCGTTTCAAAAACAGAACGCTGAACAGACCTAGCTTTCGAGGAAAAGGAGGCAACAAATCGAAAGAGCAAGTATACAAAAGAGAACAGAGAACCCCGAGTGACGAGTTCGTTGAAAGACCTCAAATTCTCTAGAATCAGATTCGACATCGAAGCCATGGAACTCAACATCGCCGGTGACGAACATCAAGATCGCAGTGGTGACGACGGCAGTGGCCACGACGCTCAACCCCGGAAAAGAAAAAGTCGCCAGCGCTACGCTCGGAAAGAAATCCAGGAGCTTGAAGCTTTCTTCGATGAATGCCCTTGCCCAAACGAGGAACAAAAGATTGAATTGGGCCAGAAGCTGGGAATGAATCCTATGAGAATCCATTTTTGGTTTCAGAATAGACGTTTCAGATTAGGTGTCCAACACAGGCGTAAGGAGATCACGGCCCTAAAAGAGCAGAACCAAAACCTTCAAATGGAAAACATGTGGTATGAGAAAATTCTCAGTACTATTACCTGCCCTGACTGCGGTGGCCCTACCACCCTCAGTAAATTGTTCCCCAGTAAGCCTTCTACGAAGATGGAAGGTGCTCATTTATCCCCCTGCTCCCTTGAGCCATCTCCGGTACAATCAGATCCTGCTAATGGCGCGCATGAGCAGATCGATCCTACAGAAATTATACCAGTGTCTTCGGAGGAAGAAGATACGTGTCGTTATGATCGGAGTCACCTCATCGAAGCCCATGAATCTCCTCCACAACAGCTTCCGGTAAGATCAGATACGGTTCAAGAGGAGTTAGAGGTTAGTCGGCAGGCTATCTACGCCACTCTGGACGACGAGAAGAAGAAATTCACTTGGCCCCCGGAGCTTCATCTCAAGTTCTTGGACGCAGTTCGACAGATAGGACTCGACTTCATAGGTCCGACAAGCATACTTAGGGTCATGAACGTACCGGGACTTACCAAGCAATTAGTCGCGAATCACCTTGGTTGCTACAGAAGGGCGTTAGGACAGCGTTATGCAGAACTGAATCCGAGCAATAGACTCGGCTGCGAACCCAGCACCCTTATGACAAATGAGGCCCGGTCGAATCTGGACGACTATTGGGGATTTGATCAGGATATCCTCGCGAGTCATTTCAATATTCCTCAAGAACACGCATCACAAGTGCAACGAGTAAGCACTCCTCCGTCCGAGCAGCAGCTAGTCAGTGTTCATCCTGTCGCAGATCAGCCCACCACGCCCAGTGCTCAAGGGTTTGCCCAATCAGAGCATATGGCTTCAGATGATCTAATGGGAGAAAGCTTGGAGCACTCTTATTTCCCTAATCCCCAAGTGGGAGATGCTTGTGGTAGTCAATCGATCAAATCTCCTCTTATAATCCCAGACAAAGATTGAGGTTCCAGTTCGAAGAACCCGTCGGGCGATGCAGCTCAACCTACACATCAATCGTTCGAGGGGTCGGGTGATTTCTTCGATGAAGGACTTGATACCTGGTTCGATCAGTTGGAAGCTATTAAAGGTTGGCAACCATGATCTGCACTTGGTAATGGCACACCTAAGCTGAGGCCAGACTGGTTAGTCATTGGACATGCCCCAAGAAAGAAGGGGATGTACGCGAGAAGGATGTATCTCCTATTGTAAAGTTCTCATCGGTGCATGCGTTTGTTTCTTCAATAGCTAGAGTTGATTCTGCATAATGTTTTTCGCAAACGTCATCTCGTGTGTATACGGTAATTCCTTGTTATTAAGTTCAAGGTAAAATCAGCCCCGACGCGTGAAGGCAGAATTGATAGCATGAGTTACTAGCAGAATGTGATCGAGCTCGAAAGTGAAAGATTACTAGCGGCCCCAAACGCAATGACCGCAAAATCAGGGGCAATCTTTAAGTTTCGAGCAACTACAAATCTATTTCTCACGAGGCATTCAGGTCAATCAAATATAAAGCGTCGGGCTGTGAGAATGATGCGTAGTCAATCTGTTGACACAGGCGAAAAAGGAGTCGCGTAGATCCGAAAGCAAAAACCTTTCTTGGCTAGTCAACAATGCAGAATGAAAGAGCATATATAAACAAACTCGCATTTATTTCATTCAGCAGGAAAGTTTACAAGTGGATCACTGAGGGGGAGCAGTAAACCCAAAATGAGTTCTGACAAGCATCACAAAAAAGCTTAACTGACTCTCCATGCTATCCATGCCTTGCTTACAACCCACACTCCGGGAATCGAGGTCTACAAGCTTGAAGAAAAGGAGACGACATTTCTCCTTAAGTTCGTTCACCTTGGTGTCATAGTACTCGAACTCAAGCTCTAAGTCATGAGCCAGCACCCTCCCGCGAGCTATATCCATGCTCAGGTCTTCAAGCCTTTCCTCCAACCAGGCACACTGGAACCTCAGCACGAAGTTGTGCTGGTCTTGCTCAAAGGCGGTGTCAAAAAGAGCCAGACGCTCCACCAAGTTGTCCCTCTCACGGACCAGCATCGAAACCTGGGCGTGGGCGTATTCAACAGCCCTTTTATGGTTATCGGCCGTCAGCATGGCCAACATCAGGGACTCAGTTCGGTCCTGATAACGGGCTCGCACGATACCAGCCAAAGTGACCTCCCGGCTAGCAACTTCGTAAGCCTGCATGAAATTGTTAAAGAGAGTTGGGAAGATCACAAACTCCCTTTGCAGTTTCGTACCTTCAATACACGCAGTATCCAGGGCCGGAATCAGAGTACGAACTTCAACCTCAGCTTCAGGATGATTGTTTATGTAGCCATAACCCCTACCCAAGAGGTGGTAAAATCTCTCCCATTGGGTCGAAGCTTCAGGTAAGGCAACAGGCATAGAGGAGGAATCCATATGCGATGGAATGACAGAGAAGTGAGTGAGAATGTGAAGAGTGTTTGAGAGGCTGAGTCTGATAAGGCTAAAGTGTTAATCTTCTTGAAATCAATCTATCACCTTATAAATGCTCGAGTACAGGGAGAAGTGGTAATAATATTTTATGTGCAGTAGAGCCAAGCGGGTTTCGTTAATGCATCCCCGATGAGTCACGAATCCACCACCGTCCTGTGATCTCGGGTTTTACGAAACATAATGGCGCCGAAAGGTGGGCAGGCTTGTTACTCTAGAGACTGGGCCAGGGGGACAAGCGTAGTGCTCGACAAAGCGAAATCAACGCAAGAGATCTTCAGGCTCCGTTCACGTAGAAAAGAGCAAAAAAGGACAAAGTGGGAATTACGAAGCCTTGAGAAAAACGCTCGTCAAGTAGCCATCACAAAAGGACGAAGTGGGAATCTCGAAACATTGAGAAGAGCGCTCGTCGGGTAGCCATCACCTTTGATCGAAGAACGGTGATCCGGCTCCTTTAACCTCTCAGAATTTGCAGAGAAAGTGAAGATCCAAGGAGGAACAAAGAAAGCTGAGTTAACGGAAAATCAAACAGTGATATCCCGGTCAAAATGTTCAAGGGATTCTGTCATTTACTGGAAGCGCCAGACTTGGAGGTCTCCGAGCTTGAGCTGCTGGAAGAGTTTGAAGATCTCAGGACCGAACCTGACACGAGGGCCATGGAGACCGATCCTTCTAATGATGAAACCCGCGGCTTGGTTAACGAGAACAGTACCCGCGACGGTTATCAGCGTCAGAAAGGGGAATATCTCAAACGCAACACTTCAGGTCAAGTCCATAAACTCGAATTGTTTTTCAGGGAATACCCCTATCCGGACATGGAACAGAAAATCAAAATGGGCCAGGAGATAGGGTGGGAGCCTCGGAAGGTCAAGTGCTGGTTTGAAAACAAACGAACCCGGCTGAAGCAGCAACGCGATCGGCACGAGTTAGCGGTTGTAAGGGAGGAAAATGAAAAGCTTCGAATAAAAAACACTCAGTACAAAAAAGCTCTAAGCATCGCTATTTGCCTGGAGTGCGGTAACCCTGTTCCCACGGACGGAGTATTCACTGAAGAGCCAGATCTGGGGGTTTATAATGCTCATTTGTTGCAATGCCCTTCGCAACATCTTTCGGAACAGGAGGGTACCGCCGATGATCTACAAGAGGAAACTAGTGCTATAAGGTCAAAGTCGACGCCCATTGTGGAAGGGAACATGCGTCATGACAAGTCGGGTCCGCTCGATGATGAACTCACCATCATGACCAGCCGATCTGAGACCACTAAATCCCCTCCAGAGCAACCTCCAACACGACCAGATTCCGAGAAGAGTAACCGCCAAGTTGCTGACACCACTTCGGCTAGCAAGAAAATAAGATTTCGTTGGACCCCGGAGTTTCATAGCAAATTTGTTGATGCAGTTCAACAGTTGGGGATCAGTTTTGCTTGCCCATTGCGCATACTCGAAATCATGAACGTGCCGGGACTGACTAAAAATATGGTCAAGAATCACCTTTGGCGCTACAAGAAACTACTGAGAGATGGACGAGCGTCGCTAGACCAAGATAGAGGCGGTTCAACACGACCAGATTCCACGAAGAGTAGCCGCCGAGTTGCCAACCCTACTTCGGCTAGCAAGAAAACAAGGTTTTATTGGACCTCGGAGCTTCATAGCAAATTTGTTGATGCAGTTCAACAGTTAGGGATCAGTTTGGCTCGCCCATCGCGCATACTCAAGATCATGAACATGCCGGAATTGGATAGAAATAAAGTCAGGAACCACCTTTGGTGCTACAAAAGACTACTGAGAGATGGACGAGTGGCGCTAGACCAAGAGAGAGGCAGTTCAAGTTTAAACGATGAGCATGGCTGTGATCGCAATCCTCATGAAGCAGGAAGCATCCAATCACCTCTTAACACCGATGGGACTGACAATTACACGGTCGATTGTTCAGGCATCAATCAGAGTACTCCCATGGGTTATCCCAGTACTCCTCAGGAGTATGTACCGCAATTTCAGCAAATCGGGACTCCCCAGTCTGAGCACCGACTGGCCGTTAATACTAGTCCTACAGCGGATCTAACACTGGCAGGAGATGCACATACAATCTTGCGAGACGATTACGGAGATTCTGGCTCGAAGAATCGGGTGGTCCATGACGAAAATGGCAAAAAGATTCCTTCTCCAGTAGTCGACAATACTCAACCTGAGTGTCAGTCGCTCAATGGTTCAGACGATCTCCTTGAAAACATCTATTCTTGGTTCGATCGGCTGAATTCCCCCCTGAGTTACCCTGGTACTCCCCAAGAGTATGTACAACAATTTCAGCAGGTATGGACTCCCCAATTTGAGCACCAACCGATCGTTAGTGTTATTCCTACGGCGAATCCAGCATCGGGTACAAACCTACTGGACAACGATGAAAATACCAACTCGAGAAGTGAGGTTGTTCATGTCGAAAGTAGTGTGAGGAACCCATCGCCAACGGTTGAGGATGCCCGACTTGGGCGTCAATGGCTTGAAATTTCAAGCGAGTCCCTCAGTGAGCAACTCGGCGTGTGGATCACGCATAAACTGAGAAACCAGGTTGTTCATGCCGAAAATGGGAGAAGTCCGTCACCAGCAATTAAGGATGCTCAACTTGGACGACTCGAGCGGTCGGACGATCTCCTGAATGAGCAACTCAGCCTATGGGTCAAGCATTTTGGAACAAGTGCATCTTCGCAGTCGTGACCGGTACCGGCGACCGGACATCTGGTTCGAAGCTCGTGTGCTAAATCATTAGAAGGCTCAGGAGAGTGAGAGGTGAATACATCGAATGAATGTGTTACGGATTTCGTTGTAAAGTTCCCGCGGGAACATTGTAATTAACGCTGAAAACTAACCGCTCTGAGTGTCAACATTACCCTTTGAACGTCTTCGAGCCAAGGGCCATGGATTAATCACTTAATCCGTGGAGCAAATTCCATGAACGATGACTATCACCCGCGGAGCATAATGGGATCTACCCCCATTCAGCACGAAATACGTTTGGTCACGAAGCCTCCCATTTGGTAAAACGATGTATCGTTCCTAAACGATCTTCAACCGAATACCAAAGTAATGTCTCATTTCTTTCCCTTCTCAGGTGTTAAACGTGGATAAATCACCCAAGGAGCCATCTGTTCAAATAACAAAACAGACGTTGCCCAACCGGGGGCAGCTGAACCATTGATATTGCAAATATTCCAAGCATGGATAAGCGGATTTGATAGACGTGGTTCATATCAATACGCGACGTCAGAACGGGATGAGAACCAAGAGTAAAGTTGTATTGTCCCAATTTGTCTTCAATTTGGGAATATGAGTTAACACTTGCTATTTATCCTTGATAGAGACTCACCATCAAGGAGGACAAATTTTGACAACCTGTGTGCACTCGCAGGGGCACACGACCGAGGGTAAGATGTATCGTTCTAATTTTTTGAAAAATTCATGAACGAACAATAACATGTTTCTTCCGCATTTTCAGGGATCTCCAGCCGCGGGGGACAGGTAAGTATCCCTTTCCCCAATCCATTGAAAATGTTGAATAAAAAATAGAGAAGAAAAGAAAAGCTTTTAGAATCTGATGTCTAGAAAAGACATAGGATTCTAACTTCATTGGCATTCATGTTTTGAAACATGAGGTTATCTGAACATGCATTGGGCATCATAAAATCCCATTGACGGGTAAAATTTTTGGAGAAAACGAAAGAGATTTTTCCAATCAAAAGTTGTTCAAAACTTTCAAAAGGACGTTTTCTCAAAAGACGAGAGGCAAAGCCTAGTCCAAACACGTCCTATACACACTTAAGAGAGAAATGGAGCGGATAAGACAGCAGAATCTGGACCTACGGAAGTAGGGACCATTCGCAGCGATTACATGGGTTGGGACGACGGAGGCATTCGTTTCATATCCCCCAAACACTACAGGTGACCGTTGATAACCCCTTTGAACGGCGGTTTTCATTCTTAACCCTGTCAAGAACCACCCCACATCGGGGCAAAATGGAGGTGAGTCCAGCAGCATCAGGAGAAAATGGTTAGAAATTTTCTTGCTCGGACTAACATTAATCTTTGTGTGTTGTTTATATGGTAATCCAAGTGCCATAGGATGATGAGAAGCATTCATTTCTCTATCCCACACACCGAATCCTTTGCATAGCCAAGTTGAGCCTGCAGAATCATTTCATAAACCCGTTGGTGATCATTGCACATTCCAAGACGGATGCAGCATCACTTCAGAAACGAAGAAGTTCAAGACTTAGGGTTTGCAAAAGAATTCCTAAGTTAATGTTTAACCTTGTTAGACCTTTGATCATAGGTCTAACGCGATCCTATAAAGATGAGAAAAAGTGGGATTTCAAAAATGAATGAGAAAAATCCACGGCATCGAGAAAAAGCAAAGTGCCTGGTAAAAGCAAGGCCGATGCTCATGAAAGCTGTTTGCTTGATCCCCAGTGAAACTTGGATGAAAAAAAAAAAAAATTCTTAAAGGAGTCAAATAAAAAAAGCTGCTCCCCAAATGCTGCCAAGCACAGAACAAAGACATGGAGAGAGTCGGTCTCTGAATGCAACAAGGGACGCTCTCTAAAGAGCTGGTGCACACCCCAAAATCGGTTGTACACCTCAAAAACTAAAGATGCAGAAAGGAAAAGACAGGAGGTAAATCAGCAATGATCACCAATGTCAAACTCGTCATGAATTCTGGGCCAAAAACAAGCCTTTTTCGGTCCCCAATCCTACCAACATCATAACCCTGAAACAGTCTTCTCTGACTAAGACACTTGGGTTAACATACAGCTCAGCTCGAAGAAGTACGAGCAAGACTATTTCTTTCTCATTTTGCAGGGTTCTTGACTTGTAAACCCGGAGCAGATGGTGAAAACTTTCATTCAATGACCTTGACTCAAAAGTGAGTCCCCCTTGAAGACCAATATCCAAGCCCAACATTACGGTCCCGTGGAAGACCTCCCGACCGATCAAAATGTATGCGCTGCGAATGAGCCTAAAACCTAGGCACGGGTTAGTAGGGAATCGAGTGTATCCCCTATAAAAAAACACGATCGCAAAACAGGTGAGAAGACCTCATTGTCGAGAAATATTCCAATTGATGTTTTGAACAAACTCTTTTTGGAATTTTCAAACTGTTGATCCATATTTTCCGTGCAAGGGATTTGTGATCACATTTGCATGTTGCAAGAATGCTTTGGATAACCCCCAGCATCAAAATGCACATTTCATGATTAAAACTTAAATCATACGGTTTTGTCAAAATGGACAGCCGTGGTCTTCCCAAAGATTACTAACGTTTTCTTGGTGAAGAAAAATCTTTCAGGCTCAAACTTATGCAGGATACTTGGAGAACCCAACTCCCAGAATGTCGCCTCAACAGACTCAAGTGAAGTTTTGTCAAAATAAAATCTTTCACTGCTTCAAAAAACTGAATTCCCGACAAACTTCGGGGTCTCAAAAAAAGGGGAAGAAAAATCCTTTTAAAAGAAAAAGTCCTATCAGACGTGGAGAACCCTCGTCCCAGGACCCATTTTCAAAATATCAAACAGTCTCATCGGACGTGGAGAACCCTCGTCATGAGACCCCTTTTCAAACATGGTAGATACCGCCTGAAGGGTCAACACAAGGTAGAAACCGCCTGAAGGGTCAACTCATGGTAGATACCGCCTGAAGGGTCAAATCAAAGGTAGATACCGCCTGAATGGTCAAAATCAAAGGTAGATACCGCTTGAAGGGTCAACACAAGGTAGATACCGCCTGAAGGGTCAACACATGGTAGATACCGCCTGAAGGGTCAACACAAGGTAGAAACCGCATGAAGGGTCAAATCAAAGGTAGAAACCGCCTGAAGGGTCAACTCAAGGTAGAAACCGCCTGAATGGTCAAACCAAGGTAGAAACCGCCTGAGGGATCACATTAATGGTAGAAACCGCCTGAGGGATCACATTAATGGTAGAAACCGCCTGAAGGGTCACATATGGTAGAAACCGCATAAGGGTCCACTCATTGATAAATATCGCAGTAAGGATCAACACAAAGGTCTGATCCACCATACGGATCAAAATTCTTGGCAAATCCCAAAGCGTGGGATACGCCTTCCTTAGGTTCCTACAAGTTAGGAATCCCATCATGGTATGACCTACCATACAGGTCAGAGCTTAATCTCCCTGGGATATTCTGAATGACGAGTCCTAGGCATCTTCTTGAAAGTCGTCGCAACCGGCAGCATCCGACAGGTGAGCTTCAGGTAAGCCTCTCTCACTTCGGCCCATGTTCAAATTGTTAGAGCAAACCGGAGATTGATTTGAGCTTTTATCAATAGGCTTAAGGATCCGATGTCATAACATTTCTTCTCTTATTTTCCCAGTTGAGTCGGTTAGGAATCAGGTGCCACCTTATCTTTGAGAGAAACCTCTAACGAGATTCCTTTCAAAGAGGGGCAGCTGTTGACACCTGATTTTTTTTACCATTTATTATTGTGATTTTTATTCTTTAAAATTAATTAAAAATATCAAAAAAGGTCATAAAATCACAAAATCAACTTTGGAAGCCTTGGTTTAACCTTAGGAACCAATTTTGAACAAAAAATATTTTTCGGTATTTTTAATATTTTTCGAGTTTATTTAATTATAAAAATACCCAAAAAATCAGAAAAATACCATTCGTGGTCAGAAAAATACCCAAAAATATTCGATAATTTTGTTTTAATTTCCTCTTCAAGTGTGTCACTTTAAATCTCAAAAATTCGGCTCGGGTCACTATGTTCCTTCACAAACATAAACCCGAACCGAGCCTAAAAAAAAAAAAAAATCATTTTCGAGTCTTTTAGTTTTCAATTCTCACTTTTTATAAGCTATGACATTGGATTCTAAAGTCTTAAAGTGCAATTAGGTCAATTTGCCCTCCAATTTAATCAATTTTTACCAAAAGGGCTTAATTGCACATTTTTCTTTCAATTAGTCCCCGGTTTCACGGATGTATACGTATGCTCTACGTATTTATACATCATACGTATTTATACATCATACGTATTTATACATTATGCATATTTGTATTGTTTGGTAACCTCTTTAACTCTTGTAATAATAATAATGGTTATTATTTTTAACACCTTTGTTAGTGCCTTTTTTAGCATTTTTGTATTGTGAGTGCTATTTTTAAATAGCATTTTTTGTATTATAAATTGTGAGTGCTATTGTTAGTGCTATTTTTAAATGACATTTATTTATCATAAATTGTGAGTGCTATTGTTAGTGCTATTTTTAAATGGCATTTATTTATCATAAATTGTGAGTGCTATTATTAGATAGAATTTATAATTGTTAGTGCTATTTTTAAATAGAATTTTTGTATTATAAATTGTGAGTGCTATTGTTAGTGCTATTTTTAAATATCATTTTTGTATTATAAATTGTGAGTGCTATTGTTAGTGCTATTTTTAAATGTCATTTATTTGTGAGTGCTATTATTAGATAGAATTTATAATTGTTAGTGCTATTTTTAAATAGAATTTTTGTATTATAAATTGTGAGTGCTATTGTTAGTGCTATTTTTAAATAGCATTTTTGTATTATAAATTGTGAGTGCTATTGTTAGTGCTATTTTTAAATGTCATTTATTTGTGAGTGCTATTTTTAGATAGAATTTATAATTGTTAGTGCTATTTTTAAATACAATTTATTGGAAGGTATTTTTGGCTATAAAAGGATGGCAAGAGTTTTGAGGTTGAAGGGGAGAGACATTTTGTAGAGTGTGCAAATTTTTGAGAGCTTAGAGAGAAGAACACAAACACTCTCTATATTCTCATAATCTTGAGCGAGCAAAATATACTAAGTTCGGAATATTGATTCCGCATATTGCTAGCACAATTGTTGTGGAGTTATTAGTCGTCTCCCCGTTCGTCAATTGGTGGTGCGTCCGAACTAGATGCCTAACACTTGTGGAGGCTGAGATCGAAGAACATCGAACCGACACCTCCGTTCAAGCACGCTACGAGAGGTAATCTATTTACTCCCTTTGAGACTTTGTGATTTTTTTCGATTGAAATGCACGAAGTACGCCTCTGGAGATACATGTGTGGGTTGTTATTTATTTCCGCTACGTGTTACGTGGATCCCAACAGTGGTATCAGAGCCAATCCTTAGGTGTTTTCGTGCATTTAATTGATTTTTTGCAATTTTTGCAATACTATGGCCAATATGTATTAACGAATTGTTCGTCTTACATGGCTAATGGAGATTGATTATTTTATATGATAAATTAATCAACGTAGCAAAAATTGAGACTAAATCAATTTTGAATCGAAAATTTATGGCTATCTTATTTTACGTAAAAATTCTGAATATGATTCAACGTAGAATTTTTATTGTGCCTTCCTAAGTTTTAAATTGTGAATTTATTACTTACGTGAAAGGGTGGTGATCATGGAAAAATCCCTAATCAATGTGATTGATGTATATATGAATGTATGATGATTATTTATATATTTGGGGTTG
This sequence comes from Rhodomyrtus psidioides, assembly GCA_021437785.1. Taxonomy (NCBI): domain Eukaryota; kingdom Viridiplantae; phylum Streptophyta; class Magnoliopsida; order Myrtales; family Myrtaceae; genus Rhodomyrtus; species Rhodomyrtus psidioides. The sequence continues at coordinate 2,332,530 of JAILYB010000074.1, read as the reverse complement.
TAATTATTAAATGGAGGCTGCGTACTCCTTTTATTTTTCATGTAATCTTTATTTTTAGCATAGTCAATTGTTGATGTAAATGCTACGAGGATTACGTGGAGGAGCCTTTTAAGTCGGCGAGCTCTTTGGGGCCCAATTCTTGAAGAGTTCAAGAAACCAAGAAGAAGCGAAGAGCGGCTCTCCGTTATTAAAATATTAAAATGATTATATGTGGTCTCATTGGCTCGAGACCCATTAAATCATAATTCCATGATCACCACGTAGGATAGATATTTATGTGATTGACATCTATTTATTTATTATGATTACGTGAGCATGTTAAACTGGTTAATGTGCAAAGTCAGACTTACCTCACCCAAAATTGTGCCTGCATGAAATCCTAGTTAGGAAAATCACTCGCATTAGGTACCGAAAGGGCGTTGGTAACGACACCAGCGTAACCAAGTCCCCGAACCCAAAATCTCTGGTTCCGTAGAACTGATCGATCTCTCCCAATCGATCGGTAAGGTTTCCGGTCTACCCTCCAAGAAAGACCGGTGGCGACTCCAAATGCATGCACAATTTGCACATGCCACCACGACCACACTGAAGGTCGAAAGCGATCGACTCTTATCGTCGAAGAATACTCCCGCCGCGATTTGGTATGGGCCTGGGAGGGCTCGCGCCGATCCAAGACCCGTGATCGGTAATCCATTAGCCGCGTCCGCTTCCGGACGGGTCGCGACAATCGCGCATGCTGTAAGTGTTACTAGCAGATATCAGTCTGATCCAGGGGAAGAGCACTGGATAGCAGTCAAGAATATCCTGAAGTACTTGCGAAGGACTAAGGATTTATTCTTGATATACGGAGAATGAGAGTTTAAAGTTGAAGCGTATACTGATTCTGATTTTCAATCAGATCCAAATGACTTTAAGTCTACATCTGGGTTTGTTTTTACACTCAATGGTGGTGCAGTTAGTTGGAAGAGTTCCAAACAAAGCACAACTGCTGATTCCACTACTGAGGCAGAGTATGTAGCTGCTTCTGAAGCAGCGAAGGAAGCTGTTTGGATGAAGAAGTTCATTTCTGAACTTGGAGTAGTTCCTTCCATTGAGCAGCCGATTACATTGTTTTGTGACAACAATGGGGCTATAGCTCAAGCTAAGGAACCACGGTCTCATCAGAAATCCAAGCACATTGAGAGACGCTTCCATCTCATCAGAGAAATAGTTGGGAGAGGTGATATCGCCTTGCAGAAAATTGCCTCAGCGGAAAACGTGGCAGACCCCTTTACTAAAGCAATACCTCAGTCTTTATTTGAAAGACACCTTGATAAAATGGGTTTGAGGTACCAAACTAGTTGGCTTTAGTGCAAGTGGGAGATTGTTAGAGATATGCCCTAAAGCAATTATGTAATAGTTACATATTGGGTATATCCGTTGCACTTCTGATTTCTTATCAGTGGCAAAGACGTATTTATTCATTTGTCCAACTATAAATGAATAAAATCCATAAGATCAGTTGCAACCGAACCTATTCTTAAGACGTTGAGAATATGTGTGACAGGTTTACGGTTAGACTGAATCTTTAAAACAGTTCCCGATCAATGGATTATTGAATGGATATCAATGATCCTGTTGAGGTCGGTATGTTCTTAACTTCATAATTAAGTATCAGATACTTAAGGGAATGACGAGTCACAAGTCATTAGGTATTGCGATATCCGAGTTAGAACATAGGTGCTTGTATCGGACAAGTTCACTGAACGTGACACGTATTGAATGATTAGCGACATGGAAGCTTTTTGCGTGGTCAATGTCTAATCGTTCATGCTTTGGTCTTGTGTAAATAATCCTTAGACCTGAGGTACAGTGTTGACTTGTGTGATAAATGGCTATGGTTCACAAGTGCGCATATTGGCGGGTCGTTGATTCGTCTCTGTACTTGATGGTCGTAGTTCAGGCACATACGAAGTCACATGTGTACGCAATATGGAATCTGTCTCCTTATTAATAAAGGTATGATGTCCTATGTGATCTAATTGTAACAATGCATTGAAATCCTCGGCCGGGGTTATGATTGAGAATGAAATGTTCATGTCTCATATAAATGCATGTCAAGTTAGATTTGTACATATGATCGAATTGGTGGCTTGACAAATATTCCATGGCCTTTGTTCGATCGGGACATAGTTAGACAGAAGGATTGAATTACACTGTAGCCAAAGCTGACAGGTTCATAATGTTCTTAAAAAGAATTCACACTGTCTGGGTAGCCATGACATATTGCTAGATGTCACTCGTGGCTTGTAGGACCTAGAGGATGATCGGGACAATCAATTCTCTTGGAAGTACTAATGTGTTAGTACATGTCTTACTGCCAGCTCGGTGATGAACCTAGGAATGTCACACACCTTAACCAATACATGACAACGCATTGTGGAAAGACGACATTGCAAATTTGTTTGCAATTATACCAATTAGTTGGGTTGAAATTAAATTAAATGGGATTTAATTTTATTTCTCTTTTTGGTCACTTGCACGTGTATATACGATGTACACGTATGCTCTACGTATTTGTACGTTATACGCATTTTACTGTTTGGTAACCTCTTTTAACTCTTGTAATAATAATAATGGTTATTATTATTTTTAACACCTTTGTTAGTGCTATTTTTTAAATAGCATTTTTGTATTGTAAAATGTTAGTGCTAATTATAAATTGTGAGTGCTATTGTTAGATAGCATTTATAATTGTTAGTGCTAAATTTAAATGGCATTTATTTATGATAAATTGTGAGTGCTATTGTTAGATAGCATTTATATTTGTTAGTGCTAATTTTAAATGACATTTATTTATGATAAATTGTGAGTGCTATTTTTAGATAGCATTTATAATTGTTAGTGCTATTTTTAAATAGCATTTTTGTATCATAAGATGTGAGTGCTATTTATAAATTGTGAGTGCTATTGTTAGTGCAATTTTTATATGGCATTTATTTATCATAAATTGTGAGTGCTATTTTTAGAAAGCATTTATTATATGTTAGTGCTATTTTATAATACAATTTATTGGAAGGTGTTTTTGGCTATAAAAGGATGGCAAGAGTTTTGAGGTTGTGGTTAGCACATTTGTAGAGTGAGCAGATTTTTGAGAGCTTTGAGAGAAGAACACAAACACTCTCTATATTCTCATAATTTTGAGTGACCAAAATATACCAAGTTCGGAATATTGATTCCGTAAATTGGTTTGGAATATTGATTCCGCATATTGCTAGCACAATTGTTGTGGAATTATTAGTCGTCTCCCGTTCGTCAATTGGTGGTGTGTCTGAACTAGAGGCCCGACACTTGTGGGGCTGAGATCGAAGAACATCGAACCGACACCTCCGTTTCAAGCACGCTACAAGAGGTAGTGAATTTACTCCCTTTGGTGCTTTGTGATTTTTCGATTGAAATGCACGAAGTACGCCTCTGGAGATACATTTATGGGTTGTTATTTATTTCCGCTGCGTTTACTATTTTTTATTTGCCCGTACGTGTTACGTGGATCCCAACAGTGGTATCAGAGCCAATCCTTAGGCGTTTTCGTGCATTTAATTGATTTTTGTAATTTTTGCAATACTATGGCCAATATGTATTAACGAATTGTTCGTCTTACATGGCTAATGGAGGTTGATTATTTTATATGATAAATTAATCAACGTAGCAAAAATTGAGACTAAATCAATTTTGAATCGAAAATTTATGGCTATCTTATTTTACGTAAAAATTATGAATATGATTCAACGTAGAATTTTTATTATGCCTTCCTAAGTTTTAAATTGTGAATTTATTACTTACGTGGAAGGGTGGTGATCATGGAAAAATCCCTAATCAATATGATTGATGTATATATGAATGTATGGTGATTATTTATATTTTTGGGGTTGTAATTATTAAATGGAGGCTGTGTACTCCTTTTATTATCATGTAATCTTTATTTTTAGCATAGTCAATTGTTGATGTAAATGCTACGAGGATTACGTGGAGGAGCCTTTTAAGCCGGCGAGCTCTTTGGGCCCGGTTCTTGAAGAGTTCAAGGAACCAAGAAGAAGTGAAGAGCGGCTCTCCATTATTAAAATATTAAAATGATTAAATGTGGTCTCATTGGCTCGAGACCCATTAAATCATAATTCCATGATCACCACGTAGGATAGATGTTTATGTGATTGACATCTATTTATTTATTATGTTTACGTGAGCATGTTAAACCGGTTAATGTGCAAAGTGAGACCTATAAACGACTCAAAATCTCCTTTAATATATATTAAGTCGTGACGGGTTTCGGACTCGTGGCCTTCCATCGTCTTGGTTTGATCCTATATTATAGTGGTTGATTGACCGGTTATGGATACATAGGGGTCAATTGTCATTTATAATTGTGGACCACTCCATTGAGCATATGATGTTGTGGGGTTGAGACCAAACGATTTCCAATAACTGTTAGGTGATGGGATCGTTTGTGTTTTCAATATTTACATGAGACGATGGGTAAGACTTAACTACGATTATGAAGTCAATAACTGTCAGGTGAGACTTTCATGATCTAGAGGCCAAAGTTATGATTGGGACTCGCATATGATGCGTTGAATAAGTTGATTCACTCACTAAGTTTATAGAACACCAATAACTGTTAGGTGAGGTGGACTATGAGCTCGTGGGACTCCAATCCCCGCTAGTAATCTTTACCCAACAAAGATTACCGTTTCTCATTTTAAGGAGTATGGGATCCGTGTATAAATTTAGTGGGAGGATCTATTTCATTTAAAGGCCAAAATGAAATAGTTATTTTGAAAGACAACGGCTAACAATTTATTTTCTGCACAGATATAAATTACTCTGAAAAATGGTGAATACAAACCCGCTCGCTTCAATACTCGACAAGAATTGTTTGACTGGTCCCAATTTCACTGACTGGGTAAGAAATTTGAGAATTGTTCTCAATTCTGAAAAACTCGGGTATGTGCTTGATGAAAATATGCCAGTCTCTTTTCCTGAGGGTGGGACCCAAGAGGAACGTATCACTTATGATAAGTGGCATGACGATGACTTAAAAGTTAGGTCATATATGCTTGCTTCAATGAACAATGATTTTCAGAAAAAATATGAAGCAATGGTAGATGCTAGGTCGATCATATTGCATCTAAAGGAATTCTTTGATGAGAATGGTCGAACCTCAAGATATGAGATATCTAAAGCATTGTACCGCATGAGGATGGCTGAGAAATCATCGGTTAATGATCATGTCTTGAAAATGATCTGGCACATAGAAGAATTGGCTAGGCTAAATCTTGTCATGGACAATGACTTAGCTGTGGATTTGATCCTCCAATCCTTACCTGATTCCTTCTCTAGTTTTGTTCAAAACTTCCACATGCATAAAATGGAAAAAAACTCTTGCTGAGTTACATAGCATGCTGGTAATTTATGAGAAGGAAATGCACAATACAAGACCAAACATTGTGGCTTTGGCTTCTTCTTCAAATAGTAAGACTATTTTGAATAAAAAGAAATGGAAGAAGCCTGTGAAAGCTGTTGTGCAATCAAAACCCAAGATTGAAAAAGGGAAATGTCATTATTGCGGTGTCATGGGGCACTGGAGGAGGAACTGTAAGAAGTACCTCGCAAGCTTGAAGGTCAAGCCAAAGAACCAACCTTGTGAAGGTATGGTGTCTATGATTATTGAAACTAATCTTATGGTTAGTGCTGAGTCCAGCTTATGGATTCTAGATTCTGCTGCAACGTCACATATTTGTATGTCTTTGCAGAATCTGGAAATAAGCAGGATGCTGGGGCAAAATGAGATTGTCCTTACATTTGCAAATGGGGCAAAAGTTGCTGCATTAGCTATAGGAACTTTTCGTTTATGTTTGCCTTCAGAACATGTTTTGGTTTTAAAGAACTGTTTGCATTATAAGAATGCTATACAAAACATCATTTCTATACCTCGTATGGGCAAAGAAAATTATGAATTTTCTTTTGCTGATGATGTATGTTCTATTTATTATAATAGAATGTGTGTTGGTTCTGGATTATTAATGAATAATCTCTATACCATTACAATGTCCGGTAATACGATTACCAATAAGCAAAATAATCATGATGTAAATGCCATAACCAATAAACGCCCTAGAGATACTCCAAATCCAAAGTATGTTTGGCATCTCCGATTAGGTCATATTGGAGAAGATAGGATTAACAAGTTGAGTAATGATGGATATATCGATCCAATTGGTTTTGAACCATACTCGATTTGTAATGCTTGTCTTCTAGGAAAAATGACCAAAGCGCCCTTTGTAGGACATAGTGCGCGAGCTGCTGACATACTAGGATTGATACATACAGATGTATGTGGACCAATTAATGAAACTGCTAGGGGTGGTTATTCTTACTTCATTACCTTTACCGATGATTGTTCACGGTATGACTATTTGTACTTAATGAAGTATAAATCTGAATCCTTTGAAAAGTTCAAGGAATTTAGGTATGAAGTTGAGAAACAAACAGGAAAAAGTATTAAGGGTCTTCGATCTGATCGAGGAGGTGAATACCTTAGTACTGAATTCTTGGATTATCTTAAAGATAATGGCATTTTATCACAATGGACACCTCCTGCAACTCCAGAGCATCATGGTGTATCTGAAAGAAGAAATCGTACTTTATTAGATATGGTGCGATCTATGATCAGCTACACCGATTTGCCTATGTCCCTTTGGGGATATGCCCTTGAGACAGCTGCATATTTACTGAATAGAGTGCCATCCAAATCTGTTCCAACTACGCCTTATGAGATATGGCATAGTAGGAAACCAAGTCTTAATCATATCAAGATTTGGGGTTGTCCAGCTTTTGTCAAGAAGCTGAGAACAGAAAAATTGGAGGCAAGGTCTGAACATGGTCGCTTCATTGGATATCCAAAAAAAACTCTTGGATATTATTTCTATTTTCACTCTGACCAAAAAGTTTCGGTCAGCAGGCACGCTTCTTTTCTGGAGAATCAGTTCGTTCAGGAAGGTGGTGCTGGGCGGAAAATAGTCTTACAAGAAGATAATAATGAAGTATCAAATAACCAAGTTCAGACACCGATCTCTGATTCAGTGGGAGCTTCTGATACACAACCTCTTAGGAAAAGTGCGAGAACGTCTCGTATACCTATTCGCTATGGACACTCGGTTGAAAATATTGAGTCACTATTCATTATGAATGATAGTAATCAATTGAGTGATCCAAGCACCTATGAGGAGGCGATGTTGGACATCGATTCTGGTAAATGGCTAGAAGCCATGCAAACCGAAATGGATTCAATGTATTGCAACGATGTTTGGACTCTAGTTGATCTGCCTGATGGTATTGTACCAATTGGCTGTAAATGGATCTTCAAGAGGAAGATAAACGCTGATGGTCAGGTTGGAACTTACAAAGCACGACTGGTGGCGAAAGGGTATCGTCAAAAAGAAGGGATCGATTATGACGAAACTTTCTCACCTGTAGCCATGCTGAAATCTATTCGGATTATGTTGGCTATAGCTGCGCACCTTGATTATGAGATATTCCAAATGGATGTCAAAACGGCTTTTCTAAATGGTTTCCTCGAGGAGGATATCTATATGGAACAACCACGGGGTTTTGAATCTTGTGGTGAAAGTCGAAAGGTGTGTAAGCTTATGAGATCCATTTATGGACTCAAACAAGCATCCAGAAGTTGGAACATCCGTTTTGATGAAGTAATCAAATCGTTTGGCTTCATTAAAAATCCGGATGAATCATGTGTATATAAGAAGGTCAGCGGAAGCGCAATTGCGTTTCTAGTTTTGTACGTCGATGATATACTCTTGATCGGGAATGATGTACCGATGATATCATCGATCAAACTATTCTTGTCACAGAAATTCTCCATGAAAGATTTAGGAGAGGCAACCTATATTTTAGGTATCAAGATCTATAGAGATAGATCGAGACGATTGATTGGCCTCTCACAATCTACGTACATAGATAAAGTGTTAACACGGTTTAACATGCAATGTTCCAAAAGAGGATTATTGCCTTTTAGGCATGGAATCCGTCTTTCCAAGGAGATGTGTCCCAACACTCCTGAAGAAAGACAGCGGATGGCAAATATACCTTACGCATCCGCTGTTGGAAGCATAATGTATGCTATGCTATGTACGCGACTTGATATCGCGCATGCTGTAAGTGTTACTAGCAGATATCAGTCTGATCCAGGGGAAGAGCACTGGATAGCAGTCAAGAATATCCTGAAGTACTTGCGAAGGACTAAGGATTTATTCTTGATATACGGAGAATGAGAGTTTAAAGTTGAAGCGTATACTGATTCTGATTTTCAATCAGATCCAAATGACTTTAAGTCTACATCTGGGTTTGTTTTTACACTCAATGGTGGTGCAGTTAGTTGGAAGAGTTCCAAACAAAGCACAACTGCTGATTCCACTACTGAGGCAGAGTATGTAGCTGCTTCTGAAGCAGCGAAGGAAGCTGTTTGGATGAAGAAGTTCATTTCTGAACTTGGAGTAGTTCCTTCCATTGAGCAGCCGATTACATTGTTTTGTGACAACAATGGGGCTATAGCTCAAGCTAAGGAACCACGGTCTCATCAGAAATCCAAGCACATTGAGAGACGCTTCCATCTCATCAGAGAAATAGTTGGGAGAGGTGATATCGCCTTGCAGAAAATTGCCTCAGCGGAAAACGTGGCAGACCCCTTTACTAAAGCAATACCTCAGTCTTTATTTGAAAGACACCTTGATAAAATGGGTTTGAGGTACCAAACTAGTTGGCTTTAATGCAAGTGGGAGATTGTTAGAGATATGCCCTAAAGCAATTATGTAATAGTTACATATTGGGTATATCCGTTGCACTTCTGATTTCTTATCAGTGGCAAAGACGTATTTATTCATTTGTCCAACTATAAATGAATAAAATCCATAAGATCAGTTGCAACCGAACCTATTCTTAAGACGTTGAGAATATGTGTGACAGGTTTACGGTTAGACTGAATCTTTAAAACAGTTCCCGATCAATGGATTATTGAATGGATATCAATGATCCTGTTGAGGTCGGTATGTTCTTAACTTCATAATTAAGTATCAGATACTTAAGGGAATGACGAGTCACAAGTCATTAGGTATTGCGATATCCGAGTTAGAACATAGGTGCTTGTATCGGACAAGTTCACTGAACGTGACACGTATTGAATGATTAGCGACATGGAAGCTTTTTGCGTGGTCAATGTCTAATCGTTCATGCTTTGGTCTTGTGTAAATAATCCTTAGACCTGAGGTACAGTGTTGACTTGTGTGATAAATGGCTATGGTTCACAAGTGCGCATATTGGCGGGTCGTTGATTCGTCTCTGTACTTGATGGTCGTAGTTCAGGCACATACGAAGTCACATGTGTACGCAATATGGAATCTGTCTCCTTATTAATAAAGGTATGATGTCCTATGTGATCTAATTGTAACAATGCATTGAAATCCTCGGCCGGGGTTATGATTGAGAATGAAATGTTCATGTCTCATATAAATGCATGTCAAGTTAGATTTGTACATATGATCGAATTGGTGGCTTGACAAATATTCCATGGCCTTTGTTCGATCGGGACATAGTTAGACAGAAGGATTGAATTACACTGTAGCCAAAGCTGACAGGTTCATAATGTTCTTAAAAAGAATTCACACTGTCTGGGTAGCCATGACATATTGCTAGATGTCACTCGTGGCTTGTAGGACCTAGAGGATGATCGGGACAATCAATTCTCTTGGAAGTACTAATGTGTTAGTACATGTCTTACTGCCAGCTCGGTGATGAACCTAGGAATGTCACACACCTTAACCAATACATGACAACGCATTGTGGAAAGACGACATTGCAAATTTGTTTGCAATTATACCAATTAGTTGGGTTGAAATTAAATTAAATGGGATTTAATTTTATTTCTCTTTTTGGTCACTTGCACGTGTATATACGATGTACACGTATGCTCTACGTATTTGTACGTTATACGTATTTTACTGTTTGGTAACCTCTTTTAACTCTTGTAATAATAATAATGGTTATTATTATTTTTAACACCTTTGTTAGTGCTATTTTTTAAATAGCATTTTTGTATTGTAAAATGTTAGTGCTAATTATAAATTGTGAGTGCTATTGTTAGATAGCATTTATAATTGTTAGTGCTAAATTTAAATGGCATTTATTTATGATAAATTGTGAGTGCTATTGTTAGATAGCATTTATATTTGTTAGTGCTAATTTTAAATGACATTTATTTATGATAAATTGTGAGTGCTATTTTTAGATAGCATTTATAATTGTTAGTGCTATTTTTAAATAGCATTTTTGTATCATAAGATGTGAGTGCTATTTATAAATTGTGAGTGCTATTGTTAGTGCTATTTTTATATGGCATTTATTTATCATAAATTGTGAGTGCTATTTTTAGAAAGCATTTATTATATGTTAGTGCTATTTTATAATACAATTTATTGGAAGGTGTTTTTGGCTATAAAAGGATGGCAAGAGTTTTGAGGTTGGGGTTAGCACATTTGTAGAGTGAGCAGATTTTTGAGAGCTTTGAGAGAAGAACACAAACACTCTCTATATTCTCATAATTTTGAGTGACCAAAATATACCAAGTTCGGAATATTGATTCCGTAAATTGGTTTGGAATATTGATTCCGCATATTGCTAGCACAATTGTTGTGGAATTATTAGTCGTCTCCCGTTCGTCAATTGGTGGTGTGTCTGAACTAGAGGCCCGACACTTGTGGGGCTGAGATCGAAGAACATCGAACCGACACCTCCGTTTCAAGCACGCTACAAGAGGTAGTGAATTTACTCCCTTTGGTGCTTTGTGATTTTTCGATTGAAATGCACGAAGTACGCCTCTGGAGATACATGTATGGGTTGTTATTTATTTCCGCTGCGTTTACTATTTTTTATTTGCCCGTACGTGTTATGTGGATCCCAACATTAGTGTCCCCCAAGGCAACCGAAGTCCGATCGTGGCCGGTAGAACCCGAAAATAGCCTCGAAATCGAGCCTCATATCTCAAGCCCGTTTCCATCGGATTTTGTTCGCGGCTACTGCGTCGCCTCCGGTTGCCCTCCATCGCTCGCCGATCGACCCCAGCAAACTCCCTCGACACCTCGTCACCGGCTAAGACCGTTGGTGGCCACCCGTCGACTGTAGAGCCGCGAATCTGATCCGGGACCCGCCTCCCCTATTCTGTTCGAGACCTCTGCCAGATTCTAGTCGAGCTTTGCCACCACCTCTAGTCGCCGTTGCTGGCCACCCTCCGACCTTGTGAAATCTTCGAGACCTCGTGACACCCTTGCCTCACCTCGTCGACCAAAGAAACCCCCGAAAATAGCCCCTACATCACTTTCCCTGCCTATGTCACCCCTGTTCTGCCTCCCTAGCTGCTGTTTGTGGCTAATTTCGGCCATCGGATACCCCTAGCCGCCCCCCTCGAGGCCCGTGCTGCCGTCCCGAAGTGTTGTGGTCTTGTCGGATCACTTTGATCGAGCTTAGAGTGCGAGAACCTAAGTTAAGCCGCGAGTTTCGGGATTCAACGCAAGTCGCCGCGGAGTTTACGTCGAGCCGAGACGCCATTTGTCATCGCCGTGACTATCCGACCTAATTGGAATGTGAGTTAACCCCTAATCCTTGGTTAGGGCACTAATTGTATCTAGGATTAGTTATTTAGTTGTTAAGTGGTTAATTAGATTAATTGCGATTGGTTTAGATAGAAATTGGGTTTAAGGTAAATGGCCACAATTGATTAAGCTAGACATATTAGTTAGGTCGTCTGTGGCTAGCTAACTGCTAGAATTGTTTGATTGATTGATTGATTGGGCAATTGATTGCCGTTGTTTGATCGCGAGCGAGCGATAGTTTAGAGCCGAGCGATCGATCGATAATTTAATGAAGCTGGAATTAATAATTGTCGATTGATTAATTGAATTAGTTAATCGATCCTGTAATTGACTGCTTGATTGACTGCAGTGGATTGATTGTCATGTGATATGGTCATGATTATGAGTTCATCATTCATGTCAGGCGCAAGCCTAGTTGTGAAATTGCACATTCATATGACCTGTGTGGGATCAAACTGCATGATTTAGCATGAAAATGGCCTTGAGCCAAGTCTTTGAGCACGTCTGTATGAGCATCCGGCTTAAATAAAAAATAATAAAATTGATTGATTGTCGAATGAGATGTGTAGTCATATGATGGGACGATAAAATTCCTGCCAAGGTCCTAACAAGATTGTACCATGACAATTGGAAGAATGCAACTTGTTGGAAGCACGTTATTTTGGGACACCCGTTTGTTGGATGCCGGTCGCAGCTTGTGACGGACCGAAGCCCGGAAGGGTTTCCTGGTAGTTCTGTTCCGTGACAGCCGAATATCGTATGAACTACTGGATCCAGTCGCCGGAAGTAAGGGACGATGCCTGGTGCTGCTAGAAGAGTACCAATTGACCAGTGTATTAGGCACCAATGACCAGTGTGCTGGGGTGACAAATCTTATTTCTTAATAAATGGCTTCGCATGGTGTCCTGCATGTGTAAGTTTGTGATGTTTTATCTTGATTGGGCTGTTTGACTATCATGTTGTGTCTATGTAATGCTTTGCCTTGATTAGGCTTTTTGAATGTTATGTCGTGTCTGCATAGCATTATGTGTGGTTTCCTGACGGGTAAGTTACATGTGACTGGATATCTGTTCTTTGATGACTTTCATGTCTATGTGGTAGGATAGCCTGGGTGAATCAACGTCCTAACCAAACTTAGGCGTTGACTTCACAAAGATTTATTTCTCACCCGTCGCGGGATAATATTTTCAAGCCCGAAGTGATGGCTTGGAGAACTTAGCGTAGACATGGACTTATTGGAGTAGTCTTGGAGATCGTGTTAGACTGAACCTAATAGTCTGTGAGTTGTAGACAAGGAGCTGTGATTACTGTCTAAACAAGATAGTTAAATAAAAGGTTGACTTTGTGAGCTGTCATGATTTGATTGATATGACTGGTTGTTGAACTATCCATGTCGTTTGATGTGATGTTTGGGAGTTGTACATTTTCGCATGTGTAATTAAAGATAAAATAAATGGGTCGATAACGTGCTTGGGATGTTATCTCTTATGACTTGAGGAGATTTGATATGGAAGGTGCGTGCTCCAGGATTGGGGTGTGACATCCCCGCTCAAGGTGGTATCAGAGCAAGGTCGGCCTGATCCATCTGGCCATGCTTTTAGAGTGATAAGGAGTGTTGGGATTTGGGATAGTTAGTAAGATCATGAGCCGTATGCGTGTGCTTGTTACCTGAGTTTTAAGCTGCATGCTAATGTTCTCATTACGTATTGCCTGGGGTGGACAAGACTGCATAAGTTACATGTATAATGAGCAACAGTAATGAGAGAGTGCCTTGTAGAAGGACAGCTCAAGAAGATCCCAAATGGATGGGACTCTGCGAGCGCTGGGAACTTTGAGAGATATTGTCGGACAGCAGGTAAGGATTCAAGCTACGGCCCCCGTTCCGCGTGAATATTTATTGATTGGAAGTGAGGAGGGTGAGCGACCGATAATCAAGTTGATAGAGAGGTTTTTGAATCTCGAGTCACCGAAGTTTAAGGAAACAGGAGATCCAGAGGCCGCAATTTGGTAGATTATGGAAATAGAGAAGGCGTTTGCCTTGATGAAATGCTCAGAAGAGGACAAGGTGACGCTAGTCACTTACCGACTGCAAGGTAATGCTAACGCATAGTGGGAAGTCACGCGAGGAAAGATCTTCCCCGAAGGTATGGTCCCTGTGTGGGATGCCTTCGTTGAAGCCTTTTATGGTAAGTATTTTCTGGATTGCAGGCGAGAAAAAGGGATGGTTGAATTCCTACAGCTTCAATAGGGGTCAAATGACAGTAGATTAGTATGAGGCGAAGTTCGTCGAGCTGTCAAAGTATGCACCATGGACGATTTGAGATCCGATGAATAAGTCGAGAAGATTGCGAGAAGGATTGAAGCCTGAAATTAAGAAGCAACTGGTGTCGCTGAACCTTAAGAGTTATGGTGAATCATATGAAAGGGCCAAGTCTGTGGAGAGGAGCACAGTTGAAGGAGCGATCGCATCTGGATCGCAAAATAGTCGGCGGTTTGGGAAGAGGTCGATGATGGAGACAGAGCATTCTATCCCACCCAACCAAAATAAGGCTATGAGGAAGACACGATGCCACCCCGATGGTTCCCCGCAGACTTTGTAGGCTGAAGCATGGAACAACCCCTTGTCCTTTCTCAGGAGGAGCTTGTTTTAGATGTGGGCAATATAACCACCAAGTGAAGGATTGCCCGCTAAAACAGAGAACAGTCCAAGCTCCGCTGCCACAAGAATGACAATTACGAGAAGGTATTCAGCAAGACAATCAGGGTTAACTCTACTAGGAATATGGCAACTTTTGCGACAATATGTTCTAGTCATGGATTAGCTATAGCTAGTCGAAATCGAAGAGACTTTTTGTGGATATGACTTATGAACATGGATTTGTATTAAGGCGACCAATATTTTGTGGATTGCATAAGTCTGAAACTGTGTTGTGTTTTAATGGCCTAGCCACTGACTCTCCTTTCGATCTTGATTAATGACTAGAGGGACATTCGTAGAGGAGTGGGCTAAAATTGGAAAATTGATTTCTAAGATGTAGTAGTCGCTCGAGGAGTCGTAAAATTCGAGCTGATAAGGATCAAAGCGAAAGTAAGTGGTGTGTGATGAATGATGAGGAAAATCTTTCACCACACGTGTTTAAAGTTGGTTCTTAAAATGGAATACGTTGCGAATGCACAGTGTTACATTTCCAATAATGAACAAAAGACCGTGAGTGAATTGAGATGCCACGAAGTAGTATCGCTCATGTACTTCGTGGTGTTGGTAAAGGTCGGGTTGTGCCTCCGAATATGGATCAGAAAAGGCCCCTGTGGTATGACAAGTGTGGTCTTGAAAAGACTTGAGACCTGTATGAGTTAGCAAGATTGGTGATATCAAAAATAAGAATAAGATTAAGATTACGAGATGTGGCAATTAAGGAAGACTAGTTATCAGAGCATGCGTCGGAAGCATGGCATGGCCATACAATCTCTTGGAATAAAGACAGTAAGGGTCTTGCTTTTGGATTAAGCAGAAAGCCTACCGAAAATCATCGCAGTAACTACAGTATTAGTCCGGACAGCACGAAGAGGGCATCAAGACTTGAGGTAAGGTTGCTAAGAAATTGATAAGAAGGCTGGTATGACTGAGCGATGGTGAAGAGTTTAGTTAAGTCAAAGTGTGGCACTACAAGCCTAGTGAACGGCTGCTGTCATCGAGGATTCTGGAGTAAAGGACTGGAACATATCATCATGGGCGTGTGATGGAATTGTAAGGAACCAAGGAAGAAATGACTCAATTAGAAAGACAGTAAGACAGTAACCAGATTGATGAAGTCTGCTCATATTATGGTAATGTGAAGAGATTTCGCTGGGTGTGAGTGCGACGTCCAAGATTTAAGACCAATCCAAGTTTAGGGCTTAAGCGATTCAGAAACAACAACAAAGGATTGAGGAGGCCACTGAAAGTTTAGAAGTCACTTTCGACACGGACTATGGCCTAACTTACCAGTCGGCTGTGCTGATTGAGGTTCGACTGTGTGGCGATCTAAAATCAAGCATGGATTGATTTGGACTAATCTCACTTAGCTGTAAATCGACCACAGAATTACCCTGATGTACACCAAGGATTGATTTGTGGCATGATTTGCGAGCTGGCATTGATCGACAATCAAGATGGCCATGGACTCAATGAGGAGCGACTTGTACTAGAACCCCATACCAACCGCGCACTAGTCAAAGGGTTGATCACCCTGAGCCGTGTGACGTGTTGTTGGAAGAATATGGGTCGAGACGAATTAATCCTGCATCAATTTGAATTGATCATGAGAAGTGATCTCGATAGTATTCTAGTGTACCATCGATCTAGGAACATATGATTCCAACCCTAAACCGAGATATTTGAGGTGGTCCTCGACTCGCTAATCGCTTGTGAGTTGACCCTATTCGACAAGATGGATGGCCTGACCCTTAGTTGAATTTGGCGTCTAAGATCGGTAACTCTTAAGATGTTTCAATGGTTGACAAATGGGGATTCCAAAGCTTAGAGTGATGATGAAGAAGCAGAGAATTAGTCAACCTATTTGTTTAAATAGAATGCCCAAATTGCCATTAGCGTGAATCGTGATTGACATCTTTGAGACAAGAGGAGAAATAGTGATAAACCCTACTCGTTGGAAGCCAAGAGATGGTCGATCAATTCGTGGGAATGGATAATTTTCGCAATTACTATGTCAACCAACAGCTGAATTGGATAGTAAGTTATATGGTCACAAGTTGGGTTAAATCTTCGAAGTTGGGTGATTTAACCTGTCTAAACAGATGGTGGATATGGAATTGCGTCAATTGATAATCAAGGATCGCAGGTTGAGTTTGACTTGGGCTTCAACAGTCGCATGATGATTCTAGTGCACTGAGGTGAAATGATGGTTGCTATGAATCGAGTATTGCTGACAAGCTGTGGGGATGTTTGGAGGTATCAGTCTCCTTATCCTTTTGGAGGAGTGCTGTGGCGTAATTTCGAGGACGTATTCCGTAAAGTGTGCAGAACACCAATGGGTTTGGGCGAAGTTGGTGAAAGGAAGATCATTAGTCCTGACTTAGTCGAATAGCCAATCGAAGCTGTCAAGATCACCAGAGATAGACTGAGGACAGCTCAGAATCGCTAGAAAACTTACGTCGTTAGGAGGCGCAGACCTTTGGAATTTTAGGTTGGCGATCATGTCTTTTTGAAAGTGTCACCTATGATAGGAATATCTCGTTTTAACAAGAAAGGAAAGATGAGCCCAATATATGTCGGACCATTCGAGATCCTAGAGAGAATTGAAAATTTGGCGTATCGTCTTTCGTTGTCGCCGAGACTTGACTAGGTCCATAATGTTTTCCACATGTCGATTCTGAGAGAGTAAGAACCGGACTTCGCTCATGTGCTAAGTAGCGAATAATAGTTACCCTGATCTTTTTGAATAGTTTTGACTGTACTGTAATTTCAGGGACAAAATTTCCTAAGGTGGGGAGAGTTGTGACGCCCTCAAAATTCGCCTTTTGTAAATGGAGTGAATTCAGAAAAAGGAGATGAAATCGAATTTCAGTTAATGCGAAATTTTGGATCGCAAGGTATTGAGGGACGAATTTTGGACGATTCCTGAAATATCGGTCAGTTTAGGTTAGGTTCCGTAATTCTTAGTCATCGCGAATTATGATCGAAATCCTCGCGCCCAAGCCAAATCCTGACCAAGTCTATCCGTGAAATTACCAAAATACCCCTCCGTCAATTGAACCAAAATTCGTTCAATCCCAATTTATTGAGTTACACAAATGCCCTTCAATAATTCACTACAAGCCAAATGATTTAAAGTTGACTTGACTAGGGGGCCCCATTGGTCAAATCCCCACCTACTAGTCAATCCATCCCACCTACCAACCAGCCTTCTCTCTCTCTTCTCTTTCTCTTCTCTCACGCTCAACTCTCTGTTCTCTCTTTTTCTTTTCGGTGGACACCCCCAGCCGACGCCTCCTCCTCATCCTAGGTTTTTGTTGCCGACCACCACGATCCGCCTCTCTTCGCCACCACTCCACCTCCGTCCGACCACCGTGCGCGGCCTCGAAGTCGTCAGATAGCTCCCGGAAGACCTCGAAGCCGCCTGCCCTATTTCAGGTTCCCCTGATTCGAGACACTTCTCTTCTTCCTTTGGGCACGAGCCACCACTGACGCCTTCCGCCGCCGCGCCACCACCCTCCGGTCTCCTCACGACACCCTCGACCTCCTCTCGCCGCCCGTCATTGCCCAGAACCGCCGCGGAAGGCCAAAGGCCCATGTTCGGACCCAAGTGCCCGGTTTTGGGGCCGGATCTGTTTCGAGCCTCATTCGCCGCCTCCGTCGCTTCATCGCCGCTCACCGACCACCTCAACCGCCCTACGTTGACCTCACCATCCCCTAAGGCCACCGGAGTCCGGTCGTGGCCTGTAGAACCTGAAAATAGCCCCGGAACCGAGCCCCTTGTCTTATGCTCGTTTCTGTCTGATTCTGTTCGCGGCTGCTGCGTCACCTCCAGACGCCCACCGTCGCTCACCGACAAGCCCCAGCAAGCCCCCTCGACACCTCGTCACCGGCCAAGACCGTTGGTGGCCACCCGTCGCCTATAAAGCCGCAAATCTGACCGAGACCAGCCTCCCATATTCTACTCGAGACCTCTGCCGGATTCTGGTTGAGCTTTGCCGCCGCCTCTATTCGCTGTCGCTAGCCACCCTCCAACCTTGTGAAACCCTCGAGACCTCGTGGCACCCTTGTCTCACCTCGTCGACCCAAGAAACGCCCGAAAATAGCCCACGACATTACTTTCCATGCCTCTATCGCCCCTGTTCTGCCTCCCTAGCTGCTGTTCGTGGCTAATTACGGCCACCAGAGATCCTTAACCACCACCTTCGAGGCCTGTGCCGCCATCCCAGAGTGTTGTGGTCTTGTCTGATCACTTTGGTCGAGCTTAGAGTGCGAGAACCCGAGTTAAGCCGCGATTTTCGGGATTCGCCGCAAGTTGCCGCCGAGTTTGAGTCGAGCCGAGATGCCATTTGTCATTGCCGTGACTGCCCGACCTAGTTGAAATGTGAGTTAACCCTTAATCTTTGGTTAGGGCGCTAATTGCGCCTAGGATTAGTTTTTTAGTCGTTAAGGTGGTTAATTAGATTAATTGCGGTCGGTTTAGATAGAAATTGGGTTTAAGGTAAATTGCCACAATTGATTAAGGTAGACATATTAGCCAAGTCGTCTGTGGCTAGTTGACTGCTAGAATTGTTGATTGATTGATTGATTGGGCAATTGATTGCCGTTGTTTGATCGCGAACGAGCGATAGTTCAGAGCCGAGCGATCGATCAATAATTTAATAAAGCTGGAATTAATCATTGTCGTTTGATTAATTGAATTAATTAATCAATCATGTAATTGACTGCCTGATTGACTGTAGTGGATTGATTGTCATGTGATATGGTCATGATTTGATGAATTCATCGTTCGTGTCAGGCGCAAGTCTAGTTGTGAAATTGCGCATTCATATGACCTGTGTGGGATCAAACTGCATGATTTAGCATGAAGATGACCTTGGGCCAAGTCTTTGAGCAGGTCTGTATGAGCATCTGGCTTAAATCAAAGATGATAAAATTGATTGATTGTCGGATGAGATGTATGGTCATATGATGGGACGATGAAATTCTTGCCAAGGTCCTGACAAGATTGTACCATGACAATCGGAAGAATGCAACTTGTCGGAAGCACGTCATTCTGGGACACCAATTTGATGGATGTCGATCGCAACTTGTGACGGACCGAAGCCCGGAAGGGATTCTTAGTAGTTCTGTGCCGTGACAGCCGGATATCACATGAACTACTGGATCCAATCGCCGGAAGTAAGGGACGATGCCTGGTGCCGCTAGAAGAGTACCAATTGACCAGTGTACTAGGCACCAATAACTAGTGTGCCGGGGTGACAAACATCATTTCTTAATAAATGGCTTCGCATGGTGTCCTGCATGTGTAAGCCTGTGATGTTTTGCCTTGATTGGGCTGTTTGACTATCATGTCGTGTCTGTGTGATGCTTTGCCTTGATTGGCTTTTTGAATGTTATGTCGTGTCTGCATCGCATTATGTGTGGCTTCCTAGCGGGTAAGTTGTATGTGACTGGATATCTGTTCTGTGATGACTGTCATGCCTATGTGATAGGATAGCCTGGGTGAATCAACGTCCTAACCGAGCTTAGGCGTTGACTTCACTGAGATTTATTTCTCACCATGTTGTGGGATAACATTTTCAGGTCCGAAGTGATGGTTTGGAGAACTGAGCGTAGACATGGAGTTATTGGAGTAGTCTTGGAGATCATGTTAGACTGAACCTAATAGTCTGTGAGTTGTAGACAAGGAGTTGAGATTACTGTCTAAACAAGATAGTTGAATAAAAGGTTGACTTTGTGAGCTGTCACGATTTGATTGATATGACTGGTTGTTGAACTATCCATGTCGTTTGATGTGATGTTTAGGAGTTGCACGTTTTCGCATGTGTAATTAAAGATACAATAAATGGGTCGATAACGTGCTTGGGACGTTATCTCTTATGACCTGAGCCGATTTGGTAGGGATGATGCGTGCTCGAGGATCGGGGCGTGACACATGATGTCCTTGAACTGTCTTGCTTTCTTAGTAAATGACCTATACACTTCACACATGAATCATCTAAACGTTTGTTCAGTTCTCATGAGTATGTTCGTTTTGGCCATAAACATCATCTTAGTTCTGCGAGAATTTCTAAAGAATTCAGCCCTCAATAATTCTCCTTTAAAGCGTCCCCACTTCTCTCTTACATAGGTAATTACTTAATCTTGAGTAATTGATTTACTCCACTTAAGAATCATTAACGTAAAAATTGCTATCATTTTCCTAATAAACCCCACAGTAATCGATTTTTCTCCACATATGTGGGGGATGTCAAATCACTGTTTCTTTTATAGAAATGGTTTGAGGAATAGGCCCCCACAGTGATATCTTAAGTTTGTATACTTAGGTTGTCCCTTTTGAACCTAGATTTTGGATCTCCAATCAGATAGGTTGGCTTTTCTATTATACAAACTTTCCTATAATGGGCTGTAGTCTCATTCCTATTATCTATTTTCCAACTAACGCTTTGTTTAACCCTTTGGTTAGCGGATCCGCAATATTATCCTTTGACTTTATGTAGTCAATAGAGATAATTCCAGTTGAGAGTAGTTATCTAATGGTATTATGTCTATGACATATATGTCTAGATTTACCATTATACATAAAACTTTGTGCTCTTCCAATCGCAGATTGACTATAACAATGTATATAGATTGGTGGCACATGTTTTTTGCCATTTTGGAATATCCTCTAAGAAATGGCATCGCCACTCAACCTCTTCACCACATTTATCCAAGGCTATAAATTCAGATTCTATTGTGGATCTGGCTATAACAGTTTGTTTATAGGATTTTCAAAAATATGACTGCATCTACTAGTGTGAATACATATCCACTAGTAGATTTTGGAATAGCCACTTTTGCAAGACACCCCCACACTCGTAAGCATTTGCAGGATGGTCTCCTACCTTTCCATAGCTCATAAGAGGTTTTCTCCTCTTTCTTTTGAGGCACCTTATTAAAAAATAATTGTTTGACAAAATAGCTTCACCCCACATATTTTCATGTATAATTTCGTGTTGTGCACAGAATTCATCAATTGGTGCTTCTCATTACCTCGATCACTTCTCAATCTTCACTCTTATAGAGAGCAAATTTTTCTTAAGACTTCATCTTTGCTTTTAAGCAAATACACATAGCATTATTTAGTGCTATCATCGATAAAGGTAATAAAATATTTATTACCGCCTCTTATTTGTATGAATGTCAATTCACATACATCACCATGGATCAATTCAAGAGGTTCAATCTTTCTTTCACATGCAAAGCCTCTGTTGATTTATTCTTTTTTGTGCACGGAGCCTCTATTGACTCATTCCTTTCGCGCACAGAGCCTCTTAGACTCATTTTCTTCCCGTACAAAACCTATGTTGATTCATTTCTTCCGCGTGCAGAGCCTCTATTGAACCTTTTTTTTCAAAGTCTCTTTTGAACTTTCCCGTTCAGAGCCTCTATCGACCTTTTTGCGTTCACAGCCTCTGTTGAACGTTTGTTTTTTTCAAGATGTCGCATCTCATTTCAAGCAACCTCCTCCGCATAGGAGGGAAGAATTACTTTCGAAACTCAGCCTCAGATGCCTCCCATGTCTTTATATGGTTGGCCTTATCGTTGCTCCTGGTACATCACCACAGCAACGTATTTTCCAAATACAATGGTACGGTATTCAAACACACCTTGTCATCCGGAACTCCTTGGGTTTCGAAATATCGATTCTCCGCCCATAGGAAGTTATCCACATCCTTGGCATTCCTCGAGCCCTTGAATTTCTCGGGCCGAGGGACATTCACTTTAAGCAGTACGGGGATCGCCCCGTTCACACGCCCAAACTAGAGCACGATCATCTTGGTCTGTAGCTCGATTGACCCAACTCGTAGCTTGGTCCATGGATTCACTCAAGTACATTCATTCAGCCTGAATCTTATGCAAAATCACTTGAATTTCTTATACTCGACTTATCACAGTCTTAGAATCCACCATCATATAATCAAGGAATCGACCGACAACTAATTTCTTTGCTCCGACATCCTCTGTTTTATATTTCCGGTCAAGGATCTCATAATTCCTTTGATGTCCTTATTGCACAATATACATTGTACAAGGAGTCATACAAGCCATTCATGACATAATTCATACATAGGAAGTCAGAATGCTTTCAAGCCTCAATAATGTTGAAGGCTTACTTATTCGTTTCTCCATCAGATACTTTAGGAGGTTCATCACTCAAGATTCTCGCAAGATTCAAAGTTATTAAACAAAACAACATCTTTTGCTACCACCTTTTAAAGTTCGATCGGTTGAACTTTTCAGGTTTCCCACCATGGTGGATAAAGACCGCAGTAGAGGCAGAGGATGTTCTGGACAGATGCAGCTGGACAGCAGAAACAGAGATAGATCCAAGCAAAAACAGTTGGACAGCAAAAGCAGATACAGATCCAGACAAAAGCAGAGCCTTTGGTGATGTCGTTAGCAGCCACATCAATAACTTCGTTTCTAGTAGCAATCTGAATACTAAATATGTATTCTCTTTGTCTGTTGGTGTTATAATGACAAGCCATGACCGGTATGAAGAAGAATGCAACGTGCACTGAGATTTCTCCTGGAAAGCCAAAAGACTTCATGAACGTGCTACGAGGCTTCTCGCTTTTCGTCATTTTTTTTCTATTCTCCTGCAAAAGATGTTTAATCCCCAAAAGTAATCAAACTGTACTTATGAGAAAAATTCATATATCATCACTCCATCACCATCTTCAATCCCCGGGGGATCCCCCGAAGCTCCGTATCGTGGTTTTTTATATTTTTATATCGTCAGTGCTCTCCCCAAATCTGCCAAATGTGCAGAAAAAGGAAGAGAAGACTTCTCTCCTTCACCAAATCTGTCATGTATGTTATTAATCTGTTATAAGAGAAGACTAGTCTGTTTTAAAATTGTTAGAAAAATATAATACATATACAATGATAGATCTAAAATAATAGAGGCGTAAACGCTAAAATGGCAGAAGCGTTTATGTATAACACGTCTCATAATCCTTCTTCTTCAAAAATCGGCAATCCACATATCTATGACCCATCTTGCCATAGTTGAAGCATTTTTCTTGAAACTTGTTCTTGGAAGCTCCTCCTTTTGATCCCAACTTTGGCTTCGCAATCTTCTTATTTTAAGATTGTTGGACCAGAAATATATTCAATTGTCAGAAGCACAAATGCTAAATTGGCAGAAGCACAAACACTGAATTGGCAAAAGTACGACGGTGAATCGGAAGAAGCACAATAGTGTGAACAGAACCACAATTAGTGTTGAAAAGAAATGGAATTGATACAAATACAGAAGCCTGTGTTTGACACGGTTTCCTTAAAACAGATTCGTCCCCTCCTATACGTGCTTTGAGATTTCGTGAATGTCTATCTCCCATGATACAACGGTTGGTAGCAATAGAGGCAAGCACAACACTCTAAAGTTTTCAGCAAACTTGAGCAAACGTGAATACTATCGAAAACAATACAAATGCAAAGAATAGAGGGAGTTTTCTTCTTCTTCTTCTCTTCTTCTTTTTTCAAAATAGAATGGGAAGCCATCTATTTATAGGGTAACTGGGGTATTTCAGAATTAATAATGGGTGATTAATTTTGTAACAACAAAATAACAAAAGTAATGGTTCTGCCATACATTATTAATGGCTCTGCCAGTGGTTTTACCATTACAGTAGTAATGGTTCTATCAATGATTCTGCTGTTACAATATTAATTCTGTAATAGCCGAATTTAATGCCATTAACTTGCTGTTACTAAATCAATTCAGTAGCTGTTACAAAGAATAATTAGTAACAGTTTTAGGATGTTAAATGAGCAATAATTTCTCATTCACTCACCCATCAAAATATACATATTTTCCAACAAAAGAAAGTAACGATCTACAGTTTGCTTGCGAATTGAGTGCTCAGGTTCGTAATTCACTGGTCCCCCTCTCTAATGCTGCAACTACACGTGCTCCCCTTACGGTTAAAGAATTAGAAACTTGAATCCGCAAAATGGCCTTTTTGCTTTTCCAAGCCCAACGACTTCACTATGATGTGCAACTTCACTGTCTTGACGCAATGCGATTGACTCTGTGATCATGAGTTAGCATCCCAAAGTTAGTTGTATCATGTCGAGTCTGGATTTTCACGAGGTTCTTCAGGTGGTCTTATATTTTTGTAATATCGACTCGTGTACAATAATTGCAAGTCTTTTTCTTCATGACCTTTTTGATAATATTATGTGGTTTTTCTGATATCCATTTTGCATGATGTGTATATCATCATCCAGATTGGATGAGGTCACCGAGGCAGCTGACTACTTGTTGCTTTGAAGATAAGATCGTTTAACGGAAATCAAGGCGGACCTTTCGATCTACACGGAGTATTTCGCAACAGCAATATGAGATGTTAAATGCCGGTGTCTAGCTACGTCTCCCAATTGAATATCTCATTGCTGTTTATAGTAAGTCCATTCATAGTTTGCCAAATCATAAGTCAAGTGTTCAAGTGCTCCATGCGCCCAGAGAAAATCCACTTGGTGCTACATCACAGGCTCTTATCTTTATGCTTATAAGTATCGTGTTGCATATTTGCATTGTCAAATCGAGACATTCCGCGGTCCGAAAATGGCTTCACGATTTTGTGTTAAAGAGTCTCTACATTTTTTTCTGTCTCGTCGGGTTGATGTTCATTTCGATTCTAAGAAGATCAACAAAGTGTAAAGAATACTTTTATAGATCCACATGTTGGATTTAATGAAGCAATTATGATTTGTGATTTTTTTGACGCAATCTCAATTGAGCATGGATATTTTTGTTCTGACATTTCCATGCAAGTTTTGTTTGCATTGGAGTATGATGGAAGTGACATGCGAATTAATTATTTTTCAAGTGCACGATAGCTCCAGTAATATGATAGAAGTGCGTTTAATACAGGAGAATCATAAGCAAGCTTTTATTTCTTTGACAGGAGCAAGGCTATTCCCTCCATCTCCTGCCTGTGATCTTATGCCCTTCGTTATTTTCAAAAATAAAAATCAGGAAAACCAAAGTGGGTTTGAAAAGATAAAGATGTCGACACCTCCGTTTTTGCCTTTTGTCTTTCTGCCTGGAGCTGCTTTCATCATGCCAAAACAAGCTCATCATTATTATACTTTTATGTCCCAAATTCTCATTAATATCTAGATGATCTCAGGGCACATACAACTACTGCATATTTGTGCTTCTAGAGACTGTTTGGGCACGAAAAAGGCTAATATATTATGCTCATTGCGATAGAAACCAAGCCAAAGGGACAGGAAAGGAAGCATCGAAACTATCTATGCTTTTAGCATGGGTATATTAGATCGGCCATCTTATTCATTAATAAAATTTTCTCATAATTTGTTCTCATTTACATAAATAATTAACTGTTGAATTTTACATAAATCCGTTAGTATTTGCATTTAAATTTTCTTGAATAACATTCATTTTAGGTTATGATTAATAATTTTTCATAGAATATTTTGTGTTAATAATATTCCATAAGTAGAAATTTAAAGTGTTACCAAATGAATTTTTTGTTTCCAGAAGCAGAAATTTTGTCCTATTATCAAACCACTTTTTATGATCAGAAATTAACTTCTAGTAGAAGTCGAAAATTTTATTATTTATTTTTTGCTCCGACGATCGGACATGGCAACATGGTGGCACGATGGGCGACGGTTGGCGGCGATAGTTGATGGTTGGTGATGGGGGAGTAGCGGTTGCGGCTTACAATGTGCAGTGGCCGGCTGCTAGCGGAGGTAGGTGGTGATTTGCGAAGGATGACGGCAAGCGATGGTCGACGGTTGGCAGTGAATGCGGGCAGCGATGAGCGGCGGCTAGTGGTGGCAGATTATGGTAGAGGTCGACTGTTGGCGACGGGAGATGTTGGAAGCAGATAGCGGTAGATGGCGGTCAGTGGCGGGGGGCGACAGATGTCGGCAGAGGCGGACATGGTTGAAAAGAGGGTGAGACGAGAACTACATCTTGAGTTGAGAAGCAATTTTTTTAACTTCTCAAATTAGGAAAAAATAACTCCATAAGTGAAAATTCACTTCAAAGGCAAAATTTTTTACCAAAAATATTTCTATTGTAGAAGTTACGTTACCAAACTAATTTCAGATCCAAAAACATTGTTGGAGCATCAATCCATTTTTAGAAGTGTTACCATGGGCATCAAAAGCTAAGGTGTAAAAAATGACACATAAATAACACATGGATGACACCTCAAATTCCAATGGCACAATTGGATGAGAAGCCAAATTTGGGTATGAAGTAAAAATTGATGATTTTTTTTATGAGATAAAAAATAATTTAGAGTAAAATTGATACATGTGCTAAAGTTTAGATTTTTTTTTTAATGAAATTAAGCCCACTTTTACTCTCTAACTTGGCCACGGTTTGTTCTCGCTCTAGTAAAATTGGGGAAGGGAATGGCCAAGGAAGGCCAACCAAAGCCCAAAGGCCCCAAACTCAAGCTCCCCTTCCATTGCTTTTGTGTCCAGTTTGCTCTCACATTTGCTCTTCAATGTTCACTTTTTAAGCTCGAGTAGCTTAAGAAGAAAAGAATGCCAAGAAGAGACCGCCGGAACTCACGTCGGAGCTACCCTCTGCTCTGCCCAGCTGCTGCAGTTTTTGTGTCCATTTCTCCGCCATCATCGTATCCTGTTTGTCCTATTGTATCGCACGACCAGCTGGCTTTTGGCTCAGCTGTTTTTCTCATCTTTAATTCCATCTTAATTCCAGCTTGAATCCGCCAGACTTCGACCCAAGAAAAAAAAAAAAAATCCGCCAGGTTAAATTGTCACATCAAATCTGCCACAATCGCACTTCAATCAATCTCTAGTCAGTCCTGCAGCCCTCTCCCTCCACGTTTTCTCTGCACATATCCAGAGCTGAAAATAAGCTGACATTGTCCTTTGTTGCTTTCTGTTCACGCTTGTCCCAGTCGCAGGTTTTAGTCCGGTTTGGTCCTCTAATAATTTGGGCCACTTTCAATTCAAGTTTTCTTCGACCAAAAAATAAAAAATAAAAAACTCGAGTCTCCTATTTCGGACCCCTTCCAAAAAAAAAAAAAAAACTCAAGTCTTCCGGTTCATTTAGGATTCGATACGACTGATTCTTAAGCGCTTAATGAGGGGCAAAAAGGGTGCGATTGAGCGGGTTATTAAAGAAATGAAAATGGAAGATGTGTATCTCGAGTCCAGCAGAAGCATACTGCAGAATCGCGCCGAACCAGCAACTACACACTTGTTGTTTGTCCGGTTGAGATGAAATTTTATGGAGAGTGAGTTAAACATATCAGCCTAGCTTGTGTCAATCTTTCGTGCCGAACGGATACATCACCGGTTTTCACTTTTCATCTTGTGGCATCGGTCAGACACCATCTCGGAAAAAGGCCAATCTGGGAAGCTATACTTAGAGCGATCATTGGAAAATGCACTCGAAGATAATTGTGGCGACACCTAGTTTGCCATTTTTCGGGTTCTTTATATGGCCAAACAATGTATATAGAGGCTATGTTGGACATTTTGGAATGGATACGAAATTCAAATCCTTGTTTTATTTATACTGGTTTTTTTTGTGGACACTACACAATCATGATGAATTTTTATTCATTATGTAATATTATAAGATAATAATTTCCACAATTTTAATTATATAGTGATTTAGAAACCTTGAAATTATTTTCGGGAGTAACACTTTGGCCTGATCTAGAAATAAATCATTAAATGAATGTTTTGCTATTTTTTCAATAAATGAAAGCAAACATTAGTTAAAATTCAAAATACAAACTAAAATAAGAGAAGCATTTTAATTTTGCTCGCACTATTTCCAACCTCTAATATTTTGATGGTAAATTTATGAGTTAATATCGCGAAAAACCTCAAATTGGTACACCTATAACAAATTTACCCCAAATAATTTTTTTGACCCCAAAAAACCAAAAATTGGTACATTTATGACAAATATATCCCAGACTATTTTTTTAACTACTAAAAACCCTAAACTGGTATAACTGTGACAAATTTTCCTAAAATTACTTTTTTTACCATAAAAAATCTTAAACTGGTACACATATGATGAATTTATCCTTTGTTAATTTTCGATAAATTGAGTTAATACAATGAAAAATTTCAAATTGATACATATATAGCAAACATATGATAATGTGCACACCCGATCATAGCCACGTGACATTCAACTTTGTAATTTGACGGTAAAATTTAATGAAAATTAACAGATGGTAAATTTATCATGGCTGTACCAGTTTGGAATAAATTTGTCACAGATGTACCAGTTTGAGATTTTTCATGGCCCAAAAAATAATTTGGGATAAAATTGTCACATGTATCAGTTTGGAATTTTTGGTAGTATGAACTTTAAATTTATCACGAGTGTACTAATTTGAAGTTTTTCGCGATATTAACCTTAAAAATTTTCATAATAGTTATACCATTTCCCTTCAGAAGTTATATGTCACGGCAGCCTCTCATAGGAACAGTTCGCAGAGGACAAGCATTCCTGAAGCCATGATCATTCCCTAATTTGCGATCGAACTCACTGATCTCGAGTCCTCTAAAAAACCCTGAAGTCCAAACACTTCTTCTTCTCGCCGGCGAAACTCAGGTATCGAAACAAGTCACGTTACCCAGTTGACGAACAACCACACAATCTCGCTATCCGTTTGTAGGTTGTCTTACGGGTTTGTCGCGTTTGTTTTCCTCTGAATTCATGCAACTTCCAGCATTTTCCATGTCACTCGTTAGACTGACTAGACATAGTTCTGTGTTCATCGACTGTGAATAGATGTTTCTCCATTTCTTTCTTCTCCTTTGTTACAAGCATGCTTGTTTGTAGGATGATATGGTTAACGGTGGAGTTTGTGAAATCTCGTTGCTGAGAGGCGATGATTTAGCGGATATTGTGTTAGACCTTTGAAATTTTGGTTCGCAGAGAAATCGAAGTTTTAAAACATGAGAATAATGTGGAGAAGAGGATTATGGAATTTTTGTAGATTATAATAAAGATATCAAGATGAGCATAATATCAATTATAAATATGCATAATCAAGAGATATATATGCATAGACCTACAAGGAAATATCCTAATTGTTACTAACATAAGAAATATCCTAGAGGAATATTTCTTTGACGTTGAAGAAGATTTGGGAGGTGATTGGGCGAATTAAATCAAAAGTTGCGTCTCTTCGCCTTTGAAAAGTAGGTGAAACGTCCGATTATACTGTACGACTGTTATTTCTTTCGAAACAGGATACCACTTTAATGCCTTTATCTGACCTGGTTTCTAAGGCTGCGCATGGTAACCATTCTAGTTCTGATTTCTGATTCTGATTAAAATGGTTTTTTCTGATTCTGTTCCTGAATGAGTTTTAGAGAATGAGAATGCGTTTGATAACTGCCTAACATTTCTATTCCTAGATGAGAAATGCGTTTGATAACTGCACAAAATTTCTGTTTCTAAAAACTGTTTCTCTTCCTAATTTTTTACATTTAAGTCAAATAAATATGTAATCAACATAATCAGTAATCTCGTAACTACCAAAAATGTGGTCTTCAAATTTCAGGGTAAAAGAATATGTCCTTCCCCTGTCCACACTATTCCACGTTCAAACTCCAGGTAAGAAGGTTGAGTTAGTTTCTTTTAAAGTTAGTTCATTCCAAAAGTGGGTCATAATCACAATATCAAGTCCACAAAGTTCCTTAAGGTAGCATGGAATATATGCTTTTGGAATAGCATCCGTATTATGGTACAGGCTTTCTTTCCTCGATATCATCTGCATACTACTTCCTCACTGCATCAACAAACTTTTACATTCTCTTTTTCTTTGCATTCTAACCGAGACAGATAAACTGTGCATCATGCTGTCTAGATAATTGATACACAGACTCCAACTCAAGAGACTGAAAAATCATTCAAAGGAAGAGGAAAAAAAACGTGACCTGGAGGGATCTCCATGAGTTGCCAACCATGGCTCAACCATTTGTTCCCCAAAAGTATCAACAATATGCCTGTGAAGGTCAGATTTCTTAGACTTGGTGGCAACTCCTCGTGAACTACCCATAGATTTACTACATTCAGCCAAATTTACCTGCTTTGCCAACCAATTCAGTACCTTCATCCCATCCTCGAATGCAGCCGGGTACTTATTTTCCGGGGCAAGCCAATACCCGACTGCGACAACAATCACATCACACAACTTCGCAATCCTCCGACAAAAGACATCATTCATCACCGAATCATTCGAACCGCTCACCCAACCTCCACCATGAAACTGCAGCATCACTGGCAATTTCCTCGCATTGCCAATCAAGGGCGAATACCCTCTGTATGGCAAACCACCTCCATCAGACAATCTCAAACTCAAGCTCTTCGCATAGTTACTAAATCCCGTATAACGATTACCGTTCAGCTTGGCATTGTGTGGGTGTGTCGCGGATGATCCGAAGCTATTGCGCAGCCCGTGGATCAATCGCGAGCTCTCCTCGAAATTGGAGGGCTTCTCAGGATCATCTCTCGCTGAGGCAGTCGGAGTGCCGTAGTTGTGGCGGCGAGTGGAGGAGGAGAGGCGGGAGAGGAAGGCGTGGAGGGACGCGACGGCGGTGGGGGAGACGGCGGCGGCGGCGGCGGAGGAGGAGTGGGGTTGGGGTTGCGGGTTGGAGGAGATCGGGAGTGCGGAGGAAGATGGCAACATTTAAGATGTGTTTTATCTCAGAATGACTTTAGTTAAAAAGTGGTTCTTTTCCAAGAAGCAACTTTTTTCTGCTTCTTTTTTTTAGCTTTAAAAGTGATTCTCATCCAGAATGAGAATCACTTTTATTTGCGTTATCAAACATGATTCTCATTTTTTTTTTGTTCCAGAACCAGAATCAGAGAATGAGAATGGTTACCATGCAGGCCCTAAGTGGCTGCATTTGCCTCTGCTGGTCTGATCCTGTTGTACAAGGAAACCTTGCTTTTACCTTTGGTTTTTGTTTAACGAAAAAATGTGATGGAGCCAGTGTAGTGATGATCTTTAGATACTTTCTTCATTTGGTGGTTTAAAGTATGTCTTAAAGAATGTCTATGACGCAGAACTTTTACTCAGTTTAGATTATAGGAAGAAGCCAAAGTTGAATTAAGTGTTGAACTTTGAAGATATATTGTTCTTTTGCGTTTACAGTTCTGCTTTGACGCTCTATCCGTCCTAAGTTGCTTGTGGTAAAGTCCAATATAGAAGTGAAATCGGCAATTTTGGATTCCCTCCTTGGTCTCGTTTATTTTGTTGTATGATGTGACTTAGGGATGTAGCATTCTAGAGGTGTGGATTTTACACGCTGTTTTCTCCTTGAGCAACTACTTGTCTAGTTGTCTTGTAGGCGTCATCAATGGCTGGATATAGTTCAGATGACGGTGATTATTATTCAGATGGTGGTTGGGGAGAGGAAGACAACGCCGACTATGACGACGTTGGCGAATCCCATGAAGAGATCGGCACAGAAGATGACTGTGGAGAGCAGGATGACGATGAGGATGAGGGATCTTACGACGAAAATGGAGGCAAGTGCAGATTTATGTTCACTGTGGTCATCAGAAGCAGCGCTGAATTTTTGCTCGCTCTGTGTCTGCTTGAATTGAAGTATTTCCTGTGTAGTTGTTCATATTTTTGGCTTTCATGGTGACAGGAACGGAGTCGGAGGAATTGAATGATGGACCAGGGCATCAAGTCGGGGGCAATGGGGCGCCGGGAGTCGTGATTGTGAATCCAGGGCAGTAACGACCGCAGCAAACTATGACCGGAAGCATTGGGAAGCAATCGGTAGTTGATGGAGGGCAACATCCCGTGACTAACTATGAATGGAGTTCACGGACCAGGCATCGGGATAAGCGAACTGGGGGCTATGCCCGCGAGACTGTGAAGCATACTTTCGCCAGTGGCGATACATTCAAGGAGAGATCCACGGGGAGAGTCGGATCCAAGGATGAGTACAAGCAGAGCACCACCATCGCGGTCGGCAACAAGAGAGGCTACTCTGAGTATCGCGTGGAAGAGAGGTTTCGGACCATTGAGTTTGAGAAAAACAGCGGCTCCGGCAGAGGTAGCAGCTCCGGCCGACTAACAAGAAAAAAATGAGGATCATAAATGACCTCATCCGATCCGCCGCTTCACCTAGTGATGTTTGAAGACTCGGTTGCTGCTTCTAGGGTTTAGTAAAAAGACCCGGTATCTATCTGACATTTGCTTTCCTTTGTGAACTCACACATTTCACGTTTGGTTTGGTTTTGTGCGCATGAAATCTTGCCGGAGTCAAGAATGACTCATGGCAAGAAAGTCATTTTTTCAGCTTTTGCTTTGAAGTGGAAGTCGAATTTTCAGCTTCTGCTTCAGAAGTTGATTTCTGATAGAAAAATGCGTTTGATAACAATTAAAAAAGACGATGTTCGAAACATTATGAAAAAAATGTTTCGACCGTTGGCAAGCCGCGGCCGGCGACGACCGGCGGCGGCCGGCGACCGGCGGCGGCGGGCAACCGGCGGCCGGCGACCGGCGGCGGCGACCGGCGGCCGGCGACGACCAGCGGAGACCGGCGGCGGCGGCGGCCGACGACCGGCTGGTCTCACGAGAATGACTTCTCAAGGGGAGAAGTGAAAATTTTTTACTTCTCAAAATCACTCAAAAATCTTTCCAGAAGTTAGAAATCTTGCCAGAAGTAGAAAATCTTACCAGAAGTCAATTTTTTTACCAAACGAATTTCTACTTCGGCAGTATTTTTATCAAACGAATTTCCCTGCCAGATCGACTTCTGGCAGGGAAATTGAGAAGTTGGCAAGATTTCATGCGCACCCTAAACTTCTGAACTTTGCTATGCAAAGCCAATAAGAACTCGGACAACCGAGACGTTTGTTATTTGAGCTCTCTCGTCGTGCTAGCCCCTTCGTGCTCTTTAGAAGGTATCCGAGCTAGGCTTAGGCCGGTAATTAGCTACTAAAAAAAGAAAAAATTGTTTGAGAACAGGTCATTCAAGCATCTCTTCTTGGGAAAATTATCTTGTGAGGTTTGAATGCTCGGTTTCTGCTTCTAGTGGTTAGTAACTAGACGGGGTATTTGTAAACCCGCACATTTCACTTTTGGTTTGCTTGGGGAATGGTAACATTTTTAAAAAATGAATTCCTGCACCAAAAGCTGCTTTTGGGGTTGAAATCTATTTGATAATATAATTTCTCAAGCGAAAATTTAATCCAAGTCTCTTCGGCCGTCGGAGTAAAAAATAAATATTATTTTTGATAATAAAATAATTTATTAGAGATTTTTAAAAATAAAAAATAAAAAATGAAAGAGAAATTTTCGGCCGTTTGATAATGATTTTTCGTAGAAGATTTTGTGTTAATAATATTTAAGGAGTGAAAATCTTCAATCTTTACCAAATAAATTTTTTTGATCAGAAATCAATTTCTGAGTAGAAGTAGAAAAATCAATTTTTGCTCAGAAGTTGATTTTTGAAGCAGAAACGTTGACATGCCCGCCTTTTAACTTCTAACCAAGAACTCGAAGTACCGAGAGGTTTTGTTATTTGATCTCTTTCGTCGATAAAAATGCCTTCTTGAAGCTTTGATAAATTGAAATCGAAAATAGGGGTTTCGGCTGAGATCAATGGATATGATTCCGACGACTATTCACTAGGGGTGATCGGTTCATAGGATGTGTGGTTTTACCCTAGAATCGAGAACCATCCGCTAGAAACCGGTACCGCAAAATACGAACTGTGAACCAATCGCTTCTTCTATGAATCGTGAACCAACCAAACCATCGGTCCGGTCCGGTTTTTGGTTGGATTTCGGTTACGTTTCTACCAGGCAAAAAATGAAAAAAAGAAAATAGGCGAGGAAACAAATTCGCCTTGTTCCATCGCAAGTAGCCATAGGATTATGCTCCAAGGAAACATAATGACAAAATAAAAGAACAAAATAAAGGAATTTAGTAAAACATGGTATGTAGCACCTGTAGAATAATGAGAATCGAATCGATAAAATAATATATATTCGGATTATATAAAGATGCCGGTTTATGGGCTGATTGGATGGTTCGCATTCAAATCCGTAAACCGAACCGATAAAATCGGTTCTTAAAAATTGAAACCAAGAACCGAACCGTACCCGTCAAAAATCATCCAAAATCAATCGGTTGGGTACGGTCCGGTCCGGTTTGGTTGGATCGTAGTTTTTCTGCTCACCCCTACTATCCACAGTTGCGAAGGGGGTTCTCGGAGGCAGCATTGGATGTTTGGATGGCGAGGGGCGAGAGCCAATGAACTATGGTCGAGAGAGTCTCTGCAAAGAAGATGTACATTGTCTTTCACATAAGTTGTCCATGCTGGCGGGAAAAGGAAGGAGGAAAAGAAAATCAACTGAGCTAACGTGTAGAAAATAACCACCCAGATAACACATGGATGACATCTTAGATGGCACAATTGGATGGAAAATAATGGACGGTAGATTTGGGTATAAAGTGAAAGTTTAGGATTTTTTATAAGAAAAAAAATAATTTGAAATAAAATTAAGACATGAGCTAAAGTTTAGAGTTTTTAATCCACTCTGTAACTTGGGCACGGTTTGGTCTCAAGAGAATGCCAAGAAGAGACCGTCGTAACTCACGCCCGAGCTACCCTCTGCTCTGCCCAGCTGCCACTGTTCTCCCCTTTTTGTGACCATTTCTCTGCTATCATCATACCCTATTTGTCCTGTTGTATCGAGCGACCAGCTCGCTTCCGGTCCAGCTGTTTTTTTTTTTTCATCTTAGTTTCAGCTTGAATCCGCCAGCTTTTGAGCTTGAATTGTCACATCGAATCTCTGCCACAATCTCACTTCAATCTGTCCCAAGTCAATCCAGCAGCTGCAGCCCACTTCTCTCCACGTTTTTCTCTGCACGTTTCCAGCTGAAAATCAGCTGACACTATCCTTTGTTGCTTGCTGTTTACGCCTGGTCCAGTTGCAGGCTTTGGACCGGTTTCGTCCTCTACTAATTTGGGCCACTTTCAATTCAAGTCTTCTGCGACTCAAGTCTCTTATTTCGAATTTTCGACCTCAAAAAACGCCTCAACCCTTCTGGTTCATTTAGGATTGGACATGGCTGATTCTTAAGGGCCTAATGATGCGCAAAAAAGGGTGTGATTAAGCGGTTTATTAGAGAGATGAAAAAGAAAGATGTGCATTTCGGGTCCAGCAGAAGGAAGAGGATCCCCAGTAGAGCATACTGCACAATCCCTGAAATGGCAGAATCTGGATTATTGCGTATAATGGTAGGTGTGCTATGATCTATTTGGACCGTCCAATTCAAAATGAACGGTCCAGATCAATTCACCTCATTTTTCACTAGAAAAATATAGATTAATCTGGATCGTCCATTTTAAATTGGACAATTCAGATTTAATAGCACTCATATATTCATGGTAGGAAATCCACTCCCAAAATGGCCACAACGCACCCGTTGTTTGTTTGGTTGAGCTGAAACTTTATGGAGAATGAGTTAAACATATCAGCCCAGCTTGTGTAAATCTTTCGTGCCGAACGAATACATCACCGATTCTCGTCTTGTTGCATCAGCCAACACTGTCTCGGAAAAAGGCAAACCTGGGAAGCTATGGTTAGAGCTAGCAGACGGGCCATATCATTGGAAAATATGCTTGAAGATAATCGTGGTGATACCTAGTTTGCCATTTTTCGGGTTCTTTTGATCGGTCTTTGATTTAAAAGAATCATGCCATCTAAATTGAAAAGGTAACAGCACATTTAGGAAGAAATTAATCTATGATTCCGTGTTGCTCTTAAATTGCTTTTTTTTTACTATATTTTTCATATCTAACCAATGTCTTTTTCTTGGGCTTAAGTACATCTGGAGTGCCATAAGTTGTGTACGGCGATCAATTTAGTGTCAAAACTTTCAAATCGATCAGTTTAGTGCTAAGTTTTTGTAACTTCGATTACCTCAGTGCCAATATCAGAAAAAATCATGCATTTCAATGTCATTCTGGCTAAAGTCCAGCGAAATGAACTATGTGGATTTTATAATCGATTTTTATTATCTTATGTGGCAAATTTTTAGAAGCAACTTGCCACGGTGGAATCCAACGTTGCTTAAACAAAGGGTGGAAGGGTAAAACGACGTTGTTTATGTATTGTCGAAGCATCTCCTCATTCTTTGTCATGAGGAGCCGGAGGAAATGGAGGAGGAGGTCGACTTGCTCGCCCTCAGCAGCGGCTTGCTGACGGCGGCTGCAGCACGACTTGGCGGGTCATTTCGCAAACGATCGGACTCTCATAGGGTCCGTCCTTCTTCGCATGAGAAATCACGATGTGGGTGATTGAGATTTCGCAAGAAAATCGATCGGCCCGTTATGAATCTGGCATGAAATGAAAAAAAAATGCAACCTTGAAGAAGGAAATGTGTGAATAGAAATTTCTGTTCTCTCTTCGGCTCCATCAATCCCCTTGCTCCAGGGAGGCCTCAGGGGGCAAGGAGGAGGTTTATGGTGGGGGTGGTGGTGGTGCCATCGGAGACGGCGGAGGCAGAGAGGTATTGAGAGATGGTGGTGGGAATAGAGAGAGACAGAGATAGGGGAAGGGGAAGGGGTGAAGAAGATGGTGATAACACCAAACGTTACCACGCTGGCCCGATAGCAGAGGACTCGAAAGATTTATCAAGAAGCCAACGAAGCTCGCAGGCAAGATTGGGGATTTAAAGCCGACTGCTGAGAATGCGAATGTACTGTGCACTTCTTCTCTGAACAGGGCCATCTCCTTGCTGCAGCGAGCGATGTCATTTTTGGAGGAGGAGTTTCGTGCCATCCTTGACAGGGACTCCAAGATTGGAAGAGATGATTTGGATCCGAAATCTTCCAAGACGAAGCACTCATCATCGTTCAATGATTGCTGTGGTCACGAATCGAAACAGTGTAACTTCCCAAGCCCGTGCCCCCATTCAGGGAGGAGTTCACGCAATTTATGCCCGAAACGATCTCCATCCTAAGCAAGATTGCAGACGCGATCATCTCTGCAGGCCACGAGACCGAGTGATGCGTGCTGTGAATGAGTGGGGTTCAATTTGGGATTCAATTTGAGAGTTAGGGTTTATGTTGGGGGTTCAATTTGGGGATTAAACGACGTCGTCTTCCTCTGTACAATGCTGAGTCGGCCTCCGGTGAGCCACGTTGGCCTCGTTTTTTATACAGACAGTCCACGTAGGCGCCACGTACACTTCCCGACGACCACGTATGCACTTAGCGCTGAAGTGATCAAAGTTGTAAAAATTTAGCACTAAACTGATCGATTTGAAAGTTTTGGCAATAAACTAATCGCCGTACACAACTTATATTAAGCCATTTTTCTTGGGTTGAGAGAAGAGATCCAAATTAAGACTCGCTTGATTTTATGCATCTAATTGAAGATTATCTCGATTTGTGGGTTCTTTTTCTTCTCAATTATTCTCTAATTCAATCGCCTGTCTTTTTTAAAATCTATAATAGAAAAAGATCCGTATTTATTATTTTTAGTTATGTTTTTGTTTTCACTGCATTTTCATTAAAATCTTCGGTCGACATTCTCAACCTCACATTGCGTGCATCCGCGTCAAACCTAGGAAGTTCTCGATTAAAATATTTACAAGCATCACTGTGAACTTTTCCACTAGGAAACTAATTCATATGTAGACTAATTCTTTTTATCGGGTCGGAGGGTGCAGTGCTGTCGATGCAGTTGAAATAGAGTAGAAACCAGTCCCTCCATCATCCAGTTTTTATTTTAGTTTTATCGGAATAGTTATCCAAAAATTCATGAACTTATTGTACGATTAAAATATCGATGCGGTTGAAGTATGGTAGAAACCAGTCCATCCATCATCCAGTTTTATTATAGTTTTATCGGGATAATTATCCAAAAACTTATGAACTTATTGTACCTATGTCAATTATCATAAACCTTTTAATTTGACTATTTTAGTTATAATTTTTTTTGACAATTTGTCAATGTAATCCTTATGATTAAATTGGCGGAAAAACTCTTATATGGATATCGGCCGACCTATGCGTACGTGGCACAGTCTGCCGTTGAAGTGGACAATTTTGTAAAATTTTTGTGAATTTTTTATACATATTTTTCTTTTCTGTTTTCTTCTTATCTTTTTCGTATTGTGGCAAATGAGGCTTCTTCATCGGTCGCTGGCGAAGGTCACTAGCCATAATGAAAAAAAGAAAACAAAAAAATGAAAATAAAATAGTAAATTCATACAAATATAAAATAAAATTGAAAAAAAATAAAAGATTGCAAAAATCAAAGTAAAAAAACTTGGGATCATGAGAATAATCTAAGGAAATCAAGTAAACAGTCTACAAGTAAAATTAATATATCATCACTCTATTATATGATTGGTGCTCGATTGGATTGTAATAATGGAGAATAAGTTCAGAAGAAGAAAAATATGAAGGAAACACTGAAATACAAGTGTGTGTAAGAAGCGGCTCGGGTGAAAAAAAAATGTTGGGAAGGGACATTGGTAGGTATTGTCTTTAGCAAAATTAAGAAAGAAAGAAGAAAAAAAGATAGGAAATAATCTTGAATCAAGAATGTGACCACAAGGAAGAATGTTGATAGGGGGTGTCAGAAGTCAATAAGGAGGAGTGAAAATAGCGCAAGCCTTTAATTTTATACAAAGAAGTATAATGAGATTATTGGCCATTGCTGTATAAGCACAATAGGCAATGTTATCGAATAACTTTGAATTTGTTCAATGATATATTCAGTGTAATGTTATCGAGTAACTTTGAATTTGTTCAATGATATATTCAATGTAGTCCTTTCGTTTGCCTTTTGATTTGATATGAATATCTTACGATTTTTTTTCTCATAGTTCAAATTTAACAAATTGAAAGCCGTATGAGATATTTCGTTAATTTAAATTAATGAAATTAACGAATAAGATATTAAATATTTTCATATAGTCTAAAAGTTAAATTGAATATTTATCGAGATTTCACAAGCCATATTAAATATTTTCATAACAGTTATAACATTTCCCTTCAGAAGTTATATGTCACGGCAACCTCTCAGAGGAACAGTTTGCTCCTCTCTATGGCCTGTTCATGTTCATTTTCAGTTTCGCAGAGGACAAGCATTCCTGAAGCCATGATCATTCCATAATTTGCGATCGAACTCAACTGATCTCGAGTCCTCTCAAAAACCCCAAAGTCCAAACTCTTCTTGTTCTCGCCGGCGAAACTCAGGTATCGAAGAGAGTCACGTTACCCAGTTGACGAACAACCACAATCTCGCTTTCCGTTTCTAGGTTGTCCTGCGGGTTCGTCGCGTTTGTTTCTTGAAGAAGATTTGGGAGGTGATTGGGCGAATTGAATCAAAAGTTGCGTCTCTTCGCCTTCGAAATGTAGGTGAAACGTCCGATTATACTGTACTACTGTTATTTCTTTCGAAACAGGATACCACTTCAATCCCTTCATCTGCCCTGGTTTCTAAGTGGGTGCATTTGCCTCTGCTGGTCTGATCCTGTTGTACAAGGAAACCTTGCTTTTACCTTTGGTTTTTGTTTAACGAAAAATGTGATGGAGCCGGTGTAGTGATGATCTTTAGATACTTTCTTCATTTGGTGGTTTAAAGTATGTTTTAAGGAATGTCTATGACGCTGAACTTTTACTCAGTTTAGATTATAGGAAGAAGGCAAAGTTGAATTAAGTGTTGAACTTTGAGGATATGTTGTTCTTTTCCGTTTACAGTTTTGTTTTGACGCTCTATCCATCCTAAGTTGCTTGTGGTAAAGCCCAATATAGACGTGAAATGGGCAATTTTGGATTCCCTCCATGGTCTCGTTTATTTTCTCATGTGATGTTACTTACGCATGTAGCATTCTAGAGGCGTGGAGTTTACACGCTGGTCTCTCCTTGAGCAACTACTTGTCTAGTTGTCTTGTAGGCGTCATCGATGGCTGGATATAGTTCAAATGACGGTGATTATTATTCAGATGATGGTTGGGGAGAGGAAGACAACGGCGGCTATTATTCAGACCATCACTCGGAGCAGCAACAATTCGGCGACTATAATGATGATGGCGAATCCCATGAAGGGATCGGCACGGAAGATAACTGTGAAGAGCTGGATGACGATGAGGATGAGGGGTCTTACTACGAAAATTGAGGCAAATGCAGATTTATGTTCACTGTGGTCATCAGGACTCAGGAGCAGCGCTGAATTTTTGCTCGCTGTCTGCTTGAATTGAAGCATTTCCTGTGTTGTTCATATTTCTGGCTTTCATATTGACAGGAACGGAGTTGGAGGAATTTAATGATGGACCAGGACATCAAGTAGGGGACAATGGAGCGCTAGGAATCGTGATTGTGAATCCGAGGCAGGATGGACCGCAGAACCATTGGGAAGCAATCGGGAGTTGGTGGGCGACATCGCATGACTAGTTATGAATGGAGTTCAGGGATCAGGCATTAGGATAAGCGAACCGGGGACTATGCACGTGAGACTCCGAAGCATACTTTTGCCGGTGGCGATACATTCAAGGAAAGATCCACGGGGAGAGTCGGATTCAAGGATGAGTACAAGCAGAGCATCACCGTGGCGATCGGCAACAAGGGAGGGTACTCTGAGTATCGCCTGGAAGAGAGGTTTCGGACCATCAAGCTTGAGAAAAGCAGTGGCAACAGCAGCTCAGGCTGACCAACAAGAAGAAATGAGGATCATAAATGACCTCATCTGATCCGGGGCTCTATCTTGTGATGTTTGAAGACTCGTTTCTGCTTCTAGGGTTAGTAATAAGACCTGTTATCTGTCTTGACATTTGATTTCGTTTGTGAGCTCGCACATTTCACTTTTGGTTTGCTAAACTTCTGAACTTGCTTATTGGGGCTTTACAACAAGCCATGCGAGCCTATAGAAACTCGGAAAACCGAGGTGTGTGTTATTTCATCTCTCTCGTCGATTACTCTTGATTTTTGGAGCAACCGATCATGGGTGTTTCGCATTGATATTGAAATTCGTGGCAAAACAATCATAGAGCCAAAGGCTCTGAAATTCCAATCCTGAACATGGACCGCGAGCTTGTTCCTTGAATTGGGCGTTTCAACTTTCCGGATTTGAATTGTCATTTCCTTTTGTTTGAGAAGATTAACTAAATAGACTCATTGGATAATATTCTTGAAGAGCTCATCTAATCAACAGAAAGAGTGGCCAATCCCTGTAGGAGTGTATCTCGTAAGTTGGATCCCTTCTCGATACTAATCTTAATTCCGTTATGTCAACCTCCCTTCTTTAAGCAATCGGATAAGATATGAATCGTCTTGCTAGCCCCTTTCTCCTCCTCTTTAGAAGGTATCCAATCTAGGCATAGGCTGATAGCACGCCACTAGAAAAAAATTGTTGGAGAACAGGTCGTTCAAGCACCTCTTCTATAATAAGAATTTCTTGCTTGTCTTTAACTCGAGTACCCTTGCTCCTACTCTTTTTGTTAAGATGCATGCGTGAATTGTGTTAGAGAAGTCCCACATAGGAGAATTGATGTGGTACTGAGTCAGTTAATATACCCAAGTTGGCCCATAACTCATTGACTTAAGCTTTTGAGTAAATGTGAGTCCAACTGGATATATTGACGGGCTCGGACTTGGGCTCCCTCTTGGCGATCTCCTCGCCAAAAAAAAGTATCGAACTTCATTGCGCTCTCCCAACAAATGGTATCATCGAACTTCATTGCGCACTCCCAACAAATGGTATCAGAGCCGATGCTTGATTGGTGGGCCTCCGATCTGTTCCGGCAAATATCTCAAGAAGGAATCTGGTGATCGCGTCTCAAGAAAGAATCTGGTGCCAACGCGGTTTCCGGGCCGATGGACGCTGTGGTGTGGCAGTGCGAGCCCGATGGGCGTTGATGGAGATTCAGATTGAGATGGAGTCAACGCGGTTTCCGGGCCAATGGACGTTGTGGTGTAGCAACGGGCCCGATGAGCGTTGATGGAGATTCAAGTTGAGATATGTTGGTGCACAATGATACTTGGATTAAAGGGGAGCAAAACGAGCTCACACATGAGGGGGAGATTGTTAAGATGCATGATTCAAGTTGAGATATGTTGGTGCACAATGATACTTGGATTAAAGGGGAGCAAAACTAACACTGGAGCTCACACATGAGGGGGAGATTGTTAAGATGCATGCGTGAGTTGTGTTAGAGTAGTCCCACATAAGAGAATTGATGTGGTACTGAGCCAGTTAATATACCCAAGTTGGCCCATAACTCATTGGCTTAAGCTTTTGAGTAAATGTGGGTCCAACTGGATATATTGACTGGCTCGGACTTGGGCTCCCTCTTGGCGATCTCCCCGGCAAAAAAAAGTATCGAACTTCACTGTGCACTCCCAACACTTTTCATTGCCTTATGCCTTCAAAGGAAGAGTTAGAACTCAGGAACCATCGACGAGGAAATCTAATCCTAGGGTTAGTTCCTATCGACTACTGCTTTAGTGTGCCTTGTTACGGAGCTTTCATTTATATTCATGGAGATTGTCTTATTCATGTTGTTGACAAGGAAGAATTTTTATTGTTTAGGTAGTCCTTAATTTTGTTCCCTAATCTGGTAGTTTCGAACATATGTAGGTTCATTCCGTGGACTAGAGTTGATAAGCAAGCAACGCCTAATAGCTATACAGTAGAGTGGTTGGCGAATACTTAAGCGACTAGAGATAGGTTCAAATCCCGATCTATTGATAGTCGGTAGTGTGTCCCGCCATCGCTAAGGGAGTCTAGGTGAGACCTGAAGACCGTAGCAAGCAACCATAAAGTAATGCTACGTTTGACAGTCAGGATAAAAGTCAGGAT
This sequence comes from Rhodomyrtus psidioides, assembly GCA_021437785.1. NCBI lineage: Eukaryota > Viridiplantae > Streptophyta > Magnoliopsida > Myrtales > Myrtaceae > Rhodomyrtus > Rhodomyrtus psidioides. The sequence continues at coordinate 2,289,248 of JAILYB010000074.1, read as the reverse complement.
ATGATAAACTTTATCATATCCTGTGTTTGGGTCATACTCTGGATATGATATAGCATGATATAAGGGGATATAGCATGTATATAATTATCCTAGGAGGAGGTGGGATAAATGTGGACATGATTTCTTTTGTTTATGGCATAGAAATGATTTTTCTAAATAACAAACTTTTTAGATAATAAAATTAAAATAGTAATTATTTTTAAATAAATTTGAATTCTAATGTTAGAAAGAAAAATCAAAATAAAAAATAATTTTCATTTTCATTTTTTTTATAAATCATATTTATAAATTGATTTCTTTTTTTTTTATAACACACACACACACACACACACACACACTTAGTATCTATATCATTACATATTTTAAGTATAATGGTATAGTTTGTTATCTAATGAAAAATTTTATTAGGAAATGATGTGAGGGAGTCAAAATAATGATAAAAAGAGATTTATAATTAAAAAATAAGTAAAAAATTAAGTAGAAGAAACTAGATTTTAAGTAAATATATTCAAACTTGAAAATGATTTTTCTAATTCTCGAAGAGAAGAAGTAATGAAATTTCTTAAAAAAACTAGCATCTCTATCTTCCTCTTCTCTATCTTTAGTTCATGTGGAAGTTTCATGATTGTTTTGTAGCTTTTAAGTTTATTATAAAACTTTACGAAAATAGTGAGAGAGTTGAAACTTATTTTCTATCTTAGCTTTTCGATTCACATATAAGATATAATTACTTATTTTAATAAAATATCCGACAACTAATGTTTTTAAAGTCATTTTGCAGAGGAAACTGAGAGTAGTTTTGTTTATTTTGTTATTTATTTTTTTGTTGTATCATAGAGTTCTTTGTTTCCTCATACATGCGAGGCTAACCTTCGGTTTTATTTGGGGAAAAACCTCTTAGGCTGCGTTTGGTCGCCCAAATTTTCGTCAGATAGGATTGGACAGGATATGATATGAAATCCAATGATTTTGCCATATCATATCCTGTGTTTGGTGAACCGTAGTAATAGAGTCAGATATGTTCATATCATATCATTTTCATTTTTGGGTATATACAATATATCAATGAAAAATGAATTTGAAAAAGCACAAGCGAAAAATATAAAAATCTCTTATAATTCACTGCTGAATTTAGTAAAAAAGAAAAGAAAATGTAAACATTCAATTCTTGCTGAAAATTTTTGACTTTCTCGCGACATTCGTTAAACCTTAACATGAAACACAAAGCTATGGAGAATGAGGTTTGACTCTCTTTCTGCTTTTCTTAGACTTTGTTAAAATAAGTAATTATATCTCATAATTACGATTTTATAACAAATACTTGATTATATTTCACATTTTAAATTGTAGTTAAGTTATAATAATAAATAATTTGTTATTCATATGATTTTTATTAAAATTTTCTTTCCACGAAAATGAAAGGAATTGTGATTCCCCCATTCCATTCCAATAGCTAAACAAATAAATGAAAGCATGAATTTATTAAACGTTAGAAAAATAATCAAAGGCGGTTCCTAAATTTCTCACAATGAATATTCCCATTTTAAAAAAGCTAAATCCGTTCCTCTAAAAGTGGAGTAGATATTTATATTTATCTCTTCCTTTACTTATTTGAAACTTCTTTTACTAATATCCTTACACGGAAGAAGCGTGCTGTTTTGCTAGCCATATACGATAAGAACATGGGTTTCGCGTTTTCAATTTTAAGGAGTAGTAATCTTAATCCCCCTAGGTTCCATTTTTTTACCTTAGTTAATTGATATTTTATTAACAATCTATAGGAATTTCAGGATAAGAAATTAAGATTTCTACTAATAATAAGTTAGCTATTTTAGATCTCCAATTACTTTTCCTAGTCATTTCCCAACTTATATAGTTGTAACTATCTTTTGCAAAGTTAGAAGAAGTCCATCCATAGCGTGATTAAATATCTTTATCGATTCGGGTAATTATGAACAACTCATTATCGTTTCGAAATTGTAGAATACCCTTTGCCGGTGAAAGCCAAGCAAATCTTTAATGTTTCTATTCATGTTTCTCTAAGTCCCATCATTAAGGTTTTTATGGTCGGCGAGGCAGCGAGGACAGCCCTCGCCCAACACTCATTGGCCATTGCTAGTGTGGCAGGTATCGCTTGAGACCGACCACCGACAAAAAGAAAAGGGAAAAATAGTAAAAGGAAAAAAATTACATAAAAAATAGAAAAAAATTAGAAAAAATTTAAAATGTTATCCACGGCACACAGGATGATCGACATCGACTGGATTGCCATGTCTGCTTTTTACGATCAAAATTGATTGGACGGACTTAATTGACAAAACGTGAGAATGTTTCGAACTCAATTGACATAATTGAAAGGTTCATAATTGTATCACACAATTGATTCAAGACTTTTTTAAAAGGTAATTTTCCCTCCGTTTGTTTCACGGAAAATGAGTGATTTGGAAAATATTTTCCGAAAAGTAACCGTTTATATCGAATAGAAAAATTAATTAACGAAAAATATTTTCATCATCGATAATAATCTATGCCTAACTATTTTCATAGGTAATGAGAAAAAATTCATTTATTTATTTTTTTAAAAGATATAAACGATTATTTTTCGAAAAATATTTTTCAAATCACTCATTTTTCGTGAAACGGAGTTTTGCTTTGGAATTTCAAAATCTCTTATAGAAGATTTGCTTCGTTTCTTCAGGCGGGAACGGCTGCACGGAAAGCGGCTTTGGCCACGTGCGAAAATTACTCGCCCCCCTCACTGTTCTTGACTTCCATATAAAACTTTAGGCCCCCCTTCCTTCCTTGTCTTGCGAGGCGGTTCGCAGAAACAAGTTCCGTTTCCGACTTCTTCTTCTGAGAAGACTCGGGAAGCAAGTTTCGTGACCCCATTGCCTGAGGGTGAGTCTCCAAAAGCATTTAGGTACGTCTGTTCCCTTGGAATTCAAGGAAAATAGTTATTTTTCGTCATACAAACACTGGAAAGTCAGAAATGAAGCAGTTTTTCCTCGAACAAATGGACCGCAGTTGAAATCCCACAACCCTAATCTGTTCTTTTCGATTTGGATATACATTGTGATCTTTTCATTTTTTTTTTGGGTCTGCGGTACAATGTGAATTTGAATGCTGCGTTCGTTGTGCTCAGTTTCGTAAACAGCCGTTCAACTTTGATTGAGCATTCTTGGTTTCGGCTGTTTTCACCTGTTAAACTTCCTGTAGTTTGCGGACAATTGTCGAATTTCGATTTTTCTTTTTTCTCCTCTCTCTCTCTCTCTCTCTCTCGTTTTAATTGTTGGGTTGAATATGAGCATGCTCGTTTGTACTGTGTAGGATGAATGGTCAATACTCGTAGAACAAGATCTTCTTGGTGTGACCATATCTAGAAGGAATTTGTTGATCAAATATTTTCTTGATGATATTGCCGTCCTATTTGGTTTAGGAGAGATGCCATCCGAAGCAATGCTTCATGTCTCGATCCGAAATCAATTGAACTCTTCCCGCAATGCAAATGCTGGACTGCATTTCTAGATAACGTTTTGCTTCGCCATGTTAATCGAGAATGAAGGAGCGTCGTGCTTTAATTGGAGGATTCCTACCTTCTTCTAGATCAGTGATTTCATGCAATATAACTCGAAAAATTAGCTGCGGAATAAACAGTATTATGTGCATTGGGAGAAATATTAAACCCAGGTTTAACTATCCGTGTAGGCTCATAGTAAATCATTTTGTCATGGCGTCTCGGCATGCTTTGCTCTTCTTCAGATGAACAGTTTGAGGACATAATTTCCCTATCGTTGTTGTCCTGCTTTCTGGTACTTGTTGGGATAATTGATGCATTCTCGTCAAGCAGAAGAGCCCTCTGTGTAATTTGCTTTGGGTAAGTTGAGTGCAGGTTTAGCGTAGGAAAATTGTGAACCTTCTCCTTATGCTCTGTAGATTTCTATGTATTATTGTACTATAGGTTTCATTTATTTTTTCTCCATGAACAACTATGATGTGTACAGCATCATTGATGGCTGGATATAGTTCGGTCGACGACTGGGAAGGATCACGACGATGGCCACTACTATTCAGATGGTGGTTGCAGCTACAATGAGCAAGATGACGGTGATTACTATTCTGACAATCACGTTGAGCAGCAAGATTCCGATGATAATGACAATGCCAGTGGTGAACATTGCTACGAAGAGCAGGATGGTGACAAGATACCTTATGATCACTTGGAGGATCTAGATAAAGCTGGTGGATCTTACGAAGCGATAGGCGGTGAAAATTCTTACTACGAAGAGCGGGATGACAAAGGATATTACGACGGGACAGACAGCAACGATTATCACTATGAAGAGCAGAATGGCGACAGTCACGGCAAGACATATGATGATAAATATCAAGGCAAGATCCGGATGCATATTAACCATCGTCATTACGAGAAGCTCCGAAGTTTTGGTTGCTATGTGTCTAATTGTCTGCTTGAAGTCGTCCTCTGTGTTACTTCTTACAAATCTTTAGCTTTGTTATTGGCAGGGGTGGAGCCAGAGGAATTAAATGATGAACCTGAAGGCTTTGCGAGCAATCAGGGGGATGGAAAAGGACGACGCTCGGTTCCTAGCTATGGATGGAGTTCGAGGATCAGGCACCAGGACAAGAAAACGGGCCTTTACGAGCTTATAAACGCCAAGCTTACCTTCTCCAGCGGTGACACGTTCAAGGAGAGATCGACAGGGAGAATCGGCTTCAAGGACGAGTACAAGCGCAGCAACACCGTCAGGATCGGGGACAGGAGCCAGTATTGGGAGCATCAGATTGAAGAGAGGTTTCGGAACGTCAAGTTTGGCGAGAGCAGCAGCTGGAGCGGCAGCACTTGGTAACGGCCACGGGCTGACCTAAGACAGCTACAACAATTATTGAAGATCGCAATTTCATCTCGTTCGGTCCACTTCTCGCTTTACGTAGTGATATTCGAGCAGTCTCCTGCTTAGGTGCCATTTTTATCGGTCTGCGTGGTATTTTCTCCGTTTTAGGGTTTGCTAGACTCGCTTTGTTGTTGAGACTTTCAAACAAGCTATGTGAAGACTTCGTGAACAGCAGAAGATGATAGATTTCCAAGTTTACCAACTCTTTTGTGATTACTTCGCCTTTTTAGGAGTGAATGATCATTTTTGAGTCTTCTTTTTCCATTCTACGCCAAGAGCTCGACAATGATTCACCATTAGCAATGAAATCTTACTAGGGTTTTAAATAATTTGAAAAATATGCTTTTAAAAATAATCATCTGTATCGCTTGAATTCACAGTAATTTTTATCCAAAATTTTACATGAACAATAAGAGATACTGGCCGTCATTTTTTTGAAAAAAGATGTTTTAAATTATTAATTTTTTTGCGAGATAAAGAGAGCCTTGAATTATGAATATATAAAGTGGTGCCGCTGTTACTAAAATATTGGGAGTTTGTTATTTGACGAATATTCATGAAAACAAGATGGAGCACGACGCTCCTAGAGCTAGAATACTAGGCGTTTCTTCTTCTTTTTGCTTAATTTCAGATTAAATGAGTTAATAATATGTTTAAACATCAACGAAGTTAAATTAAACCGAAACTATTCCCTCCATCATCAATATCTTATTATAGTTTTACTTTTGTCCTATATGATCAAAATAGTGTATAAGTAGGCTATGTTGGACCTTTTGGGGTGGACGCGAAATTAAAATCTTGGTTTTATTTATACTGATTTTATGCATACCCTCATTAATTTCTTAGTTGTTGAACATTATATCATATATGTTAACAACAAAATCCACAATTTTATTGCACAGAGAAATGAAAAACTTGACATTATTTTCTTTTGTAGCATTATAGAAATTCTAAGCTTTAAATAAATCATGAAAAGAATTTTTTGCTTTTTTTTCAATAAATAGCAACAAAAATTCATTTAAAATTCAAACTACAAAATGCAATAAAAGAAGCATTATAAAAAAATTCTCACAGAGCAAATGTAAGACTGAGGTTGATTATTGTTTTTTTTTTTGGTAAGGTAAGTGTGTATTAACTTTTCAAATCGCTAGGTACAAGAGTGGCACTAGACACAAAAACCATGAACCAGATATGGCACCAAGTGTGTCATAGGGGGTTCAACGGTGAAACCAGCTGCAAAACATGCTAACAACCTAGGCTGCAAACCAGAAAGAAGTAGCAGGAAGTGGCCAAACAGGCGGCCAAAAATAGGACTGGACCGAACGGTTTCAAGCTAAAAAGGCAGCTGAAAACCGAGTGGTCAGAACTAATGTAAAACGGCCAAGAAAAAAGGGCCTAAACAAAAATAAGGGAAGCAGAGGAGAAGCCAGTCTGATAGCCCTAAATAGAGAGAAAAGGCCGCGAAGACTGGCAAGAAAGGCCGAAACAACGGCCACAAAATCATCTAAGCCTATCAAGTGAGTCCAAGATCCAAAATGGAAGGAGCATTAGTATAGAAGCCTTGCAAAGCCAAAAAAGCCAGGAGCAACAATCCTGCCGAGAGTCAGTAAGCATGAGGACGTCCCAGCAGTGGAGCAGCTCAGCAGTAACAGAATCAGTGCTTCCATCGGCATCAAACCCTCAGTGAAGTGGCGTGAATATAGCAGAAGCGAAAAGAACACTGTGGGAGAGAGATCTGGACAGCAAACCTCCAGCTCCCACACAAAAATAAGTGCAGCCAAGGAGCAAGACCAACAGGTTGTAGAGCTCCCAGGGTAGGCCAGGAGCAGCAGCAGCAGCAAGATGGCCATCTCCAATGCAGCATCGACTGAGCAGCAACCTTCGCAGCATCACTAAGTACACAGGTCACAAGTACTACAACAAGAGCAACATTCATGGGAATAGATGTACATCAGCAGCCAATGAATATAGAATTAAGCACCAGGCCGCCGATCATAAAAAATTCCCGGAGATAGTCCCAAATTCCTTTGCAAACTCCTATTGCACGAGTTATCTTGGATATAACCAAAGGTAAGGGCCTTAACCTTAACCAATTTGGCGAGATGCAGGATGATAGACAGCGCAAAGAGACGTTTACCTCTAAAGAGAATATCATTCCTTACACACCAAATAGTATGACATAGCGCCCCCAGAGAGAACCTCGCGATCTGGCTTTTGAAGGAGGAGTCGCCAATATGATTTTTGGCCCAAAGAATAAGCTCCAGCCAAGGTCGGTTTCTCCAAGACACATTACAATTAGTAGCCCACACGGATGCTAGATCATTAGTAATCGAGCATTGAAAGAACAAGTGGTCCACCGAATCGGGGCCATTCCGGCAGAAAGCACAAACACCTTCATGAATCCTATGGTGTTGAATTAACCGGACTTGGGTGGGCAGCCTGTTGAGGGTAGCTAGCCAAAGTAAGAAGGAGTAATGCGAAGCAATAGTCTTGTCCTATACAAATGAGCACCAATCAGTTTTCCTGCCCTTCGGTCTGATAAGCTCCCAAGCATCAGGCACGGAGAAAGAACTAGAGGGATGATTTGTCCACAAGAAAGAATCCTCCCTTTCTTGAACAAAAACAGGAGATGGGAAAGACCAGGCAAGGAGAGTATCCAAAACTCTAGAAGTAGGCCACTCCGAGGAATAAAACCGCAAAACCGTGGCATCTCTTGGGATTTTGGAGCGGCAAATATCCCCAGCCGAGAAGTGCAAATGAAGGGGGCTCTCCTGGTGCCAATTGTCATACCAAAATGATATCGATAGGCCATTGCCTACTTTCCATTCAAACTTGCTTTGGAATTCCTCCCGAAGGCCTAACAATTTCTTCCACATCCAAGAGCAAAGCTTGGGAATTTTAGTAACTCAAAAGTTCGTCTTCTTTAAAAAATTCGAATGGACCCATTTGCACTATAAGGACTCCTTGTCAGTAAAAAGGATCCACAAGTGCTTGATGGAGAGTGCCTTGTTGTAGTCCACAAGCCTTCGAATACCTAGGCCGCCTTCTTGCTTAGGAAGACAAATATCCGTCCATGCGACTTTAGCTCCACCAACACCCAAATCCGGCCCTTTCCAAAGGAACTGCCTTAGGATGAGCTCAATTCTGTTTAAAACAGATCTAGGTAAGGTGAAAACACTTGCCCAGTAAACATGGATGGAGTGTAGTACTGAAGTAATGAGCTGCAGTCGTCCCGCATAAGAAAGAAATCTTTGCGACCAAGACCTGGCTCGCGCGGTAATAGAGTTAACGAGAATGTGACAGTCAGTCTTGGAGAGCCTTTTAGCAATAACCGGCACCCCTAGATAGCGGAATGGAATAGAGCCTGCCTGGAATCGAAGTAAACCCCGAATCTACTCTTGAAGTGTTGAGGAGCCACCCGAGAGGAACACCTCACTCTTACCAGTGTTTGGTACTAAACCAGACCAACTAGAGAAGATATCCAAGCCCGCTTTTAGTTTCTCAATAGAGCGAAGATGACCCTCTGTAAACAATAGGACATCATCTGCGAAGAAAAGGTGAGATACCCGTGCACGTTTGCACCTCCAAAAAAACTTGAAACCTGGTTCCCGCGTTTTGGAGTGGAGAATGCCAGTGAAAACCTCCATAACAAGGGTAAAAAGATAAGGGGAGAGAGGGTCCCCTTGCCTAATCCCTCGTTTACTAGAGAAGAAGCCATTAAGCTCCCCATTAATGGAAATAGAAAATTTTGTTGGGGAGACACATACCATAATCCATTTAATGAAGAAATCCGGGAACTTGAAAGCTCGTAGAACCACTTCAAGGAATCCCCAGTCTATGGAATCATAAGCCTTGCGGAAATCCACCTTGATAGCGCATTTTGGAAGATAAGGGTTATGATGGAAGTCCGCAAAGAGTTCTCGTGCCATCAAAATATTGTCATTAATTCTCCTACCACCCACAAAGGCCGCTTGTGAGGGGGAGATGATGGAGGGCAGAATACCAGATATTCTATTTGCCAAAATCTTCGTGATGCACTTGTATATGGTGTTACAGCAGGCAATGGGCCGGAAATCATTCATTGCCAAAGCATTGGGCGTCTTCGGCACAAGAGTTAGGATAGTAGTGTTGATTTGCTTAAGCAAGCGCCCAGTTCTAAAAAAAATCCATAATAGCCTCGATAATTGAAGGCCCGACAATATCCCAAGATGATTTAAAGAAATCCACATTAAAACCGTCAGGCCTCGGGGCCTTACCTTTTGCCAATGAGAAAAAGGTGATACGTATCTCCTCTTCCGTAATCGGTGTAGTAAAAAAGCTAATATGGCCCTCATCCAGGACCCGCTCCAGGAACATACTGACTTGGGGAACCGCAGGCCTTGCCATGACAGGATCACCATTGAGAAGCTCTCGAAAATAATCAACAATATGGGATCGAACCTGTGCTGGTTCGGTTATGATTGCCCCATTTGAGTCTGCTACCGCTAAAATGAGATTGTGGAGTCTTCGTTTGTTCACAGAATGATGGAAGTATCGAGTATTTTGATGGCCCTCCTTAAGCCAACAAATTCTCGATTTTTGTCTGAAAAAAGATTCGTCTTGGAGCCTAAGTTCAGAGAATATTCGAAGACAAGAAAGTTCCTCTTCAACCAATGACTGGTTTGCTGGATCCAACTCCAAAGCAGCTTGGACCGAAAAAAGAGCCCCTCTCGCCTCTTCGGTACGTGAGGAGATGTCAGAGAATGAGTTCCTATTAAGAAGCTTGAGTCGTTCTTTGAGTAACTTGAGCCGGCGGCAAACTGTGTACATGACCGTGCCTCCAAAAGAAGTGCTCCACACATGAGCAACAATATCCTTAAATGAAGGATGGGACATCCAGTAGTTGTAGAATTTGAAAGGCTTCCTAGAGTTGGGAGGGGACGTGATCCTCACAACCATCGGTGTATGATCGGAGATCCCAGGTCCGAGAAATGTAGCTTCAGAAAAGGAGAAAACCCGAGACCAATGTTCATTAACAAGTACACGGTCTATCTTCCTTTGCTTCCGCGAGTTCCCCGAAGAAGTCGACCATGTAAAACGATGGCCTACATATCTGAGGTCATCCAAGCCAGATTGCTCTAAACATTCACAAAATTCATCAAAAGCAGGGATCCAGCTATTAGAGCCTCCCATCCTGTCAGTATGATCTTTAATGGCATTAAAATCACCTGCTACCAACCACGGTTCCCCGGTTTGACCAAGCCGAATAAGCTCAATCCACAAAGGTCTACGGGCAATATGGGTATGTTCACCATAAACAACAGAGCAAAGAAATGATAAGTTCAAAGAAAACATCCGAATCTGACAATGTGTCAATATAATAGAAACCTTCGCCAACCTAGGATCCCATCCAAGCCAGATCCTACCCCGGTCAGAATAATCGTAGTTGGAAACCCAACACCATCCCGGCAACAAATTATCCGAAATAGAACCAAAGTCAGCCACTGTCACCTTCGTTTCAAGAATACCAACACAAGAAAGCCGGTTACTATGTACGCAAGATCGTACTTCTGCCTGTCTGAGGGGGTTAACAAGCCCCATAATATTCCATATGCCAATAAACATATTTACAAAGAAGAAGAAGAAGAAGAAGAAGAAGAAGAAGAGGAGAGTTACCGCATCGCTCCATTGCTCCTCGGCCTACTCTTTTTCTGCGGCTGTCTAGCCTTGGAAAGAACCGACCCAAGTTTTTCGGGATCATCCGTGAGAGCAGCAACAATGGCACGAGATCTTGTAATGATAGGGGATGGGGAGCCTCTATCCTTCTCATTGTCGCTACTAACATTACTCGCCTTCTCCTCCTCACAGTCCGAGCCAGAGGACGAAATATAATCTGTTTGTTGGTCCTCACACTGAAATTGCAGTTGCTGTTCACCAGCCTCCACATCATAGATCGAGAGGTAGAGGTCTGCATTAGAAGGAGGAGGAGCGACAACAGAGGTATTGATCGAGACATCACTGTTGACACCTAAATTTTGATCAACTTTTTTATTTTTATTTTTATTTTTATTTTTATTTTTATTTTTTATTTTTTATTTTGAAAATTCATAGAAAATCCATAAAAAGTTGAAAAATTGAAAAATCAATTTTGGTGACCTTAGCCAAGCTAAATGAACCATTTTGACCAAAAAAATAATTTTCATAATATGCATTTTTTTAATATATTTTCGAAAAATACAAAAAAAAAGAAAAAAAAGAAAAAGAAAATCAAGAAAAATAATATTTGAGGTCACAAAAATATATAAAAATATTAGGTATTTTTATTTTTATTTTATCCATTTTCTGACCTCATAAATAGTAAAATTCAGGTTTGATTTTAGGTGTTCTTTGATCATCATAAAATTGAATTTGGCAAAAATATTAGTAATGATTAAAAGGAAAAGGAGTGAAAACATCATCATTTAAAAGGAAAAGGGAACTAATCATTTTGTCTTCGCTTTTAATTATTATTATTTTTTTTTACTTTTTAGTATTTTATTATATTATTATAATATTATTATAATATTATTTTATTTTTATTATTATTTTACTCTTCCCCCCTCCCCCCTCATCATCCGTCACCTGCTCTTCTTCCTTCTTCTTCTTCCCCTTTCTCCTTCTTCTTCTTCGGCAACTTCTTCTTCTTCTTTTTCGTGGAGGCCCAAGCCGAACGACCACCTCCAACCACCACACGTCCGGTCGCCCTTGTTGAACCAGCCACCACCTCACCACCATCCCATCGTACCGCCGCTATCGCCTCGAGTCGCTAGATCCGAGAACCCGAGCCGCCGTGAGGTTAGAACTTGCGAGCCAACGCGGCTTGTCGCCGCCGTGCTCTGTTTTACTCCGCCCCGACGTTCCCTCAATCTTTGCCATCGATCCCGGAGTCGACCGTCACCCGACGGCCATTGTCCAACTGTCCCGGCCGTTCCCCGCTCGGTTCCCGTGTCAAGGCGTGTCCGAACGTGTCGGGACGTGTCGGAGCGTGTCGGAGCGTGTCGGAGCCGTGTCCGAGCCGTGTCCGAGCCGTGTCGGAGCCGTGTCCGAGCCGTGTCCGAGCCGTGTCGGGACGTGTCGGAACCGTGTCGGAGCCGTGTCCGAGCCGTGTCGGACCGTGTCGGGGCCGTGTCGGAGCCGTGTCGAAGCCGTGTCGGGACCGTGTCGGAGCCGTGTCCGAGCCGTGTCGAAGCCGTGTCGGAGCGTGTCGGAACAGTGTCGGAACAGTGCCTGAACAGTGTCCGATTTTGATTTTTTTTTTAATTTTTAATTTTTAGTCTTAATTTGTGAAATTGACTATTGACATTCTAATGGCGATCGACAGGTAACGGGCATGGAGATGGTCGCAGGCTGGGGCTGGGCGATTGAAGGCCGGTGTCCAGTCCGGTATGTTTTACGTACCCGATCCGTATATCAGAATTATTTTTCTAAAATATTACCTTTATAGACTTGATTCGCATGTATTTGTTTCAGTCTAGTGGTTAGCTTATTTATCTGGTTGAGTGTTATCTATTGTCAAAGACATGCTTTTTATTAAAATATTTTTCGAAAATATTAAAAAATGAATAATAAAAATACAGAAAATCAATAAAAATGGAAAATCATTAAAATATTCAAAAAAAAAGGAAAAATTCAGAAAAATTCTAAAAAATTCCAGAAAATAGGAAATGGCCACATTCAACTGGCCATGACCTGTTCCGGGTCTTTTGACCCCCGGTCTTTCCAAAAATGACGGATTTGCCCTTCCGGCAAACCGTCTTCCAAAAAAAATTCTAAAAATTCTAGAAAAATCCCAAAAAATAGGAAATGGCCACAATCAATTGGCCAAGGCTCATCCCGGGTGTTTTGAACCTGATCATTCTTAAAAATGACGATTTCGCCCTTTGGGCGAATCGTCTTCCAAAAATTGACGATTTTGCCATTCGGGCTAAATCGCCTCCAAATCTTCCCATTTTACCTCGGTCCTAAATCACGCCTTCCCTAAGGCCTTATGGCTATACTAGGAGGCCATGTGATGTGAATTGACGTGCATTGATGTGATTTATTTATGCACTTGATTGCGCTTTCATTGATTGTGATTGATAGGAATAGTCTTCCAATCTGCATGAAACCCTGAATCAAACCTACCACACCCAAAATTGTGCCTGCATGAACTCTTAGTCAGGAAAATCACTCGCGTTAGGTACCGAAAGGGCGTTGGTAATGACATCAACGTAACCAAGTCCCCGAACTCAAAATCTCTGGTTCCGCAGAATTGATCGATCTCTCCCAATCGGTCAATAAGGTTTCCGATCTACCCTCCGAGAAAGACCGGTGGCGACTCCAAATGCATGCACAAGTTGCACATGCCACCACGACCACACTAAGGTCGAAATCGATCGGCTCTTATTAAAACAGGTCGAAATCGATCGGCTCGAAGAAAGGAACCATGCAGAAGTTAAAACACACACGAGAACTTTCATTTATTTTGCTCAGCGGAGGGTTTTCAGAAGCAGGTCATACAATTCGGGGTGGAAAAGTAAAGCCAAAGTGAGCCCTAATTAACGACACAAAGGAGCCCAACTGACCCTCCATGTTGTTAATGCTCTGCCCGTACTCACGACTTCGCATGTCCTGGTCCGCGAACTTGAGGAAAAGGTTTCTGCATTCTCCCTTAACCTCAGTGACCTTGACCTCGTGTTCTTCGGTGATTATTTCCAAGTCCCGAACTAATCCATTCCCGTGAGCTATGTCTGCGGTTATTTTGTCGAGCCGTTCTTCCTGCCAGTCGCTTTGCAGCCTCAATAGGACATTGTGGCGGTCGTGCTCGCCAGCGGTCAGGGATAGGGCCAATTGATCCACCAGTTTTCTCCTCTCACGAAGCAACGTCGCGACCCTCTCATTGGCAAACTCGACGGCCTTTTTGTGACTATCGGCCAGATAGTTGGTCAGCACCAAATGATCAGACCGATCCTTGTAACGAGCCCGCAAGACGCGAGCCACGAGAACCTCCCGATTAGCAACACGATAGGCCTCTAAGGAGTGTGCAAAGAGAGTCGGGAAAGTTCTATATTCCCTCCCCAGTGTAGTACCTTCGAGAGAAGTGGTATCAAGGTCCTCGAGCAGGACACAGATTGCATCCTCGGTTGCAGAATGATCGGTTATGTGCGCGTAACCGCGACCCAGTAGGTTATAAAGCTTTTCCCACTGGGCCAAGACATCAGTTGAAAAAGTGCGTACGGGAGAGGAGGCCATTTGCGTTGGGTTGGCTTGAGAATAAGACGAGTTTAACAGAGAGATTAGAAGGAAGAAGCTGATTATGCGAGAACGTTAACCTTCCATACATTAATTCCTCATTTTATAGCAACTCGAGGATGATGAAGGGTCTCAGTAATAATGCTGGTGGAGCCCAGTTAGGGGGTAAAGCAGGAGGTCCCCTCACGAGAACCATTGGATTCGTTTCGGTCCGCGATTTCCGGCTCATCAATTAAAAGATGTAAAAGATTTGTCGGGATCACCATTATTAGAGTTAGGTGGGAGGAAAGCGCAACTATCGAAGAGAGCCCTAACAGGGTTTGGCAGTCCCATCACGTTGAAAAGCTAAGCGAGAAATTCAAGGTCTTGAGGGGGAACGTTTGCCTAATGATGCTTGAAGAGCGTCTCCTGAACATGCAAAGTCACTCGAAGAAAACTTTATAGGGAGTGAGCATACAGGAGAGAGTGGAGAACTCTGAGTGGGCAAGAACCAATCAAACATTTCTCAATCCAACATATTTAAGAGGTTACTGTCAGCTGCTAGAGGCGACTGACTCAAAAATCTCAGAAATTGAACCACAGAGGGATCTCGAAGATTCCAAGATCAAGTCTAACGCCAAAACCATGGAGCCCAACACTTCTGGCAACGGAAATCAAGATCACGGCGACGACGACAACGACATCCACAATGCTCAACTCGGGAAAAGAAGACGTCCTCACCAATACTCTCAGGAGGAAACCCAAATGCTGGAAACCCTTTTCAGTAAAAGCCATTACATGAAAAAGAAGTGGAGAATTGAATTGAGCCGGGAGTTGGGGATTAATCAGTCGAGGATCCAGTTTTGGTTTCAAAATAGGAGATCCAAATCGAGGGCTCAACGCAAACGTCAGGTGGTCGAGATTTTAAAGGAAGAAAATCAAAAGCTGCGAACAGAAAACATGAGGTATGAAAAAGCTCTCAATATCACCGTTTGCCCTCATTGCGATAACCTCGTCGCCCTCGGTAAGATATTCCCCGATAAGCCTCACGCGATGATTGAAGACGTTCATTTACCACCCTACTCCCTCGGGGCATCTCCTGCTCAACCAGATTTTGCCGGAGTCACGCGTGAGCAGGATGATCCTACGAAGATGATACAAATGCCTCCTGGGGGATGGGATTTGCATCGCTTTGATTGGAGTTACAGTTTCAAGGAGCTGGATGTTACCGCCGACCAGCTCAAAGCATATCAGCCTCATGCACAACAATTTTCGATAGGGTCGGGTCCTGCTGGAGATGAGTTAATCAGTCGTCAAGCCATCGATGCAATTTTGGGCCACGATAAGAGGAGGTTCGCTTGGCCCCCTGAACTGCATTCCAGATTCCTAGATGTGGTTCACCAAATGGGGATCGACTTAGCAACTCCGACGCGCATATTTAAGGCCATGAATGTACCGGGGCTTAGTAAGGAGCTGGTCAGGAATCACCTTGCTGCCTACAGAAAGCTATTAAGACAACGTTGAGCGGAGCTAAACCGGGAGGAATCCGTCTCGAGCTCAAAAGCTAGGGGCGACCGCCATTGTAATGCTCAGGCATCAAGAGATACCCGGCCAAATCTAAGCATCAATCAAGCTAGCAACCCGACCACCGGCAAACTGAAAGCTGATCAGAATGTCCTCCCAGGCCATTTCAACACTTCTCAAGAGCGCGTGCCACAAGTACAGCGAGTGCGCACTCCTCCATTCGAGCAGCAGTCGGCTGGTGCTCTGCCTGCCGCTGGTCAACCCACGACAGACGATTTCTTCGATGAGGGGCTCGATGCCTTGTTCAATCAGTGGGAAGCTGGCATGCTTGGACAGCCATGATCTAGCACCTGACTCGGGGCACGATGGGTCGGTCACTACGAACACCCATAGAAAGAAGAACATGTTCACGAGTAGATCACTCATTTTATCCGTTGTAAAGTTCCTACGGGAACATTTTTCTTTAATGACTATAGTTAATTCTATATTAAAACCAACGCTATCGACGAACATCGTCATGCTCAGTTGTGATGATCCCTTGTTAGATTAAGTCTGAAACCAGAGACGGTCTTTAAAATTTTGAGTGGCCACGAACTCATTCCTCACCAAGCGCCCGGGATGCTGAAATGAAGAGTAACAGCATACACATGGAAAATGCCACTTTCGTTTGAACGATGAAAAGGGGTTGAGAGAAGATCATAGCGTTAATTCCCATGGAGCTAAATGAATTAAACGGAGTCATTAATTGCGGGTCCACCGCTGCTCCCCACGTTCTCGGGCCTAGCAAATCATAAAAGACGCCGAAAGATTGTAGACCCACCACTTTGAAGACTGAACTAGGGGACGAGCGCAATACTCGATGAAACCGAATCAATGCAAGAGAGTTTGTGATCCTATCACGAGGAAAAAGAAAGGGGAATACAGACGATGAGTAATTGCAGGGTCTCGGGAGGAGCGCTTGCTTGCTGGCCTTCATATGCAGCCTGAAGGATGGTTCTAGGACACACACAATCACTTGAGAAAACTTCTAGAGTGAGCAAACACGAAGGAGCGAATAGAGAAAGCTGAGTGAACTAGATCAGCCCGAGATACTCCGATCCATCATGTTTAAAAGCTATTCCCATCTGCTAGAAACGCCCGACCTGGACATTTCTGAGCACGAACTGCTGGGAGACTTTGAAGATCCTGGAGCTGAATCCTGCCCGAAGGCCATGGAGACTGACTCCTCCAGCGATGAAATTCTAGGTTTCAGCTACGAAGAAGGAGTATACAATGATGACCGGAGTCAGAAAAGGAAGCAACTACAACGCCACACTCCAGGCCAAATCCGAGAGCTCGAAGCTTTCTTCAATGAATGCCCCACTCCAAGCAAACGACAGAAAATGGAGTTGAGCCGAAAAATAGGATTGGAGCTTTCGAAGGTCAAGTTTTGGTTCGCCAACAAACGAACCCGGGTGAAACAGCAATACGCAGACCATGAGTTACTGGTCCTGAAGGAGGAGAATGAGAAGCTTCAAGCTGAAAACGCGAGATATAAGGAAGCTCTGACCAAGGCCACCTGCCTTAATTGTGGTAATCCTGTTGTCCTCGGCGAGGTGTTCCTCGATGAACCATCCCTGTTGACGAATAACGCTCAGCTGTTACCGTATTCTCCACAGCATTTTCCGACACAGCCAGATACCGCCGGAGATCTGCATGAGCAAGTCAACACCATAGGATCAACACCAACATCCTCTGAGAAATGGGATATGAATCATCACAGGGGGAATTCTCTCAATGACGAACTCGCTGTCGCAGCCAGCCAATCCAAAGTCGGTGAGTCCCTCCCTGGACAACTTTTGAAACGACTAGATCCCGTAGAGAATAGCTACCGAAGTATTGACGATATTTTGGGTGATAAGAGAACAAGGTTTTACTGGACCTATGAGCTTCACACCAAATTTGTTGATGCAATTCGAGAACTGTGAGTTGATTCGGCTAGCCCACTGCGCATACTCGAGATTATGAATGTGCCGGGGCTCTCTAGAATTAACGTTGAGTCTCACCTCAAGTACTATAGGAGATTGCTAAGGGATGGAAGGATAGCGTTAAATCATCATAAAGCCAGTTGGAGCTCAAGTGCTGGGCAGAGTTACAACCATGATGATTGGAGAGCCGAGAGCACCCAACCGTGTTTCAGCAATGACGGGACTAGCAGTCGTGTCAGCGACTCCTCTAACCCAAATCAGAATGCTCCGCCGAGCTATCTCAATACTCCTCAGGAGTATATGCCACAGTTCCAGCACATAGAAAT
The DNA here is from genome assembly GCA_021437785.1 of Rhodomyrtus psidioides. Classification (NCBI taxonomy): domain Eukaryota; kingdom Viridiplantae; phylum Streptophyta; class Magnoliopsida; order Myrtales; family Myrtaceae; genus Rhodomyrtus; species Rhodomyrtus psidioides. The sequence goes on along the minus strand of JAILYB010000074.1, from coordinate 2,271,293 downwards.
TCCTCAGTTTGAGCGCGAATCAGTCATTAATGCTGTCCCTGAAGCGGATCTGGCATTGGTAGAGAGTGCACATATGAACCTGCCGGTCATCGGAGGAAGTTCCAATTCGAGGGGTCAAATTGCTCACGGCGAGAGCAAAGAGAGGAATCCCTTGCCTACAGTCGACGACACCCAATCTGGGCACCAAGGGCTAGAAAGAACAGGTGATTTCCTTGATGAGGAGCTGGACACTTGGATCAATACTCTTCGGGAATGTATGTCTCAACCCCAACAGGGCAATGATGAAGGTTCCAGCTCAAAGACTCCAATCCCTCACAACGAAGGCAATGAAAGAAATCTGCCCCCAACAATCGTTGATACCCAACTTGAACATCAATGGCTCGAAGACCCGAGCAATTTCCTTGGCGATGAGTTCAATCTTTGGCTCGATCAATTTGGAGCCGGAGGACCATCGCAGTGGTGACGCGAGGCCGGTGATCAAACGTCTGATGCAAGGCATGGCTACTCGATGAAAAATGCTTCGAGAAAAGGGGTTGAATACTCCTATTGCATATGTTGTTGATCGCACTGTAAGGTTCCCACGGGAACATCTTTCATTAATATCTAGAACTAATTGCGCGTGAGTGTCAACATCACCCTTTGAGCATCTTCAAGCCGAAGGCCGTGGATTAATCACTTAATCCGTGGAGCAAGTTCCATGAACCATAATTATCACCCGCTGAGCATAATGGGATCTACCCCTTCAACACGAAATACGTTTGGCCGCGAAGCCACCTATTTGGTAACACGATGTATCGTTCCTAAACGATCTTCAATCGAATACCGAAGTAATGTATTCTTTCTTTTCCTTCTCAGATGATAAACATGGACAAATCACTCAATGAGTCATGCGTTCAAATAGCAGAACAGACGCTGCCCAGCTGGGGGGGCAGATGAACCATTGATGTTACAAACACTCCAAGCATGGATAGGCGGATTTGATAGAGGTTGTTCATATCAATACGCAACATCAGAATGGGATGAAAATCAAGAGTAAAGTTGTATCGTCCCAATTTGTCTTGAATTTGGGAATATGAATTAACACTTATTTTTTATCCTTGACAGGGGAATCGCCTTGAAGACGAATAAGTTTTTACATCCCACATACTACCTGTTAGGGTACATGAGGGTAGGATGTATCGTTTCGATTTTCGAAAAATTCGTGAACATACAATGATATGCTTCTTTTACATTTTCAGGGATCTCCAGCCACGGTGGACAGGTAGGTATCCCTTTCCCCCAATCCATTGAAGATGTTAAACAAAAAAAAAACACAGAGAGAAAAAGAAAAAGCTTTCAAAATCTGATGTCTAGAAAAGACATGGAATTCTAACTTCATTGGCATTCATGTTTTGAAACATGAGGTTGTCTGAACACGCATTGTGCACCATAAAATCCCCTTGACGGGTAAAATTTTTGGGAAAACGAAAGAGATTTTTCCAATCAAAAGTTGTTCAAAACTCTCAAAAGGATGTTTCCTCAAAAGAGAGGCAAGCTCAAATCCAAACACATCCTACATACACTTGAGAGATGAGTGGAGCGAATCAAATAGTAAAATCTGGACCTACGGAGGTAGGGACCATTCGCAGCGATTACATGGATTGGGACGACGGAGGCGTTCGTTTCATATCATAAACACTACAGGTGACCGTTGACAACCCACTTGAACGGCGGTTTTCATTCTTAACCCTGTCAAGAACCACCCCACACCGGGGCAAAAAGGAAGTAAGTCCAGCAGCATCAGGAGAAAATGGTTAGAAATTTTCTTGCTCGGACTAACATTAATCTTTGTGTGTTGTTTATATGGTAATCCAAGTGCCATAGGATGACGAGAAGCATTCATTCTCTATCCCACACACCATATCCTTTGCACAGCCAAGTTGAGCCTGCGAATTCATTTCATAAACCCCTGTTGGTGATCATGGGATGTTTCAAGATAGAAACTGCATCACTCCAAGAACGGAAGAAATCAAGAGATGGGATTTATAGAAAAATCTCATATCGGCGTTTAAATGTGCTATGATTCAAGTTGTATATCTAGCACAATTTTCTGAACATCGTAGTTCCAAAGGAAAAGAAAAGGCGGGATTTCAACAAAAAATCCCCAGCATCAAGAAAAAGCAAAGTGCCTGGTAAAAGCAAGGCCGATGCTCGTGAAAACTGTTTGATTGATCCCCAATAAAGCCTAGTTGGGAAGAGAGAAAAACCCATAAAGGAGTCAGATCAAGAAGACTGCTCCCCAAACGATGTCAGCCGTGGTGCAAAAACACGGACAGAATTGTCAATCTCTTAATACCACAAGAGACGTTCTCTAAAGGACTTGTGCACACCTCAAAAGCGGTTGCACACCTCAAAAATGGAAGATGCAGAATGGAAAAGACATGTGACAAATTTGCAATGATCACCAATGTCAAATCCTTCGTGATTTCTGGGCCAAAAACAAGCCTTTTTCGGTCCCCAATCCTACCAATGTTACAACCCTGAAACAGTCTTCTCTGACTAAGACACTTGGGTTAACATATAGCTTAGCTCGAAGAAGTACGAGCAAGACTCTTTCTTTCTCATTTTGCAGGGTTCTTGACTTGTAAACCCGGAGCAGATGGTGAAGATTTTCATTCGATGGCCCCGACTCCAAAGCGGGTCCCCCTTGAAAACCAATATCCAAGCCCAACATTACGGTCCCGTGGAAGACCTCCCGATCGATCAAAATGTATGCGCTGCGAATGAGCCTAAAACCTAGGCACAGGTCAGTAGGGAATTGAGTGCATCCCCTAAAAATCATCATCTCAAAACAGGTGAGATGGCCTCCTTGTCGAGAAATATTCCAATTGACGTTTTGAGCAAACTCTTTTTGGGAATTTTCAAACTGTGGATCCAGATTTTCCATGCAAGGGATTCGTGATCACATTTGCACGTTGCAAAAATGTTTTGGATAACCTCCAGCATCAAAATGCACATCTCATGACTAAAGCTTAAGTCATAAAATTTTGTCAATTGGACAATTGCTGTCTTCTCAAAGATTACCAATATTTTCTTGGGGAAGAGAAACCCTTAAAAAAAAAATCATTTTCAAAATATCAAACAGTCTCATCGGACGTGGAGAACCCTCGTCATGAGACCCATTTTCAAAATTTAGGCAGTCTCATCGGACGTGGAGAACCCTCGTCATGAGACCCCTTTTCAAAGCAAACAAAGGTAGAAACCGCCTGAAGGGTCAAATCAAAGGTAGAAACCGCCTGAAGGGTCAAACACAAGGTAGATACCGCCTGAAGGGTCAAACCAAGGTAGAAACCGCCTGAAGGGTCAACTCAAGGCAGAAACCGCCTGAAGGGTCAAACACAAGGTAGATACCGCCTGAAGGGTCAAACCAAGGTAGATACCGCCTGAAGGGTCAACTCAAGGTAGAAACCGCCTGAAGGGTCAAAACAAAGGTAGGAACCGCCTAAAGGGTCAAACCAAGGTAGAAACCGCCTGAAGGGTCAACTCAAGGTAGAAACCGCCTGAAGGGTCAAACACAAGGTAGATACCGCCTGAAGGGTCAAACCAAGGTAGATACCGCCTGAAGGGTCAACTCAAGGTAGAAACCACCTGAAGGGTCAAAACAAAGGTAGGAACCGCCTGAAGGGTCAAATTAAAGGTAGAAACCGCCTGAAGGGTCAAAACAAAGGTAGAAACCGCCTGAAGGGTCAAAACAAAGGTAGAAACCGCCTGAAGGGTCAAATCAAAGGTAGAAACCGCCTAAAGGGCCAAACAAAGGTAGAAACCGCCTGAAGGGTCACATCAATGGTAGAAACCGCCTGAAGGGTCAACACAATGGTAGATACCGCCTGAAGGGTCAACTCAAGGTAGAAATTGCCTGAAGGGTCAACTCAGGGTAGAAACCGCCTAAAGGGTCAAACTCATGGTAGAAACCGCCTGAAGGGTCAACACAACGGTAGAAACCGCCTGAAGGGTCAACCCAATAGTAAAAATCACTTAAATGGCCAACGCAATGGTCCGATCCACCATACGGATCAAAATCCTTGGCAAATCCCAAATGGGACGCGTCTTCCTTAGATTCCTATCAGTTAGGAATCCCATTATGGTTTGACCTACCATACGGGTCAGAGCTTAACCTCTCTAGGATACTCTAGTAACGAGTTTCTAGAAATTCTCTTGAATCCATCAAACACCGCGAAAATCGCACAAACATCGAACAGGTAAGTGGCAGGTATGTCTCTCTATTATCTCACTCTCTCATGTCAAATGAATGTTTCCCCCTTCAAGAAAGAGCATACATGGACAAGCATGAAGATTGTATGTCATGACTCATTTTCCTTTAGTTTCCCGAGTCGAGTCGATCAGGACTCAGGTGTCACCTTATATTTGAGAGAAACCTCTAACGAGATTCCTCTCAAAGAGGGGCAGCTGTTGACACCTAAATTTTGATCAACTTTTTTATTTTTATTTTTATTTTTATTTTTATTTTTTTATTTTTATTTTGAAAATTCATAGAAAATCCATAAAAATTTGAAAAATTGAAAAATCAATTTTGGTGACCTTAGCCAAGCTAAATGAACCATTTTGACCAAAAAAATAATTTTCATAATTTTCATTTTTTAATATATTTTCGAAAAATACAAAAAAAAGAAAAAAAAAGAAAAAGAAAATCAAGAAAAATAATATTTGAGGTCACAAAAATATATAAAAATATTAGGTATTTTTATTTTTATTTTTATTTTATCCATTTTCTGACCTCATAAATAGTAAAATTCAGGTTTGATTTTAGGTGTTCTTTGATCATCATAAAATTGAATTTGGCAAAAATATTAGTAATGATTAAAAGGAAAATGAGTGAAAACATCATCATTTAAAAGGAAAAGGGAACTAATCATTTTGTCTTCGCTTTTGATTATTTTTTTTTATTTTTTTTACTTTTTAGTATTTTATTATATTATTATAATATTATTATAATATTATTTTATTTTTATTATTATTTTACTCTTCCCCCCTCCCCCCTCATCATCCGTCGCCTGCTCTTCTTCCTTCTTCCTTCTTCCTTCTTCTTCTTCCTCTTTCTCCTTCTTCTTCTTCGGCAACTTCTTCTTCTTCTTTTTCGTGGAGGCCCAAGCCGAACGACCACCTCCAACCACCACACGTCCGGTCGCCCTTGTTGAACCAGCCACCACCTCACCACCATCCCATCGTACCGCCGCTATCGCCTCGAGTCGCTAGATCCGAGAACCTGAGCCGCCGTGAGGTTAGAACTTGCGAGCCAACGCGGCTTGTCGCCGCCGTGCTCTGTTTTACTCCGCCCCGACGTTCCCTCAATCTTTGCCATCGATCCCGGAGTTGGCCGTCACCCGACGGCCATTGTCCAACTGTCCCAGCCGTTCCCCACTCGGTTCCCGTGTCAAGGCGTGTCGGAACGTGTCGGGACGTGTCGGAGCGTGTCGGAGCGTGTCAGAGCCGTGTCCGAGCCGTGTCGGAGCGTGTCGGAGCCGTGTCCGAGCCGTGTCGGGACGTGTCGGAGCCGTGTCCGAGCCGTGTCGGAGCCGTGTCGGGGCCGTGTCGGAGCCGTGTCCGAGCCGTTTCGGAACAGTGTCGGAATAGTGCCTGAACAGTGCCTGAACAGTGTCCGATTTTGATTTTTTTTTTAATTTTTAATTTTTAGTCTTAATTTGTGAAATTGACTATCGACATTCTAATGGCGATCGACAGGTAACGGGCATGGAGATGGTCGCAGGCTGGGGCTAGGCGATTGAAGGCCGGTGTCCAGTCCGGTATGTTTTACGTACCCGATCCGTATATCAGAATTATTTTTCTAAAATATTACCTTTATAGACTTGATTCGCATGTATTTGTTTCAGTCTAGTGGTTAGCTTATTTATCTGGTTGAGTGTTATCTATTGTCAAAGACATGCTTTTTATTAAAATATTTTTCGAAAATATTAAAAAATAAATAATAAAAATACGGAAAATCAATAAAAATGGAAAATCATTAAAATATTCAAAAAAAGGAAAAATTCAGAAAAATTCTAAAAAATTCCAGAAAATAGGAAATGGCCACATTCAACTGGCCATGACATGTTCCGGGTCTTTTGACCCCCGGTATTTCCAAAAATGACGGTTTTGCCCTTCCGGCAAACCGTCTTCCAAAAAAAATTCTAAAAATTCTAGAAAAATCCCAAAAAATAGGAAATGGCCACAATCAATTGGCCAAGGCTCATCCCGGGTGTTTTGAACCCGATCATTCTTAAAAATGACGATTTCGCCCTTTGGGCGAATCGTCTTCCAAAAATTGACGATTTTGCCATTCGGGCTAAATCGCCTCCAAATCTTCCCATTTTATCTCGGTCCTAAATCACGGCTTCCCTAAGGCCTTATGGCTATACTAGGAGGCCATGTGATGTGAATTGACGTGCATTGATGTGATTTATTTATGCACTTGATTGCGCTTTCATTGATTGTGATTGATAGGAATAGTCTTCCAATCTGCATGAAACCCTGAATCAAACCTACCACACCCAAAATTGCGCCTGCATGAACTCTTAGTCAGGAAAATCACTCGCGTTAGGTACCGAAAGGGCGTTGGTAATGACATCAACGTAACCAAGTCCCCGAACTCAAAATCTCTGGTTCCGCAGAATTGATCGATCTCTCCCAATCGGTCAATAAGGTTTCCGGTCTACCCTCCGAGAAAGACCGGTGGCGACTCCAAATGCATGCACAAGTTGCACATGCCACCACGACCACACTAAGGTCGAAATCGATCGGCTCTTATCGCCGAATCCCTTTGAAAAATACTCCCGCCGCGATTTGGTATGGGCTTGGGAGGGCCCGCGCCGATCCAAAGCCCGCGATCCGCACCCTTGTGCGGGGGGAGGCCCGCGATCGGTAATCCATTAGCCGCGTCCGCTTTCGGACGGGTCGCGACAATCACCGTTGGCCAAGAGAAGAGCCAAAAGTGGGGTCTGTTTCGAATCTCCGATTTTGTTGGTGGCTGGCCGAGCAGAAGCACCAGGGACAATCTGAGCAGGACTGAGTGGAGGGTTGCCAAGTCCCAATGTTGAGGTCGAAGCAACAGCAGGGGCTGGCATCGCAGCAGGACATGCTGTGTGTCGAGAGTTCTCCCCAAGAGAAAGAGAAGTCTGAGAGAGTTCCAAGATAGAGGAAAGAGCAGGTTGCATATTCGGCTGGTTACCTCTCTTGCGATCCTTCTTACTCTTAACGAGATGCCACTCTTGTCCATTTGCAGTTGTAGAAGGAGGATTGTCCCGAGGGCAGACTGGGACCAAAGAATGGGTTTTCAAGATCTGGCGACAGCATGGATGCCCTTGGTCTCTTTTCTTATGTCCGAAGGCACCACATTTACTACACTTCAGTGGCTTCCATTCATAGACCACCTCAACGGGTAAATCTCCCCATCCCATCTTAACTTAATCGCTTCTGGGAAGGCCGAAGAAGCCTTGATTTCTACGCAAGCCCGAACATACAAAACCCTCATCAAGTTGGCTGTACTGGCATCCACATAGAGTGGATTGCCGATCAAACTTGCTGCATAGCTAATCCCCGAGGGAGACCATAGGGCGAGAGGGATCCCTTTGAACTGTGCCCATACCGGGACCGTGTCATTGGTGGGCTTGTCAAGTCTCAATTTGGGGTGCCATGCCTTGAGCATGAAGGTAGAGTTGTTAATGGAAAGGGGACCCATATCAAGGATTCCCTTCCGAAAATCAGCATTCGGAACATGTATGATATAGAATCCTGCATCATGGACACGATGTCGCGACCCTCTCCCGAGCTCGGAGGCGGGGAGCGGGCTAATGGGCCGCCCGATCGGTGGCTTGATCGGACGCGGGCCTCTCCCAAGGCCCATTACCCAAATCGCAACTGCTGGATGTACGTGGTCGACCTTCAATGTGGTCTAGTGACATGTGATGAGTGTACATGTCAAGGAGTTGCCACCAATCGTTTTGCGGAGGGTACGATCGGAAACCCTATCGAATAGTTGGGAGTAGTCTATTTGATTCTACGGAAACTAGAGAAGTGGGTTCGGGGACTTAGTTACGCCAACCGTCAGAGTTGACGCCCTTTCGGTACCTAAGCTGAATGGTTTATCTGATCTTAGGATTTCATACAGATGAGTGAGGTACAGATCCTAAATCTAGGAGTTCATACAGATGGGAATTACTACCCTATCACTCACAATCAATAGAAATAAGTGCGCAAATCGAGGATCCAGTACATGCGGATAAAACACATGAAATCAGTATGGCATCCCTAATGAGGCCCTATTAGCCAAGAGAAATATCAATCAAGGCTTAGGAGTGATTTGGACATGATTCGCCCATGAGGGGCAGAATCGTAATTTTGAACAATTCGGGGAAAATTTACCTGTAAAAAGGTAAACCTGTCATTTTAGACAAATTGGGAAGTTAAAAGACAGTGGAAATAGGATTGGCCATCAATCCAATCCTTTTCCTATTTTTAGGGAATTTCCAGAATTTTCCTGGAATTTAAAAGTGATTTTACCCTCGGAGGGGTAAAGTTGTCATTTGGATAAAGGCGAGGACTAAAAACCTCAAATATTAGGGTTGGTCGTCCACCTGACCCAAACCCTAACTTTAAGCAATTTTCAGAACTCGATTAAGACAAGAAAGACAATTTTCCCATTGAAGGGCAAAATCATCATTTTGAGAAAATGGGCGGGACTCGAAACCCAAACTTGAGAATTGGTCTTCTAATCGACCCTAATTCTTACTTTGGCATTATCGGCATTATCTTGCATCATAGCAGAGGCGACTTACCCCTAAAGGGTAATATCGTCAAGTCTTGGAAAATTGGGTAAGAAACCCCAAAAATAGGGTTGACCAGTTGTCTGTGGTCAACCTTCGATTTTTGGGTATTTCTAGAGTGTCTAGGATTTTTCCACAATTTTTCCACATTTTTTGGAATTTTCTGGCATTTTCTAGCATTTTTTGGATTTTCTAAGGTTTTTCTGATTTTTTTTATTTTTAAAATCATTTTCGGAATTTTTTATTTAAAAAATATTATCCGGGCCGGGTCGGGTGACCCGGCCCACGGCCCGCGAGCAACCGGCCCAACCCGGATCCGGCCCGCGCGACCCACGCCCAAAACGTCGCCGCTTCACTCTTCCCGCTCAATTTTTCAAACTCCCGCCTATACTTGAATCGAGGGCTCTGATTGCGCCACGTGTCGTCTCTTGGACGGCCTGATCTACCGGAGGCAACCGACGGCTACGATTGAAGGGCGAGATTGAACCATGACCGTCCGATCTGTTATTAGAAAAAAGATTTTTTATTTCGGAAAAAGCAAGATCTCGACACGTGGCATAATAACCACCGTCGGATCAATATTCTTTATTCGGTTATAACAACCGACGCTGACGTGGCTGCCACGTGGGCGCCACGTCAGCGACACATAGGCGTTGACCAGTCAACTTTCGTTGACTGGTCAACAGAGCTGCCGGGGAAGACGACCGGCGCCGGCTCTGTTTCGCCGGCGCCTCGACGGAGGCCGTTTTCTCCACGCTCAGGCCACGAAATTGCATGAAACCGACGGCATTCAACTCGTCGTGATTTCGTTTACAACATACCCAAGCATCGACACAGCAATTCAACGTCTCATCTACATGCTACTTCCGGCCGAAACTAGGCTCCGGCGGCTATTCGTCCTAGCAATATCTAGCGTTATCTAGCTAAAAGAATCAATCAGGAAGCATCGCCGAGGGTTGAGGAGACTTACCTGGCCATCACGAGGGCTCGGTTCAACCTAGAACGAGTTATAGCATTCATGGCCGGTTGGTCAAAGTCGGGGTTGACTCAGTGGTTTTATGCGTCGAACAAATGAAAATGAAATGGAACGGAGATCAGCCACGCTCAATGAACAGATTAAGACCAATAACAAGCAAAATGATCGACATAATCGTGAGATGCCATTGGAGGCCGAGCTCAGGTTCGAAGGTGTTTCTCACCTGATTCTGTGATGAAACGAAGCTCCGCTTGATTCCGGACGTTCTTGGGGATGTCACGAAGCTCGGAGTATGTATCCGAGGCTTCGGTTCTGCGCCGGTTGCCGCGGTCGAGCCTTCGGAGCTCACGGGTTCTCCCTCCTATGGCGACGGCTATGGCCGTCCCGAGCTCTCTCTATCTCTCTGTCTGTCTGTCTGTCTCTCTCGCTCTCGTTCTCACTCTCAGCTTGCGAACTCGTCTCACTCCGCGAACTCTTTTTTTCGTTCCCCGCTCTCTCTGAGCTCTTTCTTGCCCGAAGCTGCCTCCTTCGCGAGCGCTTTCTCTCTCTCCTGCTCTGCTCCTGCGCGAACAGAACTGCCTTCCTCCTCTCGCTCTCTGCCTTCGCCTTTTTGTTCCTCCCCGTGTGCCTTTCGCCAGCTCCCTCTCTCTCTCTCCCATGGTTTCTTGTTTGTGGACGTTTTCTTCATCCTTTTGCCAACAGAATCTCCGTTTCTTCTTAACTGACTTCTCCTCCTCCCCCCTCTGTTTGTGCGCGAAGGAAAAAAAGAAGAGTAAGCAGAAGGTGTTCTGCTTGGTTGACTGGGTTGACTGGTTCGGGTCAACCCGATCCAGTTGACCCAGTTCGATATTTTCCCTAAATTCAATGCCAAAATGAGCATGAATCACAAAATTGATCATGAAATCGAACTCTATGACACAAATTCCATATGAAAGATGTAAATTATGGCTAAATTGGTTTTAATTTGTGTGAAAGCCCCAAATTTAAGGCAGGATCCGAAATCGATTTTCGTCAAATTGAGGTTCTTGATGGACGAATCGACCCCAATTGAGCCCACCATTAGATTCAGGGGGTCGAATACTATAGGGAGGAAGTATCGGGGTTTCATGGGTGTCCCTCGAAAAAGTTTAATTTCAGAATTGGCACTATAGGGACTAAAATGAAAAAGATTTTTATGCAATTAGGTCCCTAAAGCCAAAATTGACCAAATCGGCACACAATTGAACCAAATTGCAATGTCGGGCAATCAAGTTGAATGTCAAGGCTCGTAAAATGCAAAATATTGCAAATAAAAGGACTCAAAACATATTTTTTTGACAAATTTAACCCTGTGCGTTACAAAGAAACACACAAAATTAAACTTGGATTTCGACTCTTGATGAGGTCAAAATGACAAGGGATTTAAAATAAAAATATTGACTATTTTCCTATATTTTTGTGACCTCAAATTGTATTTTTGTTGATTTTTCTAGTATTTTTCTATTTTCTAAAAATACTGAAAAATGTGAAAAATATGAAAAATTATTTTTTGGTCAAGAATGGTTCCTTGGGCTTGGCCAAGGTCACCAAAGTTGATTTTGTAATTTTTTGACTTTTTATGATTTTTTGTGATTTTTTCAAAAATAAAATTGAAAAAGACTTGGTCAAAAATCAGGTGTCAACAGCTGCCCCTCTTTGAGAGGAATCTCGTGAGAGGTTTCTCTCAAAGACATGTGACACCTGAATCTAGACCGACTCGACTGGGGAAAAGAAAAACGAATCCTGACATTCAATCTTTCTTGCTTTGCTGGTAAACGCTCTGCTTCTCATTCTTTTGCTAACGTGAGAGAGAAAGTAGAGAGACCCACCTGTTACTTACCTGTTGATCGCCTGCCTGATGCTCGTGCGGCCTGCGCGGTGTATAACGGGTTCAAGTGAATACCTAGGGACTCGTCTTTTGAGTATCCTAGGGCGGTTAGACTCTAGCCTGTATGGTAGGCCGTACCAGAATGGGATTCCTGTACTTGACAGGAACCTGTGAATGACGCACCCAGTCTCTTAGGGATTGTCAGGGTTTTGATCCGTATGGTGGATCAGACCATGAATAGGGATTTTGATCCGTATGGTGGATCAGACCATGAATAGGACTCCTGTCTGTTAGGAACCTATGGATGACGCACCCAGTCTCTTAGGGATTGTCAGGGTTTTGATCCGTATGGTGGATCAGACCATGAATAGGGATTTTGATCCGTATGGTGGATCAGACCGTGAATAGGACTCCTGTCTGTTAGGAACCTATGGATGACGCACCCAGTCTCTTAGGGATTGTCAGGGTTTTGATCCGTATGGTGGATCAGACCGTGAATAGGAATTTTGATCCGTATGGTGGATCAGACCGTGAATAGGACTCCTGTCTGTTAGGAACCTATGGATGACGCACCCAGTCTCTTAGGGATTGTCGAACATTTTAATCCGTCAGGGGGATCAGGCCGAGAATAGGATTCCTCTCTGCTAGGAACCTATGGATGACGCACCCAGTCTCTTAGGGATTGTCGAACATTTTGATCCGTCAGGGGGATCAGGCCAAGAATAGGATTCCTTTTTGCTAGGAACCTATGGATGACGCACCCAGTCTCTTAGGGATTGTCGAACATTTTGATCCGTCAGGGGGATCAGGCCGAGAATAGGATTCCTTTCTGCTAGGAACCTATGGATGACGCACCCAGTCTCTTAGGGATTGTCGAACATTTTAATCCGTCAGGGGGATCAGGCCAAGAATAGGATTCCTTTCTGCTAGGAACCTATGGATGACGCACCCAGTCTCTTAGGGATTGTCGAACATTTTGATCCGTCAGGGGGATCAGGCCGAGAATAGGATTCCTTTCTGCTAGGAACCTATGGATGACGCACCCAGTCTCTTAGGGATTGTCGAACATTTTGATCCGTTAGGGGGATCAGGCCAAGAATAGGATTCCTGTCTGCTAGGAACCTATGGATGACGCACCCAGTCTCTTAGGGATTGTCGAACATTTTGATCCGTCAGGGGGATCAGGCCGAGAATAGGATTCCTTTCTGCTAGGAACCTATGGATGACGCACCCAGTCTCTTAGGGATTGTCGAACATTTTGATCCTATATTCTAAGGAATTAACTAGGATTTATACAAATGAGGTGTGCCTAACCTTGAGGCTTTACCAAATGGGCTATTCTGGGTTTAGGGGTTACCTAGAACCTCATAGAAAGCAGATTTTGACAATAGTTTTTGATCCTATATTCTAAGGAATTAACCAGGATTCATACAAGCGAGGTGTGCCTAACCTTTAGGCTTTACCACATGAGCTATTCTGGGTTTAGGGGTTACCTAGAACCTCACAGAAAGCAGATTTTGAAAATTGTCCTTTCGACACGCGAGACGTTATTCTGGGATTTGGGGATTCCAAGTATCCTGCAGAAAACTTAAACCTGCAAAAACTTTGATAAGATTCTTCTAGGATCTAGGGGCTACCTGAGATCTCGCAGAAAGACTATCTTGAATGTTGTCCTTTCGACATTGAAGGTGACATTCTGGGACCTGGGAGCTCCAAGTGTCCTGCAGAAAGTTCCAACCTGTAACACTGGGATCTCACACAGGGAGATAATTTCAAACATTGTCCTTTTGACATGGGAGGTGACATTCTGGGACCTGGGAGCTCCAAGTATTCTGCAGAAAGATCAAATCTGTAAATTTGAAATCTCACAGAGGGATGATTTCGAAGATTGTCCTTTTTGACATTGAAGGTGACATTCTGGGATCTGGGGACTCCAGTTATCCTGCAGAAAGATCAAACCTGTAAATTTGAAATCTCACAGAGGGATGATTTCGGAGATTGTCCTTTTTGACATTGGAGGTGACATTCTGGGATCTGGGAGCTCCAGGTATCCTGCAGAAAGATCAAACCTACAAAATTGTTCATAAGAATGTGTTTTCCTGAGATATGGAATTACCAGGGATCTTGTAGGAAAATAAACTTGAAAGCTCTTCTTCACAGAGCAAGGCATCCTTCTAGAATCTGGGGTTACCATGATTCCTATAGAAGTTTAACTAAGAATAATAGCATTCTAGAATCTGGGGTTACCAAGAATCTGTCCGAAGCTTAAGCATATAAACTCTCCTTCTTAGAGAAATATGTCATTCAGGGACTTGGGGCTACCACGAGTCCTGTAGAAGTTTTAAACTTGAAATATATTCTTCACAAAAGAAGTAGCATTCTGAGGTCTGGGGATACCAGGGGTCCTACAGAAGCTTGAACATGTAAACTCTTTCTTACTAAGAGAGGTTGTGTTCTTCTGAGATCTGGGATTGCCAGGAATTCTGCAGAAGTTTAGACATGTTAAACGTTTCTCACCAAGAGTGATACGAGCCATTTTAGGAGCCGAAGTCATCAAGAATCTTGCAAAAGCTCCAACCTGAAAATTTTCTTACCAAAGGCACATCAATGGTCTTTAAGTGATATGTGATGTCAAACTGACAGCACTTTATGACTTATATCATAGTCATGAAAAAATTTCAATGAATGCATTACGATGTTGGAGGTTATCCAAAACACCTTGTAACATACGGGAGTGATCAAAAGTTCCTTGCGGGGAAAGTTTGAATCAAACAATCTGAAATTACCAAAAGAGTTTGGTTAAAATGTCCAACGGAGTATTCTCATCAAAGAGGACTTCTCACCGTTTTGAGGTAATGGTCTTTTACCAAGAATGCACTCGAACTTCCTATCAAACCTGCGCCTAGGGTTCAGGATCATTCGCAGTGAATACACCTCGATCGATTAGGAGGACTTCCAAGGGACCGTAATGTTGGGCTTGGTCAACGATTTTCAAAGGGGACTTGCGTGCAAGTCAAGGCTTTCGAAGAGAAGTCTTCAATGTCTGCTCCAGGTTTACAAGTCAAGAAACCTGCAAAATGAGAAAGAAATAATCTTGCTCGAACTTCTTCGAGCTAAGCTTAGACATTAAACCCTATGTCAATCCAAGTGCCTTAATCTGAAAAGGCTTTTCAGGGTTGTAACGTAGGTAGGTTTGGGGACCAAAAAGGCTTGTTTTTGGCTCAGAATACGTGAAGGGTTTAACATTGGTGATCACTGCAAGTTTGCCGTTGATCTTGTCCCTTCTGGTTCGAAGAGCGTCTTCAGTCTTTGAAGTGCATTGTCAGTCTTCGAAGCGCATATTTGTCTTTAGAAAATATCTCTTTTGTGTTGAGACAGTGTCAACATCTTGTCTACACTTTCATCATCTGAGTGTGACATAATCTGGGAGTATCCTTTGCAGTCTAGCACCCTTGGAATTTTCTTTTACAATCAGATCTCACTAGTGACCTATACGAAGGTATCATGCCATCTTTTGGCATTTACAAGATCGAACACATGATTCACAAGTGTATAAGTATTTGGATGGGCATTGGCCTTGCTTTTACCAGGCACTTTGCTTTTTCTTGATGCCCAGGATTGGATTTTTCTTTCTTTTTTCTTTTTCTCATCTTTTGTCGAGATCCCACCTTTTCTTTTCTTTTGGGGATCAGAATTTTCAAATGAATGTGCTAGATGTACAACTTGAATCTCAGCACTCAAACATTAGTCCAGGAATTTTTCATAAATCCTATATCTTGAACTCTTCCGTTGTTGAAGCGATATTGCATTCATCTTGGAATATGCAATGATCACCAACGGGTTCGTGAAAGGAAGTGTAGGCTCAACTGGGTTGTGCAAAGGGTAAAAGTGTATAGGATAGAGAAACGGATGCTTTTCGTCATCCTAGAGCACTTGAACTACCATAGAAGTTAAAATGACAAGCAACACACGAAGATTGATGCAAGTCTGAGCAAGAGAACTTCTAACCATTTACCTCCTGATACCGCTGGACGTATCTCCAGTTTGCCCCACTGTGGGGTGGTTCTTGACAGGGGTAAAGAATGAAACCGCCGTTCAAAGGGTTATCAATGGTCACCTGTAGTGTTTATGATAGAGAAACGAATGCCTCCGTCGTCTCGATCTGTGTAATTACTGCGAATAATCCTTACGCCCGTAGGTCAAGGTCCTGCTATCCTTACCACTTCGCTCATCTCTCGAGTGTGTATAGGACGTGTTTGGATTCAGGTTGCCTCTTTTCTGAGGAAATATCCACTTGAACGGTTTAAACAACTTTTGCTGGAAAAGTTCATTTTGTTTTTCCAAAACTTATCCTCCAAGGGGATTTATGATGCACAATGTATATTTCAACCATGTTTAGATAACCTCCAGGTCTAAACATGAGTGCCAATGCCATGACTGTGAGAATTTTGCATTTTTATTGACATGATAATTGAATGCATGCTAGATTCCAAGAAGCCTTTCAAATTCTAGCAATAAAGATCTCGACAGTCTTAAAACCTAAGAGGTTGGGAAAGGAATACTTACCTGCCCAGCGCGGCTAGGGATCCCTGAAAAACATAAAAGGGATATGTCGGTGTATGCTCTCGAATTTCAGAAAATTAGAACGATACACCTTACCCTTGATCATGCACTCCAATGGAAGTGGATAGATTCATGAAAATCTGCATTTTTCTTAACAACACAAGATGGTTAAGTTGTTTTAAAATTTCTTGAAATTCTCAGTCTTTGGAGAAAAAAGGACGCGCACCTGACCCCCACGACAGTAAGTCCTCTTGATCATGCATTCCAATCTGAACGCCACTATGTAGATTATAGAAAATGGCCATTTCGACCTATGACGATGACGCCTTCGTCTGATTGGGGCAATGAATCCTGCTCGATGGCTTCATTCATCTTTGGAACGTGTCCCATGCCATTCTTCGGAGTTCCTTATTCAAGGAAAAATGAATTCTTATCAAAATGTATGCTAAAGCATATGGTGTGGAAGCGATACTTTTTACCCCCCACTTGATCTTGTAGCCAAAGATCATTTCTTGAATGCTTGACTTCCGAAGCTGTTATCTCCAAAGATCATCCCGCCTTGAAGTTGAGTCGACGAGTTCTTTCCTTCTGAGTCCTTTTGAATGCCAATAATTTTCTGTTGAAATTAGGGCAAATTCATATTAGGAGAAAGATCATTTGAAGATCAAATTAGAACGATACAAAGTTACCCTTCACTCAAGTTTGTATCTTGAGGTTTGACTTTGATGTGAACGACTCTTCTATCACGTTTATTGATCCTGCTGGGAATGAAATATCACTTTTTCCTCCAGTCATGTAGATGATCTGCTTGCCCCAGTTAGGCATGACTTGTCATGGCTAGGTAATGCTTGCCCCAGTCAAATGGTTCTATTCATTTTTGCATTTTCATGCGATCCCTTATCTAGTTTGGATTATCTTTTACTTGGATCTTCACTTTACTTTTCACCTTCGAAGTGTCCTCCTTCCAATACTTGAGAAAGTCGTTTGCTTCATGCATCTTTGTCACTTGTGACCATCCTTGTGATGTTCTCCTCTTTGTTGGACCCCTGATAATGTCCTAATGGCGTATTCTGCCACAGAAAGAAATGGTTCTGCATTAGCAAATGCAAGAAAAATGAGTAAATTGGATACGACACCCAACTACCCTTCTTTTGTCAATTGTCGACATTTATCTCTTGATTGAGTCCATTCCAATATTGTATGCTGATATGGACAACATTCGTCGAATCCCTCCATCCATGCTTGAAGGTGTTGATAACATCAACAATCCATTTTCCCCAGTTGGGCGACGTCTACCTTGGCCAAATGCCTTAGCATTTTTCATATCATTTGACGATTTCCAATCCTATTTGAAGAAGTCTTTGTACCTGTACATGAAGCAATGAGTACTCATCCATGTTTAACTTTACATAAATCACCAAGGAACGTATACTCCCTTTGAGGTATTTGCATTTCCGTTGATCAAGGAAATCGTCTCTTTTGGTTGCTTTGCCCTAGTAAGGCATGTCTTGACATTTGTCGTCTTTGGGCTTGATAACTTGCTCCATATGCTATCTTGGTGGCACACGAGCATCTTGCCCCCATCTTGGTCTCTTGACAGGAAAGGAGGGGTTTTCCCTAATGAACATTCTTTGCTGGTTCTGGTTATTTATCTCAACTATCTGAATCTTCGGTCATTTTTATCTACCTCTTGGTTGCTCGACATCTTTGGAATCTGTCGCATGACATCTTAACGACCTTCTTAGTAGTTATGTGAACCTGAGTCTTTCATCTCGGGATAAATGTCCACCGATCTTGACTTCTTTGATATTTTCAGTATCCCCCAAATTAACAATATCCGGCTCTTCCGAAGTAGGAGGCGTTGATTCCACAAAGGCATTACATTCCCTGCGGATAGACGCATAACCTTCATCATCGTCTTCTTCCTCTATCCCATAGTCCCAGTGGACTGCTTTAGGATCGTACTTTTCTATCGGAGGAACTTTTATAGTTACTGTCGTCTGATAAGACGTCTCTGGTTCAGCCGTGCCGTCTTCTTCCTCTTCCGGCAATCGAATCAGAATAGGCTTGACTAGGCAATTTTCTACCTTATTCAAGTTGTCAAGCTCTTCTAGTTTAATTACCACAGTCGTAGCGGTTTCAATCGTTGACATAGTGTTGTCAAAGTCCCTTGAGGAGATTTCGTCTCTCAGTCGACAATGTCGGTCATCGTCGCCTAATACTGTTGATGTGGCAGATCTCGGGTATTCTCTTTTTCCTTTGAATAATTCAGCTAAACCCTGCTGTTGATTCTTTGATCTCTTTGTTTCGGTATACTGCTTTGTGCCAAGCTTAGTATTCCTCATCTTCAGTGAATATTGTCCCAATTGCTTGATGATCAGGGAGAGGATTTTCTTGTACGTTTGGAGCCACGTTGTCAAATTTTAGAATCTGACTTGTCAATCTAAGCTTGTACCTCCAGCTTAAGGATATAGCAGTCATCCACATTATGTCCCATTTTGCCCATATGGTAGACACAAGTCTGGCTTTTTATCAAAACCAGGATACTTAACCGGATTTGCCCTAGGTGGTTCCTTTGCCACCAAATGTTGTTCTAGCAACATCGGGAGTAGCTTGGACAAAGGCCTCGGGAGTTGAGAGAACTGCTTTTGGGGTTGCCTCTTTTTGGTGCCGACCATGATGATCCTCCCTTGGTTGTTTTCTAGCAGAAGCTTCATGGGGCCTCCTTTCTCTTAAGGCTCATTCGAACCTTTCAGCCACCTTTATCAAATGTGCGACGGTCTGACGTCCCGAGGCGTTTAACTTGTCGAGGTATTCGTAGGGGAATGCTTTCGGGGACAAATTAATCAGCTCGTCGTCTGAGATTGACGGCTTTATTTGGGTCGTCAAAGCTCGCCATCTCTAGGCGTATGTTATGATCAATTCTCCTCTTGCCTTTGAGGTTCGTAGAAGGTCTTCCCTCGTCGGGGCCGTAACTGTGTTGAACCTATATTGCCTAAGGAAATCCTCTGCAAGATCTTCCTACCCATCATAATCATCCAGGTCCAATTCAATGAATCAAGCCAGAGCGGCGCCAGCTAGATTTTCTTGGAACATGTTCATCAGTAATGGAACATAGTGTGAATACTGCGCCATCTTGCGTAGATAATATTTGAGGTGAGCACGGGGATAGCCTGTCCCATTATACTTCCTCACAAAGTCTGGTTCCTCGTAGTCAGGAGGAGTCTCCACCTTGGCGAAGGGGGATATCTTGTCTAAACGAGCCAACTCATAACCTTGGCTGCTCAAGCATTCTTCGATCTTGGCTAATCTCTTAGCCTCCACCTTGATTTTTACGGTCTGCTTCCCCTTTTTCCTCATTCTCGAGGTTGATAACAACAGGGGACGCTTTTTGTTGCGACGGGGTATTCGGATCACGGATATCCTCCTCTGCCCGTTGAGTATTTCCCGTCGTTTCTTTATCAGCTATATCGGGTGCAAGTGATGGATTTGAGTTGTTTAGGAACTACTGTCTGTCTGGCTTGGGAGGCTTCCGGCATTGCCTTAATATCAGCCATCATAGCTGCTTTTGAACTATTTGATATTTCCCTATCAAAGGAAAGAAGGTTCGTGTCTGAACAGCGTACAAAATGGGCAATTGGAATTGATACAATTTACCCTTCGTTCCTCGGGTCTTGGCATTTCCCTTTCATTTGGATTCTTTTGCCTTGACCTGTCAACATCTTTTATGGAAGAATATGCATATAAATGATGCATGCATGATATGTAAGATGCAAGTGATCTAAGATGATTCTTGTTTGCCACGAAAAAAAAATGGATTCGTGCCTTTCACTCTGTTCACAGAAAGTATCTCTTTATCAAGTATGCCAATCTGTAAGGTTTGAATTCTTTCTTTTCGAATGCTCTTTTCAAAGAGATTTATAATCTTTAAAAAACTTTTTCAAGTTTTCTCGAGAATTTTGTTCGCAGATTGAGCCATTATGACGCTCTTGAAATCATCTATCCTAAATGTATGTGTGAGATGATATGAAAAACAGGTACTCCCTGTTCTGCCATTTTGAAGTCGTTGCTTCTTGGGTGTCTTGACTTTGTTTATCACCTGAGAGGAAAAAGATAGGAAATATTATTTCCACATCTGATTGAAACTTATTTAAGAACGATACGTCCTTTTCTACCAAGAGGAATGGCTCGGCATTGTTCTTCTTGGAAGCGTTGTTGCTGTGGCGAAACGCTTTTTGTATTCCATGGACGGATTTCATTCCATTATGTTCCATGAGTGATAACCATCGTTTCGGGGACTCGCCTCACGTATCACCATGATGAATCTGATGTCTTCGACTTGGTCATGCTTTTTGGATAGGGAAATGATTTGCCCCACAGCAACTGAGTACTCCACCTTGAATTAGCTGATTTAGCCATATGAAGCCCCATTGTATCGCGCTAACGCCTTCCCTGTTGGTTGAGTCAATCACTTCCATGTCAGGTGATTTTGACGTTTGACATTCTTCAATCTATTCTGACACATGTCTTCTACTATCATTCTCTGTATATGAAAGAGAAACATCTCAGTCATTTGTATGAAATGGAATCAGAATAAGGGACAATTTACTCCCTTTTGTGACAACAGAGGATGAAACTTCATCGTAATTATCCGAAGGTCTCAGCATTTGATGTTGTACGATGTTCGACACTATTTGGGTTCTGTCACTCTCCTTCTTGAGGTTGGGTGACCTTTCGTCACTTTTGCTCTATTGATGCATTTCAATCTTGAAGTGTTGCTTCACGAATTAGCACTCAGTTTTCTTCATCCCTACATATAGAAAAGGAGATGATCATTTCATATCTTGACAGGATTGAAATGAGGAACGATATACACCCTTTTATGGTTGAGTGATCATCAATCTCATGGTGGGAAACACGAGTATTTGTACTCCTTGAGACGTGCTTCAATTGGCGATCGTGCCATGTCACATTGGCCTCCAGTTTTGAGGGTCCACAATTGAGTCTTCTTTAAAGGGACAAATGTCGACCTCACACAATCCTTTTATTTCACCTACATGACATGTGGAAGGAATATGTCAATTGTTGCACAACAGGCTCTAATTGAAACGATAACAGATTTACTATCCCCATAGTATATTTCCTCAGCTCCCATCACTTTGAGCATCAGAGATGAAGGAATGTTCCTTAACGATCCTCATTCATCTTTTATAATCACCTGCAAGTGTGAGTGACCATGTCATTATTTAAACAAATCAATTTAATTTGGAACGAATACACCCTTTTCAACTTAGAGAGGTCGATCCAAATCAGGCATGCCCCTTTTTCATGTTGTCTTGTTCTGGGCTTATCATTGTCGATTCATCTTATTTTGGAAACCCCATGGGTGGCTCCTGATGAAGACGCATCTCCTTTCATGTTACAGGGAAAACAAGCCTCGCATCATTGGCCTTCAGCCGTTTTGACCTGTTGGCAGAAGAAATAACCAAGCAAGTCAAGTATAACACTCGAAGCTTTTATTGGAACGATTACAGTTTTACCATCGTTCGATCACATCTCGCATGCGATTAGATGAAGGAATCTTCAATAAATGCATGTCATGTATAACCTGTCAGAAAGGAGACACACTTAGCATTTTACATAGCAAAGACGTCTCTCAATGAGGTCGCCTCTCATAATGAAAGCGAGGCGACAATACATACCCCATAATCCCTATTTACGGGCATCTGATGTCCGCCAAGATTTCAAGATAAGAGGATACGTCATTAAAAGATCGATCCATGGTCATCAATCAAACACCCATTTAATTCCAAACGTTTAATACGCAAACGGGGGCATTAATCTTGAAAGACTGCTTTGTCACATTTTTCTAGTAAAAATCATGTGATCATTATTTTAAGAAATCACTATACAAAATGTGATTGCAAACATGGCTTTAACTTTGTGCCCCAAAATCTTGAATTGTAAGAATTTTAGACATAAAAAATGTCATCTTAATCCATGATTGAAAATTTGGATGAACCATCTATTCCGTAGGGACCGCTTAAAAGTGTTTCAACTTTGTATCTAAAATTCATTGTCAAAAACTTTCATTTGTAAACTCAAACACCCAGGGCATTCGGTTGATTTCCATGAATTTCCTATCATGAAATTTCACTAGGAAATGAACAAGTAAAGGGAGAAGTCATACTTACAGTGATTAGCGGGATTTTTTTTTTTTTGGTTTTAGGTATACCAACTTCTCATAGACATGCGCATGAGACAAGTGGGGGGGGTATACTCTAAAAATCGAAAATCAGGTAAGGAACCTATGGCTCAGGCTCCCACGATCCAAATGAGGCAGACTCCTCCCCAAGAGTACCCACTCAAGAGGGCTAGATATCGCCAATTTGGATGGTAGGCGGGAACGAATGCGAAAGTCTCAAGTGCCATCAAACGCGAGATCCTTTCACATCCTTTCCCTATCTAAGATAACCTAGAGGTGGTTTGCAGTCGGGGTTTGACCGCCAGTGTGTGCGATGTGTCGTGATCATCACAATGCAAAGTCATGCACAGTAGTTTGTATCAAAACACCGCTTCAGTATGTGCATAAAAATAAACATACATTCCCAACTCCAACCTGCAGGAAAGATGTCAACAATCACGCCACCCCTTATTTCTCCAATCTGCAAAAACATCTAACACAATGGTTAGTGTACGTACCTCGCCTTCGAGAGCATCTGCAGAAAACAATGTCAGATAAACCAAACAACTTTTTAATCGGCTCAAGTCCTCTGGAATTCGTAACCAGAGATTCTGGTTTAGAATAAGTCCCCAGCGGAGTCGCCAGTCTGTCGCGACCCTATCCCGAGCTCGGAGGCGGGGAGCGGGCTAATGGGCCGCCCGATCGGTGGCTTGATCGGACGCGGGCCTCTCCCAAGGCCCATTACCCAAATCGCAACTGCTGGATGTACGTGGTCGACCTTCAATGTGGTCTAGTGACATGTGATGAGTGTACATGTCAAGGAGTCGCCACCAATCGTTTTGCGGAGGGTACGATCGGAAACCCTATCGAATAGTTGGGAGTAGTCTTTTCGATTCTGCGGAAACCAGAGAAGTGGGTTCGGGGACTTAGTTACGCCAACTGTCAGAGTTGACGCCCTTTCGGTACCTAAGCTGAATGGTTTATCTGATCTTAGGATTTCATACAGATGAGTGAGGTATAGATCCTAAATCTAGGAGTTCATACAGATGAGAATTACTACCCTATCACTCACAATCAATAGAAATAAGTGCGCAAATCGAGGATCCAGTACATGTGGATAAAACACATGAAATCAGTATGGCATCCCTAATGAGGCCCTATTAGCCAAGAGAAATATCAATCAAGGCTTAGGAGTGATTTGGACATGATTCGCCCATGAGGGGCAGAATCCTAATTTTGAACAATTCGGGGAAAATTTACCTGTAAAAGGGTAAACCTGTCATTTTAGACAAATTGGGAAGTCAAAAGACAGTGGAAATAGGATTGGCCATCAATCCAATCCTTTTCCTATTTTTCGGGAATTTCCAGAATTTTCATGGAATTTAAAAGTGATTTTACCCTCGGAGGGGTAAAGTCGTCATTTGGACAAAGGCGAGGACTGAAAACCTCAAATATTAGGGTTGGTCGTCCACCTGACCCAAACCCTAACTTTAAGCAATTTTCAGAACTCGATTAAGACAAGAAAGACAATTTTCCCATTGAAGGGCAAAATCGTCATTTTGAGAAAAAGGGGCGGGACTCGAAACCCAAACTTGAGAATTGGTCTTCTAATTGACCCTAATTCTTACTTTGGCATTATCGGCATTATCTTGCATCATAGCAGAGGCGACTTACCCCTAAAGGGTAATGTCGTCAAGTCTTGGAAAATTGGGTAAGAAACCCCAAAAATAGGGTTGACCAGTTGTCTGTGGTCAACCCTCGATTTTTGGGGATTTCTAGAGTGTCTAGGATTTTTCCACAATTTTTCCACATTTGTTTGGAATTTTCTGGCATTTTCTAGCATTTTTTGGATTTTCTAAGGTTTTTCTGATTTTTTTTTATTTTTAAAATCATTTTCGGAATTTTTTATTTAAAAAATATTATCCGGGCCGGGTCGGGTGACCCGGCCCACGGCCCGCGAGCAACCGGCCCAACCCGGATCCGGCCCGCGCGACCCACGCCCAAAACGTCGCCGCTTCACTCTTCCCGCTCAATTTTTCAAACTCCCGCCTATACTTGAATCGAGGGCTCTGATTGCGCCACGTATCGTCTCTTGGACGGCCTGATCTACCGGAGGCAACCGACGGCTACGATTGAAGGGCGAGATTGAACCATGACCGTCCGATCCGTTATTAGAAAAAAGATTTTTTATTTCGGAAAAAGCAAGATCTCGACACGTGGCATAATAACCACCGTCGGATCAATATTTTTTATTCGGTTATAACAACCGAGGCTGACGTGGCTGCCACGTGGGCGCCACGTCAGCGACACGTAGGCGTTGACCAGTCAACTTTCGTTGACTGGTCAACAGAGCTGCCGGGGAAGACGACCGGCGCCGGCTCTGTTTCGCCGGCGCCTCGTCGGAGGCCGTTTTCTCCACGCTCAGGCCACGAAATTGCATGAAACCGACGGCATTCAACTCGCCGTGATTTCGTTTACAACATACCCAAGCATCGACACAGCAATTCAACGTCTCATCTACATGCTACTTCCGGCCGAAACTAGGCTCCGGCGGCTATTCGTCCTAGCAATATCTAGCGTTATCTAGCTAAAAGAATCAATCAGGAAGCATCGCCGAGGGTTGAGGAGACTTACCTGGCCATCACGAGGGCTCGGTTCAACCTAGAACGAGTTATAGCATTCATGGCCGGTTGGTCAAAGTCGGGGTTGACTCAGTGGTTTTATGCGTCGAACAAATGAAAATGAAATGGAACGGAGATCAGCCACGCTCAATGAACAGATTAAGACCAATAACAAGAAAAATGATCGACATAATCGTGAGATGCCATTGGAGGCCGAGCTCAGGTTCGAAGGTGTTTCTCACCTGATTCTGTGATGAAACGAAGCTCCGCTTGATTCCGGACGTTCTTGGGGATGTCACGAAGCTCGGAGGATGTATCCGAGGCTTCGGTTCTGCGCCGGTTGCCGCGGTCGAGCCTTCGGAGCTCACGGGTTCTCCCTCCTATGGCGACGGCTATGGCCGTCCCGAGCTCTCTCTATCTCTCTGTCTGTCTGTCTGTCTCTCTCGCTCTCGTTCTCACTCTCAGCTTGCGAACTCGTCTCACTCCGCGAACTCTTTTTTTCGTTCCCCGCTCTCTCTGAGCTCTTTCTTGCCCGAAGCTGCCTCCTTCGCGAGCGCTTTCTCTCTCTCCTGCTCTGCTCCTGCGCGAACAGAACTGCCTTCCTCCTCTCGCTCTCTGCCTTCGCCTTTTTGTTCCTCCCCGTGTGCCTTTCGCCAGCTCCCTCTCTCTCTCTCCCATGGTTTCTTGTTTGTGGACGTTTTCTTCTTCCTTTTGCCAACAGAATCTCCGTTTCTTCTTAACTGACTTCTCCTCCTCCCCCCTCTGTTTGTGCGCGAAGGAAAAAAAGAAGAGTAAGCAGAAGGTGTTCTGCTTGGTTGACTGGGTTGACTGGTTCGGGTCAACCCGATCCAGTTGACCCAGTTCGATATTTTCCCTAAATTCAATGCCAAAATGAGCATGAATCACAAAATTGATCATGAAATCGAACTCTATGAAACAAATTCCATATGAAAGATGTAAATTATGGCTAAATTGGCTTTAATTTGTGTGAAAGCCCCAAATTTAAGGCAGGATCCGAAATCGATTTTCGTCAAATTGAGGTTCTTGATGGACGAATCGACCCCAATTGAGCCCACCATTAGATTCAGGGGGTCGAATACTATAGGGAGGAAGTATCGGGGTTTCATGGGTGTCCCTCGAAAAAGTTTAATTTCAGAATTGGCACTATAGGGACTAAAATGAAAAAGATTTTTATGCAATTAGGTCCCTAAAGCCAAAATTGACCAAATCGGCACACAATTGAACCAAATTGAAATGTCGGGCAATCAAGTTGAATGTCAAGACTCGTAAAATGCAAAATATTGCAAATAAAAGGACTCAAAACATATTTTTTGAAAAATTTAACCCTGTGTGTTACAAAGAAACACACAAAATTAAACTTGGATTTCGACTCTTGATGAGGTCAAAATGACAAGGGATTTAAAATAAAAATATTGACTATTTTCCTATATTTTTGTGACCTCAAATTGTATTTTTGTTGATTTTTCTAGTATTTTTCTATTTTCTAAAAATACTGAAAAATGTGAAAAATATGAAAAATTATTTTTTGGTCAAGAATGGTTCCTTGGGCTTGGCCAAGGTCACCAAAGTTGATTTTGTAATTTTTTGACTTTTTATGATTTTTTTGTGATTTTTTCAAAAATAAAATTAAAAAAGACTTGGTCAAAAATCAGGTGTCAACACACGAATATCCTTTACTTGTGGTCCCCATGTTTTCCTCAAGGCAGCCAAGGTGATTTGGAAGTAAATTTTCTTGCCCAAGAAGTTTCCCACTAAGCATTCCTTTAAAAGAGGATTAGCTTTCTCCCCAACTTCAAAAGGGACGTTGGCGATAAGTTCATCCTCCACCACATCCGACTTGCTTTTGAGAAAGAGGTTGAAGCCTTTTTTAAGAACACTCACAACACTGGCCCAAGATTGGGGCTGGTTTGGTTGAGCCTTAGGAGGCCCAGTATTAGCCACAACATTGGCTGCATCAATGCCAGAGTTACCTGCACCATTACCTCCAAAACCGAATCCACGTCTGGATTTCCTACTTCCAGAACGTCCCCTACTTTTGCTTCGATTAGATCCCCTACTTGCTATCCTAGGAAGAGCACCATCAGTACCAATACTCAGTCCAGGGAGCATCACTGAAGGTTGGGCAGTGGCAGATCTACTTCGTCTTGGATCACGGCCAATAGAAACCTTATTAACCTGCTGGATTTCGACAACAGAAGGCCCAGCCGGGACCTCAGCAGCCTTTCCTTTATTTAGGCTCACTTTATGCGTGCCAATATTTCTATCACAACCAACAGAAGCAGCAGTAGTGACATTCTTGGAACCGCCAACATTAGCAACAAAACTTCCATCAACAAAGGTATCCTACTAGAGCAACCTATATTGATTTCCCCTAGATCAACAACAAGGTCGGCTTCTTTCACTAGTTGCTGAGGAGCACCAGCAGCAGGATCACCTTCCTTACCACCATTAGAAGCGCCAACAGTAATGGTATCAACCAGTCCATCAACAATTGCAGCGATGTGGGAAGGGAGTTCTAGCGAGGAAGAAAGAAGTGGAGTTTGGTCGGGGTATGTGGAGGACACCACTTCCTCGATAGAAGCCATGCAAATAGGGGGTTCTAGGCTCAGTACAGCCAGCCTTGACTCAGTAGCACCTACAGGTTCAGTGTCCATTCTACACCAACTAGCCTTGCAACAACCAGCTCGCCAGTCTACAAGATGCGGAATGACTCTCGGCGCTGGTTAGAAGGGCCAGAAACCACCTTGAACAGAGCTTGAGAGATCGTCGTGGGTAATACTTCAAGACGAATATTGAAGCTTCGTCGTAGTAAAATCTCACTCCACCAACAGAACACTAGAGAATCAAACGGGGAGAGAGCTAAGGTAGGTCGAGGCGACCTCAAATGAAGAGGGAAAGGTCGACGTTGATGGCCAGAATACCCAGAAATCGTCAAGCCCTCGAGTACGAGCAGAAACCTAACTCACGTCGCCAAAGATTCAAATCACTCCACAAGTTAACCAATCAGGTAAATCGAACAGGGGGACTAATGAAGGATGTCCAGGCGACCTTCAATGAAGAAGAACGAGCCTTCGGCGCCGGTTCAGACGGTCGGAAACCGCCGTAGGTCTCCTTAGTGGTCGAACGACGAACAGACGTCTCAGATCTGAGAATTCTTCTTCGACAGCAAACGCAAAGTAAAATCATTCAGAGGGATGTAAGGTGGGAGGACTGCGAGCCACTCTGTCGAAAATCAGCTGGAGTAGCCGCCGGAATTAGCCGAAAACCGGCCGGGACCGAGAGGAAGTCCTCAGTCGCCTTCCATGGCTGAGATTTGAGAATTCTTCTTCGACAGCAGACGAAAATTACAATCACTCAGAGGGATGGAAGGTGGGAAGACTGCGAGCCACTATGTCGAAAATCAGCCGGAGTAGCCGTCGAAATTAGCCGAAAACCGGCTGGGACCGAGAGGAAGTCCTCAGTCGCCTTCCATGGCTGAGAGCTCATGCGCACCGCAGTTTTTATAAGCACAATTGACAAATTTTACCAAGTGTGTTTTTGTCATTTTTCTCTGTTCAATTTTACATTTTCCTTCTTTGCTTTACTAATAGATGGAATCATAAGTTTCTAAGAGTTAAATGGGAACACAAAAATGAGACAAATGACACTTTTGAGGTAAATATAAAGAAATTACCGATAGATATGTGAATAATATCTAGCTTAGCGTGAATCCAAAGTAATAGAAAAAATTATTAAATCCAAAGTTTGATGTTGCGAAGCTAATTTCTTAAAAAAAAGTATAACTTTAGATTCAATCTCAATTTTATCTATTTTTTTTTAGAAAAATATCTCAAATTTGCCCATGCGACCAAAATTTGCCATTGATTTCCTTACGAGTGAGAAAATTAGAAGGTGTTATTGTTTTACATGGAAGTGCTGGTATTGATGAAGATGCGGGTTCTGATAAAAAACCTCTAACTATTTTGTTGTCAATAATTTTGAAAAAATTAGTGATAATTTTTGGATATGTGACAGATTCGAGATTTGAGTGAAAATTTATTTTTTGAGAAAATAATTTAGGATAAAATTGATATTAGACTTGAAATTGCGGATCTTTTTGGGGAATTAGGCCTGTCATGGAGCCTCTCACGGAACATTTTCTCCTCTTTCTATTCTGTTCAAGTGAGTTTCTCTGACCAGAAAAAGAAAAAAAGTGACCCTTCAGCTTCCCTACAAACAAGCATTTCTGAAGCCATGGTCATTTCTATAACTTGCGATCAATCTCACAGTTCTCGAGTTCTCTCAAAACCATAAAACTCCAAACGCTTCCTTCTTCCCTCGCTGGTCGATTTGGGGAGAGTCAGGTAACGAAGCATGTCACATTACCCAGTTGACGAACGACCACTTAGTGTCACATTCGGTTCCTAGGTTGTCTTGCGCGTTCCTTGCGTGTGTGTGGCATGCTTACTTGTTGGATGAACTGGTTAATGCTGGAGTTTGTAAAATCTTCTTTGCTATGAGGCGTTGATTTAGTAGATTGTTCTTTGTGTTAGAAATTGAAATTCTGGTTTGCAGAGAAATCGAAATTTCAACAAGAATTAGAAGGTTAATATTGGTCGAATCGAATCAAAAGTTGCATTTTCCTGTCCGATAATACTATGCTATTGTAATTTCTTTCGTAACGGGAAACCACTTTAATCATTTAATTTTCCCCGGTTACTAAGTTGGTGTATTTGCCTCCCTTGGTCTGATCCTATTGTAGAAGGAATTGTTGCTCTTGCCTTTGGTTTTGTATTATGGGATGGAGCCGGTGTAGCGATAATTTTAAGGCACTTTCTTCATTTCGTATGTTAAAGAATGCTTAAATGTTCAGTGCCGTGTGAGTGTAAACTTAGCAGCCTTTTACTTTAGGTGAAGGGGTCAATACATTCTTTGAATTAATGAGTTCAAATGTGCTATAACACAAGATTATCTTCCAATTCACGATCTAGAAGCTAGTGCAGATATATTAAGTTCGGGCTCAAATTTATTAATGAATTTCTGCATCTTTGTTTTCCCCCCTCTTTTTATTGGGTACCAGCATGCCTGTTTGTACTTTGTAGGATGAATGGTTAACACCCGTAATACAAGATCATCTTGGTGTGACCATGTGCAGATGTATCGAATGTTTTCGTGATGATATTGCCCAGTTGTCGGGTTATGAGTTATGTGATGCGAGCTAATGCTCCATATCTCGATCTGAAGTCAATGAAACTCTTCCTGCATGCAAATGCTGGAATTCATTTAAAATAAAGTTTTGCTTTGCCAGGTGATCGTAGATGTGGAGCTTCTTGCTTTAGATGGAGAATGGCTACCTTCTTTGAATCAATGAATAATATG
Organism: Rhodomyrtus psidioides; assembly: GCA_021437785.1. Classification (NCBI taxonomy): domain Eukaryota; kingdom Viridiplantae; phylum Streptophyta; class Magnoliopsida; order Myrtales; family Myrtaceae; genus Rhodomyrtus; species Rhodomyrtus psidioides. The sequence continues at coordinate 2,240,908 of JAILYB010000074.1, read as the reverse complement.
TCCTTGCAATATAACCTAACACCTGCGAAATAAATGCTTTTATGCGCTCTGGGAGAAATGTTAGGTCCGGGTAAACTATTTTATGTAAGCTCAGATTAAATCATTTTGTCATGGTCTCTTGACCTACTTGATTCTCCTTTGTTGTGAGGACATGATATCCTCATCATTGTTGTCCTGCTTTTAGATACTTACAAGGGTAAGCGATGCATTCTGTCGAGTAGAAGAACCTTCTTTGTAATTTGCTTCGGGTATGTTGAGTGCAGGTATAGTGTAGGAAAATTGTGAATTTTTTTCTCCTTTAGATATATTAAGTTCCATGTATTATTGTACTTTAGACTACAAGTTTCATTAGTTGGGCATGCATGCCTAGCTCATTCATATAACATCGGCACTATAGCCGTTTATGTAGCATAAGCATTATAGCCATCTATATAGCATAGACATTATAGTCATTTCAATAACATATGCACCATAGCCAATTCTATAATAGTGGCATCATAGCCAATTCCTATGAATCCGGGGCTCAATAGCCGAACTATATCTCAAGGCCCAATAGCCACTTACATCACAATGCTCTCTGGTCAATAGCCGAACTTCAAATGTCTAGCTGATTCGAAAGTGGGACTCAAAGCTATTGATTTATCCTTTTGTGAGGAGTCTAGATGGTGGAGGTTTCAGGTGGCTAGGGATACAAGGGAGCAGTTTTCATGCTCGGCATTGGAATATACTTTCTTTGGTAGTGTCTTGCTAAGAGCACATGTTGAGATGAGTATTTTCTGTTAAGTCCCCGAACAAAGCATCATATTTGAAATTACAGAGAATGAAGTTCCTTTAATTGGTGGGATATGCATGGTCTTTGAGGTTAGATCACATATGATGTTGGTATATAGAACTAGCAGTTTCTTTGAGCATCAGGGGCACACAAAGTGAAACTGAATATAGTTGCAAAAGAAAAGAAGAGTTGCTGATGAGGTTTTGTCTCAGATATGCCAATTGTATATGATATGTAAAGATCTCATTTTTACTTCCCAATTACATTTTCTTCAACATGAATAGCAAGGTAGAATTTGACACATTTTCCATGTCAATTGCACAGGTAACTAGCTGCACAAGCTCCTCCTTGCTGAGCTGTCATCTTTTACTTGTAAGTCTCGGATTTACGTGCTATAGATATGCTAGATGTCTTCGTCTACGGATCCTAAAATCACAAGTAGAAAGAGGAAATCCGCTATGTGGGATCACTTGGTATCTCTTGATGATTAAAGAAGTACTTGAGAAGTAGAGGCAAGCCATTTGCTTTCTTTTTTTCTTTTTTCTTTTTTCAGTTTTTTAACTACTTAATCTATATAATGAAAAGAATCTACAAAAGTGTACGTCGCAAAATTTCATTTGTTTGGAAGAAACTGTGTGTCCAAATTTTAAAACTTATAGCCTTGTGTCATTACATTAGAAGTTGTGCTCGAAAACCTACAAAAGGAAATGAGGTGTGGTTGGCGGTGATCTTTTTCTCCACCCTGCAAAGAACTATGTGAAACCCAACCTATGCCCACAAACTAATTTCCAGTTCAACTGATTATAATGCTTAATTTCCATTTGTTTAAGTTGTTGAAATAGCTGAGTTATGTATCCAAATGTTCGCTAGAGTGCAGTAGTATTCCATGTCTGACTGAAACGAAATGTTCATACTATGCTGCAGCCAAGGAGAAGAAATTGAATCGATTATGGCCTCAATTGCAATTTTGGATATCGAATCATTACTTTCTCGGTCAAAATCAAAAGTTTATTAGTCTATCAGTAAGATGAAGCATGTACTGCACCAGGAGAAGACTGAAGCTTCAGCACCCTGAAAGAAGCCCTCTTGCCTTGTTTTGCTCTTTCTTCGGGAATAGTCCTTCCTTTGGAGCTGGCATCACCATAAAATACATGTTAGTTTTTGGTAAACTAAGCTGGTACTATCTGGGCAAATAGATGTTTTGAAGTATTTCAAGTAGTTGCTTATGTATTTGAGTTTGGTCTTTGACTACTACAATACATTGACCTTTGCTTGTAGGTTCTAATGAAGTTCCTGAAGTGATGCTGAGCCCTTGCGTTTTAGATCCCATTCAATAGTCCTGTGCAAGCAGATTGATCATCCTTGTACATCTTGGTTCATTTCTTTTGTGCTAACTGCCAATATTTTTTCTTGTTGTAACTTGAGATAGAGCTATAGAGAAGGCAAAACATGAAGATCAATCCTCCATGTTGTATCGGGAGAGTCTACATTGAAAAGATGACAATATTTTTTCTTTTGGGTATTACGTTTGTCTTTTTTTTTTAAAAAAAAAATTCTCTGATTCAAAATTATGTGAACTGGATACTCCATAGCCATATTTTGGAAGAGAGAGAGAGAGAGAGAGAGAGAGAGAGAGAGAGAGAGAATGGAACACGAGACCTGACCCGACCCGACCCGATTTTCCGGGTCATGTTCCATTTGATATGTTTCGGTTCGGGTCAAGAATACACGCATTGTGTTTCAGTTCGGGTCGAGTATCATGAATACCCGACACGACCCGACATGTTGACACCCCTAATGAGTGGGCCCCCCCACATGGAGGGTGGGGATCTCAATGGTCCTCTACCATTAAGGTAGAGGATCCGGATCCGCACCCACAAGCCGTGCACCCCCACTTTGAGGACTGCAGAGATATTTAGTTAATGAAAAATCATAAGTTTTCAAACCATGCTCTGATATCACATGTAAAATCAACGCAATCCTATGCAAGACAAATCTAATATTTGCATAAACATCATACCGAGGAACTTAGAACAAGATGATTTTCACAATATCATAATCGACGAGAAACATACCTTGATTCATGATGATTTCTTATGAATAAATCAATTGTAGATGAGAAATCTTAAAAAAAAAAATAGATTTCTCTCTCGACCCTTTTTGACTTTCTAACGTTCTTGATGGAGAGAAAATTGTCGTTTTCTTTCCAGGGTTGAGAGAGGATCAATTTCTAATCAGGGCCTTTTATAGTCACACCACTCATCATGTGTAGTAATTAGAATACATCTCTCTATTGACCAATAGGAATTTAGCACTAAATAATTATTAAATCTAAACCACATGTGGGTCGTTAATCACGTGGGCCACAACAAAATCCAACAATGCAAAAGGGGTCGGATTAAGCGGGTAATTAGAGTGATGAAAATGAAAGATGTGCATCTCGATTTGGTTCTCTAAGTCTCGCGGGAATGGCAACTGCGCTTGTTGTTCATCCGATGGAGCTGAAACTTTGAGGAGAATTAATGAGTTAACATATCAGCCTAACTTGAGTTAAAATTTCGGGCCAAACAGATATAGTTTACTTTCAAAGCTCATACATCACTGGCTTTTGTCTAGGGGCATCCGCCAAAGCGGAAAAAGGTAAACTTGGGAAGCCACATTTAGAGCTAGCGCGCTGGCCATATATCATTGAAAAAAACACTCAAAAACGCTGGTCGTGACAGCTGGTTTGCAATTTTCCGGATTCATTTCGGCCTTTAATCGATCAGGGAAAGAAGGGTCATATTTGTCGGAGAGAAGATTAAGTCTAATTGTAAATCGAGGCAGTTGAGGCTCTCTAGGGTTGCCGTTGACCCAAATTTTAGCGGTCGGCCTCGAGTTGCTTAAAAGCGTAGAAGAAATGCACGTAGATTATGTGATAGGGACGGTTTTGTTGAATTGTGTCTAATGCGATCGCTAATCTTCACGAGATGCATGGATGGCCTACATGAAATGAACGCCAGCTAGTAATGAACTGTCATGCTTAAAATACGTACGTGTAGAAGGAACGCGGCTGGAACAAGGAATGCATGTTCATGTATAAATTGATTGTTTTTCACAGTGGTCGACTCCTGTCATTACCGGCTAATTTGATTCCCGAAATGATTTTCTTTGGAAAATGCATGATAAATTTGTTAGTAGAAAAGATTGAGAAGAAAGGAATCAAGCTTTTTGGCTAGGCGAGACTTGAAAGACTGCCGCTAGTAGGAGGTTTTTCGGGAAAGAAAACCCGAAGGTTCGCCTTAAATGAATTAGGTAACATAGAACTCCGCCGAAAAACATTATTAAAACTACTCAAATTTCTTTGCAAAATGAATTAGTGTCCCTACATACATTCTTGATAAAAATCTTTATTATTTTAGATACAGTTTTTTTTGTTGTCAACATTTTAGATACACATTTTAGAAAACGTGAAAATATGTAATACTCAATTGATAAAATTAAAACATTTAGAATTGAATGGACAAAAATGCAATAGATTTAAGACTTTTTTTTTTACAAGTCCCTAAAATAAAGCCCAGACTAGCCTTAATTTGCGTACATTTACCCTATCTCGCTTCGAATCTTTCCTCATTTTTTGAGATTTTTTCGGTTGCATAAAGTTTACTAAATCTTCAGAAAATATTCGTCCTTTTTCATGTAAAATGACTTTCCTTTATCTTTAATGGCCTATTAGAAGCGTGATCACGGTCTTCTTATATTGGTCACTCACAGTCACGGCGCTTCTTCTCCTCTCGAAAACCCCAAAGCCAATTTTTTTTTTTTCTCTCGCGAAGCCAGTCGCAGAAAGAGGTAAATTTCATCAAAATTCCCTGCCTTCTTCTGAGATTTCAGATACACAGTAATAATTTCACTCCTATATCCATGCGTTCGTTTTGATTTATTGAGCAGATGACTGATGATGTATGTTTTAGAGAATCATCATACACTAGTGTGGCTGCGTTTGCTTTTAGTTCTTAATGATAGGAAAATGTTTTGGGTGGTTTTCGTTCTTCATTTGTTTGGTGGTTTAGAGAAATTGTTTTTCTTCTTGGCGAATCGGGAGTGGGAATTAAGGTGTATGGAAAATGATTGAAAAGTCGAAAGAAAATAGTTTTCCTTCGAACAAAGGATCCTGGTGGTGGGAGACGGAGAGGATCTTGTTTTCGTTGGATGATTGATATCATCCTTGATTAAGTTAAACAAACCATGGATGGAATTAAGTACTTTTAACCCGAAAAAGCTGGCAACCAGAATGGGTGTCTTCTGAGTTAATATGAAATTTTAATTTGCTTAACCAAATATGGATTATTATTCATCTCTGAATTTGACATGTGAAAAAAAATCGTGGGCGCTAGAATGTTTTATCATGCTATAAAGTTGATCTTGGTAAGGAAAGATGTCATTCCATCAGTTTTATTTTCTAGTATTGGTAAGTATAGGATGAGTTCAGACTCAAATGGATTTGACTATGATTTACCGACTGGGTTTGAGCTGGTGGTGGAGCCAGTAAAAGAATCCACGAAGCAATTGGGAGTCGGCTCAGAGGGATTCGACTATGATTTACCGACCGGGTTCGAGCCAGTGGTGGAACCAGTAAAAAAAACCACAAAGCAATTGGGCATCGGCTTAGAGGGATTCAACTATGATTTACCGACCGGGTTTGAGCAAGTGGTGGAGCCGGTAAAAGAATCCATGAAGCAATTGCGAGTCGGCTCAGAGGGATTCGTCTATGATTTACCGACCGTGTTCGAGTCGGTGGATGAGCCAGTAAAAGAATCCACGAAGCAATTGGGAATTGGCTCAGAGGGATTCGACTATGATTTACCAACCGGGTTCGAGCTGGTTGTGGAGCCTCTAAAAGAATCTACGATGCAATTGGGAGTCGGCTCAGAGGGATTCAACTATGATTTACCGACCGGTTTCGAGTTGGTGGTGGAGCCAGTGAAAAAATCCATGAAGCAGGGGCGGGTCGGGTACAAGGTGACATCCACCATCCAGGTCGGGAACAGGGGCGGCTACTCCGAGTATGAGGTCCACGAGAGGCTCTGGCCCGTCATGTATGGGGAGGGCAGCGGGCGCATTGGCAAGGGTTGTGACAACAGCCTGACCCAGAAGAAGTATTGACGTATTCACTATGTGAGTACAAATGGATCTAGTAACCGCTCTAACAGCGAGCTTCTTATGACATTATCATGAAATGATCGTTTTGGGAGTTGTTGGCTTGGCTGGTTCATTTGGAGTTTGGGTAACAGGTTTTAATTCGAGCAGTCTCCTACCTTTATCTCAGAGTAACCAGGTGCACTTCATTAGTTTGATGGGTCGTTGCTTTCATTTGCCAATTCGCTCGCTCATTTCAGGGGTTGGTCTTGATAAAGAAGGAATTAATTATATGTCCAAAGATAATTTACCTTTATTATTTTTTTTTTCATACTCTAAATCCATAAGTAGAGAAAGATGTTTGAGAAGGATTATATAAATTTTGTTTCAAGATATTTTGCCTTTATCTTGATCTATTATGTCTTTAGAAACCATTAAGAACGCTTTTAACCTTTCATTGATTCTGAACTTGATGAGTGATGGATATTCAATGAAGAAATAACAGGAAAATAATGCTAATCGGACGAAAATCGACCATACCGCATTCCCGGTAATCGCTACATGACGAGCACAGGAATGAACATTCTCTCGACTCCGATTTTAATTATTTACGTTGAATTGGGGAAAGAAGTAAAGTGTTCTATCATGTAAAGTGAAAAATTGGCACTTGACTTCTTGCATATTAGAACTGAAAGTGTAGCACTTGACATTATATGCCCACACAATCAGGTATATTCCATAAGCTGGTTATAATTGCATACTTGTTCGCGCCTTTAAAACCAAGGGAGCACGTCTCTGTTTAAATTCCAACTTGAAGGAATTGTTCGTAACACTACTTGCTTCTCTATGTGTGACACTTTGCGCGCCATATTTAATTGGGGAAACAAGTGAGGCTCGGAAAGTAAAGATAAAAACGTGATTTAATATTTTAGTTGCTCAGACGTTCAAATTGCAGTGACGTGGAATGTGTTCGAGCAAAATTACTAGTTATGTTCTAATTAAGAGTTGGCATTCTTGCTCATAAAGGAAAATGATCAAAAAAGTCCTAAATCTATTGTACTTTTGGTTGGCCAATGTTAATGTGCATGTCAACCGACACTGACGTGCACAATTTTTAATAATAGTATAATATTTTTTCAAATATTTTTTTAATTTTTCTTTTTTATTTTCTTTATATTTTCTTTTTAATTTTCCTTCTTCTTCCACTAGCCGATCGCCGCTAGCAAGACCAACCTCATTCAGCGCAGGCCAAAGCTGTAAGAGTTTTCCTTATATGGGCTACATTAATTGAGATTGTAATTAGCGTATTAAGGGATTAATTTACCGTTTACGGGTTGGTCTAATAAAGCTGAGATATAAATATTCTTAATGGGCCTAATATGGGCCCAGCTAGTGTGGACCAGAGTTCGGCCCAGCCTGTGGTGAGAGGGCCCGCCAGAAAACTCTATATATAGGGCTAGGGCGCCCCCTCTAATCCTCATAACTTCATACACTATACGGAAGTGCTGCCTCACCGACACTAGGCATTCAGAGGGGATAGAGGGGAAGCGTCGAGCCGCAGATCTCGCGTCGAGTCTCGGATCATCAGAATTCTGTATCAAGAACGTCGAATTGTGAATCAGGTGCACGAATTCCTTCCCCTATACTGTTTTTGCTTCCAGTTTTCGTCTATGGCGATCTTGGGGTGTCGCTTGATGCGACGGGAGGCCGTATGAATGGCCAATAGCTGGTATCAGAGCAGCCGTAGTTCGAAACTGGAATGTCTGGTTATTTGCCTGTTTTTTTTTTTAAATTTCGTTCGATGAAAGTTGATTTTGTTTACATATTCGGAATCCTTATATCGGGTCGAGCATTTTGGTGGGTGGTTCGCGGCCGTCGGAGGCTGTTTGAGTCGCCAGAGTTCGAACCTAGGGTTTTCGGTTTTTGCTTGGTTTTGGAAAATCCGTCTGGTGAAACTTAAAATTGACCACATATTTGGAATGTACTCAATGAGACAATTCCAGCGAGTGGTTGCCAGCCAACAGGGGAACCCGGACGTGCCCTCACGTACCGGTGGAAGCCGCGAGCGCGGCGGCGCATTGGCGCCATGCGCTCCACCGCCTTCCAGCCGATGATGTCATTGCTGACGTTAACGCGGCTTCGCCGACCAACACGAGTGCGACACGTGGCATGGTCGGCGTCGCCTCGCGGGAAGCCGCCACGTGTCAAGTGACGTCACGGATGACGTCATCCTTCCACTGCCATTGACCGAGGACCGGTCAACCCCACCAGAATCCAATCCGAGTCTTTGACCCGACCCGTTGACCGTTGACCGGTTCGGCTGATTCACGGTTGGACCGATGTCTCGGTCGCACCTGGTGGCTGGACCGTCGGTAGGTCGGATCGGTTCCCAGTTGGACTGGACCGGTAGGACCGACCCTTTTATTCGGTTGAGTCATCGCACGTGCAATGCGCCGGAGCTTCAATCGGCGCGTGTCGGCGCGTCGGAGCTCCATTTGGGGCGTTCTTGGTACCGACGTGCTCGTATTGAAATTCTCTACATTGTGGTATATTTATTTTTAAAAAAAAATTAGCTTTGAAAGATAGAAAAATACATAAAAACCCACGTATATGTACTTTTAGGGGTATTTTGGGTATTTTTCATGTATTTCTATATGGTTTTGGAAATACTAAGGCTAGCTCGCTTGAATATGACCACATAAAGAATATATAGAGTGACATAAAGCATTGGCATGTATATGGTTCTACATGCATCATGATCACTTGTGATTTTGGAATAAAGTTCCCCCATAATATAATCTAAAATCACTTGAATATGATACATGAGAGACATAAAGTTCGTATCCCTAGTATGAGAGAGTTTCACGAATTCATTCGGGAAATGACCGCCAAAGTGGCCCACCTAATTGGTTTTGTGAAATATCAGTCTCATATTGTGGTGGAATGTCTCTGTTCTCCCAAAGGAGATGATTGTGTATTGATTCATGGAGGGATACATGTATAGAATTTTATTAGGGATTGACCGATTCTAGTAATTCAGACACCCAAAGGTGGTGATTCACGAAGATTGAAATATATTCTCATGGCCACTGTCATGCAACTACATGTCACATATTCTGCCTAAAGGTGATTATGTGATGATGTATGTGACTCTCAAGATGTGTACTTATATAGTTTTAAGTTACACAATATTGATTTACAAGGGGTTACGTATGCGGTAAGAGGTCGAGCGTCTAATCCTAGTGGTTCATCTACCCAAAGGTGGTGATCTACGAAGGTTGAGGTATACTCTCATGATGGGCTGCCATGTATAAAGTGCACATTACGTATTCTGCCCAAAGGTGTTTACATGATGGTGCGTTTAACCCTCAATATGTGTACTGATAAGGTTCAAGTTACACGGTGCTCACATGATGCCACTAGTATACATTGCTTGATAAAATTGTCACCTTGTCTATAAACGGTAGCTCCATTAAGATTGAGCTTCATGCTGTTTTAGATTTTGTGAAATATGTAGAGGATTTTATGTTGATATATGGCTGGCGGCAGTTTATATTGCTCTTAATGAATATGGACGGCAGATTTCATTACCGACAGTATAGAGCCCAAAAGGCACATTTTGTGACCTAGGTTAAGAGCAATCGAGTTTGCTTATTATTTCGGAGCGATCCATTCAGTACCACTTTGAGAAGTGGTTTGCCAGCCGACTGCACTGCTCTATGGATGATGGAAGCCTTGGTGGCTTGGGTTTGTGTCTCATCTACTGTAGATATTATGATACATCTGCAAGGACTCTTCAATATATGGTTAAGATTATTCTTGTGGGACTAGAGATTATGTCATAAGGATTGTGGACACCTTGAATAAGAAGTTTGAAAATCATACTCATAAAGAAACTCATGAAAACACCAGTCATTCAGATAGTTTGGGTCCATAGACAGATAATGACCATAACTTCTTTTTGTAAGAAGAAATGTCCCATAAAGGAGGATTGTTGTAGTTACAAAAGATTGGTCATCTAAGTATGAGCACATATGAAATCATTCTTTGGCTTTGATTTGTGAATCCAATCTATCGAAAGCCACATTCGGTCTGTGACGGCTAGATATAGGTGTAACCAATTATATTGTGTTCACCGTATGGGGATTCATGAATTGTAAAAGGTCAAATTAAGATAAATCATGGCTCATTGTAGAAAACAACAATAAAGTTGACGTTGAGTTCATGGGAGATGTCATTTTAATTCCAGTTTCTGGTTTTGACTTGACAATAAGAAATGCATTTATTGTACTTTCCTTGGATATATGCAGTTACTCTTTTGAACTGAAAGAACTACGGAATTTCCATGTTCTTAAGTTAAATAAGGATGAGTGCTGTAATATGTTCAATGGATTGTATAAATTGTGCTTAACTCCCAATGATACTAACGTCGCTTATACGATTAAAAGGTTGTTTTCAAGAGATTTCTACCTAAAGAGCAGTCTTACGCATAATGGCATAAAGGATTTGGCCACATATCTAAGGAAAGAGTGGGAGGCTGATAAAGCCTAACGTTCTATCTGCTCTTAAATGTGCTATAGAGACTTGTGTATACTGATGTAAAGATAAAATGACCAAGATAAAAGAGAAAACGTTGTTCGTAATTCTGACCTATTAGAGGCCATTCAGTCTCGTGTGAATGGACCCATACGACAACACTGTGTTGAAAATTTTGTTTCGGCACATTTATTGACGGCCTTCCCATATGGTTATGTGCACTTGATTAAAGAAAAGTCTGAGTCTTTTGACAAGTTTAAGGTCTTCAGCCTGAAGTTAAGGAACAGTTGAGAAAGGTCATAAAAGTTGATGGATTAGACCATGTGGTGAGTATTATGGCATACATGACAATACTGGACAGTTTAAAAGGCCATTTGCCATATACTTAAAAGGATTTTGGGATAATAGTTAAGTTCACTATGCTTGAGAGTCCTGAACAAAATTGTGCGGCTAAAAGGTATAATCGCACTCTCAAGAATATAATGAGGAGTATGATTGGTAGAATGAATCTATATGATCCTCTGTAGGGTGTGGCTTTCTGAGCTTTCCTTTACATTTTAATCGGTGTTTCCACCAAAACTGTTATATTTACTCTTATGAGTTATGGACTGGATGTGAATCTAGGCGAACCATCTAAAGATTTTAGGTTGTCCTACATAGGTGAAGTTTTATTATCCAACGTTAGTTAAGTCTAGATCATTAGATGGGATATTAGGTTAATGATCTCAATAGAGGTACACGAATTGTGGAATCACAGACAGCGAAGTTTTTGGAATTTGATTAGCCGAAAATGATATATGCTCATAGACTATTGAACTAAAGGTACTGTACAAATATTGTGTCGTTTTTCTTTGTCTATACAGACGATCATGGAGCCTACCACATCATAAGTTGAGCTTAGCGGGGTTCAGGATAGTGTTATTTGAACAAGATCCTGATAAAGTTTTTCAATCCCCACAGATGCCTGGTGAGGTTAAGGAAGCTCTACTTGAAAGATTTATTAGACAGAGGCGATCGGTTATACTGCCGAACTATATAGTCTATCTAGTATAGTATGATTATGTTGTCGATTGTATGGATCATCCAGAGACTCATGCAGATGTTGTTTCTTGTCCTCATTTAGATCTGTGGTTGGATGTGATAAAAAGACGAGACACAATCTATGAAACATGATGGTGTTTGGGAACATGTTGAAATTGTTGAGGATTATAAGCTCATCGACTGCAAATGTGTGTATAACACCAAAAGGGCTTAAAAGGAAAGATTAAGAAGTTTAAAACCAGACCGGTAGCTAAGATTTCACTCTAAGAGAAGGTGTAGACTATAAAGTAACTTTTTTAGTCTCTCATAAGGATTCTTTTAGAGCGATCCTAGCATTTGTAACTCATTTATTTTAGAGTTACACCAGATGGATATTGAAACTATTTTCTTGAATAGAGACCTTGAAAAGAAGTCTATATCGTAAAATCCGAAGGCTTTGCAACTGATGATTCAAGTAAGCCTATAATTAGACTAAAATAGTCTACTTAATGCCTTACACAAAGCTCCCAGACAATTATATTTAAATTTTCATAGTGTTGTCACTTCATTTAGTAAAGTCAAAGGTGAAGTGAATCAGTGTATATACTACAAGGTCAGTGGGAGGAATTATTTATCTTCTTATAGACAATATGATGCAGGCAGTAATATTGGATTAATGCATAAGGTAAAGCAAATATTGCCATGAAGGACCTTGGTGAGGTGTCTTTTGTCCTTGGTATTGAGATTCATTAGGACCGTTCTCGTGTATATTGTATTTGTCTCGGAGGACACATGTCGTTCATATTGTGGAAAGATTCAGTATACTTCACTGTAAGTCAGGAACAAGTCCTGTCATTAAAAGTGATAAACTGAATCTATTGTTGTGTCCTCATACAGATGTTGAGAGACAACTTGAGGCAGATGTCTGTCAAATCTAGGAAACGATTACTGAATTGCTGCCAAAGGGGTGTAAGGCATTTAAAGAGGACAAAAGACTACATAATAATTCACAAGCAAGTTAAGGACTTGAGGACATTCAGATTTAGTCCTTACTCATTTGAATGACGAGAAGTTGACGACATGGTGCATCTTTATGTTAGCAGGCAGTGCAGTCTAATGAAAAGTAGAAACATATATTTGTGTTATCATCTACCATTCAAGCGGAGTTTATAGCATGCTTTTAGACTACTACTCAGGTTATTTGCCTGGCTAGTGTGGGCCAGAGTTCGGCCTAGCCCTTGGTGAGAGGGCTCGCCAGAAAACTCTATATATAGGGTTAGGGCACCCCCCTCTAATCCTCATAACTTCATATGTTATACGGAAGTGCTGCCTCACCGAGGCATTCAGAGGGGATATAGGGGAAGCGTCAAGCCGCGGATCACGCGTCGAGTCTCGGATCGTCAAAATTCCGCATCAAGAACATCGAATCGCGAATCAGGTGCATGAATTCCTTCCCGTATACTGTTTTTGTTTCCAGTTTTAGTCTATGGCGATCTTGGGGTGTCGCTTGATGCGACGGGAGGCCGTATGAACGGGAAACAAAAGCTTCTCTTCTCTTCCAAGTTTCGATATTTTGTCGGTCTTATCGACAACCATTGCGTTCTCACATAGTTTGAAAACGATAATGTGCAAGTAAGCTTATTTTAATCTCGCTTAAGGTCGCTTTTAAAAGGTTCCGTCTTGGGTTCCAATAACTATAAGATGGAGCAATTTTTACTTGTCCACACAGAATATTTTCTTCTTTTTTGATAGTTTATACGTTAAGAACATGATTTTCCCATTTTCAGTTTTAAGGAGAAGTAACCTCTCTAGGTTCTTTTTTTTTTTACCATAGTTAACCAATATTTTACTAACAATCTATAGGAATTTCAGGACAAAACTTTAAATTTCTACTAATGAAAAGTTAGCTATAGTTCACAATTCAAACAAACATGACCAAATTTTATTATCTCAAATTACTTTTTTTAATCATTTCCCAACTTATTTGTTGCAACTATCTTTTGCAAACTTGGAAGAAGTCCATTTATATTGGCATTAAATCTCTTAATCAATTCAGATAATTTTGATTAATTCATTATCGTAATTTGACATGATGGAATAACCTTTGCTGGTGAAAGCCAATCATGTTTCTACTTGTTCCTCTCTAAAGTCCCATCATTTCAGTTTTAGTGGCTAGCGAAGCCTTTTCGTCCATTGTCATTGCCAGTGGCCGGCCATCATTTGAGACCGCGACCCGCAAGAAGTAAGTAAAAAAACTGAAAAAAAAATCAAAAAAATAAAAAAAATTCAGAGAAATTTTAAAAGTTATCTACCTTAGTGTCAGTGCGGCTCACAGGACGATTTGCGCTGACTGGACTGGCACATCACCGCTTTCGGATCAAAATCGGTTAGAACTCACTTGGAAAAACATGAGAAAGTTTATGATTCAACTGACACAATTAAAAGGTTTAGTACTAAGGCCCGCAATAGATTTAAGACCCTTTTTTTTTTTCATAATTTTCCATCTGGTTTAGTACTAAGGCCCGCAATAGATTGCTTCGCTTCTTCAGGCGGGAACAGTTGGACGCGGCTTTGGCACAAGAGGAACATATTATCTCCTACAACTGGCAGAAGCATAGCGCACGATCACGCAGTTGTGCGAAAATTACTCGTCCCACTCACAGTTCTCTTCACTTCTCATGAAGCCCTAAGGCCCCAACCCTCCTCCTAATCTTGCGAGGCGGATCGCACGAACAAGGTTAGTTTTCGATTTCTTCTTCTGAGATTCGTGAAGCAAGTTTCATGATCGCATTGTCTGAGACTCCAAAAGCATTCAGTATACGTTTGTTTCCTTGAAAAGGAAAAATATTTTACTTGAAAATCGTTTTCGTGGAAATTATTTAGATTTTATTTGTTTACTAGTTTAGGAAATGATTTTCTTTTTGCCAGAAGGTGAAGTCCTTTTCCCTAATTTAAGCTTATTGTTTAGAGTCATGGAAAATGTTTTTCATAGATCGATTGATTTCCATCATCCAGAAATCCCGGAAAGTCGGAATTTTTTTTCCCCAAAAACAGTTTTCCTTCGAATAATCGGACCCTTATCTCTTCTTTCTGTGTTTAATACATTGTGAATTTCAATGCTGCGTTCGTTGTGCTCACTTTCATAAACAGTCGTTCAACTTTGATTGAGCACTCTTTGGATTCGGCTGTTTTTAGCTTGTTAGACTTTCTGTAGATTGCGGAGAATTTTTCGAATTCCGATTTTCCTCCTATCTTTTCTTTTTATTTTTTGTCAGTTTGGATATGAGCATGCTTGTTTGTATGACGCAGAGAGAAGCGAACTTGGAAAACAATTCCAAAGAATACTCGAAATTTCTATTGAATGATAAAATGATAATCCCGATTACAAAGGTGGACGTCCTATATATAGAGATAGGACTCCTTTAAGCATCAGAAAAACTAAAGATAACATCATCTAAATTGTATCTAACCTATCCTAATGGAATTCGAATCAAATATTACAGATAATCGGAATATTTAAAATTTCCTAAATTAGAAAACTGCCTGAAAAGTGATCTAAACGACTTCGGAATGCCAAAATCCATAGTATCTCATAGCAAAGCGGTGACTTTGAATCAGACGGCCGTTTTGCTTCAACCGACAAATTTTGAGCCTGATCCGAGATCGTTTGACCCAAGATCCGAAATTACCAGTGAAGTCTCGCCGACTTTTGGCGATCCAATTTGGCAAGATAATCGCATGCCAATTGATCTACATCATTCCCCCCCTCTTCAGAAGAACTCGCCCTCGAGTTATGATAAGCATAAAGCGGAATATCTAGAGGATGATACTCGAATAGGTCAGCCACGTTGAATGTGGGAGATATGTTAAGATCAGCGGGAAGATCAACAACATATGCATTGTCACTGATCCTCTTCAAAATACGACTGGGACCAATATTCTTATGCTTCAGCTTGTTATAGGTGCCTACAGAAAAGCGCTCATTGCATAGGAAAACTATCACCTCATCGCCTACCTAAAAATCTTGGAACGATGCCGTTTGTCAACAGCATTCTTGTATTTCGAATTTGAAGTAGCAAGTTGTCGCGCCACATCAGCTTGAACTTCCATAATTTTCGTCGCAAGATATTCAGCCGCGACATTATAATCGGGGATCTTTGGCAAGGGAACCAAATCAAGAGTATGCTGTGGAGTCCACTCGTAGATAACTTCAAAAGGAGACTTACCAGTCGAACGGTTGACTATGCTGTTGAAAGCAAACTCACCAGGAGCAATGTATCGATCCCATTGCTTGGGCATGTCGCTACAGAGACAGCGAATAATATCAGCCGTTGTACGATTGACGACCTCTATCTGACTATCAATTTGCGGATGGAAAGAACTGATGTACTGTAAATCAATTCCAAATAAATCCCATAAAGTACGCCAAAAGTAGCTCAGGAACTTGGTGTCACGATCAGAGGTGATCGTCTTGGGCACACCATGCAATCGGACTACTTCAAGAAAGAAAAAGCTCGCCACATGGGAAGCATCCGAAGTCTTCTTATAGGAAATGAAATGTGCCATCTTCGAAAATCGGTCGACAACCACAAAAACATAATCGAAACTGCGTTGTGTTCGGGGAAGTCCCAACACAAAATCCATGGAAATATCTATCCAAGGACCCATAGGAATTGGAAGATGAGTATATAATCCAGTGTTCTGTGAATGACCCTTGGCAGTCTGGCAAGTATAACACTTATTAACAAATCGCCCCACATCCCTCTTCAGTTGGGGCCAATAGTACCTCTCCTCGACTAATGCCACAGTTTTGTCGCGACCCAAGTGTCCACCCAAGGTACTACCATGAAATTATCGAATGAGTTGTTCGTGCAAAGAGCCACGAGGAATGCACAATCTGTTCCCAAAGAACAGGAACTTGTCTTGAATGATCATATCCCCATTACAACCTGTTTGTGAACACTTTTCTCATATTTCACAAAAATCCTCATCATCAGCATAAAGAGAACACAGATGATCAAAACCCACAACATCATTGCGCATGGTCACCAATGTCTCAGCACGTCGACTTAGGGTTTCTGTAACTTTATTCAAGTGTCCCGCCTTATGACGAAGCACAAAATTAAACTGCTCCAAAAAGGAAACACAACGCGCATGCATCTTGTTTAGATGTTTTTGGCTCTTTATATACTTAAGAGCCTGATGATCCGTATTTAGAACAAACTCATGCTAATAAAGATAAGATTGCCAATGCTTAATTGATCGCACTAAAGCATAATACTCCTGCTCATACGTAGATCATTGCCTGCGAACATCATTAAGTTTTTCGCTAAAATGTGCAATAGGCTTACCTTCTTGGGAAAGGACAGCACCAATCCCTATGCCAGATGCATCGTACTCCAGTTCGAACACCTTCTCATAGTCAGGAAGCATCAATACCGGAGCGATGGAGAGCTTTTCTTTAATGAGCTTAAAACTGGTTTCAGCCTCATCTCCCCAACGAAAATTTCCTTTCTTCAAACAATCAGTGATTGGGGCAATACTGGTGCAAAGTTTTTTGATAAAGCGCCGGTAGAATGTAGCAAGGCCATGGAAACTACGAGCCTCACCAATATTCTGGGGTACTGGCCAACTGTGGATTGCAGCCACCTTCTTTGCATCCACGCGAAGGCCATCTGCTCCAACAACAAAACCCACGAAAAGAAGTCGTTCTGTCATGAAACTACACTTCTTTAGATTAATAACAGTTGGTTTGATTGCAAGACCAGTAAGACATCTCTCAGGAGCTCCATGTGCTGCTGTTTATCTGGACTACATATAAGAAAATCATCAAAGAAAACCACCACAAACTTGCCAATAAAAGGCTTGAGAACCTAAGTCATCAAGCGCATGAAAGTGCTAGGCGCGTTAGTGAGTCCGAACGGCATAACAAGCCATTCGTACAAACCTGCACTTGTCTTAAAAGCCGTCTTACACTCATCACCAGGACGGATGCAAACTTGGTGGTATCCGCTACGTAGATCGATTTTTGTAAAGACTCGTGATCCGGCAAGTCTGTCAAGCATATCATCAAGTCGGGGAATCAAAAATCTGTACTTGATGGTAATCCGATTGATGGCACAGCTATCAACACACATCCGCATACTTCCATCTTTTTTTTTTGTGTGAGAAGCGCAGGAACCGCACAAGGACTTTTGCTCTCGCGCAAGAAACCATTTCTGAGGAGCTCGCCTACTTGCTCTTGCAGAATCTGGTTCTCCTTTGGATTCATCCGATAATGCGGTAAATTAGGGAGACTGGCACCTGGAAGAAAATCAATCTCATGCAGGATATCTCTCAAATGAGGTAATCCGTCAGGTAAGTCATCTGGCATTACGTCATTGAAAGCCTTCAGCAAGGGCGTAAGAACATCAGGAATACTTATCACAGCTTGCTGATCACCCTTTTCCACAATCATATACATCTCCTCACGTTTGCGGACATTTAACATAACGTCAGCGCCTTGACTCTTTGGAATCTGGGGAATACTACTCTTTGGTTTCAAAGTAATTTTAGTCTTTTTCCACACAAAAAATAAGTATTCTCTCTAGCTCGATGAGTGCTATCAACATTATACTGCCAAGGTCGTCCTAACAATACATGGCCTGCATCCATCTCTGTAACATCATAGATAATAATATCCTGATATGATTTTCCAATTGAAATAGGTAGACGACATAACTGAGTTACCTTAAGTTCTGCTCCTTTACGAATCCACCCGATTGTGTAAGGTGCGGAGTGCGGCTCTGTCTTTAATTGCAAATGATACACCAAGGAATTTCAAACTATATTTTCGCAACTTCCGCTGTCAATGATGACATCGCATACCTTATCGTTGACAGTAAATCGAGTGTGAAAGAGTTGATTCCACTGGGTGTCTTGTACCCGCGGGGCAAGTAAGAAGGGGCGAACAACACAGTTGACTTGCTCACCCACTTCATAATCGATTTCTTCCTCGTCTACCCACTCCTCTTCATTGCCTTCATCATCATCATGCTCAACAATATTAGCCATCCTCCGCCGTGGACAATCGCTTGAACGATGGCCCAGCTCATTGCACTTATAACATTTAATCGGTTGAGGCTTGGCATATGGACTTTGTGCATTCGGATTAGGTGTACAAGTGTTTGATGCCACAGGTTCCTTGGACACTCCTGCGATACTCCCCGAATTTCGGTTCATATCACTGTGTTGCTGTGTCGAAGAACCCGAAACTTCAATTTGCTTTCCTTTTCCGAACGATCCACGACCCGAGTAGCTGCTACCCCAGTGTTAGGGCCAGTTCTCTCCAGCTGCATCTCAACCTTTCTCGCCATCTCTTGTGCATCATCAACAGTAAACAAGTGATGTAAGGACACTCGATCTTGAATATTGAGTCGCAACCCATTGATGTACCGAGCAGTCTGTTGGGCATTTGATTCTTCAAGGTTATTGTGGGCGGAGAGTCGTAGAAACTCTTCCGTATAGGCTTGGACTAACCGATTTTTAACTTCTTGTAGTTCTGGAATTGTTGAAATAACAACTGCTCATAATTCGACGGAAGGCATCGAGTCTTCAACTTCTGTTTCATCCAACTCCATGTCCAGATAGGTGACAATCCTTGTCGACGTCGGGTTAATTGAGTCTGCTCCCACCAAGCCGAAGCGTCGTCCTTCAGTTTATATGCAACAAGCTTCACTTGGCGATCCTCTTCGATCTTCATGGTATCGAAAAATTTTTCAACCTCCCAAAGCCAGTCCATAAAATCTTCAATATCTAGGTTACCATTGAAAGAAGGGAGATAACCCTTTAATTGATACTGCTCATGATCTTGGCGATAACCTCCATGTCAGCGACCTCCACAAGCGTACTCATCCTGGAATCCTCTATATTGACAACCTCCACGAATAGGCATATCTTGGAAATCTTCTTCATCTTCGTCTTTAGTATCCTCAACATAGTTTTGATGTCTGTGTCGGGGATTTCCTCCACGCTCCATGGCAACTTCGGGATCACGAGCGACAGGAATTTGCTCCGCTGGAAGAACACCATGGGTTTGGTTTGCGGACAAACACTGGATAGCCTCAAGGATCTCTTAAAACCTCCGATCGGTTTGATCCATGAATTGGTTGAACTCAGCCCGTGTAATAGGCTTGTTTTCATGGCCCTCAGCTATGGGAATATTGACATTCACGTTATTCACCATGGTCACAGGAGAAACCTGCTCTGATACCAAATGACGCAGAGAGAATCGAACTTGGAAAACAATTCCAAAGAATACTCGAAATTTCGATTGAATGATAGAATGATAATCTCGATTACAAAGGTGGACGTCCTATATATAGAGATATGACTCCTTTAGTTATCAGAATAACTAAAGATAATATCATCTCAATCGTATCTAACCTATCCTAATGGAATTCAAATCAAATATTTCAGATAATCTGAATATTTAAATTTTCCTAAATTAGAAAACTGCCTAAAAAGTGATCTAAATGACTCTAGAATGCCAAAATCCATCGTATCTCACGGCAATACGGTGAATTTGAATCAGATGGCCTTTCGCTTCAACCTACCAATTTTGAGCGTGATCCGAGATCGTTTGACCCAAGATTCGAAATTACCGGTGAAGTCCCGACGACTTTTGGTGATCCAATTTGGCAAGATAATCGCATGTCAATTGTTTTACATCATTCCCCCCCTCTTCAGAAGAACTCGCCCTCGAGTTATGATCAGCATAAAGCGAAATATCTAGAGAATGATACTTAAATAGGTTAGCCACATTGAAAGTAGGAGATATGTTAAGATCAGCGGGAAGGTCTACAACATATGCATTGTCATTGATCCTCTTCAAAACATGGCAGGGACCAATCTTCTTATGCTTCAGCTTGTTATAGGTGCCTACAGGAAAGCGCTCCATGCGTAGGAAAACCATCACCTCATCGCCTACCTCAAAAATCTTGGAACGACGCCGTTTGTCAGCAGCATCCTTGTATTTCGAATCTGAAGCAATAAGTTGTCGCGCCACATCAGCTTGAACTTCCATAATTTTCGTCGCAAGATTTTCAGCCGCGACATTATAACCGGGGATCTTTGGCAGGGGAACCAAATCAAGAGTATGCTGTGGAGTCCGCCCGTAGATAACTTCAAAAGGAGACTTACCAGTCGAACAGTTGACCGTATTGTTGAAAGAGAACTCAGCAGGAGCAATATATCGATCACATTCCTTGGGAATGTCGCCACAGAGACAGCGAATAATATTAGCCATTGTACAATTGACGACCTCTGTCTGACCATCAGTTTGCGGATGGAAAGAACTGTTGTACTATAAATCAGTTCCAAATAAATGCCATAAAGTACGCCAAAAGTAGCTCAGGAACTTGGTGTCACGATCAGAGGTGATTGTCTTGGGCACACCATGCAATCGGACTACTTCACGACAGAACAAGCTCGCCACATGGGAAGCATCCGAAATCTTCTTTTATGGAATGAAATGTGCCATCTTCGAAAACCGGTCGACCACCACAAAAACATAATCGAAACTGCGTTGTGTTCGAGGAAGTCCCAACACAAAATCCATGGAAATATCAATCCAAGGACCTGTAGGAATTGGCAGAGGAGTATATAATCCAGTGTTCTGTGAATGACCCTTGGCAGTCTGGCAAGTATAACACTTATTAACAAATCGCCCCACATCCCTCTTTAGTTGGGGCCAATTGTACATCTCCTCGACTAATGCCATAGTTTTGTCGCGACCCAAGTGCCCATCCAAGGTACTACCATAAAGTTCTCGAATGAGTTGTTCGCGCAAAGAGTCACGAGGAATGCATAATTTGTCCCCAAAGAACATGAACTTGTCTTGAATGATCATATCCCCATTGCAACCTGTTTGTTAAAACTTTTCCCATATTTCACAAAAATCCTCATCATAAGCATAAAGAAAACAAAGATGATCAAAACCCACAACATCATTGCGCATGGTCACCAATGTCTCAGCACGTTGACTTAGGGTTTTTGTAACTTTATTCAAGTGTCCCGCCTTATGACGAAGCACAAAATTAAACTGCTCCAAAAAGGAAACCTAACGCGCATGCATCATGTTTAGATGTTTTTGGCTCTTTATATACTTAAGAGCCTGATGATCCGTATTTAAAACAAACTCAAGCAGATAAAGATAAGATTGCCAATGCTTAATTGATTGCACTACAGCATAATACTCATACTCATACGTAGACCATCGCCTGCGAACATCATTAAGTTTTTCGCTAAAATAGGCAATAGGCTTACCTTCTTGGGAAAGGACAGCACCAATCCCTATGCCAGATGCATCGGAGTCCAGTTCGAACACCTTCTCAAAGTCAGAGAGCATCAATACCAGAGCGGTGGAGAGCTTTTCTTTAATGAGCATAAAATTGGTTTCAGCCTCATCACCCCAACGAAAGTTTTCTTTCTTCAAACAATCAGTGATTGGGGCAATAATGGTGCTAAAATTTTTGATAAAGCGCCGGTAGAATGTAGCAAGTCCATGGAAACTACGAGCCTCACCAATATTCTGGGGTACTGGCCAACTGTGGATTGCAGCCACCTTCTTTGCATCTACGCGAAGGCCATTTGTTCCAACAACAAAACCAAGGAAAAGAAGTCGTTCTGTCATGTACACTTCTTTCGATTAATAAATAGTTTGTTTGATTGCAAGACTAGTAAGACATCTCTCAGGTGCTCCATGTGCTGTTGCTCATCTGGACTACTTATAAGAAAATCATCAAAGAAAACCACTACAAACTTGCCAATAAAAGGCTTGAGAACCTGAGTCATCAAACGCATGAAAGTGCTAGGCGCGTTAGTTAGTCCGAACGGCATAACAAGCCATTCATACAAACCTGCACTTGTCTTAAAAGCCATCTTCCACTCATCACCAGGACGGATGTGAACTTGGTGGTATCCATTATGTAGATCGATTTTTGTAAAGACTCATGATCCGGCAAGTCTGTCAAGCATATCGTCAAGTCGGGGAATCGAAAATCTGTACTTGATGGTAATCCGGTTGATGGCGCGGCTATCAACACACATCCGCATACTTCCATCTTTTTATGGTTTGAGAAGTGCAGGAACCGCACAAGGACTTTTGCTCTCGCGCAAGAAACCATTTTTGAGGAGCCCGCCTACTTGCTCTTGCAGAATCTGGTTCTCCTTTGGATTCATTCGATAATTCGGTAAATTAGGGAGATAGGCACCTGGAAGAAAATCAATCTCATGCTGGATATCTCTCAAAGGAGGTAATCCGTCAGGTAAGTCTTCTGGCATTACATTACGGAAAGACTTCAGTATGGGCTTAAGAACATCAGGAATACTTATCACAGCTTGCTGATCACCCTTTTCCACAATCATATACATCCCCTCACGTTTACGGACATTTAACGTAACGTCAGCGCCTTGCCCCTTTGGAACCTGGGGAATACTACTCTTTTGTTTCAAAGTAATTTTAGTCATTTTCCGCACAAAAGAATAAGTATTCTCTCTAGCTCGATAAGTGATATCAACATCATGCTGCCAAGGTCGTCCTAACAATACATGGCACGCATCCATCTCCACAACATCATAGATAATAATATCCTGATATGATTTTCCAATTGAAATAGGTGGACGACATAACTGAGTTACCTTAAGTTTTGCTCCTTTACGAATCCACCTGATTATATAAGGTGTGGGGTGCAGCTCTGTCTTTAATTGCAAATGATCCACCAAGGCATTTGATACTATATTTTCACTACTTCCGCTGTCAATGATGACATCGCATACCTTACCGTTGACAGTACATCGAGCGCGAAAGAGTTGATTCCGCTGGGTGTCTTCTACCCGCGGGGCAAGTAAGAGGTGGCGGACAACACAACATAGTTGTTAAGGCGACAAGGCGAGCAGATGCCTCTAAAATACGTAGGCGATTAGGCGTTCGCCTAGTCGTTCGCAAGGCGATAATGCGACAATGTAGCTAAATTTTTAAATAAATATGTATAATTTTATATTTTACATTTGTATTTCAAAACTTACATTCATGATTCAATAGAGCAAATATATGCATGAAAGATTAATAAAAATAAACAACTATCAAATATATTTAAGACATAATAATCATAAAATGGAGTAGGTAATCGAGATTAAGTAACTATAAGTTCAATAATTTCAAAATAGTCTAACACTCTCTACTAAATAAGTTTCAAATATAAAAAAAAGTCTCAAACATATAAAAGTAGTAACTCAAATAGTGTCATCAAGCATCACATCATCTTCATTGTCCCCCCCGGAACTACTAGGTTGTGATTGAAAAGGAGCATGTGTTGGCAAGCCATAGTCATCTTCAATATCTAAATCATCGTTAGGGAGAATAAGCTCATCTTCTTCCTCCCCAACTTCTACGCAAACTTCTTCAGTTTCAAGTGCACGGCTAGCGATTCTTGGAAGACGGCGACCCACGCTCCCAACGGCTGCTTCCATAGCTATATCAACTGGTTCATATGTAAGATCGTCACCGGGATAAACTAGATCTTGAGTGGGATCGTCTACAATCCACTCATTACTCCAATCAAATTCTTCCAACTGTAAAGAATCATATTTTTCTCCTAACTCGCTCCTTTTCTTGAATCTTGACACTAGGCGTCGATTGTATTGGACAAACACCAAATCATTCAATCGTTGGTGTTCCAATCTATTTCGCTTCTTTGTATGAATCTAAATATATCAATAAAAGAAAAAAAGTACATATATATAAGTGAATGTCTTAATTGCGAAAGGATAATATAAAAAATTAAGACATTTTAATTTGAACTTACAAACTCAAAAGTACTCCAATTGCGCTTACAACCAGAGGAGGAGCAACAAAGGCCAAGGATACGCTTTCCAAATTTTGTGAGCTCACGAGCACGACCACCAAACGAGGTCCACCAATCAACTAATACATTGAAAAGAAATAACCAATAAACACCAAAAGAATTAATAAATATATATTGTAATTTATAAAGAGCGAAACTCACTTGGATTCTTCATTGTTCGTTGCCTAACTGCCATGTCGATTCCAAAGTCATCTCTTGCCCCACCATAGGCATCGGCAAGAAGACTAATCTTGTCTTGCAATTCTTGATCGGATACCATTTTTGCAAGAACAATAATGAAATCTAGCCGTAAAATTGAAGCTAAATCGGGATTTTTCTCCTTGAATTCAAAATATTTATCTAGATTTAGAAAGTAAGTAGCCCCATACAAATTTTGTTGCATTTGACATTCCCAACGTGTCTCAACAATCCCAATCACCTTTTTGTAAAGCCCTTGATTTTTCTCAAAAGCTTTTTTAATTTTCTCCTTTTCCATATCCATTGCTGCATAAACCTTAGGTAGAGCAGGCCTCTCATCACCATCAACAATCCTTAACACCACTAAAAGAGGTTGTGATGCTCTAATACAATCCTGCACTTTATTCCAAAATTGAGTGGAAAAGATGGTCTCCACTATTTTCTTCCTTGCCTCTATTTTGGACTGTTTGCATTTTGTCCAACTTTCATCTACAAACAATTTTCTCAAGGCATCTCTATGCTTGAGTAAGCTTTGAAGAGTCAAGAATGCAGTAGCAAATCTAGTGACTCCGGCTCTCACTAGATCTTTTCCTTCTGTTTTTTTCCTCAAAGCATTAAGGATGCGCCCATGCCTATAAATGAAAGTTGTTATACCTCTTGCCTATCTAATAGTTGCTTTGAATTCTTTCATATTTCCTATATCTTCAAGCATGAGGTCAAGGCAATGAGCTGCACAAGGTGTCCAAAATAAAGTCTTCCTCCTTTCCATCAACAATTTACCAGCTGCCTTATAGTTGGAAGCATTATCCGAGACCACCTACACCAAACGAATGAGAGAAAATAAAATAATTACCTACCATTTCAAATTGTTAATAAAATTATAAATAATAAAAATATGAAATGATTTATTTACCTAAATCACATTCTCTGGCCCAAGTTCCTCAATCTTGCTATCAACCAAATCGGCTAACATGTTAGCATTTTGGGATTGACTAGAAGTATCAACAGATCCCAAGAAGTAAGTTCCTGCTGGACTATTGGCAAGAAAATTGATCAAATGTCGATTTCTTCTATCAGTCCATCCATCAGACATAAGGGTGCAGCCATATTCTTTCCAAGCAACTTCATGTTGCTTTCTCAATTGTTCAGTTTTCTTTTTTGTCTTATCAAGATAAGTGACCCTAAGCTCATGATAACTAGGGGGCTTCAAACCAGGCCCATATTGGCCAATAGATTCAATCATCACCTCAAAACTCCTAAAAGTAGATGGATTAAAAGGAATCCATGCCTCATAAAACTAATCAGCAATATGCTAATGTACTTTCTCTTTCTCTTCTTTAGTCCGCAATCGATTCTCAATAGTTATTTGGCTAGGACCTGCTCTATGTCTATTATCAACAACATCTTCAGGTGACATCCTAATACGAGCTTCAATTGTAGGAGAATTCGATTTTGGTTTTGGGACATGAAACTGAAATGTAGATTTCTCCCTTTTATTAGATGTCCCAGAACTAAAATACTTAGCTTCAGAAGGATTACTATGATTTCCATCATCAAGATATGAATCAACATCAATTGAATTGGTAATAGAATTAGATGAGCCAAGACTACCTATATCATCGTCAAATGTTGGCTTGTTCCTTTGGCCGGCCAATAGTGGGGCTTTTTTCCAAACTAGGTGTCAAAAAAAATATTTACCAAAACGAGCGTCTTTTTTTTATTTACCAAATCGGGGGCCGCTCGGCAGTCTTAATGCCGAGCGGTACAATTTTTTTTTTTTGCTTATGAAAATTCCTTCTTCTTTTTGAACTATTTGATATCTATATCAATTTACATTTTTTTTCCAGAAAAAGTTGAGAATTTTCCGAGAGAGCTGGGCTGTAATGAGAAAAGCAAAACTCCAGAAGAGTCTAGTTTGCGTGCCGCAGTGATCAACTTTAGCTTTCTCATGGCGGACGAAAAATCATTTAATGTTGCCATTGACGGACCGTGCTTTCAATAAAAAGATGATGAAGAACTTTGCTGTGAACCTTCCCTTACATGCCAAGTCTCAATCGCCATTAATGCCCCTGGAAGCACCATCTCCTCCTTGCGTCCGTCTGCCATTAACAGTTCGTGCTTTCAATGTAAAAGGAAGAACAACCTGACACACATGTCTACCTTTAACGAAAGAAAAGACGATGCTCGTTGAGCTTTCATCGCTTCATAAGCATCATTTTCATTCTCAATAACCTGCTCTGTCTCGTCCCGTTATGATTTCTAACTCATTTGAATTTTCTCCAGCAAAAAGTTGGAAATAGCCTCGACCTTAGCTACATCCTAAGTTAGAAGCAGAGAATAGTGCGACTAGCTTCTTCATCTTCCAAAGGAAAAGCAAGCACACAACACAAATCGAGATTATCAAAATAGAACCGTCGAAAAAAAAAATAGAACTGTGGGGTCATCGGAACACAAATTACAACTAGAGTAGCTGCCCAAATTACCATGTATGGACAAATATCGATTTGATGTAGCCTCACATCTTTCTTTAGCGCAAGGACCTCAGGACTGGTCATTTATGAGTGGATGTGGCCTCACATAAATGACCAGCCGTGCTGTCCTCGGGCCAAAGAAAGATGTGAGGCCACATCAAATCGGCTGGTCATTTATGTGGGGCCACATCAAATCATACAAATATACGAGATTGATCCCTTTCTACGTATATAGCCTGCTATAAAGATGTGAGGCTAAGGCCACGTCAAATCGATACTTGTCCATACATGGTGATTTGAGGATCACTGCTTCCGATAACTTTCTATTTCTTTGGGCAATTTTCTAAATTAGCATTTAAAAAAAATATTTACTAAATTAATATTTAAAAATATATATATGCCGCTCGACAATTGAATTGCCGAGTGGCATCCAATTTGCGAGTTGGGCCCCGCTCAGTGGCTGTTGACACCTAAATTTTGATTTTTTTTAATTGTTCATTTTTTACAAAAATGAGAGTTAGTTATAATTCTCACAATATATATATATATATAATAAATAATTCATTTTCATGCATTGCATATTTAATTTAGTTTTTCATACATTACGTTTGTATCATATTGTAGCGATGGCAAAGATTTGAGCTTAAATTGATTAACGATTGGGATTGGCATAGCATGGAGAAATTCAGCTAATGAACGAGGAGTGTACCGAAAATTCTAAGAAAGCTTGGACCTATTTTCCAAAATCAATTAAGCCATTTAAGGACTCAATTGGAAAAGGTTTTAGAACTGAGACTATTTCGTAATTAAATGAAAAGCGTGAACCCTAGCTCACCATTATAAATACACACGTAGGGTTCACATTTGGGGGGGGGGGGGGATCAACTTTTACTCATACAAATCAGAGAGATACACGTGAGTTTTGAGAGCAATAGAGGAGAGAGGTTTTTTTTTTTTTCGAAAATGAAAAGAGAGGACTTCTTTGACTGAAGCTTGATTGGGCGGTTTCCTTGGGCTGCTTCTTTGTCCTTCTACAATAATGCTTCATCAACTCCTCTGCTCTACTTGGTGACCTTTTGCGACTGCTACACCAAAAAAGGACAACAAACATGCTTGTTTTAGTCCTTTGATTCGCCAATCTCACATTGTTCTGGAAGACCTCCACTCAAAACCGATGATTTTCAATCCTTTTTGTTATTGTGTGAGGACCGTTAGCTAGTGTTTCAATCGGAGATCGACTCCACACCGACGCTCCATCCGAAAAGCTGCTGATTGGTCCAGTTTTGAGCTAATTTTTGCTTTTGTGTTAGATTTGGTTCCAAACTCGTGCATAACTCTCTGCTGAACCCGTCCAAAATCGAGAAGCTCCTAGCTTGGTTGTCAAGTCTTACGAAAATCAAACTGGGGAAGCAATCTTTGGGCAATCAAAGAGCTGAACAGAGGATTTCTTGAGACAAACTCCTCAGCCGAAGCCTCCCAAAGATCAATCAGTATTCCTCGCAAGGCTCAGTCGTTGCACCACACAATCCTGGGCGTTTCTTTTTGCTGTCCAGCCACGAGCAATCGAAGCAACCTCCAGTAACTTGTGCTTCGAAAAAGCACAGATTTGAGGTGGAATCCAACACACGCGCCGCTGAAAATTTGATTCGGAAGAAAGGTAAAAATCCTTGGTTCTTTATTGCTAGTCCATGGTTCTTGATTGTCAATCCTATTCGATAACTTGGTAACTTGCATGCGTACTCGCGAACATGCTTTGATAGGCCATATTAAATAATATCTTTCAAGAACCGAAGATCTGATTTTGTGAAACTAAAATTCTGGTGCAAGCTCGATAAATTCACGAGATTGGTGGGCACTGTTCGGAATTGATAAATAAAGGCGGAACCATTGTCTTTCCTTATAGAACCAAGCCGTCTAGTAGATTCTTGGATCAATTTGAAATTGAAAATTAAAGAATTTTGTGAATCAATCGTAAGTCTTTGGCATATCCCTTCACAAACGAAAATTGCATGTCAGTGGATGGCCTCGTCTTTCGTACTCATTGTCTGATCTGAATTCATTTTCTTACGAGTGAAATTTGATGTTCATGGTTCTATTACTTTTCTCGGCTGAGAGTATGTATCGCAGATGACCTCATATCATGTTATAGATGAATATTTGATCTACCATGGATATACTTTTTAATCCCAACGATATCTTTAAATTTGTCGAATGGAATCTTCATGGATAGTATCTGATTAGGGATAAGAATTTGAATATATCCAAAATCTCGAGAAATATCTAAGTTAATCTTTCCAAACCTTAAAAGATAACTATCTCAAATTATGAAAATATGAGATAAGATTTCAGCCGAATTAAGATATCTTTTAAAATTCTGAAGATTATCTAAAATTTTCTAAAAATTCTTAATAGATAATCTCTCTTATTTTGGAAGATAGGATC
This sequence comes from Rhodomyrtus psidioides, assembly GCA_021437785.1. NCBI lineage: Eukaryota > Viridiplantae > Streptophyta > Magnoliopsida > Myrtales > Myrtaceae > Rhodomyrtus > Rhodomyrtus psidioides. The sequence goes on along the minus strand of JAILYB010000074.1, from coordinate 2,211,467 downwards.
CTTGGTGGATAGGAGACTAGCTCCATCAAAATTTTGACCACTCTAGGTGGTCCTCGAATTTTTTAAAATATTTAAACATCCTTAAACAAGCATGCTCATAATATATGCTCCCCACGTGCCTAGTCCCTTCTGAAAATTAAATCATTTGCCTTACCCATGATCTTATGGGGTGGGATGATGATTTAGTATGAGACTTCGTATTCTTTCCCTCTAGCAAGAGGGACGTTGTCGTCTTATACATGTACTCACATACTAACTCAAATCTTCGAGGGTGTAGCGTTAAAAATTCTACTCTAATCCGAATCTTCGGAGATGAGTGAATTATCGAAAATTCGGATATCAAGGTATATTATGGGCATTCTTGTTTAATTTTGCTCAATCCCTTTTTTAAGAAATTCAAAAAAATTCCAAAAAAATAATAAAATCGAAAACACAAAAAAAGAAATTCGTCCCAAACGGACACCCGAGCGATAAGAAAAGAAAATGAAAAAAAATTCTTTTTTTTTATTTCGGGTAATTTTTTTATACGAATCCATTGAAAAAAAATAAAATGAAAAAAACATAAATTTTGACCCTGCTCGGCAATTGGGCCGCCGAGCGGGGCCCAAATCCTGTGCCCCTCATGGTATTAGAGCTAGTGGGAGAAGAGTTAGTTGTTCTTTTCTGAGACATTCTGTATTTTTTGATTGTTCTAAGGTCGATCTCATTTGGAGCCACAAAGTCCTGGCAGAGGAAGCGTACGGCCATAAACTAGAATTTGCTGGAGAAAATTCAAATAATTTAGAAATCATAACAGGACGAGACACAGCAGGTTATTGAGAATGAAAATGATGCTTATGAAGCGATGAAAACTCAACGAGCATCATCTTTTCTTTCGTTAAAGGCAGATATGTGTGTCAGGTTGTTCTTCCTTTTACATTGAAAGCACAGACTATTAATGACAGACGAACGCAGGGAGGAGATGGTGCTTCCAGGGGCATCAATGGCGATTGAGACTTGGCGTGTAAGGGAGGGTTCACAGCAAAGTTCTTCATCGTCTTTTCATTGAAAGCACGGTCCGTCAATGGCAACATTAAATGGTTTTTCGTCTGCCATGAGAAAGCTGAAGTTGATCACTGCGGCTCGCAAACTAGACTCTTCTGGGGTTTTGCTTTTCTCATTACAGCCCAGCTCTCTCGGAAAATTCTCAACTTTTTCTGGAAAAAAAATGTAAATTGATATAGACATAAAACGGTTCAAAAAGAAGAAGGAATTTTCATAAGCATAAAAAAACAATTTGCCCGTTCGGCAGTATAACTGCCGATCGGGCCCGGCCGGCATTTTGACTGCCGACCGGGGGGCCGCTCGGCATTAAGACTGCCGAGCGGCCCCCGGTTTGGTAAAAAAAAAAGACACCCTTTTTGGTAAATACTTTTTTTTGACACCTAGTTTGGAAAAAAGCCCCCAATAGTGCCGTTTCCATTTCTTGGGCAATTGCTGCTGTTGTCTTCGAGCACTTGACTGCATCTCTGTATTTGCAGACCAAGTGCTGTTTAAATCTCTTGATTCATCCACTAATATTTTTATGACAAAGAGCACAAGCAACAATATTTTTATTATCCATCTTTGGCCAATATCCATACTTCCATCCCGGATCACTCGATTTTGCCTTTCTTGTAGGATCCTTAGTAATATCATAATCTAGGTTCGTTTCATCCATTTATCTAGTAATCAAATGTAATGACCCGAACCGTCGGTTCTCTTTCTTCAATACCACTTATAACAACCCGACTCTCAAATCTCGGCTCCGAGACCTTGACAAAGTGTGTCACCTACCTAAAAATAAATAAATAAATAAATAACTAATGGGATGAGTAAACTAAGCAAGTCAAAGTTCTAAATCATCGACTAGGACAATTAATAAGATGAACAGGTAAAAGAAAGAACTCAAAATAATTCACTCATTCACCACCACAATCTCGACCTCATTTCACGCCAACACAATCTCAAATTTAGATGGTAGGTTCTCAATGAAAATCCAGTAATATGTCAAATGTCTTTTGTCAAAAGTATTTAGCAGAACAGCTTTCTATCAGATAGCATATGACCCTAGAAGATACTAGTTATTACAAATTTTACAGATATTGTTCTCCCTTGCAGAATCAAAGTACAACAGATTAATCTATAGGAATCTAGTTAGTTTAGTGGATCTGGATGATAAGATAATAAATCCTGCTCTTGATGTAAATGGATGGAGGGGGTTTTAGAATTATCTTTTGCTAGTTGTGATGAGCTCATGGATAAAACCTCTTACTCAATTTTTGTTTCCATGTCAGATTTGGGTCAAAGTGCTCCGTTTCAATTTAGGTGCAAATCATAACCATTCTCTGCAGAAAAGACCCATTCGGGTACCTATACTTTGCCACCTCCATCGCTCAAAATTCTACTTCCCTGTCACGTTCATCGAATACATACATATCCATTCTTTCTCATGAACAGCCCCATTACCCGAATCAAAATCCTCAGTCGTCATTTCTCGTTCGAAAATTCGACACCCAATACACGATTTAGAATAAGAATTAGAACCCGACTTACCTTAAGATAGCAGCAGCTGGGTCGCGCGACTGAGAGGAGAGGACAGCGGGGAGGGACTTCGAATCTGCTCACTCGAACGGTGGCTGTAGCCGCTGTACATAGGGCTTCTAGCCTTCTCAACCTTTTCTGAGTTGCGCCGCTTGCTCGTGTTCCCTTCTCGGTAGAAAGGAGAAAAAGAAAGTCGGGTGCCCTCTTTGAGACTTTGAGTTCGGCAACGTTTGAGTTGAGAATGAGATAGAGACTAGAGTTTGACAGAAATCACAAAAAGAAAACCTAATGGGCTTGGGTTTTGCCTTTTTACTTTGTTTTCGTGGGCCACAGTTTAAATTCAGCCAAAATAAAAGTACATTGGCCCTTTTGATCGTGGCCCACGTTGGCCCGAAATAAGAAAAAGACCGAGCTTTCTCAAGGCGCCCAAGGCGTCGCCTAGGCGTCTGCAAGGCGACGCCTAGATGACCAAGGCGCCCGCCTTGAGGACAACCAACAAGGCGACATGATGCCTTGGCCATCCAAGGGCGCCTTGTCGTCTAGGCGATGCCTTGATAACTATGCAACACAGTTGACTTGCTCACCCACTTCATCATCGATTTCTTCCTCGTCTACCCACTCCTCTTCATTGACTTCATCATCATCATGCTCAACAATATTAGCCATCCTCCGCTGTGGACAATCGCTTGAACGATGGCCCAGCTCATTGCACTTATAACATTTAATCGGTTGAAGCTTGGCATATGGATTATGTGCATTTGGATTAGGTGTATGAGTGTTTGATGCCACCGGTTCCGTGGACACTCCTGCGGTACTCCCTGAATTTCGGTTCATATCACTATGTTGCTGTGTCGAAGAACCCGAAACTTCAATTTACTTTCCTTTTCCGAACGATCCACGACCCGAGTAGCTGCTACCCCGAGTGTTAGGGCCAGTTCTCTCCAGCTGCATCTCAACCTTTCTCGCCATCTCTTGGGCATTATCAAAAGTAAACAAGCGATGTGAGGACACTCGATCTTGAATATTGAGTCGCAACCCATTGATGTACCGAGCAGTCTGTTAGGCATCTGAAACTTCAAGGTTATTGCTGGCGGAGAGTCGAAGAAACTCTTCCGTATAGGCTTGGACTGACAGATACAACTGTATGCAATTCTGGAATTGTTGAAAAAACAACTGCTCATAATTCAACGGAAGAAACCGAGTCTTCAACTTCTGTTTCATCCGACTCCATGTCCGGATAGGTGCCAATCCTTGTCGACGTCGGGTTAATTGAGTCTGCTCCCACCAAGCCGAAGCGCCGCCCTTCAGTTTATACGCGACAAGCTTCACTTGGCGATCCTCTTCGATCTTCATGGTATCGAAGAATTTTTCAACCTCCCAAAGCCAGTCCACAAAATCTTCAACATCTAGGTTACCATTGAAAGTAGGGAGATCTACATTTAATTGATACTGCTCAGGATCTCGACGTTAACCTCCCTGTCGGCGACCTCCACGAGCATACTCATCTTGGAATCCTCTATATCGACGACCCCCACGAATAGGCATGCCCTAGAAATCCTCTTCATCTTCATCTTTAGTATCCTCGACATAGTTTTGACGTATGTCTCGGGGATTTCCTCCACGCTCCATGGCAACTTCGGGATCACGAGCGATAGGAATTCGCTTGGCTGGAAGAACACTAGGGGCTTGGTTTGTGGACAAACGCTAGATAGCCTCAAGGATCTCTTGAAACCTCTGATCGGTTTGATCCACGAATTGGTTGAACTCAGCCCGTGTAATAGGCTCGTTTTCACGGCCCTCAGCTACGGGGAGATTGACATTCACGTTATTCACCATCGTCATAGGAGAAACCTGCTCTGATACCAAATGACATAGAGAGAAACGAACTTGAAAAATAATTTCAAAGAATGCTCGAAATTTCGATTGAATGATAGAATGATAATCCCGATTACAAAGGTGGACGTCCTATATATAGATATATGACTCATTTAGGCATCAGAATAACTAAGGATAACATCATCTAAATCGTATCTAACATATCCTAATGGAATTCGAATCAAATAGTATAGATAATCGAAATATTTAAAAATTCCTAAATTAGAAAACTTCCTAAAAAGTGATCTAAACGACTTCGAAATGCCAAAATCCATCGCATATCACACCATAGTAGTGACTTTGAATCAGACGGCCGTTTCGCTTCAACAGACTAATTTTGAACGCGATCCGAGATCGTTTGACCAAAGATCCGAAATTACCGGTGAAGTCTCGCCGGCTTTTGGCGATCCAATTTGGCAAGATAATCGCATGGAAATTGTTCTACATCATTGTAGTTTGTATTTAAGCGATGTAATGAAGACATAAGTAGTGTTAATTATAGTGGAACATAGCTCTAATTTAAGGGTGAATTAAGATAAAATATTACGGACAATAGGTTAACATATCATCCTTGCTTGTGTTAATATTTCGCGCCGAACGGGCATAAGGAAGTCGAATTTTCACCGGTTTCGTCCAGGACATCCTCAGCCAGCAGCTCGGAAAAAAGTAAACTTGGGAAGCTATGCTTAAGGCTAGTGCACGAACCATATGTAATTGAATAATGCACTCGAAGATGTTGGTCGTGACACCTGGTTTGCAACCGGGTTCATTTGGGCCTTTAATCAATCAGGGAAAGATGGGTTAAATTTGTTGGAAAAAAGATTAAGTCTAATTGTGAATCGGGGTGGTGGACGCTCTCTGGGGTTGGCGTTGACCAAAATTTTAGCTGTCGGGCTTGAGTTGCTTAAAAGTGTAGCAGAAACACAATGAAAAAAAAAATGGAAGTACAATAATGTAACACAGTTTTTTATTAGGGATTGAATTGTGCCTAACTTGATCGCTAATATTCATGAGATGCACCGATGACCTACACGAATTGAACCCTAGCTATTAATGAAGAATCATGCCTACAACATATACGTGTCATTGTTATATACACGAATTGAACCCTACAATTTATTTTGTTTTAGGATTTCTTAGATTGGGGCTATAAAAAAGATATCTTGCATATCACATAGGGAATTCTTACTTTAGCTTCTGCTCCGAAACCCTTTGTTTTTCACTTTGTTCTTGTCAGATCTTTCGATCTTTGATTGTATGCTTGTACTCGTTATTGAAGATGGTGAAACCCATCTCTCTCCCCGTGATTTTTTCCGTTTTGGGTTTTCCACGTATATCGTGTCTTGTGTTTTATTTTTCTTTCATCCTTGCTATTACGCGCTTGAATTTGTGCATCTCTTGACTTTTTCCGTGACAAATTGGTATCAAAGCCAAGGAATTTTGGTCTTTTGTTCGAGATGACATCTATCAAGTTTGAAGTGGCACTCTTCGATGGCCAAAACAATTTCGGCATATAGAGGATAAAGATGAAAGCTTTGCTGCGTCGGGAAGGTTCGATTAGAGCCCTAGATGAGAAATATTCTGATGACATGACGACGGCAGAGATCGAGGAGATGGAAGAGAGGGCGCATAGCACCATCCAATTGTTGTTGTCTGACAAGGTGCTTCGTGAAGTTGCTGATGAAGAAACGGCTTCGGGATTATGGCAAAAGCTAGAAAGTCTCTATATGAAGAAATCTCTTACAATGAGATTATTCTTGAAGCAGCATCTTTATACATTAAAGATGCAAGAAGGTACTCCTATCCAAGAATATCTTGATGAATTTAATAAAATTGTTATGTATATGAAAAATCTAGATTTGAAGTTAGATGATGAGGATCAAGCCCTAATTGTGTTATGCTTGCTACCGAGCTCGTGTGAGAATTTTGTGAATTCTATGTTGTATGAAGAGAATCTATAACTCTTGAGGATGTGAAGGCCTCGCTAAATTCCGCGGAGATGCGTACAAAGTTGAATGCGAGTAATATTGCAGATAAAGCCGATGGCTTAGTTGTTAGAGGAAGGTCAAATCATTGGGATAAACGCGGTAATAGTAAAGGGCGTTCAAAATCTTGATCAGGCCAGGACAAGAAAAAGGTTGAATGTTACTATTGTCACAAGTTCGGACACTATAAAATCGAGTGTCCTTTGCTCGAAGCTAAGGGGAAAAAGTTGATCGACAGTTCTGATTCGACTAGTCTGGTAAAGAATAATGAGTCTGCTATTGCAGATAATGTTCTTATTGTTTTGACTTCGAATTGTCGTATAGACGATGAATGGATTTTGGATTCGGCTTGTTCATACCATATGTGCCCAAATAGAGATTGGTTCCATACATATGAGAAAGTCATTGGTGGTTCAGTTTTGATGGGTAACAATGCAATTTACAAGATTGTGGGTATTGGTACAGTGCAGATCAAATGTCATGACAAAGTGGTAAGAACTTTGACAGATGTTAGACACATCCCAGATTTGAAAAAGAACCTCATTTCTTTGAGCAGTTTGGATTCTGCTGGATGCATGTATACTGGTGGAGGTGGAGTTTTGAAAATTTTAAAGGGCTCCTTGATTGTGATGAGAGGTAACAAGAAGAATAGTCTTTATGTCATGTAGGGAAGTGCCGTTGTGGGTTCTTCAAATATATCATCCTCTTCAGATTCTGATAAATCAAGGTTGCGGCATATGCGGTTGGGCTACATGAGCGAAAGAGGAATGACTATCCTGAGTAAGCGTGGTTTACTGTGTGGGGAGCATACAGTTCCACTTGATTTTTGTGAGCATTGTGTTTACGGGAAATATTGCAGAGTTAGTTTCAGTTCTGGGTTGCACTCGACGAAGGGAACAATTGACTATATTCACTCCGATTTGTGGAGTCCTGCACAGGTTACATCTAAATGTGGTGCAGTTTATCTTCTGACATTTATTGATGATTTTTCTAGAAAAGTCTGGGTTTATTTCTTGAAGCATAAAAGTGACGTTTTTGATACGTTCAAGAAGTGGAAGATATTAATTGAAAATCAAACTAGCAGGAAGATAAAGCGTCTAAGAACAAACAAAGGTCTTGAGTTTTGCGAAGGTAATTTTAACAAGTACTGTGAAGATTCGGGTATTGTTCGACATCGAACAGTCAGGTATACACCTCAGTAGAATGGGGTGGCGGAGCGCATGAACCAAACACTTTTAGAGAGAGCTAGATGTATGCTTTCTAATGCTGGACTTGATAAAGATTTTTGGGCTGAAGCTGTGAACACAGCATGTTATTTGGTAAATCGTTCTCCTTCTACCGCAATTGAATGTTAGACTCCAAACGAGGTGTGGTCTGGTAAACCTTCTGATTATTTTATATTGAATGTATGTGGATGTCTCACTTATTATCATGTAAAAGATGGTAAGCTTGAACCTAGAGCCAAGAAAGGTATTTTTGTTGGTTATGCAGATGGAATTAAGAGATATAGATTGTGGTGTTCTAATCCTCAGTCACCAAAGTTTATAATCAGTAGGGATGTTACTTTTGATGAAAATTTTATGCTCTATCAAAGAAAAGTTGTTGAGTCTACAGATATTCAGGAAGAGAATATAGCAAAAGAGGTGGAGTTTAGTGTAAAGCATCCACAAAGAACCTCTGAAGACATTCTTATTCAGGTAGAAAGTGACAGTGAGCAACAAGACTCAGATTCGATTAAAGAAGAAGTATAAGAAGTTGAACAACCTCAGGCTTTGACTGCAAGGGGAGCTAAAAGACAAATTAAGCCTCCTCAAAGGTATGATTTTGCTGACTTGGTAGCATATGCTCTTATAGTTGCTGAAGAGCTTGGTATTGAAGAACCTTCTACGTTTCGTGAAGCAACTATTTGTTCTAAATCTGAGAAGTGGCTTGTTGCGATGAATGAAAAGATGGTGTCTCTTCATAAGAACCGAACTTGGGATCTTGTGAAATTGCCTAAGGGCAAAAGAGCAGTTGGATGCAAGTGGATTTTCAAAAGAAAAGATGAAATTCCAGGGGTTGAAGATGAAAGATTCAATGCACGTTTGGTAGCGAAAGGTTTTAGTTAGAAGGAAGGGATCGACTTCAATGAAGTATTCTTTCCAGTTGTGAAGCATAGTTCCATTCGTGTGTTGCTCGCTTTAGTAGCCCTTTATGATCTAGAACTTGAGTAACTTGATGTCAAGACCGCTTTTCTGCATGGCGAGCTTGAGGAGACAATCTATATGTCTCAACTCGAGGGATTCATTGTTGAGGGTAAAGAAGGTCATGTTTGCAGATTGAAACACTCTTTGTATGGCCTCAAGCAATCTCCACGACAATAGTACAAGAGGTTTGATAGCTTTATGTTAAGTCATGGCTACTTGCGAAGTGCGCATGACAGTTGTGTGTACTATAAAAAATTACGTGATAATTCTTTTGTTTATCTGCTATTGTATGTGGACGACATGCTTATTGCAGCCAAGGACATGTCAGAGATACAATTGTTAAAGAAGCAATTTAGCAGAGAGTTTGAGATGAAGGATCTTGGAGCTGCCAAGAAAATTCTAGGTATGGAAATTCGTAGAGATAGATAGGTTGGGAAGTTATACCTTTCGCAAAAGGGGTATATTAAGAAAGTGCTTGAACGTTTCGGTATAAAGAATGCTAAACCGGTAAGTACTCCTTTGGCGTTCCACTTTAGACTTTCTGCTTCTTTGTCACCTAAAACCAAAGAAGAGGAAGATGAGATATCTCGAGTTCCATATTCTAGTGCTCTGGGTAGTCTTATGTATGCTATGGTGTGCATTCGTTCAGACATTTCCCAAGCAGTTAGTGTTGTGAGCAAGTATATGGAAAATCCGAGTAAAGCTTACTAGCAAGCAGTGAAGTGGATTCTTCGGTATATCCGGGATACCTCAGATGTTGGTTTGGTCTTTGATAGATGTTGTGATATAGGGCATTCAGTTGCTGGCTTCGTTGATTCTGACTATGCAGGTGATCTCGATAAAATGAGATCTTTGACAGGTTATGTCTTTACACTTGATGGTTCCGCAGTCAGTTGGAGAGCAGCTTTACAAGACACAGTTGCTTTATCTACCACCGAAGCATAGTACATGGCAGCAACAGAAGCAGCAAAGGAAGCTCTTTGGTTGAAGTATTTGGTTACAGAACTTGGGGTAAAGCAAGAGGGAGCCTCCGTTATCTTTTGTGATAACCAAAATGCGATTCAATTGACCAAGAACGCGATGTATCATGAGAGGACGAAACACATCGATATTCATTATCACTTTGTGCGTAATGATGTTGCTAAATGTACAATAACAGTGAAGAAAGTACATACAGCAGATAATCCAATATATATGACTAAATCAATTTGTTTGACCAAGTTCAAGCATTGTTTGGATTTGGTTGGTGTTCTCACTGTTTGAGTCGCTTAGGCAGTGTTGATGGCGATTCATCCCTTGTTTCCTACATCGAGTACGCTCACGTAGGGTTAGGGGTGTGCGTCGTTAATTTTTCCGTTTGGCGGGTGGCCTTGTATGGTTACTCTTGAAGGTGAGGGAGAGAGGTCTTGTGGCGTTTGGTAAAATGCTCTTTTGAAGATTTGAAGTCAAGGTGGAGATTTGTTATATTATGACTTTCAAATTAGTGATAAGGTTATTTTGGACCATTCACTATGGGGCTATAAAAAGGATATCTTGCATATCACATATGGAATGCTTACTTTGGCTTCTGCCCCGAAACTCTTTGTTTTTCACTTCTTATTGTCAAATCTTTCGATTTTTTATTGTACGCTTGTACTCGTTATTGAAGATAATGAAACCCCCCTCTCTCTCCGTGGTTTTTCCCGTTTTGGGTTTTCCACGTATCTCGTGTTTTATTTTTCTTTCATCATTGCTATTATGCGCTTGAATTTGCGTATCTCTTGGTGTTTTCCGCAACAGTCGTGTAGAAGGAACGTGGCAAGAACAAGGAATGCATGGTCATATATAAATTGATTGTTTTTCACCGGGGTCGACTCTTACCGTTATCGGCGAACTTAGATTACTAAAATGTTTTTCGTTGGAAAATGCGCAATGAACTAGTTAGTAAAAGACGGAATCAGACTGTATGACTGGGGAAGACTTGAAAAGAAAACCCGAATGTTAGCCTCGCAAGAATTTGGTAACATAAAACTCCTACACGATGTCTACAAAAGAATTATTAAAACTACCCAAATTTCCTTGCAAAATGCATGAGGTGTGTGTGTGTGTGTGGTCCTTGTGTCTTGTCCCAGTAGTTTCCTTAAATTCTTAATAAAATCATTCATTACTTTATATACATACGGTTGAGAAAAGGAAAAAAGATTTAGTAGTCAATTGTTAAAATTAATAAATTTAGAATTGAATCGATAAAAGTGGTGGTTTTTTTTTTTTTGACGATTTCTCTTGAACAAAGCCTAGACTTGCCTTGTGCGTACCTTTGCCTTATCTCGCATTGAATATTTCCTCATTTTCTGGGATTTTGTCAGTTGCGTAAAGTTTTCCATAGCAAAATTCTTAAAAAAAAAAAAAAACTTAATCTTGGGAAAATGCTCCTCCTCTTTCATTCAAAATGACTTTCCTTTATCTATCTACTTTCTGGCCTGTTAAAAGCGTGATCAATTTCGACCCAAAAAAAAAAACGTGATCAAACTCTATTTATATTTGGTGACTCACAGTCTCGGCGCTTCATCTCCTCCGGAAAACCCAAGCCGAAGTATTCTTCTCCTGCGAAGCAAGTCGCGGAAACAGGTCAATTTCATAAAATCCCCAGCCTCCTCTGAGACTTCAAACTCGGCAGTTATCGCTTTTTTTTTCCCTTGTGCATTGCTTCGTTGCGATTGATTGAACAGATGACATATGATGTTTGCTCACTCACAGTGTGGCTGCGTTTGTTTGTTGGTCTTAATCCCGTGACACGATTTTAGGTGCGTTTCTCTTATTGAAAGCTTCGTTATAGAGAAAAATATTTGACTATTGGGAAATGGACTGAATGGTTAGTTTTGAATTGTTTGCTGGTTTAAGGAAAGTGTTGTTCTTATTGCCAGAAGTGGGAAGTCGAGGTTATTGTTTTCGACTCATGTAAAAACGTTTTTCCTCAGACCAATCAATTTTCCAACACCGAAAAGCCGGAAAACAATTGCTGGAAAAGTTTCCTTCGAACATACGGGACCATTAATAAAGTCGGAGACGGGGGAGCCCCTTGTCCTTGATTTGATCCATCAAACTGTGAACGGATTAAGGCTGCCTTTGGGAAAGCTTTTCCCAAAGGGGATTTGCACGTCTAAAGCGGTGTTAAAATACGGGTGTTTGGGAACATTTTTAGAAGCCCCATTAAAAACAAATCAGTGTCGAGAAAGCTTAAAGCCTCGAGGCAGATGCAAGGCTAGGGTTTCATTCTTCTCCACCCAAAAAACTATCCTCGCTAACCTTCTTTTTTTTTTGCAGTCGTTTATGACTGCTCATCATCTTCTCTGTTGAGGTCCCCTGCTGTCTTCACCGTTCATCATCTTCTCTGTTGAGGTCGTGGGACCTCAGCCGAAGGTCGGCTCAGGATCTGGGTCGCCAGTGGCTGTGGGAAAGGGTTTGAATTTTTAATTTCTTTTGCTAAAATAATAAGAGAAGTCATTGCAAGATACTGATGTAGGACAACTAGTGTATAATTTTTGGGAAAAGCAATATTACGATTTTAGATAGAGTTTAGGTATTTTTCTATTTTAAGAATTTTAGCGATATAGATAATCGCGATATTTGATTTCAATTCCGTTTGATTATATTAATTTAGATATGGTTTTGATAATATTATCTTTAGTGATTCTATTCCCTAAAGGAGTCCTATCTCTATATATAGAATGTCTGCCTTTGTAATCTGCACATTATCATTTTATCATTCAATCGAAATTTCGAGTATTCTTTGGAACTGTTTTTCAAGTTATCGCTTCTAGATACCCAAAAATGCTTACCAACATAATTTGCATTTCGAAAATCTTTTTAACTTATTAAAAAGTCCTTCACATTTTTCCAAAAACTTTTCCCAAAAGTTCAACTAAATGCAGCTTAGGTACTCTTAACCCGAAAAATCTGCGACCAGAATATAAAATTTTGTTTGCATACCCAAATATGGATGGTTGCTCATTGTTGAATCGGTGACATGTGAACGATTTTTTTTTATCATGCTGTGCATTTGATTTTGATAAAAGAAATGTCGTTCCATCAGTTTAATTCTCCTAGCTTTGGTAATTACAGGATGAGTTCAGACTCAAAGAGATTAGGCAAAGATCTACCAGTGGTTAACCTGACTGGGATCATGGGGTCGGAGCCAAACGAATCCCCGAAGCAATTGGATGTCGACGGAGGGCGTCCGGCGAGTGGCTACGAGTTGACCTTAAGGGCCGAGCATCGGGACAAGCAAACCGGTGACCACACGCGCGCAAGGACCAAGCAGACCTTCTCCAGCGGGGACATCTGCTTGTGCTCGTCCACGGGGAGGGTTGGTTCCAAGGACAAGCAGAAGGAGACGTCCACCGTCAGGGTCGGGAGCAAGGGCGGCTACTCCGAGGATGAGGTCCAGGAGAGGCTCCGGACCATCACGTTCGACGAAGGCAGCGGACGCAACAGCAAGGGTCACAACAACAGCCCGACCAAGAAGAAGTAATTGAATCATGAAATGTGGGTACAAATGGGTCTTAGTAACTGCTCTAGGGGTTTCTTATGACAATATTGTGGAATAATTCGGATACCGTGCTCGTTTTCATTTTGCGAGTTGTTGCAATGGCTGGTTCATTTGGGATTTCGAAGATTTTATTTGAACTTGCGGTCTTTATTGCTTCCTGGTTCTTTCCGCTTCTTTATTGCTAAAATTCAGATTATTATTGATGCTATATTATCGTCCTTTAAGTTCATCAGAATTATCAATTCGTGATGTATAATTACATTCATCCACATTTTCTATGATATGTCGCATCTTATATCATCCATGAAACAAATTCATGCGAGATCTTCGATTACTTACGTGAATTGCAATTCATGCACAACCGATTTGTCTCATTTTTATATCTTTTGAAACTAATAGCGATAGAATTTTTCTGCCTCGTCCTTCAAAATAATTCTTCTTATGCTATATTGCTACGTCGACTTGATGTCATCTCGTACGAATAAATTTGTATAAATATCAAGTAATTGAACTAATCTAAATTATACATTTCGCGCTAGCATAAATGCTCTTCTTTTACTAATTTCTCTTAGTTAAAGATTGCAACGAGTAAGATTTGAGAGGACCGCCCTACTTTAAACTCGAAACTAGTTTCTCCTTACCCTTTTTGCTCTTCCTCAATTTAAGCTACCTCTTCAGATTTTCTCTTCCAAACTGGATTCCTTCGTCAATACTTTTTAGGGATAATTACATAAATGATCCCTGAACTTTGGCAGAATGTGCAATCTGATCCTTGAACTTTTAATTTGTTCAATTTAGTCCCTAAACTTTGACAGAATGTGTAATTTGATCCATAAACTTTTGGCTTGTACAATTTAGTCCCTAAACTTTTATTGCATATTCAATCTAGTCCCTGAATTATAGGAAAATGTTCAATATAGTCCTTTTGTTAATTTAAGATCAAGGATAACGTTGAACATTTTCATATAGTCCATGGACTAAATTGAACATTTACTCAAAGTTCAGAGACTGAATTGAACAAGTCAAAAGTTTAGGGATCAAATTGCACATTCTGCCAAAGGTCATGGACTAAATTGAACAAATTAAAAGTTCAGGGATCAGATTGCACATTCTGTCAAAGTTCAGGGATCATCTATGTCATTTTGCCTACTTTTTATGCTTATGATCTATGTTAAAGTCGGCTTCACCTGTATGATGTGAAAATTACCAACCAGCGGATGCAATTCATGCATCTCCTTCTTTCTCGGAATCCTCTTTTTCTAAGTCGTTGATGTGCTGCCCCCTGATCTTGAAGCTTCCCTAGATTCAAACCATTCGTTCTCTTGTGGATTGTGAGGTATCTTCAATGTCCTTCTTCAGTTATACATCATTGCGCAAAAGTAAGCAATCGAATAATAAAATAGTCATAACAAGAAAATAAACACGAAACTAGATTTACATGGTTCGGTCGTAGAGACATGTGTCCGCCGAGAGAGCAACAACAAATTTTATTATAGATCCAGTGATACAATGGAGATTACAATTAGACTTGAGTTCCTCGAACATCTCAGTGTTTCTGAGCCCCAATTACATCCAATACTTCACAAGTGTTTGACGCCGCAATTCCTCACAAGATATTCTTTCAATCTCAAGAAGTAATGATAAACAAATCTCAACGTGACAAGATTTAACTAGCTTCAATACTCTATAGCTTCAGGGTATAATTCACAAGCATAAGCTCCTCTTTGATATTCTTCATAAGGATCATCCACTTCTAATTTAAAGGCAAAGGATGCATCCAAAATAGGAAATTTTCTCCAACTAAGATTAGGAAACCTATTCAAAATAGGAAATATCAGAACGATTGTCGTGACTTAAAATTAGGCTAATGAATTACGAAATTAATTAAATTGACTAAGCTTTTTCGATTCTTCCAAACTCTACTAATTCGCAACTTATGTTCAAGTATTTATCATGCAAAGGTTTTCAATAACAGTAGCCACTAGTCAATAAATAGCGAGAGAAACTAATTAGTTTCTTCAAACTAGAGATTATGAGCCCAGAAACTTGATTGCATTAGATTACTCTAATGCACTTTTGGTATCATTTTGTTTCAAAAAGAGTTTAATTAGGCAATTTTAATTTATTTTAACCAAAGTCAATAACATAAGTTATCACGCAGATGGACAATCAATTAAATTAAAAATTAGCACTAAAGGTAATTGCAAGGAGCACGTGCTATATGATTGTTTTTTATGATTTTTATATTTTAAAAAGTGAATGACTAACCTATATGCGATGATATGACATGAACGGTTTTTTTTATTATTTTTGAAATTAATTATGACCCTAAATAAAACTATGTCAAAATACAATTTATTTTACATATTTTAATATTCAAATTGCCCTAAACTCTAAATAAGTGAAGACTGGGTATTTTTAACGTAGGGTTGTATTTAGAGATGCAATTTTATTTACAAGTGAATTCAAATATTCAAAATATCTACATGGTTTTAATTTAAATATGCAATCTATCTAAACATGGCAATCAATGAATGCAATATCTTTTAGACTTTTTTTATTAAAAAAATTACATCATGGGGAGGGGATATATTCTAAAAGATAGCATTTGACAATCAAATATTTCAAACTTGAAAAGCAATCAATCAAGCTTAGCAATTATCCAGACAAAAAAAAAATTAAGTATGGCAATTATCAATCGAATAAACTTGCAAACTTTAAATTTGACCATAATATGTTAGGAGTGATCGGTTCCCGGTTTGGTCCGATTCTCCTCAAGAACCGAAAACCGGACAGATAGTCTCGGTTCCTATTTTTCGGAACTGTGGACCGGACCGCCATCCCCGGGACCGAGAACCAAACGGTTTCAAGGACCGAATATGATAAATTTCTACGAATCTTAAACTTGAAAAATTTTCTCCTTATTTCCTTTTCATTCCAATATTTTTTGCTCAAGATCTTGTTTACAATAAAATTTACTTGTGTATGTGTGTACGTGTGGGAGTATTCATCTTTGATAGATGAAGATTGGTCATCTACAATTTGTTATGAAGCTTATTTTTCCAATGATTAGAGTTACTTTAAAAAAATTAAAAAATTGACCGGTCTGGTCCTATATCCTTGGAACTGAGAACCGGACCGCCCGGTCACCGGTTCCAATTTTCGGAACCTGGAACCTGACCGCACGCCTCTAGAACCGGGAACCGGACCACCGATCCCGGTCTGGTCCTGGCGATCCCGGTTCGGGTGGTCCCATTTGCTCACCCCTAGTAATCTTACATATTAACATGTCAAATTTGAACTCCCGCCTAGTCAAATAATTTTATCTATAATCTGACGGATAGACTTACCCAACCATATGGCATTACGGATTAGGAAATTTCCTAATCAGATATATGCCTTGAAGTGACAATTTTCGCAAAATATTTCAAACAGATTATTCTAATTTACCAAGAAAAGAAGCATACCTAATCTGCAGAGATTGCTTTCCTAATTCAACCTTGGACCAACTAGTTGACCAAGTTTGCAGATTGCATCAGTGGGAAGATTCGTGCACGGCCGGATTGAGGCGAGGCAGGAATGACGCGGCTGTTGACTTGTGACCAGAATGGCTATTACGATGAGGATGGCGGCGGCGACAACTTCACGAGTCCAGGTTTGCGTCTGATCTCAGGTCGAACCAGCAATGGGGACAGCGCGCGATAACAACAACACGGAGACGACGAGGCAATAACCGCAGAAGCGGTTTCTCGAGCTTACTGTTCCTCAACCTTCAAGGTTGGAGGTGGGGGCAACAACGGCAGCTTGGGCGGGAGCAGCGACATTGCTCTTTAGTCCAGCAACAACAGCGAGCTCAAGCAGGAGGCGATGCAGTAGGCGTAAGCTCAGCATTGGTGTCGGCACAGCAGGGACTCAAGTAGCAAGGCAGCAGGGATGGTCGGAGGCTAGGACAGAGGCATCAAGGGTGTTGCAGCCAGCGGGTGGAATGGCAGGATGCCTGAAACTTCGTCATAACTGACGACAACTGCACAGAGTACACCAACTGCACTGGCACTTTTAACTGCTCCGTAATAACTTTCAACACAACCAACTTTACCACAGATAAAACAAAATCATTTTGTTGCATTCATATCTGTTAGGAGTATGTCGAAGACGTACTTTGTTAATATCAATAGTTATAGCAACTATTGGCTCTACAGACTCTTACTATTTATAAGTATCATCTGTGTCGATTACTTCGCTAGTACTTGCCACCTCAAGAGTTTTCGGTTGCAACTCCACCTTAAGCTGAATACCATCCAGATCCGTATGAATACTGCTATAATCACTCCTTATAAGAAGTATTAGAAACTCGTCAAATGTAGCTTCTTTATTGATAACAGGTAAACTTAATTCCGAGTACCACAATCGATAACCCCACTCACCTTATGCATAGTTTGGGAACATGGTTTGTCTTTGATCTCTTTTCACAACACCCAAAAAAAAAAAAAAAGTCTAACGGTTTTTCTCAGCATATGTCTTTTAAGCCATTGATCTTAGGGAGGTCTGCGTTCACTATGAACCCTACACCCGTCCATTCCTTTCAAGCTTGGATCCGGATTCCCTACCATCATGGTAGGAAATCCCAGCCCATCAAGCTTAATTTCGCCCTTAGACTCCTTACTTTGTTTGTCTGAACTCGTTGGCTCTGCGCTCTATTCAGTCGTAACTCGATTCGAAAGTCTTCTTAGATTTTCTTCACCAAGTCATCGCCAGCAATCAGCTCAACTGCCTTGGTTGGTGTTAGGAAATGTAAGGCCCCGGCCCCTTGATCATCCTGCTCTGATACCCACTAATCTGGGGCCACCCTTACCCTCTCTGAATGCGTTCTGTTTTAATGTTGAAATATATAATATTGAGGCGCATGCAGAAGACTGAAGGAATACAAGTGCATGCAAGGCAAAACAACAAGCACGACGCCTAAGGGTATGGCTTTACTCATTGGGGGTTCCTAAACCTAATAAAATATATGACCCTCAAGCAAAAGGCTTAGGAAAGAAAATCAAGTTTACATACATATACGCATATATTTCTAAAAGGTTCTTTACAAAAGTTCGAAGATTACAAACTATGATGACTGCTCCCATCCTAGAGCTTCGTCTTCATCATTGTCTTCAGGGCTCGATCTTACACATCTGAAAAGATGACCCACAGTAAGGGATGAGGCGAACAGCTCAGTAAGTAAAAAAATCTAGCTTGATGACTAAACTATTCATTCACCATTCATCCGAGCCAAAACCAACAAGC
Organism: Rhodomyrtus psidioides; assembly: GCA_021437785.1. NCBI lineage: Eukaryota > Viridiplantae > Streptophyta > Magnoliopsida > Myrtales > Myrtaceae > Rhodomyrtus > Rhodomyrtus psidioides. Next base: position 2,193,045 of record JAILYB010000074.1, on the reverse strand, counting down.
CTTACATCGTCAAATATCAGAGAAAATATTAGGAAATATAAGCATTAGGAAAACATTAGGAAGTATCGCCCAGTCCATACTCATATTAGCAGTTTTGCGTTAAAAACCCTAAATTTCACCTTCGGTCTTACACCGAAAAATCGAACACCAATCTAAACAATCCCTAATCATAACCAAAAGACCGCGATGCCTCCATAAAAAATAATCGCAGATCCATATATAAAAAAGAAAGTAGGATGAAGAAAAAGGCTAGAGAAGATCAAAAGGTCATAGTGCTCAAAGATCGTCGTGCAAGGCTTTAGGTTTTCAAATAGAATCCAAGCTTAGCAACGTTGAATCTGATGACCCGAGCTCGACTCCGACCTCAATAGCATTGAATTTGATGCCAGCACTCTCGCCTTCATCCGAGGATGAGGAACTTTTTAGGGTTCACACGGACGGGCCACCGCAAGGAGTCCCGCGAGACGCCACATCTGCTTGATTTGGGGCTTTAGGGTTCAAATGTATGGAAAAGGCAAAAAGGACAGACGATTGAAGACCCCTACTGTCGCCATCATTAACGCTCGATCTGCCGCCGAGATACTTCCACGAGACGCCAGATCGTTGAAGGAGTAGAAGAGCTTTTGGGTTCAGTCTTTTGAGAGAGAGACGATGGAGAGTGAAGAGTGAAGAAGATGTTGTTTTGGGTTTGGATAGGAAAAAGAAACACATACAATATAAGGTCATTTTGCTCACGTAGATAAGTTGGGCAAGTGAATTTGTCACGTAGGAGAGAGAAATGTGTCATGTCAGCATTTTTCGTTAAATTTTTTTTTTACAGTGTTAACGGTAGGACTTGATTTTATCAATTTGATAAGTTTTAAGACTCGATTAAATTTTTAGCAAGTTTTAGAACTCAATTGCACTATAGTGGCAAGTTTTAGGACTTGTGGTGAACATATCCCTAAAATAAAGCACATACCTTATCTTTAAAGTTAACATCAACTGTACTCAATTGACTAACGATCACTGAATTCATTGAGATGATTAGCAGCTAGCGGCGGGGTGAGCATGGGCCGGGTGGGCCGGTTCCAGACCTAGACCCTGTACCCGACCCTGTTATAACCGGTTCTCACTTTTTGGAACCGATTCCCGACCATGTTTGTCTTGGAACCTGTTTTGGAATCGACCCTGTTTTTTGGTCCGATTTTCGGGTTCACCTTGTTTACCCTGTTTTCCTTTTTTTTTCATCAAAATAATATGAGCACAATGGTTATCCTCTCTATAGGTTAGACAAACGAGCAAAGTCGAGGACAAACTGACCGAGCTGGTCTTGGTATTTCTACAAACTCAGAAAAACTCTACACAGAGAAGTCTTGACCAAAACCCCCCGATCTCATAGTCAACTTTTAGACACAAGTTCAGGAAATATCAATATATATTATTCATGCACAGCGATTCTCACAAGACATTATCCAGACAAATATTCCCGCAATTGCAAGAATGGCGGATAATGGGCCCAGTGAGCTATGCCAATGCATCAATCTTTACGATTTTAGCGCAAATTCCACTAGGCTGAAAACTCGGTTTCTGCATAAACCTCTCCCTCAATGTGAGAATTTTACCTTGCATTGCAGGTTGCGAACTTGCAATATATTTCCACTAGTTCAGTGGAATTTTCTCCAATCTCTCGATAATTAAACTCATGCATCTCCACTTCTTTCTACAGAATCAATTAAATCATGCTCTATGACTATTAGCTACTCTGCGTCCCTTTAGTTTCACTGCTACCCCTCACACAGACTCTGCTTCTTTCAAGCCGAAGATTTCGGCAACATTTTCCTTCAACGTAAAAACTAACATTTCAGAGAACTAAGTCGCATGTACCAAAGCAGAGAAGAAGATCCATACCTCGTTCCGATCGTGGGGTTGAACCGAAGAGAGATTTCCAGTCGGGACTGGGAGAGGGAGTAGACTAGGGTTTCTTTTTTTTAATAGTAATTAAAAAAAACCGATTCTAAAAATCGGTCCGGGTGGGTATTTGCTTAGACCCGGTACCTGGACCGGTTTCAACTGGTTCCCAAAAATTGGAATCGGTACCCGGACCGATTTGAGCCGGAAACGATTCCCGACCCTGTTTTTCGGGTGGGCTAATCCGGTTGCACACCCCTAGCTAGCGCACTTTTTCTCATCTTTAAATTCAATAGATGTCACATCAAATAGACTTTGTTAATGGCTTCTCATACATATTCGACAAGCCTTTCATCAAACCCGCAGTAGTCTTCTTTTTCACAATATTAAACACAACTTGACAAGCCAACGTCAACTGAATAACACCCATTGCTCGTCTATCTAACAATTTCCGATCAGCTTGCTTCACCGTTGCTAGTTTCTTCCATATAAGGGTAAGAGTAGTTTCATCTAATATAGATAATCTTCAATTTGCATATTCTAGAAATCAAAATCCTTCCCCTCAAATCTATCGATTTTTACTTTACCTCCCTCTGTCGCCATTGATTCGCTTCACTTAGCAAGCTTAGCTCTGATACCAATTATTGTGCGGAAGCAAGAGATCGAACAATAAAATAGTCATAACTAGAAAATAAATTAGACATCGAATTTACGTCGTTCGATCGTAGAGACCTACGTCCATATGGAGAGGAGTAACGAATTTTACTATAAATCAAGCGATAGAATGTAGATTACAATTACACTCAAGTTTCTCAAACATATCAGTATTTCCTAGTTACAATTATATCCAATAACTCATAAGTATTTAAGGCATGTTTGGTTCAGCATCTGGTAAAGGGATATTTGCATTTTTGGGTTAAAGGCCTTTTTCAAAATATGTGTAGTGTTTGGTAAATTGTATTTCAAAAAACAAATTGAAAAGAAACTTTGGTGTAAATGCCGTTTGGTTAAAAACACACTTTGTAAAGTATTTTTACTTTTTGATAAAAAAAATGGCGATCGACGGGCAACAACAAGTGACAGTGGCGGTCGGCGGCGGCAGTCGGTGGCGACGGCGGGTGATGGTGGGGGCCAGTGGTCACGAGCGACAGTAATCGAAGGTGGTGGTTGGTGCGCAATGATGAGCGGCGGTGGTCGTCGGCGGTGACAGCGGACAGTGGTCGTCGGCTACGGCGGTTGGCAGACATTTGTCGATGGGCGAGCACTGGCGGTGGTCGGTGGCGGTAGCTATTGGCGGCGATGGCAATTGGTGGGCGGCAATCGAGGGCGGCAGGTGGCGGTCGGTGGGTGGCAACGAGTGGCGGTAGGCACCAGTGGTGGCAAATAGAGGTGGCAAAGTTAAAATAAAAATTAGTTTGCATTTCGAAAATACAACTTTCCAAAGTATCTCCAGAGGTACTTTGGGCCAAAGGCCTTTAGAGGCATTTGGGAACGCAATTGCATTTTCTCAAAGTTGCGCAAAAAAACAAGCCAAACGCTACTTGTATTCGGCCAAGTCCTTTGCAAATGCTGAACCAAACAGGCCTTTAACCTCGTAATTGTTCACGAAATAATCTGTCAATCTCAAGAAGGAATTATAAACAAATCTTAAACTCACAAAATTTAAGTGACTTCGACACTCTATAGCGTGAAGGTGTAATTCACCAGCAAAAGTTTTTTTTTTTTGGTAAGGTAAGGTTGTATTGACTATTCAAATTCGTAGTTACAAAAAACCGGACACAAAAACCATGATCCCACATTGACACAGTGCCAATATGGGTTTAATGGTGACCGGTTGCAAAACAAGCACTACTACAAGTGGAGCAACTAAGGTGCATATAAGAGGCACCCGTACAAAAGGGGGGAAAGCAGAGGGAAAACAAAAAAGGGGGAATGATCGTAGTACAGCAAAATGAGAAACTACAATGAAAAGGAGCACTCCCAAGAGATGAAACAGCATGAAGAACGTTTGACAGTGACCTGATTTAGGGTGCAGGAAAGAATCAGCAGAGGACCAGCAGCAGTGCAGTCCCCACCAGCTAGGAAAGCTCCTTGCAAATTAGAAGCTGAACAAACTGCTCCTAGATCATCAGGCAGAGAAAACCTGTCAAAACTAGAAAGTGAGGATGGCCCTTGGTGTTCAAAGGGCATGACAGCAAGCCCTCCTTCCAGTACCAGGTCTGGAGCGTAAGATCCAACAAGCAGCCCAGCCAAGGCCCAAAATTCCTCACCAAGACGACACACCACAGAGCTAGCAACACACCAAGATCAGCACAGAAAAAGCCCAGCAGCCAGTCAGGGGAACTAGGAAAAAAGAAAACAGAAAAAGAAAGAGGGCACCTCAAAAAGAGAGTGCCAGTACAGACCAGAGGCAGCCGAGGAAGGAGCAGGTAAAACAACACTGACCAGAAGAAGAAGAAGAAAATAGAAAAACAAAACAGAACAGTAAAAAGAGAAGCAAACACAGTAAAACACAGCAGCAACTCTTCACGAGCTCCAACAGGACGAAAGGAGTTCCAGCAGTCAGTATAGGACACTCCACCAGAGCAATAACAACACCCAGAGGAGCCAGCAATACCACCAAACGACCTCCATTCAGCAGGAAACAACCCTCTAGTTAGCTCCACCAATGCCAACAGATCACCCCTGTACTCATAAAACTTCCTATCCGTGAAAGCAAGCATAAGGGCTAAAAAACTCATTGCGAAGCCACTTCGAATATGCTAGGAGAGAGCCCCCAATTCCTCTGAATTCTCCTATTGCGGGGATGATCACGAACACCGCCAATCGCAATAGCTTTATCCTTAACCAACTTCGTAAGGTGCCATACAACAGCCGAGGTAACTAACTTCTTGCCACGGAATAGAATGTCATTCCTCTCTGTCCATATAATATGGCAAAGCGCACCTAGAGAAAATCTAGCAATGCGATGGCAAAAGGACCGGCCACTAATATTCTGCTTCGCCCATTTGATAATATCAGGCCACAACCGGTTCCGCCAACCCAAGTTGCACTTAGCAGCCCATAAAGCAGCAATGGTACCGGTAATAGAGCAACCGAAGAAAAGATGATTAACTGAGTCTGGAATGTTATGACAAAAGGCGCAAGTTGCATCATCAAGTCTTTGGTGTTGTTGTAGCCTATCCTGGGTGGGTAGACGGTTAAGTGTAGCCAACCACATAATGAAAGAGTATCGGGGAGCGATGGTGTTGTCCCAAATGAAGGAGTGCCAATGAACCCGTTGGCCTTTACGTCTTATGAGTTCCCAAGCTGAGGAGACAGAGAACTCCCCAGAATTGTGACCACTCCATAAGCATTTGTCTTCCCTAGTATCCAAGAGGGGAGGTTCCGGGCCAATGAAAGCAAATAGAGTGTCCAAGGTAGGCGAAGGGTCCCAAGAGGAATGGAAGAAGTCGCATACCGAGATGTGACGCGGGATTCTAGAACGGTAAATATCTCTCGCCTCAAACCGTAGGTGAAGAGGCCCCCTATCATGCCAATGGTCGAACCAGAAAGAGGTGGAACAACCATTCCGGATCTCCCACTTGAACTTCATCCCATACTCTTGTCTACAATCAAATATTTTCTTCCAAGTCCAGGAGCATACACTGGGACGTTTGGCAACCCAAAAGTTGATGTTCTTCAAGAAAATGGCATGGATCCATTTGCACCATAAGGATTCTCTGTCAGTGAAGAGTAACTAAATGTGCTTTAGTGTCATTGCTTTATTAGAGTCCTCTAGGCGGCGAATCCCCAAACCTCCCTCAACCCTAGGGAGACAAATATCGATCCAAGAAACTTTTGCACCCCCAACACCCAAACCCGGGCCTTTCCAAAGGAATTGCCTGAGCACTTGCTCAATGCGGTTTAATACAGATTTTGGAAGTGTGAACACCGTAGCCCAATAAACCTGTATGGAATGCAGTACAGATTTCACTAGTTGTAGCCGACCAGCATAGGATAAGAATCTCTGGGACCAAGACCGTGCCCTGGAAGTAATGGCACTAACTAGTGCATCACAGTCAGACTTCCCCAAACGCGATGCAATAACAGGCACCCCTAAGTAGCGGAAGGGGATAGTACCCTCTTGAAAGCCAAGGAGCTGTCGAATATCTCTTCTCAAAGTGGCCGAGCCTCCTGACATGAAGACCTCACTCTTGGAGTGGTTTGGCTTTAACCCTGACCAACTGGAGAAAAGATCAAGTCCTTCCTTGAGCGACCGTGCATTAAGCATGTTGCCTTCAGCAAATAGGAGTACATCATCCGCAAAAAACAGGTGAGATAGTCGAGTTTCCTTACACCGCCAGAAGAACTTGAACCCCGGTTCGCATGCCTTAGTGTTTAGTATGCCCGATAAGATCTCCATAACCAGCAAAAGTTCCTCTTTGATACTCTTAACAAAGAACACCCGCTTCTAATTTATAAACTAGAGTTGGATCCAAAATAGAAAAAATTTCTCCAACTAGAATTATGAAACCTATTCAAAATGGGAAATATCATACCGATTTCACCAAGATAAATTTTCGTGAGATTCACAATAAATCTTTATTATACTTTTTTTGATTTTCTTGATCAACTCCAAAAGCCAAAAGAGAATTGCATGCTCTTTTTTCTTATTTTTAATTTCACGATTAAGATATATTTATTTTTCGACATTGAGATTTTGTGTTTCGGGCTCAAACTCGAGATATATTTTCAACATGCACTGCCGGAGGGCCGACATCTTTGTAAAACAAGTTAATCATCTGCCATGTTTCCGAGGCATATGACCTTACCTGCCGGTTTCGTGTATCATGGGTTGCCCATTGGATATATCATCTGGCTAAACACACTGGGGCGATTCTACTGATTAACCATACCGGAATAGTCCTTATCATATTGACAGTTCCTTCTACCATTCTGTGTCACGGTCCTCGTGACAGATTTCCCTTGGGTGGAAAAATAAAGAACCTGACTGACTTCTTGCTTCCGTCGACAACACAGGTTTGGCATTCATGGCGCTCTGGGTTTGAACTTCATCATTGCCACGTGGGTCGACTCATAACATATTGCCTATCTGATCAATTATTTTATATATATATACATGACATATTTTTATTTCAAAATGATATTTACAAAAAGAATTATTATAATAAAAGAAAGCTCATATCATCAATACATTCATAATTTGATTCAATTAACTTAAAAAAATGAAGAAATAATGAAGTAAAAAGGAAAAAAAATTGGATGTGCCCTTTGAGATATTAATTTTTTTTTCTATTTTTTAAGAAGCTTCAGGTGTCCGACACGCCGGATACGGGTGTCGACCAAGTGTCGGCCGCGTTGACCAAGTGTCGAAATGCCGACACGCGGTCAACGCGACCGACACGGGTGTCAGAGTCCGACACGGGTCCGACACCGACACTCTCATCTAGGAGGAGTATCGGTGCTACATAGGTGAGGCTTTCTGAGGTTACTATTGACCCAAATTTTAGCTGTTAGGCTTGAGTTGCTTAGAAGCGTGGAAGAAACCCACGTAGGGTAATATAATACAGACGTACTTTATTGGGGGTTGAATTGCCCCTAATTTGAACGCTAATGTTCTCGGGATGCATGGATGGCCTACACGAAACGAACTCTAGCTATTCATGAACTATCACGCTTACATTATATACATGTAGAAGGAACTCCGCCAAAAAAAAAAAATGCAGGGTCATATATATAAATTGACTGTTTTTTCCGGAGGTCTATCATCCGCGAACTTGACTCCTAAAATGTTTTTCTTTAGAAAATGCATGATGAACTTGTTAGTAAACAAAACGATTGGGATGAATGGAATCAGACTTTGAGATTAGTCAAAACTTAAAGCATGCAACGAGCGATCGCCCAATAAGAGATTTTTCTTAAAAGAAACCCCAAATATTAGCCTCGCATGAATTAGGTAACATAAAACTCTACACCATGTCTAAAAAAGAATTATTAAAATTACCCAAATTTTGTTGCAGAATGCATGACGCTTAAGTCCTTGTGATTTCTCCAGTCGAGAAAACATGAAAAAATTTAGTAATTAATTTACAAAATTAAGAAATTTGGTATGATTTGAAAAATACCAAATAAGTTTAAGGCTTTTTGAATAATTTCTCCTAAACAAAACCTAGATTTTGCCTTAATTTGGGTACCTTTGCCTTATCTCAATTTGAATTTTTCCTCGTTTTCTGAGATTTTGTCAGTTACATGAAGTTTTCCATAGCAAAATATAAATAAACTAAATCTTCGGAAAACATTCGTCCTCATTCATTCAAAATGACTTTCCTTTATCTACTTACTTTCTGGCTTATTAAAAGCGTGATCACGCTCCTTTTATATTTGGTCGCTCGCAGTCACGGCGCTTCATTTCCTCTCGAAAACCCTAAAGCCATAAAATTTTCCCTCGCGAAGCAAGTCGCAGAAACAGGTCAGTACCATGAATTCCCCGGCTCTTCTGAGATTTCGAACACAGCAGTAGTGATTTATGATGTATGTTTTAGAGGATGATCATGAACTGGTTTGGCTGTGTTTGCTTGTTGGTCCTAATTCTGTGGCACAATTTTAGGGTGCCTGAAAATATTTTTCCACGAAGATTTAATTTGTTTAGTGCGCTAGAGAAAGTCATTTTCTTGCTAGAAGCGGGAGCGGGAAGTCTTTTCCCGCCATCCAAGCCTTTTGTTTTCAGTATTTGGAAAAGGTTCGGAAAGTTGGAAGACAATTTCCTGAAAACAGTTTTTGCTCAAACAAACGGATCCTTTGATGCGGTGGGAGACGGAGAGGATCTTGTTTTGGTTGTATGATTCATATCTTCCTTGCTTTAGTCGATCGAACCATGAACGAGATGAGTAGTTTTAACCCGAAAAGATCTGCAACCAGAATGGTTGTCTTTTGAGTTAGTATAGGATTTTATTTGCTTGACCAATTATGGATTGTTATTCATCATTTGATCGTTGACATGTGAAAAAATTTGTGGGCACGAGAATTTTTTATCATGCTATAAAGTTGATTTTGATAGGAAAAAAGTCATTCCATCAATTTCAATTTCTAGCTTTGGTAATTTTAGGATGAGTTCAGACTCAGAGGGATTAGTCTATGATTTACCGTCCGTGTTTGTCTGGGAGGAGGACGAGGAACCGGTGAAAGAATCCACGAAGCAATCAGGAGTAGTCAGCGGAGGTCGTTCGGCGAGTAGCTACGAGTGGACCTCGAGGGCCGGGCAGCAGGACAAGCGGACCGGGGACTATGCCCGCGCAACCACCAAGCACACTTGCTCCAGCGGGGACACGTTCAAGGAGCGGTCCACAGGAAGGGTCGGGCACAAAGACGAGTACAAGAAGACGTCCACGGTCAGGGTCGGGAACAGGGGCGGCTACTCCGAGTATCAGGTCCAGGAGAGGCTCCGGACCGTCACGTATGGTGAGGGCAGTGGGCGCAACGGCAATGGCTATAACAACAGCCTGACCCAGAAGAAGTATTGAGTGTTTCACCTAGTGAGTACAGGATGCATCTAGGAGTGTCTTATGCGAATGCCATGGAATAATTCGGACACTGTTTTCGTTTTTTCTTTTCGTGTGGTGTTAGAATGGCTGGTTGATTTGGGATTTTGAAGATTTTATTTGAACTTGTGGTCTTTATTGCTTCCTGGTTCTTTCCCCTTCTTTTCAGACAGATTATTGTATTAGTAACTAGCCTTCACATGTTGACACAGCCGAGGATCAATCACTTGGGTTTTTTTTTTTTGGGTAAAGAACAAATGGATCTTAGTAACCGCTCTTCGGAGTTTCTTATGACAATATTACAGAATAATTCGGATCTCGTTCTCGGTTCCTTTTTCCATCTATTGAGTTGTTGGAACGGCTGGTTTATTTTTTATCTGAACTTGTGGTGTTTTATTACTTTTGGTTCCAAACTCCCACATATTTTAGTAGGATGTGACCGAGAAGTCTCTTCTTATATCGCCGATGAACCAAATTTATGCGGCATCATCATTTACTAATTGCAATTCATGTGACCGATTTATCTCAATTTATATCTTTTGAAACTAATAGTTATAGAATTCTTCTGTTTGCCCCTCAAAATGATTCTTTCAGATGGATTTGTTTAAATATTAAGTCATTGAATTAATCTAAATTATTCATTTCCTGCTAGCACAAAATGCTCGCAATCTTTTGCTAATTTCTCTTACTTAGAGATTGCTACGATGTAGATTTGGAAGGACCGACCCTACTTCAAACTCGGAACTGGTTTCTCCTAAATTACAGTCCCAAATACAAGTTGATTTTCCAAAAAGTTATCTCGGTCACATCCTAGTAAAATATGTGGGAGCTTAGAACTGAATTAATGTACATTTTTTTAAAAAAATTATTACCAAAATAATTTAGTGCCCTGTAATCAACGCCCCAAAAAGTATACATATATGTATATATGATATAGGCTGCGTTTAGCTCAACTTCCCTCTTTCGGCCTCCAATGCCCCATGGGAAAAAAGTTGGGTGATCGGCAAGCCTTTCTAAGGGGCTTGAGGCCAAATGATGGCCTAGTCCTAGTCCACCGCCTTTGAGCTTTAAGCGTTACGAAAATACCAAAACCATAAATTAATGAAACTTGGCTAGTTTCCTTTTCGCCAGAAAAAAACTTATTAAAAGTACAACGAAACTCTGCTTCTCGCTCGCTGCTGCTCCTCCTTGCTCCCCGAGACTGCTCCATTTCATTGCTCTCTCTCCCCCTCACGATTGAGCTCTCTCCCTCGCTCAATCTCTCCTTTGCGATTGCTCCTCGACAGGTTCAATCTCTCTCTCTCTCTCTCTCTCTCTCTCTCTCTCTCTCTCTCTCTCTCTCTCTCTCTCTCTCTCTCTCTCTCTCTCTCTCTGAATGACTTTGGTATCTTTCTCCGCCATCATAAGCTTTTTGAGAGGATGATATATACATGCAATTTTATTTGTTCTGCAACGATACTATTGAAGAGAGCACCGACCTCTCTCTATCACTTTCTAGAATTTTCTTCATTTTTCCTAGTCTAGCTTTCCTCTAGAATGTTCTATTCTTGTTAAGCAAGTTGTTGTATAAAACAATAATAGAAATGTGTAGAATGTCGGCTAATGCACCGACTTCGTAGGCTATAAAAAGGGAGCTAGTGCTCCATATTGCGCGAGTTGTGAGAAGTCCAGCTAAGAGAGCAATACTAGTGTGTGTGTGCTGTGAGTGAGTGACGTGAGAGTGGTGTGTGTAAGTGAGAGTCCATTGTGTGTGCTTGTAAAGTGGTGTAAGTTGAGTAGTCTCCTAACAAATAAAGAGAGTTTTATTCAAGTTTAGATTTCCACTTGATTCTCAACAAGTTGTATCAGAGCCAAATTGCGGAGGGCTATATCCGAAGCGTGAGCCGACGATCGGATCGGAGACCGAAGTTCTGCCAGTGTATAGTCAGGGACTCTGATCAATTGGTCGGGGACCGTGATCAATTGGTCGGAGACCAAGATTACTTGGAGTAGTGTCGGGCATTATATCAAAGTCAGTTGGCGGATTTCTCAAGTTCGGTGAATGGCGTCGAAAAGCTCAATAGCACTAACTATAACAATTGGAGTATCCGCATACAGTATTACCTGTTGGGCCAGGACTTGTGGGATATTGTTAGCGGCGGCAACACCACACCACCAACGAATGATGCCGAATTGAGGAAATGGAACATCAAAGCTGGAAGGCTCTCTATGTTCTTACTGTAACTATTGAAGATGATTTGTTACAGCATATCAAGAGTGCAAAGATCCCTAAGGAGGCATGGGACAACTTGGCGGCATTGTTCACAAGGACGAATGATGCCAAGCTGCAAAAGTTGGAAAATGAGCTATTATCAGTCTCGCAACAGAATATGACGGTGATTCAATACTTCTCCAAAGTTAAATCTATTTGTGAAGAAATTTCAAAATCAGATCCTCAGAATGCCACCTTTGAGATAAGGATGAGAAGAATTATTATTCACGGGTTAAGGCCAGAGTATAATGGTATTGTGACGGCCACTCGTGAATGGGCAAACGAGCCAACTCTGACCGAGTTGGAAAATCTATTGGCTAACCAAGAAGCCTTAGATAAACAAATGTCTACGGTCTCCGTTAAAGAAGATGAAAGTGCCCTCTTCAGTAAGCGAGGGTTCAATGGCCAGAGGAGAAATGATATAGGCATTAGAGATAGTAAACTTAAGAAAAGTCATGGAGGATGGCAAAAACCACCAGGAGGGATGGCTTCTCGGCCAGGGGGAGCTCGCCGAGATCGAGATAAGGATGACAATAAAGAAATAAGGGCAGAAAGACAATAGAAGTGCAAATATTTGTGTACGACGCTCACTTTAGTGTCAATATTTTTTTCGAATCACTTCAGTGCCAATTTTTGTAAAAAACGATCATTTCAGTGCTAAGTCCGACGTAGCTTGCCGAAAATCATACGTGACGCACACGTGACTCGCCGGAATATCTAGTCATCAAATAAAACTAATAATCTAAAAACTAAAAAAAAAACTGTAAAAAAAGGATAGAGTTTGCAGCGGCGAGGGAGTGTGAACCCTCGCCATCGCCGCCCCCACCATCGCCGGCAATGGCCAGCGAGGGGTGGGGGATGGCCCAAGGGGTTGCCGGGGTCGGGCGACCCTCGTCGTGAGATTACCAGAGTCAACGAGGCCCGGCCGCGGCCGGGTTTGCAGACCCACGGCGAGGCTGACCTCGCCGTGGCGGGGCCCTATTGGCCTTGCCCAGCGATGGCCAACCCTTCGCCGAGCCGTCGCTGGGCGTGGCCGGTCGGGCCCAGCCACGGCGAGGCTCGACCTCGCCCAAATCTGAGCGAGGTCGGCCTCGCCGACCCTAGCGACCTCGCGACGGGGGTGGGGGCGGCGATGGCGAGGGATCCCACTCCCTCGCCGCTGCCCACACCATTTATTTATTTTTTCTTTTCTTTTTTAATTTTTTTTAATGTTTAGGATATTTTCTAATTTAATTTTAATTCTTCTGAAAATTACTATTTTAATAATTTAAATTTCCATATGGCTTAATTTTTTAAAAAAATTTGACACGTAATATTAAAAAATTAATAAAAAATGGCACGTGTATTGTTTGGCCGGAATTGGCACTTAACTAATCATTTTTTGCCGGAATTGGCACTAAAGTGATCGCCGCACATAAATATTGGCATTTAAGTGAGCCAGCAAAAAAAATTGGCACTAAAGTGAGCGCCGTACATAAATATTGGCACTTCTACTGTCTTTCTGCCAAGAAATAAGCAATAGAAGATGTAACAAGCAGTGTCACAACTGTGGCAAAGTAGGCCACTTTGCCAGAGATTGTCGACTCGGAAGAGTTGAAGGAAATGTGGCGTGTTTAAGGACAATGACAGCGAAGAGGAGTGGGATTTCCAAGCGTCCCTTGCTATAGAGGAACAACAAGAATTTGCAGCATGTTCCATCACCGAGATAGAAGATGCCACTGCTCTCGTCACGGTGAGTGATAAATTGATCAATTATGATAATGAATGGATAGTCGACTTTGGGTGTTCAAACCACATGACAGGAGATAAAGCCAAGCTATCAAATATGTTTGAGTACACTAGAGGAGGTGTAGTTGTCACTGCAGACAACTCAAAGTTGCCAATCACCCATGTTGGCGAAATGGTGATGACACCCCATTTCAGTTCACATCCAGTTGAACTGAAAAATGTATACCACGTACCAGGAATGAAGAAGAATCTATTGTCTGTGTTACAACTCACAGATTCAGGCAATTATGTGGTGTTCGGCCCAAGAGACGTTAAGGTGTACCGCAATTTGAAATCTATTGGTACACCAATCTTGGAGGGGCGTCGACTAGAGTCTATTTACGTGATGTCAGCAAAGATGGCATACGTGGACAAAACTCGGAAGAATGATACGCCTGATTTATGGCATGCTCGGCTTGGGCATGTAAGCTACCACAAGTTAAAGGTGAAGATGAAGAAAGACATGCTAAAAGGGCTACCCCACCTAGAAGTTCAAGAAGATATCATATGTGCCGGATGTCAGTACGGTAAGGCACATCAGCTTCCATACGAGGAGTCCACATTCAAGAGCAAGATGCCTCTTGAGCTGATCCACTCAGACGTGTTTGGACCAGTAAAGTAACCATCGATCAAAGGATCGAAGTACATGATAACATTCATTGACGATTTCTCTAGGTACGTCTGGGTTGACTTTAAGAAAGAAAAATTTGAGGCATTAAACAAGTTTAAAGAGTTCAAAGAAAAAGTAGAGAATGAAGTAGGCAAGAAAATAATGTGCCTACGTACTGACAATGGGGGAGAATACACATCAAATGAGTTTATAAAGTATTTGCAAGATTGCAAGATATGACGACAGTTTTCTTGCCCAAATACGCCCCAACAAAATAGAGTTGACGAAAGAAAGAATCGGCATTTGGCAGAAACTTGCCGGAGCATGTTGTATGCGAAGAATGTTCCACCTAGATTCCGGGCTGAATGTATGAAGATAGCAGCACACGTAATCAACAGACTGCCTCAAGCAAGGCTTGGCTTTATGTCACCATATGAGAAACTATGGAATCGCAAGCCCACGGTAAGTCATTTCAGAGTATTTGGATGTGTATGCTATGCATTTGTGCCAGATCATCTACGCGACAAGTTCGACAAGAAAGCAGTTCGCTGCATATTTGTGGGCTACGATAATCAAAGGAAAGGTTGGAAGTGTTGTAATCCTACACCAGGGAGGGGTTACACTTCCAGAAATGAAGTCTTTGATGAGCTATCATCGTGGTGGTCATCATAAGCTTCTGAATTACTGAATTCAAAACAAATTGAAGAAGAGGTTTATGAAAGAATGAAAGAAAATGATGAGCTTGATAAGGACCACCTAACTAAAGAAGAAGAAGAAACCATATCTAGAAGAGAAGAAGTTAGAGCATGCTCACCAGAAAAATCGAAGAGCCCATGCAGAACTGGAGTACGTCCGACAATGACAAAGGAGCTCCGGCCAAGTCAGATGGAAGAAAATGAAGATGAAGTACCTCAACATAGGAGATCTACAAGGCAAAGAAGTACAAATCCCAAATATGCAAATGCAGCGATGACAGAAGATGTTGGAGTGATTGAGTCATCTACATATGAGGAAGCTTCAAATAACAAAGAATGGTGGAAGGCCATGGAAGAAGAGATCCAAGCATTTAGGAAGAACGAGACATGGAATTTAGTGCCAAGACCTAAAGAAGTACGTCATATATCTTGCAAATGGGTTTATAAACTTAAGACTCGACCATATGGGTCAATAGAAAGGTATAAGGACGCTGAGTTGCTCGATGATTCTCTCAACAATATGGCTTGGATTATGAAGAAACCTTTACCCCAGTGGCAAAGGTAACTACAGTTCGAGTCTTACTAGCACTTGCAGCAAGTAAGTCTTGGAAGTTATGGCAAATAGATGTGAAGAATGCCTTCATACAGGAGAACTAGATTGAGAAATATATATGGAGCAGCCAAATGGTTTCAAGAGTAAGGCTCACCCAGATTATGTCTGCAAAGTAAAAAAAGCTCTCCATGGATTAAAGCAAGCCCCGAGAGCATGGTATGGAAAGATTGCTGAATTCTTGGTGCAAAGTGGTTATTCAGTAGCACCGGTAGACTCGAGCTTGTTTGTGAAGGCAAAAACTAGTAAGCTTGCAATAGTATTAGTCTATGTGGACGATTTAATCATTACTGGAGATGATGAAGAGGAGATATGCCAAATTAGAGCCAACCTCTCAGTACTATTTCAGATGAAGGAGCTTGGAGAACTAAAACATTTTTTGGGACTCGAGGTTGAGCAGACCAAGGAAGGATTATTCCTTTATCAGCAGAAATATGCACAAGATCTCCTTAGAAAATTTGGCATGCTTGATTGTAAGCCTATATCTACTCCAACGGATGGAAATATAAAACTATGTGCTCATGAAGGACGAGAATTAGAAGACTTAACTATGTACATGCAACTGGTGGGTAGTCTTATTTACCTAACCATAACACGGCCTAACATTGCTTTCGCAGTGCGAGTAGCTAGCCGATTCATGGAGAAACCAAAAAAGCCTCATTTGGATGCAGTCAAGCGCATTCTAAGGTATGTAAAGGGTACCTTTGACTTTGGGCTCTTGTATAAGAAAGAAGCATCATGTGAGGCAGTAGGCTATTGCAATGCTGAGTTCGCCGGAGACCATGACACTCGACAATCGACTACTAGTTACATGGTGTCATGGTGCAGTAAAAGACAGCCGACTGTGTCACTGTCTACAACAGAAGCAGAATATAGAGCAGCAGCAATGGCAGCTCAAGAAAGTACGTGGTTGGTACAGCTACTGGAAGATCTTAATCAACCAGTAGATTACTCGACGCGAGTATACTATGACAATTTATCAGCCATAAGCTTAGCAGAGAATCCAGTTTTCCATGCAAGGACCAAGCATGTAGAAGTACTCTATCACTTTTTGTGGGAAAAAGTATTGCAAGGTGAGATAAAAATGGAGTATGCCAAGACAAATGATCAAGTAGCAAACATCTTCACCAAAGGACTTGGAGCGGCAAAATTAGAAGACTTTCGAAGACAACTTGGTATGATTTCAAGAACTATACTAAGAGAGAGTAGTCGGTGAGGGGGAGTATTGAAGAGAGCACCGACCTCTCTCTATCACTTTCTAGAATTTTCTTCATTTTTCCTAGTCTAGCTTTCCTCTAGAATGTTCTTTTCTTGTTAAGCAAGTTGTTGTATAAAATAATAATAGAAATGTGTAGAATGTCGGCTAATGCACCGACTTCATAGGTTATAAAAAGGGAGCTAGTGCTCCATATTGCGTGAGTTGTGTTGAGTCCAGCTAAGAGAGCAATACTAGTTAGGGGTGTCAATAGTTCAATTCAGTTCGGTTTTTTTAAAAATCGAACTGAACTGAATCATTAGGAGATATGCTTGAACTGAACCAAAACTCATCTTGAATGGAACCGAACTGAGCTAAAAAGTTCAGTTCGGTTCGGTTTATAGTTTTAGGTAAATCAGTGCAACTCATATTTTTTGCTTTCCCAAACGCCCCTACCCAGTAAGTTGCCCACTGTTTCTCTCTCTCCCAACCCAAAACCCACCTCCATCTCCTTCTTATTCAGAGAATACCTAATTCGAAAGCCATCTAAATCAGACCAAAAGTTTTCTGATTCGATCGAATCGAATCGGAAATGGAGAGAACCAGAGATTAACTCTCCATTGAAGGAGGTGGTGTTCGAGATTTCTCCAGCGAGACCTTTCTTTTTTCCACGACCTCTCGTCTCTTGCTCCTCCGCCTTCTGCTCCGAAATCAATCCTAAGGGGAGGAAAAAGGAAAAAGGAGGAGGGCAAAAGTTTGCTTCTTGGTCATTCTCCCTCCCTCTCTTCCATCCATGCCCGAGATCGGAATCGTCGCGACGGCCGCAGATCCGATCCCCACGACAAGGAATTTCCCAGAACCCGCCCGACCGCAGGAGCACGGTTCTGCTGCGTCCGGAGGCGGTCCTAGGGCAGATTCGTCGTCAAGATCCGGGATCCGTGGAAGAAGGCCCGAATCTGGCTCGACACCTTCGACTCCACCGAGGACGCAACAGCGCCTATGATGAGGCCGCCCTCTCCCTTCGTGGCCCCAAGGCCAAGAACAACTTCCCCCTCGACCCGCTCATCGGCTTGCCCTAGGCCGCGCCGTCGCCGACCACTGCGGCAGGGGTGCTCTCACAGCCCCAGCGGCCGCGGGGGCAAGTCCACTATGTTTTGTCCCATGGCAACCGGGAGCTTAGGTTTTTTAAGTTATGATTCGGTTCAGTTCAGTTAACTGAACTGAACCGAAAGTAACTAAACCAAAAAATAAATTATGGTTCTTTTTACTATCTGAACTAAGAACCAAACCAAACTGAAAATCAACGAAATTTTAGTTCAGTTTGGTTCGGTTCAGTTTTTAGTTCAGTTCACCGTTCAGTTTTGACACCCCTAAATTACTAGTGTGCTGTGAGTGAGTGACGTGAGAGTGGTGTGTGTAAGTGAGAGTCCATTGTGCGTGTGCTTGTAAAGTGGTGTAAGTTGAGTGGTCTCCTAATAAATAAAGAGAGTTTTATTCAAGTTTAGATTTCCACTTGATTCTCAACGGATACCACATTCTGTTAGGGAAATCGAATCAGACCAAGTTGGGATTTAGAGTTTTGAACCCCTTGATACTGATGAAGTCCCGCAAATGCAATACAGAAAACTGCATTAAATTATTTGCAAAAGCATCTTGTTTGCGGTTGTGGGAATGGCCATCCTTATCTTCTATTGTAGGCCTTGGGTTTTGCCGGCTGAATTAGGCTTTGTTTGTGCCTTTTTTGTTGTTGTTTGACTGGGATCCTTTTGATTTTTAGCTCAAGATAATGACCACCTTGGAGGGTGAAAACTGCACCATTGATGTAGAGTACGAATGGAAGCCCATTACTTGTGAATCATGTGGGATCTTTGGTCACAAAAAGGGGGCGGAAGATCAACCTTGCTTTGTTGCTCCCCCTAATACTGATGCTTTGATTCCTACTAACCCTAGTAATTTTCGTACAACCTCGGCTAATGATGGAGCGCCATGGAAACAAGTACGAAGGAGAAATCGTGGCCCGAAGGAGAGGTCTGCTCACTGTGCACCCACAAATGTTTTACATACTGATCTGAAAATAGGAACTACTATGGAGAAGAACGCTGCTGTTGATGTAGTAGTTGATTCGGAAGCTATCCTCGTCAAGGCAGTAAGGCCGCTGGAAGGTCTGCCATCCTCGAGCCAGCTCCCTTCTTCTCAGTCTCTTTCTTTGCCTATTAACCAGTTGGAGCTTAGAGGAGGGGCTACTACACCTCTCTTGCAAAATTCTGCCCCTTTCATTGCTGTGGTTGGGGTGAGTTCTGTTCTTGTCACCGCTGGTGGTGAAAAATTGGATGCAACACCGGCCATGGTTGGTGCTGCAACTCATCCACCGCAGCCTTCCCCTATGCCTAAGTTGATGGAAAAGAAGGGAGCTCTTTCCCAACAGCTAGCTTCTATTCCAAATGCCGACCAGAATGCTACAGTGAAACAAAATGGTTCTGTGCAGCATACTGATCAGGATGTCTCTATTCAGATTATTGATGCACCTCATCAGCCTGCTCCTCCCATGTTTTTTTCTATTGATCTGCCGGTGCTTCAACCGTCCGTTGATCCCCCTACGCAGCCTATAGGACATGTGACAACGGCACAAATTAAAGATCAGTTTGATGCCGGTTTTGTATCTGAACAGGTTGATGCAGTTCAGAATGTACCTGACTTGAGTCTCTCTCGGTCCACCTCAGTTGCTTCCATTGCTTCTTCGGCTTCTCATGATGGGGATGAACGGAGGAGTGAAGTTGGAAGTGCTTCCGATGAGGAACGGAAGTCTCCCTCCCCTCCTCGTACTCGTTCGAGGTTAATTGTTGGTGCTCTTTCTCAACCGGCAAGGAGGAGACGTCCTAATAGGCGATAAGCCTTCCTGTGCACCTTGTAAATATGTTTTTCGGATTTTGGAATATAAGGGGACTTGTTAACCCTCTTCGACAAGCTGAAGCTCGTTTGTTTATTAGAAGTAACCGATTATCTTGCATTGGGTTGATCGAGACTAAGGTTAAAGAGCCTCATTTTGTTGGTATCTCTCAAGCTCTTTTACCGGGTTGGAGTTGGACGTCTAATTATGAATACTCACCTCGGGGAAGAATATGGTTTGGCTGGGATCCTATGGCGGTTGATGTGAATATCTCTAAGGTTTCCTCTCAAATTATCCATGTTCGACTTAGGTTGATTAGTTTTGAGAAGACATGCTTCCTCTCTGTTGTTTATGGTGAGCATTCTTTTGGCTTAAGAAGGAGCTTATGGGCTGATCTTATTAGCTTAAGCTCTTGCCAGGACCCGTGGATGGTGGCGGGAGATTTTAATGCTATTCGGGATCACACAGATAGAATAGGAAGCTCTAACACTTGGATCCCCGCATTTGATGAATTCGGGGATTGTCTTTCTCAAGCGGGACTTGAGGACCTCAGATATGTGGGACATCGTTTCACGTGGTCTACATCAACCGGTGCTTCAAGGAAGCAGCGTAAGATTGATAGGGTACTTGTTAATGACCATTGGGGCCGCTTGTTCTCTTACTCTGAGGCGACCTTTATTGCACCAGGGATTTCTGATCACACCCCGATGATTGTCAAGATCATGCAGCCTCCTCAGTCTAGAAAGCCTTTCAAGTTCTTCAACTGCTGGATCTCTCATCCGTCCTTTAAGGACATCGTAGCTGAGGTTTGGAGCTCTTCCTTTACTGGCTCACCGATGTTTATTATCTGCTGCAAGCTCAAACTCCTAAAGACTCGGCTCAAGCAACTAAATAGAAATTCTTTCTCTGATATATCGACTCGCACGGAGGAAGCAAGGCTTGCTCTCACCTCGATACATGATGCCCTTCAACTTTCTCCTTTTGATCTGTTATTGGCTAAACGAGAAGGGGAACTCCTCCAAGAATTCTCTGACCTCAGGCTTCAGGAGGAGTCATTCTTCCGGCAAAAAGCGCGAATTCAATGGCTCAAGGAAGGGGACCAGAACACAAGGTACTTTCACCATTTTGTTAACAAGCGTAGACTACATAACAGAATCATTTCTGTCTTGGATGGGGAGGGATTGGTTTTGACCGAACCTACGCTAGTCTCGGCTCATATTGTCCAGCATTTTCATGGCGTACTCACCGGTGACGGTACTTCCATTCGGCCGGTGGTTCATGACATTCGGAAATTCATTGGTCGGACTCTAGATGATATTCAATTGGAATCCCTTTCTCGTCCGTTTTCGGATGAGGAAATTCGTGGCACCTTCTTCTCTTTGGCTAGAGGTAAATCTCCTGGACCCGATGGCTTCAATGTAGACTTTTTTATATCCTCTTGGGATATTGTTGGTTCGTCTGTCATTCTAGCTATCAAGGACTTTCTTTCTAATGGATGCCTACTTAAGGAGACTAATGCTACCATTCTTTCTCTTGTACCAAAAGTCCCTAACGCCTCGGCTATGACGGATTTTAGGCCTATTGCATGCTGTAACACCATATACAAATGCATAACCAAGATCCTAGCCAATAGGATTTCTTGCACTCTACCATACATCATTAGCCCTTCACAGAATGCATTTGTCAAAGGCAGAAGGATTAGCGACAACATCATGCTTGCTCAGGAGTTGTTTGCGGGGTTTCATCATGAGCCGTACAAACCGAAGTGTGCAATCAAGGTAGACTTCCAAAAAGCTTATGATACTGTTGATTGGTCGTTCTTGGAGTTGGTGCTTAAAGCTTTTCGCTTCCCGGCATTCTTTATCAAATTGATCATGGAATGTGTTACTTCGCCAAAGTTTTCTGTGGCTATTAATGGGGAGCTTCATGGCTACTTTTCAAGTACCCGTGGTATTAGGCAAGGGGATCCTCTATCACCTTACTTGTTCACTATGGTCATGGAGATGTTTTCTGGTATCCTGCATGCTAAGACGAGACCGCCGGGATTCAACTATTTTTGGAGATGTAAGCCATCGGAGCTATCTCATCTTTTCTTTGCAGATGATGTGCTACTATTTGCAGAGGCGGATATGGGGTCCATCTCTCGGCTAAAGGAGGGTCTAGACCTTTTCTCCTCTTGGTCTGGCTTGAGGCCGAATGCGTGTAAAAGCGATGTCTACTTTTCTGGTGGGACGGATGCCCTGCGACATCAGATTCGGGATTGCTTGGGGTTCCAAGAAGGTACTCTTCCTTTTCGTTACCTTGGTGTCCCTGTTATTTCTTCTAGACTGAGAAAGCTAGACTGTGAAGTCCTGGTAAATATTATTACTGCTAGAGCTCGTTCTTGGTCCCAGAGATTCTTATCGTATGGTGGGCGCTTGCAACTCATTAGATCGGTTTTACACTCTATTCATGTGTATTGGGCCAGCATGTTCACCCTTCCAAAATCTGTCCTGAAGAAAATTGAGCAGATACTTAGACAGTTTCTTTGGAAGGGGCCGGACCTGGGTGTAGGTGGAGCTAAGGTCTCTTGGAATGATATATGCCTTCCAAAAGTTGAGGGAGGATTGGGTATTCGGCGATTAGTGGATTTTAACAAGGCCTTGACTCTTAAGCATATTTGGATTCTTTTCACTGATAAAGAGTCACTATGGTGTAAGTGGATTCATTCTACTTTCTTGAAAAATGTAAACTTTTGGGTAGCTTCTAGGCCTACATTCTGCTCTTGGGCTTGGAAGAAAATTTTGGACCTCCGTACCGAATTCTACTTGCAGTTTAGATGGAGGATTGGAAATGGTTACATCACCTCTTTTTGGTTTGATCATTGGCATGACAGAGGTCCTTTATATATGTTATTTACTCACGGGGATATATACCGCTCAAAAATCCCTCGAGATACATCAGTTCGATCCTTCTTTGATTCGGTGTGGCAGGGCTCGTCTATTCTTGATACTATTATGGGTTGGCTTGACTCTGTCCCTCTCTTTGTGGAAGATAGGTCGGACAAACTCATATGGCAGCCTCATTCCTCGGGAACTTTCTCGGTGGCCTCTGCCTGGGGTTTTATTAGAAGTAGAGGGCCGGTTGTGTTTTGGCATTCATTTATATGGGATCGTATTCATTCTCCTCGGCACACTTTCCTTTTATGGTTAGTATCTCTGAACCGCCTCCCTACTCAGGTGCTTTTACTTCATTATCGTATAATAGAGGAAGTGGATGGGGTTTGTGTATTTTGTAAAAGTAGACCAGACTCGATTGACCATCTGTTTTTTGGTTGTTCTGTAACGGGTACTATAGCTTTAATTTGGGCTTCCAAATGTAATTTATCTTGGCGTAACCAGCCATGGCTTGATCATTTACGTTGGGCTCTACAACACCTAAGTGGTCAATCCCTTCCTCATCGGCTGGCTAGATTTTCTTTTGGTGCCTTATGTCATATCATTTGGACTGAGAGAAATCACATCTTGTTTAGACGGAAGCCTCTCTTTGTGCCGGGTATCGTCAAGCATCTCATCAAGATAGTCAGGGATAAAGCTCTAACGCTTGGCCACTTTGAAGACAATCCTCGAAATAGGCGCGTGCAAAGGAATTGGGGGCTATCCCAATCCATATTTGAAGACCATCCTGGCGCCTCATAGTGTCTCTCTGTTTAGTTGAAAGTTTGGGCTATTGTTTGGCTGTGTTTTTTTGTTGGCTGCTTATCTTGCCCTTCTTTACCCTCCTATACCTGGCTATTCCCCTTGTTGGGCTCGTTTTCTCTATTTTGCTTGCATCTTACAACCGAAGCACCGTTGAGCCCTCATTAGGCATCTTCGGTGCCATTGTTGGTTCATGGTTTTTGTGCTTGGTTCTCTTTTGTATCTAGCCATTTGGAAGGTTCCAATACATACTTATCTTACCAAACAAAAAAAAAATCATTATCTTCTATTGGTGGCCTTGCGCTTTTACTTCATTTATGCCCTTGTCTATGGTGTGAAACTGTAGAAATTTTAGACGGCATATTCCTGTTGTATGCTTTATTAGCGCTTTTATGCCCTTGTTTATGGTTCATCTTCTTTATTTGTGGCATGTGCCTCTCAAATTTGTTCGTTTCACATTACTAGTAGATGGCAAGTTCATCAAAGGAGAATGTATTATATATGGAACTCAGAAGATGTAGAAACATTTTGTAAGTCTTGCATTGAACAAATTGGAAAAGGTAGTCATCCTACAAACAACAAAAGGGATGGATGGATAACCATAATTAAGACTATGGACAAGTTACATTTACCTAAAAAAGATGTTGTAATTCTTATAAAACACAAAATGATCGGCATCATTTTATGCACTGTATGAACCTACTTGACTACAAACGTGGACGTCGGAATTCACTAGGGCTGTCAATTTGGCCCACGCTAGATGGGCTGGGCCGGGCCGACCCGGCCCGACCCGGCCCATTGACACCCCTAGTCCACAAATGAGTACGTCAATGGAATTCATCATACATCACATATACAAGTATACATACATAGTAATAAAAAACTTCACTTTTTAAGATCCTCATTGATTTCAAGTTGGCATCTTCTTATGCACTAAATTCTGGAAAAGAATATCTGGATACATATCGTGTCAACATCAATATCCATCTTGCTCGTGGGTATTGCTATCTTATTTTCACATGTTTTAATTGGATTCATTCTTACCAAAAAGTAAATGACTTGCTTATTTGTTTGCAAATTATCACAAAAAGGAATGATAAGAGAATTCAATCGGTAAAAAAGACATTGGAGATTCAAAAATGGGATTTGTTTGCGGCGAGAGAAAGAATGCATTTTATGCCTTTTTAATGGGAGTTCCAAGATTCTTATGGGATGTTATTACATAAGAAGTTGGCCCTCATTACTTCCAAAATGTAAAAATGTGATCATTTACACATATAAGAAACTCATTTACTTTTTAATAAAAATAAAGGCATGTAAAAATAAGACAGCAATACACATGAGTGAAATGCATTAATGGATATTGATATTTACCCGATATGCATCCAGACTTTTTTCCCAGAATTTAGTGCAGAAGAAGATACCAACTTGAAATTAGTGAGAATCATATTTCAAAGTGAATTCGTTGGTTACTATCTATGTTTACTTTTATTAATGGACGTAGTCATTTGTAGTCAAGTACGTACACACAGTGCATAAAATGCCACTAATTATTTTGTGCTATAAAAATCAACATCCTTTGTGAAGCCTTCAACGAGAGCGCTGGTATGGTCTCGGCTTATGCAAGCTATTGCGGCGTCCATCGATGCCTCCCCGAGCCAAGCATCAACATTTAATTTCAGTTTTCCTCTCTCCGGCGCAACCCAGGTAAGCAGGATTCTACCTCGTCCCCTGCTATTGTTGTCTGAAGACTCCACCTGTTCCCCTGCCATTGTTGTCTGAAGACTCCACCTGTTATAATTATCTTGCATCACCTTGTGCTGATTCTACTATTTCCTTTGCATTCAATCAGATTAAACGCAAGCGATCAAAGCATGAATAGCACATCGGGTTTTGTAGATAGAGAGATCATTCATAGTGGATCAAACTCGGATTAGATTATGTCTAAAGTTTGAACTTGAAATTCGAATTTGTTTAGATATTCTAATTCAATATTACCGTCGATTATAAAACGCTTTTAATCAATGATTGGTGAGTTTTTTTTTTATTATTGTAACGAGTCCATCATTCTCGTAAGATATTGTCCGCTTTGGACACACGCGATCCTCACGGTTTTGTTCCTCCAAGGGTCGCCCATACACCCCCTGGAAAACACGTCTCTCAAGTTAAGAAGGGTTCAACACATATAAGTCATTACAAGACCTTCTCCCTAAGCAACGTGGGACAAGGATATGTGCACACACCCCTCCGCGGGATGTCACATCATACTATTTCCTTGTGGTTTTCAATTATTTGTCTGCGCATTGTCAAGTAATTTAAGGTTTCACAAAGTCTTTTGAGGCTTTTCAAGGCATATTAAAACTCATTCTCTTTCGATTTGAAGTTGACTTCGATCACCGATTAGACTTTAACAATTGAAACTATTGAATTCCTGGCGACATCCACTTGATAATAGTACACTCGACATCTTATATTGTGGTTCCTGCTTGCTCATAGTTTTTTATAGAGAGAAATTCTATGGTAGCAGTTAGCAGTAAAAAAAATTGAACTTGTTCGATGGAATTAAGTCTACTTTTTGCAAAATCGGTACAAGAAATATTTCGAGGAAAAAAATATAGAAGGACGATTTTGAATTTCAAGTAAGAGTAGATCTTGACTTTAGTTTTTGGGAAATTTTCTTGGTCGCGTAGACTCTTAACGGACCGGTGAGCGATCCAGCAAAGCTTCCGAAGTTCAAGCATTGGCCAAGCTCCTGGCGAAGACAGCGAAGTCATATTACAGTATGTGCTTTCTCTCTCTCTCGTTCTATCTCTATAGTTCGATTCTTGGGATATTGATAAGTTGAATGGCCTATTTTGGTGTCATGTGATAGTGTCCAAGCAATTTTCAAGGATCTATTTAGGAGGGGGGACAATATTTTGGTGAGTGAATCTTGGGAATCTCTTATCTTTCTACTTTTTATTCGCTTCCAGACCATATATTACAAGCCGCGCCCTCCTTCGCCCATGCCGAGCCCTCCTTCGCCGCTCGAGCTCCCCATCGGCGGCGACGGCAACGACACCACTCCCCCGACCTTGGCTTCATCTTTATCTAGTCTTGCTCCCCCTCGCTTGAAGCTCGCTGATTCCTACTAGGAGGAAGAAACGAAGATTGAGCTCCGTTCGGCCACAAAATTGCATCGTTTTCGCTTCGTTTCGACTTTGAGACAAATGAAGCTTTTAACTCTCTAGCTTGCTTGCTAATTTGCCGCCGAATTGAGAGCGATTGGTTTATGGGTATTTGGATTTGAAGTTCGTCTTGTATGAGCTAGAAACTGAGTCTGATTTTACGATGCATTGCTTACAATGGAGTCTGTGGATCATGGGTAACTTGGTTGTGTGATCTGATTGTGTCGGATGTCGATGAAGCTGCATGAACTGAGGTCGCCCTATGGTGGGTGTTCGGCCGTGTAATTGAAATGGGCTTGAGAAGTGTACTAGTGGGATTTGGCCTTATGCTTGCTTGTCTGTGAGCAATATTTGGTGTTTTGTGGTCATTGAATTGTTTTATTGTAGTGTCGGGTTGCATTTCATTTAAGAATCAAAGCACGAGTGGTTTTCTGCCTTGAGAAAGTGAGTGGTCATGCTTGTGTGGGATGGTAGTTTTGCTTGACGATCATGAGAGGATTGATCTGCATTTGAAATGGTGTAATGAATGGATTATTCGTCGGCCAGCGTCTCGACGTGATTGATTTGATGTTCGTCTGTGTCCGGACAATACCCTGTGGAAGCCTGAGTGGAAATCGTGAAGTCCACGGCCTGTGTCCCATTGGAATGGAGCCTTAGAATAGAGGAATCGAGGCATGTGTCCCTCGTAGACAAAAGTTGAGGTCTGTGTCCATCATGATTCACATGGCTGGTGTCTCATGGACAAAAAGCTGAGGTAAAACTTAGAATCGAGGCCTTTATCTCTCGTACATGAAAATGAGGCCTATGTCCCTCATGACAGCGGGAACAAAGTGGAAAATAAAGCATAAACATGTCGATATTTGCATTTTCTTGTATGTGTGAGGTCACATTGCATGAGATGTGTGGGTCGTCATGAGTCTCATGCCTACATATCCTTCATGTCGAGTTTTATCTGATTGAGTGGTGAATTGCTAGTTCGCTTTTGAGTTAATTGTTTCACTGCTGAACTATTTAGCTCACTTATGTAATTAAACCATTTTTTTAGACAGCTTTGTATGTTGATTCTTCTCGCCATTTTCACTGCGCCTATTGACTTTGTACACACATGTGGAGAGTACTATGACCCTGAGTGTTACGTCCCAAGAACTGCAAGTATATTCACGGCGCAAAAACATGCCTAAACAAGGTTAAGGAGAATCGCATTCCATTTATCACGATGATAGTAATCAGTATGAATAAGGATAGCTATCAATTAGTTTCTATCTATAAGGATAGCCATCAATTAGTTTGCATTTATAATTGATATCCATATGTGTACTCGGCTATTTAAAGGGCCATTAGGTTACACCAAAGAAGGAAGAAATTAAAATCCTATTCCTACCTCTCTTCCTTCTTTCTCCTTCTCTCTCATCTATTCATGCTATATCAAACTAATTGGTGCTCTCGTCAACTCACACCTCCACCATGCCTGCAACACATTCTCAAGAACAGGAGGCCCAATTACAAGAGATGCAACAACTAGCCAATGATACTCCTGTAGCTATTGAACAATTGCGACAAGATCTCATTACTTTTCAAGTCAATCAACTGACTGCCGAGAGCCTCAAGATTCTCCTGGATAAACGTGACCAACGTCTCATCGCTTTCATCCAGGCAGAACCATCACCAATGCCCACCTCATCCAATCCTATGGCGGCCAGCATTCTCGGGAGTGGCCCACCGAAACCCACCCATATGGATGAGCGGCCAACCTTATTTAGCACTAAAAGTCCTTAATTTGAGTTGTGGGTATATCCAGGGAACTTTCATGTGAAGTATGTGATTTTCTTAGATCTCACCCAAATCTTAGAATTTGTTTGATTTTCTCTTGAGGTGAAATCCTAGGCTACATGTAATCGAAAATGGTTTATGCAATTTTTTGGACCGATTGAACCTTTCAATCCAACCCTATTTATTTATCTCTAGTCACCCCATTGAGTCATAATTCTTGTCAAATTTTTCATTGACAAACAGATATTTTTAGCTCAGCTTTACCAAATTATATCATCATCCCACGCCCCATGAACATGTTGATTTTTATTTGAGCATAATAGCAAGTTGGGAGAAAGGGAGGATCGTGGAAAAAAATTGTTTGCTATGATTGTTTAGGGTATATAGTTTAGAAAAAAATAATTGCTTTTATGATTCCTTATCCAACTTTCAATTGAGTAAGTCTTTTGGATATTCAGTGGTTGGGAGTGTTCTTATTATACTATAAAGGACTTAAGGGAGGATCTCTGCCATAAAGCAATGAAAAAAAGAGAGAGAAAAAAAAAAGAATGATGAGTAGTGGTGGCAGAAATATTATATTCAAGGAGCGAAAGTGGGGAAAGTGGCATGGGCTCTAATTATATCCTATAAATTAATGTGTTGATGAGTGATTTGAGCTTAAAGTTTCATTTGTCTCACCGTTAGCCCAACCTTACATTACAACTTGAGGAAAGTCCTATTGATTTTTAATTGGATGGTTAGATTATATTATGGAAAGAGAAATGGAAAGAAAAATTATGAGATTTGGTTATAATTATAGGGAGTTTTTGAGAGGTTGCATACCAATGTGAATTTATCTCAATTGCATATAATCTCAAGAGATGGGGATGCATACGCAATTGGATCACATAGTTAGAATTAGTCTTGATTTATTTTCGATGTTTGGATGAAACTTTTGTTATTCTTTGAATTGTGAATTCAAACAATTATGGAAGAATTTGAATTGTTTTATCCCTTGTTTTTGCTCGAGGAATAGCAAAATGTAAAGTTTGGGGGTTTGATAAGACTATAAAACTAGAGTCTAGAGATACTTTTACCTATTTTAGGCAACAAACAATGTGATATTTGTGAGAAAATATTTGGATTTCCTTTGTGTATTCGAATTTTCCTTGTTTATGCGGGATAATAATATATTGAGAAGATCGGGAAAAAGAAGAAGAAGGAAAACAAGATGCCACCCACAGAATCGTTAGAAGATATAGACTAGATCGTTAGAAGATTGCAATGTTTTTAGGAGCTCTCAGGCTGCGTTTGGTGGTCCGGATTTGGGCCCGGATATGATAACAAATTATCTTATCCGATGTTTGGCGATGCCGTCCGGACCGGATAAACTCGGATATACCAGGATAAAACACCGTATAAGAAATCCGGGGGAGGGGGTAGGATACACCCGGATTGGATAAAAAAATAACAAACCTCGACGACCATGCCTCGACCTTTCCTCCCTCGTCCATCTCCGCCGACACCCGGGACGGCTCCCTGACCTCCAACGACGACCTCGAGAGCATCTCTGCCCATGACGGACGGACCGTCGACGACTCCGACGACGATTCTGACAAGGAGGAGAACGACTCCGACGACGATCCCGATCCCGATGACGAATCCTACGGCGGAGGGGCTAGGGTTACTTGCAAACATGGCGAAGGTTATAAAAAGGGCCATTTTGGTGATCGATATCCAAAACCCTCGCCGGTCGCCGCCACACCCAAAACCAATTTTAAAATTAGGGCCTCCTCACTGTCGTCGTTCCCCCCTCCCTCCTTCCTTCTCCTCCTGCTTCTTCGTATTCTTGGCATCGTTCCTCTTTTCCTGATTCCTTTGTTTTCGCGTTTGTTTGGTTCGAATGATTCTTGCCGTTGTGTCATTTGTCGGGTGATTCTCAGCAGTGATGATAAATGTTCATAATCCCAGCTCTATGAGACCTGTCACAGGGTCGGTGAGTTGAACTCTCGTTTCCAACGTTTATCTGAGCCCGTGGAAATCACCCGTTTTTTTTTCCTTTTGCAAGCCGATTTGCGACGATGGATGGGTTCCCTTTGTCGATACGAGATGTTTCTGGGTTTGACGTCTGATTTTGGTTTCCGTTTGTTTCATGTATGATTTCGATTTCATTGTTTTCATGTCTGTATTGATCTTGTGTGAGCGAAAAGTTTGTTTCCAATTATTCTATCCTATCCGGACATCTACCAAACATATGATGGGATTTTACAAAATCCAAAAGATAATCCGGAAGATTTCTAATCCAACAACAATCCGGAGGATTTCTAATCCAACCTTATCCTATCCTATCCGTGCCTAAATCCGGACCACCAAACACATCCTTGATGTTATCTTAAAGATTTATTTATTTTTAGGAGCTCTTAATGTTATCTTTAGGGATTTACTTATTTTTAGGAGTATTAGATGTTATCTTATAAATAGAATAACATTGAGAGCTTGGGGGACGATTAGGCGTTCTTACTATCACATTGTTCTTTTATTGTTCTTGGAGATTTTCAAGTATTTTGAAGAGAAGACAAAAATGGTGACATAATTCTTGTTCTTTGATTCAAGATGTTGGGTTTAATTTATGTTTTCATTTCTTCTTCTATTATGTTCTAATTTTCTTTCTTTAGGGCAACGATGTAGCCTGACCATGATGATATGAATTTCATGATGTTTATGTTCTACAAGTGATTTCATTCATGTGAGTTATATATATTATTGTGCTTAATGCTCTTAAGTGACTTGCCACCATTTGAATAATCTGATGTGCATGTTTGAGACTGAAAAGTGATAACATGTAATTTCTTCTTACATTATATAACCATCAATTAAATATGAATAGAAATATGCCATATCATTAGTGTGGCTTTCGGTGATAAGGCGATCCAAAAGATTCATTTAATGCACTTATATTTATTTAAATTCACAAAGAGATATTGTTGATTGATAAACTGAGTAGGTTTGCCATACCTAGAGATATGATAGCACATAAAAGAGGAAATTCTGTTATCACATGTTTGATATGTTCTTGTATGCGTGAGGTAAAGGTTAAGGTGAAATCGGATGCTCTAACGTATTTACTTGATTGACTTACTGTATCTAGTTCGAAACTTTTACTTCTAAGATTGTCAATTTTAAATTTATTCTCAATTCTACTTTGATCTGTTAGATAAATTTTTAGAATTAATTGGTTTATTAATCAGCAATATCTGTGGGGGGATATCTTTTCTCATCATTATATATTTGTTCGACACGTTCATTGACACGGACTCTTATAATGAGAATTTTACGAACACCTAATGATGTGCAAAAAGGGTGGGATTAAGCGGGTAATTAGAGTGATGAAAATGGAAGATATGCATATCGGGTCTGACAGGAGCATAGTGAGAAGTCCCGCGGAAATGGCGATTACGCGGTCCTTATTCGTTTGATTGAGCTAAACTTTCGTGGAGAATGAGTTCACATATCAGCCTAGCTTGTTTTAAACTTTTGTGTCGAATGGACGTCGGGAAGTTCACTTTTAAAGCCCATTCATTTGAGTAGGGTTTGAATTGCGCCTAATTCGATTGCTAATATTCACGAGATGCACGGATGGCCTGCATGAAATGAACCCTAACTATTAGTGAACTATCATGCTTATATTATGTATGTGCAGAAAGAACGTGACGAGAACAAGGAATGCAGGGTCATAATGAATTGATTTTTTTTATTACGGGATCAACTCTTGTCGTTACAGGAGTAATTGATTCCCAAAATGTTTTTCCTTTAGAAAATGAACAATGAACTTGTTAGCAAAAACGATTTGGAAGCATGAAATCAGACTTCGAGGCCAGGCGAGACTTAAAAGTATGTAGCAAGCGACCATCGGATTGGAGATTTTTTTTCAGGAAGAAAACCCGAATATTAGCCTCGCATGAATTAGGTAGCATAAAACTCAATGCAACGTCTCGAAAAGAATTATTGAAACTACTCAAATTCCCTTGCAAAATGCATGAGGTGCGCGCAAGCCCTTGTGCTTAGTTCTCGTAGTTTCCTTAAATTCTTAATAAAATCATTCGATTATTCTAGGTACACAAAGTTGGAACATAATTGTTGGCATTCAATGTCGAAACTTGCCTCAATTTGCCTACCTGGATGTCGCAATCTCGCCTTATCTACCTTTCAATCTTCCCTCATTTCCCCATATTTTAGGAAAATTTACAGACTCAAATCTTCAGAAAAAATTCCTCCTCTTTCGTTCAAAATGACTTTCCCTTATCCACCTACTCTCCGGCCTATTAAAAGCGTGATCACGCACATTTTACATTGGTCACCCTCTCGGTTACGGCGCTTCATTTCCTCTCGAAAACCCTAAAGCCAAACATTCTTCTCTCCCGAGACGAGTCGCAGAAACAGGTTAGTTTCATCAATTCCCAGCCTCTTCTGAGATTTTGAGCACAGCAGTAATTATTTTTTTTTCCACTTCTTTATGCTTACATTCGTTGCGATTTATTGAACAGATAATTTTATGATGTATGTTTGAGAGGATGTGGCTGTGTTTTCGTGAAAATTATTTTCAAGGAAAACGGTTGGCTTTCATTTTTTTGGTGATTTAAGAAAAATGTTTTCTGGGGGGGAAGTCATTTTCTTGTCATCTAAGCTTGTTGTTTTCAAAATCGATAGAGAATGGTTTTTTTTATAGTTCCATTATTTTTCGGTCATCGGAAAATAATTTCCCGGAAATAGGAGCTTCTCGTTTTAGGTGGATGATTCGTATCTTCCTTGATTTGGTCAATCGAACCATCCACGATTATGTACTTTTAACCTGAAAAGTATGTAACTAGAATGGGTGTATTTCGAGTTAACATAAAATTTAATTTGCTTAACCAAATATGGATTATTATCCGGGCAAGGATTCTCTACCAAAATATTAAAATCCCAACCATGGATGGGTGGGATTTTAATGTTTCTCTACCTTCATGGTAGAGAATCCGGATCCTTATTATCCATGGTTGAATCGGTGACATGTGAAAAAAATTCATGGGCACTAGAATTTTTTTGTGATGCTATGAAGTTGATTTTGATAAGAAAAATTTCATTCTATCAATTTAATTTTTTAGTATTGGTAATTACAGGATGAGTTCAGACTCAGAGAGATCAGACTATTATGATATACCAGTGCACATGACTGGGTTCGCTGTGGTGGAGCCGATGAAAGAATCCACGAAGCAATTGGGAGTCAGCGGAGGGTGTTCGGCGAGCAGCTACGAGTTGACCTCGAGGGTTGGGCAGCAGGACAAGCAGAACGGGGACTACGCCCGCGTAACCACCAAGCACACTTTCTCCAGTGGGGACACGTTCAAGGAGCGGTCCACGGGGAGGGTCGGGTACAAGGACGAGTACAAGGAGACATCCACCTTCAGGGCCGGGAACAAGGGGGGCTACTCCGAGTATCAGGTCCAGGAGAGGCTCCGGACTGTCACGTACGGCGAGGGCAGCGGGCGCAATGGCAAGGGCTATAACAACAGCCTGACCCAGAAGAAGTATTGAGTATTTCACTACGAGAATACAAATGCATCCAGTACAGCTCTTAGTAGTTTCTTATGACAATATTATGGAATAATTCGGATGCCGTTCTCGTTCTCGTTTTCATCGTGAGTTGTTGGAATGGCTGCTTCATTTGGAATTTTCGAAAGAGATTTTATCTGAACTTGTGGCCTTTTATTACTTTTGGTTCTTTCCCAGAACTTACTTGCATGTGACACTTCCCACGGATTAAAGCTCGTCATTCATTTCAATGCTATCATAAAATGGTTGCAATCTTTTGCTAAGTTCTCTTACTTAGAGATTGCTACGATGTAGATTTGGAAGGACCAACCCTACTTCAAACTCGAAGCTGGTTTCTCCTAAATAACAGTCCCAAGTACAAGTTGATTTTCCAAAAAGTTATCTCGGTCACATCCTACTTAAATATGTGGGAGGTTGGAACTTAATTGATTCAAATTTTTAATTATTTTTTGGATAAACCACATATATCAACTCAAAAAATATCTATTACCAAAATAATTTAGTGCCCTGCAATCAACACCCGAAAAAGGTATCTCGGTCACATTGTGCGTTTGGCTCAGCTGTTGGAAATTTACGCCCATTAAAAGCCAAATTGATTAATTGTCATAATTACGATAATTGATTAGTGAGCTAAATTGCTGATTGTATGGCAGCATAATTCTTGGATCGGATCCTAGAATTATGCGTGTATATGTGTGTGCAATGCATAATCAAAGGATTAGATCTTTGGATTAAGGGTGTGAATTTTGTGAGCAGAAAATTCAGATCTATCTCTCTCTCTCATTTTTTTTTGCTTTCTCCCATGGTGACCAAAAATTCAAGAATGAGAAAAAAACATCATCATGAATTGCTAGCACATTCGAGTGGTGATTCCCGCGAGTTCGTTCTTCCATTCGTCGTTGTGATTGGTGGTGTGTCTGAACTACAGGCTCGACACTTGTGGGGCTCGGATCGAAGAACATCTGAACCGTTTTTCATTATTCAAGCACGCTACGAGAGGTAATCCGTTAACTATATTTGTTTAATATGTTTTCGATTAAAACGCACGAACCACGTCTCTGGAGACTAAATCAACGTTGATTATTATGTTTAATATTTTTGCGATGCTATGGTCAATTTATTTTAAAGAATTGTTCTTTTTACATGACCGATAAAAGTTGATTATTTTTATATG
This sequence comes from Rhodomyrtus psidioides, assembly GCA_021437785.1. NCBI lineage: Eukaryota > Viridiplantae > Streptophyta > Magnoliopsida > Myrtales > Myrtaceae > Rhodomyrtus > Rhodomyrtus psidioides. Next base: position 2,158,240 of record JAILYB010000074.1, on the reverse strand, counting down.
ATAAAAATTAATCAACGTAACAAAAATTGAGACTAAATCAATTTTGAATCGAAAATCTGTAGTGAGTTTTATATTACGTATGAATTCTGCAAAATGATTCGTGGCTATGAATAGAGGGGCGAGAATGCTAATACCGTTTGGAATTACGCACGTGAAATTTGTTCCATCGGTGTTAATTTCTTCACGTGGCTTGCATTGCTTGACCTTGAATATGATTAAATGCATATTTTTTTATTTTTTTATTTGTGCCTTCCGAAGCTTTAAATTATGAATTTATTGCTCACGTGGAAGGGTGGTGATCATGGAAAAACCCCTAATTAATGTTATTGATGAATGTATGAATGTGTGGTGTTTATTGATATTTTTTTGGGGTTGTAATTATTAAAATGGAGGTTGCGTCATTCTTTTATTTTTCATGTAGTTTTTATTTTTTTAGCGTAGTTTAGCATAGTCATTTATTAATGTAAATGCTACGAGGACTATGTGGAGGAGCCATAAAGCCGGATAGCTCTTTGGGCCTGGTTTTCGAAGAGTCCAAGGAACCAAGAAGAAGCGAAGAGCGGATCTCCAATATTAAAATATTAAAATGGTTAAATGTTGTCTCATTGGCTCGAGACCCATTAAACCATAATTCCATGATCACCACGTAGGATAGATGTTTATGCGATTGATATCTATTTATTTATTCTGTTTTTATGAACATGTTAAACCGGTTAATGTGCAAAGTGAGACCTTTAATAATGACTGAAAATCTCCTTAAAATATTATTAAGTCGTAACGGGTTTTGGACTCGTGGCCTTCCATCGTCGTGGTTTGATCTTTTATTATAGTGATTGATTGACTAGCTATGGATATATAGGGGTCAATTGTCATCCATAATAATGGACCAATTCATTAAACATATGATGTTGTAGGGTTGAAGCCGAACGATTTCCAATAACTGTTAGGTGAGGGAATCGTTTGCGTTTTCAATACTTGCATGAGACGATGGGCTAGACTTAACTATGATCATGAACTCAATAACTGTTAGGTGAGAGTTTCATGGTCAAAAGGCCGAAGTTATGATTGGGACTCGCATATAATGCGTTGAATAAGTTGATTCACTCACTAAGCTTATAGAACACCAATAACTGTTAGGTAAGGTGGACTATGAGCTGGTGGGACTCCAATCCCCACTAGTAATCTTTACCCGACAAAGATTGCCATTTCCCATTTTAAGGAGTATGAGATCCTAATATAAATTTAGTGGGAGGATCTATTTCATTTAAAAGCCAAAATGAAATAGTTATTTTGAAAGACAACGACTAATAATTTATTTTCTACATAGATATTTATTACTCTGAAAAATAGTGAACACAAATCCGTTCGCTTCGATACTTGACAAGAATTGTTTAACTAGACCCAATTTCACCGACCAGGTGAGAAATTTGAGAATTCTTCTCAATTCAGAAAAACTCGGGTATGTGCTTGATGAAAATATGCCAACCTCATTTCCTGAGGGTGGGACCCAAGAGGAATACATCACTTATGATAAATGACATGATGATGACTTAAAAGTTAGGTCATATATGCTTGCTTCAATGAATAATGAATTTCAGAAGAAGTATGAAGCAATGGAAGATGCTATGTTGATCATATTGCACTTGAAGGAATTCTTTGATGAGAATAGTCGAACCTCTAGATATGAGATATCTAAGGCATTGTACTGTATGAGGATGGCTGAGGGATCATCAGTTAATGATCATGTCCTGAAAATGATCTGGCACATAGAAGAATTGGCTAGGCTGAATCTTGTCATGGACAATGATTTAGCTCTGGATTTGATCCTCCAATCTTTACCTGATTCCTTCTCTGGTTTTGTCCAAAACTTCCACATGCATAAGATGGAGAAAACTCTATCTCAGTTACATAGTATGCTGGTAGTTTATGAGAAGAAAATGCACAATACAAGGTCTAATGTAGTGGCTATAGTTAAGGCTTCTTCTTCAAAAAGTAAGAATGTTTTGAAGAAAAAGAAATGAAAGAAGCCAGTGAAAGCTGATGTGCAACCAAAGCCCAAGATTGAAAAAGGGAAATGTCATTACTGTGGTGTCATGTGGCATTGAAGGAGGAACTGTAAGAAATACCTCGCAAGCTTGAAGGTCAAGTCCAATAACCAACCTTCCGAATGTATGGTGTATGTGCTTATTGAAAATAATCATATGATTAGTGCTGAATCTAGCTTATGGATTCTGGATGCTGCTGCAACCTCACATATTTGTATGTCCTTGCAGAATCTGGAAATAAGCAAGATGCTGGGGCGAAATGAGATTGTCCTAACATTTGTAAATGGCGCAAGAGTTGCTGTATTAGTTATCGGGGCTTTTCGTTTATGTTTGCCTTCTGGACATGTTTTGGTTTTAAATAATTGTTTGCATTATGAGAATGGTGTTCGGAACATCATCTCTATATCTCGTTTGGGTAAAGAGAATTATGAATTTTCTTTTGCTGATGATGTATGTTCTGTTTATTATAATAGAACATGTGTTGGTTCTGGATTATTAACTAATAATCTCTATACCATTACAATGTCCGGTAATGCGATTACCAATATCAATAAGCAACATAGTTACGATGTAAACGCCATAACTAATAAACGCCCTAGAGATAGTCCAAATCCTAAGTATGTTTGACATCTCCGATTAGGTCATATTGGAGATATTGAGCCACTATTCATTGTAAATGATAGTGATCAACTGAGTGTCCTAGCACCTACGAGGAGGCGATGTCGGACATCGATTCTAGTAAATGGTAAAAGCCATAAAATCCGAAATAGATTCAATGTATTCCAATGATGTTTGGACTCTAGTTGATCTGTCTGATGGTGTTGTACCAATTGGGTGTAAATGGATCTTCAAGAGGAGATGAACGCTGATGGTCAAGTTGAAACTTACAAAGCACGGCTGGTGGCGAAAGGATATCGTCAAAAAGAAGGGATCGATTACGACGAAACTTTCTCACCTATATCCATGCTAAAGTTTATTCGAATTATGTTGGCTATAGCTACACACCTTGATTATGAGATATTTCAAATGGATGTCAAAACGATTTTTCTAAATGGTTTCCTCGAGAAGGACATTTATATGGAACAACGACGGGGTTTTGAATCTAGTGGTGAAAGTCAGAATGTGTGTAGGCTTAAGCGATCCATTTATGGACTCAAGCAAGCCTCCAGAAGTTGGAACATCCGTTTCGATGAGGTAATCAAATTTTTTGGCTTCATCAAAAATCTAGATGAACCTTGTGTATACAAGAAGGTTAGTGGGAGCGTAATTGCGTTTCTAGTTCTCTATGTCGATGATATACTTTTGATCGAAAATGATATACCAATGATATCATCGATCAAACTATTCTTGTCACAGAAATTCTCCATGAAGGATTTAGGAGAGGGAACCTATATTTTAGGTATCAAGATTTATAGAGATAGATCGAGACGAGTTATTGGCCTCTCACAGTCTACGTACATAGATAAAGTGTCAACACGGTTTAACATGCAATGTTCCAAAAGATGATTATTGCCTTTTAGGCATGGAATCCGTCTTTCCAATGAGATGTGTCCCAACACTCCTGAAGAAAGAGAGCGGATGGCAAAGATACCTTACACATCCGCTATTGGAAGCATAATGTATGCTATGCTATGTAAGCGACCTGATATTGCGCATGCTGTGAGCATTACTAGCAGATATCAGTATGATCCAGGGGAAGAGCACTGGATAGCAGTCAAGAATATCCTTAAGTACTTGCGAAGGACTAAGGATTTATTCTTGATATACGGAGAAGGAGAGTTCAAAGTTGAAGCTTATACTGATTCCGATTTTCAATCGGATCCGAATGACTATAAGTCAACATCTGAGTTTGTATTTACACTCAATGGTGGTGCAGTTAGTTGGAAGAGTTCCAAACAAAGCACAACTACTGATTCCACCATTGAGGCAGAGTATGTAGCCGCTTCTGAAGTAGCAAAGGAAGCAGCTTGGATGAAGAAATTCGTTTCTGAACTAGGAGTAGTTCCTTCCATTGAGCAGCCAATTACATTGTTTTGTGACAACAATGGGGCAATAGCTCAAGCTAAGGAACCAAGGTCTCACCAAAAGTCTAAGCACATTGAGAGACGCTTCCATCTCATTACAGAAATAATCGGGAGAGGTGATACGCCTTGCAGAAAATTGCCTCAGCGGAAAACATGGCCGATCCCTTTACTAAGGCCTTATCTCAATCTTCTTTTGAAAGACACCTTGATAAAATGGGTTTAAGGTACCATACCGGTTGGCTTTAGTGCAAGTGGGAGATTGTTAGAGATATTCCCTAAAATAATCATGTAATAGTTACATATTGGGGATTTCAGTTGTACATTTAATTTCTTATTTAATCAATGACAAAGACATATTTATTCATTTGTCCAATTGCTTACTTATATGAATAAATTCCATAAGATTAGTTGTGACTGAACCTATTCTTAAGACGTTGAGAATATGTGTGACGGGTTCACAGTTAGACTGAATCTTCAAATTGTTCCCGATCGATGGATCATTGAATGGATATCAATAATCCTGTTGAGGTCGGTGTGTTCTTAACTTCACACTTAAGTATTAGAGACTTAAAGGAATGACGAGTCATAAGTCATTGGGTATTGCGATGCCCGAGTTAGAACATAGGTGCTTGTATTAGACAAGTTCGCTGAATGTGACACGCATTGAATGATTAGCGACGTGGAAGCTTTTAGCGTGGTCAATGTCTAATCGTTCATGCTTTGGTCTGGTGTAAATAATCCTTAGACCTGAGGCACGGTGTTAATTTGTGTGTTGGATGGCTATGGTGTTGTGGAAATTCTCCTATATTTTGATTCTGACAAAACTATCAAGAGGAATTGCATAACGTTTTATGATGCAGAAAGAATGTGTAAGCAGCAGGTTGAGTGGATCTAATTCTGTCGCATGGACCAAGGGTTAGATGGAAGTGCTTCTAACGAAGGGTCAGATGGAAGTGCTTCTGACGAAGGGTCAGATGGAAACGAAGGGTCAGATGGAAGTGCTTCTGACTATCCACATGCAGTGACAGATGGACCGCATCTAATCTCCGTATTACTATTCCAACTTAACTGATCATTTAGGAAAGTTTTCTTATTAAGACAAAAATCAAAGATGATCAGTTTCTGCATTTCCAAAACGCGAAGACCCACGAATGACAGGTTTCTGATCAAGGCAAGATTTCCTATGGAAGCTTGTGATATTCGATTGATCTAATGTCCCTTCCAATAAATTAAGGGACTTTCTACAATGGGATATTACCTTATAAAGGATATCCTTTCGGGAACCAACTCAGACTTACCACACTTATGGAAGCTAGAGATTTAGTTGTATGGGCGACTGAATCAGAAGAGTTCAATATCTTCCTCAACGGTCTACATATCTTCTGGAGATACAGTCTCATTCAATCACGATTGATGGAGTCCAATCAAGGATTGAAGAGCGATCCCTTGGCCGTGAATCCAACGGCAAGTTTGGAGGCAGGGGAGTATAAAAGAAGAACCATGATGGACTGAAAAGAAGGAGGGCGAACAACAATCCAAAGTGCAAGTGTAATCCGAGTCTTACCCGAGAATATTCTGAGTACTCAAAATCCTATTCATTGTGAGAATCTGTGAGAGAGAAAAACCAAGTGATTGAGTGTTTGTAATTCTCTTGATTCTACATAGTGAAAATCCAGCCGATCGGCTGTCATCGTGGGAGAGTGGACGTAGGCTTGACTAGCCGAACCACTATAAACATTGCGTGCATATCTCTCTTCCTTGATCTCTATCGCTGTGATTAGTTTATATTGCATATTGATACTGTTCCTAGATCACGAATTGAAATTGCTTTCAAAATTCCGCAAGTAATTTCAATTTAGTCGTAGATTCACCTATTCACCCCCCTGTAGGTGACATTGCTAGATCCAACAATTGGTATCAGAGCAGGTTACTTATTTTTTTTCGAAGTGTTTATTGACTTCAGAGCTAACGATTTACTATGTTTAGCAATCACTCTTCAGGAACAAGCGATTCGCACTTTGCCAACAAGCCACCATATTTTGATGGGAATGACTACAACATGTGGGGCAACAAGATGAAATAGTTCTTCAAAGCTTATGATGATTTGATGTGGGACGTCGTTACAAATGGTGTAGTACCTGTAACTGCCATAAATCCAACCTCTGTTGATGGAACAAATCATGTCACAACAATGACCGACGCTGAAAAGACTAAAGACGAGGCCTTGATTCTAAAGCTGTTAACGCTCTTTTTTGTGCCTTATCTACTTCTCTTTATAATCGAGTCTCAGAGGAAGAGTCATCCAAGGCAATATGGGATAGGCTTCATATTACATTTCAAGGAACAAATCGTGTGAAAGAAACAAAGCTCAGTATTTTACTGAGTGATTATGAAGCATTTTAAATGAAATCTGATGAATCTATTGCAGATATGATAGACATGTTTCAAACACTGGCAAGTGGACTTGCAAGACAAGGTGCACCCATTGCTGAGCTAATGCAAGTCAGGAAAATACTGCGTGGACTAACAGATGAATGGAATTACATCAAACCATCTATTCAAGAATGCCAAACAATCAGACCACTCTCGGTGGATGAGCTAGTTGGGACACTACAATCTTATGAAACCGAACGAGCAAACAAGAAGAGAGATCAAAAAGGTAAAAAATCAATTGCTTTAAAAACTGAAGTTGCTCAATGTCTGTCTGATACAAATGATGAAGATGAGGATGATGAAGAACTAGCCCTCATGGTGAAAAAGTTTAGAAAGATGGCTCGAAAAGCCATGAATATCAAAGGAAAGAAACCTTGGAAGAAGAATGATATGAGAATGTCAAACAACGACTCTCAAGACAACAAAGACGTGATTTGCTTTCACTGTAAGAAGGCGGGACATATCAAACCGAATTGTCCAATTTTGAAGAAAGACAAACTCAAGTACGAGAAGTACAAGAAGGCCCTAAAGGCAGATACACTAAATGATTCTGATGAAAGTGAAGATGACTACGCAAACATTTGTCTCGTGGCTGAATCAGATTCAAATTCAGATTCAGAAAATGTTCGTCTGAACTCCCTGATGAAGTTACTGAATATATTGATGAACTGTGTAGAAATTACAAAGAAGCTCTTGAAAAAGTTTCTTTTTTGAAAAATGAAAACTCGTCCTTAAAACAGCAAAACTTGTCTCAAAAAGAAAAAAATTGATTTTCTACAACAAGAGTTTCACCAGTTGAAAGAAAACCATAATCATGTTTAAAAAGAAAATGCTTCTCTAAAATAAAAGATTAGTGACATCTCAAAAAGATTTTCACGAAACTCAAAAACTATGAATAGTATTATTTCAAAACAAATACCTTTCAATAACCGATCTGGGCTAGGTTTTAAAAAGGAGAATAATACAAAAAATTTCTTTATTAAATCTCAATTTCAAAAACCAACCTTCTCTGCTTACAGGCATCACTTTCATAAGCATTTTACTAGATCTTATATTCGACAATACTGTGTAAACTGTAGTGATCCTAGTCATACTAAGGATTATTGCAAGAAAGTTTGGAGACCTGTTTAAAGGTCAAATCCTACTAACACAGAAGGATCCAAGAAAGCATGGGTACCAAAGAAACAGTGAGTTACTTATTTCTTGCAGGTACCAAAGAGAAGGAAGAGCAAATGGTTTCTGGATAGTGGATGCTCAAGTCACATGACTGGAAATCCAGATGTATTTATATCCCTTTCAGAATGTGATGGTAGAAGTGTGTCCTTTAGGGGAAAGAACAAAGGAAAGGTTATTGGAAAGGGAAATGTCAAGATTGGAAATCTGACGGTTAAAGATGTCTCTCTTGTCAAAGGATTGAACTACAACTTGATATCTGTAAGTCAACTCTGTGACTTTGGGTATGAAATTTGCTTCCAAGATCTAAAATGCACATGTATGAGCAAGGACAAGAAGCAATCCTTCACGGGATGAAGGCATGGGAATATCTACCTTTTGGATATTGATTCTAACTGTGAAAGTGCAAAATGTCTTATCTCTGTTAAGGATGAATCTGATCTCTGGCATAGAAAGTTAGGTCATATTAGTGTAAAACATATCTTAAAGCTTTCCAAGAAGAGGCTTGTTCGAGGGCTGCCTCAAACGAAGTTTGAGAAAGGAGGACTATGTCATGCTTGTACATTAGGCAAATAGGTAAGAAGTTCTTTTAAATCCTTAAATCAAGTTTCCTCTAAGCAAAGCTTGCAGCTGCTTCATATGGATATCTTTGGACCAAACAGAACCTTAAGTCTTGGAGGTAAGAAATATTGTCTTATTATAGTTGAGAACGAATCATGGGGGAGAATTTGAAAATCAAAATTTTTCAGATTTTTGCAATGATTTCGGGATTCAGCATAATTTCTCTGCACCTTATACTCCTTAACAAAATGGGGTAGTAGAAAGGAAAAATAGATCCTTGCAAGAAATGACAAGAACTCTTCTGATTGAGAGTAAAATTGTATCTCATTTTTGGGCTGAGGCCGTTTCCACAGCCTGTTATATTTTGAATCGAATATCTCTCAGACCTTTTATTGAGAAAACCCCCTATGAAATCTTCAAAGAAAGAAAGTCTGATGTTGCATATTTTCATGTATTCGGTTGTAAGTGCTTTATTCTAAAGAATGCTAATGATCGAATTGGAAAGTTTGATGAGAGATCAGATGACGGAATTTTTCTGGGATATTCAACAACGAACAAAGCTTACAGAGTCTACAACAAAAACACTCGTGTCGTTGAAGAGTCGATGAACATCAAGTTCGATGAAAGCTATCAGAATGATGAACCTGAATCCAGACAAGTTCATGTACTTCCTCAAGTCCCAGACTCACAGGAAGAATCAGGAGAAAAGCAAGATTCAGATGTGAATGTCGGTTCGGAGAATAATCAGAAGGAAACTCTTTCAGTTGAAGAAAGACCAGAAGAAGAACAGAATGAACACACAGCATTTTCAAGTGATTGCTTCGACAAAAACTGGAAGCACAAGTCAAGTCATCCAAAGGAACTTATCATAGGAAACATAAGTGATGGCATAAAGACAAGATCTAAATTCAAGCAAGCAATGAGCAACATAGCATTGGTATCTGAATTGGAGCAAAAAAGAATTGAAGATGCATTAGCGGATGAGAACTGGATGAATGCAATGCAGGAAGAGCTACATCAGTTCAAGGTCAACAACGTTTGGGAACTAGTCAACCGACCCATAGATCATCCAGTAATTGGAACAAAATAGGTATTCAGAAACAAACTGGATGACAAAGGAAAAGTAATAAGAAACAAAGCAAGACTTGTAGCAAAAGACTATTCTCAGGAAGAAGGAATAGACTACGATGAGACCTACGCACCAGTTGCCAGGTTAGAAGCCATCAGGCTACTCCTTGCTTATGCTTGTTACAATGATTTCAAACTTTTTCAGATGGACGTAAAAAGTGATTTCCTAAATGGCTACATCAAAGAAGAGGTCTATGTTGAACAACCACCTGGCTTCGAAGAGCCTAGAGGAAAAGATCTGGTATATATCCTAAAAAAGGCACTCTATGGACTAAAACAAGCACCTCATGCTTGGTATGAAAAGTTGAGCAACTTTCTTTCCAAACATAACTTTACAAAAGGTAATGTAGACACTACCCTTTTTATTCAAAGACAAGGTCTTCTAGTTCAAATCTATGTTGATGATATTATATTTGGTTCTTCTAATGAGCTACTCTGCAAGAAATTTTCTAAAGTGATGTAGGATGAATTTGAAATGAGTATGATGGGAGAATTACGATTCTTTCTTGGTCTTCAAATTCATCAATCCCAGAAAGGGACTTTCATATTTCAAGAGAAGTACGCACTAGAAATAGTGAAGAAGTTTGGTATGGTAAACTGCAAGAAAACAGAGACCCCAATGTCTCATTCCTCCAAACTTGACAAAGATGAAGAAGGAAAAGAAGTTGATCCCAAGCTATATCGAAGCATGATTGGATCATTATTTTATCTCACAGCTTCAAGACCAGACATCCTGTATAGTGTTTGTTTGTGCGCAAGATTTCAGTCAAGCCCAAGGGAATCACACCTATCAGCTATCAAAAGAATAATCAAATACATTGGGACATATCCCAACTATGATTTGTGGTATTCTAAATCTTCTAATTTTATATTAAGATGTTACTCAGATGCAGATCTTGCAGGTTACAAAATCGATAGGAAAAGCACATCTGAAACTTGTCAGCTCATGGGAAACATGCTTGTTTCATGGTATTCCAAGAAACAAAGTACAGTGGCACTCAGTACAGCTGAAGCATAATACGTATCTCTTGGAAGTTGCTGTGCTCAAATACTTTGGCTGAAACAGCAGCTTAAAGATTATGGTGTTGAAGATACAAATGTGGAAATCCAATGTGACAACACCAGTGCCATAAATCTTACAAAGAATCACATACTTCACTCAAGAGCAAAGCACATTGAGATCAAACATCACTTCATACGTGATCATGTTCAGAACGGTGATGTTAACATTCAATACATTGATACAAAAAATCAGCTTGCAGATATTTTCACTAAACCTTTGGATAAGGAAACTTTTAATTTTATTATAAATGAATTAGTCATCATTAACCCTCTTTCTTAAGTATATTTTAGAACAAGGAAACTCAGAAGGAGGCCCAGAAGGAACGTCAGAAGGAGACTCAGAAGGAGGCCCAGAAGGAACGTCAGACGGAGACTCAGAAGGAGCATCAGAAGGAACGTCAGAATGAACGCCAGAAGGAACGTCAGAAGAAGCGTCAGAAGGAACGGTAAAAGGAGCGTAAGAAGAAATTCATATTTTTTTTGGAAAGTTCATAAATCAATGTCAGTTACCTCCTAAACTTGCTTTTAAGGTAAGTTTCTTATATGAATACATATTTGCGAATATTTCATTGACGATGAATAATTGTTTTATTAAAGGAATTCTTTTATTTCTCTTTAAATTGATTTATGTTTCCAAAAATAACTGCCACCTTTATAAAACACCGAACCGTCACCTCTGTTCTCTCACTTTCAAATCCTTCTAAAATCGAAACCCTAAACGGTATTCAAGATCTCTCGCTCTCGATTTCTTCCCCAAAACAACACTCTTTCTTCCAAAGTTTCAAACTTTCTACATCTCCATGGCTCCGAAATCAACCTCTAACTCGAAGAAGACTCCTTAGATGAAGAGGAAGTTCTCCGCTTCAACAACAAACACCATCGAACCTACGGAAACTGAAATCAACGAACAACGTGAAGCACTCCGCTTGGCAAAAGATTTGTCTTTGTCCGTCTTTGAAGGGAAAGAAGCTATGGCACATTCTATTAAGCCAATGTACGATAGTATTAAGGCAGCATGTGACTTTGGTAATGAACTTAGAAAATTGTTGAATGCTCACAAGTTCGATAGTGAAGGCGAACTATTGGAGTTTCTTAGTTTGCCTGGAAAGATCATTGAACCAATTGCTGTTGAAAAACCTGCATCTGCTTCTAGAAAAGGAAAGGAGAAAGTAGCAGAGCCAAGTTCAAAACGGAAATCCTCTCCAATTAGACCTGGTGGCACTAAGGCAAAGGTCGAAGATGATGATGATATCCTATTCAATGACTTTGTGAAGAATATTGGGTTCAATTTGGATAAAAGTTTTCCTGATCCTATGTTCCAGAATCAAGCTCACAAAGACAAGCTTGAATCCTTGAAACAGAGAGGTGTTATACCTCACAGGGTGTTTGAGCTAAAGTATTTTGACAGGAACGGCATCAATCTGAGGAAGCATCTTCAAAAGGTCAGAATAGAGCAATTCATAACACATAGGGGCTTCACCTTTCCTGATATGGTAACCTACTTTTACTCGAATCTTCACTTTGTCAACTTCAACTTCTTGGCTTTCACTGTGAAAAGAGAGCAATATGTACTGCATGTTGATGAACTGGCATCCATTATGGGAACTAGAAAAAGGGCCTTCACACCTTTGGATGTTACTGGAGAAGAAGTTTTTTGCTTCTTAACTGGCAAATCAAGCTTTTCAAGAGAATCGAAGTCACATATTGCCTATAGTGATTTTCCTTTGAAACACATCATGATGCACAAGGTAATCATTGAATGTATCAAACCCAAGGTAGCCTCTAAGATAGACATCTCGAAGTATGAGGCAAAACTGTTGTGGGGCATCTTGCAGGGAAAGAAAATCTCTTTTGCTCACACAGTTATACTTCACATGTACAGATCAGCTCTCAAGCCAAAGGGACAACTACCTTATGCTGCTTTGATCTACAGAATAATGGATTATTTCAAGATCAGAGGTCTAGGCTCTCTTGTCAAACAAGATATCCCCATGATGGTTGCTAGTGAAACTATGATGACCAAGATGGGATACAAGATGACTCCTACTGGATGGAGGACAAAGAACAATGAACCAGTCATTGTAGAATTTGAGGATGAGTCAAAGCAGAAATCTCCAAAAAGAAGAAAGGTTATGGCTGTAAAGGGACAACAAGAAGACAACTCAGAGGAAAGTGAAGAAGGAACAGGAAAGTCTGATTCTGAAGCTACTCAATCTCAAGGTGCTTCAGATGAAGAACGTGGCTCTGAGGATCAAGATGCTGAAAGCATTGACGAAGAAGGAGATGAAATTGAAACACAACCAAAAGAAAAGGTTGTGTATACTTGTGATCTGACTGGGGAAGAATTCCTCACAATGAGGAATGAGGAGGATGCTGCCAGAATTGAAGATGAAATAGAGTATGACAATACCCTTGTCAATTTTGATCATGAGCAGCTGCTAGCACAAGTCGTAGCTAAGTTGGCCTCAGAAGAGCAGGAAGAGCCAGATGACATTGAGGCTTATTCTGTATCCTCCACCAGACTAACAATTCACAAAGCTGCTACAAGCTTGGCTTCAGCAATTGCACGAGACGATCAACTGTCGAATGCACAGTCCATACCAATGGACATTGATGAGGAAATAGATTCTGTGCCGAGCTCAAAAGCAAAAGGGAAGAAGGCTATAACTCAGGGGAAGCCTCTGCCTACAACATCTGATGTCTTCCTTACAGAAGTCCTTGCTTCTCAAGCTTTTCCTAAAGCTCAGACTAAGGAGGAGAAAATGATTGACACTGGAAATCATGAACAATCTTCGTCAGTTCAATTGGAAAACCTTCAGCAACTTCTTATCCAGAATCTGACTGCAATGGAAACCATGCTCGACTAGAAACTGTAGAACTTTGAACAAAAAATTGATGGGAAATTAGCAGGTATGGCAAGTCAGGTGACCAATCTGGAGAAATCCATTGACTTGAATGGCAGAATGCTTTGTGCTGAGGTTGCAAACATGCCTACTTACACACTGGTCAGGACTGACAGAATAGTTTCAGAACTGCCTACAACTCAAGCTATAAGAGGATTTGCTCAAAGAATGGGTAGCAGTTATGGAAGATCTTCTCCAGTGGAGGCTGATGCAGAGCCTGAAGATGTTCCTTCCTCTTCTAAAATACCTCCACCTTCCACTTCTTAAATTTTTCTTAAATTTTGTTTGCTACATTACTTTGATACAATTTCTCCGTTCCACATTATTTTTTATTGCTATTGACAAAAAGGGGGAAAAGAGTTTATTAATCTGATTATATTCTGATTATAAAAAGGGGGAGAAGAGTTTATTTTGTGCAGGGTATCTATACTCTGATTATACTCGGATTATACATCTATACTCTGATCATGTTTGTTTACAGGAGTATTTTCAGTGCATGAGTTATAATTAAGGTTAACCTGCAGGAGCACATCGATTAATTATACTTGATATCGTTTACAATCTCAAAAATCACATATGTATGTTTCTTATTATTTGTAGTTTTGTCATCATCAAAAATGGGGAGATTGTTGTGGAAATTCTCCTATATTTTGATTCCGACAAAACTATCAAGAAGAATTGCATAACGTTTTATGATGCAGAAAGAATGTGTAAGCAGCAGGTTGAGTGCATCTAATTCTGTCGAATGGACCAAGGGTCAGATGGAAGTGCTTCTGACGAAGGGTCAGATGGAAGTGCTTCTGACGATCCACATGCAGTGACAGATGGACCGCATCTAATCTCCGTATTACCATTCCAACTTAACTGATCATTTAGGAAAGTTTTCTTATTAAGACAAAAATCAAAGATGATCAGTTTCTGCATTTCCAAAACGCGAAGACCCACAAATGACAGGTTTCTGATCAAGGCGAGATTTCCTATGGAAGCTTGTGATATTCGATTGATCTGATGTCCCTTCCAATAAATTAAGGGACTTTATACAATGGGATATTACCTTATAAAGGATATCCTTTCGGGAACCAACTCAGACTTACCACACTTATGGAAGCTGGAGATTTAGTTGTATGGGTGACTGAATCAGAAGGGTTCAATATCTTCCTCAACGGTCTACATATCTTTTGGAGATACAACCTCATTCAATCACGATTGATGGCGTCCAATCAAGGATTGAAGAGCGATCCCTTGGCCGTGAATCCAACGGCTAGTTTGGAGGCAGAGGAGTATAAAAGAAGAACCATGATGAACTGAAAAGAAAGAGGGCAAACAACAATCCAAAGTACAAGTGTAATCCGAGTCTTACCCGAGAATATTCTAAGTACTCAAAATCCCATTCATTGTGAGAATCTGTGAGAGAGAAAAACCAAGTGATTGAGTGTTTGTAATTCTCTTGATTCTACATAGTAAACATTCAGCCGATCGGCTGTCATCGTGGGAGAGTGGACGTAGGCTTGACTAGCCGAACCACTATAAACATTGCGTGCATATCTCTCTTCCTTGATCTCTATCGCTGTGATTAGTTTATATTGCATATTGATACTGTTCCTAGATCACGAATTGAAATTGTTTTCAAAATTCCGCAAGTAATTTCAATTTAGTCGTAGATTCACCTATTCACCCCCCTGTAGGTGACATTGCTAGATCGAACATATGGTTCACGAGAACACATATTGACGGTTCGTCGATCCGTCTCTGTACTTGATGGTCATAGTTCATGCACATACGAAATCACACGTGTACGCAAAATGGAATCTGTCTCCTTGCCATATGCAAGGTATGATATCCTATGCTATTTAATTATGACAATGCATTGAAATCCTCGGTCGGGGTTGTAAACAAGAATAAAATGTTTATGTCTCGTATAAATGCATGTCGATTAAATTTGTGCATATGATCGAATTTGTGACTTGACAAATATTCCATGGTCTTTGTTCGATCGGGATATAGTAAGATGGAGGGATTGAATTACACTGTAGTCAAAGCTGACAGGTTCATTATGTTCTTAAAGAATTCACATTGTCTGGGTACCCATGATATATTGCTAGATGTCACTCATGGCTCGTGGGACCTAGAGGTTAATAGGGACAATTAATTCTCTTGGAAGTACTAATGTGTTAGTGCATGTCTTACTACCAGCTCGGTGATGAACCTATGGATGTCACACACCTTAACCAATATATGACGACGATGAACGGAAAGACAATATTGCAAATATGTTTGCAATAACGACTGTTGAATTATTCACACTGAAATTAGATTAAATGGTATTTAATTTAAACTTTATTTTTGGTTATAGGCACAAGTGTATAAGATGCACATGTACGGATTAAATCGACATAAAATTGTTGTGTCGATTTGCACACATATTATTTATTATTGTGTGTCAATTTAGGCCTTTGTGGGCGAGTGTGAGATGTTGGAAATTTACGCCCATTAAGAGCCAAATTGATTAATTGTCATAATTACGATAATTGATCGGTGGGCTTAATTGCTGATTGTATGGCAGTATAATTCTTGGATCGGATCCTAGAATTATGCGTGTATATGTGTGTGCAATGCATAATCAAAGGATTAGATCCTTGGATTAAGGGTGTGAATTTTGTGAGCAGAAAATTCATATCTATCTCTCCCTCTCACATTTTTTTTTGCGTTCTCCCATGGTGACCAAAAATTCAAGAACGAGAAAAAACATCATCACGAATTGCTAGCACAATCGAGTGGTGATTTCCGCGAGTTCGTTCTTCTATTCGTCGTTGTGATTGGTGGTGTGTCTGAACTAGAGGCTCGACACTTGTGGGGCTTGGATCGAAGAACATCTGAACCGTTTTTCATTATTCAAGCACGCTACGAGAGGTAATACGTTAACTCTATTTGTTTAATATGTTTTTCGATTGAAATGCATGAACTACGCCTCTGAAGATACATGTATGGGAAATTTATTATTTCCGCTGGGTTTATTTATTTTATTTTTGCCCGTACGTGTTACGTTAATCCCAACATTAGCTTCCTACTTTACAGCCTCCAAAGCCCATTGAGAAAAAGTTGGGGTGCTTGCCAAGCCTTTCTAAGGGGCTTTCGGCCAAATGATGGCCTATTCCACCGGCCTTTGAGCTTTAAGCATTACGAAAATGCTAAAACCACAAATCTATGAAATTTGGCTAGGTTCCTTATTCGCCCTAAAAAACTTGTTAAACGTATGGGTTAATACCATGAAAAATCACAAACTGGTACAATTGTGATAAATTTAACTCAAATTATTTTTTTGACCACGAAAAACCCCAAGCTGGTACACTTATGACAAATTTACCATAAACTATTTTTTTAACCACCAAAAACCCTAAACTGGTACATTTTTAACAGATTTACCCTAAATTAATTTTTTTGATCACGAAAAATCCCAAATTGGTATCCCTATGATAAATTTACCATCTGTTAAATTGTGTTAATACCACGAAAAATTTCAAATTGATACGCATATGACAAGCAGAGGATAAAAATCCCAAGCGTGTACATCTATCTATTGCCACATGTCATAAACTTGGCACTTTAGATTTAACAAAACTAACGGAGAGTAAATTTATCACAAATGTATCAATTTGGGGTAAAATTGTCACAAGTGTACCGGTTTGGAGTTTTTTGTTGTTAAAAAAATAGTTTAAGGTAAATTTGTCACAGGTGTATTAATTTGAGATTTTCTGTGATATTCACCCTAAAAGTAAAACGAACCCTTACTTCTCGCTCGCCGCTGCTCCTTTCTCCCTTGCATTTGCTCCACTCCACTCCACTGCTCTCTCTCCCTTGCAATTGCTCCTTGCTCTCTCCTTTACTCGATTTCTCCTTTGCTACTGCTCCTCGACAGGTTCAATCTCTCTCTCTCTTTCTCTCTGTGAATGACTTCTACAACGATTCCCCATTCTGCTAGGGAAATGAAATCAGACCAAATTGGGAGTTTACAGTTTTGAACCCCTCGATTCCGATGAAGTCCCGCAATTATATGCAATACAGACTAGGGGTGTCAATGGGCCGGGCCGGCCCGAATTGAGCAGTACCATGCTCGGGCCGGCCCGGGTCGGATCGGATTTGGGCCGAAAATATTTTTTTCTTTCCTTTTTTAAAATTTTTTTGAATTAAAATTAATTAACAAACCATCAAATGAAAAAATATAAAAATAAAATATAAAAATAAATTAAATTTAAAAGAAAAAATAGGTATTTACAAAAGTTTGGCGTCGGGCAGGCCCGGCCCGGCTCGGCTCGATCCGATCCGGCCCGAGTACTATACCCGGCCCGAAAAGGCCCGAAAATGCAGAAAAATTTCGGGCCGGCCCGTCCGGCGCGGGCCAAATTGACAGCCCTAATACAGACAACTGCATTAATTTATTTGCAAAAGCATCTTGTTTGCGGTGGTTGAAATGGTCATCCTTATCTTCTATTGTTGGCCTTGAGTTTTGCTGGCTGAGTTAAGCTTTGTTTGTGCTCTTTTTTGTTGTTTGACTGGGATCCTTTTGAATTTTTGTTCAAGATAATGACCATCGTTATCTCTATTGTTGGCCTTGCGCTTTTACTTAATTTATGCCCTTGTCTATGTTGTGACTCTATAGAAATTTTAGACGGCATATTCCTATTTTATGCTTTACTAGTGTTTTTACTTCATTCTTAACTTTCAAAAGGTGATAGGTTGAATGAGTTCAGTGAGAAAAAAAATTTCGTATTTACCTTACGAGACTCTGTGCAGAAAGATTTAAGAGACCTTTACTTCTTGGCAATAGAAAAATAATCGACTTTACCTTCATGGTTAATCTCGTTTATTTGTGGCATGTTCCTCTCAAATTTGTTCACGTCACGTTACTTGTAAATGGCAAGTTCATCAAAGAAAAATCAGGAAAAAATATACTTTTGGTGCCAAAAGTTGTGTACGGAGATCACTTTAAAGCCAAAAAATTTATTCGAATCACTTAAATGCCAAGTGTGGCATCCTAATTTCATTAGTTCTTAAACGATCAAGGAAGACTAAAATGTATTTGGAAGCTGACTTAAGACGTAGAGGTTCAATGCTAATTGAAAGGAAATGAGTTAGTCCGTTGTTGCCAAGTTAGTATTGGTCGAAGACACCAAAGATATTAAAGACACCTCGACCATATGAATAGAATGATAGCAGATCTTCTGACGAAGTGAATTTCTAGAGATGTTTTCCTTAGTCATGTGTTGATAAAGGGATTAGTTCCCTACATTGAAATATCTAGAAGTGTGTAGAAGTGGGAGTGTTGGATATTTATATTTAACAAAGTTCACAATTAATGGTATTTCTTATCATTATTGATGGCTATGAGTTTGTATGATATTTATGCATATTAATGCTTAGAGCACTATGTTAAGAAGGTATGTCGGACAGAGGAGAGATTAGCCGACTCACACGAGTAATCGCCTCTATTTACTACATAATGAATAGAAATGAGACGATTTCAAACTTATTATCTAGATGATAATTGAGAGCTCAAGCTTGGAATTTTGATGTCGCCTTAACAAGAGTGTTAAGATGATGTTATAATATTTATTATGTCAGAAAGTGAAATAGCCAACATATTTCACTTTATCTATTTTTTATGTTGTTCCTAGCTAAGATATACACCTAGATGGGGTGAATAGGTGTATCAATCGAATTTTGATGAATAGTTCGAAATTTATAAAATAATCGAAATCGAGATAACACAAGTGATAGCAAAGTATTGTAGAGCTTCTGCCAGATAGTTAATAGATGCAGTTAATAGAGGCAGAAGGAGTAGGAAAGCGTTGCACACGAGATTATAGTGGTTCGGCTTTTGAGGGCCTACGTCCACTCTCCCACACTAACAGCCTACTGGCTAGATTTTACTAAGTATCCGAATAAGATTTTACAGGAATATGAGTGATTGCTTGAACTTCTATTGCTTCTACAGAAGCGAGCTATGCCTCTACCAAGATCTTTTCACTCAACACTCTTTCTCTGCTTCACTCTCTCTTACAGGATTCACAGAAGTGTTTTTAGACAATAATGAAGCGCTCTCTTTGAATAGGGTCGGTTGTCTCTTAGTTGTCCTCCGTTCTTTGAACTTCGTGCTCTTTATAGCCCCTTGTCGCGACCCGTCCGGAAGGCGGACGCGGCTAATGGATTACCGATCGCGGGTCTTGGATCGGCGCGAGCCCTCCCAGGCTCATACCAAATCGCGGCGGGAGTATTTTTTGAAGGATTCGATGATGAGAGTCGATCGCTTTCGACCTTCAGTGTGGTCGTGGTGGCATGTGCAACTTGTGCATGCATTTGGAGTCGCCACCGATCTTTCCTGGAGGGTAGACCGGAAACCTTACCGACCGATTGGGAGAGGTCGATCAGTTCTGCGGAACCAGAGATTTTGGGTTCGGGGACTTGGTTACGTCGGTGTCATTACCAACGCCCTTTCGGTACCTAACGCGGGTGATTTTCCTAGCTAAGAATTCATGCAGACGCAATTTTGGGTGAGGTAGGTTTGATTCAGGGTTTCACACAGATTGGAAGACTATTCCTATCAACCACAATCAATTTTAATGAAAGCGCAATCAAGTGCATAAATAAATCACATCAATGCATATCAATTCAAATCAACAGCTTCCTAGTGTAGCCATAAAGGCTTAGGGAAGGCGTGATTTAGGATCATGGGCAAAATGGGAAGATTTGGGAACGATTAGCCCGAAGGGCAAAATCGTCAATTTTTGGAAGATTTGGATACCGAATTACCCAAAATATTTCATGCCCCGTTGTTTGTGGCCATTTCCCATTTTTGAGAATTTTTTGGAATTTTTCTGAATTTTTTGATTTTTTTTTAATTTTTTTTTTGTTTATTATTAATATTTTCTGAAAATATTTTCTTTGACAACATACCACACTCAACCAAGTAAACAAGCTAACTACCAAATTAAAATAAATACATGCAGATCAAGTCTATAATGGCAATACTTTAGAAAAATAACTCTGATATACGGACCGAGTACGCAAAATATACCTGATTAGATACCAACCTTTAGACGCTAAACCCCCAGCGTGTGACCATCTCCATATGCGACGTAGTCAAATACTCGAGTCGAGCTTGGCGGAAATCTCCAGAAAGACCCTTCGATACGAACCTTGAATGTCGACGGACCACGAGCCCCAAAATTCCCGGGCGATGGCCCAATCCCTCGGCACATGGGCCAAAGCTCCGGCCAAATTGGCCCATATACCTGGCACACAGGCCCATATACTCGGCCCACTTCCCAGGCCGTGGCCTAGACCAAAATGGGCCATGGCCCGTTCGACCGGCCCATGAACACGGCCCGTGGACACGGCCCGTGGAGCAAGGCACACCGACGAAAAAATAGGGTAAAGCTCGGTCGAGGCGGCAAGCTGGCGACGGCACAAGGCTGTGGCGGTCGGAGAGAGCTATAGGTGGATCGTGGTGGTCGGGAGCGGCGGTGGTAAATGATGAAAGTGATGGTTTCTCGTCGGAGCAGAGGCGAACCGCAGCTAACACCAAAACAGGGGACATCGGCTTCCGTGGTGGTTTACGGCAACTCCGACGTTCAACGGGCAGTGCGACTGGGTCGGGATGGAGATGAGGAGGCTGGTGGTTGTCGATGAGGTGGCTGGCGGTGACGGCGACGTTGCACGAGGCCAGAGGAAGAGGATGATACGGTTCGGTCAAGGGTAGCGAAAACAGGGACTGGCTTTCCCGCGGATGTTCGAAGACTCCGCGGCGGCTCCCGACGATTGCACGACAACCTGAGGAACGGAGGAAGGTCCTAGGGTCAGCGGATAGTGGTCGGAGACGGTCAAGAGCGGCTGTGGAAGCGTGGGCAGTCCCGGACACCGAAATAGAGCAGACCGGCATCAAGCTGTTTCAAGGTGGTCGGGCGGCTTCTGGCTGTCGGAGCGGCGGTGAAGCGACGGCAGGACAGGATGGACGATGATCGGAGGAAGCCGTGGCGATCGGTCGAGGCTGGGTCTGCTCATGAAATGGTCGGAGGAAGGACAGGTCCCCTCCTGCGAGTCTCTCTCGGCCTTGGAAAAAGAAGAGAAGAAAAAAAAACCTGCAGGGGGGGAGGGGCGCGCGTAACTTCAGAGAGAGAGAGAGAGAGAGCGTAAAAATGAAATCAAAATAATAGTAATAATAATAATAATAATAATAAGTAAAAAGAAATCTTTTAAAAGCAAAAGAGAACTTTGACTAATAATTATGTCTCTACTTTTCATTTTTCACACATTTTTCTATTTTTTTCCAAAAATAATAATAATAATAAATAAATAAAATAAAATAAAAAATAAAACGTTCAAAATTTGGGTGTCAACAGCTGCCCCTCTTTGAGAGGAATCTCGTCAGTGGGATCCCAACAGAGGTTTCTTTCAAAGACAAGGTGACACCTGAGTTCTGCCCGACTCGACTCGTGACACTCAAGGAAAAGGAGTTATGGCATCTAGTTTTTATATATATATATACTAGTCGATGTATGCTCTTTCTTGAATGGGGAAGCCTTCATTTGACATGAGAGAGTGAGATAGTAGAGAGACATACCTGCCACTTACCTGTTTGATGTTTGTGCAATTTTCGCGATGTTTGAAGGATTCAAGAGAGTTTCTAGGAACTCGTCACTAGAGTATCCTAAGGAAGGTGCATCCCACGCTTCGGGATTTGTCAAGGTTTTGATCCGTTTGGTGGATCAGACCATTGGGTTGATCGTTATGGCGGTATTTATTAATGTGTTGACCCTTCAGGCGGTTTCTACCTTGATTTGACCCTTCAGGCGGTATCTACCTTGGTTTGACCCTTCAGGCGGTTTCTACCTTGATTTGACCCTTCAGGCGGTTTCTACCTTGGTTTGACCCTTCAGGCGGTTTCTACCTTGATTTGACCCTTCAGGCGGTTTCTACCTTCAGTTTGCTTTGAAAAGGGGTCTCATGACGAGGGTTCTCTACGTCCGATGAGACTGCTCGAGTCTGTTGAGGCGACATTCTGGGAGCTGGGTTCTCCAGGTATCCTGCAGAAGTTTGAGCCTGAAAGATTTTTCTTCACCAAGAAAACGTTAGTAATCTTTGGAAAGACCACGGCTGTCCATTTGACAAAACCGTATGACTTAAGTTTTAATCATGAAATGTGCATTTTGACGCCGAAGGCTATCCAAAACATTCTTGCAACATGCAAATGTGATCACAAATCCCTTACACGGAAAATCTGGATCAAACAATCTGAAATGTCCAAAAAGAGTTTGTTCAAAACATCTATTGGAGAATTTCTCATCCGAGAGGGCTCCTCACCGCTCTGTGATAATGGTCTTTTTTTAAGGAATGCGCTCAACTTCCTACTAACCTGTGCCTAGGTTTTAGGATCATTCGCAGCGCATACATTTCGATCGATCGGGAGGTCTTCCACGGGACCGTAATGTTGGGCTTGGATATTGGTTTTCAAAAGGGGGGACCCGCTTTGGAGTCAAGGCCATTGAATGAAAGTCTTCACCATCTGCTCCGGGTTTACAAGTCAAGGACCCTGCAAAATGAGAAAGAAATAGTCTTGCTCGTACTTCTTCGAGCTAAGCTATATGTTAACCCAAGTGTCTTAGTCAGAGAAGACTGTTTCAGGGTTATGATGTTGGTAGGATTGGGGACCGAAAAAGGCTTGTTTTTGGCCCAAAATTCTTGGAGAGGTTGACATTGGTGATCATTGCAGATTTGCTACATGTCCTTTTTCTTTTGCGCCTTTATTCCGCGCTTGACACCATTTGGCGAGCAGCCTTTTTGGCTCATTCGAGGATTTCTTCTTTTCCCATCCGGCTTCATTGTGGATCACTCAAACACTTGCACGAGCATCGGCCTTGCTTTTACCAGGCACTTTGCTTTTTCTTAATGCCGTGGATTTTTCTCATTCATTTTTGAAATCCCACTTTTTCTCATCTTCATGGGATCATGTTAGACATATAGTCTAAACATGCTTTAAATATCAGTCCGGGAATTCCCTTCATAATCCCCGAGTCTTGAACTCTTCGATTTTTGAAGTGGTGCGGCATCCGTCTTGGAATGATCACCAATGGGTTCATGAAATGAATTTGCAGGCTCAAGTTGGCTGTGCAAAGGATTCGATGTGTGGGATAGAGAAATGAATGCTTCTCATCATCCTATGGCACTTGGATTACCATATAAACAACACACGAAGATTAATGTTAGTCTGAGCAACAAAATTTCTAACCATTTCTCCTGATGCTGTTGGACTTACTTCTATTCTGCCCCGATGTGGGGTGGTTCTCGACAGGGCTGATAATGAAAACCTCCGTTCAAAGGGGTTATCAATGGTCACCTGTAGTATTTGGGAATATGAAACGAACGCCTCCGTCGTCCCAATCCATGTAATCGCTGCGAATGGTCCCTACCTCCGTAGGTACAGATTTTGTTGTCCGATTCACTTCCCTCATCTCTCAAGTGTATGTAGGATGTGTTTGGACTGGGCTCGCCTCTCTTTTGAGTAAACTTCCTTTTGAATGATTTGATAAATAATCATATTTTGGAAAAATTCATTTCTTTCTTTCCCAAAATTTATCCGTCGAGGAGATTTTGCGATGTATCGTGCATGTTTTATTCATGCTTTGGGCAACCTCCCAATTTAAATCATGAACATCGATGCATTGGATAATTTTCATGACGGATGAAAGGATTTTAACATTTTTTTATCTTCAGCTAACTGGGAAAGGGGTACTTACCTACCTGTCGCGGCTGCAGACCCCTGCAAATGTAAAAGAAGCATATCATTGTATGTTCATGAATTTTTCAACAATCGAAACGATACATCCTACCCTTGGTCATGTACTCTAACGAGTAGTACATGGGATGTAGAAACTTGTTCGTCTGCAAGGCGGCTCCCCTGTCAAGGATAGACAACCAGTATCAATTCATATTCTCAAGTTCAAGACAAATTGGGACGATACAACTTTACTCTTGGTTCTCATCCCGTTCTGATGTTGCGTATTAATATGGACCACGTCTATCAAATCCGCCTATCCATGCTTGGAATATTTGCAACATCAATGGTTCAGCTGCCCCCGGTTGGGCAACGTCTGTTCTGTTATTTGAACAGATGGCTCCTTGAGTGATTTAACCACGTTTATCACCAAATAGGTGGCTTCGCAGCCAAACGTATTTCGTATTGAAGGGGTAGATCCCATTACGCTCCGCGGGTGATAGTCATTGTTCGGGGAACTTGCTCCACGGATTAAGCGATTAATCCACGGCCCTCGGCTTGAAGATGCTCAAAGGGTGATGTTGACACTCACGCGCAATTAGTTCTAGACATTAATGAAAGATGTTCCCGTGGGAACCTTACAATGCGATCAACAACATATTCAATAGGAGTATTCAACCCCTTTCTTCTAAGCATTTTTCATCGAGTAACCATGCCTTGCATCAGACGCTTGATCACCGGCCTTGCGTCACCACTGCAATGGCCCTCCGGCTCCAAATTGATCGAGCCAAAGATTGAACTCATCGCCAAGGAAATTGCTCGGGTCTTCGAGCCATTGATGTTCAAGTTGGGTATCAACAATTGTTGGGGGCAGATTTCCTTCATCGCCTTCATTGCGAGGGACTGGAGTCTTTGAGCTGGAACCTTCATCATTGCCCTGCAAATTTATACGTGTATCTCTTGCTAACACTGGGTTCGCCCCTGGAAGAGCACTAACGACAGGCTGGTGTTCATATCGTGGGGTCCCTATTCGCGGGGATTGTGGCAAATAATCTTGTAGGGTACTGAGACGACTCAAAGGGGAATTCAGCTGATCGACCCATGGATGAAGGTCTTCATCACGGAAGTCGCCAAGTTCTTTGAGTTGGGCAGGTATCTGAGTACTGGACGCAATAGGTTGATCGCTAATGGGGAGAACACTGGTGACCGGCGGCTGTTTGAGTGGAGAAGCGTCGCGGTTGTAGGCATACCAGTCGTCTACATTCAGACCGGCCCTTCTCAGCTTTAGTGTTACCTTGCCTTCTTTCAGCAACTTCCTATGGTACTTAAGGCGGCTCCTAACGCTTGTATCAGCTAGCCCAGGTACATTCATGATCTTGAGTATTTGTCGTGGACGCGCCGCGTCGATTCCTATCCGCCGAACCGCGTCAATAAATTTATCTTCAATTTCAGGCGTCCAACGCTGCCTTATCGTTTCACGGTCGGGAACAGGATCGGATTGTCTCGAAAGTTGTGCAGGGGGGCGAGACGATGAAGGAGCGTTATCGGTCCCCGAACATGACTCGTCTAGGGATATTTCATCAAGGGCGATAGGACCGTCACGGTTAGGACGAGGAATAGTGTCGAGAGCTTCTTCATACCTTATGTTCTCCACTCGAAGCTTTTCGTTTTCCTCCTTTAGAATGGCAATTTCTTGTCGTCTGTTTCGGGCCCTCAATTTGGCTCGCCTAAATTCAAACCAAGCTTTAATCTTCTGGGGTTTCAGTCCCGCTTTTTGGCCTAGCTTCCCTCTTTGTTCCCTGCTCGGGAGAGGGTTCTCGCTGAAGGCCGCTTCAAGCTCTCGAACTTGATCTGGGGTGTAACGTGAGAAACACCTCTTACCACCGTCGTCACCATCGGTTTCCTGCGCTTTGCTGCCGAAAGGGTAGGATTCCCTGACTTCGGTATCGAGTTGGATCCCATAACCTTCGAGGTCTTGGAATTGGACGGTATCTAAGATGTTTGGGCCTATCCCTTCTAACAACTGACGGTAGCTCCCAAACATATCGGATCAGGGAGAGGTCGCTCGATATCTTTTTTTCTTTACTTATTCTGGGTTTTGTAATTTCTCTGGTATGCTTACTCTCTCCAAACTTTCTTTTGAGTGATTCTACCTGCCCAGGGAACGTTCTTTAAATATGGACGAAGATCATCAAGTGAGTGTCCCTCCCAAGATTCCGTGTTTCCTGCTTTGTCGTCCTCTTTTCTCTTTTCAACATGGAAGGGCGCCGAATCGATTTCATTTCTCGATGTCTATGTCTGTCTCCCACTTCGTTTTCAAGAAAGCGTAACTACGCGCGTCTCCCGCTCAGACTTAATATGATGAAACCGACGATTTTTTTTTATTTACAACTTTTGTCCGACAGGCCTGAAATCGCGGATCGAGGCGGGTCTCGTGATTCACGGGAGGAGCGGCCTCTGCTTTACTTGATTACCCCGGCTCCACAAGCATTATTGCTGTAACTTTTCTCCACCTTTGAGCCACTATGAAACGGGGAGAAGGTTAGTGCTCTCCTTTGCCCAACTTTCACTTTCATTCATTCCATCGCACTCGTCTTCCCCTCCATCTTCCAACGAGAAATGGCTTCATCTTCTGCTTCTTCCTCTGACTCTTCCCATGCTTGCGTCTTTTCAATCGCAGTCCCGGCCCGATGGGAAAAACTCTATAATCTCTTGGGTCGGGGCTATGCTTATATAGCCGATCATCCGGAGATCGAGGCTGAGATCCGCGTTCTATTCGCGGCCACAGACACTACTTCCATCGAGGGTACTGAGTTGGAGAAGGAGTATAAAACATTCCCAGCCCTCTTTGCAAACTTTCTAGAGGCTTATCGTGCTGCTCACCGGGAAGTTCTCGTGACTCGTGTCTTGCGAGCCCGCTACGAAGATCGATCTGATCATTTGGTGCTGACCAACTATCTGGTTGATAGTTACAAAAAGGCCGTCGAGTTTGCTAATGAGCGGGTCGCGACGTTGCTTCGCGAGAGGAGAAATCTGGTGGATCAATTGGCCATATCCCTTACCACCGGCGAGCATGACCGCCGCAATGTCCTGTTGAGGCTTCAGAGCGACTGGCAGGAAGAACGACTCGACAAGATAACCGCGGACATAGCTCGCGGGAATGGACTGGTTCGGGACCTGGAAATAGTCACCGAAGAACACGAGGCCAAGGTCGCCGAAGTTAAGGGAGAATGCAGAAGTCTTCTCCTCAGGCTTGCCGACCATGACATGCGGAGTTGGGAGTATGAGCAGAGCATTAATAACGTGGAGGGTCAGTTGGGCTCCTTTGTGTCGTTAATTATGGCTCACTTTGGCTTTACTTTTCCACCCCGAATTGTATGACCTGCTTCTGAAAACCCTCCGCCGAGCAAAATAAATGAAAGTTCTCGTGTGTGTGTTTTAACTTCTACACGGTTCCTTTCTTCGAGCATTCGAACATCTTCAACTTGGGTGAGCCGAACCGTAATATCAATAAGTCGAGCAAATATGTCCTGATTTTATAACTCACTCATGATCAGATGAAAGAATAGCCTCAGACTTATCCAGGAAAAGATTTCTCTCTATTACCTATTTTTTACCTGCAAATGAAAAGACAGAATCAGAAGGAATAATTTGAAAAAGAAAGCATAGACCCCTTTCAATCTTATGTTTGCTCGTGATTAATAAGGACAAAAACTTTACAAGGGTTTTAATCTTGTGCGAAAAGTTTTTATCAGTATCCCTCGAAGGAAAGCATGCTATTGAAAGGAATGTAATTCACGATAACCGCTTTTGATCAATTCCAAGAAAATCAATGGAATGTTCAAAAGTACAAGATATAATCCTGATCAGTTATCATGGATTACCAATGATGCTAAACATGCATGAGCCAATTTCAAGTTTATAGTTCCTTCTGGCGAAATTGGGATTGGATTGCCCTATACGGCTAAAAAGGTCGTATCAGACCTCCAATTTCAATTTCCTCCCGTGGAATTATAAAATTGATTTTGGCGAATTCGAGTGATTAGTATAAATGCCACTACCACATTCCAATGATAAATCAAAAGAAATACAGCAAATTTCAACTCGGATATACATAACACAAATAGATCCCTAATACAATAAATCTAAGGGATAAGATAGAGAGGATCTCAGCAAAATGAATCCTATACAAAAGAATGTGATCAAAGGAATGTGATCCTAACGTTTAAGGATGCCCCAGCTTCGATCTTTGAGACGGGACTTCAGGATCACCTGCCCCAACTTGTCATCTTCATTGGGTGATACTTCAATAAATGTTCATAGTAGGCTCCTTTATCGCACACTCGGTGTTCGTCGTGGGATATCACCTTCATCGTCTTCTATCAAGGACGTTGGGGACAAACACACATATCTATCCTAAAAATGGCATTTAATCTAATCACCCGAATGCAATGAATGAAATGCCTATATTTATATGAACTGTAATAGAATTGAGGGATAGAGAGTCTTACCAACCAAACTCGTCGACTTATGTGCGGTTTTAGGTATACCAACCGCCCAAAGACATACGCATGAGACAAGTGATGGTGAACTTCTAAAAATCAGAGAGTTTGGCACCTAAGGTTAAGGTTCCCACTCCGAGTTCTAGAAAGAGCCGATTCCATTGTACAGCTATCGTTGCATTGGGAGTCGATCCATAGTTCGAAGCGAACGGAATTGAAAAGTGGATTACCCCGCGTTTTTCCTCACGGAGATTCCATTTTCAATTCCTTCTATTGTGTTCCTAGAGGCGGCGCCCGGGGTTTTAGGCGCGGTTGTGTGTGTCCACGTGTTGTGATCATCACAATGCAATTCATGCACAACAGTTTATCAATCAGCACTTCAAATCATCCACACAACATACATTCCTACGTCCAACCTGCATAAGACAATGTTAATCACGGACTACACCCCTTATTTCTCCAATCTGCAAAAACATATAACACCTACCATAAGCAGACTTACCCCACCTTCAAGAGCGCCTGCATGGTTAGAAGAATCACTCAGCGTTTTAATTACGGCCTAAGTCCACTTGGGGTCTAGAACCATAGGTTCTAGAACACAAAGTCCCCAGTGGAGTCGCCAGCTGTCGCGACCCGTCCGGAAGGCGGACGCGGCTAATGGATTACCGATCGCGGGTCTTGGATCGGCGCGAGCCCTCCCAGGCTCATACCAAATCGCGGCGGGAGTATTTTTTGAAGGATTCGATGATGAGAGTCGATCGCTTCCGACCTTCAGTGTGGTCGTGGTGGCATGTGCAACTTGTGCATGCATTTGGAGTCGCCACCGATCTTTCCTGGAGGGTAGACCGGAAACCTTACCGACCGATTGGGAGAGGTCGATCAGTTCTGCGGAACCAGAGATTTTGGGTTCGGGGACTTGGTTACGTCGGTGTCATTACCAACGCCCTTTCGGTACCTAACGCGGGTGATTTTCCTAGCTAAGAATTCATGCAGACGCAATTTTGGGTGAGGTAGGTTTGATTCAGGGTTTCACACAGATTGAAAGACTATTCCTATCAACCACAATCAATTTTAATGAAAGCGCAATCAAGTGCATAAATAAATCACATCAATGCATATCAATTCAAATCAACAGCTTCCTAGTGTAGCCATAAAGGCTTAGGGAAGGCGTGATTTAGGATCAGGGGCAAAATGGGAAGATTTGGGAACGATTAGCCCGAAGGGCAAAATCGTCAATTTTTGGAAGATTTGGATACCGAATTACCCAAAATATTTCATGCCCCGTTGTTTGTGGCCATTTCCCATTTTTGAGAATTTTTTGGAATTTTTCTGAATTTTTCGATTTTTTTTAATTTTTTTTTTGTTTATTATTAATATTTTCTGAAAATATTTTCTTTGACAACATACCACACTCAACCAAGTAAACAAGCTAACTACCAGATTAAAATAAATACATGCAGATCAAGTCTATAATGGCAATACTTTAGAAAAATAACTCTGATATACGGACCGAGTACGCAAAATATACCTGATTAGATACCAACCTTTAGACGCTAAACCCCCAGCGTGTGACCATCTCCATATGCGACGTAGTCAAATACTCGAGTCGAGCTTGGCGGAAATCTCCAGAAAGACCCTTCGATACGAACCTTGAATGTCGACGGACCACGAGCCCCAAAATTCCCGGGCGATGGCCCAATCCCTCGGCCCATGGGCCAAAGCTCCGGCCAAATTGGCCCATATACCTGGCACACAGGCCCATATACTCGGCCCACTTCCCAGGCCGTGGCCTAGACCAAAATGGGCCATGGCCCGTTCGACCGGCCCATGAACACGGCCCGTGGAGCAAGGCACACCGACGAAAAAACAGGGTAAAGCTCGGTCGAGGTGGCAAGCTGGCGACGGCACAAGGCTGTGGCGGTCGGAGAGAGCTATAGGTGGATCGTGGTGGTCGGGAGCGGCGGTGGTAAATGATGAAAGTGATGGTTTCTCGTCGGAGCAGAGGCGAACCGCAGCTAACACCAAAACAGGGGACATCGGCTTCCGTGGTGGTTTACGGCAACTCCGACGTTCAACGGGCAGTGCGACTGGGTCGGGATGGAGATGAGGAGGCTGGTGGTTGTCGATGAGGTGGCTGGCGGCGACGGCAACGTTGCACGAGGCCAGAGGAAGAGGATGATACGGTTCGGTCAAGGGTAGCGAAAACAGGGACTGGCTTTCCCGCGGATGTTCGAAGACTCCGCGGCGGCTCCCGACGATTGCACGACAACCTGAGGAACGGAGGAAGGTCCTAGGGTCAGCGGATAGTGGTCGGAGACGGTCAAGAGCGGCTGTGGAAGCGTGGGCAGTCCCGGACACCGAAACAGAGCAGACCGGCATCAAGCTGTTTCAAGGTGGTCGGGCGGCTTCTGGCTGTCGGAGCGGCGGTGAAGCGACGGCAGGACAGGATGGACGATGATCGGAGGAAGCCGTGGCGATCGGTCGAGGCTGGGTCTGCTCATGAAATGGTCGGAGGAAGGACAGGTCCCCTCCTGCGAGTCTCTCTCGGCCTTGGAAAAAGAAGAGAAGAAAAAAAAACCTGCAGGGGGGGGAGGGGCGCGCGTAACTTCAGAGAGAGAGAGAGAGAGCCTAAAAATGAAATCAAAATAATAGTAATAATAATAATAATAATAAAAAGTAAAAAGAAATCTTTTAAAAGCAAAAGAGAACTTTGACTAATAATTATGTCTCTACTTTTCATTTTTCACACATTTTTCTATTTTTTCCAAAAATAATAATAATAATAAATAAAATAAATAAAATAAAAAATAAAACGTTCAAAATTTGGGTGTCAACACCCCCGTCCTCCAAGCTCTCCGCTTGACAGATCCACTCCGAGGATCAATCACCAGTACTAGCCGTTGGTTGATTGATAAAAGAACACAAGTTGTTTACGGTAAGATTCACCAGAAACTTGGAAAGATATATTCGCCCATATAAACATATCGTAAGACCTTTAGACAAAGAGTATAAGGTATTTGCCTAACTTTAGAAAGACAATCAAGATATCCTATAAAAGGAAAAAACCTTTAGGAAATCATTTTGATTGACACTAAAATAATATGACTTAGCATCGAAATCTTTTCCAGATCATCGACCATTAGTGGGGAATTTTATCTGCTAAGATATAAAAAAATGGAATTAGTCGATTTAGAAACAATTCACAAGTAACGTGTTTGAATTTAGAACCAGTGTGCTTCTGCCAAATGGTTTGCCTGCTTCTGTCAAGAAGGATAGTGTAAGTGATTAACCATAGTGAAGTACAAATCCTTTAGAAGCAACCAAATTCTTTTCACCAAAACATAAATGGTTTTGTGTACGTCAAAATGACTTATAATATCCCTAACAATGTCCCCCTATTTTGATGGAGACAAAACCATTTTCTCAGCAGCGATAGAATTTATAAAGAGCAAAACTTACAGAACAGTCTGGCGTCTCTCCCCCTTTTTTGTTAGCATCAAAAGATTAGAGATAGTCATAAAGCAAGCAATTTATTTAAACATGCAATTTATAGTACGTTAGTACATTGCATGCTAGCAAGCATAACCATGATAGAAAATGCAAGAACACATGAAGGTTGGAGAATCATTTGGGAGGTTGTGAAGAAGAGGATGGTTTGGATGTGGCAATGTCAAAGGAAACGCAAACAAGGTTGAAGGTGGTCAAGTCTCGCAGCCGCATATCGAACACCTCTGTCAAATTCTTCATTTCTCTAGCCAGCAAGACCTGATTCTGTGCAAACATAACGAGATCTCCCGACACCTGGTCAACAAGAACAGTTCGGTCCTCTTCACGTTGAGCTCTGTCACTTCGAAGAACCTCAAAGTATTCCTCTCGAAGTTGTTGCTTTTCCTCCTCCCTTTTTGCTCTTAGTGCATCTGCTGCAGCAAGTTCTTCAGCTTTCCTTTTCTTCTCATCCTCAATTACTTTCGTAACGGCTACTGTGGCTACAAGTTGAGCTTGAGCGATGCTTTCTTTCTCAGATAAAGCATCTACTTCTGCCTGTGCCTTGGCAGTAGCTTCTGCTTCTGCTTTGGCCTCTTCAAGTAATCTGGCATGGGTCGCAGCTTCCAACTGAGCCTGTGCCGCTGCTTCTTCTTGAGCTGTTTCACGAATCTGAGTATCCAAATCTCGAATTATGTCTTTAGTGTGCTAAATAGCCTGCTCCTTTGCTTCAGACAATGCTGTGGCACTCTCTGCCAATTCACTACTCTTTTCCAATAGAGTAGTTTCTCCCTTCTCCATCTCTTTAGCAATTTGTGCATCTATCGTAGCTTGAGTAGACTTGTGGCTAAGAGGTGATGCATCGCCAGAGATAGTATTTTCAGAGTCAGAGGAGACAAAATCCTTCTTGACTCTTTTTCGTTTCTTCGGGGACACAGAAGCTTTCATTAAAGCTTTTCTCTTTGGTCTTGCTTTCAATTTCACCAATGTTGCACCAATGATCTTCTTTGCAGTATCATCAAGATCACAGCCTATCTTGATGATCTGACCATCCTTATCTATCCAGCCATCAGAAGTAACAGAAAAATGCATCTTAAATAATGTATCAGCTCCTACTATCATACTTGGCAGAATCTCCTTCTTCATTTTCGAGGGAGATTTGACATCCAATGCTCGAAACAGTTTAGTAATGAGAGCTCCATAAGGAAGTTGGCCAGCTCGCTTTATGACAGTGCGATACATCTGAAAGATGATTTTATGTGCCAGCGAAAAGGATTTGCCTTTGACAATTTCAGCCATCAATCGAGCTTCATACCTTGATACATTTGTAGTGGATGAGGCTTTAGGACGAATACATCCAATGAGAATCTTATGCACGATTCTGTATATCAGAGGCATGGCAGCATAGTTGATGTGTATCCCGATGCTTCTTCGATAGTAAGTATCTTCTGTGATCAACTTGTAAGCTTTATTAGACGAAATCTCGATTTCACAAAGTCAGAAGCTCTTACCCCGATGAGAGATGCTATGAGTTCGGCAGACACAACAAACCAAAAATCACCAACAGTAAAAGTCATCATGTTCGGGTTCTTTGTGAAATGCAAGTTGGAATAGAATAGAGCTACCAATTTAGGGTACATAACTTCAGAGTCAATACAAAAAGTTAGCAGGTCTAGCTTCTTAAACATCTTAGAGACAAGAACACCATGACTATCAAGATAGTCAAAATCGACCGTCTTATGTGGCATTACCTTTCTTGCCAGAAAGTTTTGAAAAGAGTCATGATGTTGTTGACTCTTGAAAAGTTTGGGTCGAAATTTTGTATCTTTTGCAAACCCACCAAACGCTCGAAAGTTTTCAAACAACATGTCGCGACCTAAAAATCGTTTTAGGTAATTGGATTATCGGGCAAGTTATCGAGAACTAACCTAATGCGGGTCCTCCCAAACCCTACCGAATCGTAACATGGGAAAAATTAGAACAAATGAGGAGTCGCCACTAATCGTTCGAGGTAGGTCGATTAGAAACCTAGATGAACTAGCGGGAGAACTAATTCACCGCTGCGAACCAGAGATTTTGGATCCGAGGATTTGGTTACGCTAATCGACTTAGACTAACGCCCTTTCGGTACCTAGATTCCTTTTTGTTTTGGATTTTTCTTGATAAAATTGATGACTCGGAAATCAACTCAAGGCTTTTGCTTTTTCCATTTTTTTTGTTATTTTTATCTCGAATAAAAGAAAGGTAAATGAATTACTGATGCAATGCATGACCTAAAACTATATGACATACGACGAATTATTAAAAGGTACAAAACTTCAAATAAACAAAAATTACAAAAAAAGAATCAACTGACTCGAAATTCAAAAAATAAAAAGTAAATTCGAAAATACACTTTGATAATTCCGAAAATCCTAAAAAAAACTAAACGGAATTTTCCCTGACGCTCTCGTCATCTTGATCTTGCTGGGCTTAGGCCGCCGTATGATCTTGGACATCACCCTTGTTGCAAGGCCCATGCTTTGGAGCGGTTCTGATAGCCCGTCGCCTCTTCCTGATCCTCCCTATGACCCAACTCTATTAGGCCCAAAACATCGGGCTTTTCCTAGTCCATCTAATCCTAATTAACTGAAAATTACATTACAAATAAAATGATATGGGGAAACATGGGATGACATGCGAGATGACGTGGTAATATGCGGGATGAATTGATCATTCATTTTTTTTAGAAATTCGAAATTTGCTAAACAAAAACCGAACTTGCCATTTTTTTATTTTTATTTTTTTCGAAAATTTTTATTTTTTTTATTTCCGAAAATTATGTCTATTTTCCATTAAATTCGAGGATCAATCTAGGATTTGCCGCCAATCACTTTCAAAAATATACGCACGCCTTCCATATTTTGGGAATCGGGATTGCCATCAATTAAACGCGCTTTCCTTTTGTTAAAAAATGTGATCGGATTCACCATTTCCTAACTCGAATCTTTCCTTACCGAAAACTTTCAAAAATATTCACATGCTTTCCATATTTTGGGAATCGGGATTGCCATCAATTAGACGCGCCTTCCTTTAAAAAAAATTATGATCGGATTCGAAGTTTCCTAATTCGAATTTTTCCTTATTAAACGAGATCGATTTGAAACGGGAAACTAACCTAGATAAGGCAACCACAGAATTTCAATCAGAAAATCGAATCCAATCAATTTCCATCAATTAGGCAAGCAATCACACCAACATGGCAAGAATTCGACAATCCGAAAAAATCAAATCCTTATTTCCAAAAATTCAACCTTGCTGATTTTGTATTTTTTGTATCAAGCCCGGCAAATCGCAACCGCGGGGTAACGGGCGAAACCGACCATAACTTGATTTTTTTTTTGTTTAACGAAAATGACATTTGATTTTGTCGGAGATTCGCGGTACATGCAAGGCGATTAAACTCAACTAAATTAAATCGACGGCCATGGCAAATCAAACCAATATCAATCAATAATCAACCAAAAACGGGATTAGAATTATACCTAAGCCGAGCTTCCTTTTCTTCTTCGAATTAAACGCCCGCAAGACCGATTCAATATCCTACGAAAATAAGAAGACGATAGCAGAAAATTGCCAAGGATGATGGCGATGGACGGCGATATCGCGCGAGACGTCGGGACGTGCGGCGGGTAACACAACCTCTTTCCGTAAATTCCAGTAGCACACTCTTGACAGATCCACGTTCCAATTCGACTAATCCGAGTCCGATTTGCAAACGAGATGTTCCGGGATATCTAACACAAGTAATAGAAGTATCAAGGCCTTAAATCGCGACAAAGAAATGGCGAATCAACCTCCGTCAAATACCGAACAGCAGCTGGACAGTAACTTCTTCGGTCTGGACAGTGGCGGATGAACGCAAGGGATGAACGATGGAGCGAGGCTCGAGCGTCGGAAGGTGTCGACAGGAAGCAGCGAGCAGGATCAGCAGAAATGGTGTCGGGAGTCAGCAAGCAGGAAACTGTCTTGGGGCAGGGACAACGAGCAGGAACGACGGCCGGGTAGAGGTCTTCGGTGCAGCGGTGGCGAGTGGGAGCAATGGCCGAGTGGTGATCTTCGAGCGGGAGCAGAAACGAACGTCAGGCAGTGGCTGCTCGGCGTGGAACAGGAGTGACGGGCGGCAAGGCGAGAGCAACTATGGTGCGGAGCGGGAGCGGCGGTTGGGAGGCAACAGGCGGCGGCGAGTAGAGAGAGAGAGAGAGAGAGAGAGAGAGAGTGCCAGAAAAATTATGTCGTCTGTCTTTAACCCTAGGCATAATGACGAATATATAGGGTGAATTAGGGTTACACCTTTAGGGTTTAATCTCGACCGTCAGATTTTCCAAAACATGGCCGTCGGATTGAAATTTCTATTCTTGTCGGGCTAGGATGACCCAAAATTCGATCACTTATAGATGGGCTATGGGCTTGGCCGAAGTTCATACTTTAATGGGCTTATCTGCGCAAATTTATGAATTACCTAAAATTAAAATTTAGGTGCTAACACAACAAATCATCGTCATCAGTAGTCCTTACCCTAGACTCAGTGTCGTCTCCTCCTTCTGTAGAATCGTATGCTTCCTCTACATCAGCACTAATCTTTTCCTTGTCTTTCGATGTACCAACATTCTGTTTCTCAACACTGGCAGAATCAAAAGGACTTGCAAATTTCCTAACCTCAGTCTCAACATCTGACTTAGAATCGAACCCAAAATTCTTCACAAATTTTTCCACAGCACGATCATCCATCTCGGATTCACGCATGAGGGTTATGGATTTTTATATCCCCTCAAGAGTTTGTAACGAAGAAGGAGTAGAAATACTCAAACCTGGACTCGGACGAGTGTCAGGAGTGTGAAATACTTGTAAAGTTCCCTCCTTTGGCGGTGAGTTAGTAGACCCACTCGATCCTCGTTCTGCAGAGGAGACTTCCATACTATCTGAGTCTTCATCCACCAAAGAAATGTGTGAGGGTCCGCGTTTTGAGAAATGGGCGGCTTGGGCGGAAGTTCTTTGTGATCGGCGAACAGAGGTGGAGATTTTCTTTGGTTCGAGGGAGACAGGTTTACGAGGCATGATGGAGAAGATGAATGGTTTTCTTGTGGAAAGTTTGAATTTTTTAGAAGATACGAGAAAGTTGATAGCTTTTCGAAGGGTGGTTGTGTGTGTAAAGAGTGAGAAACTGTTCCTTTTATAAGGAGAGTGTAAAGAGCGGTTATTAAAGGTAACTTCCCGAGCGGTTTTTCGAGATAGCCGAGAAAGTAGGGATTTGTGAGAAATGGTAACGGGAAGTTTTTCTTGGAAGGTGGATATGCATGATAATATTCAGTCAATCAATCACTGCATATTCGAATAAAATCATAAAAGATTTGAGATCATACCTTCGCTTCTTAGCAATTTGGAAAGGATTTTATTTCCTTTCTTTCAACCCTTGTTTCCTGCATCTATTCAAGATTTCATAGGAAAGTTAGTAATTCCAAGCCTCTCTTTAATAAAATTGAAGCTACCTTTTTCAAGTGGCTTCGTAAAGATGTCAGCCAATTGATTTTTAGAATCAACAAACTAAATATGAACATCGTTATTTTGCACATGGTCTCTTATGAAATGATGCTTGATCTCAATGTGCTTGGCCCTTGAGTGAAGAACATGATTTTTTGTCAAGCTGATGGCGCTTGTGTTGTCACATTTAATCTCAACGTTGGATTCCTCAATATTATAGTCTTGAAGTTGTTGCTTCAACCACAAGATTTGTGTACAACAGCTTCCCAGAGCAACATATTCTGCATCTGTCGTGAATAGAGCCACTGTACTCTATTTCTTGGAGAACCACGATACCAGCATGTTTCCCATTAGTTGGCATGTTCCTGATGTGCTCTTTCTATCAATTCGACATCTAGCATAGTCGGCATCAGAATATCCAATAAGAGAGAAATTTGAATTTCTAGGGTACCACAAACCAAGTGAAGAAAAAGTGTTGACATATCTAATGATTCTCTTGACAGCAGAGAGATGTGATTCTCTTGGATCTGATAGAAAACGAACACACATACACACACTGAAAAGAATATCTGGTCGAGAAGCAGTAAGATACAGTAGAGATCCAATCATGCTTCTATAGAGTTTTTGATCAACCTTTTTCTCGATATCATCTTTTTCAAGCTTTGAAGAACGAGACATAGGAGTTTCAATCTTTTTGCATTTATCAAGCCCAAACCTTTTTACTAGTTCCTTTGCATACTTTTCTTGACAGATAAACGTACCTTCATTTCCTTGCTTGATTTGTAATCCAAGGAAAAAATTTAACTCACCCATCATACTCATTTCAAACTCATTTGTCATAATCTGCGAAAAATTCTTGCACAGAGTTCCATTAGTAAAACCAAAAATGATGTCATCAACGTATATTTGAACTAGAAGAATGTTCTTACCTTCCCTTTGAATAAACAGAGTAGTGTCTATTTTACCTTTTTCAAAACCATTAGTGATGAAGAAAGTACTCAGCCTCTCATACCAAGCACGTGGTGCTTGTTTTAGACCATACAAGGCTTTGTTCAGTTTGTACACATAATCAGATCTGTTCTGGTCTTCGAAACCTGGTGGTTGATTTACGTATACCTCTTCTTTGATATAGCCATTCAGGAACGTGCTTTTGACATCCATCTGAAAAAGCTTGAAGCCATAATAACATGCATATGCTAATAATAATCTTATAGCTTCTAACTTGGCTACCGGCGCATAGGTCTCGTCGTAATCAATCCCTTCCTCCTGTGAGTATCATTTTGCAACTAACATTGCTTTCTTTCGTGTGACTCTTCCTTTGTCATCAAGCTTATTTCGAAACACCCATTTTGCACCAATGACTGGTCGATCTTTTGGTTTTGGAACCAGTTCCCAGACTTGATTTACTTTGAACTGTAGTAGTTCTTCTTGCATCGCCTCTATCCAACTTTCATTCGAGAGTGATTCTGTCAAGTCTTTTGGTTCAATTTCAGAAATAAGAGCAAAAATAGCTGTCATTTCCTTGATAGAGGCTCGAGTTTTGATTCCATCTCGTACGTTTCCAATGACAAGTTGTAGAGGATGACTGGACTTATGCTTCCAATTGTGATCAAACTTCTCTTTCTGCTTTTCATCTGTTGAGGCAGACTAAGCTTTGATAGAATCAGATTGAGTAGAGTCTCCAGACAAGTTGGTCTGTACTCCTTGTTGAAACGAATGTTCTGTATCTCCTTCCACTTGAGTGACATAGAGTGTGATCTTCTCATCAAACTTCACGTTCATTGATTCTTCCACAATGTAAGAGTTTTTATTGAAAATCATGTATGCTTTGCTTGTTGTGGAGTAGCCAAGAAATATTGCTTCATCAAACTTAGCAACTCTGTCATTTGCATTTTTAAGCACAAAACATTTGCAACCAAACACTTTGAAGTAGGAGATGTTCGATTTTCTGCCTTTAAAGAGTTCATAAGGCGTTTTATCAAGAAGTGGTCTGAGATACACACGGTTTGAAATATAACAAGCAGTTGAGACTGCCTCTGCCCAAAAGTATGAAGGAATTTTGCTCTTGATTAAGAGTGTTCTTGCCATTTTCTGTAGAGAACGATTTTTCCTCTCTACAACCCCGTTTTGTTCTGGAGTGTAAGGAGTAGAGAAATTGTGTTGTAAACCTTTTTCAATGCAATAAGAAGAGAAATTTTGATTTTCAAATTCTCCACCGTGATCCGTTTTAATGCAAGAAATTGTGTAACCTTTTTCGCTCTGGACAAGTTTTGCAAAGCTAGAGAAATATGAAAATACTTCATTTTTGTGAGCAAGAAAGTATACCTATGTAAAACGAGTGTAGTCATCTACTATCACTAGACAGTATCTCTTACCGCCAAGGCTTTGACTTCGGGTAGGACAAAAAATGTCCATATGTAGAACTTGTAATGCTTGATTAGTAAAGACACAATTGATTGGTTTGAAGGAACTTCTTCCTGCTTTTCGAGAGTACAGGCTGTACATAATTTAGCATGGTCAAACCTGACTTTGGGTAATCCTTTCACAAGCTTTTTTGAAGATAGCTTGATAATTTGTTTATGACTAATGTGCCCAAGTTTCTTGTGCCATAGATCAGGCTCATCCTTGATTGTGATCAGACATTTTTCTTCTTCGGTATCCATATCTAATAGATATATGTTCTTGTGTCTTCTTCCAGTGAAGATTTGAGTTTTGTCACTGCTTTCACTTGTGCATTTATTCTCTTGGAAGCATATCTTATAACCAATATCACAAAGTTGACTTACGCTCAGAAGATTGTAGTTGAGTCCTTCAACGAGTGATACGTTACTTATTGTTAGCTTTCCGATTCTGACAGTTCCTCTACTTATTATCTTTCCTTTGCTTCCTTCGAAAGACACACTTCTACCATTTACTTTGGAAATATCCATAAACTTGCTTGCATCACCTGTCATATGTCTTGAGCAGCCACTATCAAGGTACCACTTGTTCTTTTTCTTTGGTACCTACAAACAATAGATAGATTCACGATTTCTTTGGTACCCAAATCTTTTTGGGTCCTTTTGTGTTAGTAAACTCCATCATTTTGAAAAAAAAGGCCCTCTGATAGGTTTCCAGATTTTGGAGCACTCATTTTTCAAATGAGTCTTATCTCCACAATTGGAACAAAAAAAATTCATAACCAACAGGTTTTATGAAATGTCTTTGAAAATATTTTTTGTACTCTTTCTTCGAAGGTCTCTGTTTTTGTCTTTCTTCATACCTAGGAAATGTATTTTCTAAAACTGTTTTCTTCTCCATTCCAAGACAATTTTTGTCATAATAAGGAACCTGAATAGAGAGAATATGCTCCAAGATTTTTGAACCTGTCGAAAAATTATTTTTTATGTTTGAAATATCTTGTTTGATAAAAGCATTTTCTTTTGAGAGAGAATCATATTTTCGTTGCAAATCTAAGAGATCCTTTTTGAGATAATCATATTTTTCGGATAAGCTCATATTTTCCTTTTTGAGAAGATCACGATCTTGAAGCACACCAGAATATTCCTTTTGAAGAAAATCAATTTTTTCATTTTTGGAAAGATCCTGTTTTCTTAACAAAGAATTTTCTTTTT
The DNA here is from genome assembly GCA_021437785.1 of Rhodomyrtus psidioides. NCBI lineage: Eukaryota > Viridiplantae > Streptophyta > Magnoliopsida > Myrtales > Myrtaceae > Rhodomyrtus > Rhodomyrtus psidioides. The sequence continues at coordinate 2,117,024 of JAILYB010000074.1, read as the reverse complement.
TCAAATCAGAGATCCTTTTAAGAGCCTTTTTCAGATCCGAACATAATTCATTAATGTAATCAGATACTTCATCAGAGATGTCAAAAGAACTTACCTCTTTTTCATCCTCTGAATCTGAAGTTGCCATAAGACAAATATTTGCGCAATCTTCATCATCACTTTCTTCACACTCGGTATCGCTCCATGTCTCAGCCTTTAACGCTTTCTTTTTCTTCTCAAATTTTCCTCGAGTCTTCTTCAGAGAAGGACATTTTGGCTTGATGTGTCCATGTTTTCCACATTCGAAACAAGTTACCTCCTTGCTTTCATCTTTTTCAGCAGAAAATTTTTCAGTTTGTCTGAAAGGACGTTTTCCTTTGAAGCTTCTTCCTCTTCTAGCCATCTTTCTAATTTTTTTTACCATCAGTGCCAATTCTTCATCGTCATCCTCTGCTTCTGATTTAGAGTCACTTGAATTAATCATCTTAGATCTCATGGAAATTTCCTTTCTTCCTTTTGTTTCATCTTCATCATTCTGGCGCTCAGACTCATAGGATATTAATGTACCTACAAGTTCATCAACAGTCAAAGGTGAGATTCTCGAAGTTTCACGAATAGTGGTTTTGATGTTGTTCCACTCCTTTGTCAATCCTCTCAGAATTTTGTTGACCCTTTTTGTTTGAGAGATCTACTTGCCATAATATGTCAAGCCATTCACAATATCTGTGAACCTGTTGATCATATCAGAAACGGATTCGTCACTTTTCATCTTGAAAGATTCATACTTTCCAAGCAAAATATTCGTTTTTGTTTCCTTGACTCTATCAGCCCCTTCATGGGTAAGTTGCAGACTTTTCCAGATTTCCTTCGCTGTTTCACAAGAGCAGATATGATTATATTGAGATGGAGATAAAGCGCAATAGAAAGAGTAAATTGCTTTTGAATCCAAAGCTTCTCTTTTGGAGATTTCTGTGGCACTATGCTTTGGTTCTTCTTTGCTACTTTCTTTTGATGAGGAGATTGTAGGATTTGCCCCATTCTGCACAACATCCCACATTAGTGGATCTGTTGATTTGATAAATGTTTTCATCTTATTCTTCCAGATGTTGTAGTCTCTCCCATCAAAGTATGAAGGTCGCGTGTTGCTTTGTCCTTCCACAATGCCTGCTCCAAGAATACTAGCCATTGAGGATCGTTAGCTTAGAAGTATACACTTCCAAAGACAAGCCTTAGGCTTTGATACCAATTGTTGTTCCTGGCTAGGATATACACCTAGATGAGGTGAATAGGTGTATCAATCGAATTTCGATGAATAGTGCGGAATTTATAAAATAATCGAAATCGAGATAACACAAGTGATAACAAAGTACTGTAGAGCTTCTGCCAGACAGTTAATAGATGCAGTTAATAGAGGCAAAATGAGTAGGAAAGCGTTGCACACGAGATTATAGTAGTTCGGCTTTTGAGGTCCTACGTCCACTCTCCCACATTAACAGCCTACTGGCTGGATTTCACTAAGTATCCGAATAAGAGTTTACAGGAATATGAGTGATTGCTTGAACTTCTATTGTTTCTACAGAAGCGAGCTATGCCTCTACCAAGATCTTTTCACTCAACACTCTTTCTCTACTTCACTCTCTCTTACAGGATTCACAGAAGTGTTTTTAGACAATAATGAAGCGCTCTCTTTGAATAGGGTCGGTTGTCTCTTAGTCGCCCTCCGTTTTTTGAACTTCGTGCTCTTTATAGCCCCCGTCCTCCAAGCTCTCCGCTTGACAGAACCACTCCGAGGATCAATCGCCAATACTAGCCGTTGGTTGATTGATAAAAGAACACAAGTTGTTTACGGTAAGATTCACCAGAAACTTGGAAAGATATATTCGCCCATACAAACATATCGTAAGACCTTTAGACAAAGAGTATAAGGTATTTGCCTAACTTTAGAAAGACAATCAAGATATCCTATAAAAGGAAAAAACCTTTAGGAAATCATTTTGATTGACACTAAAATAATATGACTTAGTATCGAAATTTTTCCAGATTATCGACCGTTAGTGGGGAATTTTATCTGCTAAGATATAAAAAAAAATGGAATTAGTCGATTTAGAAACAATTCACAAGTAACGTGTTTGAATTTAGAACCAGTGTGCTTCTGCCAAATGGTTTGCCTGCTTCTATCAAGAAGGATAGTGTTAGTGATTAACCATAGTGAAGTGCAAATCCTTTAAAAGCAACCAAATTCTTTTCACCAAAACATGAATGGTTTTGTGTACGTCAAAATGACTTATAATATTCCTAACATTTTATGCTAGATGTGAGTTCTGATAGATTATTTATATAGAGTAGATTTGTGAACTCAAGTTATCATCTGTACGGTATTAAGTGGAAAGACATACGCTCTATGGGAAAGAAGAAAATACCGTCATATGTACTTCATATTACGTATGCATGAGACGACCAATAAGAGTTGACATAAGTTTTGATCTCAACTTTCAAGCCGTATGAGATTCTTGAGGATAAGCGTTTCTCAATTAAGTCCTCTTACGACTCTTACTTATTCTCAAGATTTCTTTTTGGTATTTTTTTTTATCTTAGGGTGTTATTAATGGTCACGAGATTGATTCGATCTAATGGGACATTTCTAGAAAAGCGAGCTGAACTGAGATTGAGAGATTTAATGGAAGAGAAAAATCAATTTATTTTGATGTCGCATTCAATTTTTGTATTCACAGGTTGACCAATTATGACTATTTGAGTTTAATCATTGATTTTGAATGTAATGTATTGTATTTAAGTACTTAAAGAGATCAAGAAAGATATGATGTGAATGTGAATAATTGATCTAGGGTATTGCATACTGAATCTACTATGAGTTAACATGCCTTTTTGAGCTGCTATATATTCCAAATGGAAGTATGACAATAAGCTCTCGTAGTATGCTGGTCGCACGAATTATTTGTTAATATGAACTTTGCATAAAAGAGAGAAAAAGAGTTATGTTTAACCATTTGTAAGTAAGTGTGGGTTGTCGACCCTTTATGGGCAAGTGAGAATAATGGATAGCCCTTTATGGGCGAGTGGGAAATGTTGGAAAACGAGGGTGTACAATAAGATCCGTGGTTCGCCCATGTAAGCTACCACACTCCTTTATCCGTTTTTGAATGTGAAAAGTCACGTTTACAATTGAAGTTTAACTCTCCCCTCTCTGTCAATTCCAATAACAGAGAAAAAGGAACGACGTTCCTCTTATGTTCTCAGAAGAGAAAAAGAAAAGGAACGAACAAAAGGACGACGCCTCCCGCTTTTGTCTCGAATGTGAGATCGGTAGATGACGGTACTCTCTTGTTGCATTAAGCATTTAATCTGTGAAAAATGAGGTACATCCGTTCTGTAATGTATTTATCTGATCAGTGATTCAATATGACTCTAGGACTTGCTAATTTTACGTAATCCACTACATATGCTATTGGGATCAGTTCCCTTCAGAAACTATTGAGTTTCTGGCAACAACAACTTGATAATAATACGGGGTAAGAACAGTACAAGTGCCTTAACTTTTGTACGGCGATCACTTGAATGCCATAATTTTTTTTTCGTTCACTTGTGTGCCATTACTTTTAAAAATCGATCCCCTAAGTACTACTTCTGGCGAGATCACTTGAGTGTCAGTTCCGGCAAATCGTCCTACATGGACTTTTTTATTTTTATTTTATTTATTTTTTAATTACAGGTGGATTTTCAACCGGTCAACTCTCTCTCTCTCTCCCCTGGTCTACTCCCTCCTCCCCTTTTGTGCGACCAACTCCTCCTCAGCCGAACACCGCTCCTTCATCCTCACTCTTTAAGCGACACCAACATCATCCAACCACCATTGCCTCACGCCAGCACCGTCTTCGATCCGCCACCACCGCTTCGAGCCGCCGCCGTCGCCCTCGTAGAGCCCCCGAGAGCTGAGCCCCTGTCTTAGCTTCAGTGGGCTGCTCGAGCTACACCAACCATCAATGCCTCTTCCACCTTTCCAGATTCCTTCGTCTTCGTCCTGCCACCACTCCACTCCACTTCGACCACTGCTCGCCGCCGGACAACCATGAAGCAGCACTGTGACATATCTACCCTGTTTTTGCATCGCTTGACCCTGCAGCCACTATAGCTGCTCCGATTTCGCTTCGGCCACTTCCAACAACCACCTTGTCACTCCTCCATCCTTAGCCTCCACACGATCGCCACAAAATCTCACAAACCACCTTGCCCTTTTTTCATCCCAGTTACACTATATTCGATCATAGGGCTATTTTGCCATCTTCAACCACCGTCCGTCGCTCACCACTGCCTCCATTGGTCACCCTCAGGTCCCCCGTCGTCCCTCAAACCTAGCGAAAGCCGATTGGCACTTGTGGAGTGGCGAATAACCCCGACCAGAACTCCCCTGTTTTCGCACCGTACCTCTCCTCTTCCGTCGAGGCCGTGACGACCATTGCTCAGGGCCATCGCGGCTCACTGGGGCAAGGCCAGCTAGCCATTTCCTTGGCCGAGGTCGCGCGACCCTCGGCATCACCTCGCTTGGCTTCTTTAAGACTGCTGTGGGTGGCCTCTGTTTTTTTATACTCCAAAACAGAGCATGTATCTGTGAGAAGAATGTGGGGGAAACATGAAATCAAGGTATGGATCTTGATCGTGGCAACACCAAAAAAACTTCGAATCCTACCTTTGACAAAGTCGACATACTCGCCATTGATGAAGAGCTTCGTGGCCTCACTGGGACATGGCGAGTCGGCCATGGCCCTTGGGCCACCCACTAGTGGGCAGTGAGGGTCACCGGTGACCCTCGCCGGGGCAAGGCGAGCCTACCCTTGCCTTGGTCGGCCAGTGGTGGCCGGCGAGGGTCGCTGAGAACTTGTCGGCCTTGGGCAAAAATCATGAAAGAACAAAAAAAAATTATGAAAAATTACACATGTATATTATTATATTTGAAAAAATGCATCGCCGAACATAAGCTTTTCCGATCGCCACCTCAGCTTTTTTGATCACCACATAAGCGATGACACTTAAGTGATCCATTTTTGAAAGTTATGGTACTCAAGTGGGCGAAAAAAAAGTTGTGGCACTCAAATGATCACTGTACAAAAGTTAAGGCACTTATATTATTCTTACTGCATAATAATACACTCAACATCCAGTATTGTGGCTCATGCTTGCTCATAGTTTTTTACATTCTATGTTATCGTGCTTGTTCGATGGAATTAAGTCTACGTTTTGCAAAATCGGTACAAGAATTATTTGGAGGAAAAAAAAAATAGAGGACGATTTTGAATTTCAAGTAAGAGTAGATGTAGGTAAAAATATCGTTCATAACATAAGAAAGGTGGGTAAGAAAAAGGAAAAAATAAAGTAAGGAGAGAAAAAATTACAACCACAACTTTCATTTAGCAGAATGTGCAATGCAAGGTCAACAATTTACTTCTCAGCAAACTCGTGACTCGTGAGGACAAGCTTCCGTCGGACGACCATGGCGGCAGCAGTGAGGAGGTGCATCCTGTACACGGCATTGTCGCTGCTGGTGTTGGGATCTTCTTTAGGATCGTCGGCCGGAAGCCCCGAAGCATCTTTCGTGAAGAAGACCATCTCTTCGCACGAGATCGTCATCTTCTCCAAGTCCTATTGCCCGTACGTCTCTCTCTCACCCTCTTTCTCTCGCTTGATTTTTGTTGGGTTTTACTCGTTTGTAGTGTTTGAGTTTCGCGCATCGAGAGGGACAGTGACTTCGATTGTTTTTCGTGTGGTCGAGAGCTTCGCTCTTCACGTTTTTCACTTCGATTCCTCCGAATGCATGTTCTCCGTCCTGGAATCGATTGGTTTGCGTGCCTTAGTTTGGTCCCACGAGGTAGAGTTTTCAGTTCTAGGATCACAGACTGATTACACTACCCAGTGCGAAGTCAGATCATGCCCCGATCTTGTGAATCGAGCTCAAAGGCACTCCATTTCCGATGCTTTGATTGAATGCGAGAAACAGGACCCTAAGGTTCACCAACCGGAGCTTTTTCCGAATTCTTGCTCAATTTTACTTGAATTAACTCTGTCAAATCCTTCTACTTTGAGATTAGAGGGTTCATCTATTCATCGGTTGCTCATTTTTTTTTTTCCCGTTTCATTCTGGTTTAGCTGGAGGGTTTTGAGGATGAAATTGCTTAACCTTGATGCCGACATATTTGGTTCTGGAAAATCCATCTATGCATTGTTTTCCCCAGCCAATACCTGTTTCACGGCCGGTTATGGAGGTTAAAACTTTGGGAGAATGTCTTGATGAATGATGTTGACTCTTGGGATGATTGATTAGTCAACCATGATGAAGGGAGTGCTGTCCAATGTTTCTAGTTCGCATCTCCTTAATTGTATAACCATGAGCCTGTACTTATCAATGAAGGATGTTTGTCATTATTAAAGTTCCTCAGCAAATTGTGGCTGATGGTAAGGCTCTTCGGTGCAACTGTTTGTTTGATCAAATTGTTGGCAAACCTGAGTCATATTCAAGCTACTGCAAATATGTTATGGGGAGCATATGGTTCGATTTTATCTTTGAATTTCCTGATGCTAGTACACTTGTGATTGGGTTTTAGCTGGTGATCCCTGGCACATCAATCACCAACCCTTAATTCTTCGTCGATGGCAGTTCAATCTTCAAGCTGAGAAGATGAGTTCTGCTCCAGTTTGCATCTAACTTTGGATTTGCAGACTGAAACTAATGACGAATGAAGCCCTAAGCTACACTGGCGGTGCAATAAGTATTACTTTGTATATGGATGAATCCCACTTGATGTAGACACGGGATTTTGTTAGAATATGTGTGGAGGTTCCTTTTGATTCCCAGTTGGTTGATTCATTTCATTACTTATAAGAGATGAAATGAGATCGGGCATGATGTTGACGTTTGCAGAAAGAAGAAATTTGACATTGATTAAGAAAATCCAAAAGGCTCGGAATGATGTCTGGTGACTAGATCTACACATATTTCTCAATCTGTTGAAACTAGGCAAGCGCTAAGCAGGGTGAGACATATATGAGAAATGCCTTCTCCTGTTTGGATTTCACGTAATGATGCTGAGATGGCAGTGCTTAGACCTTTGATCAACAGGGTGTTATCTCCTGTTACATTTGCTGATGTAACTGATCCTTTTGTAACTTCTGTCACTTCTAAGTTGGCATGTTCTACTGGAGAGTGGTATAAAGAACAGCAAATTACCTACTGTAGTCTTGTAATATTAATCATGAAATTGTTCCCTCTGCTTTTTAAATCTTCAGGCGACCAAAGCTCAGGGAAAAGAACATGCTAGAGGTAGTTTATAGCCTTTCTTGTTTGAAGTGAAGTTTCATGTGGTTATTTGAAGTTACACTGAACATTCGAACTTTTGAATTGCTCTGGGCAAGACTAGTTTAGTGAAATAAGATTGACATCTTTAACTGTACTTTATTCTTGTTTCTTTCTTTCTGTCTTTTTTTTTTTTTTAGTTGTAATTGCTGGCGCTCACAGCGAGGTCGTCTTTCGTGCCTGCTATCGTTTGTTATGTATCCATAGAGAGATTAACAAGTCCAATCAATCTTTCAGTTCTCCTATTTCAGTCATATAAATGATATACGCCATAAACCAGGATATATTTGCTTTTCCCTAAAATTTTAAAAAATTGTACAAATCATGGGAAGCCTTTTTTCCATTTGTGATGTGCAGCCTCCAATCGAAACCATAAATGGTGGTAGATGTCATGACCCTTGGGAGGACCTCCAGAAAGTTTTATTTTATCATATGATAGATTTAGATAACTGCTTGCTTATTCATCAACCGACTGGGTTTAGTTCGATGCTTTTGCTGGATTGTCTTCTTCTTTGCAGGTTTAGCGCAGCTAAAATGGACATTCCGACTTTGGATTTGTAACATCTTTCATGATTAATGCAGGTACTGCAGGAAGGCAAAGGCTGTATTCAAGGAATTAAACCAGATACCTCATGTCGTTGAGCTTGATGAGAGAGGTTTGTTTGCAATCTTGCTCGTTCTTTGGTGATTTCTTTAGTGTTGGTAGGACCATTGAGCAGTGTCCTACCTAAACCCTAAATCCTAAGAGAAGCTCTTTACAAGAAAAGCATAAAGGGACTGATGTATGTCTGTTGCAAAGCCTAATGTTTTCACGACTGAACTGAAATAACTGTAGGTTTGTCCAACCTTGCAATCCTCCAAAGCTTTTCTTGGCAGAAAACTTCTAGATCATGCTTTATGGTGGGACTGATGTATGTCTGTTGCAAAGCCTAATGTTTTCACGACTGAACTGAAATAACTGTAGGTTGGTCCAACCTTGCAATCCTCCAAAGCTTTTCTTGGCAGAAAACTTCTAGATCATGCTTTATGGTGCAGCACTAACTGAAATGTGGTTGAACATGTCAAAATATGTTTGTAAATAATTGATAGGAGCTCATTTTATGTCCACAGATGATGGATCAGAAATTCAGGATGCCTTAAGTCAGAGAATAGGGAGGCGTACTGTACCCCAGGTGTTTATAAATGGCCATCACATTGGAGGCTCCGATGGTAAACTGATTATGTACCTCCTAAATTGCTTTTTTATGACAGCAGCTCCAACAAAAATTAGATCTTATTGTTGGTCATCGTTGCAGATACGGTCAAAGCATATGAAAGTGGTGAATTAAGTAAACTCCTAGGAATTGATGAAAAACAGGAGGAGGAACTGTGAGGTAGTGTTTCCGAATGGACAACTGAGCATTACTTCCAGGTGATTGATATGAAGTTTGCATTCTTAGTGTAATATTTTCCCTGCAGTTCATGTTTGCCAAGTTGTGTATGTTCACCATACGAGTAATGCGGTCACGAATGATATGATGCAGTTCTCTTTGCAATTGCAGTCGTGACTAATGGTAGAACTATTAGCTTAAATATCTAAAGTGGTCCTTTTAAACTGAGCAAATATATTCGTATTCAGATTTTTATAAATGGCCTTACAAACATAGTTGAAAATGTACAAGAACACCGTTCTCTGATTTTTGCCTTTCCTCTCTTATGTTACTCCGTGTAAGTGTGTTCCCTGCAAATCCCCAGTTGAGTCCCATATCAAAGACGAATTTCCTTTGGACCTCTCCATTGAGCTACTTGCACTCGACATCCTTTATTTCCATTACTCCATAACATGAGTTAGAAATGTCTTATTATCAGAGTGGGTCGTTATGTGCTGCAATAATGTTCCATGTCTCCATGCAAGGCAAAGAAACCTGCATTTTTTTAGGATCTATCATTTCCGGTGGCTAAAACCCATGCTAGTAGTCTTGCCTCTTTAACAGTAAGAATCCGGCTAAAACCCATGTCAGTTTTCTTGCCTCTTTAATAGTAAGAGTCTTCATTCAGACCTAAACTGGTCGTTAGGTTCAAGTGTTCTCATCCAGACCCTTAACTGATTCGCTTTGAACCTGTCGCTTGGTCCTGGATAATTCCCCACAATGACAACCATTCCAATGAAAATGAAAATGGCTTACCATGAGAGCATCAACAGAGATTAAGCCAAAGAAGCAATTAACTGGTGTTACACCCAAAGGCAGTATTGCTGATGGTAATCTAGCACATTGATTCGTTACGTATGAAGCTACCTGAAGGTGACAAGGTTTTTTCAAGCTTCAATTGTTATGGAATTTTCCAATTTCGTTTCCATCTACTGATTTGGCTTGCTTGTTGCGGACTTGAAGGATGGGTGGGTGGGAGAAGTAGTAGCATCGTGCTTATTGGGCGGAAAGATGTTGACTGAGGAAATATAATTAGGTACTGACTTGTTGGTTAGGATCTAAAAGATTTAGGACATTAACCGACAAAGGTGAGAAAAGAAGCTCTACAATGACTATTTGTGGCTGTGGGGGGGGGGGGGGGGGGGGGGGGGGGGGGGGGTTGTGTGTGGTGTTTGGTTTTGTTTTCGAAAAAAGGTAGTTGCACATTTGTGAGCTTCTAGTGGTGTCATAGTCCTTGCACGCCAGTCTGGATAGTTGATATCTGCTGAAGGATTAGTTGCAGTTGGGTCCCTGAATTATGAAATAAGTACAGGTATCCACTGCATTGTCTTGACATGAAAAATTTATGAAATCTCTTTCAAAATTTTTTAAACCTAGCACTAAGGATCAGCGTTATCATTTGAGCTGATAGACTTTTTTGTCATCTTTTCCACATCTTACTTTTATCTTGATGGAAAGTCCTACTGTTGAATTATTTTCTTTGTATCATAATGTTCTGAATAGATGATGGCCTGGTAAATCACGAAGCACACCATCTGCGTAACTTATGCAGGCTTCTTTTGCTAATTCATAACAAGCTTTTCTATCTCCTCTCGTGCTATACTTTAGTGAGACTTGTCAGCTTAGATCATTTGAACAACACCATCTACTTCTGGAATTGCATCAATCGATGAACCGTCCATTAGTTTGAAGGATATTAAATAAAGGAAGCAAATATCATCATGCTCATTTATGGAACTGAATTTCCACAGGCAACAATATTTGATAAGATTTTGAAAATGTGAAGACTTTTTGCTTTATTTATTCGGTCAGTGTCCGTCCATGATAAGGTGAAGTATGATTGACTGTCCCATATGTAACAAGGACATCATGGCAAAACGTAACTAATCCTAATAGACTACTCAACAAAGCAGGAAGTTCTATCCTGCCGGAGGAGGCAAGTGCACAAACAGTTGAATCGTGTAAAAAGGTAATGGAATGATGTCTACAGGCCAGATGCAACATACTGACTACATTAAGTGAAAGGGAAGGGGTGAATTCTTAAAAAGCATGCAACAAGTAGAGAGATGACAATGTGCCGCAAAAAATACCAAATAAGGTTGGAGTTGAAATGGAAACGGTTCAATGAATCAGGAAGAGGATGAGTTTTCCAGAATTACATGGGAGGCGACCATAAGATCCATGGGTGTTTGACTGGTATAGGGGCGATCCCCAATAGCATAAATCAAAGTGTCGGAAGTGCTTCAAATTATATAATCCTTGCTTTCTCTCCTGTTGGGGTGGATAGTATGTAAGGAAGAAATGTGAATTGCATAAGTGAGAGGAAGGAAATGAGGATAGAAGAGTTTCACTGTGACAAATCAGTTACGAATTTGTTGTTATGAATGTTGACAGTTTTCCTGGAAACAGTTCTGTTGGTTTGTTGAGACTCAACTGACCAACACACCTGTCTGTTCTCTCTCAACTAACCCCAAAAGACTTTTTTGGGGGTAGAGCAGGACAGAATTGGGAGAAAATAATGGAGGGAGGAAGAAACAGTTCAGATACCCAGATGAGGCTTCGTACTTTCATAGTTCTTCAGATGTTTCGCGGTAGATTAGATTATAATTAAAAGAAGTTTGTGATTGAACAGCAGGAATTGATTTAAAAAGCTGCAGCTACCAGGAAACAGCTTAAGAATAATAAGTAGAAAGAAACTTGTAGCGATTCAACTTTCGTTCGCACCTATCCTGCTATTAAAAAGTTCACTGAACGCAATATGGTATTGAGAAGGGGTGTTGCTGCATTTGTTGCATTTTTAATGTTTACTTCTCACTGAGCATTCACTTCCTCCTTTATTTTGAGGTTATTGTGAAGATTGACTAAACTGCATTGACGATGGTGTAATGTGATTATTTTTCTTGCAGTACTGGGACTTATTTTGCCATGAAGGAAAATTCCGCTAAGGATATGGATAAGCATGCTTGGCTTGAAATCCATCGACTCTTTGATTGTTCTATGTTTCAATTGCAGTAAGTGCTGAATTTGTGGACATGCTTTATGGGAAAGTCTCTTGTAACACAAATTATATGAACATTTTTGTTTCAGTTGTAGCAAGTGCTAGATTATGTGAACATTTTTCTGGGAAGGGAGTTGCTCTTTTGGAATTTCATCCATTCAAGATGTTTCTTCTTCATGGTGGCTATATGCAACAGTCGCACTGCCATTATCGTCTTATTTTTACTTTGGTTCAAGCATAAGGAAACCTGTCGATTAACTGTTTAGCTTCTTTGAAGCATGTCATATCCAAAAGAATATGAATTTTAATGCCCAAGAGTGGAGCGTAAAAGAAAATCTTAGACGTCAATGATTCTGGTGGCTCTGATGAAGGTTGTGGTAGAGGTGGCAGTTTGATCTGACCGGAGGCAACGCTGGTGGGAGCTATGGACCAACAATTGGCATCAAAGAAGGGTTGATGATTATTGAGATCGTAGTGGTGAATGAACTTGTGAAACGGGTAAGTCAGGTCGGGTGTGGATGTCAATGGTGACTCTGATTCAAATTAATATTTTTAATTCATATTTACTCATTTTCGTTTGAAGTGCCCATTTTGTTTCAAAAGAGGGCCCGTGTGTTTTGACTTTTTATATTTTCTAATTCTTTTCCATTTTCCATTTCTTTCATTTTTTTTCTCCTTTCCTTTTCCATCTTCCGCTTCCATTTTTTGTCCTTCCTCCATTGCAGGTCGTCGTCGTCTCCTTTTCCTCCTCCAACTGCAATTCTTATTTTGATTTTTGAGCAACAATCCATGGAGTCCATTAGCTCTCTCTCTGCGCTCTCTCCTCCTCCTCCCCCTCCTCCACGAAGCTCGCCTCCTCCTCTCATTGAGGGACGTCCTCCTAGTGGTAGTGGTAGTGGAAATGGTAGTGGCAGGGATATGGACAGCATTGAGATTGTCGACAACGAGAGGCTCACCGCCGAGATGGCCTTCGACAAGTACTCCTCCGCCGTCATCAAAATCCGACGCAGCTTGCCCGACTTCCTCCACTCCGTCAAGTTCAAATACGTCAAGCTCGGCTACGGCTACTCCTGCAACCTCGCCACCGTCCTCAAGCTCCTCCTCCTCGTCCCTCTCCTCCTCCCCATCCTCTTTCACCTCACTGGCCTCGACCGCCCCCGCCTCTCCGACATCTGCACCAGCCCAACCCTCGCCCTGGATATCATCCACGCCTCCGTCGCCAAAGCCGCCTCTGCCCTCTCCCTTCTGCTCCTCTTGCTTTACGCGTCGAAGCGAACCAGGTCGGTCTATTTGGTGGACTTCGCTTGTTACCTGCCCAACGACGAGCGAAAAATGTCCGTGGAGTCGTTCCTAAAGATGAGCAAGGAGAGCGGGGCATTTCAGGAGGACACGCTCCAGTTCCAGAGGCGGATCTCTCGCCGGTCCGGCCTAGGGATCACGTCTGCACCCCCAAACCTGTGCATGGAGGAGGCGCGGTCGGAGGTGGAGGCCGTCATGTTCGGGGCCGTGGACGTGCTGTTGGAAAAGACGGGGGTGAGGGCGCAGGATGTGGGCATACTGGTGGTGAACTGCAGCTTGTTCAACCCAACGCCGTCGCTATCGGCCATGATCGTGTAACGAGAGAGGAGGAGGCGAGCTTGGTGGTGGTTGTGGAGGAGGAGGAGGAGAGAGCGCAGAGAGAGATGATGGACTCCATGGATTGTTGCTCAAAAATCAAAATAAGAATTGCAGTTGGAGGAGGAAAAGGAGACGACGATGACAGACCTGCAATGGAGAAGGACAAAAAATTGGAAGCGGAAGATGGAAAAGGAAAGGAGAAAAAAATTAAAGAACAGGAAAATGGAAAATAATTAGAAAATGTAAAAAGTCAAAAACAACCTTACTGAGGTCCTTTTTTGAAACAGAATAGCCACTTCAGACCATTTTTTGAAACAAAGTTCACTTTTATGTTTTTTTTTTAGAAAACCAGGGCACTTGGGGCCCCTTTTTGAAATTTTCCCTCCTTTCTTTCTTTTATTTTTAGTACTTTAAAAAAAAAAAATCCTACAAAGCCGGCGAGGGTGCTGGCCGACCCTCACCCTGGCCGGCCTCGCCAATGACGAGCGAAGGCTGCGACCCTCTATAGCAACCGGGGCCTCTCGGAGTCCAGCAATGCTCGGCCTCCGACACCTTGGGCAGTGTTGGTCATCTGCTTGCATATCCTCTCTTCAACCATCTGTGCAAGGTGTCTCAATTTCTGGGTCCCTGCAACTTTTCCTCGATTAATGATGAGCTCATGGTAGTTTTGCGTTTTTTTTTTTTTGTCACTCTACATATTTGTCTCGTTCAATTTTCTCCGAATAAAAACGTTTTTTTCCCCCTCAGGAAAAAGAAACTACTCTGTCCGGAATCTTCATCTTTGAGTTACTTCTGTCGGTTGGAACACTGTTTTTGTCAATATTCGCCGTTCTATTTGGAATTGTCTTAGGTCTAATTCCTATTATTTTAGGTGGATTATTTGTAATTGCATATTTACAATACAGACGTGGTGATCAGTTGGACCTATGATTAACATCTTCTTTTATTTGACCTCCTCTTTTCTTTAATACAAAGGAAGTCAAATTAAGATTACAGTTCAATTAGTTAAGTGTCCGGGGGTTGTTTGTTTTGGGGTGGGTGAGGGTGGGGAAGGGATATCAGTTTTAACTCCGTGGGGAGCGAACTCTGATTTTTTCTATCTAGTTTTCTTTTAATAGGGTTTTTCTTCGATGAATTCGTGCCGGAAATTTGAGAATAAGCTCGCATTTGGAGCTGGGTTATGGTAAAATCACTTTAATCTCGATTGGTTTGGTTAATTCCGTGGCTGGTTTCGAGTCATTGTCTCGTGAAGTGGGAGTTGCTAATTTGAATTGATGTCCTTTCATTAATTTTTCCTAAATTGCATTGATTTCTCCTAAATATTTCATTTCAATTGGAATTTGGTTATTCACCATGTACGAAGATCCCCGCTAAGCATCCATGGCTGAATCGTTAAAGTGCGTTTTTGGGTGAGTAATTACCTTTCTGGAAGATCTCTGCGCCGACCTCGTGCATGCTTATTGTTGTAGGTTTGATGGGGTTTTAGTGGAACAAGGCAGAGCTAAATCGGAGAAATGTCGGAAGAGACCTTCATTGGCAATCTGCAATAAGGAGATCAGAATACACAAAGTTTTTCTCGCCTGTGGTCAGCGAGGGTTGGGCGGCCCTCGCCTGTGACCCGCAATGGTCGGCCGACAATGCTTGCTGGTATTTTTGGATCGAAAACAAAAAAGATCGATGAGCGTCGGCGGCCGACCCACTCTGGTCTCAGAAGAAGATAAAGAAAAAAAAAATCAAAAATAAGAAATTAAATTTTTAGAAGAAATAAAAAAAAATGAGAATTTTTTAAAATATAAAAATAAAAAGTAAATATAAAAATGGTCCATAATGATATAGTAATATTTTTTTAATAAGTATATAAAAATATATTTTCTTATATTGGATTAAATTTGAAAGTACTTTAGTAATATGAGTCGGATCGTGTATGGGTAAAGAAATTTGTACTACGCATAAATGGATTAATGGGTCAATTTGAGCCGGACTATTTATGACCCAACCCAAACCCGACCCGACCCATCCGTTTCCCACACCTTCTGCCCTTGCAATCATAATAGAACTTGAGTTTGTTTCATGCCGACTGGATATCTTCAAAGCAGCACGCTTGCCACAATTGCTTTTTTTTTTTTTTTGAAAATTTCAATCCCTCTCACTTTAATTGACAAAATGTAAAGATATTTCACCTAAAGAAACTTTGGAGGAAATTGAACAATGCAACGATTTTATGTCAATTATGGTATAAGATACTCGGGATAATTACACTTTACAATGATGACAAATAGGGTCAATTAACTCCATTCATGAATGTAAATGACCCAAAAGCAAGTCCTGGAGATTAAAACGCATTCAAATACAAATGAATTCTGGCTGCGTCGTTTTTATGAATTTTCCTTTGGAGTTAGGATTTAGGGATTTGAAGAAGAGAGAGAGAGAGAGAGAGAGAGAGAGAGAGAGAGAGAGAGATTATTAAAGTGAAATGTAATTCTAACATTGTGGAAACGAAAAAGAAAATTGAGAGAATTCCAAAGAAAAAAGATTATGTGACTATAATCTTTAGTTTGCTGTGAGATTAATATTCTGTTTTGAGCAAAAAAAATTAGTAGAAATTGTTGTGGGCTCCCTCCTTTAAGATTGGTTGCCAACAAAGATGTTGTTACTATCATACTCATCAAAAAACTGTAATGCTGGCGCAACCCAATTTTAAATAGGGCCATGGATTGGGGTCAACATCTCCTAAGAGTGCCCAATTTGGAACTTATCTTAAATAAGATTCTAAAATTGGTAACTTAGGCTCCGTTTGTTTCACGAAAAATATGACGCTTTCGGAAAATATTTTTCAGGAAGTCATTTTTTAGGAAAATGATATTATTTTTTGATGTTTGGCTGAAATCTGAAAATGACCCGAATTATGTTTTCCGCCGTTTGGTATGAGAAATTGGATTTGATTTTTTCTCATGAACTATTTTTAATTAAAAAAATTGTTTTAATTTTTCTTAACATTTCGAATTCTTTTAATTATTTAACTTTTTAAATTTTTTCCCATTCCTTTTTTATTTTTATTTTTATATTTTTCCTTTTGGTTTCGGCTGATCGTTGGTCATGGAAACTGCCTGCGATCGGCCGTAGACAAGCTTGAGGCTCGGCCGATCGTTGGCCAATGCGATCGGCCACGGACGAGCTCGTGACTTGACCGATCCTAGCTATCTCGGGCTCACTCGAGGCTGAGCCCTGCCCATACTCTATTGATATATCCATCTCTTCCCTCTTCGAATCACATGCCAATACACTCAGTTTTCACATCACATGCCTCTTAATTTTCCCTTTTATCCATGACAACTACATGAAAACAATGAATCAAAGCAGCAAACTGCGATGTTAGAAAGTTTCTGGGATCTATCTCATTCCTAATCATGCGCCAATTCTTGCAACCAGAATTTCACATCGATTGGCCATGGTGAAATCTTTCGATTTTCCATCCGAATTAAAACCAAATTGAACACCGCACAATCCCAGAAATCGTGAATCACACAAACGGATTCCGCCATGAATCTTTCTCGTTCACAAATTTAATCGAACATCTAAGCGACACTGCGACGGAAACTACGAGTTCTAAGGCTTGCACTGTCTCAACCAATCATATGGCCACTTCGATGGTACACGAGCCGAATTCTCCATGAAAATTCTAGATTCACCAGGTAAAAAAAAAAAAAAAATCATTTCACAGCCACACAGCATATACACACACGCACACACGCATGGCGAAACGAAAAACAATTCTCACGGAGGACCCGGGGGGGGGTGTTGTGGGGAGATATTATCAGAGAGTGCATCCGCAGAAGATGAAGAAGCAGCAGAGCATCGCGGCCAGGGCTAGGGACTTCAGCACCGTGATGACCATCCATCGCCAATCGAGCGGCAATGAGCGTCGGCCCTATCTCAAGTGCCTCATCGTAAGCCTTCGCCGCCTCCTCCTTGGATCTCTTGGCCTCGTAGCACTGCCCTAATAGCAACAGAGCCTTGGCGCCGCAGCTCAGCGTCACGGCCTGATTCAAATCGTCGATGGCCGAGTCGACTCGCCCGCGCCAGCTGAGCGCGAACTTCAGCCCGGTCCTCCGGAAGAGCGCGACGCCCCTCTCCCGATCGGTCAGCGACTTGGAGACCAAGGGGGAGAGGGCGACGTCGAGCGAGTCGAGGGTCGAGGTCTTGAAGCCATGCAAGTCCAGGGCCAGCGCCTTGAGGATGTGAGAGGCGGCGTCGCGAGGGTCGAGCGAGATGGCCTCGTCAGCCTCGGCGACCGCGTCCTGGGCGAGGGAGGAGGCGGCGGAGCGGGAGGGGGCGAATCTGGCCTGGCCGAGGAGCTGAGCGCCGCGGGACGAAGTGGTGCTTGGCGCGGAGGTTATTGCGGAGACAGAGAAGAGAGGGACAAGAGCCGCGCGAGAAGAAGAGGAAAATGATCTCCGTTTTTTAGAAGGGGAAATCGTTTTCCCTAATTTTAAGAATAAATTTTCTGTTGACCAAAAAATATTTTCTTTGACTTTATATTTTCTGCCCTCAAAACACCAGAAATTAAGAAAATTATTTTCCAGAAAAACTTTTTCCTTGAAACAAACGGAGCTTTAGTCTCAAAACACCTTAGCTCACCAGGCAGCAACGATCAAACACATCTCATATGCCACTCTTTACGTCATGGTTGGGGAACATTTTCATCTTTGCTAGCATAATAGTTTTTGTGCGACTATAAAAAGTAATAGCATATTGTGAGCCATAATTTTTTTTAAAGAGTGAATCCTATAATAATTTTTAATTTTTATGTATTTATTTTTTCGTTTTTTTCTTTCTTCATTTCTCTCTTTTTCTTCATCCTTTCACTCCGTCCCAAGGCACTTCATTTGCCCAATCTTGCTTGACGTCGGGAAATTGCCTAGTGAGCCTTCGACGTCTCCAATGATTGCTCCTTCATGCAACATTGGCATGACAATGCGAATGGTGTTGATGTTTATAATCAGGGAGAAAAATAATAACAAAGCGTTTATGTTGGCTCAACCCCAACTAGGGCTATACAATAGATATTTATAAGAGTGACTAATTATAGTAAGGATATAGATAATGCATAATTACATAAATACCCCACTATACATATAAATTACATGATAATACTCTCCCTCAATTCGAATAGGTGTAAAACTGAGAGATAGAATCTCAATGGCGCATGATGCATACTAGGTAGCCCTTTGGTGGACATGTCTATCAGCTGATCAGCGGTAGGCACGTAGATAACATGTAGAGCCCCAGAAGCAACTCGCTCTCAAACAAAGTGAAAATCCAACTAAATATGATTGGTGCTTGTCACGGGCTCAGAGTTTCCTTGGCCGAGGAATAGCTCGTGGGGCGCCTAGCGAGTCGTTCAGGCCTTGCCAACCCTTTTTCTTTAGTTATCCCATGGAACACTCGAGAACAACTTTCCCTTGTTGATCTTGCTTAACTCGAACATCCTTTGTATCAAGCGATAGCAGACTACATTATGCACTACAACTGGTTTCGACTTGCCATGGCCTCATCAGGAGAGCAACATCAACTCCCGACCAGTTTGAATACAGGAGGACAACCTCACTTTCAGAGCTCCTAAGGAATGTATTCTATCTAGTTGTATAACTCCTAGTGTAAATCGATCTAACACTACTCCAACAGACCCAGTCACCAATTACCCTCTACATCGCCCATGAGCTATGTTTGACGCCAATAAGCATCACTTTAAGGTTTTCAAGTATGGAAAGACCCCACGACACCAGTCGTTCGATTTCCCACGCTGTTCAAGGGACTTGAAACTCCCGGCCCGTGTCGTTCTCCCCCATTCATTTTTGTAAAGCCCTCGTTGCGTGTTTTGTTGCTTCTTTGCGCCTTTTTCTCCAATAGAGGTGCTCATTCTCCCAACAGAACTATTTATCCTCAACATCGGTAACTTGTTTTTCTTTTCTATTGTTTTATTTTTGATGACCATTTGGGTGGGTCACCCTTACGATTCAGTGTTGTGCTCCTGATCAACCGCCCTTTTTATTTAGCAGCACCATTTTGTAGTCACTGTCGCTTTCCTGGTGTGGCGCTTTGGCTAACTGTCTTTTTTGTTCAGCAGCACTATTTTTCCCTAATAGGCATTTTCCCCCTTTCTCTCTCTTTTTGTAAGCCAATGGTGGGTTTTTCCTTGAAGAGGACTCATCTTGAGATTCACCGAATTCGATCTAGGAACGTTTCCCTTTTTAGTATGGAACCAGTTTCTTTATGTGCCCTCATTGGCATCCTAAAAGCAAGTTGAGAGCCGCACATTATCCGAGCCTTTTTTTTTGTGTTGGCTTCGACAATTCACTCTTCGCACTCGTAGGACCAGGTAGACCACAAGTTTCTTTTGATTCACACACTTACTGGAGGGATCCTGCTCTGATACTACTTGTCATGGGCTCAAAGTCTTCTTGGCCGCGCAATAGCCAGTGGGGCGCCTGGCAAGTCGTTCAGGTCATAGTTGTCCCATGGAACACTCAGGCGAACAACTTTTCCATATCGAGTCGTACCACGCCAAGCTTAGCTTGGACATCCTTTGTATCAAGCGATAGTAGACTACATTAGGCACTACGGTTGGTTTCGACCTGCCATGGCATCATTAGGAGAGCGCCATCAGCTCCTGACCAGTTTGTACACGGGAGGCCAACCCAACCTTTAGAGCTCCTAAGGAATGTATTCTATCTAGTCCTAGAACTCCTAGTACAAACCGATCTGACACTGCTCCCATAGACCCAGTCGTCACTTACCATTTGCATCGCTCATGAGCTATGTTTAATGCCAACAAGCATCACTTTAAGGTTTTCGAGTATAGAAGGACTCCATGACACCAGTCATTCGATCCCTTGCACTATTCAAGGGACCTGAAACTCCCGGCCCGTGTCACAAGCATGAAATATGGGATTGAGAGCAAGATATGTGGCAGAGATGTAGTCACAATAAATAGTGGCATGATTAAAAGTTGGACTTCTCACAAAGTAAATGATGAATCAAATAGTCTTAGCAACACAATGAGTGACAACAAGATACTCACGGGGCTATAGTGGGTTGCTTCTTGGCACTCCATAAAACAAGATTGGTGCCGAGAAATACACAAAAACTTGGGGTGAAATGTTGAGTATCGGAGTACCCGGCCTAGTCTGCATCCGAATAAGTAGTCAATGAAGTGGAAGAACATTGCTCAATGAGCAATCAATGAGTTGATGTGCCAGCTAAATACCGATATATATGCTTGACAACTTATAAAAGTGGTAATTTGAGTTGATGCATGAGTTGGCTACCCAAGTTCACAATAACACTAATATCAGGTCTACTCATGGAAACATATCGTAAAACACCAATCATTTATTCGATACAGCTCACCATTATTAATAGATAATAGAGTCTTTGATGCCAAGGAGTGGATACAGGATTGACCTTAACAATGTCAAATCTACGCAAAAGGCTATCAATATACTTAGCTTGAGATAAAAGCGTACTAGTAGAGCGGTGATGAGTCTCAATTCCAAGAAAATAATGAAGTAGTCCAAGATATTTCATAGCAAATTATTGTGGGAGTCGAGTAATCAACGACCGTAATGATGAGGAATATCACCTGTGACAAGGATATCATCAATATACAACAGAAGATATAGATGACCCTGAGAAGAAGCATAGACAAATAACGACAAAACCCAATGGTAAGAAAAAAACTGATGAAGCAAAGAAACCATGTACGTTAAGCTTGTTTTAAACTAAAAATGTCAGAGATGGCACACATGATTGGAGAATACAGTAGTAGAGAAATCGGGGGGTTGGTGCACGTAAAATTTATCATAAAAAGTATCATGCAAGAAGGCATTCTTAATATCAAGTTGACGTATGTCCCATCCTGATGAAATAGCAATAGAAAGAACAACCATGAATTGTAGTGGGTTTAGCGGCCAGGCTAAAAGTGTAACGCCCGAAATCTCGACTCTTGTAAACAGTGTAATCCCGATAGTGATATGAATAAGAGTTTCATTTTGGTCGCCTAAGTTATTTCGAGGATTTAGAAATTTGAGTTGGGATGATTTTCGTAATCGACGTTTGAATCAAGTTGGATTTTGATCGGTTCGTCGATTCGCCTTAGGATTTGAATTTTCGAGTCGAAGCCTCGCCGTAGCCAAGCCGACCTCGAAGGATTCATTATCCCGATTGGATATCCAAATGTCCGATTTACCCTCGCTTGCGAAATTACGGAATTGCCCCGGCCAAGAATGGAAATTATCAAAGAGCCCTTGGATATTTTTATGGACAAAGAGACAAGAACATTATTGAAAGTGGGCCACCTCATCCTCTAGAAGAGTCATTGGGGGACAGCTGCAACTCCTCTCTCTCCTCCATCTGTTTTGCGCGACACCTTCCCCTACACACACGTTTTTCTTCCTTTGGTTTTTCTCTGCACCGATCGACTCTCTTCTTCTTTGTCACTGTGCTTGGACGAACGAGTCGCCACCAGCCCTTCACCGACCGACCACCACCTCGTCCTCAGTCCGTCGACGCCCCCCAGCACCGTCGCCGCATTCCAAGTCGCCGGAAAACTGGCTGGGAACTGCTTGAGCAGTTTTACTGCTCTGTTCGAGCAGGGGGCTGCAGCGGTTTCTACTCTTTGCCGAGGGAGTTTCGACCGCCACCACCACTTCACACAGCTCCCTCACACTCCCTTGGACTCCCCCCGACTGTCGTAGGTCGCCACCGGCCGCCGGAAAAGCTCAGGTGAGCTAAAAATCGAGCCTGCCCTGTTTTCGCCGGTTATGTACAGTTTTAGGTTCTGAGCTGTTTTACCGGCCCTAACTCGTTTCCTTGCTTATCTCCGACCACCACGCACTCCCCGACACCCTTATGGACGTCCCCTATCAGTAGCAAGAGGTGTCGTCGCCGTTAGAAACCCGAAACCAACCAAAATCCGAGTTGTTCATGCCCTGTTTTCTCTGTTCTGCTGCTGTCCGTGCTTCTGTTTGGTGATGCCGACGACTACTCCGACCACCACCGACCGCCGACGACTACCCCCGACCTCCATGAACCTCCACCCTTGACTTCGGATCCAGCCACCACCCAAAGCCGCATGAAACAATGCCATTTAGCCACTGTTCTTGCCTTGCGTTGATGCTGTCCTGATTCTGTTATTGGGCTGGACTAACTGTGGTCTTGTTATTTGCTGAGTTGGGCCGAAGCCCATTCTGTGTTGGGCCGAAAGTTAAGGCGCTGGGCCAAGTATTTTGGGCCTTGTTGTGGGCCCGTGGACCCAGGAAATTGGAGTTTTGGGCCCGTTGGACGATATTTACGGTTCGCGTTCCGATTGCGTTCGAAGTTCGGATCGAAGGTTTTATTTCAATGAATTGGCAGTGAGTTGACCTCTAATTCTCGATTAGGTCGTTAACTGCGTTTGAATTAGTTGCCTAGAATTATTAGGTGGTTATGTAGTCCGATTAGGGTCGGTTTAGGTTAGAAATTGAATTTAGGTTAAATGGCCCTAATTGATGAGGTTGGTTAATTTATAGTCGTTTGAATTATAAATGCTCAATTTATTCTTGGTTTCAATTGATGGCTTATTAATAATGGTCAATTGATTGATGGGAGTTACATAATCGATATGGAAATTGTGGCTTCGCGATTGTCTGATTTGGATGGTGAATTGTGTTGTGCATTCACATGTTTCCGTGTGACCCATTGGCATTATTTAGCATCAAATAGCCAAGGGCCAGTTCTTAAAGCATATATGCGTGATCTTCCATTATGATTAAAGATAAGCTTGATTGATTGTTGGATGGCATGAGTGATCACAGGATGAGAGATGATGCGATGCCTGACAAGTCCTTATCGCCCCCGGCATGCCAAGAGCATGGGGATACACGTGATGGCTTGTTGGAAGCCCGACTTTCTCTTGTACGGCACTGACGAGTGCGGCGTAGGCTTGGATTTTCGGAAGCAGGTCGCAGTTTGTGATGGACCTAAACCCTCTGGAACTCTAACCGTCGAGCCCGACAATGCTGAAAGCATTGGGGTAGTATGAATCTTATTACTATGCCCGGCATGCTAAAAAGCATGGGGTTTACTAATTGTCGCGGATCATCGACCTATAAACGGACTTGGTGTGATGTCTAGTGTCTGATTGATGACTGTGTGCATTGTAAGGAATTGATTGACTGTTTCATCAATTTGAATTGGCACGACATGTATCCGTACTCATCCTGCATTATGTGTGACTTTATTTGGGTAAGTTGCGTGTGGTTGAAAAATATTTGAATGCATTGCCTGGTAGGATATCTGGACGAGTCATCGCCCTACCCGAGGCTTAGGCGTTGACTTCACTGGGATTTTATCTCACCCCTTCGTGGGAACATTTTTTTCAGGTCCGAAGTGATGCTGAGCCCTCTGGTGGTCGTTCTCCGACTTCTGATGTTCACCTGGACCTTTGGAGACCTTTGGTTCTTTTTGGAGTAGATGAGGGCCTAACCCTGCCTGATCCCTTTTTGTTCTATAGTGGATCCTAGAGAGTCGACTGTAGCTCCGTGGGGTTAGCGATCATCTGCTGGTTGCTGTAGTGAATTGATAACCATGTAGTTTAATATCCTACTGTTGCAGATGTTGTATTGGACTATCCCTGGTGTTTTGTATGTATGGGAGTTTGTTCGCTTTCGCGTGTGCGATTTGTGATTAGGGTCGATAGCGTGCCTGGGACGTTATCTTTATGACTTCAGGCGATTTGGTAGGGATATTATGTTCCCGGGGATCGGGGCGTGACAAAAAGTCTCGTCATAATTCAATCTGGCCGGTTGCTTAAATCCTTGTGCAACGAAGTGAGAATTGAAGCGTTCGATAGTTCCATCGGATTTTTTCTTAAACTTAAAATCCATTTACAACCAACTAAATTCTTACAAGGATCAAGTGGTACAAGATCCCACATATGATTAGTGACTAATGCATTAAATTCATCTGACATGGTCGCTTTCCAACGTGGGTCAAGAATGTCCTTAGAATATCAAATTGGTGTCTCTTCAAGAAAAGAGTCAGAGAGATTAAAATTTTTGTGGGTCTACAAATTCCAAATTTAGCACAAATTTGCAAAGGATGAGTGAGAAGAGAAGATACGAAAGTGGACGAGCTGGATATAGATGTGGAGAGGATTTGTGGATTGAATGTGGGAGGAATTTGGTCAGAAGAAGAGTCATGTCGGAACATAGTAAGTGGGTCTGAAACTAGAGGTAGTGTAGAGGCAAAAAAAAAAAATTTGGAACCAGGTTAGGTGGGCTGAGTGGAGGAGAGAGGTGTGTTAGGAGGTTGGGAATGAGAAGTCGAGAGAGGCAGAGAAGGAGCTTGAGGGTCAAAAGAGGCATAAGAAAGAGTAGGTTGATTGCAGGAAACAATAAGTGAAAGAATTGAATTGGAAAAATGGTTTACGGAACTAAGAGTTGCAGGACCTTGTGAGTAAAAAAATTCTCCTCGTAAACTAAACATGACCACTAATAAAAACACAACCACTCGACTGGTCAAGGCAACAAAAACCTTTGTGTTTCGACGCATACCCAAGAAATACACATGGCGGAGAATGAGGTGAGTTTATGGGAGATACGAGATGGAAGAAAAGGATAGCAAGCATGCCCAAAAATTCAAAATAATTAGTAATCAAATCGGAACCCAAATAAATAGTGAAAAGGAGAAATATCAGATAAGACAGGTATAAGAAGCCAATTAATAGTGTAAACAACAGCGAAAAGAGCATCAACCCAATATTAATATGAGTATGGATTATTAAGGTTTGAGACATTTTGACTAAATATCTGATTTTGCATTCTAACATACCATTTTGAGATGGGGTTGTCTAGACAAGAAAGACATTGAATAATACCATTTTCACGTAAGTGTGTTTGGAATGGATTACTGGTAAATTCACCTCCCCCATCAATTTTTGTAGGAATTTAATTTTGGCATGGCACATATTTTCAATTAAAAATTGGGTAGACACTTCAATTTTTTTTTCATTGGAAAAAAACTAGGTGAAACGAGAGTAGTCATCAACGAATAACACAAAATATTTGAAACCAGAATTAGAAAAATTTGGGCTCGTTCATACATCAGAATGAATTATAACTAAATGAAAAGATGCATGATGACTAACAGACTCAAAAGGCAATTGGTGTTATTTCCCCACAAGACAGGACTCACAAGATACCGACCTAGAACTAGAATTTCAAACACTACTAAAAAAACTTGTTTATTTGGAGGACCAAGATGAGCATGCGAGCAAGTGAGTGAAGTAGAAGAAGTCATGGTAGGGTATAAGTGAGATGACACTAAGGAGTTATATTGACACCTAAATTTTGGCTAATCGTTTAGAAATTTATTGCATAGAAAGTTACGGATCTACCACGGCCCTTAAATAAAATTATACATGATTTTTCATAAAGTTCTAGTTTCAGAATTCATTGTATCTTAATTAAACCGAAAACGGTCACGTGGATTAGACCGGCAAGAATCGAATTCGGCCTGACCTTATGGGTACATTATGTGACATTCTGAATTCCGACCCTATCTCGAAGCTTATTAATGAATGAATGTCTATCGATGTATTCCAGTAAATCTCGCTCAGAATTGATCACTCTCGAGTCGACTAACCGAAGAGGAATGGCTATATAGGATTTAAAGTACGTGGACCAAAGAGCTTGACCACGAGTCGACGCTTTGACCATAAGGATCGCCGAGGGAATATTTTGGACCACTAAAGGTCGATCTAAGAATGGGTTTAGAACGATTTGCTAGTGTCGTTCGATTGGTCCACGGGTGATTCCGTATGACCATGACATGATTTACGAATTAATCTAAATCGATTCCTAACGGTCGTAACCTTCGGAACTAGTAATTGACCCTCGTGATTACATGACAACCAAAGCCGCCGTGGCTCGAGTAATTCTTAAACGCGACATTAGTCCCGGGTCGATACGCGTAACTCCTAAGAGCCGCCCGTTAGTCTGAGATACGCTGGAGCGACAATTGACTGAATTTAGCCATGAATTGGACTTCGAGATTAGAGGCCGGACATTCGAAGATCGCATTGGAGTAAATTTGGACGTCGCCTCGCCGGAGAGTCGTTGAGTTTAGACTTAGCCCCGTACCATTTAGAAAGGCGAAATTTAGACTGACAAGTGGAAAAGACCTTTGTACCCTTAAGTTGGTATTTTTCCTTTTTGACTAAGCAAGGGCAATTTAGACATTTACCATCTCCCCCACCCTTGGCCGAAATTAGAAGGGCATTATGGTCCCTGGCTATGAGAAATTGTATGATTGGATTTGACCAATGACTTGACCAAAATCCCTTAAACCACTCTTCACCCACTAGTCATTCCATTGCACTATTCATGTCCATCAACTTTCAACCACTCCACTAGCCATTTTTCCTCCAAGATTTCCCTTCTCTTCAAGTCTATCTCTTTCCTTTCTCTCCCCCATTCGGACGACAACCCTCTTCTCCCTCTCCCCCATTTCTCTCGCACGCTCTCTCTCCCTCTCATCCGCTCTCTCTCTCTCTCTCGTTGCCCTCTCGGTTCAAGGAGGAACCGACCAGCCACCACCATTCCGTCGCTTCTCGCCATCACCAAGACACCCTCCCCTACCTCTTAGACCGTGAGAGAGCCGCCGACCAAGCCCGGGAGCCGCCGAACCACCGCTGACCAGAATAGAACCAAGAGGAAACCGCGGGCTGCTCTTGGGAAGTCCTTGGTTGTTCTTGAGGTGAGCGACTTCTAGAATTTAGTTAGATATGTTAAGGGGGTTAGAGACTTGTGTTAGATGTGTTCTTGACCAAGTTTCCTTGGCCTTTGGTGGATTTTTTTTCAAGGAATTAATTCTGTTCGCCGCCGGACAGGATTTGCGCCGCGCCTTTCACGCTATCTCAACCGGTTTTCCTTAGCTCTTGGACTTGGTAAGTTATCCCTAACCCTCTATTAGGATGTTAGGTTACCAATAGATATTTTATGGTTGGATTGGTAGAGTTTAAGGGCTGTTTTTGTAAGAAAAACGTCAATGACCCGAGAGCCCGTGTAATCCCGTTTTCAGCGCGCGTCGAAAATGAAATGGGTCGTTCTAAGTCCTCCGGAGTCCAAATTGCGCTCCGTTTTCGCCCACACGACCGTAAGATCATGAAGAACGAGGTTATAAAGTTATATTTCTAAAAAATTAAACATATTTATGTCAGTTTTTCTGAGAGTAAGCCTGGTTATGGAAAGACCGAACCTGTCATGAAATGGATGAACCGCCTGTTCGTTTCTTGGATTAAAAATGGCGAAATTGAGTTTAAATGATGAATTCCTATTCTGGTCATGAATGATCTTAGGGTCTTGAGCATGTGTTGAAGTCAATTTAACTTGATTTGAGCAAGTGAAGTGGTTTAATTGACTAAACCGGAGTTTGAATGGGAAGTGTGAAAAAAATCGAATGCTCATGGATGATCTATGATCGTGGCTATGTGCCTTGATGATTAACTGCTTGATTGAATGATCTTGAGTGCAATTGGCGGTTGGAACGAGATGTATAAGTACTAAATCACATATTAACCTTTTAAGGTTAAAGCATGACCCGAGAGCCGCTTTTACGGGGGGGTCCTGGTAAACATATAATAGCCTGGACGTTATGACGAGGGCGTTTACCAAATGCAAGCATGACCCGAGAGCCGTTTTTACGGGGGGTCCTGGTAAACATATAATAGCCTGGACGTTATGACGATGGCGTTTACCAAATGCAAGTATGACCTAAGAGCCATTTTTACGGGGGGTCCGGGCAGATGAATTTATTAGACCTGGGCGTTACGACGAGGGTCCTGCCTAATACAATGTGATTATTAAGCTATGTCCCGAGCGCTACGGCGAGGGCTGGATAGCTAGAATCGAGTTATTGATGGATTGCCTTATTTGAGTAGTTGATTGTTTAAATGGCTAAAGTACGAAGCTTAGTTTAAATCGTGAAATCGCATCATGAATTGGATTGAATTGAGTGTCTATTTGTTGTACTTCCATTTATTGTCTTAAATGCCATGATTATACTCCCCATTAGAATTGTTTATTTTCAGGTGTTATGAGGTACTACTAGCCTAGTTTAGGGTTAGGAATGACTTGCTGAGATTTATTCTCACCTCGTTGTGGGACAACATTTTCAGGTCTTGAATGATGAGGTCCCTTGAATACTATGGACCGACTTTTGAAGATACCCTTTTGAAGTAGATGAACCGTTAACTTACCTGACTATATTTCTTTTTAAGTCTTAGGGAGCTGCTTTCTTATTTTGGGTTGTTCACGCCTATATAGCTCTATAGGGTTAAACTTCATCTACTGTTGTTTTATTAAAGGAAGTTGTATTTTGGGAGATGGCAAGTTGTAACCCTATTGTGTATTTGACGCTTTTAAGGAATGTATGAAGTAAGTTTAAATCTCTCTTTTTCATCATGAGTCATTGTGTACGGAAAGGAAATTATTGCAAAGGAGATTGTTTGTCGCTTCCGCATGTACATTTGGTATTGCGCTTAAGTCGTCCGCCGTTGATCCTGGGAACTACTCAATGGTAACGGCCTTGGTGGGATGTTAGCGAGCCCGAGAAGGGTACGGGGCGTTACATCCCCGTTTAAGTGGTATCATAGCAAGGTCAGCTCGATCCAAGTTGATTGAGACCTGGAGTAATAAGGAGCGATGACTTTAGGATGGTTAGATAGTGAGACTTTAGGAGTTTGTTAGACTTAGGCACGAATTGCATGGCATATGAATTGGCGCTTGTGATTGGCATGATTAGGAGCTTCGTACTTGGCATTGCTTGTTGCTGACTATTTGAAGTTTGAGATAGCTTGTTGTGTTAATACTAAGCTGCAGATGCGTCTGGACTTGTGGTATGAACGAAAACTCTTGATGTGATGCCTTTGACTGCTTGATTGTGATAGACTATTGGTTGTGATTGTTGTTGTGGTATATAGCCTGGAACTGCTAGATTTAAGTAGATGGCTTAAGTCCCTAATTCCTGAGTGGAATTATAGTGTTCAGGTACTGTGAGAATTAGTGAGAATGAGCAATCGTGGTAGGAGTACCAGAGGAGCGTCTAGCTCGAGAACACCAGAGGCTGAGGGTCCTACCATGGAAGGAGTTTTGAGGGCCTTGGCCCAGGTTGGAGAGATAATGGGGAGGGAAGCCCAGGATAGAGCTGTTGCGGTCCTTCGACAGGCCGAGGATAGTGCTGAGATTATAGCTCAGGCTGCTGAAGCTGCTGTTGCAGCCGTGAATATGGCGAATGGGAACAATGGAATTGGTAATGGAGGTGGAAATGCCGATGTTGAAGATAATGAGAACTGACCGATGGGTAACTTAGTAGAGCAGTTCATGAAGCTGAAGCCGTCCAAGTTCGATGGCAAAGGGGATCCTGAGACTGCCCCTAGGTGGATTGAGGAACTAGAGAAAGTTTTTACTGTATTAGAGTGCACTGAGGCTGAGAAAGTGACCTTAGCAGTGTATCAGCTTCAAGATACTGTGAATGATTGGTGAAAGGCCACCCAGGGAAGAGTTTTTCCAGAAGGCTTCACACCCAATTGGACCGCCTTCGCGGAGGCCTTCAACGCAAAATATTTTTCTGAAACTGCCCAAGAGCAGAAGCTGGTTGAATTTCAAAACCTTCGGCAGAACCAATTGACCATTGACCAATACGAAGGTGAATTCGCAAGACTTTCTAAGTATGCCCCGAGGATGGTTGAGAATCCTGTGGATAAGGCTCGGAGATTTAGAGATGGATTAAGGCCTGAACTCCATAGTCAGTTGATACCCCTGAACTTGAGGGACTACGATGAGTTGTATGAAAGGGGCCAGATGGTTGAACGTGATATGAGGGAAAGAGGAACCGCTTCTGGACCGCGGTTTAATCCAGTCAAGGACAATCGGAATTTTGGAAAGAGGCCTATGGTGAATAACAGGCGATTTGTTCCTCCCGTTAAAAAGAATATTGGGAAGCCCGTTTATTAGAACAACTGGAACTGTCGCCTATGTGGACAGAAGCACGGAAGTGGGCCATGCCTAAGTCGGTCAGGAACGTGCTTCAAGTGTGGTCGGATGGGCCATCATGCGAGGCACTGTAGGAATCAGACTGCAGGACCTCAGTTTCAGCCACCACGACCCCAACCAGGACCGCAAGTTGCAGCTGCCCCACTAACTAATCTAAATAGGCCACCAGCTCAAGGAAAGGTTTATGCTGTGGCGCGTAGAGAGGCGGAGAATGCGCCTGGCGTGGTCACAGGTACGGTTACTTTATGCGATCATGCTGCCTATGCATTGTTTGACCCTGGGCATCGCATTCGTTCATATCTGCTCAGTTTGCTGATTTGGTTAGAATTGATTTGAAACCGCTGGATATGATACTGTATGTTACTACCCCATTAAAGGATAAAGTGCTAGTCTCGCTAGGTTGTTCGGGATGTAAGATAGTCGTTGGTGGTAGTGAAAAATAGATAGACCTAGCAGTGCTGCCTATGTATGATTTTGATGTTATTATTGGAATGGACTGGTTGAGTAAGCAGCGAGCTGTTGTTGATTGTGGTAGCAGGGTGATCCATTTCCATCCGAATGATCACCCTAGATTCGAGTTTGTAGGAAGTCGAGGAGGAACCTCGATTCCTTTAATTTCATCGCTTGAAGTGACTAAGTTATTGGATGAAGGATGTCAAGCGTACTTAGCTGCTGTGGTTGATCCGACGATTGAGGAGCCCAAGCTAGAGGACATAGCTGTGGTGCATGACTTTCCGGATGTCTTTTCCCAAGAATTACCAGGGTTGTCGCCGGAGAGAGAAATAGAGTTTGTGATTGAGTTAGCCCCTGGAACGGAGCCGATTTCAAAAGCACCCTATAGTATGTCCTTATCTGAACTAAAGGAACTGAAGGTTCAGATGCAAGAATTGCTAGACAAAGGATTCATTCGTCCAAGCGCATCACCGTGGGGAGTGCCAGTTTTGTTCGTAAGGAAAAAAGGACGGATCATTGCGCTTATGCATTGATTACATGCAATTGAATCAGGTGACAATCAAGAACAAGTATCCGTTGCCAAGGATAGACGACTTGTTTGATCAATTGCAAGGAGCGTCTGTGTTCTCCAAGATAGACCTGAGGACGGGTTATCACCAATTGAGGATTAAGAAGGCGAATATACCAAAGACAGCCTTTCGGACAAGGTATGGGCATTATGAGTTTACAGTCATGCCATTTGGATTGACTAATGCCCCATCCGCTTTTATGGACTTGATGCATCGAGTATTCAAGGAGTACTTAGACCAGTTCGTCATTGTCTTCATAGATGACATCTTGATTTACTCGAAGAGCCCTGAGGAACATGAGAAGCAATTGAGCGTAGTTCTATGGACGTTGAGGGAACACTCACTTTACGCCAAGTTCAGTAAGTGTGAGTTTTGGCTTAGCAAGGTTGCCTTTCTTGGACACGTCATCTCTGGAAATGGAATTTCAGTGGATCTAGCAAAGATTGAGGCGGTGACAAATTGGCCTAGACCTACGTCAGTAACAGAGGTTCGAAGCTTTCTAGGTTTGGCGGGCTACTACAGGAGGTTTGTGGAAAAGTTCTCCGCTATAGCCACTCCTTTGACGAGGTTGACGAAGAAGGATACACGGTTTGAATGGACGGATAAGTGCGAAAGGAGTTTTCAGGAACTTAAGCATCGATTGACGACCGCACCAGTATTGACGATTCCTTCTGGACCTGGAGGTTACGAGATCTACAATGATGCATCGCTAAAGGGGTTAGGATGCGTTCTAATGCAGCATGGAAGAGTTGTTGCTTACGCATCGCAACAATTAAGATCGCACGAGATGAACTACCCGACGCATGATTTGGAATTGGGAGCTATCATCTTCGCGTTGAAAATTTGGAGGCATTACTTGTGTGGAGAAAGGTTTCAGATTTATACGGACCATCAGAGTTTGAAGTATTTGTTTTCTCAAAAGGAGTTGAACATGAGGCAACGTCAATGGATGGAGTTGCTCAAGGATTATGATTGTGATATCCTATACCACCCCGGGAGGGCAAATAAGGTTGCGGATGCACTTAGTAGGAAATCGAGCATCGCGCACTTAATGGTTAAGGAATGGACTCTATTGGAAGGGATAAGAGATTCGGAGTTCAAGTTTGAAATTTTCCAACTGTCTAGTCTACTGGTTACATTAAGAGTCGAACCGGAAATTCAGGAAAAAGTAAAGGCTTCGCAGTCTGTGGACCCCGACATCCAAAAGATCTTGGAAATGGATGCCGCGAAAAGGAAACCTAACTTTCAAGTATCAGAGGATGGAATTCTGAAGTTTCGTGGGCGCTTGTGCGTACCCAATGACGAGGAACTAAGGGAAAAGATCTTATCAGAAGCTCATAGGAGCAATTACAGCATTCATCCGAGTAGCACAAAGATGTATCAGAACTTGCGACAGCACTACTGGTGGAACAGAATGAAAGTGGACGTAGCTAAGCACGTAGCGAAATGTTTGACATGCCAGCAAGTTAAGGCTTAGCATTGTAAGCCTGGTGGAATGTTACAGCCTTTGGAGATTCCCGAATGGAAATGGGAACACATCACCATGGATTTCGTGATGGGCTTGCCAAGAAGTCAGAGAGGACATGACTCGATATGGGTAATAGTGGATAGACTGACTAAGTCCGCACATTTCTTGGCAGTGAGAAAGGATTTCGCCATGGATAGGTACGCAGAATTGTACATGCGATACATAGTTCGCCTTCATGGAGTCCCGGTGACGATCACTTCGGATAGAGATCCCAAGTTCACCGCTTCATTTTGGAAAAGCCTACAAGAGGATTTGGGGACGAAACTGCAGTATAGTACGGCCTATCACCCTCAGACGGATGGACAATCTGAAAGGACGATTCAGACTCTTGAGGATATGCTTAGAGCATGTGTGATAGATTTCAAAGGAGGTTGGGAGGATCAGCTACACCTAGTAGAATTCGCCTATAATAACAGTTACCAGCAGAGTATCGGAATGGCACCATTTGAAGCATTGTATGGTAGGGCATGCAAAACTCCGGTATGTTGGGATGAGGTTGGCGAAAGAAGCTTAACAGGCCCAGAGTTAGTAGAACAGTTAATAGAGGCAGTAAAAGTCATAAGGGAAAGATTGAAAACCGCGCAGAGTCGCCAGAAAAGTTACGCCGACAAACGACGCAGGCCTTTGGAATTCCAAGTAGGAGACCATGTTTTCTTGAAAGTATCGCCGATGCGAGGTCTATCTCGGTTTGGAAAGAAGGGAAAGCTGAGTCCGAGGTACGTAGGCCCTTTCGAAATTTTAGAATGGATTGGAACTTTGGCCTATAGACTCGCCTTGCCGCCAAGTTTATTGCAAGTCCACAATGTATTCCATGTGTCAATGCTGAGGAAGTATGAACCGGACGCGACTCACGTTATGGATCACGAAGTGATAGAAGTGGACAATCGGGTGACATACGTGGAAAGCCCGATTAGGATTGAGGACATGTGTTGACACCTGATTTTTGACCATCTATCATTGTGATTTTTATTCTTTAAAATTAATTAAAAATAGCAAAAAAGGTCAAAAAATTGCAAAATCAACTTTGGAAGCCTTAGCCTAGCCTTAGGAACCAATTTTGAACAAAAAATATTTTTTAAAATTTTTAATATTTTTTGGAATTTATTTAATTATTAAAATACCCAAAAAATCAGAAAAAATACCATCCGTGGTCAGAAAATTACACAAAAATATTCAAAATTTTATCTTAATTCCCTCTTTAATATTTTCACTTTTTATCAGGGAAATTCGGCTCGGGTCACTATGTTTCTTCACAAGCATAAACCCGAATCGGGCATAAAAAATCCTTTTCGAGTCTTTTAATTTTTAATTCCCACTTTTTATAAACTATGACATTGGATACTAAAGTCTCGAAGTGCAATTGAGTCAATTTGCCCTCCAATTTGATCAATTTTAAACAAAAGGGCTTAATTGCATAAAAATCCTTCAATTTAGTCCCCGGTTTCATAATTTTCAAAATTAAATCTCACACGGGCATACCCATTAAGATTAAACACCTCTACCCTATATTTTTCATCATGCTGAATCCATTGGGAGCCTCAATTTTGACTAATTCGGTCGTTTGGACCCTCGATTAGGCAAAAATCAATTTCGGATCCTAAGGGTAATTTGGGGTTTTCACTAAATTTCAATCAATTGATTCACGAAAACACCCCTATTTGATAGAAAACATGTCAAGGAGTCCGATTTTGGCACCAATTTCAGGATTATAGGACGATTCGTTGCCTAATTTGACGAGAAGCCATTGGATCGGGTTGACTGGGTCGAGTTGACCGCCCGGTCAACCCGTTGACCAACTTTGGGTATAAAAAATGCAGGGGCAGAGGTGTATGCGGGGGGAGATGTCTTTCGGCGAAAGCAAAAGGACAAAGAAGTGCTCATTTGGGTGGAGAAATAAAAAATAATAACAAAGTTGAGTGAGTGGATGGCTGGTCGACCATTAGAGCAAAAAAAAAAAAGAAGCAGAAGGGGGGAAGGAGGACACTGGACGTCGTGGACAGAGGAGGAGGAGGAGTCGGGTGGAAGCCAAGAGTTCCTCGACCAAAGAACGGACCGAACCTCGTCGGAGCCGTGACTCGTGGCCTTCGACGGACGACGTCGTACGGTCGAAACCGCTCAGTCATCACGACAGCCCGTCGCCAACCTTCGCCCTATACCGACGACGCCAAAATCCGCTGAGGCTTATAAGCCTTCGTTGTCCCATTTTAAGCGAAACTGAAGTTGAGGAACCATCCTCCAAGCTTAGCGAGGTCCCGAGGAAGCTCCAGAACCGATCTACGTGTCCTTTCATCGCCGAGTCAGGTAATTATCCCGAACGAGTTCTCGCTTGGCCTCTAATGGCATATCTTCATCCAGACCGTGGTTCTTTAAGATATTTCGTTTAAATTACTCCTGATGCATCCCTGCTTCCCCCATGCCCTTCGTTTGTTTGTTTGTGGCATGAATTTCGCCGGGCCGGCCTCGGATACCCGGATCGGCCGTGAGCTCGAGAGCATGTTTCGGACCAAACCGAAGCTCACCGACGGCCAGGTAAGTCTTTGTAACCTTCTATGATGCTTCCCGATCAATTTATTTAGGTAGTTAACGCGTAGAACGGCCAAAACCAGGCCTCGCCGGAGACATAGCTTCGGCCGGAGATGGCAGGCTAGTCAGTTGATGATCTGCTGTGTCGAGATTCATATATGTGGTAGAGGAGATCGGTACGAGTTCAATGGCGTTGGTTTCGTGCAATTTGGACGTCGGAGGGCCGAGATATCGCCCTCCGACGAGGCGCCGGCGAGGGAACGCCGGCGCCGGCCGTCTTCTCCGACAAGGGGTTGACCGGTCAACGCTTGTTGACCTGGTCAACGCCAACGTGGCGCTGACGTGGTAGCCACGTGGCGGCCACGTCAGCGCGCAGCATTAATAGGAAATAAAAAAATAAAAAATAACCCGACGGTCCAGGGAGAGCCACGTGTTTCGATTTGAGACGTCCGTCCGAAACTCATGGAACGGCGCTGTTTTTCTCATGGAGGAGGCGGGCCGGGTTTGGGTTGCGGATCTGGGTCGTGGGTCGGGTCATCCGACCCGATCTGGATTTTTTTTTAAATATATATGTATTATTATTTTTAATAATAAAAAATAATAAAAACTCAAAAATTCAATAAATAATAAAAAAAATAATAAAAACTCAAAAATTCAATAAATAATAAAAAAATAATAATAATTCAAAAAATCAATAAAAAATAGAAAATCATAAAAAATCCAAAAAATTCGAAAAATTCAGAAAAATTCTAAAAAAATTCCAGAAAATAGGAAATGGCAACATTCAACTGGCCATGACCTGTTTCGGGTCTTTTGACCCCCGAACCTTCCAGAAATGACGGTTTTGCCCTTCCGGCAAACCGTCTTCCAAAAAAATTCTAAAAAAATCCAGGAAAACCCCCAAAAAATAGGAAATGGCCACAGACAACTGGCCAAGACTCATTCCGGGTGTTTTGAACCCTAACGCTTCTTAAAATGACGATTTCACCCTTTGGGCGAATCGTCTTCCAAAAATCGAAGAAAAATCAAGAAATTCCAAAAACTTCTCAAAAATGGGAAATGGCCACAATCAACTGGCCATGGAATATTTTGAGTAATTTGGTATCCAAGTCTTCCAAAAATTGACGATTTTTCCCTTCGGGCTAAATCGCCTCCAAATCTTCCCATTTTACCCCGGTCCGAAATCACACCTTCCTTAAGCCTTTATGGTTATACTAGGAAGCCATTGATCTGAATTGATGTGCATTGAAGCGATTTATTTATGTACTTGATTGCACTTTCATTTAAATTGATTGTGATTGATAGGAACAGTCTTCCAATCTGCATGAAATCCTGAATTAAGCCTACCTCACCTAAAATTGCGCCTGCATGAATTCTTAGCTAGGAAAATCACTCGCGTTAGGTACCGAAAGGGCGTCGGTAATGACACCGACGTAACCAAGTCCCCGAAGCCAAAATCTCTGGTTCCGCAGAACTGATCGACCTCTCCCAATCGGTCAGCAAGGTTTCCGGTCTACCCTCCAAGAAAGACCGGTGGCGACTCCAAATGCATGCACAAGTTGCACATGCCACCACGACCACACTGAAGGTCAAAAGCGATCGACTCTTATCGTCGAATCCCTAAAAAATACTCCCGCCGCGATTTGGTATGGGCCTGGGAGGGCTCGCGTCGATCCAAGACCCGCGATCGGCAATCCATTAGTCGCGTCCGCTTCCGGACGGGTCGCGACAGCTGGCGACTCCACTGGGGACTTTCTGTTCTAGAACCCATGGTTCTAGACCCCAAGTGGACTTAGGCCGTAATTAAAACGCTGAGTGATTTTTCTAACCATGCAGGCGCTCGTGAAGGTGAGGTAAGTCCGCTTACGATAGGTGTTATATGTTTTTGCAGATTGGAGAAATAAGGGGTGTAGTCTGTGATTAACATTATCTTATGCAGGTTGACGTAGGAATGTATGTTGTGTGGATGATTTGAAGCGCTGATTGACAAACTGTTGTGCATGACTTACATTGAGATGATCACGACACAATGGACACACACAACCGCGCCTAAAACCCCGGGCGCCGCCTATAGGAAAACAATAGAAGGAATTGAAAATGGAATCTTCGTGAGGAAAAACGCGGGGTAATCCACTTTTCAATTCCGCTCATTTTGAACTATGGATCGAGTCCCAATGCAACGATAGCTGTGCAATGGAATCGGCTCTTTCTAGAACTCGAGGTGGGAACCTTAACCTTAGGTGCCAAACCCTTTGATTTTTAGAAGTTCACCATCACTTGTCTCATGCGTATGTCTTTGGGCGGTTGGTACACCTAAAACCGCACATAAGTCGACGAGTTTGGTTGGTAAGACTCTCTATCCCTCAAATCTATTACAACTCATATAAATATAGGCATTTCATTCATTGCATTCTGGTGATTAGATTAAATGCCATTTCAAGGATAGATGTTTGTGTTTTTCCCAAACGTCCTTAATAGAAGACGAGGAGGATGATATCCCATGGCGAACACCGAGTGTGCGATAAAGGAGCATACTATGGACATTATTGAGGTATCATCCAATGAAGATGACGAGTTGGGGCAAGTGATCCTGAAGACACAGATCGAAACTGGGGCATCCTTAAACGTTAGGATCACATTCCTTTGTTTCATTTTCCATTACTAGTCCTCTTGTATAGGGTTTATTTTTACCGAGGGTTTCTCTATCTCACCCCTTAGAGTGATTGTATTAGGGATCTATTGGTGTATACATTCAGATGGAACTTGGTTGTATTTCTTTTGACGGGTCATGGGAATGTGATAGTGGCATTTTCTCTAATCATCCGAATACTCCCAAGTCAAGTTTATAATTCCTTTAGAGGAAATTAAAATTGGAAGTCTTACACGACCTTTTGGTCGTATAGAGTAGTCCAATCTCAATTTCTCTAGAAGGAATTATACACTTGAATTGTTTCGTGCATGTTTTACGTTGCTGGTAATCCACGATAATTGATCGAGAATATCGGCGTTGTTTTGAATTTAATGACGAGATAGATGTCCAAATTACTCTCGTTCTTAACAAAACGGCCTTGATTTGGATGCCGTATCTTCAATTAAATTTAAAACTCGCACTTTTGAATAATTCGTTCCTCTCGAAATTGATCAAAAGCGATTATTGTGAATTACATTCCTTTCAATAGTATGCTTTCTTTCGAGGAATATTGATAAAAACTTTTCGCGCAAGATTAAAACCCTTGTAAAAGTTCTTGTCCTTATTAATCATGGGCAAGCATAGGATTGAGAGGGGTTTTTGCTTTCGTTTTCAAATTATTCCTTCTGATTCTGTCTTTTTATTTGCAGGTAAAAAATAGGTAATAGAGAGAAATCTTTTCCTGGATAAGTCTGAGGCTATTCTTTCATCTGATCAAGAGTGAGTTATAAAATCAGGACATATTTGCTCGACTTATTGATATTATGGTTTGGCTCACCCAAGTTGAAGATGTTCGAATGCTCGAAGAAAGGAACCATGCAGAAGTTAAAACACACACACGAGAACTTTCATTTATTTTGCTCAGCGGAGGGTTTTCAGAAGCAGGTCATACAATTCGGGGTGGAAAAGTAAAGCCAAAGTGAGCCCTAATTAACGACACAAAGGAGCCCAACTGACCCTCCATGTTATTAATGCTATGCTCATACTCCCAACTCCGCATGTCATGGTCGGCAAGCCTGAGGAGAAGACTTCTGCATTCTCCCTTAACTTCGGCGACCTTGGCCTCGTGTTCTTCGATGACTATTTCCAGGTCCCGAACCAGTCCATTCCCGCGAGCTATGTCCGCGGTTATTTTGTCGAGCCGTTCTTCCTGCCAGTCGCTCTGAAGCCTCAACAGGACATTGCGGCGGTCATGCTCGCCGGTGGTCAGGGATATGGCCAATTGATCCACCAGATTTCTCCTCTCGCGAAGCAACGTCGCGACCCGCTCATTAGCAAACTCGACGGCCTTTTTGTAACTATCAACCAGATAGTTGGTCAGCACCAAATGATCAGATCGATCCTCATAACGAGCTCGCAAGACGCGAGCCACGAGAACCTCCCGATTAGCAACACGATAGGCATCTAAGGAGTGTACAAAGAGAGTCGGGAAAATTCTATATTCCCTCCCCAGTGTAGTACCTTCGAGAGAAGTGGTATCAAGGTCCTCGAGCAGGACAGAGATTGCATCCTCGGTTGCAGAATGATCGGTTATGTGCGCGTAACCGCGACCCAGTAGGTTATAAAGCTTTTCCCACTGGGCCAAGACATCAGTTGAAAAAGTGCGTACGGGAGAGGAGGCCATTTGCGTTGGGTTGGCTTGAGAATAAGACGAGTCTAACAGAGAGATTAGAAGGAAGAAACTGATTATGCGAGAACGTTAACCTTCCATACATTAATTCCTCATTTTATAGCAACTCGAGGATGATGAAGGGTCTCAGTAATAATGCTGGTAGAGCCCAGTTAGGAGGTAAAGCAGGAGGTCCCCTCACGTGAACCATTGGATTCGTCTCGGTCCGCGATTTCCGGCTTGTCAATTAAAAGATGTAAAAGATTTGTCGGGATCACCATTATCAGAGTTAGGTGGGAGGTAAGCACAACTATCGAAGAAAGCCCTAACAGGATTTAGCAGTCCCATCACGTTGAAAAGCTAAGCGCGAAATTCAAGGTCTTGAGGGGGAACGTTTGCCTAATGATGCTTGAAGAGCGTCTCCTGAACATACAAAGTCACTCGAAGAAAAATTTATAGGGAGTGAGCATACAGGAGAGAGTAGAGAACTCTGAGTGGGCAAGAACCAATCAAACATTTCTCAATCCAACATATTTAAGAGGTTACTGTCAGCTGCTAGAGGCGACTGACTCAAAAATCTCAGAAATTGAACTACTGAGTGATCTCGAAGATTCCAAGACCAAGTCTAACACCAAAACCATGGAGCCCAACACTTCTGGCAATGGAAATCAAAATCACGGCGACGACGACAACGACATCCACGATGCTCAACTCGGGAAAAGAAGACGTCCTCACCAATACTCTCAGGAGGAAACCCAAATGCTGGAAACCCTCTTCAGTGAAAGCCCTTACATGAAAAAGAAGCGGAGAACTGAATTGAGCCGGGAGTTGGGAATTAATCAGTTGAGGGTCCAGTTTTGGTTTCAAAATAGGAGATCCAAATCGAAGACTCAACGCAAACGTCAGGTGGTCGAGATTTTAAAGGAAGAAAACCAAAAGCTGCGAACAAAAAACATGAGGTATGAAAAAGCTCTCAATATTACCGTTTGCCCTCATTGCGATAACCTCATTGCCCGCGGTAAGATATTCCCCGATAAGCCTCACGCAATGATTGAAGACGTTCATTTACCACCCTACTCCCTCGGGGCATCTCCTGCTCAACCAGATTTTGCCGGAGTCACGCATGAGCAGGATGATCCTATGAAGACGATACAAATGCCTCCTGGGGATGGGATTTGCGTCGCTTTGATTGGAGTTACAGTTTCAAGGAGCTGGATGTTACCGCCGACCAGCTCAAAGCATATCAGCCTCATGCACAACAATTTTCGATAGGGTCGGGTCCTGCTGGAGATGAGTTAATCAGTCGTCAAGCCATCGATGCAATTTTGGGCCACGATAAGAGGAGGTTCGCTTGGCCCCCTGAACTGCATTCCAGATTCCTAGACGTGGTTCACCAAATGGGGATCGATTCAGCAACTCCGACGCGCATATTTAAGGCCATGAATGTACCGGGGCTTAGTAAGGAACTGGTCAGGAATCACCTTGCTGCCTACAGAAAGCTATTAAAACAGCGTCGAGAGGAGCTAAACCAGGAGGAATCCGTCTCGAGCTCAAAAGCTAGGGGCGACCGCCATTGTAATGCTCAGGCATCAAGAGATACCCGGCCAAATCTAAGCATCAATCAAGCTAGCAACCCGACCACCGGCAAACTGAAAGCTGATCAGAATGTCCTTCCGGGCCATTTCAACACTTTTCAAGAGCGCGTGTCACAAGTACAGCGAGTGCCCACTCCTCCATTCGAGCAGCAGTCGGCTGGTGCTCTGCCTGCCGCTGGTCAACCCACGACAGACGATTTCTTTGATGAGGGGCTCGATGCCTTGTTCAATCAGTGGGAAGCTGGCATGCTTGGACAACCATGATCTAGCACCTGACTCGGGGCACGATGGGTCGGTCACTACGAACACCCATAGAAAGAAGAACATGTTCACGAGTAGATCACTCATTTTATCCGTTGTAAAGTTCCTATGGGAACATTTTTCTTTAATGACTATAGTTAATTCTGTATGAAAACCAGCGCTATCGACGAACATCGTCATGCTCAGTTGCGATGATCCCTTGTTGGATTAAATCTGAAACCAGGAACGGTCGTTAAATTTTGAGTGGCCACGAATTCATTCCTCACCGAACGCCCAAGATGTTGAAATGAAGAGTAACAGCATGCACAGGGAAAATGCCATTTTCGTTTAAACGATGAAAAGGGGTTGAGAGAAGGTCATGGCGTTAATTCCCATGGAGCTAAATGAATTAAACGGAGTCATTAATTGCGGATCCGCCGCTGTTCCCCACATTCTCGGGCCTAGCAAATCATAAAATGCACCGAAAGATTGTAGACCCACCACTTTGAAGACTGAACTAGGGGACGAGCGCAATACTCGATGAAACCGAATCAATGCAAGAGAGTTTGTGATCCTGTCATGATGAAAAAGAAAGGGGAAGACAGACGAGGAGTAATTGTAGGGTCTCGGGAGGAGCGCTTGCTTGCTGGTCTTCATATGCAGCCTGAAGGATGGTTCTAGGACATGCACAATCACTCGAGAAAATTTCTAGAGTGAGCAAACACATAAGAGCGAATAGAGAAAGCTGAGTGAACTAGATCAGCCCGAGATACTCCGATCCATCATGTTTAAAAGCTATTCCCATCTGCTAGAAACGCCCGACCTGGACATCTCTGAACACGAACTGCTGGAAGACTTTGAAGATCCTGGAGCTGAATCCTGCCCGAAGGCCATGGAGGCTGACTCCTCCAG
The DNA here is from genome assembly GCA_021437785.1 of Rhodomyrtus psidioides. Classification (NCBI taxonomy): domain Eukaryota; kingdom Viridiplantae; phylum Streptophyta; class Magnoliopsida; order Myrtales; family Myrtaceae; genus Rhodomyrtus; species Rhodomyrtus psidioides. The sequence continues at coordinate 2,074,447 of JAILYB010000074.1, read as the reverse complement.
TGATGAAATTCTAGGCTTCAGCTACGAAGAAGGAGTATACAATGATGACCGGAGTCGGAAAAGGAAGCAACTGCAACGCCACACTCCAGGCCAAATCCGAGAACTCGAAGCTTTCTTCAATGAATTCTCCACCCCAAGCAGACAACAGAAAATTGAGTTGAGCCGAAAGTTAGGATTAGAGCTTTCGAAGGTCAAGTTTTGGTTCGCCAACAAACGAACCCGGGTGAAACAGCAACACGCAGATCATGAGTTATTGGCCCTGAAGGAGGAGAATGAGAAGCTTCGAGCTAAAAGCGCGAGATATAAGGAAGCTCTGACCAAGGCCGCCTGCCTTAATTGTGGTAATCCTGTTGTCCTCGGCGAGGTGTTCCTCGATGAACCATCCCTGTTGACGAATAACGCTCAGCTGTTACCGTATTCTCCACAGCATTTTTCGACACAGCCAGATACCGTCGGAGATCTGCATGAGCAATTCAACACCATAGGGTCAACACCAACATCTTCTGAGAAATGGGACATGAATCATCACAGGTGGAGTTCTCCCAATGACGAACTCGCTGTCGCAGCCAGCCAATCCAAAGTCGGTGAGTCCCTCCCTGGACAACTTTTGAAATGACTAGAGCCCGTAGAGAATAGCTACCGGAGTATTGACGATATTTTGGGTGATAAGAGAACAAGGTTTTACTGGGCCTATGAACTTCACACCAAATTTGTTGATGCAATTCGAGAGCTGGGAGTTGATTCGGCTAGCCCACTACGCGTACTCGAGATTATGAATGTGCCGGGGCTCTCCAGAATTAACGTTGAATCTCACCTCAAGTACTATAGGAGATTGCTAAGGGATGGAAGGATAGCGTTAAACCATCATAAAGCCGGTTGGAGCTCAAGTGCTAGGCAGAGTTACAACCATGATGATTGGAGAGCCAAAAGCACCCAACCGTGTTTCAGCAATGACGGGACCAGCTGTCGTGTCAGCGACTCCTCTAACCCAAATCAGAATGCTCCGCCAAGCTATCTCAATACTCCTCAAGAGTATATACCACAGTTCCAGCACATAGGGATTCCTCAGTTTGAGCGCGAATCGGTCATTAATGCTGTCCCGGAAGCGGATCTGGCATTGGTAGAGAGTGCACATATAAACCTGTCGGTCATCGGAGGAAGTTCCAATTCGAGGGGTCAAATTGCTCACGGCGAGAGCAAAGAGAGGAATCCCTCGCCTGCAGTCGACGACACCCAATCTGGGCACCAAGGGCTAGAAAGAACAGGTGATTTCCTTGATGAGGAGCTGGACACTTGGATCAATACTCTTCAGGAATGTATGTCTCAACCCCAACAGGGCAGTGATGAAGGTTCCAGCTCAAAGACTCCAGTCCCTCACAACGAAGGCAATGAAAGAAATCTGCCCCCAACAATCGTTGATACCCAACTTGAACATCAATGGCTCGAAGACTCGAGCAATTTCCTTGGCGATGAGTTCAATCTTTGGCTCGATCAATTTGGAGCCGGAGGACCATCGCAGTGGTGACGCAAGGCCGGTGATCAAGCGTCTGATGCAAGGCATGGTTACTCGATGAAAAATGCTTAGAAGAAAGGGGTTGAATACTCCTATTGAATATGTTGTTGATCGCACTGTAAGGTTCCCACGGGAACATCTTTCATTAATGTCTAGAACTAATTGCGCGTAAGTGTCAACATCACCCTTTGAGCATCTTCAAGCCGAGGGCCGTGGATTAATCGCTTAATCCGTGGAGCAAGTTCCCCGAGCAATGACTATCACCCGCGGAGCGTAATGGGATCTACCCCTTCAATACGAAATACGTTTGGCCGCGAAGCCACCTATTTGGTAAAACGATATATCGTTCCTAAACGATCTTCAATCAAACACCGAAGTAATGTCTCATTTATTTTCCTTCTCAGATGATAAACATGGATAAAGCACTCAAGGAGCCATGCGTTCGAATAGCAGAACAGACGTTGCCTAACTGGGGGCAGATGAACCATTGATGTTGCAAACACTCCAAGAATGGATAGGCAGATTTGATAGATGTTGTTCATATCAATACGCAACATCAGAATGTGATGAAAATCAAGAGTAAAGTTGTATCGTCCCAACTTGTCTCGAATTTGGGAATATGAATTGACACTTATTGTTTACCCTTGACAGGGGAGTCGCCTTGCAGACGAACAAGTTCTTACATCCCATGTACTACTCGTTAGAGTACATGACCAAGGGTAGGATGTATCGTTTCGATTTTTGGAAAATTCGTGAACATACAATGATATGCTTCTTTTACATTTGCAGGGATCCGCAGCTGCGACGGACAGGTAAGTATCCCTTTTCCCAGTTAGCTGGAGATAAAAAATGTCAGAATCCTTTCAGCCGCCATAAAGATTTTCCAATGCGTAGATATTCATGATTTAAATCGGGAGGTTACCTGAAGCATGAATAGAACATGCACGGTACATCACAAAATCCCCTCGATGGATAAATTTTAGGAAAGAAAGAAATGAATTTTTCCAAATATGATTATTTGTCAAATCATTCAAAAGGAAGTTTACTCAAAAGAGAGGCGAGCCCAGTCCAAACACATCCTACATACACTTGAGAGACGAGGGAAATGAATCGGATAGCAAAATCTGTACCTACGGAGGTAGGGACCATTCGCAGCGATTACATGGGTTGGGACGACGGAGGCATTCGTTTCTTATCCCCAAACACTACAGGTGACCGTTGACAACCCCCTTTGAACGACGGTTTTCATTCTTAACCCTGTCAAGAACCACCCCATACCGGGGCAAAATGGAGGTGAGTCCAGCAGCATCAGGAGAAAATGGTTAGAAATTTTCTTGCTCGGACTAACATTAATCTTTGTGTGTTGTTTATATGGTAATCCAAGTGCCATAGGATGATGAGAAGCATTCATTTCTCTATCCCACACACCGAATCCTTTGCATAGCCAAGTTGAGCCTGCAAAATCATTTCATGAACCCGTTGGTGATCATTGCACATTCCAAGACGGATGCAGCATCACTTCAGAAACGAAGGAGTTCAAGACTTAGTGTTTGCAAAAAAAAAAATTCCTAAGTTAATGCTTAACTTTGTTAGACCTTTGATCATAGGTCTAACATGATCCCATGAAGATGAGAAAAGGTGGGATTTCAAAAATGAATGAGAAAAATCTACGGCATCGAGAAAAAGCAAAGTGCCTGGTAAAAGCAAGGCCGATGCTCGTGTAAGTTGTCTGATTGACCCACAATAAAGCCTAGATGGGAAAAGAGGAAATCCCCGAAGGAGCCAAATTCCAAAAAGGCTGCTCGCCAAATGGTGTCAAGCGCGGAATAAAGGCGCAAAAGAGAAAGGACAGGTAGCAAATCTGCAATGATCACCAATGTCAAACTTTCCAAGAATTTTGGGCCAAAAACAAGCCTTTTTCTGTCCCCAATCCTACCAATGTTACGACCCCGAAGGAGTCTTCTCTGACTAAGACACTTGGGTTAACATATAGCTTAGCTCGAAGAAGTACGAGCAAGACTATTTCTTTCTCATTTTGCAGGGTTCTTGACTTGTAAACCCGGAGCAGATGGTGAAGATTTTCATTCAATGGCCTCGACTCCAAAGCGGGTCCCATTTGAAAGCCGATATCCAAGCCTAACATTACGGTCCCGTGGAAGACCTCCCGATCGATCAGAATGTATGCGCTGCGAATGATCCTAAAACCTAGGCACAGGTTAGTAGGAAGTTGAACGCATTCCTTACAAAAGACCGTTATCACAGAGCGGTGAGGAGCCCTCTTGGATGAGAAATTCTCCAATAGATGTTTTGAACAAACTCTTTTTCGAAATTTCAAATTGTTTGATCCAGATTTTCCGTGCAAGGGATTTGTGATCACATTTGCATGTTGCAAGAATGCTTTGGATAACCTCCAGCATCAAAACGCACATTTCATGATCAAGACTTAAATCATACGGTTTTGTCAGATGGACAACCGTCGTCTTCCCTAAGATTGCTAATGTTTTCTTGGTGAAGAAAAATTTTTCAGGCTCGAACTTCTGCAGGATCCGTGGGAAACACCCAGCTCCCAGAATGTCGCCTCAACAGACTAAAGTGAGGCTTTGTCAAAATAAAATCTTTCACTGCTTCAAAACTAAATTCCCGACAAATTTCGGGATCTTTCAAAAGAAGGGGTGAGGATGTAACCCCTTTTAAACAAAATCAAGCAGTCTCATCGGACGTGGAGAACCCTCGTCATGAGACCCCTTTTCAAAATTTAGGCAGTCTCATTGGACGTGGAGAACCCTCGTCGTGAGACCCCTTTTTCAAAAAAAATATCAAACAGTCCTAGCATGACGTGGAGAACCCTCGTCTCAGGACCCCTTTTCAAAATTTAGGCAGTCTCACCGGACGTGGAGAACCCTCGTCATGAGACCCCTTTTCAAAACAAACTTGAAGGTAGAAACCGCCTAAAGGGTCAAACAAAGGTAGAAGCCGCCTAAAGGGTCAAAACAAAGGTAGAAACCGCCTAAAGGGTCAAATCAAAGGTAGAAACCGCCTAAAGGGTCAAAACAAAGGTAGAAACCGCCTAAAGGGTCAAACAAAGGTAGAAACCGCCTAAAGGGTCAACATAAAGGTAGAAACCGCCTAAAGGATCAAATCAAAGGTAGAAACCGCCTAAAGGGTCAAATCAAAGGTAGAAACCGCCTAAAGGATCAAATCAATGGTAGAAACCGCCTTAAGGGTCAAACTAAACTTGAAGGTAGATACCGGCTAAAGGGTCAAATATGGTAGAAACCGCCACAAGGGTCAACGCAAAGGTCCGATCCACCATACGGATCAAAATCCTCGGCAAATCCCCCAGCGTGGGATGCGCCCTTCTCAGGTTCCTACCAGTTAGGAGTCTCATAATGGTATGGCCTACCATACGGGTCAGAGCTTAATCTCCCTAGGATATTCTGAATGACGAGTCCTAGGTATTTTCTTGAAAGTCGTCGCAATCGGCAGCATCTGACAGGTGAGCTTCAGGTAAACCTCTCTCACTCCGGCCCATGTTCGAATTGCAAGAGTAAACCGGTGATTAATTTGAGCATTCATCAAAAGACTTAAGGGTCCGATGTCATAGCATTTCTTTTCCCCAGTCGAGTCGGTTAAGATTCAGGTGTCATTTTGTCTTTGAAAGCAACCTCTGACGAGCTCACTCTCAAAGAGGGGCAGCTGTTGACACCTGATTTTTGACCATCTATCATTGTGATTTTTATTCTTTAAAATTAATTAAAAATAGCAAAAAAGGTCAAAAAATTGCAAAATCAACTTTGGAAGCCTTAGCCTAGCCTTAGGAACCAATTTTGAACAAAAAATATTTTTTAAATTTTTTAATATTTTTTGGAATTTATTTAATTATTAAAATACCCAAAAAATAGGAAATGGCCACAGACAACTGGCCAAGACTCATTCCGGGTGTTTTGAACCCTGACCCTTCTTAAAATGACGATTTCACCCTTTGGGCGAATCGTCTTCCAAAAATTGAAGAAAAATCAAGAAATTCCAAAAAATTCTCAAAAATGGGAAATGGCCACAATCAACTGGCCATGGAATATTTTGAGTAATTTGGTATCCAAGTCTTCCAAAAATTGACGATTTTGCCCTTCGGGCTAAATCGCCTCCAAATCTTCTCATTTTACCCTGGTCCGAAATCACACATTCCTTAAGCCTTTATGGTTATACTAGGAAGCCATTGATCTGAATTGATGTGCATTGAAGCGATTTATTTATGTACTTGATTGCACTTTCATTTAAATTGATTGTGATTGATAGGAACAGTCTTCCAATCTGCATGAAATCCTGAATTAAGCCTACCTCACCTAAAATTGCGCCTGCATGAATTCTTAGCTAGGAAAATCACTCGCGTTAGGTACCGAAAGGGCGTCGGTAATGACACCGACGTAACCAAGTCCCCGAAGCCAAAATCTCTGGTTCCGCAGAACTGATCGACCTCTCCCAATCGGTCAGCAAGGTTTCCGGTCTACCCTCCAAGAAAGACCGGTGGCGACTCCAAATGCATGCACAAGTTGCACATGCCACCACGACCACACTGAAGGTCGAAAGCGATCGACTCTTATCGTCGAATCCCTCAAAAATACTCCCGCCGCGATTTGGTATGGGCCTGGGAGGGCTCGCGTCGATCCAAGACCCGCGATCGGCAATCCATTAGCCGCGTCCGCTTCCGGACGGGTCGCGACAACAGGAAGGAGCAAGTCCTAAGGAACAAGACAATTCCACTAGTAAAGGTGATCTGGGAGCACCATGGGACTGAAGGAGCGACCTGGGAAAGCGAGGAAGCGATGAGGCGTCAGCACCCCCATTTGTTTGAGTAGGTGGTTGTAATGTAAATTTCGAGGACGAAATTTTTGTAAGGGGGGAAGAGTTGTGACATTCTGAATTCCGACCCTATCTCGAAGCTTATTAATGAATGAATGTCTATCGATGTATTCCAGTAAATCTCGCTCAGAATTGATCACTCTCGAGTCGACTAACCGAAGGGGAATGGCTATATAGGATTTAAAGTACGTGGACCAAAGAGCTTGACCACGAGTCGACGCTTTGACCATAAGGATCGCCGAGGGAATATTTTGGACCACTAAAGGTCGATCTAAGAATGGGTTTAGAACTATTTGCTAGTGTCGTTCGATTGGTTCACGGGTGATTCCGTATGACCATGACATGATTTGCGAATTAATCTAAATCGATTCCTAACGGTCGTAACCTTCGGAACTAGTAATTGACCCTCGTGATTACATGACAACCAAAGCCGCCGTGGCTCGAGTAATTCTTAAACATGACATTAGTCGCGGGTCAATACGCGTAACTCCTAAGAGCCGCCCGTTAGTTTGAGATACGTTGGAGCGACAATTGACTGAATTTAGCCATGAATTGGACTTTGAGATTAGAGGCCGGACATTCGACGATCGCATTGGAGTAAATTTGGACGTCGCCTCGCCGGAGAGTCGTTGAGTTTAGACTTAGCCCCGTACCATTTAGAAAGGCGAAATTTAGACTGACAAGTGGAAAAGACCTTTGTACCCTTAAGTTGGTATTTTTCCTTTTTGACTAAGCAAGGGCAATTTAGACATTTACCATCTCCCCCACCCTTGGCCGAAATTAGAAGGGCATTATGGTCCTTGGCTATGAGAAATTGTATGATTGGATTTGACCAATGACTTGACCAAAATCCCTTAAACCACTCTTCACCCACTAGTCATTCCATTGCACTATTCATGTCCATCAACTTTCAACCACTCCACTAGCCATTTTTCCTCCAGGATTTCCCTTCTCTTCAAGTCTATCTCTTTCCTTTCTCTCCCCCATTCGGACGACAACCCTCTTCTCCCTCTCCCCCATTTCTCTCGCACGCTCTCTCTCCCTCTCATCCTCTCTCTCTCTCTCTCGTTGCCCTCTTGGTTCAAGGAGGAACCGACCGGCCACCACCATTCCGTCGCTTCTCGCCATCACCAAGACACCCTCCCCTACCTCTTAGACCGTGAGAGAGCCGCCGACCAAGCCCGGGAGCCGCCGAACCACCGCTGACCAGAATAGAACCAAGAGGAAACCGCGGGCTGCTCTTGGGAAGTCCTTGGTTGTTCTTGAGGTGAGTGACTTCTAGAATTTAGTTAGATATGTTAAGGGGGTTAGAGACTTGTGTTAGATGTGTTCTTGACCAAGTTTCCTTGGCCTTTGGTGGATGTTTTTCAAGGAATCAATTCTGTTCGCCGCCGGACAGGATTTGCGCCGCGCCTTTCACGCTATCTCAACCGGTTTTCCTTAGCTCTTGGACTTGGTAAGTTATCCCTAACCCTCTATTAGGATGTTAGGTTACCAATAGATATTTTATGGTTGGATTGGTAGAGTTTAAGGGCTGTTTTTGTACGAAAAACGTCAATGACCCGAGAGCCCGTGTAATCCCGTTTTCAGCGCGCGTCGAAAATGAAATGGGTCGTTCTAAGTCCTCCGAAGTCCAAATTGAGCTCTGTTTTCGCCCACATGACGGTAAGATCATGAAGAACGAGGTTATAAAGTTATATTTCTAAAAAAGTAAACATATTTATGTCATTTTTTCTGAGAGTAAGCCTGGTCATGGAAACACCGAACCTGTCATGAAATGGATGAACTGCGCCTGTTCGTTTCTTGGATTAAAAATGGCAAAATTGAGTTTAAATGATGAAGTGCTATTCTGGTCATGAATGATCTTAGGGTCTTGAGCATGTGTTGAAGTCAATTTAACTTGATTTGAGCAAGTGAAGTGGTTTAATTGACTAAACCGGAGTTTGAATGGGAAGTGTGAAAAAAATCGAATGCTCATGGATGATATATGATCGTGGCTATGTGCCTTGATGATTAACTGCTTGATTGAATGATCTTGAGTGCAATTGGCGGTTGGAATGAGATGTATAAGTACTAAATCACATATTAACCTTTTAAGGTTAAAGCATGACCCGAGAGCCGTTTTTACGGGGGGTCCTGGTAAACATATAATAGCCTGGACGTTATGACGAGAGCGTTTACCAAATGCAAGCATGACCCGAGAGCCGTTTTTACGGGGGGTCCTGGTAAACATATAATAGCCTGGACGTTATGACGAGGGCGTTTACCAAATGCAAGTATGACCTAAGAGCCGTTTTTACGAGGGGTCCGGGCAGATGAATTTATTAGACCTGGGTGTTACGACGAGGGTCCTGCCTAATACAATGTGATTATTAAGATATGTCCCGAGCGCTACGGCGAGGGCTGGATAGCTAGAGTCGAGTTATTGATGGATTGCCTTATTTGAGTAGTTGATTGTTTAAATGCTTAAAGTACGAAGCTTAGTTTAAATCGTGAAATCGCATCATGAATTGGATTGAATTGAGTGTCTATTTGTTGTACTTCCATTTATTGTCTTAAATGCCTTGATTATACTCCCCATTAGAATTGTTTATTTTCAAGTGTTAGGAGGTACTAATAGCCTAGTTTAGGGTTAGGAATGACTTGCTGAGATTTATTCTCACCCCGTTGTGGGACAACATTTTCAGGTCCCGAATGACGAGGTCCCTTGAATACTATGGACCGACTTTTGAAGATACCCTTTTGAAGTAGATGAACCGTTAACTTACCTGACTATATTTCTTTTTAAGTCTTAGGGAGCTGCTTTCTTATTTTGGGTTGTTCACACCTATATAGCTCTATAGGGTTAAACTTCATCTACTGTTGTTTTATTAAAGGAAGTTGTATTTTGGGAGATGGCAAGTTGTAACCCTATTGTGTATTTGACGCTTTTAAGGAATGTATGAAGTAAGTTTTAAATCTCTCTTTTTCATCATGAGTCATTGTGTATGGAAAGAAAATTATTGCAAAGGAGATTGTTTGTCGCTTCCGCATGTACATTTGGTATTGCACTTAAGTCGTCCGCCGTTGATCTTGGGAACTACTCAATGGTAACGGCCTTGGTGGGATGTTAGCGAGCCCGAGAAGGGTACAGGGCGTTACACATTACCTAGCGTCACATGAAGGAAATTGACCTAATTGAGCGCAATTAAGTCCTTTAAGGACTCAATTGGAGAGAATTCTGCGAGTTAAATCTATTTTGTACATAATTGGAGCCCTTAAATGACGTAGTTTGCTCTTGGACCCAAAAAAAAAATGACGTAGTTTTCTCTACATAAACGCGCTTACACTTCAACGATAAAGAGTGCAGAGGATTGAGATTCACTTTAATTTCGCGATTTGTGAAACCATAGACTAAATTGGAAAAAAATAATGTGCAATTAAGCGCTTTTGGTCAAAATTGAAGGAATTAGAGGGCAAATTGACTCAGTTGCACCTCAAGATTATCGATACTGATGTCATAGCTTATTAAAAGTGAAAATTGAAAATTAAAGGACTCGAAAAGGAATGTTTATGCTCAATTCGGGTTTACATTTGTGAAAGGACATAGTGACTCATATCAAAATTTTGGAATTTTAAGTGACCAACTTAAAGAGGGAATTAAAATAAAAAATATTGAAAATATTCGTGTATTTTTCTGACAACGAGTGGTATTTTCTGATTTTTTTTATATTTTTATAATAAAATAAATTCAAAAAATAATAAAAATTATGAAAAAATATTTTTTATTCAAAATTGATTCCTAAGGCTAGCCCAAGGCTTCCAAAGTTGATTTTTCAATTTTTATGAATTTTTATCTATTTTTAAATTAATTTTGAAAATAAAATTAAAATAAAAGATGATTAAAAATCAGGTGTCAACATTATTTTCTTAAAATTTGAATGCAAATGAGATGCTAATGCTAATTCTATAGCTAAGCAACACTTTCTGGCCAAGAAATAAGTAATGTTGCAATCATAAGCCCAAATTTCGAGTTTTTATCTTGTCGAACCGTCAATTGAAAATCAACTATCGGCAAGTAAGAAAAACTTACTTTTATTTTTCTCAAGGAACATGCACTATTCAAGAGTTAATGACTTGAGTATGGGCTGTAGGGGAGCTAGGCATGGGCACCTGGGTCTCGAGCTTGCCTCTATAGATCCTACTCGGCCATAATAAACCTAGACTCAGGCACCAGTCTTGCTTCCCTAGAAGCCAGCGTGGAGACCCCAGTGCTTGTGTCTAACTCCTCGGTGTACTGATTAGGGCTCTTACCTATATAGAGGTCGAGTTCGAGACCACAACTCGGGTGCCAAGGTCCTAAGCACTTTGGACCTAATTCACGGAAGCCAATGTCGGGCCCATGTCCATTGGGGCCAGGCCTAGGACCTTGGTGCCTATGCCCAAGTACCTAGCACTTGGGCCTACGTCTGTTAAGGCAAGCCACAGCCCATGGAGGTCAGCCAGAGATCCTGATGCCTCTGGTTGGGTCTCGACCTGGTTCCATCGAGGATAGACATGAGATCTCAGTGTCCGCGTTTGGATTCTATGCATTTGGGCTTAGGTTTATGGAAGCTGAAGCTAGGATCCCCATGCCGGTGCTCGATTTCTCGGCGCTCATGCAAGGGCTAATAAAAACCAGCCAATAACCATGGGGCCCAAACCCGAATCCTCATTACCAAGGCCTAGGTTTATAGAGGCTAAGCTCGAGGCCTCAAGAGTGTTCCATGTTGAGCTTGACGGACTTGAGCCAGACCATGATGGACCTAAGCCAAGGCATCGAGATCGAGGTACGTTCATCGGACCCAGCCTCCATGGATTTGGGTCACGCCTCGATGAACTTGCGCCCGAGTGCTGGGGACTCGGGCACGGGCGCTAAGGTCCCTGTGCATCGGGGATAGGGGCATGAGCATAGTACCGGTCTGGCTTTGATGGGCCTCCAAGGACCCGGCTCAGCCTCGACACACCAAGGCTTGGATGTTGGCGAGACATGGAACGAGCATGGAGGTCTCAAGCCCGACCTTCTTCACCCTTGCTGCAGCAACAAGGCAAAAGTACCAGGGTCCCAAAGACAGCCACTGTGGGCCCACGCCTAAGCATTGGGGAATGGGCTCTAGCGTAGAGTTTCTAGTCCAATAGTCATTTTTTGTTCAAAATTTGCAAAAAGATTTTTAATTTTTCAAAAATGAAATTATTTTTCAGAATTTAAAAATATTTTTTTATTATTTTATTTTCCTAAGCGATCCAAATATCAAAAAATAATAATAAAATATTCTCCTAAAAAACTTTTCCGCAAAATGAAGAGCGCCTGTAGTTATCTTTTTGCTGATCCATAAGAACTATAAATACAACATCACGTTCTCTCAGGGTAGCTGTACATGGCTGGTTGCATGTTGCGTTCACATTTAAGAGCCTGCTGGGTTCACATTTATGAGCCTAACAACCCATATGATATGACCATCGGTTTTGAAAAACCAAATAATTAGTAAACATATCTCTTTGTTGATAATAAGTTAGTTCCTAGAAAGGAGAGGAAAATGGAAGGGGAAAATGACACTACAAGTTTCATAATCTTTGCATGGCACTCATTGGAGTGCCACAACTTTTTTTGATCACTTAAGTACCGTAATTTCGATAAAACGATCACTTAAGTATCCAAACTTTCTAAAAACATTCAACTAAGCACCAAAAATCCGATGTGATATAACACTTGTGGTGGACATTTTTAAAAAGATTTGGCATTCAAGTGATCGACACGTAATTAATCTAAAAAAATTATGGTACTCGAAGAGCGTCGTACATAAGTTACTAGGGGTGAGCGGTTCTCGGTCCGGTCCGGTTCCCCTAAAAAATCGGGAACCGGACCAATAGTCCCGGTTCCCATTTTTCGGAACCGTGGACTGGACCGGCCATCCCGAGAACCGGGAACCGGATCAGACCGACGAGGAACCAATAACACAAACAAGAAAAAAGCACATGCATGTGCCACCTGCAATAAACGGATGAAATATGTACCCTATACCACATGTGAGATCACCAAGTTGGAGCATAAACCATACAATTACACCACTGCAGATTCAAGAACTAGCCTTCAAGGTTTCAACAGTTATCAAGTGACAAAGACTAAAGAGGCTGTATGATCAAATGCATCAAAAGCATGTCTCCATAAACCATTCAGGGCATTAACTGAATAAAATGTCAGTTCGAATGATGATCAAATGCATCAAAAGCACATTGAAAGCACACCCCAAAACCATTCGGGGCATTAACTATTAAAACAAAGTACCTTTTATTCCAGCAGCTGCATCAATTCTGAGTTTGCTATAATAATTTTTATTTTCCCTGCTGTCGCGATCCTGGAGAGCTGAAAAAGGAAACCCCCCCCCCCCCCCCCAAAATGAAGGAGAAAACACAACACCAACCAAACACTTCCAGCTACAAAACCATCGCCACCCAAACACAAGCTCAACCACTTACTCGCGGCCTCAAATTCAAGGATTGGGGGTTTTTCTTTTCGCTTGTGGAACCAGGTCTTGGATCGGACTCGGATCAGAGCGAAAGGATGATCAAACATCTCCAGCTTCAACAGTCGGAAGGAAACCGAGAGGAGGAGCCGAACAAATCTGACCAGAAACCATCATCATCGCAACACCACCGCACGTCGGCGACACGAAAGGCTTCTCCGGAAACCTAGGGATCCACAGGAACCAACCTCAGCGCTCGATTGAAGCACAAACTCACGATATGCACATCAAAATACACACAAAAGGAGAGCAAATCGATGTTAGAAGTGCAACTCGAGAGGGCCGCGACATCAGCATCACCCTACGTCGGAGCTCGTTCAACGTGTCGCCAACGGATCGCGTGCCAAAGAGCCTTCTGGCTGATCGTCGACCACTGATTAATCAATGCCGGGATCTACCAGCGACTCTGTCAGCTCGCGAGACTGAGGGATCGATCATAGAAAAAGACTCACCAAGCGCGACTGAGGATCGATCGATCGATCGAGAGAGTGTGAGGGGGAAGCACTTGGAGGTGTCGAGCAGAGGCGCACGCACGCGTAAGACGAAGGCAGGGCAGTCGGACAGAGACGGGCGAGAGAAGAGGAGAGGACCGAGAAGTAAAGAAAGTGAGGTATAATTATTATTTTTTAAATACCGGGCGATCCGATTCCGGAACCGGACCCCGGAATCGGGAGCCGGACCGCCCGATCACCGGTTCCCATTTTAGGAATCGGGGACCGGACCGAACCCTCCTAAAATCGGGAATCGGACCACCGGTCCGGGCGGTCCTGGTCCGTGCGGTCTTTTTTGCTCACCCCTATAAGTTACGACACTTAAATGATAAAAAAGAAAGTGATGACACTTAAGTGAGCGCTATACGATGATTATGATATTTGTTATTCCAAAACGGAATAGAAAATAATTAAAGTAAAGGGAAGTGAGATAGCAACCATTAAATGGGTGGCATGTCAACTTCCATGAGGCCCTGAGGTCGGCCTTAAAACAACCACTTAAAGGCGCAATGCTGCCCTTAAACTTTTGCTTAATGTGAACTGTGGCCCTTATTGGACCCAAAAAAAAAAAAAACTGTAGCCCTTGAACTTTAGATCAATGTGTAATGTCGTCCTTACACTTTTGCTTAATGTGCAATGTGGTCCTAAACTTTAGACCAATATGCAATATCGTCCTCAAATTTTTAATTTACTCAAATGTTGTCCTTGGACTTTTGTGTTCACTTTAGTCCCGATACTATATATAATTTGTTCAATGTGATCCATGAACTTGAATAAATATAACGATAACGTAGAATATTTTTATACAGTCTAAAGACTAAATTGAACATGTACGAAAAGTTTAGGACCATATTGAACAACTTAAAAGTTTAGAGACAACATTACACCTTGGGCTAAAATTCAAGGGCCATGTTAAACAAATTCAAAGTTCAGAAACTACATTGCATGATAAGCGACTCTATATTTTTTTAGCCGGCCAAATTGAATGGTTGGTCCGCGTGCAGCTGCTTAACTTAAAATAATAATAATCATAATAAATAAATAAAGATCCCCGGTGGTTGGGGGTCTGATCCGGGCCACGTGATTCGATAATCTCTTAAGTCCAAGAGCGAAGAAATACATACATGAGAGAGCTAGAGCTGGGAATCCCAATCCGATAGTAAACATTCTGCGGAAGCACATCAACAATCAGCTCTTTCTATGGCCGCTTCTTCGAATATGAAAATAAATTACCGTGTGTTCTTGAGCTTCAGAGGCACGGATGTTCGAAACAACTTTCTCGGTCATCTCTATGCGAATTTGGATCAGAAAGGGATACACACTTTCATGGACAGCGAGGAGCTTAGGAAAGGAGAGCAAATATCGCCAACGATTATGAAGGCAATTGACGAATCGCGGGCCGCGATCATCATTTTCTCTAAGGACTATGCTTCCTCGCCGTGGTGTTTGGAGGAGTTGGCCAGAATCTTGGAGTGCAAGGAGCAAAGAGACCTCAAGGTCTTTCCCGTGTTTTACAAAGTGGAACCCAGAGAAGTGAGAACACCAAGAGAGAGTTACAGAGAAGCTATGGCTAAGCATGAGTCTAAGTTCGGGAAAGATTCGGAGAAAGTGAAGAAATGGGAGAAGGCTCTCTTGGATGCCGGTAGCTTGTCAGGGTGGGAGTTCCATGGGGGGTAAGCATGTTTTTACTTTTGAAAAACGCCATAACATCTCTTTTTACTGTTCTCAATCTCATGCTTTGCTTGTATCTTGGTTTTACCCTCCCCTTAGTAGTTGCACGCATGAATTAGAAGGGTGTGCGCTTACTGTGCCACTCCCTGGACACATGAACTGTCCCCACCCGACGGACTGTCGGATCTGTCCCAAAGTGCCTATCGGAGATCCAACCGAAAACTCTCTCTCTCAGCCTGCATAGACCTGCATCCCAACCACCATGGTGCGTTCACCGTCGCCTCATCCCAGCTATCGTCTCCAGCCGTCGTCCGCCAGCACCATAGGCCTATCGGCCGGCCTTGTCTGGCCGGATGCAAGGCTAATAGCCATTCCAGGCCAGTAGTTGGCAGTCTGGCCTGGTCTCTGGACCAGGCTCCTCCAACTGCGCCACGGCGCCTTGTAGTCTCCAGCTGATCCTTCGAGTTCCGAACCTTTCACAAACCTATTTGCTCTTGCCCAAAAACTTCCAGATGTCAACATCTTTCACACCCCTAAATGTTGATTTTAGAATCTAATCAGAGATGCTAAAATTAATTTTAATTATCCAAGAATATAAAAAGATACACTGCCACTTAAAAACTGATAGATATTGACAAATAGGCCTTTTGATTGAAGACACGAAGCGGAAACATTCTAGACAGTAGTCACAAAAGTGGAATAACCCAAAGTTCAAGCGAGAAGATTCATTAAATTCGATTCTTGCTGGGTAGATAATCAGAAATTCTTTTCTAAGATAATTAACGTGGTTCATAGTCCCTGAGTCATTGTCTTTTTGGCACAAGTTCTTTGTAATTTCCCTTGCACAGACGTTGGCGCAGTTTTTCCCAAATGTGTTATTTCTTCTCATCTAATTAGTAGCTGATCTTCTTGTGAAATTTTCCTTATGACGTTAGAGGTCGAATTCTTGCTATTGCTTTGACATGCTAAAACATGTTCATTTTTCTTTTGAGTGTTTCTCAGAGATGAAGCTGAGCTCATACAGTGCATCGTAAAGGAACTATCAATTCATCTAGAGCATACACCCTTATATGTCGCTAAATATCCAGTCGGAATAGATTCCCGTGTTCAAAAACTGATATCGTTGTTAGAAAAAGAGTCAGGTGATGATGTTCTCATGATAGGTCTATGGGGACCTGGAGGCATAGGGAAGACAACGATTGCTAAAGCCATATACAATGCTATTGAGAGACAACTTCAGGGTTCCAGTTTTCTGTCACGAGTTAGAGAAACTTCGAATGAAAGCAATGGTCTAGTTGTTTTGCAAGAAAAACTTCTATCTGAGATCTTATCTGATAAAGATTTGACAGTATATACTGCCGACGGGGGAATTAGTTTGATACAAGAGAGACTTTGTTGCAAGAAGTTTCTCCTGGTTCTTGATGATGTTGACCAATCAAATCAACTGAATGCATTAGCTGGAGAAGGCCATGGGTTTGGCAAAGGAAGTAGAATCATTATTACATCAAGAGATATACATTTACTAACTTCTTATGGCATAAATTGTGTGTATGAAGTTAATACTTTAGATGACGATGAAGCACGAGACCTTTTTGGTCGGCATGCCTTTTCAAACAGCAAGAAAGTTGAGATAAGAAGGGATCTCATAGATAAAGCAGTGCGTTATGCTAACGGCCTGCCCTTAGCCCTCGAAGTGTTGGGCTCATTTTTATGGGGGAGAAATGAACCTGCATGGGAAAGTACACTGCATAAACTCTCCAAAAGTCCTGACCAAATATCAATAGAGTTCTCAAGACAAGCTTCGATGGATTGGACAACAACACAAGGGAGATTTTCCTCGATATTGCTTGCTTCTTTAAGGGGGAAAGTATGGAATACATCAAGGAAGTCCTTGACAGTTGCGAGTTTGACACAACTATAGGAATAGAAGTTCTCATAGAGCGGTCCTTGATAACAAATGAGTATGGGACACTGCAAATGCATGATTTAATTCAGTTAATGGGTAAGGATATTGTTATTCAGGAATGCCCTGATGATCCAGGAAAGCGCAGTAGACTATGGCTTTTTGAAGATGTTCTGTGATGGGATAAATCGACTGTGGGGCTCTCAACAAGCACTCTCAAAGGAACTTTGTTCACACAAGGAAGAGGAGACGGAAGGTGGCTTTTCAATATATCGTATTCACAATCGATTCACCCATATTGAAATGGTTACAAGACTCACCTATTTATAGGCTTAAAACATGACTCTTGAGTCTCTCTAGGAAAGTGAAAAGACTAAAACAACAATTACATCCTAAAACAACAATTACATCCTAAAAGATGATAGACTCAACTAATTATGTCTACTAAAACAATAATTACATCGGAATACTAATTATGCCATGGGAGTCATAATTACATCGGAATACTAATTATGCCATGGGAGTCGAACGGTCACTATAACACTTAATGAATTTGACTTAATTCCCAACAAAACTCCCCATTAAGCCAAATTCTCTTCCGTCGATCATTCCAAGTAAACTTCTGAATTTCCGAAACACTTCGATCTTGAGAGGTTTCGTAAAAATATCTGCGACTTGATCACCGGTCTTCACGTGCACAACTTCAATTTGTTTGTCGCTGACTTGTTCTCGAATAAAATGATATCGAACATCGATATGCTTGCTCCTCTCATGAAAAACTGTATTCTTCGCCAAAGCAATGGCAGAAACATTATCAACAAAAATCTCTGTTGCATCCTTTTGCTCCATATGGATTTCTTTGAGCAACTTTCTCAACCATATCGCATGACAAACACACGATGATGCAGCAACATACTCCGCTTCACATGTCGACAGAGTAACACTGGATTGCTTCTTTGATGACCATGTAAAAGCAGTTTCACCCAAATAAAATACAAAGCCCGTAGTGCTTTTTCGATCATCGACATCTCCCCCATAGTCACTATCTGAATAACCTCTGAGTTGAAATAGTTCAGATTGATAATAATACAAGCCAAGAGAGATAGTACCTTTGATGTACCGAAGTATCCTCTTTGCTGCCTTAAGATGAGATGTCTTCGGATTCTCCATATATCGACTCACAATTCCGACACTGTACATGATATCTGGTCTGGTACAGGTCAAATACCTTAAGCTTCCAATCAAGCTTCTAAAATATGTTGAATCAACATCGACACCTTCATCGAACTTCGACAGTTTTGCACCACAATCCATCGGAGTATTAACCGAAGTACAATTCTTCATGTTGAATTTCTCAAGGATATTTTCAGCATATCTTTTTTGGGAAATAAAAATCCCATCTTCATTTTGCTTCACTTCGATACCCAGAAAATAACTCATCAAACCATTATCTGTCATTTCAAATTCTTTCACCATCGATGCTTTAAAAGTGTCAATCAATCCAGAATTATTTCCTGTGAAGACAAGATCATCAACGTATAAACATGCCAATAAAACATCACCTTTCTCATGCTTCAAGTAGAGAGCATGTTCGTACGGACATTGTACGAAGCCATTTGCCTTGAAATAAGCATCGATTCTGGAGTTCCAAGCTCTCGGAGCTTGCTTAAGCCCATACAAAGCTTTCTTCAATCTCAGCACTTTGTCTTCATGACCTTTCACAACAAACCCAGTGGGTTGTTCGACATAAATTTCTTCTTCAAGAACGCCATTCAGGAATGCCGATTTGACATCCATTTGATAGATTGGCCACCGATTTTGAGCTGCAATGGAAATCATTAGTCTGATGGTTTCCATTCGGATGACAGGTGCAAATACCTCATCATAGTCGATCCCAGCTTTCTGTTTGTAGCCCTTTGCGACAAGTCTGGCCTTATAACGAGTGATTTCTCCTTTCTCGTTCTTCTTGGCCTTGTATACCCATTTGACACCGATCGCCTTTTTGTCCTTCGGAAGATCAGCGAGTTGCCACGTTTTATTCTTTTCGATGGCTTCTATCTCTTCATCCATGGCTTTCCTCCATTTTTCTTCTTTGGCAGCTTCATCGAAAATAAGTGGTTCACAATCTGCAAGAAGACATATAAGGTGAAGCTCATCGGTAGCTTCATAAATTTCAGAAAGTCTTCTTGATCTCGGTGCTAGCGATTCTTCGACAGTATTTGAAGTTGAAGCTGATGATGATGGAGAGAACATCGGAGAAGGTGAATGAGCTTCAATCTCCATTTCGACAGAATCATCACGAACGGTTTCGACAAATTTATCATGACTGGTTTTGACAAGTTGTCGATTTTCCTCCCACAAACTTTCTTCATCAAATTTCACATCTCTGCTTACATATACTTTCAAAGTGTCAGGATCAAACAATTTGTAAGCTTTTGATGAGGAATCATACCCGATGAAAATGAGCTTTTTACTCTTGTCTTCCAACTTCGATCTTTTCTGGTCGGGTACGTGAGCATACACAACACTCCCAAAAATTCTTAAATGAGAAACCGTAGGTTTTCTCCCGCTCCATGCTTCTTCTGGGGTAACACCATCGAGTCCTTGCGTGGGACATCGATTCTGCAGATAAACTGCACATCTGACAGCTTCGCCCCAAAGCTCATTCGACAAATTTTTGCTTTTCAACATACTGCGAACCATGTCGAGAATGGTTCTGTTCCTTCGCTCAGCTACACCATTTTGTTGTGGGGAATACGGCGCCATTAAGAAACGTCGAATGCCATGGTAATCACAGAATTGATTAAATTCTCCAGAAGTAAATTTTCCTCCACGATCAGTTCTTAAAGACTTGATAAAATAACCACTCTCCTTTTCAACCATTTTTTTGAAGTGCTTAAACGTATCAAACACCTCTGATTTTTCTTTCAAGAAAAACACCCAAGTCTTTCGAGTAAAATCATCAATAAACGTAACAAAGTAGCGATGATTACCGTACGACTGAGGAGTGATCGGACCACATACATCAGAATGAATCAACTCCAGTGGCTTCTTCGCTCGATAAGTCGACTCCTTCGGAAAACTTGCTCGAGAATGCTTGCCAATTATACATCCTTCACATAATTGATCGGGGTGATCAATATGCGGTAAGCCATACACCATCTTCTTGCGAGAAAGCATATTGAGTCCGCCAAAATTGAGATGACCGAACCTCAAATGCCATAGCCACGAAGGATTGTCTACACATGCTTGAAGGCATGTAGACATATCATCTTTGATGTTCAGAATGAACATCCTATTCTTTGACATCTTCACATTCGCAATCAACTTATTATTGCAATCTCTCAACATAAGACAAAGATTTTTCATCTGGACAGTAAATCCTTTCTCAAGAAGCTGTCCCAAACTCAAAATATTGCTCGACATCTTTGGCACATAATACACGTTAGTAATAAACTGACGTGTTCCGTTCTTCAAACGAATTAAAATCGTACATTTCCCTTCGACAAGAATTTGAGAATTATCATCGAACGAGACTTTTCCTTTTACTGTCTCATCCATTTCAACGAACATCTCCTTTCGGCCGCACATGTGGTTACTTGCTCCAGTGTCCAAGTACCACGTATCATTCTTTTCATCAGCATTTTCTTTAAATGCCAGCATAAGAACTTGATCACCATCATTCACCAGGTTCGCCTTTTCATCTGCCACCGCACTTTCTTTCTGCCAACACTCATAAGCATAATGGCCACATTTATTACAACGATAACATCGAACCTTTGATTTATCATACCGGCTATTTGTGTTTCTTCCTCTTCCACGAGTACTTCTTTGATTATGAAAGCACTCATTGCTTCGGGCGAAATCTCCTCCGCTTCGTCCACGACCTCTTCCTTGGAAACGGCCTCTACCGCGTCCTCGGTCACGATCTTGATTGACCCATCGAGTTTGCACAGGGTCACTTCTTTGGCCTTTGTCATCTCGGATATTCAATCGAGATTGGAGTACTTCCTCCACCGGTTCAGACTTGTTTCTTTTCAGTCTTTCTTCATGGGCTTGCAACGAACCCATGAGCTCATCGACCGTCATAGAATCGACATCTTTCGATTCCTCGATAGCGACGACGATGTGGTCGAACTTCTTATCCAACGATCGTAGGATTTTTTCGACAACACGAACATCAGGAACATCTTCGCCATTCCTTTTCATCTGATTCACAATAGCTAAAACTCTTGTGAAATAATCAGAAATCGACTCAGATTCTTTCATACGGATTACCTCGAACTCGCCTCTCAAAGTTTGAAGGCGGATCTTCTTTACTTTCTCAACACCTTGGTGCGTGGTTTGAAGAATCTCCCATGCCTCCTTGGATGTAGTAGCATTCGAGACTTTCTCGAACATAGAATCATCTAAGGCTTGAAAGATGATTGACAACCCGAGTTGATCTTTCGAACGAGTCTTCTCCAACGCATTCCTCTGAGCCTGAGTCAACGCGACATCTTCATCTGGCTCATCATAGCCATTGTTGACAAGATCCCACACACTATGGGCGCCGAGTATGGCTTTCATTCTGGAAGCCCACTTGCCATAGTTTTCTTTGGTGAGGATTGGATACTGAAAAGGAAGGTTGCTTGTTGACGCCATAATCACGAAACCGTGAAGCTCTGATACCAATTTGATGGGATAAATCGACTGTGGGGCTCTCAACAAGCACTCTCAAAGGAACTTTGTTCACACAAGGAAGAGGAGACGGAAGGTGGCTTTTCAATATATCGTATTCACAATCGATTCACCCATATTGAAATGGTTACAAGACTCACCTATTTATAGGCTTAAAACATGACTCTTGAGTCTCTCTAGGAAAGTGAAAAGACTAAAACAACAATTACATCCTAAAACAACAATTACATCCTAAAAGATGATAGACTCAACTAATTATGTCTACTAAAACAATAATTACATCGGAATACTAATTATGCCATGGGAGTCATAATTACATCGGAATACTAATTATGCCATGGGAGTCGAACGGTCACTATAACACTTAATGAATTTGACTTAATTCCCAACATTCTGGACATTCTAAGTGAAGACACGGTAAATTTTATTTATGCCACTATTTCTACAGCTCAATTTTTGGTTTACTCTCATTTGAACGGTTATGGAAGTTTCCTGTGACCACTGAATTTGCTTTCTTATGGATAGGGAACAAATGCAGTAAAGGCCATAGTATTGGACTTGCCCGAACCAGAAGAGATAACTATAAGCCCTCATGCTTTTACAAACATGAAAAGGTTGAGAATGCTCATTTTGCTTGAAGTTCATATCTCTTCACAAGGTCCTATACGTCTACCTAACGAGCTAAGATGGCTTAAATGGTCCAATGCCCCGGATCTAGAATTTGGCTCCGGTCCAAAGAAACTTGTTGGAATTGATGTCCAGAAAAGTCGTATCAAACAACTTGGAGGCAAATTTACGGTAAGCCCTTGTGATGATTAGCTTTCCCTTTTATAGCTATAAGTATTTGCAGAGCTTAATGACTGCACTGGTTATGTTTTTGCAGAATTTTAGAAAGTTGAAGTTCATCAATTTTAGTAAATGTGAGTCCTTGGCTAGTGTTCCTGACCTTTCACTGGTTCCAAATCTGGAGAGCTTGAATCTTTATGGGTGCGAAAGCTTGGTGGACGTTCACCAATCCGTTGGATATCTTGACAAGTTAAAGTTTTTGTCGCTAGAATTGTGCTCTAATCTGAGTATCTTTCCCAACAAACTCAAGACAAAATCTCTTCAAACCCTTAATCTCTCTGGTTGCTCTAAACTTGAGAAGTTCCCTAATATTCTAGAAAAGATGGAACATCTAGAAAGACTTGATCTGCAAAGGGCGGCTATTAGAGAACTCCCCACATCAATTGAAAATCTTGTCTCTGTGAAGGTGATGAGTTTAGAATATTGCGAAAACCTTGCAAGGCTTCCATCGAGCATTTATAAGTTGCACAATCTCGAGTCTCTAAGTCTTAAAGGCTGCTCGAATTTCGTCATGTTCCCAAAGAACTGGGAGGATTCAACCGGCCCTGATGGCCATTTAGGATTTTCAAATCTATACACGCTCGGACTTGAGGGCTGCAATCTATCAGAAGTAGACTTCCTCGAGAGCTCTTCCAGTTTTCCCAAATTGAAAACCCTATATCTTTCCGAAAACAAGTTTACTCATCTGCCAACATCCATCAACAAATACCATGGTTTAGATTGGTTGGATGTGGAGAAATGCCGGCAACTACAAGAGATTCCTCTGCTTCCACCAAATATCGTACCCTAAGAGCAAAAGGTTGCAAATCCCTGCAAAAACCCCCAGATTTGTCGAGTCTCTCCTCTGACTACCTTGAAGTCGACTTGTCTTCATGTTGTGAATTATTCTGCAAGGGGTTCAAGATGGCTGATGTATCATTACTCGAGGTCAGACTTTCTCGCACACACACGCACACCCTCTCTAACTTTGAATGATTGATATGCGTACCCTTTATGACAGGGACTCCCCGAAGATGAATACTTTTGAAATTCTCCTAAATGGAGGAGAGATGCCAGAATGGTTTCTCCGCTGCAAAGATTGTTGCATAACTTTCATGGTTCCCCAGGACCTGTATGACAAGTTCTTGCTGGAAAAACAGTGTTAAAAATGAACAATACTGTTTTATAGATATGGAGGATACTTAAAATTCGAATGGCAATAATAAAAGTAAGTAAACTGCCTCAAACATGGAAAAACAAGTTGGCAGAAGCACAAAAACTGAGCCTTCAGAAGCAAGTCAGAAGCAGTTCCTTCTGAACCCGTCAGATGCAGTTCCTTCTGAACCCGTCAGAAGCAGAATCCGTCAAAAGCAGTTCCTTCTAAGGCTCCTTCTGACCTTCGTTCTGAGTCTCCTTCTGAGGCTCCTTCTGACCTTCCTTCTGAGGCTCCTTCTGAGCCTTATTCTGACCTTCCTTGTGAGGTTCCTTGTGAGGTTCCTTCTGAAGCTCCTTCTGAGTCTCCTTCTGAGCTTCCTTCTGAACCTCCTTCTGAGCAACAAGATCCGAATAGAAATATAACAATATAAATAAATTGAATTAAAAAGGAATACCGAGGCCTGTGTCCAACACAGTTTCCTTATAGCAGATTCGTCCCCTCCAGTACGTGCTTTGAGGTTTCGTGAGCGTCTGTCTCCCAGGATACAACGGTTAAGCAGCGATAGAAGCAAGCACGGCACTCCAAAGCTTCCGGCGAACTTGAACAACACGAGAACACTGTCGAAAATAATGCAAATGCAGATAATTCAAAAAAGGGAGAAGTGATTTTCGTAGTCTGTAATTCTTGCGTCTCTGTTATATCTAAAAACAGAACGGGAAGCCACCTATTTATAGGCTAAGCGGGGCATTGCGGAAATAAAGAATAAAGGCTAAATAATTCCGCCATTTAGAGCCGTTATGTATTTAATTCTGTAACCACAGAATTATAATAGCCGTTACTTAGTTAATACCATTAACACACCAGTAAATAACTTAAGAACGGTTAACGGCTTGAGTTGGAAAAAATTAAAACTGAATGCAAAAATGGGCTTGTCACGAGGCCCACTTTCCGGTCCTGCATTCGCGTACGCAGGTCGTGCGCTTGCGCCCAAGTTCAACTTGTCGGGCCTCTATCGGGGTCTGGGATTTGCACCCCCCCTGCGCGTGCGCGCGAGACATAGTACTTGTTACAATAGTTACCACTCAAAAGGAGTGTAACCAGATATAAAGTACTTCAAGGCCTTCTTCCTTTCTTATGTGGGACTAGTGTTTTGTCACTTCCCACTTCCAACTCAAGGGTGTTCTTTGAGAAACAATTCGTCATTCACTCATCCATCAAAATACCTCATATTTTCCAACAATCCCTCACATGAATGAAAATTATTTTGGTTTTGACTCTATGATAATGTTCAACAAATGAAACCTGCATAGGATAGGTAGGTATCACCCTTTGAACATTCCTTTGTGAAAGTATATTTAATTTACCAGCTGTCAGTAGACATGATGTCCTTGAACTGTCCTGCTTTCTTAGTAAATGACTCATACACTTCACACAGGAATCATCTAAACGTTTGTTCAGTTCTCATGAGTATGTTCGTTTTGGCCATGAACATCGTCATGGTTCTGCGAGAGTTTCTAAAGAATTCAGCCATCAATAATTCTCCTTTGAAGCGGCCCCACTTCTCCCTCACATAGGTGATTACTTAATCTTGAGTAATCGGTTTACTCCACTTAAGAATCATTAAAGCATAATTGCTATCCTTTTCTTGATAAACCCCCACAATAATTGATTTTTCTCCACATATGTGAGGGATATCAAATCACTGTTTCTTTTATAGGAATGGTTTAAGGGATAGACCCCCATAGTGATATCATTCAGTTCATATAATTAGTTGTCCATTTAAACCTAGATCTTGGGATCTCCAGTCAGCTAGGTTGGGTTTTCCTTTATATCAACTTTTCTGTAATGGGCTTCAGTCCCATTCATATTGTTGACTTTTCAACTAACTCTCTGTTTAACCCTTTGGTTAGCGGATCCGCAATATTATCCTTTGACTTTACGTAGTCAATAGAGATA
This sequence comes from Rhodomyrtus psidioides, assembly GCA_021437785.1. Lineage (NCBI taxonomy): Eukaryota > Viridiplantae > Streptophyta > Magnoliopsida > Myrtales > Myrtaceae > Rhodomyrtus > Rhodomyrtus psidioides. Next base: position 2,048,850 of record JAILYB010000074.1, on the reverse strand, counting down.
ATTCCAGTTGAGAGTAGTTGTCTAATGGTATTGTGTCTACGACGTATATGTCTAGACTTACCATTATACATGTTACTCTGTGCTCCTCCAATCGCAGATTGACTATCGCAATATATACAGATTGGTGGCACAAGTTTTTGCCATTTTGGAATATCTTCTAGAAAATGGCGTAGCCATTCAGCCTCTTCACCACATTTATCCAAAGCTATAAACTCGGATTCCATTGTGGATCTGGCTATAACAGTTTGTTTACAGGATTTCCAAGATACTGCCGCACCTGCTAGTGTGAAAACATATCCACTAGTAGATTTTGAGTCTTTTATATCAGATATCCAGTTTGCATCACTGTATCCTTCTAATACAGATGGATACCTGGTATAGTGCAGGCCATGATTTCGAGTATACCGTAGGTACTTGAGTACTCTCACTATTGCTTTCCAATGGTCAGCACTCGGATTGCTCGTATATCTACTCAATCTACTAACCGTATAGGCAATATCTGGTCTAATACAACTCATTAAGTACATTAGACTTCCAATAATTCTAGAGTATTCTACTTGAGAAATACCTTCTCCTCTATTCTTGGATAGATGAAGACTATTGTCTAATGGTGTTCTAGCAATACCAGAATCATTCTTGCTGAATTTTTCAAGAATCTTGTCCACATAGTGTGACTGGTTTAAAACTAAACCTTCTGACGTTCTTGTGATCTTAATCCCTAAAATCACATCAACAAGTCCCATATCTTTCATGTCAAATCTTGAATTCAACATATTCTTGGTAGATTTGATCATTTTGTCATCACTACCAATAATGAGTATGTCATCTACAAACAGACATAGAATGACATATCCATTCTCTATCTCTTTAATGTAGACACATTTATCACATTCATTGATTTTAAAACCAATGGTAATCATTGCATTATCAAACTTTTCATGCCACTGCTTTGGCGCTTGTTTTAGACCATACAATGATTTTACCAATTTACAGACTTTCCTTTCTTGTCCTGGAACTACAAAACCTACAGGTTTCGCGACCTAAAAAAAAATTGATTTAGGCTAATGGATTATTAGGTCAATTAAATTAACTAACCTAATTCGGACTCTCCCAAGCCCTATTAATTCGCAACTTAGGTTTCACTGAAATGATTTTTTTAATATAGGAGCCGCCACTAATCATTTATTGTAGGTTGATTAGAAACCTATATAAAATAGTGGGAGAACTATTTTATCTCTACAAACCAGAGTTAATGAGTTCGGGGACTTGATTACGTTAATTGAAAATTAACGCCCTTTCGGTACCAATTTCATGACAATGCCTTTTTTCGATTGATTTATGTGACTTGAAATGTTTTCTTTTTTTGTGTTTTCTGTTTTATTATTATTTTTTTATTTTCGAATTTCTTAAAACAAAGGACTTGAACAAAATTAAACAAGAATGCCCCTAATATACCTTGATATCCGAATTTTCGATAATTCACTCATTTCCGAAGATTCGGATTAGAGTAGAATTTTTAACGCTACATCCTCGAAGATTCGAGTCAGTATGCGAGTAAGCGTATAAGACGACAATGTCCCACTTGCCAGAGGGAAAGAATACGATATCTTATACTTAAATCACATCCACCCCAGTAGATTCTGGGTAGGCGAATGATTTATTATTATTTTTAAGGGACTAGGCACGAGGGGAGCATATATTAGGGGCATGTTTGTTTAAAATTGTGCAAGCATTTTTAGACTTTCGAAAATCACTTAAGGTGATTGAAATTCTAAAGGGGTTAATCCCCTATCCGCCAAGGATTGACATCTTTTAAATTAAGAAGGATTATCTCTTAGGATTTTTTTTTTAGAATTTCTGACAATCTTCAAGATTTTAAAAGATATTCCTATTTTAGATTTCAATCTTTAGAATTTAGGAAATTATCTCTTAGATTTGGAAATATTTTAGACAACCCCTAAATTTTAAAAATTAGGCCCCGGATTCTGATTTGATTGAAATTTATCTTATTTCCTCAAAATCTTCTAAAATTCGAATTCTATTTCCACAAAAAAAAAATCATCAAATTCCGAATCTAATCAAAAATCCAAACCAATTTTGAATCTATCACAATTCCAAATCAATTTCGAATCAATCTCATCCAAGAACATTCCAAATCGGATGAGAATGCGGAAAAAAATTCGACCAAGCAAATTCGACACCGAAAATTCGTACATGGCAAATTCAGCATAGAAAATTCATACGTGGCAGATTTGGCATCCCAAAATTCGGACATGATAGATTTATCATAAAAAATAGGAACATGGCAGATTCATGCACATAAAAATTCGTCCATCATGCAGCCCATAAAAATTCGACCGTAATCATCATTAGTAATCAAATCATGCTAGACTCCTCACCGAAGCATATGAACATCCCTTTAATATACGTACACAGATTGCAATTCGAATATTAGCAACTTACCTTTTCAGCAGAATTTCCAGCAAACCCGGTTCTGGAAAATTGTCCAGAAACGCGCTAATTTCTCTCAAAAATCTAGTACGTATAGCAAATATGTTAGAAATTGCTAACAATGTTAAAAAACGAGGTTGGATCTCATGAAAATAAATTGGTTCGCGCGAGAAACACGGCGGCAGGATGAATGGCTCGGCGGGACTGGTGACGCACGGTGAGGAGCGGTGGTGTGAGAACAACGGCGGCCTCGAACAGCACAACAGCTTCGAACAGGGCAGCAGCTTCGTCGGGCAACAGCTTCGTCGAGTAGTGGCGTGACGAGAAGCAGCGGCTTCGTCGGAGACGGCAGCTCTGAACAGAACCGGAGGGACGTCGAGAGAGTGAGAGAAAAACGTGAGAAAGAGGGGTCGTGAGAGAGAGGCCAAAGAGAGAGGATCGACGAATTTTCTGAATATCCCCAAAAATTATGAATCCTCTCCCCACCTTTGTAACCCTAGGCATAACCACGTATAAATTGAGAATATTCTAGGGTTTAATCTTGACTGTCAGATTTGAGAAAAGAATGATCGTCGGATCGAAATTTCTAATCCCGTCGGGCTAGGATAATCAAAATTTCGCCCATAAGAGAAAGGCCATAGGCTTGGTCGAAATTATCATCTTAATGGGATTATCCGCACCAATTTGGGGCCTAATAGAGCTTTAATTAATTAAATGAGTAATTAATTAAAAGCATGATATTAAATGGGCTGATTTACAAAATTAAATTTGAGCTTGACCCTTGAAATTCAATTTGGCCGAAAATTGAAGAATTAATCCTAGTTCGATCGCCTGCCAAATTATGCACGATTGACTTGCCTTCGCCTAAAAGCAAATGGGTAACAGAAAAATAAATATGCAATGCATGAGAATTTATTTTTTGTGAGAATTGTAAATAACCCTCATTTTTATGATTAAAATGAATGATTAAATGATTTTCTAAAAAAATCAAAATTTAGGTGTCAACAGCTGGCCCTCTTTGAGTGGAAGCTCGCAGAGGTTTCGCTCAAAAACTAAAATTGAAACCTAAATTTTGGAAAAGTAAATGATGATGAAAATAATTTTTTGGCGGGAGTTTTAAATCTCATTTTCTGATGCAAAAAAGGAAAATTGAAACCTAAATTTTGCAAATGCAAATGGTGGTAATAAAATTTTTGGAGGGAGTTAAAATCCCATTTTCTGATGTAAATGATGAATGAAGTGTGTCAAAACTTCTCCTATCTCACATCAAAGAAGTCTGCACATGGATCGCTTATGAAAATATCTGTTTTACCAAATACCCATAAGCTAATGATTCCCTTAACCTCCAGACTTCCGGTGGATGTCAGGATGTTAAGGTACTGGCCCATATGTTGTCAGAAGTTTCCTTCTGACGCGAAACGGCGCAAGAATATGTGCTCGAGTTATGGTTCGAGCTAGCCATTTATCTCTTGGGGACTTCCTCAACGGGTCACCATGAGTCGGTAAAAATAATCTCTCGCGACCTTCTTACGAATGTCTCACTGTATCAAGATGAGAGATGCCTCTTGGGATCTCCTCAACGAGTCACCATGAGACGGTAGAATGTCTCTTGCGACTTCCTCAACGGGTCAGCATGAGTCGGTATGGTGTCTCTTGCGACTTCCTCAACGGGTCAGCAAGAGTCGGTAAAAATAACCTCTCGCGACCTTCTCAGGAAGGTCTCACCGTATCAAGACGAGAGTTACCTCTTGGGACCTCCTCAACGGGTCACCATGAGGCGGTAAAAATAATCTCTTGCGACCTTCTCAAGCAGGTCTCATCGTATCAAGACAAGAGATGTCTCTTGGGACCTCCTCAATGGGTCACTATGAGACAGTAAAAATAATCCATTGCGACCTTCTCAAACAGGTCTCACTGTATCAAGACAAGAGATGTCTCTTGGGACCTCCTCAATGGGTCACTATGAGACAGTAAAAATAATCCCTTGCGACCTTCTCAAGCAGGTCCACCGTATTAAGACAAGAGACGATGTATCACCTGAATCAAGTCAGTATGAACACAAAATGGTGTGATGCTCGTTTTTCTAAACAATTCCAAATGACATGGCTAGGCTCACTACATCGTACCTGTCCAATCGCTTGAAAAACATGATGATATGCATAAACTGTTACGATTGCAATGTTATAGGCTAGAAAAATTTTGTGAGCTTTTGCTAGCATTATAAAGCTCCACTGGGAAATTTTGCCAATAAGGAAGCCTATCTAACCTTTCTTGACAATTCTGATCAATTTTGAATGAGGAATTTTAGTCAGGAAGGACTTTTCACTCTCTCTCATGAAAATGGCTTTTGAGACCTGACCATTAATGCAGGTAAGAGAATCTCTTAGAGCTGTCATCATCATGCTTGACAAGGATCCGGGTATTCTAGCAATCAGCATAACCGGGCCAATCCATGAGGTCTTTTATAAGGACTGTAATTTAGGCTCGGTCAAAGGTTATTCAAAGGGGACTCATGTGAGTCATTTAGGCCATGAAATGAAATCTTCATCAACTGCATTGGGTTTACAAGTCAAGAACCCTGCGAAATGAGATAAAAATGATCTTGCTCGTACTTCTTTGAGCGACATTCATAAGCAATTTGAAACCCTGCATTAACCCAAGTGCCATAATCTGAAAAGACTTTTGGAAAAGGTTGTAATGTAGGTTCAGGGTAGGCTTGGAATGAAAGGCCTATTTTCAACAAGGGGTAGTATAATTATGGGAAAATCAGTGATCATCTACCTCTGTGACCCACAAATGATCTTTCATTTCTTGAATTAATTCAAGTAAGACCTCCCTCCCTTCCGAAGATTCTTTAAAAGAGCTCTTTTTCCTTTTTTTCTTTTTTTCCTTTTTCGATGAGAGTGGGCTCTTTTACCCCCCCCCTTTTTTTTTTGCAAAGGAATGGAGAGTCTCATCTGAATTCTCTGCATATTGTGCTGGCAAATTTTTCAAGTTTCAGTTTGCCCCAAGGCACTTTGCTCATATGTAAGATGGTTTGGAATGATTTTCATTCAAGATGATCACCCGTTGAGTTTTGAGAAATGAATTTGCCACTCAAAATGGGTTAAGCAAAGGATGAGTGTATATGGGTATAGAAATGAAATGCTCTTCGTCATATCTAAAGCACTTGAGCTAACAAAGGATTCGCATGCAAAAAATACACTCGAAGATTGAAGCAAGTGAAAGCAAGAAAACTCCACTCATTCTTTGAACTTTCTGAGATTTGCCCCAATGTGGGGTTGTTCCTGACAGAGGTATGGAATGAAACCACCATTCGAAGGGGTTAAGCAATGGGCAACCTGTAGTGTTTAGATAGAAGAAATGAATGCCTCACATCATTTTGGTCATCATATTGTTCTCGAGATAACATTTTACCTTGTAAGCACAGAAATTCTCACATTCCTCACTGGGGGTTGTAATATAGGACATGTATGGAAATGGCTTGCCTTTCGTCGTCCTGAGATTCCTCATTCAAAATGGTCTATCCAAATAGATCAGATAAATTTCCTGATTGAAATTATCTCACAATGGAAATTAATAATGTAAGCAAAACATCAGACAAATAGAGCATGACTAATCATCAAATGAGCATGAATGATCGTCAAATGTATATAATTTGATCAGAAAAAGTGTCAGGGTAACTCAAATGTAGTATTTCTTTACAGCATCAGAGTTAACAGGACTAGTGAAAACATGACCATCCAACTCCGCTAGGATTAAAGCACCGCCTGGGAGCACTTTCTTCACAATATATGGACCGCCATAGTTCGGAGCAAACTTCCCTTCTGGAAGGGGTACAATAGGCAATAATTTTCTCAGAACAAGGTCTCATACCTGAAAATGTCGAGGACAGACTTTCTTGTTAAATGATCTGGCAACCCTCTGCTGGTAGCACTGGCCATGCATAAAGCCCTAAGTCGCTTTTCATCGATCAGGTTCAACTGGTCCATCCTCTGCTGGATCCAATCGGCTTCGGTCAGCTTGACTTGAGATAGTATGCGTAAGGAGGGGATTTCCACTTCAACGGGTAATACCGCTTCCATTCCATATACAAGAGAAAATGGGGTTGCCCCAGTAGATGTCCGGATCGAAGTTCGATAAGCCATAAGCGCAAATGGCAACCTCTCACGTCAATCTCGATAATTCTCAGCCGTTTTGGCTAAAATCTTCTTGATATTTTTGTTGGCCGCTTCCACTGCTCCATTCATCTGAGGACGATACATGGAAGAGTTCAAATGCTTGATCTTGAATTTCCTGAACAAATCATCAATCAGCTTGTTGTTCAAGTTCGAGCCATTATCAGTGATTATAACCTCGGGCGAGCCATATCAAGCAATGATGTCTCGACTAATGAATTTCACGACATTTCGCGCTGTGACTGCTAGATAAGATGCCGCTTCAATCCATTTAGAAAAAAAATCGATGGCAACCAGAATGAAGCGATGTCAGTTTGATGCTTTCGGGTTGATTGGACCAATCACATCAGTACCCCACATAGAGAAAGGCCATGGCTCAGATAATTGGTGCAGCTCGTTCGGAGGAACATTAATCTTGTATCCATGAATTTGACACTTGTGACAGCTTCGAACGTGCTGAATACAATCGCTTTCCAGAGTAAGCCAATAATAACCTAACCTCATGATCTTCTTGGCTAGCATGTGGCCATTCATATGTGGACCACAGATTCCTTCATGTACTTCCATCATCATACGGATAGCTTCAGTGGAATCAATGCATCTCAGAAGAACTGAGTCAAAGGATCTTTTGTAAAGATTTTCGCCACTGAGAAAGAATTTTGAGGCCATCTTTCTTATGTACCTCTAGTCAGACGCAGTACTCTTCTCGGGAAATTTCTGCTCTTGAATGTACGTCCTGATGTCATGATACCAAGGCTTGCCATCGGGTTCATCAGTTATGGTCATGCAATAGGCTGGCTTTCTCAATACTTCGATTTTCAATGGCTCGACCTCAAGCCCATTAGTAGCTTGCAACATCGAAGACAGAGTAGCCAATGCATCGGCGAACTGATTATGAGTTATGGATAAATATTCAAACGAAATATCGTCAAATTCCTCCACCAACTCATCCAGGTACTCATGGTATGGTAGTGTTGACACCTGATTTTTTTTACCATTTATTATTGTGATTTTTATTCTTTAAAATTAATTAAAAATATCAAAAAAGGTCATAAAATCACAAAATCAACTTTGGAAGCCTTGGTTTAACCTTAGGAACCAATTTTGAACAAAAAATATTTTTCGGTATTTTTAATATTTTTCGAGTTTATTTAATTATAAAAATACCCAAAAAATCAGAAAAATACCATTCGTGGTCAGAAAAATACCCAAAAATATTCGATAATTTTGTTTTAATTTCCTCTTCAAGTGTGTCACTTTAAATCTCAAAAATTCGGCTCGGGTCACTATGTTCCTTCACAAACATAAACCCGAGCCGAGCCTAAAAAAAATCATTTTCGAGTCTTTTAGTTTTCATTTCTCACTTTTTATAAGCTATGACATTGGATTCTAAAGTCTTAAAGTGCAATTAGGTCAATTTGCCCTCCAATTTAATCAATTTTTACCAAAAGGGCTTAATTGCACATTTTTTCTTTCAATTAGTCCCCGGTTTCACGGATGTATACGTATGCTCTACGTATTTATACGTCATACGTATTTATATGTTATGCATATTTGTATTGTTTGGTAACCTCTTTAACTCTTGTAATAATAATAATGGTTATTATTTTTAACACCTTTGTTAGTGCCTTTTTTAGCATTTTTGTATTGTGAGTGCTATTGCTAGTGCTATTTTTAAATAGCATTTTTTGTATTATAAATTGTGAGTGCTATTGTTAGTGCTATTTTTAAATGACATTTATTTATCATAAATTGTGAGTGCTATTGTTAGTGCTATTTTTAAATGGCATTTATTTATCATAAATTGTTAGTGCTATTATTAGATAGAATTTATAATTGTTAGTGCTATTTTTAAATAGAATTTTTGTATTATAAATTGTGAGTGCTATTGTTAGTGCTATTTTTAAATAGCATTTTTGTATTATAAATTGTGAGTGCTATTGTTAGTGCTATTTTTAAATGTCATTTATTTGTGAGTGCTATTATTAGATAGAATTTATAATTGTTAGTGCTATTTTTAAATACAATTTATTGGAAGGTATTTTTGGCTATAAAAGGATGGCAAGAGTTTTGAGGTTGAAGGGGGGAGACATTTTGTAGAGTGTGCAAATTTTTGAGAGCTTAGAGAGAAGAACACAAACACTCTCTATATTCTCATAATATTGAGAGAGCAAAATATACTAAGTTCGGAATATTGATTCCGCATATTGCTAGCACAATTGTTGTGGAGTTATTAGTCGTCTCCCCGTTCGTCAATTGGTGGTGCGTCCGAATTAGATGCCTAACACTTGTGGAGGCTGAGATCGAAGAACATCGAACCGACACCTCCGTTCAAGCACGCTACGAGAGGTAATCTATTTACTCCCTTTGAGACTTTGTGATTTTTTTCGATTGAAATGCACGAAGTACGCCTCTGGAGATACATGTATGGGTTGTTATTTATTTCCGCTACGTGTTACGTGGATCCCAACAGTGGTATCAGAGCCAATCCTTAGGTGTTTTCGTGCATTTAATTGATTTTTTGCAATTTTTGCAATACTATGGTCAATATGTATTAACGAATTGTTCGTCTTACATGGCTAATGGAGATTGATTATTTTATATGATAAATTAATCAACGTAGCAAAAATTGAGACTAAATCAATTTTGAATCGAAAATTTATGGCTATCTTATTTTACGTAAAAATTCTTAATATGATTCAACGTAGAATTTTTATTGTGCATTCCTAAGTTTTAAATTGTGAATTTATTACTTACGTGAAAGGGTGGTGATCATGGAAAAATCCCTAATCAATGTGATTGATGTATATATGAATGTATGATGATTATTTATATATTTGGGGTTGTAATTATTAAATGGAGACTGCGTACTCCTTTTATTTTTCATGTAATCTTTATTTTTAGCATAGTCAATTGTTGATGTAAATGCTACGAGGATTACGTGGAGGAGCCTTTTAAGTCGGCGAGCTCTTTGGGGCCCAATTCTTGAAGAGTTCAAGAAACCAAGAAGAAGCGAAGAGCGGCTCTCCGTTATTAAAATATTAAAATGATTAAATGTGGTCTCATTGGCTCGAGACCCATTAAATCATAATTCCATGATCACCACGTAGGATAGATGTTTATGTGATTGGCATCTATTTATTTATTATGATTACGTGAGCATGTTAAACTGGTTAATGTGCAAAGTCAGACTTACCTCACCCAAAATTGCGCCTGCATGAAATCCTAGTTAGGGAAAATCACTCGCGTTAGGTACCGAAAGGGCGTTGGTAATGACATCAACGTAACCAAGTCCCCGAACTCAAAATCTCTGGTTCCGCAGAATTGATCGATCTCTCCCAATCGGTCAATAAGGTTTCCGGTCTACCCTCCAAGAAAGACCGGTGGCGACTCCAAATGCATGCACAAGTTGCACATGCCACCACGACCACACTAAGGTCGAAAGCGATCGACTCTTATCGTCGAATCCCTCTGAAAAATACTCCCGCCGCGATTTGGTATGGGCCTGGGAGGGCCCGCGCCGATCTAAGGCCCGTGATCGGTAATCCATTAGCCGCGTCCGCTTCCGGACGGGTCGCGACAGCTGGCGACTCCGCTGGGGACTCTTGCTCTAGAACATATGATTCTAGACCTCAAGTGGACTTAGGCCGTAATTAAAACGCTGAGTGATTTTTCTAACTTTGCAGGCGCTCTCGAAGGTGAGGTAAGTCCGCTTATGGTAGGTGTTATATGTTTTTGGCAGATTGGAGAAATAAGGGGTGTAGTCCGTGATTAACATTGTCTTATGCAGGTTGGGCGTAGGAATGTATGTTGTGTGGATGATTTGAAGTGCTGATTGATAAACTGCTGTGCATGAATTGCATTATGATGATCACAACACGTGGACACACACAACCGCGCCTAAAACCCCGGGCGCCGCCTTTAGGAACACAATAGAAGGAATTGAGAATGGAATCTCCGTGAGGAAAAACGCGGGGTAATCCACTTTTCAATTCCGCTCGCTTCGAACTATGGATCGAGTCCCAATGCAACGATAGCTGTGCAATGGAATCGGCTCTTTCTAGAACTCGAAGTGGGAACCTTAACCTTAGGTGCCAAACCCTCTGATTTTTAGAAGTTCACCATCACTTGTCTCATGCGCATGTCTTTGGGCGGTTGGTACACCTAAAACCGCACATAAGTCGACGAGTTTGGTTGGTAAGACTCTCTATCCCTCAAATCTATTATAGTTCATATAAATATAGGCATTTCATTCATTGCATTCTGGTGATTAGATTAAATGCCATTTCAAGGATAGATGTGTGTGTTTTTCCCAAACGTCCTTGATAGAAGACGAGGAGGATGATATCCCATGGCGAACACCGAGTGAGCAACAAAAGAGCCTACTATGGACCTTATTGAGATATCGTCCAAAGAAGATGACGAGTTGGGGCAAGTGATCCGGAAGCCACAGATCGAACTTGGGGCATCCTTAAACGTTAGGATCACATTCCTTTGTTTCATTTTCCATTACTAGTCCTCTTGTATAGGGTTTATTTTTATCGAGGCTTTTTCTATCCCACCCCTTAGAGTGATTGTATTAGGGATCTATTGGTGTATACATTCAGATGGAACTTGGTTGTATTTCTTTTGACGGGTCATGGGAATGTGATAGTGGCATTTTCTCTAAACATCCGAATACTCCCAAGTCAAGTTTATAATTCCTTTAGAGGAAATTAAAATTGGAAGTCTTACACGACCTTTTGGTCGTATAGAGTAGTCCAATCTCAATTTCTCTAGAAGGAATTATACACTTGAATTGTTTCGTGCATGTTTTACGTCGCTGGTAATCCACGATAATTGATCGAGAATATCGATGTTGTTTTGAATTTAATGACGAGATAGATGTCCAAATTACTCTCGTTCTTAACAAAACGGCCTTGATTTGGATGCCGTATCTTCAATTAAATTTAAAACACGTTATTATGCCTCGCACTTTTGAGTAATTCGTTCCTCTCGAAATTGATCAAAGGCGATTATTGTGAATTACATTCCTTTCAATAGTATGCTTTCTTTCGAGGAATATTGATAAAAACTTTTCGCGCAAGATTAAAACCCTTGTAAAAGTTCTTGTCCTTATTAATCACGAGCAAGCATAAGATTGAAAGGGGTCTATGCTTTCTTTTTCAGATTATTCCTTCTGATTCTGTCTTTCTATTTGCAGGTAAAAAATAGGTAATAGAGAGAAATCTTTTCCTGGATAAGTCTGAGGCTATTCTTTCATCTGATCATGAGCGAGTTATAAAATCCATATTTGCTCGACTTATTGATATTATGGTTCGGCTCACCTAAGTTGAAGATGTTCGAACGCTCGAAGAAAGGAACCATGCAGAAGTTAAAACACACACGAGAACTTTCATTTATTTTGCTCAGCGGAGGGTTTTCAGAAGCAGGTCATACAATTCGGGGTGGAAAAGTAAAGCCAAAGTGAGCCCTAATTAACGACACAAAGGAGCCCAACTGACCCTCCATGTTGTTAATGCTCTGCTCATACTCCCAGCTCCGCATGTTGTGGTCGGCAAGCCTGAGGAGAAGACTTCTGCATTCTCCCTTAACTTCGGCGACCTTGGCCTCGTGTTCTTCGGTGACTACTTCCAGGTCCCGAACCAGTCCATTCCCGCGAGCTATGTCCTCGGTTATCTTGTCGAGCCGTTCTTCCTGCCAGTCGCTCTGAAGCCTCAACAGGACGTTGCGGCGGTCATGCTCGCCGGTGGTCAGGGATATGGCCAATTGATCCACCAGATTTCTCCTCTCGCGAAGCAACGTCGCGACCCGCTCATTAGCAAACTCGACGGCCTTTTTGTAACTATCAACCAGATAGTTGGTCAGCACCAAATGATCAGATCGATCCTCATAACGAGCCCGCAAGACGCGAGCCACCAGAACCTCCCGACTAGCAACACGATAGGCCTCTAAGGAGTGTGCAAAGAGAGTCGGGAAAGTTCTATATTCCCTCCCCAGTGTAGTACCTTCGAGAGAAGTGGTATCAAGGTCCTCGAGCAGGACACAGATTGCATCCTCGGTTGCAGAATGATCGGTTATGTGCGCGTAACCGCGACCCAGTAGGTTATAAAGCTTTTCCCACTGGGCCAAGACATCAGTTGAAAAAGTGCGTACGGGAGAGGAGGCCATTTGCGTTGGGTTGGCTTGAGAATAAGACGAGTTTAACAGAGAGATTAGAAGGAAGAAGCTGATTATGCGAGAACGTTAACCTTCCATACATTAATTCCTCATTTTATAGCAACTCGAGGATGATGAAGGGTCTCAGTAATAATGCTGGTGGAGCCCAGTTAGGGGGTAAAGCAGGAGGTCCCCTCACGAGAACCATTGGATTCGTTTCGGTCCGCGATTTCCGGCTCATCAATTAAAAGATGTAAAAGATTTGTCGGGATCACCATTATTAGAGTTAGGTGGGAGGAAAGCGCAACTATCGAAGAGAGCCCTAACAGGGTTTGGCAGTCCCATCACGTTGAAAAGCTAAGCGAGAAATTCAAGGTCTTGAGGGGGAACGTTTGCCTAATGATGCTTGAAGAGCGTCTCCTGAACATGCAGAGTCACTCGAAGAAAACTTTATAGGGAGTGAGCATACAGGAGAGAGTGGAGAACTCTGAGTGGGCAAGAACCAATCAAACATTTCTCAATCCAACATATTTAAGAGGTTACTGTCAGCTGCTAGAGGCGACTGACTCAAAAATCTCAGAAATTGAACCACAGAGGGATCTCGAAGATTCCAAGATCAAGTCTAACGCCAAAACCATGGAGCCCAACACTTCTGGCAACGGAAATCAAGATCACGGCGACGACGACAACGACATCCACAATGCTCAACTCGGGAAAAGAAGACGTCCTCACCAATACTCTCAGGAGGAAACCCAAATGCTGGAAACCCTTTTCAGTAAAAGCCATTACATGAAAAAGAAGTGGAGAATTGAATTGAGCCGGGAGTTGGGGATTAATCAGTCGAGGATCCAGTTTTGGTTTCAAAATAGGAGATCCAAATCGAGGGCTCAACGCAAACGTCAGGTGGTCGAGATTTTAAAGGAAGAAAACCAAAAGCTGCGAACAGAAAACATGAGGTATGAAAAAGCTCTCAATATTACCGTTTGCCCTCATTGCGATAACCTCGTCGCCCTCGGTAAGATGTTCCCCGATAAGCCTCACGCGATGATTGAAGACGTTCATTTACCACCTTACTCCCTCGGGGCATCTCCTGCTCAACCAGATTTTGCCGGAGTCACGCATGAGCAGGATGATCCTACGAAGGTGATACAAATGCCTCCTGGGGGATGGGATTTGCATCGCTTTGATTGGAGTTATAGTTTCAAGGAGCTGGATGTTACCGCCGACCAGCTCAAAGCATATCAGCCTCATGCACAACAATTTTCGATAGGGTCGGGTCCTGCTGGAGATGAGTTAATCAGTCGTCAAGCCATCGATGCGATTTTGGGCCACGATAAGAGGAGGTTCGCTTGGCCCCCTGAACTGCATTCCAGATTCCTAGACGTGGTTCACCAAATGGGGATCGACTCAGCAACTCCGACGCGCATATTTAAGGCCATGAATGTACCGGGGCTTAGTAAGGAGCTGGTCAGGAATCACCTTGCTGCCTACAGAAAGCTATTAAAACAACGTCGAGCGGAGCTAAACCGGGAGGAATCCGTCTCAAGCCCAAAAGCTAGAGGCGCCCGCCATTGTAATGCTCAGGCATCAAGAGATACCCGGCCAAATCTAAGCATCAATCAAGCTAGCAACCCGACCACCGGCAAATTGAAAGCTGATCAGAATGTCCTCCCAGGCCATTTCAACACTTCTCAAGAGCGCGTGTCACAAGTACAGCGAGTGCGCACTCCTCCATTCGAGCAACAGTCGGCTGGTGCTCTGCCTGCCGCTGGTCAACCCACGACAGACGATTTCTTCGATGAGGGGCTCGATGCCTTGTTCAATCAGTGGGAAGCTGGCATGCTTGGACAGCCATGATCTAGCACCTAGCTCGGGGCACGATGGGTCGGTCACTACGAACACCCATAGGAAGAAGAGCATGTTCACGAGTGGATCACTCTTTTTATCCATTGTAAAGTTCCTATGGGAACATTTTTCTTTAATGGCTATAGTTAATTATGTATGAAAACCAACGCTATCGACGAACATCGTCATGCTCAGTTGTGATGATCCCTTGTTAGATTAAGTCTGAAACCAGAGACGGTCTTTAAAATTTTGAGTGGCTACGAACTCATTCCTCACCAAGCGCCCGGGATGCTGAAATGAAGAGTAACAGCATGCACAGGGAAAATGCCACTTTCGTTTGAACGATGAAAATGGGTTGAGAGAAGATCATAGCGTTAATTCCCATGGAGCTAAATGAATTAAACAGAGTCATTAATTGCGGGTCCACCGCTGCTCCCCACGTTCTCGGGCCTAGCAAATCATAAAAGGCGCCGAAAGATTGTAGACCCACCACTTTGAAGACTGAACTAGGGGACGAGCGCATTACTCGATGAAATCGAATCAATGCAAGTGAGTTTGTGATCCTATCACGAGGAAAAAGAAAGGGGAATACAGACGATGAGTAATTGCAGGATCTCGGGAGGAGCGCTTGCTTGCTGGTCTTCATATGCAGCCTGAAGGATGGTTCCAGGACACGCACAATCACTTGAGAAAATTTCTAGAGTGAGCAAACACGTAAGAGCGAATTGAGAAAGCTGAGTGAACTAGATCAGCCCGAGATACCCCGATCCATCATGTTTAAAAGTTATTCCCATCTGCTAGAAACGCCCGACCTGGACATTTCTGAGCACGAACTGCTGGGAGACTTTGAAGATCCTGGAGCTGAATCCTGCCCGAAGGCCATAGAGACTGACTCCTCCAGCGATGAAATTCTAGGTTTCAGCTACGAAGAAGGAGTATACAATGATGACCGGAGTCGGAAAAGGAAGCAACTACAACGCCACACTCCAGGCCAAATCCGAGAGCTCGAAGCTTTCTTCAATGAATGCCCCACTCCAAGCAGACAACAGAAAATGGAGTTGAGCCGAAAGATAGGATTGGAGCTTTCGAAGGTCAAGTTTTGGTTCGCCAACAAACGAACCCGGGTGAAACAGCAATACGCAGACCATGAGTTACTGGTCCTGAAGGAGGAGAATGAGAAGCTTCAAGCTGAAAGCGCGAGATATAAGGAAGCTCTGACCAAGGCCACCTGCCTTAATTGTGGTAATCCTGTTGTCCTCGGCGAGGTGTTCCTCGATGAACCATCCCTGTTGACGAATAACGCTCAGCTGTTACCGTATTCTCCACAGCATTTTCCGACACAGCCAGATACCGCCGGAGATCTGCATGAGCAAGTCAACACCATAGGATCAACACCAACATCCTCTGAGAAATGGGATATGAATCATCACAGGGGGAATTCTCTTAATGACGAACTCGCTGTCGCAGCCAGCCAATCCAAAGTCGGTGAGTCCCTCCCTGGACAACTTTTGAAACGACTAGATCCCGTAGAGAATAGCTACCGAAGTATTGACGATATTTTGGGTGATAAGAGAACAAGGTTTTACTGGACCTATGAGCTTCACACCAAATTTGTTGATGCAATTCGAGAGCTGGGAGTTGATTCGGCTAGCCCACTACGCATACTCGAGATTATGAATGTGCCGGGGCTCTCTAGAATTAACGTTGAGTCTCACCTCAAGTACTATAGGAGATTGCTAAGGGATGGAAGGATAGCGTTAAACCATCATAAAGCCAGTTGGAGCTCAAGTGCTGGGCAGAGTTACAACCATGATGATTGGAGAGCCAAGAGCACCCAACCGTGTTTCAGCAATGACGGGATTAGCAGTCGTGTCAGCGACTCCTCTAACCCAAATCAGAATGCTCCGCCGAGCTATCTCAATACTCCTCAGGAGTATATGCCACAGTTCCAGCACATAGAGATTCCTCAGTTTGAGCGCGAATCAGTCATTAATGCTGTCCTTGAAGTGGATCTGGCATTGGTAGAGAGTGCACATATGAACCTGCCGGTCATTGGAGGAAGTTCCAATTCGAGGGGTCAAATTGCTCACGGCGAGAGCAAAGAGAGGAATCCCTCGCCTGCAGTCGACGACACCCAATCTGGGCACCAAGGGCTAGAAAGAACAGGTGATCTCCTTGATGAGGAGCTGGACACTTGGATCAATACTTTTCAGGAATGTATGTCTCAACCCCAACAGGGCAATGATGAAGGTTCCAGCTCAAAAACTCCAATCCCTCACAACGAAGGCAATGAAAGAAATCTGCCCCCAACAATCGTTGATACCCAACTTGAACATCAATGGCTCGAAGACCCGAGCAATTTCCTTGGCGATGAGTTCAATCTTTGGCTCGATCAATTTGGAGCCGGAGGACCATCGCAGTGGTGACGCGAGGCCGGTGATCAAACGTCTGATGCAAGGCATGGCTACTCGATGAAAAATGCTTCGAGAAAAGGGGTTGAATACTCCTATTGCATATGTTGTTGATCGCACTGTAAGGTTCCCACGGGAACATCTTTCATTAATATCTAGAACTAATTGCGCGTGAGTGTCAACATCACCCTTTGAGCATTTTCAAGCCGAAGGCCGTGGATTAATCACTTAATCCGTGGAGCAAGTTCCATGAACCATAATTATCACCCGCTGAGCATAATGGGATCTACCCCTTCAACACGAAATACGTTTGGCCGCGAAGCCACCTATTTGGTAAAACGATGTATCGTTCCTAAACGATCTTCTATCGCATACCAAAGTAATGTCTCATTTCTTTCCCTTCTCAGGTGATAAACGTGGATAAATCACTCAAGGAGCCATCTGTTCAAATAACAAAACAGACGTTGCCCAACCGGGGGCAGCTGAACCATTGATATTGCAAATATTCCAAGCATGGATAAGCGGATTTGATAGACGTGGTTCATATCAATACGCGACGTCAGAACGGGATGAGAACCAAGAGTAAAGTTGTATCGTCCCAATTTGTCTTCAATTTGGGAATATGAGTTAACACTTGTTATTTATCCTTGATAGGGACTCACCATCAAGGAGGACAGATTGTCACAACCTGTGTGCACTCGCAGGGGCACACGACCAAGGGTAAGATGTATCGTTCTAATTTTTTGAAAAATTCACGAACATACAATAACATGTTTCTTCTGCATTTTCAGGGATTTTCGGCCACGGGGGACAGGTAAGTATCATTTTCCCCAATCCATTGAAGGTGTTAAATAAAAAGAAAAGCTTTCAGAATCTAATGTCTAGAAAAGACATAGAATTCAAACTTCATTGGCATTCATGTCTTAAAACAGGAGGTTATCTGAACATGAATAAGAACATGCATGGTGCATCATAAAATCCCCTTGACGGGTAAAATTTTTGGAGAAAATGAAAGAGATTTTTTCCAATCAAAAGTTCAAGACTTTTAAAAGGACGTTTTCTCAAAAGAAAAGAGGCAAAGCCTAGTCCAAACACGTCCTACACACACTGGAGAGAAGTGGAGCGGATCAGATAGCAAAATCTGGACCTACGGAAGTAGGGATTATTCGCAACGATTACATGGGTTGGGATGACGGAGGCATTCGTTTCATATCCCTCAAACACTACAGGTGACCGTTGATAAACCCTTTGAACGACGGTTTTCATTCTTAACCCTGTCAAGAACCACCCCACATCGGGGCAAAATGGAGGTGAGTCCAGCGGCATCAGGAGAAAATGGTCAGAAATTTTCTTGCTCGGACTAACATTAATCTTTGTGTGTTGTTTATATGGTAATCCAAGTGCCATAGGATGACGAGAAGCATTCATTTCTCTATCCCACACACCATATCCTTTGCACAGCCAAGTTGAGCCTGCAAATTCATTTCATAAACCCCTGTTGGTGATCATGGGATGTTTCAAGATGGAAACTGCATCACTCCAAGAACGGAAGAAATCAAGAGATGGGATTTATAGAAAAATCTCATATCGGCGTTTAAATGTGCTATGATTCAAGTTGTATATCTAGCACAATTTTCTGAACATCGTAGTTCCAAAGGAAAAGAAAAGGCGGGATTTCAACAAAGAAAAAATCCCCAGCATCAAGAAAAAGCAAAGTGCCTGGTAAAAGCAAGGCCGATGCTCGTGAAAACTGTTTGATTGATCCCCAATAAAGCCTAGTTGGGAAGAGAGAAAAACCCATAAAGAAGTCAGATCAAGAAGACTGCTCCCCAAATGATGTCAGCCGTGGTGCAAAAACACGGACAGAATTGTCAATCTCTTAATACCACAAGAGACGTTCTCTAAAGGACTTGTGCACACCTCAAAAGCGGTTGCACACCTCAAAAATGAAGATGCAGAATGGAAAAGACATGTGACAAGTTTGCAATGATCACCAATGTCAATCCCCTCATAAATTCTGGGCCAAAAACAAGCCTTTTTTCGGTCCCCAATCCTACCAACATCATAACCCTGAAACAGTCTTCTCTGACTAAGACACTTGGGTTAACATATAGCTTAGCTCGAAGAAGTACGAGCAAGAATATTTCTTTCTCATTTTGCAGGGTTCTTGACTTGTAAACCCGGAGCAGATGGTGAAAACTTTCATTCAATGACCTTGACTCAAAAGTGAGTCCCCCTTGAAGACCAATATCCAAGCCCAACATTACGGTCCCGTGGAAGACCTCCCGACCGATCAAAATGTATGCGCTGCGAATGAGCCTAAAACCTAGGCACAGGTTAGTAGGGAATTGAGTGCATCCCCTATAAAAACCACTATCTCAAAATAGGTGAGAAGACCTCATTGTCGAGAAATATTCCAGTTGGTGTTTTGAACAAACTCTTTTTGGAATTTTCAAACTGTTGGTCCAGATTTTCCGTGCAAGGGATTTGTGATCACATTTGCATGTTGCAAGAATGCTTTGGATAACCTCCAGCATCAAAATGCACATTTCACGATTAAAACTTAAGTCATACGGTTTTTGTCAAATGGACAGCCGTGGTCTTCCCAAAGATTACTAACGTTTTCTGGGTGAAGAAAAATCTTTCAGGTTTGAACTTTCTGCAGGATACCTGGAGAACACAGCTCCCAGAATGTCGCCTCAACAGAATCAAATGAAGCTTTGTCAAAATAAAATCTTTCTCTGCTTCAAAACTGAATTCCCGGCAAATTTCGGGATCTTTCAAAAAAAGGTGTGAGGATAGAACCCTTTTTCAAAAGAAGTCAACAAACTGTCCCAACAGACGTGGAGAACCCTCGTCCTAGGACACCCTTTTCAAAAATATCAAGGAAATCTCAACGGACGTGGAGAACCCTCGTCATGAGACCCCTTTTCAAATAAAAACAAAGGTAGATACCGCCTGAAGGGTCAAACAATGGTAGAAACCGCCTGAAGGGTCAAAACAAAGGTAGAAACCGCCTGAAGGGTCAAATCAAAGGTAGATACCGCCTGAAGGGTCAAATGAAGGTAGATACCGCCTGAAGGGTCAACTCAAAGGTAGATACCGCTTGAAGGGTCAACACAAGGTAGATACCGCCTGAAGGGTCAACACATGGTAGAAACCGCCTGAAGGGTCAAATCAAAGGTAGAAACCGCCTGAAGGGTCAACTCAAGGTAGAAACCGCCTGAAGGGTCAAACCAAGGTAGAAACCGCCTGAGGGATCACATATGGTAGAAACCGCCATAAGGGTCAATTCATTGGTAGAAACCGCATAAGGGTCAACTCATTGATAAATATCGCAGTAAGGATCAACACAAAGGTCTGATCCACCATACGGATCAAAATTCTTGGCAAATCCCAAAGCGTGGGATGCGCCTTCCTTAGGTTCCTACAAGTTAGGAATCCCATCATGGTATGACCTACCATACAGGTCAGAGCTTAATCTCCCTGGGATATTCTGAATGACGAGTCCTAGGCATCTTCTTGAAAGTCGTCGCAACCGGCAGCATCCGACATGTGAGCTTCAGGTAAGCCTCTCTCACTCCGGCCCATGTTCAAATTGTTAGAGCAAACCGGGGATTGATTTGAGCTTTTATCAATAGGCTTAAGGGTCCGATGTCATAACATTTCTTCTCTTATTTTCCCAGTTGAGTCGGTTAGGAATCAGGTGCCACCTTATCTTTGAGAGAAACCTCTAACGAGATTCCTCTCAAAGAGGGGCAGCTGTTGACACCTGATTTTTTTTACCATTTATTATTGTGATTTTTATTCTTTAAAATTAATTAAAAATATCAAAAAAGGTCATAAAATCACAAAATCAACTTTGGAAGCCTTGGTTTAACCTTAGGAACCAATTTTGAACAAAAAATATTTTTCGGTATTTTTAATATTTTTCGAGTTTATTTAATTATAAAAATACCCAAAAAATCAGAAAAATACCATTCGTGGTCAGAAAAATACCCAAAAATATTCGATAATTTTGTTTTAATTTCCTCTTCAAGTGTGTCACTTTAAATCTCAAAAATTCGGCTCGGGTCACTATGTTCCTTCACAAACATAAACCCGAACCGAGCCTAAAAAAAATCATTTTCGAGTCTTTTAGTTTTCAATTCTCACTTTTTATAAGCTATGACATTGGATTCTAAAGTCTTAAAGTGCAATTAGGTCAATTTGCCCTCCAATTTAATCAATTTTTACCAAAAGGGCTTAATTGCACATTTTTTCTTTCAATTAGTCCCCGGTTTCACGGATGTATACGTATGCTCTACGTATTTATACGTCATACGTATTTATATGTTATGCATATTTGTATTGTTTGGTAACCTCTTTAACTCTTGTAATAATAATAATGGTTATTATTTTTAACACCTTTGTTAGTGCCTTTTTTAGCATTTTTGTATTGTGAGTGCTATTGCTGGTGCTATTTTTAAATAGCATTTTTTGTATTATAAATTGTGAGTGCTATTGTTAGTGCTATTTTTAAATGACATTTATTTATCATAAATTGTGAGTGCTATTGTTAGTGCTATTTTTAAATGGCATTTATTTATCATAAATTGTTAGTGCTATTATTAGATAGAATTTATAATTGTTAGTGCTATTTTTAAATAGAATTTTTGTATTATAAATTGTGAGTGCTATTGTTAGTGCTATTTTTAAATAGCATTTTTGTATTATAAATTGTGAGTGCTATTGTTAGTGCTATTTTTAAATGTCATTTATTTGTGAGTGCTATTATTAGATAGAATTTATAATTGTTAGTGCTATTTTTAAATACAATTTATTGGAAGGTATTTTTGGCTATAAAAGGATGGCAAGAGTTTTGAGGTTGAAGGGGGGAGACATTTTGTAGAGTGTGCAAATTTTTGAGAGCTTAGAGAGAAGAACACAAACACTCTCTATATTCTCATAATATTGAGAGAGCAAAATATACTAAGTTCGGAATATTGATTCCGCATATTGCTAGCACAATTGTTGTGGAGTTATTAGTCGTCTCCCCGTTCGTCAATTGGTGGTGCGTCCGAATTAGATGCCTAACACTTGTGGAGGCTGAGATCGAAGAACATCGAACCGACACCTCCGTTCAAGCACGCTACGAGAGGTAATCTATTTACTCCCTTTGAGACTTTGTGATTTTTTTCGATTGAAATGCACGAAGTACGCCTCTGGAGATACATGTATGGGTTGTTATTTATTTCCGCTACGTGTTACGTGGATCCCAACAGTGGTATCAGAGCCAATCCTTAGGTGTTTTCGTGCATTTAATTGATTTTTTGCAATTTTTGCAATACTATGGTCAATATGTATTAACGAATTGTTCGTCTTACATGGCTAATGGAGATTGATTATTTTATATGATAAATTAGCAAAAATTGAGACTAAATCAATTTTGAATCGAAAATTTATGGCTATCTTATTTTACGTAAAAATTCTTAATATGATTCAACGTAGAATTTTTATTGTGCATTCCTAAGTTTTAAATTGTGAATTTATTACTTACGTGAAAGGGTGGTGATCATGGAAAAATCCCTAATCAATGTGATTGATGTATATATGAATGTATGATGATTATTTATATATTTGGGGTTGTAATTATTAAATGGAGACTGCGTACTCCTTTTATTTTTCATGTAATCTTTATTTTTAGCATAGTCAATTGTTGATGTAAATGCTACGAGGATTACGTGGAGGAGCCTTTTAAGTCGGCGAGCTCTTTGGGGCCCAATTCTTGAAGAGTTCAAGAAACCAAGAAGAAGCGAAGAGCGGCTCTCCGTTATTAAAATATTAAAATGATTAAATGTGGTCTCATTGGCTCGAGACCCATTAAATCATAATTCCATGATCACCACGTAGGATAGATGTTTATGTGATTGGCATCTATTTATTTATTATGATTACGTGAGCATGTTAAACTGGTTAATGTGCAAAGTCAGACTTACCTCACCCAAAATTGCGCCTGCATGAAATCCTAGTTAGGGAAAATCACTCGCGTTAGGTACCGAAAGGGCGTTGGTAATGACATCAACGTAACCAAGTCCCCGAACTCAAAATCTCTGGTTCCGCAGAATTGATCGATCTCTCCCAATCGGTCAATAAGGTTTCCGGTCTACCCTCCAAGAAAGACCGGTGGCGACTCCAAATGCATGCACAAGTTGCACATGCCACCACGACCACACTAAGGTCGAAAGCGATCGACTCTTATCGTCGAATCCCTCTGAAAAATACTCCCGCCGCGATTTGGTATGGGCCTGGGAGGGCCCGCGCCGATCTAAGGCCCGTGATCGGTAATCCATTAGCCGCGTCCGCTTTCGGACGGGTCGCGACAGGTAGCAACTTAGCATCTCGTGTCTTCCATTTTCCGACAGTCTGAAGGATGATTAGGGCCGAGTCTCCAAATACCTTGAGTCGGGCTATACCCATCTCAATTGCTGCTCGTAGGCCCAGAATGCATGCTTCATATTCCGCAACATTATTGGTACAAAGGGAACACTAATTTCGCCGCTACTGGATAGTGCTGACCGACTGGGGATATCAAGACTGCCCCGTTCCTAATCTAGATAAATTCACAGCTCCGTCAAAATACATGGTCCAGATGTAAACACCCACCACCATGACCCGATCTTCAGGTTGATAAAGGTCTTCATCTTGCCCCGGATCTTCGGCCAAGATATCGGCTATGGTTCGTCCCTTTACTGACTTTTGGGATAGATATTGCACATCGAACTCAGAAATGAGGATCTGCCATTTGGCAAGCCTACCGATCAAGGCAGGTTGATTTAATAGGTACTTGATGGGATCGCACTCTATCACCAAAAGGATTCGGTAATGCAAAGTGTATTGTCGCAATCGATGAAGCACCCAAACTAGTGCCGCACATGTCTTCTCAGCTTCAGAGTAGTTCATTTCAGAAGTTGTGAACTTCTTGCTCAGATAATAAATGGCTCGTTCTTTCCCATCATCTTCTCTCATCTGTGCAAACATAGCACCTAGAGACTCACTATGGATCGTGAGATAAAGAATCAAAGGTTGCCCCGGCATTAGCGGAACAAGCACTGGTGGGTTTATGAGGTGCTGTTTTATTTTCTCAAAAGCTTCATCACAATCATTATCCCATTCAACCAGCGCATTCTTCTTTAACAACTTGAAGAAAGGCTTAGCGGTTTTCGACAGCTGAGAAATGAATCGGGCAATATAATTCAATCTGCCCATGAGGCTTCGAACTTCCTTGACTGTTGTCGGCGGCTTGAGTTCGCATATGGCTTGTACCTTGGACGGGTCTATCTCAATACCCTTGTTACTGACAATGAAACCAAGTAACTTGCCGGAACTGGTACCGAAAACCCACTTAGCTGGATTAAGGCGTAACTTGAATTTCCTGAGTCTATCAAACAGCTTCGTCAGGGTTTCGTTATGATCTTCCCCGCGCCTTGTCTTCGCGATCATGCCATCGACATAAACCTCGATTTTATTATGCATCATATCATGGAACAGAGTGACCATGGCCCGTTGATAAGTCGCACCAGCATTCCTGAGGCCGAATGGCATCACCTTATAATGAAACATCCCCCACGAAGTGGTGAACGTGGTCTTCAATTTATCATCCACGTTCATCAGGATTTGATTATAGCCTGAGAAACCATCCATGAACGAAAACATTTCGAACCCAGCCGTGCTGTCTACAAGCACATCAATGTGTGGGAGTATAAATTCATCCTTAGGACTAGCCCTGTTCTATTCACGGTAGTCGACACAGACCCGAATTCGACCGTCTTTCTTTAGCACTGGGACAATATTAGCGACCCAATCAGAATATTGGGTAGCCTCAATAAATCCGACATCGAGAAGCTTCATGACCTCTTCTTTGATTTTCTTTGCAGCTCTGGCCTAGCCCTTCGCGCACCCTGTACTACTGGTTTGACTGAGGGATCGGTCGGTAAGCAATGTTCAACGATTGATCGATCAAGACCGGGCATGTCTGCATATGACCAGGCAAAGATATCCTAGTAATCCTTTAAGAGCTTGGTAAGTCGTTCCGCCATTTCAATGGACAAGTTCGCTCCGATTTTCACTTCTCTTGGATTTTCTTCATTGCCTAAATTGACTGATATCGTCTTGTCGTCAGTCAGAGGCTTAATCATTTCATGCCGTCCAAAGTCTTGACGTATTTCTTCATAATCGGGAGTGAATTCGTCCAATTCATATACTCCAGAATCCAATGGATCACCCTCCTCATATCTTCCCCTGAAACATAACGTGGAAGAGTTAGAGAAACAAACAGGGTTTAATCATGCATGCTTTGTAATTTTCGAAAATCAGTGTGTATTTCGAAAATTTTTCTTTTTGAAGACCACGGGACGAGAATTCTTGAGGAAGCCCAATCCTCAGTACTCACCATAGATGACAATTTTGTTCAATCGTTGGTCATCGTCATCGAATCAGTTTGGGATACCTCATCAAGATTCCGAAACTAAATTAAAAACATCTGTAATTTTATTGGTGTGAAAACCAATGAATTACATCTTATTGAATGGAAATGCAACATTGAACTGAAATGAAATCCCAATGTGCGACATGAATTGAAACGAATCTTAATGCAGCCTAGAAACTAAAGAAAACCGGAAAGATCCCACGCAGGGGATTGCATAGTTTTGAAAGTGTTACTATGATCCCTCCATTGGATCGTCAACCATAGCTTCAATAGACGGGCTCGGGGATCCAGACGCCATGCAAAGCTCCTCTTCAAGTGTTTTATCATCCTGTATGGGATCCTCAGATATGGTTCCAATAATGAGGTCATCAAAACAACCAATAAGATCCAGGAATTTGTCATCAGCTGCATGTCCGTCTATCGCCATCGACTCAGCCAAAAAATTTCGGTCCTTTGGCGAGTCGGGGAATACAATCCCTAAGTCATCCTCGAATTGGGTCGGTTCATCATACCCACCGACCACTCCAGCTGATCAGAAAGTAGTGTAAAGAGGAGGTGGTAAAGGGCTAGCTTCCGACCTTCCACGGCCTGTCCCGGGCTGTCTACCTCGTCTAGATTGGCCACGCCCTCGGTGTCCCAGACTGGCCGTATGAGATCGTCCGTTGTTGACACCTGATTTTTGACCATCTATCATTGTGATTTTTACTTTTAAAATAAATTAAAATATCAAAAAAGGTCATAAAATCACAAAATCAACTTTGGAAGCCTTAGCCTAGCCTCAGGAACCAATTTTGAACAAAAAATATTTTTGGTATTTTTTAATATTTTTCGAATTTATTTAATTATAAAAATACCCAAAAAATCAGAAAAATACCATTCGTGGTCAGAAAAATACCCAAAAATATTCGATAATTTTATTTTAATTTCCTCTTCAAGTGTGTTACTTTAAATCTCAAAAATTCGGCTAGGGTCAACATGTTCCTTAACAAACATAAACCCAAACCGAACCCAAAAAAATCCTTTTCGAGTCTTTTAATTTTCAATTCTCACTTTTTATAAGCTATGACATTGTATTCTAAAGTCTTGAAGTGCAATTGGGTCAGTTTGCCCTCCAATTTGATCAATTTTAACCAAAAAGGCTTAATTGCATATTTTTCTTTCAATTAGTCACCGGTTTCACGGATCTTGAATTTCACACGGGCATATCCATTAAAATTCAACACCTCTACCCCATAATTTTCATCATGGCCAATCCATTGGCGGCCTCAATTCAGGCTAATTTGGTAGTTTGGATGTATATGTATGCTCTACGTATTTATACGTCATGCGTATTTATACGTTATGCGTATTTATACTGTTTGGTAACCTCTTTAACTCTTGTAATAATAATAATGGTTATTATTTTTAACACCTTTGTTAGTGCTATTTTTAAATAGCATTTTTGTATTATAAATTGTGAGTGTTATTTTTAGATAGCATTTATAATTGTTAGTGCTATTTTTAAATAGCATTTTTGTATTATAAATTGTGAGTGCTATTGTTAGTGTTATTTTTAAATAGCATTTTTGTATTATAAATTGTGAGTGTTATTTTTAGATAGCATTTATAATTGTTAGTGCTATTTTTAAATAGCATTTTTGTATCATAAATTGTGAGTGCTATTGTTTGTGTTATTTTTAAATAGCATTTTTGTATTATAAATTGTGAGTATTATTTTTAGATAGCATTTATAATTGTTAGTGCTATTTTTAAATAGCATTTTTGTATCATAAATTGTGAGTGCTATTGTTAGTGTTATTTTTAAATAGCATTTTTGTATTATAAATTGTGAGTGTTATTTTTAGATAGCATTTATAATTGTTAGTGCTATTTTTAAATAGCATTTTTGTATCATAAATTGTGAGTGCTATTGTTAGTGCTATTTTATAATTCAATTTATTGGAAGGTGTTTTTGGCTATAAAAGGATGACAAGAGTTTTGAGGTGAAAGGAGAGAGAGGACATACGTTGAGAAAATTCTTAGAGGGGGGAGACATTTTGTAGAGTGTGCAAATTTTTGAGAGCTTAGAGAGAAGAACACAAACACTCTCTATATTCTCATAATCTTGAGTGAGCAAAATATACTAAGTTGGAATATTAATTCCGCATATTGCTAGCACAATTGTTGTGGAGTTATTAGTCGTCTCCCTGTTCGTCAATTGGTGGTGCGTCCGAACTAGATGCCTAACACTTGTGGAGGCTGAGATCGAAGAACATCGAACCGACACCTCCGTTCAAGCACGCTACGAGAGGTAATCCATTTACTCCCTTTGAGACTTTGTGATTTTTTTCGATTGAAATGCACGAAGTACGCCTCTGGAGATACATGTATGGGTTGTTATTAATTTTCGCTACGTGTTACGTGGATCCCAACAGTGGTATCAGAGCCGATCCTTAGGTGTTTTCGTGTATTTAATTGATTTTTTGCAATTTTTGCAATACTATGGCCAATATGTATTAACGAATTGTTCGTCTTACATGGCTAATGGAGGTTGATTATTTTATATGATAAATTAATCAACGTAGCAAAAATTGAGACTAAATCAATTTTGAATCGAAAATTTATGGCTATCTTATTTTACGTAAAAATTCTGAATATGATTCAACGTAGAATTTTTATTGTGCCTTCCTAAGTTTTAAATTGTGAATTTATTACTTACGTGGAAGGGTGGTGATCATGGAAAAATCCCTAATCAATGTGATTGATGTATGTATGAATGTATGGTGATTATTTATATATTTGGGGTTGTAATTATTAAATGGAGGCTGCGTACTCCTTTTATTTTTCATGTAATCTTTATTTTTAGCATAGTCAATTGTTGATGTAAATGCTACGAGGATTACGTGGAGGAGCCTTTTAAGTCGGCGAGCTCTTTGGGGCCCGATTCTTGAAGAGTTCAAAAAACCAAGAAGAAGCGAAGAGCGGCTCTCCGTTATTAAAATATTAAAATGATTAAATGTGGTCTTATTGGCTCGAGACCCATTAAATCATAATTCCATGATCACCACGTAGGATAGATGTTTATGTGATTGGCATCTATTTATTTACGTGAGTATGTTAAACTGGTTAATGTGCAAAGTCAGACTTACCTCACCTAAAATTGCGCCTGCATGAACTCTTAGCTAGGAAAATCACTCGCGTTAGGTACCGAAAGGGCGTTGGTAATGACACCGACGTAACCAAGTCCCCGAACCCAAAATCTTTGGTTCCGCAGAACTGATCGACCTCTCCCAATCGGTCAGTAAGGTTTCCGGTCTACCCTCCAAGAAAGACCGGTGGCGACTCCAAATGCATGCACAAGTTGCACATGCCACCACGACCACACTGAAGGTCGAAAGCGATCGACTCTTATTGTCGAATCCCTCAAAAAATACTCCCGCCGCGATTTGGTATGGGCCTGGGAGGGCCCGCGCCGATCTAAAGCCCGCGAACGGTAATCCATTAGCCGCGTCCGCTTTCGGACGGGTCGCGACAGCTGGCGACTCCGCTGGGGACCTTGTTCTAGAACTTATGGTTCTAGACCTCAAGTGGACTTAGGCCGTAATTAAAACGCTGAGTGATATTTCTAACCCTGCAGGCGCTCTTGAAGGTGAGGTAAGTCCGCTCATGGTAGGTGTTATATGTTTTTGCAGATTGGAGAAATAAGGGGGGTAGTCTGTGATTAACATTGTCTTATGCAGGTTGGCGTAGGAATGTATGTTGTGTGGATGATTTGAAGCGCTGATTGATAAACTGTTGTGCATGACTTACATTGAGATGATCACGACACATGGACACACACAACCGCGCCTAAAACCCCGGGCGCCGCCTATAGGAAAACAATAGAAGGGATTGAAAATGGAATCTCCGTGAGGAAAAACACGGGGTAATCCACTTTTCAATTCCGCTCATTTTGAACTATGGATCGAGCCCCAATGCAACGATAGTTGTGCAATGGAATCTGCTCTTTGTAGAACTCGAGATGGGAGCCTTGTCCTTAGATTCCAAACCCTTTTGATTTTTAGAGTCAAGCCTCACTTGTCTCATGCGCATGTATATGGATGGTTGGTATACCTAAAACCAAAAAAAATCATTGGGTACCTCTCATGGTAAGATCCTGCCGTTTCTATTTAAATTCACTCGCATCCCTTTTATTTCGCACAACATGCTGCATTCATCAAATCTGAGGGTTGAGTCCAATTCCATTTTAGAGTATGGATAGAGTAGAGATGATCTCTCCAAGTCGGTCCCACATCCTGGACATATTCAAGTATGAGCAACGCGTCATCCGCCATCTGACTGTCGGGACATTCAATGGAGTTTACCCTTTTCAAGCTGTTCAAGGAATGATCCAGTAACCATACCGGAAGTTGAAGGACAGGTGATAACAGCAAATCCGAGACACCTACCGGAAATTATCAAAAGGGCATCTGATGAAAACGAAGACCCGAAATAGCCGGACCGAAGACATCAAGCGTTGTCCCCCAAAGACCCGACTTGGGGCATCTCTTTAGGTTATTAAGGGCCAAGTTCCAGTCGTCCCTTTTCTTTTATCAAGATCATCGAGTCTGTAAGGAGCACCCGTCTGTGGGTCTCCCATCTATCTTTTACACCTCGATTCCTAAGTTTTGTCTAAGTGTCTTGACATTAGAATGTGACACTGGAATTTCTCTCAACCTTTCGGATTTTCCGGTTCAATTGCGTGTCTCACCTAGATGAAATTTTCGTTAGAACTCACACTCGGCATGTTTAACCCAAGTACGAGAATCTAACATTCATTTCATGGTGCGCCAGACATGGAATTGAACCGGTCTATAGCATGCATCATTGGTAATCCTTGGTAATTAACTAAAGTTGTCCATGTTTCCTGAATTCAAGAGGAGACATATATCCAAATTACCTTCGGGAAATCATTTCAATTTGGATGTCCTATCTCTCACCGAATTTAGGACACATTGGAATTGCATTTTTATCTTCTTGGAAATTCCACAGATTTTCTGGGGATTTGCCAAAAGTGATAACCATGGATTACGCTCCTTTTAGTTTTATGTTTTCTCTTGAAAAACATCGATAAGAATTTTTCACATGAGGTTAAGGCTTGTGTAAAAATCCTTATCTTCGTTAATCACAAGAAAGCATAAAATTGAAAGGATTTATGCTTTACTTCCCTTTCTGACATATTCCTGTCATTCGAACAGGTAATTTCCAGAATCAAAATCCGAGGACTTGTGTGAAGAATCACTCACAAGTTAAAATGGACCAGGAAGGCATAGAAAAGCGCTTGACCACCCTGGAGAGTCAGTTGGCTTAGGTGTTCGCAATGATGACAGAGACGAAGACACCCATCCTCACCTCAGGAGTGGTCCTTCAAGAAGATCGAAGCTGGTCGACAACTCAAACCACAGGGATGGATATTTGAAGTCAGACAAAGAAGTCGACTTCTCACCAAGACAGCATACTGAGGCAAATCCCACTTAACTAGGGCAAACGCCACCTAACCGGGGCAGCCGGGTCAAGTGTAAAAGGACATATCGTTCCAAAATGATTATTTTCTTGATATGGGAATAATGCTTCCTTTCTTTTTTCTCTCAGATGATGATCAAGAGCAGAGGACGCAGGATGTAATGCTCTCAAATAACAAGCGGGGAGTGCCCATTTTCAAGGCATCTCAGACATGCATTCTGGCTAAATATTTTCAAGAGCATTCTAATGGCTCAATTTGTGATCAAAACTTTTGAGAATACATCAAGAAGTTTCTCATCATTTAGAAATTTCTGTGAAAAGAGCACTTGAAAAGAAAATTTCAAGTTTTGCAGATTAACACATCTGATAAAAATGCCTTCTTTGAATAGAGTGAAAAGCACGAATTCATTTTTTTTTCGTTGCTAGCATACATAACATGCATCATGCATATCATGCACATATCCTGCATACAGAGAACCCAAAGGGGGAAATGTCGATTCCCACAGGACAATTTTCAAGGGTAAATTGTATCGACTCCAATAGTCAATTATACATGCCATTTACTCATGAGGTCTCTTCTTTTCAATAGGGGAACATCAAATACCTCAAATGGCGACTGTGATCGAGAGAATCACCAAACCACCACATGACAAATCCCTAGATTGTCAAGTTGTCTAGGGATAGATAAAATAATAACCGAAGACTCTGGCAATTGAGATAAATGACCAGAACCGGCAAAAATAAATGGGAGCGGGTTCCCCCATTTGCTTCGAGGAGCCAAGTTGGGGGCAAACTCTCATAAACCCCATAAAAGCACATCAGACCAGGGTTATCAAACCCAGAGATGACAAACATCAAGACAAGTGTCACCTAACTGTGATAAATCACGCCTAACTGGGGCAAGTGAATTAATTTTGCGCTGGACAAAGAAAGATGTGTCTTCTCCGGCAAAGTCAAATAGCAGAGTCGTCCGCATCAGAATCAAACCCCAAGATACAAATTTGGGCGAACGGTAACTTTGTATCGTTCCAATTTGATCTTCGAAGATCACGGGCTTAACATGAGTTTTTCTCATTTAACAGGAAGTCGTTGGCACCGAAAGTCTCAAAAGAAAAGAGCTCGCTGACAGGGAGGCGAATAGAATCATCGGCCTTGGAAGTTAGGATTCCAGGAAATGGTCTTTGATTATAAGATCGAGTGGAGGGTAAAAAGTATCGCTTCCACACTTCATGCTTTGACATGCATTCCGATAACAATTTCCTTTTTCCTTGAATAAAAGGAACTCTGAAGAGTGGCGCTGGAATGCGTCCAAAAACACAAGTGGATCTCCTCTAGTGCAAATCCTAGAGAAGGATTTATCGCCAACCAAATGGAGGAATCATGGCCACAAGATAGATGTCCAACTTCTGCAAGCCGCACGTTTGTGTTCAAACGGAAACACAAAACAGAATAAGGCGGTATCGTTCCAATCTATCTTGAATTTTGGAATACAAACTGACACCTAACCCCCGTCCTTGACAGGGGTTCGCCAACAAGGCGAAGCAGGATTTTTACAACCCTTGCATACTTGTCGGAGCACATGACCAAGGGGACCTCCAGCCACGGTGGACAGGTAAGTACCCCTTTCCCCAACCCAAAACAAAAAAGAGAAAAAAGAGAAAAAGAAAAACTTTCAGAATCTAATGTCTAGAAAAGACATAGAGTTCTAACTCCATTAACAATCATGTTTTAAAAACAAGATGTTGTCAAAACATGATTAGAACATGCATGGTGCAGCATAAAATCCCATTGACGGGTAAAGTTTTTGGAGAAAAATAAAAGAAATTCCCCTAACAAGACATTGTTCAAAACATTCAAAAGGACGTTTTCTCAAAAGACGAGAGGCGAGCCAAATTCAAACACGTCCAACACACACTTGAGAGATGAGTGGAGCGGACAGATGACAAAATCTGGGTCTACGGAGGTAGGGATCATTCGCAGCGATTACATGGGTTGGGACGACGGAGGCACTCGTTTCATATCCCCAAAACACTACAGGTGACCGTTGATAACCCCTTTGAACGGCGGTTTTAGTTTTTAACCCTGTCAAGAACCGCCCCACATTGGGACAAAAAGGGAAGTAAGTCCAGCAGCGTCAGAAGAAAATGGTTAGAAATTTTCTTGCTCGGACTAACATTAATCTTTGTGTGTTGTTTATATGGTAATCCAAGTGCCAAAGGATGACGAGAAGCATTCATTTCTCTATCCCACACACCATATCCTTTGCATAGCCAAGTTGAGCCTGCAAAATCATTTCATAAACCCGTTGGTGATCATTGCACATTCCAAGACGGATGCAGCATCACTTCAGAAACGAAGGAGTTCAAGACTTAGGGTTTGCAAAAAAAAAAAAAAAATTCCTAAGTTAAATGCTTAACCTTGTTAGACCTTTGATCATAGGTCTAACACGATCCCGTGAAGATGAGAAAAAGTGGGATTTCAAAAATGAAAGAGAAAAATCCACGGCATCGAGAAAAAGCAAAGTACCTGGTAAAAGCAAGGCCGATCCTCGTGTAAATTGTTTGATTGATCCGCAATGAAGCAGGATGGGAAAAGAGGAAATCCCTAAAGGAGTCAGATCAAAAAGACTACTCCCCAAATGGTGTCAAGCGTGGAGCAGAGACGCAGACAGAGTCATCAGTCTCTTAATGCGACGAAACGCTCTCTAAAGAGTTGGTGCACACCTCAAAAGCGGGTGCACACCTCAAAAATTGAAGGAGCAGAGAGGAAAGCGCAGGTGGTAAATTTGCAATGATCACCAATGTCAAATCCTTCTTAATTTCTAGGCCAAAAACAAGCCTTTTTCGGTCCCCAATCCTACCAATGTTACAACCCCGAAACAGTCTTCTCTGACTAAGACAATTGGGTTAACATAAAGCTTAGCTCGAAGAGGTACGAGCAAGACTATTTCTTTCTCATTTTGCAGGGTTCTTGACTTGTAAACCCGGAGCAGATGGTGAAGACTTTCACTCAATGGCCTCGACTCCAAAGCGAGTCCCCCTTGAAAACCAATATCCAAGCCCAACATTACGGTCCCGTGGAAGACCTCCCGACCGATCAAAATGTATGCGCTGCGAATGAGCCTAAAACCTAGGCACAGGTTAGTAGGGAATTGAGTGCATCCCCTATAAAAATCACTATCTCAAAACAGGTGAGAAGACCTCCTTGTCGAGAAATATTCCAATTGATGTTTTGAATAAACTCTTTTTGGAATTTTCAAACTGTTGATCCAGATTTTCCGTGCAAGAGATTTGTGATCACATTTGCATGCTGCAAGAATGCTTTGGATAACCTCCAGCATCAAAATGCACATTTCATGATTAAAACCTAAGTCATACAGTTTTTGTCAAATGGACAGTCGTGGTCTTCACAAAGATTACTAACGTTCTCTTGGTGAAGAAAAATCTTTCAGGCTCAAACTTCTGCAGGATACCTGGATAACCCAGCTCCCAGAATGTCGCCTCAACAGACCCAAGTGAAGCTTTGTTAAGATAAAAATCTTTCACTGCCTCAAAACTGAATTCCCGACAAATTTCGAGATCTTTCAAAAGAAGGGATGAGGATAGAACCCTTTTTCAAAAGAAGTCGGCAAACTGTCCCAGCAGACGTGGAGAACCCTCGTTCCGGGACCCTTTTTCAAAATCAAGCAGTCCTAGCTTGACGTGGAGAACCCTCGTCCTAGGACCTCTTTTCAAAATATCAAACAGTCCCAGCGGACGTGGAGAACCCTCGTCCCAGGACCCATTTTCAAAATATCAAACAGTCCCAGCAGACGTGGAGAACCCTCGTCTTTGGACCCCTTTTCAAAAATCAGGCAGTCTCATCGGACGTGGAGAACCCTCGTAATGAGACTCCCTTTTCAAAGATCAGGCAGTCCTGGCATGACGGGGAGAACCCTCGTCCCAGGACCCCTTTTCAAAAATCAGGCAGTCCTAGCATGACGTGGAGAACCCTCGTCCCAGGACCCCCTTTCAAGGAAAGAAAAGAAACCCCTGGTATGGTGAGTCAGAAGCCACAAAGGGAGAAATGAAAACCTGGTATGGTGAGTCAGAAGCCACGAAGGAAGAAATGAAAACCTGGTATGGTGAGTCAGAAGCCACGAAGGAAAGAAAAGAAACCCCTGGTATGGTGAGTCAGAAGCCACGAAGGGAGAAATGAAAACCTGGTATGGTGAGTCAGAAGCCACGAAGGAAGAAATGAAAACCCTGGTATAGCGGATCAGAAGCTACGAAGGGAAAATTGAAGACCATGGTATAGCGAACCAGAAGCTACGAATGGAGAATTGAAACCCCTGGTATAGCAGATCAGAAGCTACGAAGGTGAATGAATAAATAAATAAAAAAATAAATAAATAAAAGGTCGACAAAAAGTCCCAACAGACGTGGAGAACCCTCGTCCCAGGACCCATTTTCAAAATATCAAGCGGTCCTAGCATGACGTGGAGAACTCTCGTCCCAGGACCCCTTTTCAAAAACCAAGCAGTCCTAGCTTGACATCGATAACCCTCATCCTAGGACCTCTTTTGAAAATATCAAACAGTCCTGGCATGACGTGGAGAACCCTCGTCCTAGGACCCATTTTCAAAAATCAGGCAGTCCTAGCATGACGTGGAGAACCCTCGTCCCAGGACCCCTTTTCAAGGAAAGAAAAGAAACCCCTGGTATGGTGAGTCAGAAGCCACAAAGGGAGAAATGAAAACCTGGTATGGTGAGTCAGAAGCCACGAAGGAAGAAATGAAAACCTGGTATGGTGAGTCAGAAGCCACGAAGGAAGAAATGAAAACCTGGTATGGTGAGTCAGAAGCCACGAAGGAGGAAATGAAAACCTGGTATGGTGAGTCAGAAGCCACGAAGGAAAGAAAAGAAACCCCTGGTATGGTGAGTCAGAAGCCACGAAGGGAGAAATGAAAACCTGGTATGGTGAGTCAGAAGCCACGAAGGAAGAAATGAAAACTTGGTATGGTGAGTCAGAAGCCACGAAGGAAGAAATGAAAACCTGGTATGGTGAGTCAGAAGCCACGAAGGAAGAAATGAAAACCCTGGTATAGCGGATCAGAAGCTACGAAGGGAAAATTGAAGACCATGGTATAGCGGACCAGAAGCTACGAATGGAGAATTGAAACCCCTGGTATAGCAGATCAAAAGCTACGAAGGTGAATGAATAAAAAAAAAAATCGACAAACAGTCCCAGCAGACGTGGAGAACCCTCGTCCCAGGACCCATTTTCAAAAATATCAAACAGTCACAGCGGACGTGGAGAACCCTCGTCCCAGGACCCCTTTTCAAAAATCAGACAGTCCTAGCATGACGTGGAGAACCCTCGTCATGAGACCCCTTTTCAAAAATCAGGCAGTCTCATCGGACGTGGAGAACCCTCGTCATGAGACACCTTTTCAAATAATGGTAGAAACCGCCTAAAGGGTCAAACCAATGGTAGAAACCGCCTAAAGGGTCAAATCAAAGGTAGAAACCGCCTAAAGGGTCAATTCATGGTAGAAACCGCCTAAAGGGTCAAACCAATGGTAGAAACCGCCTAAAGGGTCAAACCAAAGGTAGAAACCGCCTAAAGGGTCAATTCAAGGTAGAAACCGCCTAAAGGGTCAATCAAAGGTAGAAACTGCCTAAAGGGTCAAATAATGGTAGAAACCGCCTAAAGGGTCAAACCAAAGGTAGAAACCGCCTAAAGGGTCAATTCAAGGTAGAAACCGCCTAAAGGGTCAAATCAATGGTAGAAACCGCCTAAAGGGTCAAATCAATGGTAGAAACCGCCTAAAGGGTCAATTCAAGGTAGAAACCGCCTAAAGGGTCAAATCAAAGGTAGAAACCGCCTAAATGGTCAATTCAAGGTAGAAACCGCCTAAAGGGTCAAACCAAAGGTAGAAACCGCCTAAAGGGTCAACCAAAGGTAGAAACCGCCTAAAGGTTCAAACCAAAGGTAGAAACCGCCTAAAGGGTCAAACCAAAGGTAGAAACCGCCATAAGGGTCAAACTAAACTTGAAGGTAGATACCGCCTAAAGGGTCAAATATGGTAGAAACCGCCACAAGGGTCAACTCATTGGTAAATACCACCATACGGATCAAAATCCCTGGCAAATCCCCCAGCGTGGGATGCGCCCTTCTCAGGTTCCTACCAATTAGGAGCCCCATAATGGTGTGACCTACCATACAGGTCAGAGCTTAATCTCCCTAGGATATTCTGAACTAGTCCTAGGTATCTTCTTGAAAGTCGTCGCAACCGGCAGCATCTGACAGGTGAGCTTCAGGTAAGCCTCTCTCACTCCGGCCCATGTTCGAATTGCAAGAGTAAACCGGTGATTAACTTGAGCATTCATCAAAAGACTTAAGGGTCCGATGTCATAGCATTTCTTTTCCCCAGTCGAGTCAGTTAAGATTCAGGTGTCATTTTGTCTTTGAAAGCAACCTCTGACGAGCTCACTCTCAAAGAGGGGCAGCTGTTGACACCTGATTTTTGACCATCTATCATTGTGATTTTTATTTTTAAAATAAATTAAAATATCAAAAAAGGTCATAAAATCACAAAATCAACTTTGGAAGCCTTAGCCTAGCCTCAGGAACCAATTTTGAACAAAAAATATTTTTGGTATTTTTTAATATTTTTCGAATTTATTTAATTATAAAAATACCCAAAAAATCAGAAAAATACCATTCGTGGTCAGAAAAATACCCAAAAATATTCGATAATTTTATTTTAATTTCCTCTTCAAGTGTGTTACTTTAAATCTCAAAAATTCGGCTATGGTCAACATGTTCCTTAACAAACATAAACCCAAACCGAACCCAAAAAAATCCTTTTCGAGTCTTTTAATTTTCAATTCTCACTTTTTATAAGCTATGACATTGTATTCTAAAGTCTTGAAGTGCAATTGGGTCAGTTTGCCCTCCAATTTGATTAATTTTAACCAAAAAGGCTTAATTGCATATTTTTCTTTCAATTAGTCACCGGTTTCACGGATCTTGAATTTCACACGGGCATATCCATTAAAATTCAACACCTCTACCCCATAATTTTCATCATGGCCAATCCATTGGCGGCCTCAATTCAGGATAATTTGGTAGTTTGGATGTATATGTATGCTCTACGTATTTATACGTCATGCGTATTTATACGCTATGCGTATTTATACTGTTTGGTAACCTCTTTAACTCTTGTAATAATAATAATGGTTATTATTTTTAACACCTTTGTTAGTGCTATTTTTAAATAGCATTTTTGTATTATAAATTGTGAGTGTTATTTTTAGATAGCATTTATAATTGTTAGTGCTATTTTTAAATAGCATTTTTGTATTATAAATTGTGAGTGCTATTGTTAGTGTTATTTTTAAATAGCATTTTTGTATTATAAATTGTGAGTGTTATTTTTAGATAGCATTTATAATTGTTAGTGCTATTTTTAAATAGCATTTTTGTATCATAAATTGTGAGTGCTATTGTTTGTGTTATTTTTAAATAGCATTTTTGTATTATAAATTGTGAGTGTTATTTTTAGATAGCATTTATAATTGTTAGTGCTATTTTTAAATAGCATTTTTGTATCATAAATTGTGAGTGCTATTGTTAGTGTTATTTTTAAATAGCATTTTTGTATTATAAATTGTGAGTGTTATTTTTAGATAGCATTTATAATTGTTAGTGCTATTTTTAAATAGCATTTTTGTATCATAAATTGTGAGTGTTATTGTTAGTGCTATTTTATAATTCAATTTATTGGAAGGTGTTTTTGGCTATAAAAGGATGACAAGAGTTTTGAGGTGAAAGGAGAGAGAGGACATACGTTGAGAAAATTCTTAGAGGGGGGAGACATTTTGTAGAGTGTGCAAATTTTTGAGAGCTTAGAGAGAAGAACACAAATACTCTCTATATTCTCATAATCTTGAGTGAGCAAAATATACTAAGTTGGAATATTAATTCCGCATATTGCTAGCACAATTGTTGTGGAGTTATTAGTCGTCTCCCCGTTCGTCAATTGGTGGTGCGTCCGAACTAGATGCCTAACACTTGTGGAGGCTGAGATCGAAGAACATCGAACCGACACCTCCGTTCAAGCACGCTACGAGAGGTAATCCAT
Organism: Rhodomyrtus psidioides; assembly: GCA_021437785.1. Lineage (NCBI taxonomy): Eukaryota > Viridiplantae > Streptophyta > Magnoliopsida > Myrtales > Myrtaceae > Rhodomyrtus > Rhodomyrtus psidioides. The sequence continues at coordinate 2,009,730 of JAILYB010000074.1, read as the reverse complement.
TTACTCCCTTTGAGACTTTGTGATTTTTTTCGATTGAAATGCACGAAGTACGCCTCTGGAGATACATGTATGGGTTGTTATTTATTTCCGCTACGTGTTACGTGGATCCCAACAGTGGTATCAGAGCCGATCCTTAGGTGTTTTCGTGCATTTAATTGATTTTTTGCAATTTTTGCAATACTATGGCCAATATGTATTAACGAATTGTTCGTCTTACATGGCTAATGGAGGTTGATTATTTTATATGATAAATTAATCAACGTAGCAAAAATTGAGACTAAATCAATTTTGAATCGAAAATTTATGGCTATCTTATTTTACGTAAAAATTCTGAATATGATTCAACGTAGAATTTTTATTGTGCCTTCCTAAGTTTTAAATTGTGAATTTATTACTTACGTGGAAGGGTGGTGATCATGGAAAAATCCCTAATCAATGTGATTGATGTATGTATGAATGTATGGTGATTATTTATATATTTGGGGTTGTAATTATTAAATGGAGGCTGCGTACTCCTTTTATTTTTCATGTAATCTTTATTTTTAGCATAGTCAATTGTTGATGTAAATGCTACGAGGATTACGTGGAGGAGCCTTTTAAGTCGGCGAGCTCTTTGGGGCCCGATTCTTGAAGAGTTCAAGAAACCAAGAAGAAGCGAAGAGCGGCTCTCCGTTATTAAAATATTAAAATGATTAAATGTGGTCTTATTGGCTCGAGACCCATTAAATCATAATTCCATGATCACCACGTAGGATAGATGTTTATGTGATTGGCATCTATTTATTTACGTGAGCATGTTAAACTGGTTAATGTGCAAAGTCAGACTTACCTCACCTAAAATTGCGCCTGCATGAACTCTTAGCTAGGAAAATCACTCGCGTTAGGTACCGAAAGGGCGTTGGTAATGACACCGACGTAACCAAGTCCCCGAACCCAAAATCTCTGGTTCCGCAGAACTGATCGACCTCTCCCAATCGGTCAGTAAGGTTTCCGGTCTACCCTCCAAGAAAGACCGGTGGCGACTCCAAATGCATGCACAAGTTGCACATGCCACCACGACCACACTGAAGGTCGAAAGCGATCGACTCTTATTGTCGAATTCCTCAAAAAATACTCCCGCCGCGATTTGGTATGGGCCTGGGAGGGCCCGCGCCGATCTAAAGCCCGCGATCGGTAATCCATTAGCCGCGTCCGCTTTCAGACGGGTCGCGACATCCGTTAAGCTCGATTGGGGTACGGATCCCTTGACCCTGCCGGCCTAGACCTGCGCCAGGTTGAAATCCATTGCCCACCATTACCTTTGCCACCATGATGGAAGCGTTTGATACCTCAGGAATTGGCGGAGGACTTTCTGGTGACGCATGAATGGTTTGCACTAACTCAAAAGCATGATATGAGTCTTCTTCATTATGAGCCAGCTCAATGTAAGGAATAGCCGTTTCATTGATGATCCGATGATCTTCTTCACCATGAACGATCACTAGCTTTCCCTCAACGACGAACTTGATCTTCTGATGAAGACTTGACGGCACAGCTCCCGCATTGTGAATCCACGGATGACCAGGTAGGAAGTTGAAAGCTGATGGAATATCCAACACCTGGAACGACACATCGAACACAGAAGGCCCAATCAGGATGTCTAGATTGATCTATCCCATGACATCTTTCTTCACGCCATCAAAAGTTCTGACTGAGGTCTTGGCAGCTTGCATTCTAGCCAGATCTACCCCCAGCCAATTTAGAGTGGCCAAAGGGCAGATGTTTAATGCCGACCCATTGTCGACGAGTACCCGTGCTACCAACGTTTGCTTGTGCTTTACTGTTATGTGCAGGGCTTTGTTGTGACCACGGCCCTCAACGGGAATCTCATCATCAGCAAACACCACCTGATCTTTCAAAAGAATGGTCCCGACAAAATTCTCCAGCTTGTCCTGGTCAATATTTTCTAGGACGTGGACCTGCCCCAGTACTTTCATCAAGGAGTCCCGATGCTTTTCTGACGACTACAAAAGTTCGAGCAGAGAAACCTGAGCCGGCAACTTCCGTAGTTGGTCGACGATGTTATACTCACTCGTTTTGATCACAGCCAAGAATTCTTTTGCATCTTTATCTGTAACCGGTTTGGTCGATTGGTCCTCATTGTAAGTGCGGCCGGACCTCGTCACCAAAGCCAGGTCATACGACCAAGGAACAGCCCTATCGTCTGTGTAAGGGAATGGCTGGGGTGAAGTGATCACCAAGGCTTCAGGTATGACAATCCCTAACTCATCGCCAAACGCATCTTCCAGGGGGGCATGTCAGCTAAATCTAGATCAGCTTTGACCAGACTCGCTACGTCGGCCTCTGCTACTTCTATTTCTAGAGAATGTTCAGACTGAGTTATGGTCAGAGCGGCGAACTCCTGGTCCCAATCAATGATGATCTGAGATATAGTGGCAATTGTTTCCGCGTGATTGACCTTAACTATTAACCCATTCCTTATTAGGGTCACGATCATTATCTTTAACTAATCCAACGACACCAGCTCTCCGGCCTGGTAATAACCCGCCCTAACTAGAGCATCACGAATGTCTACTATCTGGACTTTGAAAATGCTTGTCGGTTAGGTATTGCAGCCAAACACAGCATTAATTTTACCAGAATGGTCGGGCAAGGGATTATTCTGGACATTTGGCTGGGTATTTCCTTGGAATGAAAACGCATTTGAATCGAGCAAGTCCTGGATGCGATTTTTAGGCACAACGCAATTGTCTGTGTCATGGTCAGCTTCACCGCGATGATAATCGCATTTCTTGGAAGGGTCATAACCCGCATATGACGTATAATTCGGCCTCAGAGGTTCAGTTGACAATAGGTCCTTCTTGTAGAGGACAGCCAAGACTTGAGAAAGAGTTCCAGGTAGAGGTGTGTATTGTCAGGATGGGCGTGAATTTCTCCTCTGCTTCTGCTCGCCAAAGTTCCCTTGCTGCTTGACGGGAACTTGTACAGCCGGTGTGGAACTCGCCATGTTGATTTGGGGAGCGACCTCCTTGTCCTTCTTTATTCCAAATCGTTTTGCGGGCGTGCCAGCATCTCCGTACCAGCCTTTCTTCATGCCGCCTTCCACTTCCTCGGCCATTGCTATAAGGTGAGCAAATGATATTGCAAAGGTGCCAAGGACCCGTGTCCGCATAGTTTGTGGAAGGGTAGAAACAAATAGCTTCATGAGCTCCCTCTCAGGGGGAACGGGCTTGAGTTGGGACGCAATGTTCCTCCACCCGGTAGCATATTGTTTGACCGTCTCGCCTTTCTTTATTTCGGGTTGTTCTAGGTCCTCTCTGGAGACAACGACATCTATGTTGAAACTGAAGTGCTTGATAAAAGCAGTCGCCGCCTGTTTCCAATTCGTCATGCTGTATACTTCATGGTCAATATACCATCGCATGGCTGCCTCTTTCAGACAGGCTTGAAAAGTCTGAACCAGCAGAGGGCCGTTGTCAGCGTATTTTCTCATTCTCGTTTGGTACATCTGAACATGCTGCACAGGATCGGACGTGCCGTCGTATTTCTCAAAATCGGGCACTTTGAACTTCTCTGGCACATCGACTTTCGTAAAGGCAGAAAAGTCGATATGGGGGATACTGAGTGTTCCCTGAATTTCCCGGAGCCTTTCCTCCATCTTCTGCTCCATCTTTTGCTCCATTTGTTGCTCCATCTAAGCCATCAGCTTTGCTGTATCAATAGTCTGCTCTGGCGCCACAGGGCTGGCTTGGTAAACTGGAGCAACTGGCGGAGCATTCATACTAGAGCCTGAGACGAACATGTCCTCCAGTGACAAGAATTGCCCCTGGTTCGTGGTTGGACTATCAGCTGCAGGAGGCGGAGGTGGTGCTAGAGGTTGAGATGCCTGGCCAGGCAATGGCATCTTAGCCATGAGACTCGCCAGCACTTTGTCCGCCATCTGGGAGAACATGTTATCCATTCTGCAAGTGAGGGCGTCCACGTGCTCTTGGAGGGCTTCTTGGATTACGGCGTTCAATTCAGCTTTGTCAGCCATTTTCTTTGCGACTGACCTGGTGATATGTGGATGACCCGTGGTAAATTACCTACGAAGGATGATCATATGGTGAGCAAGACATGTAATGCATATTGGGTCGGTCCATGGCTAATCTAGACTCACTGATGCCGAATGCTAGTGGCTAGGAAAATTATAGTTCAGTCGGATTTTGGTAAACAATTTGTAGAAAATCATCCGAACATCAGAATGGTGTGGAAATTTACGAGCTTGTATTCAAGAGGGTAACGAACAATTTTCATGTTCGGTGATTAAGCTAAAAATGGACCGTTCATCTCAGTTTATTGCGTTTCCCCAAAAAATAACACCCAGAAAACTGTTTCGTCCGTTCAAAGTTGAATGACCGAAAGACCCCTTTAAAACATGAATTAAAAGATGGAATTTTGTAGGCTATTAGTTGAGATGTTAACCTACAATTTTCAAGTTTTGAGATTTGGCAAAGGGAGTCGTTTATTTAGGGAATTCTGTAAAATGATCTGGAGTATGGAAAAAAATGAGAAATTCTAGCCTACAATTTTCAAATGAATGTGCTTGAGGTACAACTTGATTCTCAACACTCAATCATTAATCTGAGGATTTACATAAATCCTACCTTTCGAATTTTTCGCTCTAGAAGTGGTGTTGCTTCCGTTTTGGAATATGCACTGATTACCAACAGGTTTATGAAATGTATGTACAGGCTCAACTGGGCCGTGCAAAGGGTAAAAGTGTATAGGATAGAGAAACGAATGCTTTTCGTCATGTTAAAGCACTTGAATCACCACAGAAGTTAAAATGACAAGCAACACACGAAGATTGATGCAAGTCTGGGCAAGAGGATTTCTAACCATTTACCTCTTGATACGGCTGGACGTATCTCCAGTTTGCCCCAATATGGGGTGGTCCTTGACAGGGGTAAAAAATGAAACCGCCGTTCAAATGGCCATCGATAGTCACCTGCAGTGTTTAGGATAGAGAAATAAATGCCTCTGTCTTCCCAATCTATGTAATCGATGCGAAGGGCCCTTGTATCCTCAGATTCAGGGTTTTCTATTCTCACCCTTCCCTCATCTCTCGAATGTATGGGGGACGTGTTTGGGATCGGGTTTGCCTCTCATTCAGATGGATATTCCTGTTAGATAGCCTAAGCAAGCTGTGTTTCTGGAAAGATCATTTCGTTTTTCTCCAGGCGTTTTACTCCACAAGGGATTTCAATGATGCCTCATGCATACTTTGAACATGCTTGGACACTTTCTGACCTTGGTAGACGTGTAGTAAATGCAAGGAATTTATCATCATTCTTTCATGATAGAATGTTTATTCCTGAGTCCAGACATGTGAACGCTCACTCTCTCGTTTTTTACCTTACAGGAAGTGAGAGATACTTTACTGTGCTCTTCTTTTGCTGTCTTCTGTCTTCAGTAGACATTCCTGCATGCATGATAAAAGAGATGTTCTAGTGAGTAAAGGCCGGCTTGACCTTTGATGGAACAGATACATATCACCTAGTATTTGGCGTCGATGACCTTCCTTTCCAGGGTTTTGTTTGAATGAGTCTGATTTTGAGTTTGCTTCTCGAAACCCTGCAAAATTGAACACATGCTAGTGTATGCATGGATGCATGATGTGTTTATGCAATGACGATTCGGATTGATCTGGGATAAGCCACATGACCGAAATCTGATTTTATTTCAAGGGTAATACTTCTTCACAGATCTGAATTTACAGGGTATTCCAATTCTTCTCCTTCAGAGTTTACAAGAATCAATGCTCATACTATGAGAATCTTCTTGACAATGTAGGGGCCTTCGTAATTCGGGGTAAATTTGCCTCCCGGATGGACAACATTTGACAGAGTCTTCCTTACCACCAAGTCGATTACTTTGAAATTTCTGGCTTTAACTTTTCGATTAAATGACTTGGCCACCCTCTTCTGGTAGCTTTGACCATGACAGATCGCTCTAAGACGCTTCCCGTCTATCAGATTCAGCTGTTTATATCTGTTCTTAGAGTACTCTGACTCAGATAGTTTACCTTATGATAAGATCCTCAAAGAGGGGACCTTAACTTCCACGGGTAGGACCGCTTCCATTCCGTACACCAGACTGTAGGGAGTTGCCCATGTAGAGGTCCTGATTGAAGTTCGATATGCCATTAAGGCAAAAGATAGCCTTTCATGCCAATCTCTGTAGTTTTTCGCTGTTTTAGCCAAGATCCTCTTGATGTTTTTGTTGGCAGCTTCCACTGTCCCATTCATCTGCGAGCGGTAAGGGGATGATTTCAGATGTCGAATACCAAAGTGATCTAGTAGATCATCGACAATCTTGTTGTTCAAGTTGGATCCATTATCTGTGATGATTGCTTGAGGGGTACCATACGGGAGATGATGTCTTTTTAATGAATCTTGCCACATTTCTTGCAGTGACATTCTTGTAAGAAGTGGCCTCTATCCATTTTGTAAAGTAATCAATCGCCACCAGGATGAAGCGATGACCATTTGAAGCCGCAGGATTAATAGGCCCTATCATGTTTATTCCCCACATAAAAAAAGGCCAAACCTCAGATATTTGACGCAATTCATTCGGGGGTGCATTAATCTTATCGCCATATATTTGGCATTGGTGGCATGACCTGACATGCTGACAGCAGTCTGATACGATGGTCATCCAATAATATCCAAGCCGCATGATCTTCCTGGCGAGAAGGTGGCCGTTCATGTGAGGCCCACATATACCTTCATGGATCTCCTTCATGAGAATATTTGCTTCTTTAGCATCTACACACCTCAACAGAGTAGAGTCAAATGACCTTTTGTACAGTATTTGTCCACTAAGGAAGAATTTGCTGGCTATCTTGGTTATGTATCTCCGGTCTCCTGGCTGACATCCTTCGGGAAACTCTCCTTTTGAGAGATAATTCTTGATGTCGTAATACCATGGCTCTCCATCAAATTCCTCTTCGATTAGCATACAATAAGCTGGCTTTTTAACTATGCCGATCCTTAGGGGTTCTATTTCCAACCCATCAGTTATTTGTAACATTGAGGCCATGGTGGCTAGCGCATCTGCAAATTGATTGTGAGACCTCGATAGGTACTCGAATGACACTTCTTCGAACTTAAGTGTCAATTCTTCAAGGTATTCGTGATAAGGTATGAGCTTTGCGTCCTTGGTCTTCCACTCTCCTTGTGTCTGTAAAATGATGAGCATGGAATCTCCATAAACCTGCAGCTTAGGTATTCCCATGGAAATGGCCAATCACAAGCCTAGAATGCATGCCTCGTATTCCGAGACATTATTGGTGCAAGGGAAGGTCATCTTCGCTGCAACAGGATAATGTTGATCATCAAGGGATATCAGTACTGCCCCAGTGCCTACTCTTGATAGATTAACAGCACCATCGAAATACATGACCCACTTATCCTCTGCTAAGTTCAGAATTTGATCTTCTGCCTTTATCGTTTTAGAAGGCTCACCGTTTGACGGGTTTTCTGTCAACATGTCAGCTATAGCTCTCCCTTTTACTGATTTTTGTGGAGAACATTTGATGTCAAATTCAGATAACATCACCTGCCATTTTGCTAATTTCCCAATTAAGACGGGTTTCTCCAAGAGGTATTTGACGGGATCGTTTCCTATTATGAGCTGAATGTGGTGATGTAGGGTATATTGCCTCAATCTACGAAGCACCCATACTGTTGCTACACAAGCCCTTTCAACTGGTATGTATTTTGCTTCAGATGATGTGAACTTCTTACTTAAGTAATAGATGGCTCTTTCTTTACCATCTATCGGGCCTGTTTGGGCAAGCAAGGCTCCCAAAGATTCATATTGTATAGTTAGATACAAGGTCAACGGGTGACCTGGAATTGGTGGCACAAGTACCGGCTGAGTGACTAGATAGTTTTTAATCTTTTGGAATGCCTGACTGCATTCTACGTCCCATGTCACTCTCGCGCCCTTCTTGAGTAATTTGAAGATTGGTTTAGCTACATCAGACAGCTGATTGATAAACCTGGCAATATAGTTTAGTCACCCCAGAAGACTTCTTACTTCTTTTATTGTGGAGGGAGTTGCCAGATCATGGATGGCTTGAATCTTTGAAGGATCAATCTCAATGCCCCTGTTACTGACCATGAATCCGAGAAGTTTCCCAGATTTTGCCCCAAATACACATTTGTTAGGGTTCAACTTCAACTTATATTTGCGTAGATGCTCAAATAATTTTCTTAACACCTGTATGTGATCCTGCCCCTTCTTGGATTTGGCGATCATGTCATCGACATATACTTCAATTTCTTTGTGGATCATATCATGGAATAATGTTACCATAGCCTTCTGATAGGTGGCCCCTGCGTTTTTTAATCCAAAGGGTATAACCTTGTAGCAAAAGTTTCCCCAGGGTGTGGTAAAAACAGTCTTTGGTTTGTCTTCTTGTTTCATAAAAATTTGGTTGTATCCCGAGAATCCATCCATGAATGAGAATAATTCATATCATGCCGTACTATCCACCAATACATCAATGTGAGGTAGTGAAAAATCATCTTTTGGGCTTGCTCTATTCAGATCTCGGTAATCCACGCAGATCCGAACTCTACCATCCTTCTTCATGACGGGGACTATATTTACAATCCAATCCGAGTATGGGATAGCTTCAATAAAGTCTACCCTGAGAAGTTTCATGACTTCCTCCTTAATTTTGTCTTCCAACTCAGCCTTCATCCGTCTGCTACCTTGCCTGACAGGTTTAACACTAGGATCCGTAGGTAATGCATGCTCCACAATCTTAGGATCCAGTCCTGGCATATCAGCGTAAGACCATGCAAAGACATCTTGATATTCTTTCAGTAATTCAGTGAATTCGAGTCTTTCATCTCGGGATAAATGTCCGCCGATCTTGACCTCTTTGATATTCACGGTATCTCCCAAATTAACAATAATTGGTTCTTCTGAAGTAGGAGGCATCGATTACTCAAAGGCATTCCATTCTCTGTGAATAGATGCATAACCTTCATCCTCTTCTTCCTCAATGTTATAAAAACAGTCGATGTGATGGTCCAAATCGCATAATAACCTGGTATGTATGTTTGGGATGATATACCTGAAATGTCATGAGCATGGTTAGTTCGTACTCCATAAAAATGACATGCATGATTGTGGAAAGTTTTTCAAAAGAGTTTTCGAAATAAGTATAGGTCTAGACGGGACTAATCCTCATGTCAATGGACATCCTGGCCCCGTGGAAATCATTTGGAAATTTAGGAATCATATGGTAAATCAGGCCTCAAGCTTCTGTGCGGAAGACTAGCATCATCATCGGGCTGATTCGTGGTTCCATATGCCCTTAACAAAACTCGTGTGATTTTATTGAATGCAAAGTGGACCGCATTACAAGCTACACTTTTGGACCAACAGCCAGAGATCCAAAGGCGTTTTTCTTATATCTATAACCAGGAGTGAAAATGCAAAGAAATGTAGAAAGTTCTAAGTGCAGTATTTAAAGAAGGAGAGAAGCCTCTTTACTCAGAGGAAGTGGCTTTGTCATCCAACCACTCCATGATGACATTCACAAAGTCATTTTTGAGAAAAGGATTTGTCATATCCGGTTCTATTGATGGAGCGATGTCCTCTTCAGACAGCCATTTGGAGTTTTGGTTGAAGTGGCTATTTAAAAGATTATTGAATATCTGAGACTTGCCTTTCCAAGTTGGAGAACCGATGAATGAATCCTTCGGGTTGTTCTGGCCTCCCTGGCGTCCCGGGCTTTTGCCTCGGCCTCGGCCTATTGCCTTCGGGGCAGATTCGCCCATATGATCTTTCTGGTACCCCAAGCCCATTCTATGCTGGTTGGCTTTTAACTGCAGAGGGGTATTTATTCCTTGACCGTGTTTACCCAGGCCTTCTCTGGGGTTGAACCCATATGCCAGTAGCATCTTAGCTAGTAAAAGATGGGTTTCAGAAACGTATGGAGCCCTCAATATTGTCCCTACAGGAGTGTGTATCGTCGCTACTATCTCTAGGGAATAGCGCTACTCTGATATATTTGGAGGTCGACTTCCCCGTGTACTGTAATTACCTTTCCATCTACTACAAAGCGCACTTTCTGATGCAAGCTGGACGGTACAGCTCTTGCTACATGGATCCAAAGTCTTCCCAGCAAGAACCCGAATGCACTAGGCATATCCATTACTTGAAAGTTTATGGAGAATTTTGTTGGGCCGATGAATACGTCGAGCTCAATCTCGCCTACCACAGTCTTCTTGATTCCATCGAAAGCTCTCACGGCTGTTCTGGAAGTCTTAATCGTTTCCTCATTGATTCCCAACCTTCTCAGAGTAGCCAAAGGGAAAATGTTGAAGGCTGATCCGTTGTCGATTAGTACGTGTGCCACTCTTTTCCTGTTACATTGCGCGGAGATATATAAGGCCTTGTTGTGCCCCTCTCCCTTCCATGGGGAAGTCTTCATCAGAGAAGCTCAATTGGTCTTTTAAAAGATTGCCCCTACAAAGTCCCCTAATTGCACCTCATTAATTGTTTCATGGACATATACTTCGTTGAGTATCTTTAACAGTGCGTTCTTGTGCTTCTCTGAGTTGATAAATAAATCCAGTAAGGATATTTGAGCTGGCATCTTTCTCAGCTGCTCTATTACTTCAAACTCGCTAGTCTTAATGATCAACAAGAGCTTTTCTGCGTCTTCCTTCGAGACCTCCTTCTTTTCGGATTCGCCTTCCCTATGGGCATAAAATCGTCCAGATCTCATTACTGCATCCACTTCCTTTGTCCCATAGTCCCAGTGGACTGCTTTAAGATCATACTCTTCTACTAGAGGGACTTTTATGGTTACCATCGTCGGGCCAAATTCCTCTGGTTTAGCTGTATCATCTGCCCCCTCTTTTGGCAATCGGATCACAATAGGTTTGATCAGGCAATCCTCCACCCTACTCAGGCTATCCAGTTCTTCTAATCGTATTACTACGGTCGTAGAGGCTTCAATCATCGATACGGTGTCGTCAAAGTCTTTTGTAAAAAGCTTTTCCATATCATTCGAGGTTTCTGGTCGAACGGGATCATCCATACCTCCCCATCTGTCTGGTATGATATCCTCAATTTTTTTATAAAAGCTTGGAGGGGCCGAATATTGCACTTTAAAGTTGTACCCCCCAGAATCTTGACTGAGGTTGTCTACAATTTCCCCCCTTTCAAGTGCATCGGCTATGAATCTGTGATCTGCTAGACTTCGCCTTTTGGCTTCCAGTTCGTCTCCTTCGAATTTCTCTTCTAGCTCCATGATCAACCCAAAGTTGTCTACCAGATCCTTATGTGGGATGTCTTACATGCTACCCTGCTCAGTTTTGATCACGAAATGGCTTCCTCCCAAAGATAGAGAAGTTTTGACTCCTTCGAATCCTTCATTGGTAATATCGGATATTATCCCTAAGCTCATCATCCTGGCGATACATAGCTTCTTTACGTCCGCAGGGATCTCCCCTCCTTTTGGGTATGACGAAGCGATGACCAGAAGGTCGGTGAGTTTAGAGATGTTTACCTTCAGCTTGAGGTGGTCTCCCTCCTCTTCAGTGAATATTGCTCATATTGCTTTATGATCAGGGAGTGGGTTTTCTGGCACATTTGGAGCCATGTTGTCAAACTTCAGAATCTGACTGTCAATCAGAGCTTGCACCTTCAGCTTAAGGATATAGAAGTTATCCACATTGTGTCCCCTTTCGCCCATATGGTAGACACAGGTCTGGCTCTCGTCAAAGCCAGGATACTTAACAGGGTTTGTCCTAGGTGGTTCTTTTGTCACCAGGTGGTGCTCTAGTAGCATCGGGAGCAACTTGGATAAACGCCTCGGGAGCTGAGAGAACTGCTTTTGGGGTTGCCTTCTTCTAGGTTCTTGCACTTTCGGCGCCGACCAGGGCGATCCTCCTTTGGTCTGATTAGAATTGCCAAACGGTTTGGGCTTATGGGGTCTGGTACGAATGCTATGTCGAGTCCAACCTCTCTCTCTCCTTCTTTAAGGGATACTGTTTCCTAGTAGAAGTTTCATGAGGCCTCCTTTCTCTTAAGGCTCATTCTAGCCTTTCAGCCACCTTAATCAAGTGTGCAAATGTTTGACATCCGGAGGTGTTCAATCTATCGAAGTATTCGTAGGGGAGTGCCTTTAGGAATAAGTCAATCAGCTCCTCCTCTGGGATTGATGGCTTTACCTGGGTAGCCAAAGCTCGCCATCTCTGGGCATATGTTCTGATTAATTCACCTCTTGCCTTCGAGGTTCGTAGAAGGTCTTCCCTCGTTGGGGCTGTAGCCGTAATGAACTTATACTGTCTGAGAAAGTCTTCTGCCAGATCTTCCCACCCATCATAATCATCGAGGTCCAATTCAATGAACCATGCCAGAGCGGCACCAGCAAGACTTTCTTGGAATGTATTCATCAGCAGCGGAATGTAATCCGAATAGTGCGCCATTTTGCACAGGTAATAGTTGAGGTGAGCGCGTGGACAGCCTGTCCCGTTATATTTCCTCACGAAGTCCGGCTCCTTGTAGTCGGGAAGAGTCTCCACTTTGGCGAAGGGAGATATCTTGTGACATTCCGAATTCCGACCCCTCTCGAGGCTATGGAATGGAAGGATATCGATCGGTGTGTTTCAGTGGTATCTCGCTCGGAGCAGGCCACTCTCGAGTTAACTGACCGAAAGGGAAAGACTAACGCAAGGTCGGGTACGTGGACCTGAGGATTTTAAATAAAAAATGGTGCTTTGACCATAAGGATTGTCGAGGGAATATTTTGGACCAGCAGAGATCGATCTAGGAACGATCATGGAATGCCTTGCTAGCGTTATACGTTGGGACGCGGGTGATTCCGCTTAACCAATGTGTAATTTGCGAGAATTTCCTAAATCAGATTCCGATGATCAGGACCGCAAGAACTAGTGATAAACCCTCACAATTACATGACAACCAAAGTCGCCACGACTTGAGAAAAATCCCAAGGTCGATACGCGTAGCGCCTGTAAGAGTCGCCCGTCAGTTTGAGATAAACTGGAATTACAGTCGATGATAGTTCGACATGAAATTGGACCTCAAGATTGGGCATTGGACATTGAGGAATTCCAACATTTCAATTGAATTTGACGTCGCTTCACCAGTAGTCATTCAAAATGAGAAAAATGAAGTTCGGACGAAAAGTGTCAGATTACCGTTTTGCCCCTCAACCATTTGCCTTTGTCTTAAGGTTATTTGAAGGTCAAAATGGTCATTTAAGACCCCATGAGTGGCTGCCGAAAATTCAATGGGAGTGAGTCAATGGAGGTCAAATTTAGATGACCAATTATTGGAGCCATGCCACATGTCATCCTATGAGCCATCCCTTTGTGCCCCAATTATTTGTGTTTTGCACCAATTATTGGTGTCTTCAAGCTAATAATTGAGAAGTCTCCCTCACCCTCACCCATTTCCGCCGGCCATCTCTCTCTCCTTCATTCTCTCTTTCATTTTTCACCTTTGGCCGAGAAGAACCCGTCGCAAGCTCGCTGCGCTGTCCCGACTTCCCCACTGTTTTGGTCATAACTCCGTCGTCCGACATCATATTGAGGTGATTCTTTCTCCATTAGAAAGCTTATTGTCTTACCTTTCTAGGGATATATTATAAGCTCAATTTGGCCGAGTCAATACTTCCGTAGGTCGATTTGAATGGACAAAGGTCTGGACGAGGCAGATTCTGACCGGTTTTGGAGAGAGTCCGTTTTTTTGGGCTTCAAGATTTCAAATGGCTCCAAATCTTCGGTGAGACCCTCTTGACTCATAGTATTAGAGTTGGATGAGGTGTGGTTGTAATTTTAGAATAATTAAGATGGGTTTCCATGGCTGATTTAAGATAGTTTTCTCGAGGCAGAAACTGACCGATTGCATACCGAAGGGAATCGGCCCGATTGGAAGGCCTAGAAGGATTTTCTTGCTTCGAAATTGTTGGTGAGCCTTCTAGACTTGTTGATTGATGTTTTAACAAGTTGGTTTGGTAGAGAATTGAAGCTTAGGATTGATTTATGGGCTGATTAGTATGATTAAGAGCAGAACCGATTCTGTCCTAAGTTGTGACTATGTAAACCGAACATCTTGAGGGCTGAGGAAGGTGTTGCCTTGTCATAAATTCATCGCTAAGGCACCTTGGGACGTTAATTGATGTGTTGACGAAGTGTTTACTCGATGGAATTGAGATTGGTAGAGTTTTATTGATGGAATCGTAAAATTTCTCTTAGGACCGTGCCATGCCTTGCTTTGGCTATGAGTGGATTGAGCTTGGTGACTCAATTGGATTGGAATTGCTAGCTCAATTAAAGAGGTAAGTTATGCCTAAACCTTTATTAGGAGGTTAGGTTACTAAAGGACAGAGTTTTGTGTCGGATTGAATGATTTTATGAAATGATTTTGTGAGGGACGCGAAGAAACCCAAATTGCCCTATTTTAGCGAATTAAGCTTGAGTGGTTTTATGGCATGAAATTTTGAAAACAAGGTTGAACTGAGGAGTCTTAATCTGATTGTGGCATATGGTTGGGCCATTTGGCGTACGTTGTTGAAATTCTCATTGATTTGAGTACATTAAGCGGATTGATTTACCAATCAAGTTTTGAAATGACTTGTGAATGATGAAATTTGAGGTTTGCTTGAATTGACCCGAGTGAGGCTCGTATTTTACTGAACATGTTCGAACTTGAAATATGTTTTGTCCAGTGACGGACGTCTAAAAAGAATGCCTTGAATAGGCGATAAATGCTTGAGTTTGTTGAGTGTGTTTCTCATTGAAAATTGAGGCATGAATGCCTTGTTTTGGCAATGAATCTCTTGAGTTGTTCTTGAATAAAGAATTTTGAGGCGTGAATTGTTTTCTCTTAATGAATATTTGAGGCTATTCTTTCTAACGGAATTTTTATGAGTAAATGGCGTGTGGGATTGCCGAGGAAATTATATGTGCACTGGCGTGTGGGATCGCCAATGGCGTGTGGGATCACCAGGAAAAATTATAAGTGCACTGGCGTGTGGGATCGCCAATGGCGTGTGGGATCGCCGAGTATTATAATTTGGCCAATGTATTGGGAGGGAGTTACTCCCATTGGACCTGACGAGGTCGTGTGGCTAGAGAGTCCCATACTGACACGATTCATCTCGATTGATAATGGGCGTCGAGAGTCGTATGGTGACCGAATCATCTCTAGGTCCGGACGCGAGAGTCTCATATGTACCGACGGGTCATATGGAGACCGAATCATCTCGCAGCCCTAAAGTGGGCGGCCCAGGAATGGGCGGATGTGGAAAGATCTGTTTTCCGAAAAAAAATCAAGAATGATTTTGAGAAATTGAATATGCCTCATGTTTTGATGATTTACCTCAAGTATGGAGGTTTGCCTCACGAGTTTTAAATTGCCTCATTGTCGCGACCCTCTCGAGGTTGCATGTGGGCTCTCAAGGGCTAATGGGCCGTCCAGTCTGGTCGGACGCGGGCCTCTCCCAAGGCCCGTTACCCAAATCGCAACGGAGGTATGCGTAGTCGACCTTCAGTGTGGTCTGGTGACATGTGCTAAGTGTGCATGCCATGGAGTCGCCACCAATCATTTTTTTGGAGGGTATGATTGGACCACCCTATTGAATAGTCGGGAGTTTCTATTCAATTCTACGATAACCAGAGAAATGGGTTCGGGGACTTAGTTACGTCAACTGTTAGAGTTGACGCCCTTTCGGTACCTAAGTTGATTGAATTTTCTGCAATTTTTCTCAAATTTTTTTTGAATTTTTCCTTAGTATTCACTTTTTTTGAATTTTTTTTATTTGATTTTTTTATTATAAATTTCCTGAAAATAAGTCCCAACTGAACGGTCCCTAACTCGCCACGTGGCGTCTCGGTGACAATCGAATCATTTTAATTGTTGTAAAATTCGAATTTTATTTCTTTTAATGTTAAAATTTTTTTTTATTCTGAAAATCATCGGATCACGACACGTGGCTCATCTGCAACCATCCAATCTAGCATTTTTTTTTTGTTT
This sequence comes from Rhodomyrtus psidioides, assembly GCA_021437785.1. Lineage (NCBI taxonomy): Eukaryota > Viridiplantae > Streptophyta > Magnoliopsida > Myrtales > Myrtaceae > Rhodomyrtus > Rhodomyrtus psidioides. The sequence continues at coordinate 1,993,656 of JAILYB010000074.1, read as the reverse complement.
TTATAGGACGCAACACAATGCAAAAAAAAAATAATAATAATAAAGAAGATATTAAGTCGTTATACAACATAAACATAAGCAAAGGAGATGGGATCCGGTGAATTTTACGACGTCGGAGTCCGTCGGTGCTCGTGCAACAATGTGTGGGGGGTATAAACCACCAGCAGGAGGCTCGGCCTTCCGATTCTGGGGTAGCACAATATAATTTACAGAAAATAAATAAATAAAACACCTTGGACACCAATAGGAGGCTTAGCCTTCCGATTCTGGGTCTTTTATGCGAAATATAGAAATGTTATGACATAAAGTAAATACACAGCAAATATTTAGACACCAACAGGAGGCTCGGCCTTCCGATTCTGGGTCTTTTATGCGAAATATAGAAATGCTATGACATAAAGTAAATACGCAGCAAATATTTAGACACCAACAGGAGGCTCGGCCTTCCGATTCTGGGTCTTTTATGCGAAATATAGAAATGCTATGACATAAAGTAAATACACAGCAAATATTCAGCAACCTTAAAATTCCAGAACATAGCCTATCATCTTAGAAAGCCATCACCGAAAATTTCACCTTAAAAGGAGTCCAAATGAGTGAGATATGACCACAATACTTCAATTCGCTCGATTTTCGTCGACTGTTTTTCAAAAAATCACCATAATTTAACCAGACCTCGAAAATTCACGAAACCAACGGGAAATTGTTAAGGACATCTTAACTTAACCTGTGATGGTCAGAGGGAGGCGCAAAGGTCGCCGGAAGGGCTGATCGTGGAGGACGACGGCGGCGGCAGAAACTGGTCGTTACAGGGTCAGCAGCGACCTTTGCTCATTCAAACGGCTCCATCGGACGAATGGCTGGGCCAAATGAGCCTTATAATATATCCCTGGAAAGATAAGACGATAAGCTTTCTATTGGAGGTGGTTTCGCCTCGATCTGATATTGGACGACGGAGTTATGACCGGAACAGTGAGATGGTTCGGGAAAGGGAGAGGAGAGAGGAAGAAGAAGAAGAAGAAGAAGAAGAAGAAGAGGAAGAGGAAGAGGAAGAGGAAGAGAAAGAGAAGCGACGGATGATGGGGGGAGGTGCCTAAAATACTAAAAATAAAATAATAAAATAATAATAAAATAATAAAATAATAATAATAATAAAATACTAAAAAGTAAAAAAATAATAAAATAATCAAAAGTGAAGACAAAATGATTAGTCCCCTTTTCCTTTTAAATGATGATGTTTTCACTCCTTTTCCTTTTAATCATTACTAATATTTTTGCCAAATTCAATTTTATGATGATCAAAGAACACCTAAAATCAAACCTGAATTTTACTATTTATGAGGTCAGAAAAATGGATAAAATAAAAATAAAAATACCGAATATTTTTATATATTTTTGTGACCTCAAATATTATTTTTCTTGATTTTCTTGATTTTCTTTTTCTTTTTTTCTTTTTTTTTTTGTATTTTTCGAAAATATATTAAAAAATGAAAATTATGAAAATTATTTTTTTGGTCAAAATGGTTCATTTAGCTTGGCTAAGGTAACCAAAATTGATTTTTCAATTTTTCAACTTTTTATGGATTTTCTATGAATTTTCAAAAAAAATAAAAATAAAAAAAGTTGATCAAAATTTAGGTGTCAACACTCATGAATTGAAATTGGCCCAGAGAGGGGCGTGAGAGAAAAGAATGTGTTTTCTGGAAATTTCCAAAGAATGATACTTTTGAGAAAGAAATGAAAGTCGCCTCATGTTTTGAGAGGGCGTCGAGTGCTTACTTTGATTAAAAACCCTGCCACTGTACAAAGCTCAGATTTTGCCATGATTTGTGACTGAGTCTAATTGATTTGAAAATACTAGAAAGGCCATATTTTTGAAGGAATCATGTTTTTGTCATGCCAAAGTTTTTAAGTCCAAAATACCCTGTTTCCAAAAGTGTCTGGAGGTACTGGCAGCCTGGTTTAGGGTTAGGTTTAGCTTACTGAGATTTATATCTCACCCCGTCGTGGGACAACATTTTCAGGTCCTAGACATTGGAGACCCGAGCTTGCCATGGAAAGGCTTTTGGAGAAGTCATTGGGAGTAATGAAGACTTAATTCCAGTTTGAGACCTTAGAGATTGTATACTGTTGGGAGTTAGCATTGTACCTGACTTTGGCATTAAAGAGAAGTACACCCTTTTCTTTAGTCCTAAGTCATCTTGTGTTATATTGATATGGAGTTGTCCTCGCTTTCGCATGCATGTTTCATATAGATCTTTAAGCATTGGCCGTTGGTTCCTGGAGATCATCAAAGGTAACGGCGGAGGTGGGATGCTCGCGTGCTCGCCGGGTTCATGGCGTGACATATCTTGTCAAAGCGGGCTAACTCATAGCCCTAGCTGCTTAAGCATTCTTCGATCTTGGCTAATCTTTTAGCCTCTACTTCAGTTTTCGCAGTCTGTTTCCCTTTCTCCTCCTTCTCGAGGTTGATAATAACAAGGGAGGCTTTTTGTTGTGACTGGATGTTTGGCTTACGGATGTCCTCCTCCGTACGTTGAGTATCTCTCGTCACCTCCTTATCTGCTGTATCAGGTACAAAAGAAGGACCTGAGTTGCTTTGGTTAGGAGCCATCGTCTGCTGGGCTTGGGTGACTCCTAGCATTGCCTTATTATCGGACATCATAGTCGCCAGAGCGGTCATCTGAGATTCCAACATGCCTACACGCGGGGTCAACTCTTACTGTTCCATTCTTGCCTTAAGTCGGGTGCGGAAACGATGCGTCGGCAATTCCGTGATGAAAGAACGCCTGTTTTTTTTTTTAAGAATTCTCGTGAGTATTTCTTTGGTATTAATCAAGAGAAGGTACTTTATTCTTTTAATTGTATGTTTTCTATTGGTGAATGAGAAAAATGACTACCTTGTGAGCCTTAGTCTCACGTGGGTAATTCTCTTAATCATACCCAAAAAAAAATCATGAAATTAAAAGAAGTGTAATTCTTGACGATAGTTTTTATGTGTTCGTAAAATATGTCTACATTCATGCTTATGCGTAAAATAACATCCAGTACAAGTGAATATGCATGAAAAGGCGCTACAATGTTTGCTTATTTTACACTTGACAGAATAGTCTTATTTAAGTCTAGGACGCTTGAGGCCTAAGGTGTCTTCATCATGCCAGTATGGATTTTCCTCTTCAGTCTGGGACTCCTCATCCTCTAAACATGACAGCGGTCCCATGTCTTCGGGTACGTATGGCTCTATTACAGGTACGTACGGTACGATGTATTCGGGTACATAGGGCTCGACAAGGCTCCGTTTGGACGCTTTAAAGTGCTGAATGTATTCTATAGTGGCCCTATAAATGTTCTCTTTGCGAGTCATGTTTTCTAGCCAACTTATTTTTTCGGCCTTAGAATTCTTCAAAGAGTGTATGATGAATGTCACCTTGGCTTCAAACTGTCTCTTCTCTTCCTCTAGAGGGTCTTGCTTGGTATGTCAAAAGAAAAGATACCAGGTCATGGTGGAGAAGGGATCTCTTGTAATGCCCCAAACTGTCGAATAACCCTCTTCGGATAGTATGCGGTAGCGCCCGTGAATCCTAGCAAGGGGACTGGATCTTTGTCATTGCAGGCCAATCTGACTTTGCCCAGCGTTGGCAACCTTAGCTGCCATCGGAATTGTTCGGGCTTTAGAGCTCTAAGGAAGTTCTTCCATTCTATGAAGTTCAACTTAGGAATACGTGTATGGGTTCTGACAAAGGTTTTAAGAGGATGAGCATCGGGGCTGATCTCGATGAAACCTATGCGGATATGGAATTGCCTGATATGAGATGTGAACCACAGGTACAGAAGATCACTAGAGGCTCTAAAGATTCCTTTCTTGTTTTTCTTGAAGCGATTTAGGGAAAGAAAGGTCTCAGCAAGGATGATGTTTGAGTAATCTCACCCACAACAGACTTGTCTGACTATGACGGCCATAACAGGATCGAAGGTGACAGATGAAATCGGGAATAGCACGAAGCTAAAGAAAGCCAATACAAAGGCTCTACCTGATTTAGTCCCTTTAGCGACAGGGAGGTTGGGGAATCGATCTAGGAGGAAGGATAGTGAAATTCGCCCAGAATTACTTTTGGCATCTGCCTTGACTTCGTTAAGGTTTGTGTCAATGAATTCAGCTAACTGACTCAATGGTTCAAACCCTATGGGAGGTTGGACTAACGAGTGAGTAAATTCAACTCCGATGACGGCGTTGTACTCTTCGATGGTGGGGGTAACCTCCAACCCTTCCATGCAGAATGTAGCGGTGGTGGGATCCCAGTAGAGTGTTATGGCTTGAATGAAAGCAGGTGGACACTCAATCTTCAGCAGATCCAATAGATATCCCAATCGTGATTTGGCATACTTCTGGTTGACTTCACCCATGCTATCCCACCACGATTGGAGTTTGGCCCGAGGAATTTTGAACACTTGAATATCATTCTTTCCCATCAAGTCTAAAATATGCAAATGATTTTGAAAAGTCAATCGTCAAAAATTACTTTAAACATGTGATTATGCATATGTCATGAAGCATGCATGGGCTAACTTAATTGCATAGTTCAATTGAAGAAATGGAAATTAGGACCTTTTTCAGGTCTCGAAGGCCTGACTTAAAGCCCAATTTGAATTTTAGGGAAGTGAATTATGCAATTTAGTCAGATTCACTCCAGTGACTAAGGGAAACAACAATGTCACATTCCATTGGTCAATACATCAAATGAACAGAGTGGAATGAATTTCTTATTACACTCAGGACGCCTAATAAAAGAAAGGTGAATGGAGACTTCTTAAACAAGAAAACCATAAAAGGCCGATGGAATGTGGGAATCTACGTCACCCTTTTCCTAGAGGTCTACCCCTATTCACAATAACAGTCAGTCGGGAATCCTCCTCCAGTCGAGTGTGAGGGGTTGTCTTCAATGGATTGATCAAGATCTCTTAGCTCCTCTGGCCATTCTCTGGTCCATGGTACAATGACTTCAGGAGTCTTCTCGCGTCTCACCTTCTTGAGTGTGATACGCTTCGAATTTGTCTTGATTGCGGGGCGTCTTCTCTTTCCCTAAAAAGTGATCCTCGGTACGTCTTCTTTAGCCTGTCGTTCGGCCTTCCAACGGGCGTATGACTCCCTAGCCAGGCGGTTGCGACGTTGCTTTTGCATTTCTAAGTAACTCTCAAGCATCTCATCTCTTTGTCGCTTGAACCTGAGGTTGTCGACGTAGTAGCGGGTTTGACAATCTTCCGCATGTCCTAGCTTACGTCCAGTCAGCTCCCGACCATGCACGAATCTAGTGAAGTGCAGCCTTGTGTTCGGTCCAGGGCGAGTAACTTTCCTTAGGTACTCGAAGGTTACCAACTCTGTTGAACTCTTAGGAAACAGCGACATCCTACCCCTTATCATCGTTATTTCAATTAGTCACTTGGGTGATTTTCATGATGTATGCAAATGCATGTATATGTATGCAATGTACGAGCCATACTATAAAACAGGGAGTAGTAAAGTACATTAAAAATAAATGCCTTACCAACCAAACTTAGGGATGTGGAAATGTTCCCCTGTAACCATGAGCGGTTTTAGGTATACCAATCATCCATAGACATGCGCATGAGACAAGTGGGTATACTCTAGAAGTCGAAAATCAGGTGAGGAACCTATGGCTCAGGCTCCCATGATCCAAATATGGCAGACTCCTCCCCAAGAGTACCCACTCAAGAGGGCTAGATATCGCCAATTTGGATCGTGAGCGGGAACGAACACGAAAGTCTCAAGTGCCATCAAATACGAGATCCTTTCGCATCCTTTCCCTATCTAAGGTAACCTAGGGGTGGTTGCAGTCGGGGTTTGACCGCTAGTGTGTGCGATGTGTCGTGATCGTCACAATGCAAGGTCATGCACAGCAGTTTGTATCAAAACACCGCTTCAGTATGTGCGTAAGATAAACATACATTCCCAACTCCAACCTGCAAAAAAAATGTCAACAATCACTCCACCCCTTATTTCTCCAATCTGCAAAAATATCTAACACAGTGGTTAGTGTACGTACCTCACCTTCGAGAGCATCTGCAGAAAATAAGGTCAAATAAACCAAACAACTTTTTAATCTACTCAAATCCTCTGGAATTCGTAACCAGATATTCTGGTTTAGAAGACTTCCCCAGCGGAGCCGCCAGTCTATCGCGACCCTCTCGAGCGCTATCTGGCTAGCGAGGGTTAATGGGCCGTTTGATGTTGCATGATCGAACGCGGGCCTCTCCCAAGGTCCATTACCCAAATCGCAACGGCTGGATATACGTGGTCGACCTTCAGTGTGGTCTAATGGCATGTGATACGTGTACATGCCAAGGAGTCGCCACCAATCGTTTCTTGGAGGGTACGATCGGAAACCCCATCGAATAGTTGGGAGCTGTCTATTCGATTCTGCGGAAACTAGAAAAATGGGTTCGAGGACTTAGTTACGCCAACTGCTAGAGTTGACGCACTTTCGGTACCTAAGCTGAATGGTTGAAATGATCCTAGGATTTCATACAGGCGAGTGGGGTATAGATCCTAAATCTAGGAGTTCATGCACATGGGAATGACTACCCTATCACTCACAATCCATGAAAATAAATGCGCAAATCAAGGATCCATAACATGCGGATAAATCACATGAAAGCATCATGGCATTGCTAATGATGCCCAATTAGCCTAGAGAAATATCAATCAAGGCTTAAGAGTGATTTGGACATGATTCGTCCATGAGGGGCAAAATCGTGATTTTGAATAATTCGGGGACAATTCGCCTCGAAGGGGCAAATTTGTCATTTTAGATGAATTGGGAGTCAAAAGACGGGGGAAATAGGATTGGCCATCAATCCAACCCATTTTCTATTTTTCGGGAATTTTCAGGATTTTTTGGAATTTAAAAGTGATTTTACCCTTAGAGGGGTAAAATCGTCATTTTGGACAAAGACGAGGGTTGAAAATCTTAAACTTTAGGATTGGTCGATCACTTGACCCAAATCCTAATTTTAAGCAATTCTCAAAACTCGATTGGAGTAGGAAAGGTGATCTACCCTTTGAGGGGTAAAATCGTCATTTCAGGGAAAATAATGAGATTCGAAAACCCTAGCAAGAGGATTCGCCACCTAACTGGCCCTATCCTAATCTAGGCATTTTCAACTTATCTCAGAACACGAAGCAGGGACGAATTACCCCTAAATGGCATTGTCGTCAATTCTTGGAGGAACAGATAAGAAACCCCAAAAATAGGGTTGACCAGTTGTCTGTGGTCAATCCTCAATTTTTGGGGATCTCTAGAGTGTCTAGGATTTTTCCACAATTTTTTGGAATTTTCTGGAATTTTCTGGAATTTTTTTGGATTTTCTAGGATTTTTTTGATTTTTTTTATATTTTAAAACCATTTTCTGATTTTTTTAAAAAAATATATTATTCAGACCGGGTCAACCCGACCCACTCGGGTCGGAGACCCGGCCTACACCCAGACCCGCGTGAGACCCAAGCCCTAGACGACGTCGTGCCCGCCGTTTTTTATTTTTGGATTATTCGGATTTAATCCGACGGCCTACATCGAACCACATGGCTTATCCGTGCCCATTAGATCTGATTACTAGATCCTACGGTCTAGATTGAACGATGACTTGATCGAGACCGTTTGATTGACTTACTAAGATATACGGTCAGGATTAGAACGTGAGACTTGATTTGAGCTGTCCATCCTAAAACGACGTCGCCTAACCCTTTACCTAAACGGCACTGTTTCTGTTCTGATTGATTTCCCTGATTAAAATTATTTTTGAATTATCCTAATTTCTAATCGAACGGCCACCGTTTATTCGACTCGATTAACCTCAGCCGTCGGATCTACCTATTCAAATAACAGATCTCCTAACGGCCTGCTGACTGGACAACCACGTGGACCAATGGCGAACTGACACCTAAGACTTTGACCGGTTGACCACGCCACGTCAGCTTCGTCTTCAACCTCGCGACTCCGACGGAATGAACGGCTGTGCTTCTCCGGCGATGATCCAACGGTGGATTCTTGATGGGATCATGCGAGACCAACGGCAATCGACTCGCAATCGACTCTAGTTTAACATATCTAAGAATCGAAGCATCCTATTCACAAAATCAAGAGCATCATGCGAACTGCCGAGTACGGCCATGGATGCTCAATCACATAGACCACGCGAAATCAGATCAATTCATTCACAGATTGACATGGCAGGAGGTGCAGAAGACTTACCTCGGGCTCCGATTGAGCCCGCGCAGCCTAGATTGGGCTAGGCAAGTATGAACAGCGGTCGGCTATGGAGGCTAAGTTCGAAGACTTGATTCGAGTTGTTCAGATAAAATCGATGCAAAATCAAGATGCGAGTAATGTCAGTGATGTTCAGGGAACAAGACGCACACACTAGATACAAGAATCATAGTCGGAAATGAAATCCTCCATTGAAGCTTAGGATAAGAGTTGAAGCTCTGCCTCACCTGTTTTCGTGGGTTCCACATACGCGGCTGACGGCGATCGACTCCGGGGACTTTGGATGACCTCCTGACGACCTCGTGGAGCTTTGGTTTAGCCTGGGAAGGCCCAACCGGCGCTCTGCAATTCGAGCTCCAACCTTCGACCACCGCGAGGGAAGGTGAGCTCTTTCTCTCTCGTTCTCTCTCTCCCTCGATTCAATTTTTTCTTATCGAACAGAATTTTCCAACCCCTTTAACTAAAAGCCCCCGTAGGCTTATATCGCCCTTCGAGTTTTGGCGCCGAATCGGGGAACGGCCAACTGACTCGAATGGCATGTGCCATCATTTGATTTTAGGTCCAATCGGCGTCGGGGGCGATGGGCATCTCGTCCGATTCTGTTTGGTCCTCCGGCGGGTCTCATTCCGCGTGAATTTAGGATGCATTTGGTCTGCGTTTGGGTAAATGTTGACTTTCACAGGTCCGCAGTTTGACCGGCCTATTGCTCCCTGCTCCAGCGGCCATTGATCATCATTCCGGCTCAAATCGACGGGGAATGGCCTAAGGAACTAAACGCCCACCATTGCGTCTTCAATTGAAGTCGATTGGTCCGTCAATTTCCCCGTCAAAGTTCGACCATTTACTGTTCATTCGCGCAGGTGCCTGAGGAAGACGATGACACTGTAGCGGACCGGTTCGACCGGTCCGACCGACGGTCAGACCGGTCTGAACCGGTCCCGACTTGCAATTTTTCAAATTAAACCCAAATTAATAGGAAATTTTAGTAATTGAACCTCAGAATCGAATCTAGGGCATGAATTCTATCTAAAAATGTGGTTTTGCCCAAAAGTTCATGTCAATTTCAATAAAAACCCCAAATTTCTATTTAATTGCTAATTGGGGATTGTGCAATTGAGGGTTTAAATGATCAAATTGGGTCAAACCACCTATGCCAATCGATTCAAAATGATGAAAACCCTTGGGCAGCATGTTTAATTTGCAATGATAGTCCTTGAATTGAAAGTAATTTCAATTATGCCCAATTTCAAGGACTAAAATGTAATTAAGTATGTAATTGAGCAATTTGTTCGAGCAATTGGGCTAAATTGAGGTGGGGGACAATCAGATTGAATGTCAAGGTCCTTAAAAATGCCAAAATTACAAATAACAAGACTCAATTGATATTTTTTTCTCAAATTCAATCATAGGTGTTACAAAGGAACACATACAATTGAATTTTATTTTGGACTTTTTGTGAGGTCAAAAAGACAAGGGATTTAAAAAAAAAATATTGGCTATTTTTCCATATTTCTGTGACCTCAAATGTTATTTTTCTTGATTTGTTTTAGTATTTTCCTAATTTCTGAAAATATTAAAAAATACGAAAAATATGAAAAATTATTTTTTTGTCAAAAATGGTTCCTTAGGCTTGGCCAAGGCCACCAAAGTTGATTTTACAATTTTTTGACTTTTTATGGGTTTTTTATGATTTTCAAAATAAAGTTGAAAAATGACTTGGTCAAAAATCAGGTGTCAACACTCATTCACCCACCCATCAAAATACCTCATATTTTCCAACAATCCCCCACATGAATGAAAATTATTTTGGTTTTGACTCTGTGATAGTGTTCAACAAATGAAACCTGCATAGGATAGGTAGGTATCACGCTTTGAACCTTCCCTTATGAAAGTATATTTAATTTATCAGCTGTCCAGTAGACATGATGTCCTTGAATTGTTCTGCTTTCTTAGTAAATGACACATAAACTTCACACAGGAATCATCTAAACGTTTGTTCAGTTCTCATGAGTATGTTCGTTTTGGCCATGAACATCGTCCTGGTTCTGCGAGAGTTTCTAAAGAATTCAGCCCTCAATAATTCTCCTTTGAAGCGGCCACACTTCTCTCTCACATAGGTGATTACTTAATCTTGAGTAATTGGTTTACTCCACTTAAGAATCATTAAAGCATAATTGCTATCCTTTTCTTGATAAATCCTCACAATAATTGGTTTTTCTCCACATATGTGAGAGATATCAAATCAATGTTTCTTTTATAGGAATGGTTTGAGGGATAGACCCCCACAGTGATATCATTCAGTTCATATAATTAGATTGTCCATTTGAACCTAGATCTTGGGATCTCCAGTCAGCTAGGTTGGGTTTTCATTTATATCAACTTTTCTGTAATGGGCTTCAGTCACATTCCTATTGTTGACTTTTCAACTAACTCTCTATTTAACCCTTTGAGGCAGTTTGCTTACATTTATTATTATCATTCGAATTGTAAGTATCCTCCATATTTATAAAATAGTATTGTATATTTTTAACACCGTTTATTCTAACAATCTTAAAACAGATTACTCTTCTCTTAAACAGATTAATCCATACGTGACAGATGTATTGAAGGAGAGAAGTCTTATGTTCCTTCTTCTGCAGATTCGAGGAGGACCTTCTAGGGGGTCCCATGGGGATTGAATATTGAGATGGAACAATGATATCTGAATATTTCAAATAAGTACAGTTTGATTATTTTTGGGATCAAACGTCTTTTGCAGGAGAATAAAAGAAAAGGACGAAAAGCAAGAAGAATGTTCATGAAGTCTTCTGAACTGGATCTGATTGTCAAATAGTTAAAAAAAAACCTTGACCAAATTGGCGAATTTTTTTTTATATTTCTATTCGCAGGTCTTTTAGGCGAAATTTCAGTGCACGTGGCATATTTCTTCATACCAATAATGATTTATCATCAGTCAATAACACCAACAGGTCATGCAAATATCATCTTTGTGTGTTAGGTGTCTTTTGCAGATTCTATGGTAGATTCCTTGCCACGACCAGCATTGTCTGTGGCATACCAAGAAGTATATATGTGTCCGTTGTCATACGCCTATCTCACTAGAAGCCACAAACCAGTCGAGAGCCTATGAGTCATCGCAAGTCCGAAGCGTTGCCATCTATTCACGATGAACTCTCGTTCGTGACCGCAACGACAAAGAGAATACATATTTAGTATTTAGATTGCCACTGGAAATGAAGTTGTTGATGTGGCTGCTAATGACATCACCAAAGGTTCTGCTTCAGCTGTTCAATTGCTTCTGAATGGATCATCCTCTACCTCTGTCGCTGTTTCTATCCACTATGGTAAGAAACTTGAAAAGTTCAACGGATTGAACTTTAAAAGGTACCAGCAAAAGATGTTGTTTTGAATCTTGCGAGATTCTTCACTGAGGAACCTCTTAAGGTATCCAATGGAGAAATGAATAAGCAAGCCTTCAACGATGTTGAGGCTTTGGAAGCATTCTGACTTCCTATGTAGGAATTGTGTCATGGATGGCTTATATGACTCCTTGTACAATGTCTATTGTGCATTAAGGACGTCATGGGAATTATGAGAATCCTTAACCGAAAATATAAAACAGAGGATGCCGGAGCAAATAAATTTGTTGTCGGACAATTCCTTGATTACATGATGGTGGACTCTAAGACTGTGATTAGTCAGGTGCAAGAAATTCAAGTGATCTTGCATGAGATTCAGGCTGCAGAAATGTACTTGAGTGAATTTTTGGACCAAGTTACATGCTAGGTCGATCGAGCTAAAGGCCAGGATGGCCATGCTGGACTCTGGGCAGGTGAATGGGGCAATCCCCGTACCACTTAGTTTAAACGTCCTTCGACCCGAGAAATTTAAAGGCTCGAGGAATTCCAAGAATGTGGATAACTTCCTATGAGCGGATGATCGATAATTAGAAACCCAATGAGCTCGGGATGACAATGTGCGTGTGAACACCATACCCTTGTATTTGGAAAATGCGTTGCTATGGTGATATACCAGGAGCAACGATAAGGCTAACTATATCAAGACATTGGAGGCATATGTGGCTGAGTTTCGAAAAGCGATTCTTCCCTTCCTATGTGGAAGAGATTGCTTGAAACGTGTGCGGCGCCTTGAACAAAAATAGCGCTGAACAGAGACTTAGAACGCGAAAAGTTCAATAGAGACGAGGCTCTGCACGCGAAAGGAATGAGTCATTAGAGGCTCTATGTACAAAAGAAATGAACCAACAGAGGCTCTGCGTGCAAAAGAAACTCAGATCCTCTTGAATTGATTCATTGTGATGTATGTGAATTGCAATTCATACAAACAAAGAGGCGGTAATAAATATTTTATTACCTTTATCGATGATAGCACTAAATATGCTATGTGTATTTGCTTAAAAGCAAAGTTGAAGTCTCAAGAGAAATTTGTTCTCTATAAGAAGCAATGAGAAACACAAATTGGTGAATTCTATGTACAACTCGAAATTAGATTCGAATGAGACAAGATCCACTATTTGATACATGTTCATACTTGGTGGGATGTTGTAGTTTGGAACTCAACCAAACAAAATATTTTGGAGGAAATGACAATCCTGCTAAACCAAAAGTCAATTTGGTTGAAGTAGATGATTATAGAAAATGTTGCAGTCATTTCTCGAGCCAATATTGTGGCTAATGAAAAAAAATAAAAGGTGATAAACCTAGATGCTACCAAGCATATTTGTGGAAATATAACGTTTATCCTCCTACACTTTAGTAGGAGAAGAAGAAGGAAATATTTTATCTTGATAACTTGAGGATTGCTCAAGGAAATGAAATCGGTACTTTACATGTCTATGCATTGTGATTGCCAAGTGGCAATAGCCATTGCAAAGAGTAAAACTTTCAATGGTAGAAAGAGACATGTTCCCTTGAGGTGTGATGTGATAAAGCAATTGCTTGAAAATGGAATTATGTCCATTGATAATATGAAGTCAGAAATGGATTCGGCCGATCCTTTGACTATTCCTCGAGGGAAATAGGACTTAGCCAGTTGAAGGAAATCAGAAATGATGGTAACCCAACCTATGTGATTGACGATTTCATGAATTAGGACAATAACAAGTCTGTTGTTGATCTTGTGAAGCATTATAAAATTTATTTCCTTCCTACCTTGAAAGAAAGAGGATAAAACCCCTTATGAGCTATTGGAATGTAGAAGACTATCCTGCAAATGCTTACAAATGTGGGGGTATCTTGCAAAAATGGCTGATCCAAAATCTACTAGTGGATATGTATTCACATTAGCAGATGGAGCCATAATTTTGGAAATCCTATAAACAAACTGTTATAGCTAGATCCACAATGGAATCCGAAGTAATAGCTTTGGATAAATATGGTGAAGAGGCTGAATGGCTACGCCATTCCTTAAAGGATATTCCGAAATGATAAAAACCTGTGCCACTAATCTGTATACATTGTGATAGTCAATCTGCAATTGTAAAAACACGGAGTTTTATGTATAATGGTAAGTCTAGACATATATGTCCTATACATAATACCATTATATAACTACTCTCAACTGGAATTATCTCTATTGACTACGTAAAGTCAAGGGATAATATTGCGGATCCACTAAACCAAAGGGTTAAATAGAGAGTTAGTTGGAAAATCGATAATAGGAATGGGACTGCAGCCCATTACAGAAAAGTTTATATAACGGAAAACCCAACCTAGCTGACTAGAGATCCCAAGATCTAGGTTCAAAGGGACAACCTAATTATATGAACTGAATGATATCACTATGGGGGTCTATCCCTCAAACCATTCCTATAAAAAAAAATAGTGATTTGATATCCCTCACATATGTGGAGAAAAATCAATTATTGTTGGGGTTTATCAGGAAAATGATAGCAATTACGCTTTAATGATTCTTAAGTGGAGTAAGCCAATTACTCAAGATTAAGTAATCACCTATGTGAGAGAGAAGTGGGGCCGCTTCAAAGGAGAATTATTGAGGGCTGAATTCTTTAGAAACTCTTGTAGAACCAGGACGATGTTCATGGCCAAAAACGAACATACTCATGAGAACTGAACAAATATTTAGATGATTCCTGTGTGAAGTGTATGGGTCATTTACTAAGAAAGCAGGACAGTTCAGGGACATCATGTCTACTGGACAACTGGTAAATTATATATACTTTCACAAGGGAAGGTTCAAAGGGTGACACCTACCTATCCTATGCAGGTTTCATTTGCTGAACACTATCACAGAGTCAAAATCAAAATAATTTTCATTCATGTGGGGGATTATTGGAAAATATGAGGTATTTTGATGGGTGAGTGAATGAGAAATTATTTCTCAAAGAACACCCTTGAGTTGGAAGTGGGAAGTGACAAAGCACTAGTCCCACATAGGAAAGGAGAAAGGCATTGGAGTGCTTTATATATGGATACACTCTCTTTGAGTGGTAACTTTCACAACACAAGCACTATGTCTCACGCGCAAACGCAGGGGGGTGCAAATCCCGGACCCCGACGGAGGCCCGACAAGTTAAAACTTGGGCACGAGCGCACGACCTGCATACGCGAATGCGAGATCGAAAAGTGGGCCTCGCAACAAGCCCATTTTGCCTTTTATTTTAATTTTTTTCAACTCAAGCCGTTAACCGTTCTTAAGTTAACTACTTGCATGTTAATAGTATTAACTACGTAACGGCTGTTATAATTATGTGGTTACAGAATTAAATATATAATGGCTCTAAACGGCAGAGTTATTTAGCCGTTATTCTTTATTTTCGCAATGCCCCGCTTAACCTATAAATAGGTGGCTTCACATTCTGTTTCAAAATATACAGAAGAACTACAGATGACGAAAATCATTTCTCCCTCTTTTGAATTGTCTACATTTGCATTATTTTTCGATAGTATTCTCATGTTGTTCAAGTTCGCCGAAAGATTTGGAGTGCAGTACTTATCTCTATTGCTGCTTGACCGTTGTATCCTGGGAGACAGACGTTCACGAAACCTCAAAGCACATACTGGAGGGGACGAATCTATTTTAAGGAAACTGTGTCAAACACAGGCCTCGGTATTCTTTATTAATTTAATTTTTTATACTGTTGTATTTTTGTGCAGATTTTGCTCTTTTGAAGGTTGAGTTTTTATGCTCATGAAGGTTCAGATCACTGCTTCTGGAGGTTCAGAAGGAACTGCTTCTGGAGGTTCAGAAGGAACTGCTTCTGACCGGGTTCAGAAGGAACTACATCTGATGGGTGCATCTGAGTTGCATCTGATGGGTTCAGATGCAGTTGCATCTGACGAGTTTTGAACAGTGCATCTGAAGGTTCAGTTTTTCTGCTTCTGACCTGCATCTAAAGGTTCAGTTTTTCTGCTTCTGACCTGCATATGAAGGTTTAGATTTGTGCTTCTGTCTTGCTTCTGACCTCATTCTGAAGGCTCAGATTTTGTGCTTCTGTCAACTTAGTGTTTTTATATTTGAGGCAGTTTGCTTACATTTATTATTGTCATTCGAATTGTAAGTATCCTCCATATTTATAAAACAGTATTGTACATTTTTAACACTGTTTCTTCCAACATACCATGCACCATGGAGTGATTACTTTGCACCATGGAGTGATTAAGAGTTATTTCTTGCACCATGGAGTGATTATCTTGGAGTGATTACTTTGTAGTGATTATTTTTATTTGATTAGGTATTGTCTTCATAAGTGTGTTTGAGTTTTTTGCTATAAATACTTGAGTGTTGTATTGTAAGCAAGAAAGAGAGAAGCCAAAGCAAGTGTTCTCCAATAAACAGTTTTTCTCCTTCCATTTCGTACCTCGTTTCTGATATCCGAAAGGTCACCCATATTATTTTGGTTCCAACAATTGGTATCCGAGCTAGAATGACATCTACCAGTTTCGTTCAAATGCAGCTTCCAAAGTTGAACGGAAAGAATTTCAACAACTGGGCCGTCCAGATGAAGGTTCTATTCAAATCGCAAGATTTATGGAATCTGGTTGAAAGTGGCTACAACGAAGTAGCCAATGCTGAAACATTCGAGGGTTTAAAAAAGGAAGAGAAAGAATCTTTGGTGGAGTCCTGAAAGAAAGATCAGAAAGCATTGTATGCGATCTTTCAAGCCGTGGAGGAAACGATATTTGAAAAAATATCGAGTGCGGAGACCGCGAAAACTGCCTGGGATATCTTGCAAAAATCCTACAAAAGTGATGATCGTATCCGGCAGACGCGGCTTCAAACTATTCAAGGCGATTTCGAGTATTTACGCATGAACGACTCGGAATCAATATCGACATATTTCGATCGTGTGCAGGCCATCGTTAACCAATTGAGGATTAATGGTGAAGAATTTCAAGATGTTCGTGTCGTAGAAAAAATCTTGAGATCTTTGACCGAAAGATTTGACTACGTCGCCGCAATCGAGGAATGACAAGATATGTCAACTCTCAATAGGGGTGAGCATGGTTCCCGGGTAGAACCGGGAATCGGAGAACCGAACCGTCGGTCCCGGTCCGGTTCCCGGTTCTGATGTGCTCGGGTCTGGTTCTCGGTTCCCCATTTTGAGGAATCGTCAGTTCCGGTTCCGATTCTCGGTTCCGTATTGAACCGAACCGGAACCGGAACCGAAATCGGAACCGTATGTTGTAAAAAAAAAAAACCCTAATTTCCTACATTAGCTTCTACTTTCCTCAACGACGCAGCATGCTTGAGTCCCCCCAATGGTCTTCTTCTACTGAGTCGAATCATCAAACGACCACGATGCTGATCACCCATCGGCCCGATCCCTTCCTCCTCTGTCGAGCTCCATCCACCTCTCAGGCTCTCAGCTGCCCATCGCCTTGCAATTCCACCGTCCACCCATGACCACAAGCCGTAAGCCGCAGCGAGCCGAGATCTGCGCGACCCCTTCCCTGACTCGTGAGGTGCCTAAGAACCGAGCTTGCCCAGCCGCGGGCCGCCTTCGAGCCACCACAGTAGCCTGAGATCCATGTCCAGCCACCGTCGGCCACCTGAGTCGCCGACCTCTGTGCCCATCCTCAGCCCCCCCTGGACCGCGACCCACAGCCCCCAATTCCATCTCCATTTCTCTCCCAACCTACTCCGATCCACTGTTCGTTTCGACGGCTCCCGAGGTTCGTTGATTTTTTGGGTCGATTTTGCTTTTTACAAAATCAATTTGAGGGCTTCTTTGTTCCATGTTCTTGAGACTCTTAAGTGCTTCAGAAGAAAACAATAGTAGCTCAATTAGTCTCGTTGAGGCCCGTGATCTTGTATAGATTTGTATTGACAAGCCTTTGACTGATGTTTTAGAAATGGGGTTTTGTGGTTATTTTTTTGGCTAGTCAGGTGTTTGTTGAAAGATCAGTGCTGAATTATGCCTGAATGAGTGGTGAATTTGGATTTGATTTTAGAGGAAGTCCTGCATGCCCATTTCTGCATTATTTCTGGTCCTTAAAATCTCTAGGAATGGATTGCTGACACCGATTAGGCTAAAGAACATAAAATTAGAGCTGCCTTATCAGAGGTTTAACACATTGGCAAGGTGAAACCTTCGTTGACATATGTTTGGAGAGTGCAAGTAAAGCTATTTTTAGAGGAAGCATGTCTTGATGAATAATAAGCATTTTTCTGCCTCCTGCTTGCTCATGTGGGTTGATCTATGAGCATCGTTCTCGACTCTTTCTAGCTTGTAATGATGAATCATTCTTCATCATCATTGGGTAGGTTTAGTCACTCTTTGGCCTTATGTTTCTGTTTCTGTAAACAATATGGGACCGGTATCTCCCGCTTTGAAGTTACGTTGGTTCATCGTATCCCCATTTCTGTCTATATAGATGTAATTTTGATGCAATTAGAGTTATATTGGCAGATTCCTGGGTACCCTAGAACCTGTGATAGGGTAGGTTCTAGGTTCCACAATGTGGCGAGTAAGTTCCAGGTTCCAAAAAATGAGGAACTTGTACTAGCGGGTAGGTTCCAGATTCTACCTGGAACCTACCCGGAACTTGGAACCGCTCACCCCTACTCTCACGTTGGAGCGTTTGATGGGTTTATTGTGCTCACACGAGCAAAGAATGAATCAGAAGTCCGTTTGTTCAGTTCCCAAGCAAGCATTGCAAAATCGGGTCACTCAACCAAGCCGAAGAGGCTATCAAGGCAGTCGAGGTAGTGGAGGAGCCCGAGGTAGAGGTGAAAATTCAAATTTCACCAGAAATTTTAAAACTCGTGACAAATCAAAAGTCAAGTGTTTTAAATGCAACAAATTCAGACATTACAAATCTGAGTGTCATGCAAAGGCGACGTACGAACCGACGGAAGATGCACATGCCATAGATGCTGAAGAGTACATGGTACTAGCACGTGCGAAGAATGATTTGACTATCGTGGATACCAACACATGGTATCTAGATACTAGATGTAGCAACCATATGTCCGGCAGAAATGAGTTATTTTCACAGTTTGATGACACAGGTCGTGGTGAAGTCAACTTCGGGAATAAATAAAAAATTCATGTGATGGGCAAAGGTAACATTAATATCAAGTCCAAAGATGGTACTAATGTTGCTATTACAGATGTTTACTTTGTACCATTACTTTTTTGAAATTTGCTAAGTGTTGGGAAACTTTCTGAAAAAAGTCACAAAGTTCACATTGAAAATGGAGTTTGTACCATCAGATGTGTCAACAATAAGTTGATCACGACGGTACAGATGACGAAGAATCGGATGTTTCCCCTGACTCTTCAGACAAAGAATCTCTTGAATTTTTAAGCGATGATGAAAGACAGCAGCTTGTTGTGGCATCTTCGATTCGGACATCTAAATTTTCTTGGAATGAAACTATTGGTCTAGAAAAAGATGGTGACTGGCATGCCGTTGATTGACAATCTAGGTCGTCCCTGCGAATGATTTCTCGTGGGAAAACAACATCGAGATCCTTTTTCCAGTCGGGCAAGCCAAAAGAGCAAACCAGCCATTGGAGCTGGTACATACAGATATATGTGGCCCTGTTGAGATTGAATCGTTCGGAAAAAAAAAAGTACATGTTGATTTTTGTCGACGATTTTACCAGAAAAACATGGGTATATTTCTTAAGAGAAAAATCTGAGACTTTTGGCAAGTTCAAAGAATTTAAAGTCTATGTTGAAAAACAAAGTTTCTTTAATTTGAAGACGTTGAGATCAGATAGAGGAGGAGAATTTACCTCAAATGAATTTCACAAATTTTGTAAAGTTCATGGAGTGAAACGTCAGTTGACTGTTAACTATACCCCTCAGCAAAACGGTATAGCAGAAAGAAAGAACATGACAATCTTTGAAATGGCTAGAAGTATGCTAAAAGCTAAAGATTTGCCCAAGAAATTTTAGGCAGAAGCTGTTGCTTTTGCTGTATTTTTGCTAAACAAGTGTCCAATAAGAAGTGTTCTTAGAAGAACCCCAAAAGAGGCTTAGAGCGGAAACAAGCCAGATGTTTCATTCTTGCGAGTATTTAGGTGCGTAGCATATTCCCATATACTGGATGAACGAAGAAAGAAGCTGGATGACAAAAGCGAGAAGTGCATCTTCATCGATTACAGTGACACAACTAAAGGTTATAAGATGTATAACCCTGTTACTGAGAAAGTCATTATCAACAGGGAAGTCCAGTTTTTAGAGGATGAAGCTTGGGACTAGAACTAGAAAGGTGACCAAAAAAGTTTCACCATCGAAGATGAACCACTGGTAGGTGAGACAAAAACACCTCCATCATCTTCAACGAGTGATCCATCTTCTTCATCATCTTCGACTGGTGGAACATTTTCACAAATAGCAGCTTAAGAACCGCAACTATGTCGTTCACATCGACAAAAGGAGACGCCAACAAAATTTAGGGATTATGTTATCACAAGAGACAGTGACAGTGATATCGATATCACTGATGAAACACTGGTACAATTTTGTTTATTTGTTGAATGTGATCCCACAACTTATGATGAAGCAGCTGCAGGTGAAAAGTGGATTCAGGCAATGGATGAAGAAATTCACTTCATTGAAAAAAATGACACATGGATGCTAACTTCTTTACCACATGGTAAGAAGCACATTGGTGTCAAGTGGTTGTACAAGACAAAGTATAAACCTGACGATCAGGTGGACCGTTACAAGGCTAGACTGGTTGTAAAAGTCTACAAGCAAAAGCCAGGTATTGATTATTTTGAAATATTTGCACCAGTAGCCCGGATGGATACCATTCGGATGGTCTTAGCACTTGCAGCTCAAAATCGTTGGTAGATCCATCAATTGGATGTGAAATCAGCATTCCTCAATGGTGTCCTTGAAGAGGAAGTCTACGTGGAACAACCACAGGGTTATGAGAAAGGGCATGAAAAGCAGGTTTACAAACTGGAGAAAGCTCTGTATGAGCTAAACAGGCACCACGTGCTTGGTACACGCGGATCGACACATACCTGTTGGAGCATAATTTTCAAAAGTGCCCGTATGAGCATACACTATATATCAAGTCAAATATTGACGGTAACATTGTAATTGTGTACCTTCATGTTGATGACTTGATATTTATAAGGAGTTATGGAAAAATGTTTGCTAAATTCAGGGAGGCTATGACTAGTCAGTTCGAGATGACTGATTTGGGATTGATGTCCTATTTTCTTGGCCTTGAAGTGAAGCAAACAGAAGATGGTATATTTATTTCGCAGCAGAAATATGCTAATGATATTTTGAAGCGATTTAAAATGGAATCGTTCAAGCCAATCCGAACTTCCATTGTAGAACGATTGGAGCTGAAGAAAGAAGAAACCAATGAGGTGGTAAATCCCACTTATTTTAAAAGCATTGTTGGAAGCTTGAGATATTTGGTTTCTACGAAGCTAGATATTACCTATGGAGTGGGTATTATTAGCAGGTTCATGGAAAAACCATACAATCACATTTACAAGCAGCAAAAAAAAAAATTACGGTATGTTAGTGGAACTCATGATCATGGAATTGTATATTCTTATACTGACAACTTTGGTCTAGTGGGGGTACACAGACAGTGATTGGGCAGGTGATACCGAAACTCGAAAGAGTACGTCAGGATATGCTTTCTTTCTCAGATCAGGAGTGACTTCTTGGTCCTCGAAAAAGCAGCAAGTCATTGCTCTTTCAACAACTGAAGCAAAATACATGGCGTTAGCTTGAGCGGCTTGTTAGGCGATGTGGCTTCGTAGGATGTTGTATGAATTGATGCATGAGCAAACAAGTCATACTAAAATGATATGTGACAATAAGTTGGCTATTGCATTAGCCAAGAATCCTGTATTTCATGGCAAAAGCAAGCACATCGACATCAAGTATCATTATATTCGTGAGCGAGTCAAAGATGGTGAAATCGAACTTAATTTCTGCAGATCAGAAGATCAAATTGCAGACATTTTGACGAAACCATTTAAGGCGGATTCATACGAAAAATTAAAGAAGATGCTTGGTATGGAAATCAATTTTAAGGGAGGCTATTAAAATACTAATAAAATTGATTTTTCATCAAAGATTGCACCATGGAGTTATTTCTTGCACCATGGAGTGATTACCTTGGAGTGATTACTTTGTAGTGATTATTTTTGTTTGATTAAGTGTTGTCTTCATAAGTATGGGATAGTTTTTTGCTATAAATACTTGAGTGTTGTATTGTAAGCAAGTAAGAGAGAAGCCAAAGCAAGTGTTCTTCAATAAATAATTTTTCTCCTTCCATTTCGTGCATCGTTTCTTATATCCGAAAGGTCACCCATATTGTTTTGATTCCAACATTTTCTTCGATAACTTGAATGTTATAACTTCTTTTTTCCGTTCACTCGAGCGCCATATAGCATTTTTTATCGATCACTTAAGTGACGTAACTTTTTAAAAATGTTAACCACAAGTGCCATATTACGTTAGATTTTGGCACTTGAGTGAACTTTTTAAATAATTTTTACCTCGTAAGTGATCGATTGAAAATCATGACATTTTAGTGAATATTTTTTTTTTAGAAGTTCTCGTGGATGGTGGGGCAAGCATCGACGGAGGTCTAGGGCAGTGAGGAGTTGAGCCAAGATATTGAAGACGATGGATGCAATGAACTATTGTTCTAAAAGTACTGAAGAAGACAATAAACAGTGTAATTGTTTTCTTTTCTCATTTTCTTTTTTATTATGGTGCTCGCTGAGCGCCACATTAGAGCCACTTGTTCTAAAAAATGCAACATTGGATCCAAGTCAGCTTTTTTGTGACTTAAGATAAATGTGTGACAATGAATATAGTTTGAAGTTTTTAATTTTACACAAAAAAAGACAAATAATAAAGCGAATGTGCCACAACGGGCATAATTAATGGAGGCTATGTAGACATGGCCAAATTGAACCGTGGGCCCGGAACCGGCCCGTTGACCGGGCCCACGGTTCTGACCCGGAATCGGCCTTCAAGGGCGATTCCGGGCCGGTTCCGAACCGCCATTTAAAAATAATAATAAAAAATTAAGAAGATGGTCATTGCTTGAAGTGAGATTCGAACCCTTTGTCTTTTGGTTGAGACAAGTGTTCTAAACCACTCAACTACATTCAATTTGATTGTTAATATTACAAATAAATTATATAAAAAAAAAAGGTATTGACAAATTGAACCGTCGGAACCGGCAGTTTCTTAAACCGGCCCGAAATCTGAACCGGCTCCTCAAGGGCCGGTTCCAGTTCCACCTTATCATGGAACCGGAACCGGCGGTTCCGTCGAACCAGCCATGTCTCCGAGTCTTTATTTCATTTGACCGGCCATGGTTGCATGAACACAAAAGTCGCCTCATTGTTCATTTGCGTCCAGGGGTCCACCTGGAGGAGTGATGTGAAAGATCGATCGAATCACGACCAGAAAAGTATCGAGGAGACCGATCGCCCTCCGGCGTCTTTTGCTTTCGCGAGCTTATCTGCAATTGTCGGTCGAAATAGACCAAAAAAATTTGTCGGTCGCGTCCACGAGTGATGGAGGAATGGGCCCACGTGTACAGTGTACTCATTAGGTTTTGGGTATGAATATGATAAAAGATGAAACATCAAATTGGGCTTCTTTTCCCGATTTGGATAAAAAAAAATTACCAAAATAAGTCAAAAAAATTACAATTTTTTCCCGATTAGGTTTAATAAAAGTAGTACCTCTATTTCGAAAAAAAAAAAGTGTCGGGCGGCAGTCAAATTGCCACGTGACACCCGCGTAAGTGCCGCACAAGGCTTTTTTTTTAATTTTCTTTTTTTTATTGTTTTTAAATAATTTTTTAATTTATTTTTTTCCCTTAATCATTTTTTATTATTCAATTTGTTATACGTGAGCCGATCTTTGCGACGAAAAATCAAGTCATCGGTAATTTCGTCACTAATTGACGATAAATACAATTCGTCGTGAATTTCGCGACGACATTTGCGATGAAAAAAGATGTCGTCGCTAATTTCGTAGCTAATTAGCGACAATTTTTCATCGCAAAATTAGCAACGACATTTCTCCTATCATCGCTAATTGCATCGCCAATTGGCCAGAAAAGAAAGCGACAGCTTTTTCATTGCAAAATTAGCAACGACATTTCTCCTATCATCGCTAATTGCGTCGCCAATTGGCGACGATTTAGTATATAATATCATATTCTGTAATATTCACGCGAATTAACAAAACATTCAGGGTCGTGGAAGGCGTTATGTAAACTTTTTTGCCAGCGCAACCGTCGATGGCACTGCGATCAAGCACTGGGCGATCGAGAAAATCGGCTCACATATAACAAATTGAATAATAAAAAAATGATTTAAAAAATAAGAAAAAGAAATTTTAAAAATGATTAAAAGAAAATAAGAAAAAGATATGCCTTGTGCGGTACTCAAAGTGCCGTGCGGGTGTCTTGTGGCAGTAAATTTGCCACGCGACACCTAAACTGGTGTATGTGCGTTTCAACAATTAAAAAGATTTTTGTCCATCGCACGCCAATTAAAAGGATTTTTCTTTCAACAAGCCGATTCAACAAATCAATATTATATATAGTCAGAGGATGCTGGAAAAACTCCATATAGTTTTATTGTTGTGTTCGATCCAAGTATGTTCGCATCATGCGAGTGTTGATTATTAGCCACTGAATTAAGACCATATGGAATCTTCTTCTCATATGAAGGGGGTCGCGCTGCTGTGGTCCTTAATTTGGCCATTGACATTGCGAACCCGAAAAGAAATATGATGTCGTTGAAATTATAGGACTTGGTTTACTTAGGCAATAATTTTACCAATAACGAAGGGATCAACACTTGTTTTTATCCAACAAACACACTAGTATCCAGAAGATCTTTTCCTTAATTCTTCTTCTTCTTCTTCTTCTTCTTCTTCTTCTTGCAATTTTACAAATATTAGGTGATTTTCTTCTTCTTCTTCTTCTTTTTGCAATTTTACAAATATTAGGTGATATAGATATTCAGAGAAGGAAAATATTTCACGGACAGTACTGTCAGAGATGGTATAACCTCAATCACTTAAAATATCATGTGGTCATAAAATGCTGACAGTACTGTCAAACTGTTAGGGTAGTAGTTTCATTCAAGAAAAGTGTGAGAAAAGTTTTAAACCATTTGTATTGGCGTCAATTTAGTTAAACTATCTCAACAGTCTTGACAATGCCTTCAGTTATTTTTTGCCGTAAGATTTTTCAATCAATGAGTATTTTATGCAAAACATACAAGAATGATGTATAGATATACAGTCAAGATTGTACCGACCCTGACAGTATTACTTTTTTTAAATGTTTTCCACATCAGGCAACACAGATACTTGGTATTCGCATCGCGGCGGGACTCATCCCAGCAAGACCACCACCATTCCGGCTCTACCGAAATTTCCGGGAAAAAGTCCAATTTTGACCGCGAAAGAGAGAAACAGGAAAAGGAACGAAAAAGTAAATAAAGCAAAAGGGCGGCGAGATGGCATCCACCGACCCGCGTGAAAAGTCTTTTTAAGTCCAAGAACAAATAAATACGTACATGAGAGCAAGAGCTGGGATCCCCCATCAGAGAGTGAACTTTCTGCGGAAGCACATCAACCACCAGCGCTTTCGATGGCCTCTTCTTCTTCGAATTACCATGTGTTCCTGAGCTTCAGAGGCACGGATGTCCGTAAGGGCTTCCTCGGTCATCTCTATGCCGGTCTGGACCAAAGAGGTATACACACTTTTGTGGACAGAGAGGAGCTCAGGAAAGGAGAGAGAATATCGCCGGCACTTATGGAGGCGATCGAGGGGTCGCGTGCTGCGATCATCGTCTTCTCCAAGAACTATGCTTCCTCGCCGTGGTGCTTGGAAGAGTTGGCCAGAATTATGGAGTGCAAGGAGCAAAGGGACCTCAAGGTCTTTCCCGTGTTTTACAAAGTCCAACCCAGAGAAGTGAGAACACCACGGGAGAGTTATAGAGAAGCTATGGTTCTACATGAGTCCAAATTCGGGAAGGATTCGCACAAAGTGAAGAGATGGAAAAAAGCTCTTTTCGACGCGGGTAGCTTGTCTGGGTGGGACTTCCTTGATGGGTAAGCATTTTTCTTTTCTTTTTTTTATCGTTTTTGATGCACCGACGGATCCGTTATGCGACTGGACAGACCGGCAGATCTCGGAACGGGCTCAAATTCGATCTTTTGATTGAAGACATAAAGCGGAAATATACTAGACAGTCGGCACAAAAGACGTTTAACCAAAACTTCAAGCTAGCAGATTCTTTTAATTCGATTCTTGCTGTCTTAGATAGAAAGTGTGGTTCATAGTACCCGAGTCATCATTATCCTTAGGCGCAGGTCCTTTGTAATTTTCCTTGGGCAGATCTTGGTGCAGGTTCGCCCAATGGTCTTTTTACTTTTCATCTCATTATTGGCTAATATTCTTGTGAGATATGAGTGGCTGAGACATCTAACGAAGCCTCCAGCACTAATCTAGAAACCTGGCCGTCTACCTAGATGCATTCCTTATTTTCGCATTCTGGTGTCTACACGCTTCGCAGTTCGCCCCCCAATTCCCCCCATATGCTGTTTTTTTTTTTTTTTTTTTCCAGAAGGAAGGGAAAAACAAGAATTTCTTGGGAACCCACCAGTCGGTGGCCGTGATGATTTGAGTTCAGTTCCTTTCACGAGAAGTCCTGGGTTCAAAACTCGCAGGCGCCGGTGTCTTAAGTGGGGAGTCGTGGTGGTGGGATCCTGCGCTACCCCCGGACTAATTGTGCTCCACTGCTGGTTGAGCGAAGCTCGCCAACCTCGCGGAACCTCGGGTATAAAAAAAAAAAAAAACAAGAATTTCTTGGGGTAGGCTTTTCCTTCAAGCTTTCCATTAACACCTTTAAGGACATACTCAGGTCCAAAAGGTTCACCCAATTGTCTTATTTACTTTCATCTCATTATTGGCTAATATTCTTGTGAGATTTATTTTCTTATCCGTTAAGAGGAGGTTGAAATCCTTCCACGGCTTTGAAATGCTAAAACACGTTCCTCTTTCTTTTGAGTGCTTGTCAGAGATGAAGCGGAGCTCATACGATGCATCGTGAAGGAATTATCAGTTCATCTAGTGCGTACACCCTTACATGTCGCCAAGTATCCGGTCGGAATAGGTTCCCGTGTCCAAAAATTGACATGGTTGTTACAAAAAAAGTGGGTTGATGAAGATATTCTCATGATAGGTCTATGGGGACCTGGAGGAGTAGGGAAGACAACAACTGCTAAAGCAATATATAATGCTATTGAGAGACAATTTCAGGGTTGTAGTTTTTTGGCGCGAGTTAGAGAAAGTTCGGACAAAAGCAATGGTCTAGTTGCCTTGCAAGAAAAACTTCTATATGAGATACTATCTCGAGGAGATTTAACGGTATATAGTGTCGATGGAGGAATTAGTTTGATACAACAAAGACTTTGTCGCAAAAAGATTCTCCTGGTTCTTGATGATATTGACCACTTGGATCAACTTAATGCATTAGCTGGAGCAGCCCATTGGTTTGGCAAAGGAAGTCGAATCATTGTTACATCAAGAGATAAGCATGTGCTAACTTCTCATGGCATAAATTTTGTGTATAAAGTTGAAACTTTAGATGACAATGAAGCACGAGACCTTTTTGGTCGGTATGCCTTTTCAAGTAGCAAGAAAGTTGAGATAACAGAGGATCTCATAGATAGAGCTGTGCGTTATGCTAACGGCCTACCGTTAGCCCTTGAAGTGTTGGGTTCGTTCTTATGTGGAAGAGAGGAGCCTGCATGGGAAAGTACACTGGATAAACTCTCCAAAAGTCCTGAACAAACTATCAATCGAATTCTCAAGATAAGCTTCGATGGATTGGACAACAACGAAAGGGAGATCTTCCTTGATATTGCATGCTTCTTTAAGGGGAAAAGTATAGAACACGTCACAGAAGTTCTTAACAGCTGCGATTTTTTTACAACTATAGGAATAGAAGTTCTCATCGAGCGGTCCTTGGTAACAGATGAGCATGGGACCTTGCAAATGCATGATTTAATTCAGTTGATGGGTAAGGACATTGTTAATCAAGAATGCCCCTATGATCCTGGGAAACGCAGTAGATTATGGAGTTTTGAAGATGTCGTGGAAATTCTATGTGAAGACACGGTAAATTTTGGATATGTAAAGTTTGCTATATTTCACATTTTAGATTACTCTGATTTGAACAGTCAATGTAAATCTCAGCGAAATTTTTTGTGACCACTGCTTTTGCTCCATTTTGAACAGGGAACGAATGCAATAAAGGCCATAGTATTGAACTTCCACAAGTCGGAAGAGATAACTATCAACCCTGATGCTTTCACAAACATGAAAAGACTGAGAATGCTCATTTTGCTTGAAGCGCATATCTCATCACACGGTCCTGTAGTTCTCCCTAATGAGCTAAGATGGCTTCAATGGCCCAATGCGCCAAATCTAGAATTTGGCTCTGGTCCTAAGAAACTTGTGCGACTTGATGTCCACGGAAGTCGCATCAAACAATTAGGAAGCCAGCTTAAGGTAAGCCCTTGTGGTGAATAGCTTTCCCTTTTTATAGCTGTAAGTTTTTGCAGAGCTTAATGATTGCACGGGTATGTTTTTGCAGAATTTTGGAAAGTTGAAGTCCATAAATTTCAGTGAGTGCAAGTCCCTCGCTAGCGTTCCCGACCTTTCAGAGGTTCCAAATCTGGAGAGCTTGAATCTTGATGGATGCAAAAGCTTGGCGGAGGTTCATCAGTCTGTCGGATATCTTAACAAGTTAAGGTTTTTGTCGCTGGCATTGTGCTCTAATCTTAGTATCTTTCCCAATCTACTCATGACAATATCTCTTCAAACCCTCAATCTCTCTGGTTGCTCTAAACTTGAGAGGTTTCCTGATATCCTGGGAAAGATGGAACATCTAGAAAAACTTGATCTAGAAAGGACCGCTATTAAAGAACTCCCTTCATCAATTGAAAATCTTGTCTCTGTGAAGGTGATAGGTTTACAATACTGCGGAAACCTCGCAAGGCTGCCGTCGAGCATTTATAAATTGCACAATCTTGAGTCCCTGAATCTTCATGGCTGCTCGAATTTCGTCTTGTTTCCAAAGAACTTGGCGGATCCAACTGACCCTGATGGCCATCTGGGATTCTCAAATCTATACTGGCTAGAACTTAATGGCTGCAATCTATCGGAAATAGATTTTCTTGAGAGTTCTTCCAGTTTTCCCAAATTGGAAATCCTATGTCTATCAGAAAACAAGTTCACTCATCTACCAACATGCATCGACAAATACGATTATTTAAGTTGGTTGGAATTGACGAAATGCCAGCAACTACAGGAGATTCCTCAGCTTCCATCAAATATGCGTACCCTAAGAGCAAATGGTTGCGAATCACTGCAAAAAATCCCAGATTTGTCGAGTCTCTCCTCCTACCAGCTTGAAGTTGACTTTTCTTCATGTTGTGAATTATCCCGCAAAGGGGTCAAAGCGGCTGATGTGTCATTACTCGAGGTCTTCCTCCCCTTCCTCCTCTCTCTCTCTCTCCACACACCCCCCCCCCCCCCCCCCCCCCCCCACACACACACACACACACACACACACACACACACACACACACAAACAACCGGCCCCCCTCTCTCTCACAGAAATTTTAATGCTTGATATGCCTACCATCTGTATGATAGGGACTCTCGAAGATGGGTAGTGTTGATATTCTCCTAATTGGAGGAGAGATGCCAGAATGGTTTCTCCGCTGTAAAGACGGCTGCATATCTTTCGAGGTTCCCCAGGACGTGTTTGACAAGTTCAAAGGACTAGCACTCTGTGTTGTTCTTGGCCAGGAGAAAGGAAAAGTGGTCAATGCTTCATGTGAGATCGACGTATCTGTTAATGGCCAAAGGGTGATTTGGCAACGGAAATACTTTTACTCATTGGAATCCGATCATGTGCGCCTTATGTATTTCCCGCGCAGTATGCTGAATGTGAGATCCATATGGGACGATCGGAACCTATTCCGAATTTGCCTCAGCCCATCGGAAGGAAGCTTTAAAAAGTGTGGATTCCGCCTAATATGCGAGCATCAGGAGGATGATCTGAGGGTCGTGCTCTAGCACCATCAGACGGACTTAGAAGAAGACAACTCACTAGAGACTGAAGAAGAATAGAGTCCTATTGAAACAGATGCAGAGGAAAGCTGATCAACTTTAACAAAGAAGAGAAGATGGTCTTAACTATGGCAAGACTATGAGATCCACTCGCACCAACCTATTATGAGTGTTGGCTTGCGAAACATGCCTGTCGAATCCGTCACAACTTGCTGGGGAAGTGACACTAGAAGAAGAGAGCTGGGTGCTTTCGAATTTTAATGACTTTTGGTTTTCACCTTTTTCCGTCTCTACGAGAAACTTTCGAATGTCTGCACCTTTAATTGAAATTCAAAATTACTATCCAAAACAGGTTTCACATCATGCTACTGACATGGTTGAGGAACTTTGCTTCCTCCTCTCCTTCTTTATAAACTGTGATGCAGAGAGTGCATTAATCCAAAAGTATGTGGATTCTTGTTGAATGGCCATGGTCTTCCAAGTTGCTCTGTGATATTTACCGGATAGACCTCTGTTATCTCTCTTAATCCAACTAATCACGCCAATGCTTCATACTCTAAAACTTTGAGATAGTAATGTATATCCTTAGGGAAGTGCTTGTTCTAATTGTCTCAAAGATCAAAAGGTCTTATATAGGGAAGAGTAGTTGATGTCTCTGCTGTCGCTAGGCAGATTGCTTTGGATGGATACAAGTCTAATGCCATAACTGGTGACTTCTTTGAACTGTAGTGTTTTGAGCTTGTAGCAGGTTGCCCACCGGTTTTTGTGCCGTCAACTAAATTTGTAGAGTGAAGTTGATGCCTAATTTTTATTTTTATTTTTTTTTGCCCCAGACGACTCATTCGAGGGCTTCATTTAAATGTATAAATTGCACGGTTCATGAAAATTAGGATTGTAGTAATAAATGAAAATATGTCTAGCTCGAAGCGAAACCTGAATTTCGAAAATAAGTACATCTTGATTATGAAATTAAAGACAAGAGAAAGGAGCATGCAATCTTCTTTCATTAACATTAATTGGAAGCATTGCTTGCATAATTTTTGCAGCAAAGTATCTGACCATATCCGTGCTAATTCTCAAAGTTTCGGCAACACTTTTCAGTTGCTTCCTGTGGAGGAGAACTCCACACTTTCATGGCTTCACATCACTTGAACGACAAGTTACTTGGATTAGCATTCTGTCCCGGCTTCGGACCAGGAGGAGGAAGAAGAGGTTGGCCGCCGGTCCATATCCTACCGCGCATCAATGGCAAGAAGGGGAGAGGGGAGGACTCTAGATGCACCATATAATCAGGTGAGTTTCTCCGGTGATAGAGGTGATTGAGGACCGGTTATTGTGTTGGTGAGGCCACATCTGTGATTAGGTGAGGAAAAGCCGTGCTTAGTCTCCACTTATTCTCACAATTGGATCAAAGGTAAGCCCATAGATCCTCCATTTTCTTGGATTGGTCAGGGAGGGGGTTGGATTAGGGTGAAGATATTGCCGAAAAATGACTTCCGCCTATCGAAATCGTGCCTTTCTAATGGATCGGGTCAGGTTCATCGATCACATATTTGTTTGGATCAGATTAATCCATTTTCTTTTTTTGTCCTAATTGGCTCATACTCAACCTATCCCAAACCTTCGTCCAAAAAAAAAAAAAAAAAAAAAACCTATCCCAAACCAGACTATAGCCCTATTTGGTTAAGCATTTGACCAAAGGACTTTGAAAAAATGCAAATACCTTTGGGTTAAAGGCTTTTTTTTTTTTCAAAATGTAAGTAGTGTTTAGGAAAGTGTATTTTAAAAGCACATTAGAAAGCAACTTTGACGTAAATGTTGTTTGGTAAAAAATAAACTTTGTAAAGTTTTTTTAATTTAAAAAAAAAAAAGCGACGGTAGGTGGTGGTGGTGGCGTCGGGGTTGGCGGCGGTGGCGGCGGCGGGGCGGGCGATCGATGGCGCGACGATAGGCAGCGGGCATCGATGGGCGGCTGGCAGTCGGCAGCAGCAGTGACAATGGGTGGCGGCGGGCGGCGGCTACGACAGGCGGCTGGTGGCCGATGGTGGCGACGATGGTGACAGGTGGCGGTAAGCGAAGCTGACAAAGTAAAAAAAAAAAAATAGTTGCATTTCGCTAAAGGACTTTGGAGCCCCCAAAGTGAGTTAAAAAAATAGTCAAATACTATTTGCATTTTGCCAAGAGACTTTAGAGTTTTAATGTTCATCTCAAATGTTGAACCAAACCGGGCTTATGTTCAAATCTACCGAAATGAACTTTAGATCAGAACGGTATTTATTCTCATATGCGTGGCCAAAGCAGACGAGGCACACTTAGTCGGGTTTAATCTATTTGGGGGTTCGGGGGAAATAGTTTAACTGCACATTTATTCAAGTCCTAATGCCTTAATTTTAGCATATGAAAATGTCCACATCATACCAGGAATTGGAATCCAAAACATTTTTTCTGATGGCCCAGTGTCATATGCGACCTAAGAAGTTGTAAACCCATTTAGATTGTTTCGTAATGTAGAACAATGTGTCATAGGTGAAACAAAGTACAGGAGATTATCTTTTCTGGGTAACGAGTAATTTTTAGAAAAAAAAAATTTGTGCAATTTCAAGCAAAACTATGAGAAATTCAAAATATATTGGTTATATATGGGGATAAGAATATCACAAGTACCATAATTTTGGTACGACGCTCTCTTTGAGTGCCGTAACTTTTTTTTGTTTTTCCGACCACTTGTGTGCCATAATTTTTTCTTCGATCATTTGAATGTCATAACTTTTTAAGAATGTTCACTATAAGTGCCATGCGACGTTAGATTTTTGGCAATTGAGTGAACATTTTTAACAAAATTGGCAACTTAAGTGCTTGATTAAAAAGTATGGCACTCGAGATAACGTTCTTTAGAATTTATGAAACTCGTGGACGGTGGCAAGCACCCATGGTGGCCTAGATAGCAATGGGCCACGAAGCAAGAGCGTCGGAGATTTTTAGCCAAGCGATTGAAGACAATGAATGCGATCTTCACGAAGTATTAAAAAAGATAATAAACAGTGTAATTATTTTCTGTCAATATGGCGCTTGCTTGGCGCCACATTAGAGTCACTTGTCTTCAAAAATGCCACGTTAACTCTTTTTAATGGTGATTGTGGATGGAATTGTAATGAAAGGTAAATGAGTTATAATGAGTATAGTTTAGAATTTTTAGTTTTAATAAAAAAAAATTAAAATAAATGTGTCATAATGAATATAATTAACGTTCTTTCTTCTTCTTTTTAACCCTTCGCTGGTTACTGACCATTGAGTTAACGATAGTCGAGACTCGAGAGCTATGTTCGAAGTCTTTATTTTCCTTTGACCGGCCATGGATCACGACATGGACATGAACAAGTCAAAGTCAAGCAACGCATCCCAAACGACACACATGGCTAGGGAACCTACCCTCTCTGTTCATTTGCTTCCTAGTGGACCCACCTCGTCCTTCACGCGATTTGGCATCGGCTCTCTCCTAAGGATCCGTGATTTTTGGCCGTCAGATCTCCTGATATAGGAGAGAAGAAGGATCTGACGGTGGGGGGTGCAGAGTACCCCAGCCCTAGGGCAAGGGATCCTGTTCCCTCTCCTGGACGAGTGATTTGAAACTACACAGACATGTGATTCGACTAGAACAATCGAATGCGACCAGGAAATGATAAAAGATGAACCGCAAATTCCACACACGCACATAGCGTACAAACATCACGTGATAGATAAAAAATCCAAGGACGACGATTGTGGAAAAAAATTATTAAAAAAATTTAAATTTATTATAATTATGTCAATTTAGTCTTAAATTATCATATCGTACTGATTCAGTTCTTCCGATCATCTTTGATCGGCCAGCGCTGACGTGAATAATTTTTAATAAATGAATGTGGCATCAACCAATCAACGACGAGCAAGTATTTCATGTTGGGAGATCAATGAATCCGAACAATATCGGATTAGCGCAACGGAATAAAAAATATCCCCTCTTGTGCAAACCTAATAGGAAACGATATAATAGAGTGATATATCTGATAGAATATATAAACATCAAGCACCCACGAACACGAGAATTTTAACGTGGAAAATCTCCTCGACGTGAGGAGATAAAAAACCACGGGACCGTAGTCCACCCAAAAACTTCACTATCAACGAATTGGGTAGACAATGTTCTTCTCTAGTTAATACTAGAGGTACATAGCAGCAAATACATCAAGAACACCATCCTTTGTAATACACGTGAAATTGCAAGAGATCAAGGATAAATCTCACCAAAACGTGGGTTTAGTTCTACCCACGAAAAATCCAATGAAAGAAGATCCAGATGAAGATCAAACCAATCATATCCGAGAACAATGCGTCGCGAGCAATCGGACCGCGAATCGACCTCTGATGTAAGCTTGATGAAATCCGGACGGCACCCTCTTTCAGATTTTCTTCACTCTTTCTCTCTTGCTACTACGTCCGAAAAAGAACGTCTTTTTGGTGGCTACTACATAATTGATAGTGAGAAACCCTATTTCTCCATATATATCAACATATGGGCTCAAGCCATGGGCTTGCACTTCATTGGGCTTCCTCCATATAGGAGTGACCCAGCTAACATTTCAGATACTTATTACATCAATTAACCTCAATCGCACCATCAAATCTTATCATATTTAATCTTTTTCTCATGTGAAGGGGTCTCGCTGGTTTGGTCCTTGATTTGGCCATTGACATTGCGAGACACGGAATGAAACATGAAGTTGCGGAAATTATAGGAATTGGTTTGCCGAGGTAATAATTTTACCAATAACGAATGGATCAACACTTGCTTTTATCCAGCAAACACACTCTAGAATCCAGAAGATGCTGTTGTTGGTCTTTTCCTCTTTTCGCAATTTTGTAAATATTAGGCGCTATAGATATTTGGTAAAAGTGTTAAAAAAAGTCTTGAACCATCTGCATTGATGCTAATTTAGTCTTAAAATTTTTAATTATACCAATTTAATCCTATGAGCTGCTGCCTTGACAATTTGAGAGTACTGTTATTTCTGATCACACGATTTTTCAATCAATAAGTATTTTATGCGAAACACGCAGTAATGATGCGTGGATATACGGTTGAGATTGCATCATCCCTAACAGTACTATCAAAGAAGTTTTTCCCTTTAGTCCTAAGCCTATCGAGAAGATGTTATTGTCGGTCTTTACCTTTTTCGAAATGTTTTCAACATCAGGGCAACCCAGATACTTGGGGGGCGCATGATAACCAACCAAAAACAGTTTCTGGAACAAAAATTTATTTTTGGAATAGTTTTGAACTAGAAACACGTTTGGTAACGCAATTGCAAGAAACTATTTCTGAAATAATTTTGAGAAACAGAAATAGATTTGAAGCAAAAATAAGAAACAAACAAAAGTTAATTCTCCAAGAAATAGAAATAGAAATCTTCGTCGACGACAAACCCCATCGGTCGCACCCTGTTGGCCGCCGCTGCCCGCCGCCCCGACTTGCCGCCGGTCGCCGCCAATCGCCGCCCACCATTGCTCAGCCAATCAAATAAATTTCTATTCCAGAAATAGAAATTTTTTGCCATTATCAAATCTATTTATCTTGCTCAGAAACTCATTCTGAAATAGAAATAACAAAAACTATTTCTGTACCAAAAATTCTTTTTGGAACAGAAATTTTGTCATGTGCGCCCTGGGCTTCGATCTGTGTAGTGGATGACGCATTCGTCGATTGAGCAAGGCCAGCAATGAGGGTGCCCTAATGGTATCTGCAAATGCACGTACTGGTGCCGTCGACTCGAGCTGCTTCTAGCAAGTTTTAGGGAGCCTTTTTCCGGGGATTCTAGAAATGAGGTCCAGTAAGGGAGAACTCCTTTGCTTTCTTCGAGTTTTGGGTATTGTTAAATAAGTCAAATTTGTACATGATACAAAATATGATCTTGATCCTCTACGATCTTTTCCTCATCTTCAGAATAATTTTTGTAGCATAGACAAAAATAATATATGATCTTGATATTTTCCTTTTCTTCGGCGCATGCAAGATGAGTATCTCTTGAAGTGTATATAAAAAGATTCACCTTTGTAAAATTAAAGATACAGAGAAGCGATAAATATTAACACTACTCTTTCACTTCTCACATCTCTGCATCCATTTATCTTCCTGTTATCTTTTTTTTTTTTTTTTGGTCCTTCTGTCAAACTGGTATTCTACTTTCTGAAATTTGCTAGCTGAAGATTTGCAGATACTTACATAGCCTTTGCAACGGAGTGTCTGACCATGTCCGTGTTAATTCTC
This sequence comes from Rhodomyrtus psidioides, assembly GCA_021437785.1. Classification (NCBI taxonomy): domain Eukaryota; kingdom Viridiplantae; phylum Streptophyta; class Magnoliopsida; order Myrtales; family Myrtaceae; genus Rhodomyrtus; species Rhodomyrtus psidioides. The sequence goes on along the minus strand of JAILYB010000074.1, from coordinate 1,957,465 downwards.
AAGTTTCGGCAACAGTTTTAAGTTGTTCCCTGTCGAGGAGAACTCCACACTTTCATGGCTTTGCATCGCTTGAATGACAAGTTACTAGGATTATCTTTTTGTCCCGGACTCCGAGCGGGAGGAGGAAAAGGGGTTGCGCCCGGCCCAGATCCTACCACACATTAATGGCAAGAAGCGGAGAGGGAGAGGGCTCTAGATGCGCCATATCATCAGGTGAGCTTTTCCGATCATAGAGGCGATTGAGGACACGATACTGTGTTCGTGTGGCCACACTTGCGATTAGATTGGGAAGGGTCCGGATCCCCTACCATAATGATAGGGGATCAGAATTTTTGGGGCCCTTAGATCTCCCCCTTATTGGGAAAGGCCAGTTAGCCGTGCTTAGTGTCCACCTTTTCTCACAATTGGAACAATAGTTAGTTCCTCGGTTTGGACCGGATTGATCCATCTTCATGCTTTCATCCTAATTGGCTCATATCCAACCTGTCCCGATCAAACCCATAATGGTGTTTTATTCTCATATGCCTGGCCGGAGCAGACGAGGCCAACTTAGTCAAGTCCTATTGCCTTGATTTTAGAAGATGAAAATGTCAATGTCATATTACTTCGAATGGGAACCCATGACATTACTTCCGATGATCCATACGACCTAAGAAGTTTAAAACGCAATTAGATTGTATTGACCGATGTGTTAGTGGCTGCAACAAAGTACATAATATAAAGCCAAGATTCAATTTTACGAGCACGGAGTGAGATTATTTTAAAAATCTTGAAATTTCAGGCATCGGTAGGCGTAATGCAGGTCGGCATGAACAATCCTTCGTGTTATCCCTAAGGACACCTTTCTGTAATTTCTTGATTAAGTCATCAGTAGGAGGAGTAGGTCTTTATGTGTCATAGGTGCAAAACATATAAACTGCATAGGAAACTTCACGTGAAAAAGCGTTTCCTCTTTTGCATATTTAATAATTTCAAGCTATATTGCATTCATCTTGTGTACATTTAGGATTTACCATTACAATGTTCTTACTTACCACTAGGGGTGAGCATGGTTCCAGGGTAGAACCGAGAACCGAAGAACCGAACCGACGGTTCTGGTTCGGTTCCCGGTTCTGAGGTGCCTGGGGCCGGTTCCCGGTTCTGAAATTTCAAGAACCGCCGGTTCCGGTTCCCGGTTCTACCCTAGAACCGAACCGAACCGGAACCGGAACCTAAAGGCATAAACTGTAAACCCTAGCCTTTTATTTTCTAATTTGTAATTTCTGCTCTTTCCCCACTCCAGGTCCCCAGCCTCTTTTCTCACGACGACGCAGCTACGCATGCCTCTTTTCTCACTTCTTCCTCTCACTCCCCAGCCCTTCCCTTGACGACGACGGCCCTTCCCTCTCTGTCCACCGCCTCATCCTCTTCGGCACCCACACCTCTGACGGCGTTGATTGCCACCGTCCACTGGGCTCGAGAGGCCATCCCTCGACGACGACGACGCTTCCCTCGACGACAACCCTTCTTCCGCTGTCCGCCGAGAGGCCATCCCTAATCGTCCACTGGGCTCGGCTCCCTCCCCAGCCCTTTGACGAGTAGACGACGACCCTTCCCTCAACGTCAATTGCATCTCGGTACTGCCACACCTCCAAAATTACGGTGTTCACTACTTCTTTTGATCTCTTGGTCGATTTGGGGTGTGCCCTTTTCTTTATTTTGAGTTATTCTTGAATAACGCAAGTAGGAAGTCCGTTGTGCGAGTTGGTTCGTGAGATTTGAGTTTTAATCGAGTTGCTCTAGGGGAAGTGAGCTTGTGTTAATTTGGGTTAATCTGATTGGGTTTATTCTTATTGCTTGCTGCCATTGGACAGATGCTTGTCTTATTGGTCTTTTCGTAAATCGAGTTTTTGTATGCAGGGGCTTGATTATTGTATGGTAGAGGCTAGAGCGAGTATTTTCTTAGGTAGAGGTTGAGACTTTGTCTGTCCGTGAATCCATGGAGATTTTAGACGACTGTTAGGCTCAGTAGTTAGAAAGTTTGCTGTCAATTCGCTATTTTAAGGAAATTGTTATTTACTTGCTTTGGGATGAAAAGAGAGAAGGAAAAGCTAGCCTCTGTATAAACTATAAAATATGGAATTTGATCTTTGCATTTACATCATGAAAAGCTAGCCTCTGTAAACTATAAAATATGGGCTTGTGATAAACTGTTTGCATATGGTGTTTCAGTTGGAATTTGAAACTTGCGAAACATTTGTGGGAAGACTTTCTGCTTTTTTTGCATATATTGTTTGATTTGGGTGAACCAGGGAAAGTTATTAGCTTGCAAGAGGAGCCAAAAAATAAAAATCTTGACATGGTAATAGCTGTCTTGTGGAGCCCTCAGCTTGATTGGAGTAGATTTTATGCGTGTGCTGTTTTAATTGCTACAAACTGATCGGCTAGTTCAATTGCTACGAACTGATTGGCCATTTTTTTTTTCATTTGTGAAGCTGATGCATTCATCACATTATGATTTGTGATTAGGATAATGACAGGACGTCGAGAAAATGTTTCCATGCGAGCCACTTGCTGAGCCTAAGGGTTTGCTTTGCTGAACAAGTTCTGCGCCCATTGAGTGTCGTGTGGACGCAGTTTTGTTGTCGCAGTTCACGTCTACTGGCTGCACGGCTGCAATATTGAGTGTGTCTTCGCGGAATAAGTTCTTTGTGTTGAAGTTTTCTGTGTTGTGAATTTATATCTAGGTCTGTGATTTTGAGAGGGTTTAACGGTCCCCTTTGAGGGATTGCACAAAAATTTCTTGTCTAGTTGTCTGCAGCTTCTTTCCTCCTTTTCTTGCCCCTCTCTGCTCGGGTGCGATTGGCATTGACATGTTTGTTCTTTCGCATTGAGTTAGGCTTTATTTTTTAATGCTTGTTAGCTAGGAATGAATGTCTGTCTATCAATTGGCGGTGAATTGTTACAGAACTGAGATAAATAATTATTTGAGAGCTCGTTAAAAATAGATATGGAGACTCCTTTTTAATTTGGAGCAGGTTTTCTTTTTCCCTAGTCATTGCTGTCTCTTTTTTTTTTTTTTTTTCACATTGGCAGGTTCTCGGGTACCCTAGAACCGGATCCTGGAACCTGTGACAGGGTAGGTTCCAGGTTCCAGGTACGTAGAGTAGGTTCTAGGTTCCGAAAAATTAGGAACATGTATTAGTGGGTAGGTTCCAGGTTCTAGGTGGAACCTACCCAGAACCTGGAACCGCTCACCCCTACTTGCCACACTAGTGAAATGCGAAAGAAGTTGCTAACTTACTAAGTTATTGAAATGTTCAAGTAATTTAGTCATGGATTGGTATTTTACTAATTACAATCATAAAATTAAAAAGAAAATGATGCTCTCATGTCTTATTTTAGAGCACGTGTGCATGTTATCTTTCGTTTTATTATTATCAAGGTTACAAATTGATGAAATCATTTTATGGGACCTTGTACTACGCATTTGTAATGATCTTGATTGAGGAAAAATCAGGTTTCAGGAGCACAACGATCAAAAAGTAAGGGACGCTACCTTACCGCCAAACGCTATAGGGGGCTATCGGAGCACTCTGAATAAATAGTGCAAGAAATTGCGATAAGAAGGACGAGAACCAGGGGCAGAGCCTAATAGCAATTAGGAGGGATCTCGCCAAGGATCGATGTTGCCTATGCTCGCATGTCCAGTCTCTTGAGTTTCATGTATTATTTAGAAGTTTCGACAATATGAGGATGAAATATTCTTTCCTTTGTCGCATTTGAGTAATTCACTATTGTGAAAATGACATGGAACCAATGGATCTTGCAATTGAAATCTAATGCGAAATGAAGAAGTTATCATCAAAATGGACGAGATACAATAAGCAACACCGAAATTTATGTTGTTCGGTTTGAGTGTCAATACCTACTGCATAGAAAGAGTCAGTTACCAAGAAATATACTATAAACTCGAACAGTAAAACTATCATTCAATCGTTCAAATGTTTTCCTTCTCTAAATTATACCAAAAGCAAAACTCACAAGTATCATTTCACAATCTCTTACAGATAACTCACTTAGAAAAACTCATAGATAGAAAATCCAAACACTCTTTATGTTTGTTCTTGTGTGTTAGGACTGTCGAACGATTAAGCGACAATTAAGTCTATACTATTCGGATTCATAGTGGATTTCTTAGCAATTGGCTCCACCCATAAAGTCGGTACTGACACTTACAACGAAAATCACTTAATTTTTTGTGATCTTTATCATTCCTCATTGATTTCTCCGGTAAATTCGTACACATTAGACTTAAACTGCAACATCTGGTTGCTTCCATGTCATTTTCATAATAATTTGCATCAAAGTCAATGGTTGATTGGTGAAGCACTCCTTTTTTCAGTGTTCGCTCTTTCTCATTCCTTCATGATTTCTCTAGTAATTTCATTCGCATTAGACTTAAATTGCAAGATCCATTAGCTTCCGTGTCATTTTCATAACATCTTGCATCATAGTCACCGGTTGATTGGTGATGCAATACTAAAGTGAATCGGAATCTTGTCACTGACATGGTTTCGAGCATGCTTCAAGGTTTGATCCGGTGAAAGAGCCCCAGAATAAATGTGAACATTATGGTGTAACAATGAGGTCATCATGATTGCCTCCACATTCGGTCTCAAAAGGAGACCAAGGATTGGAGTGGAGCTATTGGCCTTGCAGTACTCACAGCCAATAAAGTGGATATTCAAGTTGAGACATATTGATGCAGAAAAATACTTGAATCACTACAAAAAAATAGCCTTTTAGAGACGAAAAATAGCGACGAAATTTTGGCAAAATTCGTCGCTAAAAGAATTTGCGACGAAAAATAGCGATGAAAAAAATTTCGTTGCGAAAAACGGGTCGCCAAATTTAGCGACGAAAAAATAAACATTCGTCGCGAATTAGCTACGAAATTAGTGACGACACAACTTCGTGGCCAAATTCGTCGCTATTTTCGTCGCTATCCATTGCCGGAATTAGCTACGAAGGGTGATTTTCGTCGCTAATTTTAGCGACGAAATAGTGTTTCGTCGCTAAAATTAACGGAACTAATTAACGGAGATTTAGCGACGAATTACTATTTCGTCGCTGATTAGTGACGGACCACTATTTCGTCGCTGAAATGAAAATATTTTTTATTTTTAAATTTCAGCGACGAACATTAAATTCGTCGCTAATTAGAGACGAAATTTAATGTCCGTTGCTGAAATGATTTATGTTTTGTTTTTAAATGTCAGCGACGAACACTAATGTTCGTCGCTAATTAGCGACGAAATTAATTCTCGTCGCTAAAATGAATATATTTTTGTTATTAAAAAAATTGTGACGAACTTTAATTTTCGTCGCAATTTTTTTTTTTTATCGATTTTGCTCATTAGGGACGCATAATTTATTTTCGTTGCTAATTTGTTTAGCCACGAATTTTGTCACGAAATTTTTCGTCGCTAAATCATTTTGCAAAGGTAGTAGCCATGGCGAAAAAAGGTCGACGTTTTAGCTCAATTTTTTGCATCGGTAAAATAGATAATGGCAGAGGCCGTTGTCAAGCAAGATTTTCGGAGCCTTCAACCACCCATTCCTGGCAACCGCATGATGGATCTCACATTCCCTCCGTGAAGCTTTGCCAGTCCACAAGCCTCATGGTAAGGTGTACTCGGTGACGCTTTGCTAGCCCGTGCTCGGAGACGATGTTGTCGGGCGAGACACTGCCCGTGGCAGCCATCAACTGGTCGAAGCTGTACTTGGTGAAGCTTTGCCAGCCGAGCTCTCCTTCCCTCACACAAAAAAACAACAACAAGAATGCCACTCCAGGAGAGAGAGAGAGAGAGAGAGAGAGAGAGAGAGAGAGAGAGAGAGAGAGAGAGAGAGAGAGAGAGAGAGAGAGAGAGAGAGAGAGAGTACCGAGATTTCAGAGGAGCGGGAAGCTCCCATCGTCAGTGAGGGAGCGAGGGAGGGGAGGAGAGAGAGGGAGTTGGCAAGTGGAATGATGGAAGGGGGCGGGGGAGCTTTATAGAGCAGAAGGGAAAAATTCAACGCAAGCGCCAAGTTTTCGGAGAAGCGAGAAAGGGCAAATTGGCGACGAAACCTACATTTCGTCGCTAATTGGTGACAAAACACATATTTTCGTCGCCAAATTGCCCTATCAGTAAAAATATAAATGTATAAATTAGCGACGAAAAAGTGTTTTCGTCGCCAATTAACAACGCAACACTAATTTTCGTCACTAAATGGCGACGAGAAAAAATATTCGTCTCTAAATTGAATATACTTTTTTATTTTTAAATTTTAGCGACGAATAGAGCATAAATAGAGCCCAAAAAAAAAAAAATCAGGGGCGTTGCCCCCGAACCCCCATCCAACTCTCCGCGTCACGAACCAAATCTCAATTTTTTCTCTACTTTTGGGCTGCACAAAAAAAAAATATGTCGGGACCAGACCGAAAACGCTAATTCGTCGCTAAAATTTTTCCTTTTTCATTTTTATTTCTATCAAATTAACAACAAAACCATGATTTTGTCGACAATTAGTGACGAAATTAGCAACTTTCTATGTCATATGTAATTTCGCGACATTAACAACAAAACTAACAACAATAATAATGACAACAACAATATCATATGTCGCCGTAATAATGATTACACATAAATAATGAAAAAGTCTCAAAAATAATAATCATCATTGTAATTTCCGAACATTGTAAATGAGTAAAGTACAATGATCTTAAGAACAAAACATGAAATCTAAATCACAAAATTATGATATCATTTGTAATCTAAAAGTGGACTAATTTACTATAATCAAAAGCTTTTTATGTATCTAACTAAATTAATACATAATCTAAATTAATACTAATGTTAAAATGTTTTGGACTGATTTGCTAGAATCGAAAGCTTTCTATATATCTCAGTAGTAGCAAAGTCCAAAACTATATGTAATTGGGAGCAAAGTAGTCGAGAATAGAGAATGATTTGTAATTAGGATCAATAGTAGCAATGTAATCGATAATGATTTGTAATTGAGAGCAAAGTCCAAAAAATATTTCAACCCAGTACGAAACTCATCGGCCAATCCTCGACGTTCGGCTAAAGTTCTTATTATATATCCAAGCCCTATCTTTTTGCATTGTGCCTGTATACAAATTAAAGATTTATAAAAAAAATTAAAAATATCATATCTGATGCTTAATACACTTAATCAAAACCATAAAATTCTAAAAATTAAATTTTATTTATGATTGGACAATTATTTTGAAATTAAAAAAATAACAAAACGCTTACCAAAGTATTTTCTTGAATTATTTATAGTAGAACGTGGTTAATATGATGAGAATTGTAAATTTGGTCGTTAATTGTATAAATTATTGAAGAAAGATGTTGGTGGACTTTAGCGACAAAAAATAATTATTTTGTTTTTTATTTTTATTTAAATTTATATGACATTTGGCGACGAAACTTTAATTTCGTAGCTAAATGGCGATGAACTTAAAGTTTCGTTGCCAAATTGGATTATTTTGTTTTTTATTTTTATTTTTATTTTTATTAATACGTGAATTTAGCTACAAAACTTACATTTCGTCGCTAATTAGCTACGAAATGAAAGTTCATAGCTAAATTCGATTATTTTTTTTATTTTTATTTTAATTAATACGTGAATTTAGCTACGAAACTTACATTTCGTCGCTAATTAGCTAAGAAATGAAAGTTCGTAGCTAAATTCGATTATTTTGAATTTAGCTACGAAATTTAATTTAGTAGCTAAATTCATTATTTTGTTTTTTATTTTATTTTAATTAATACGTGAATTTAGCTACGAAATTAAAGTTTCGTCGCTAAATTGGATTATTTTGTTTTTTATTTTTATTTTAATTAATAAGTGAATTTAGCTACGAAATTTAATTTCGTAGCTAAATTCATTTTTTATTTTTATTTTAATTAATACGTGAATTTAGCTACGAAATTTAAATTCATAGCGAATTAGCTACGAAATAGCTACGAAATTTTATTTCGTAGCTAAATTTATTATTTTGTTTTTTGGAATTTAGCTACGAAATTTAAATTTCGTAGCTAAATTCATTATTTTATTTTTTATTTTTTAAATTAATACGTGAATTTAGCTACGAATTTAAATTTCGTAGCTAAATTCATTATTTTTTATTTATTTTTTTTTATTTTAATTAATACGTGAATTTAGCTACGAAATCTAGTTTCGTAGCGAATTAGCTAGGAAATTAAATTTCGTAGCTAAATTCGATACGTGAATTTAGCTACGAAACTTACATTTTCGTTGCGAATTAGTGACGAACACTATTGTTCGTCACTAAATTAGTGAAAAACAAATAAAAAAATTCAAATAAAAAGAAATTTCTAGCGATGAAATTATTTATCCGTCGCTAATGTAGCAACGAAAATTTTTTTCGTCGCAAAATACATCGCAAATTAGCGACGAAAATTATTTTTCGTTACTAAATGAGCGACGAATAGTGTGGTAGTCGCCAATTCCGTCGCTAATTAACTACGAATTTTATTTCGTCGCAAAAGTCGACGCAAAATTAGTGATGAATTTTTTCGTCACTATTTTCGTAGCAAATAGCGATGAACTTTTTTCCGTCCCTATTTTTGTAGCAAATTAGCGACGAAAATAATTCGTCGCTAATTGTTCGTGGCTAAATAACTATTTTTTTGTAGTGAATGAAGGGGGAGCAGCTCTACTACTGAACAACGAATTAGGGAAAGATTGTTGAAATGCACTGTGCCTTGAGCGAGAAATTCTTACATAAGATAATTGGTGTGGCGTGGAGTGGTAATGTATTATAATTATCTCATAATTATTATCTTGAAATCTTGGGTGAAAAATAGGTAGGGCAAGCGGGAGTAGATGATGAAGCCGCCGTGAATGGAAGCTCTTTGCCAATGGAAATGGGCATGCCATAGAACATTGCCTCATTGGCCCACCACACTAAACTGTAAACTTGGACGTGTAGGTGTGCCCACCTTTTATGGGGCACTGGTTATTTAGACCGGTCCGTCGGCCCACACCGTCCAATATTTCCTTACGCTATGCATATTGCCTATCCCCAAGACATCAACACCACCGCCGGGTCGCCATTATTATCATTCATAAGCTTTTCAAAATGAACAAAAGCAGAAGGGCTTCTGATCAAGGTTGAGTGTTTTTTTTTTTCCTCTGCTGATCTTATCTTTTTTTTTTTTTCTCTTGATTGAAGACAGAAGCAATAGCCTTTTTACCTATTAAGGTAGCGAGAGCACTACTAGGTAATGCTAATAAAATCAATTACCATTCTATGGGATAGATGCCTTCCGATCGTCAGATACAATACACGACTTGATCTACGCAATTAGTTGAATACTAAATATAACTAAACCTTCTTTATAAGGATGATAGGGGTCACGAATGGAGAAAGTTTGATCTCGCCCGACGACAAACCTTATCAGCCTGTTTTTTCTCCTATGAGCTAGCCTGATTGACACGCTATGCGCACTTACCATGCTAAGTACTAGAAGATGACTCTCTTAATGGCCCAAGGGTTCACTAAGATTTCTTAAAATAAGGGCTATGCGCGAAAGCAAGACTTGCACACCGGAACGGGCAATCAAGACATTCATTCACACGGCCATCAACAGACATTCCAAAGACAGACAGGCACACGAAAGTCATCCGCAAAGGTTGAGTTCATATGAGCAGAATTATGAATTGTCGTAAGCCGCCTTCTTTTGGTTTTTTTCCATGTATAGGACAAACACTTGGAGGCATCCAAAACCCTTTTGCCTTTTGGTTAAAAAAATTTAATATTAACTTACTTAACTAGTAGAGAAGATGCCAACGATATCTTAATTAAGTTTATGCGCATGTATTCACTGTGGATCCTTAAAGTGAGGTCTCCTAAATTTATTTCCTAAAACAGTCGAAAATAACTTTTTCTTGTACTATTTGTCTTTCCATTTTATTTGTAAGTTTTTTGGCATAGCTAGTGTGCGAAAAAAGGAAACTTACATGTCAGAAAATTGACATCCTCATCCAGTGGCAAAAGGGAACGGGCCCGGTCGGATTTGAGGGGCTCATTTCGTACAATTTCTCAATTATATCGAATTTAAGTGATTGATCGCTACTCATGAAGAAATGATCGGACTGAAAATTGAGTTTTTTTTTTTTAAACCAATGAATTTCAAAATTGGTTCTATAATTGGATGGTATTACCTGCAGGTCAAATGTCGTAAAGGAATCTATTCTGAAATATGGCCAGAAATGAAACAATTTTTTTTTGGCCAATTAGAGATTGCTATTTTTGAATTGAGGAAAAGTCAATTCCTAATTGATATTCATAACATTTCAAATGCCAAAGTTAAACTGAAGCAAAAAGTAGCTGATTTTGAGATTTTTTATTTTTTATTGGAAAAATGTTGGCTAATATTTGACATTTGTCAAAGAGTCAATTAATGGGCTAAACCTTATTTTTTTTTTAGAATTTAAAGTGCGGTAGTGGAATTAAAAATATCTGAAGGGATTTTGTGTAAAAAGAAAAATTTTGACTAACTGTTGACTTTTCGATCAAAATTTGATCAAGAAAGTTAACTCAAAGTCAAACATTTGACTTTTCCAAATGAAAGCGGAAATGACTTGCAAATGTAAGGCTAATGCTAATTCAAAAGCTAAATGAGTATTTTTGGTTGAAAAATAGATCCCATCGTGATAAAAAATCTAAATTCCAAGTTTTTATTTCTAATGACATGTCGACTATAATCAGGTATCATTATCCTTCCTATTTTTCAGCTTAAGACAATCCCTCTTAAGATACCCCCTCTTGCCACAACTCCAACAAACTACACAACTAGTCCTAGTCTCAGTTGACTAATAATAACAATGAATTCATTGATATGACTAGCAACTGATGCACTTTCGTTCATCTATAAGTTAAATAGACATCACATAAAATAGGTCTTGCTGATCGCAAGGGCTTCTCGTAAATGTCCGCAGGGATTTCATCAAATCCGCAGTGGTATTATCTTTCAAATATTAAATGCGATGTTAAGCCAACTTCAGCCAAATAACACCGAACACTCATCTATCTAGCAATTCTCAGTTAGCTCGCTTCATAGTTTTCAGTTTCTTCCCAAACAGGGGTAAGCACAATTTCCTATCATACAAATAATCCTTAACCTGCGGCTTCTATAAACCAAAATCCTTCCAATTAAATCTGTCGATTTCACTTTTCGTTTTTCTGTCGCCATCGATTTGCTTCACTTCAGCCAAGCCTAGCTCTGATACCAATTGTAGAGAAAGCAAGTGATCGAACAATAAAATGGATAGAACAAAAATAAATCGAATATCAGGTTTACATGGTTTGGTCGTAGTGTCCTACATTGATATAGAACAATTGGAGCATAATAATCTTGAAAAACGTGATCAACATAAATCACGGTGATTTCACTGATCGAGATGTTACTGAATTCGGGGAGTTCTCGAATAGTACTTTATCTTGCTGAACCTCCCATTTACCGAATATCAGATTACTTACCGATTACGATTTTGGCATGTTGCAGACAACTTACCAAATTTTCGATTTACCGAATTTGATTACATAATGGATTTTCGAATTTCGAGATCATTTACATGTTTTCAAGAAGTTTTTTGATTTTAGGAAACTTTACAATATAGATAATTGCAATATTTGATTTATATTCCGTTTGATTAGATCAGATTTGATTCTCAGTATCTTATTTTAGGATATCTTTAAGTAATTCTATTTCCTAAGGAGTCTTATCTCTATATAAACGATGTCTGCCCCTATGTAATATAAAAAAAGAGACGATATCATTCTATCAATTTCAGTAAACCCTTTGGAAAGATTTTCCAGTTATCACTTCCCTACGTCATTTGGTATCATTGCAATATTTGATTTATATTCCGTTTGATTAGATTTGATTTGATTCTCAATATCTTGTTTTAGGATATCTTTAAGTAATTCTATTTCCTAAGGAGTCCTATCTCTATATAAAGGACGTTCGCCCTATGTAATATTAATAATAAAAAGAGACGATATCATTCTATCAATTTGAGTAAACCATTTGGAAAGCTTTTCCAGTTATCGTTTCCCTGCATCATTTGGTATCAGAGCAAGGTTTCTCCCTGCGATGATGACTAAAAACGTGAATCGAAATACCTCCATAGTCGATGGCCGTGCCAACGAGCCTGCTACACAAGAGGAGTTTACCCAGTTTGCCGAGGAAACTCGACAAACTCTACCGGACAACCAACGGACGATGCAAGAATTGCTTGCCGCCATCCAACGGTTGTCTGCAAACCTTAACCATAACCCCGGCATTCTTTAGGCTAAGCATGTTCCAGTCGCTCGCGTTCCAGAAATAGTTGTGAAACATAGGGCCAAACCCCAGCGGCGGTATCAAGTCTATGCTAAAGATTCCTATGCTCAAGAACCGGTCCGTAGAGGCTACTAGAATCGAGGCTATCAATTGAAAGTTGATCTCCCTACCTTCATTGGTAATTTGGATATCGAAGACTTTCTGGATTGGCTCTGAGAGGTTGAGGAGTTCTTTGACACCATGGATATCGATGAGGACTGCCAAGTAAAACTCGTGGCGTACAAGTTAAGGGAGGCATCTTAGTCTGGTGGGAGCAGACGCAGCTAACCCGACGCCGATAAGGAAAAGCTCCCATCCAAACGTGGAATTGGATGAAACAAATGTTGAAGGTCTGGTTCATTCCACCTGACTATGAACAAGACTTGTTAAATTCAAACCTCTCGCTAGGGTTTTTGTGCCATTCCTTTCCTCAATTTCTCGCCTTTTCCTCCGAAGCCATCGAAACCGAGGAACCTGAAAGCAAGGACTAGCTTTTTGAGAAATTAGAGGAGGAACTGAAGGTGGAAGAAGAGACGGAGCAAAAAAAACCCGGAGATCACTCCCGAAGCCGAGAAAGAGGCCGAACAAGAAGGGGGTGATGTCCAGGAAGTTAAGAATTAGCTTCGTAATTCTCAAGCAATAATCTTTCAATCTCACGAAAGAATCACACAAATCGTATGACATTGAATATTTCCATATAGTCTATGAACTAAATTGAATATGTAAATAAATTAAAGGTTCAGGAGCCGCATTGTACATTAGACAAAAAATAAAGGACAATTTGTGTCATTTTTCCGTTTTCTTTGTTTAATAAAATGTTCATCAATGGTGATCGTTGAAGTCATACCTAGGCATTTCTAAATTTTAATCTTATTGAGAATGAACAATAGATTTAGAGAAGAAAAATAAATAGAAAAGTTAACATATGTTTGGTGGAGTGGTATGCACGTGATAGAGAATCTTATTAATAGTAAGTTATTTCTTGGAAATGAAGAGAAAAAACAAAAATTAGAGAGAAAATTGAAGTTAGGTACCATCAAATGGGCGTCCACTTCTATAATATAGATCTGTTTTCTTCTCTAGACATCTTTTTTGCAAGTGGGTGCATTCAGGTCCTTAAGATTTGAGCCGCTCTGGGCTTTTTTTGTTTTTTCTGATTAGAGATCCAGAGCCTGTGTATGGGCTCCTAAACTCAAAAAAATAAAAAAGAGACTAGTTGGGAGAATGTGGGCCACGTGATTCGAGAAAATCGAAGCCCAGGAACAAACTGATGATATACATGAGAGCTGGAGGTCGAAACTCCAATCAGAGAACATACATTCTGCGGAAGCACATCAACCATCAGCTGTTGTAATGGCTGCTTCTTTGAATCTGAGAAGTTATTATCATGTGTTCATGAGTTTCAGAGCCACGGACGTGCGCAACAACTTGCTTGGCCATCTCTACACAGATTTGGATCAGAAAGGAATACACAGCTTCCTGGATAGTGAGGAGCTCCAAAAAGGAGAGCAAATATTGCCGACCCTCACGAAGGCGATCGAGGAGTCGCACATTGCGATCATCTCTTTCTCCAAGGACTATGCTTCTTCGACGTAGTGCTTAGAAGAGCTGGCGAAGATAGTGGAATGCAAGGAGCAAAGAGAACTCAAGGTCTTTCCAGTATTTTACTAAGTGCAACCCGGAGAAGTGAGAACACCAAGAGAAAGCTACCATGGCTTTGACATGCTAGATCATGTTTCTCTTTCTTTTGAGTGCTGGTTAGATATGAGGCGGAGCTCATTCAACGCATCGTAAATGAATTATCGATTTATCTAGAGTGGACACCCTTAGATGTCGCTAAGTTTCTGGTTTGAATAGAATCCCGAGTTCAAGGACTGATATCACTGTCACTAAAAGAGTCGGATGATGATGATGTTCTCATGATAGGTCTATGGGGACTTGGAGACATAGGGAAGACAACGATTGCTAAAGCTATATATAATGCTATTGAGAGAAAATTCCATGGTTTCAGTTTTTTGGCATGAGTTAGAGAATCTTCAGACAAAAGTGAGTGCCTACTTGCTTTCCAAAAGAAACTCTTATTTGAGATCTCATGTGATAAAGATTTGACGGTGTATATGTTAACATAGAGAGATTTCGAGGAAGAAAGCGTATACCTTTATTTTCTATATAGCTTGTTCGAAACTTTTATAATGACCTAGAGGCATAGGAAAGAATTCTAAAAGATATTCTTTGATCTAGATCCTCTAATCTAGCTAATTACAATCCTTCAATCTCGCTAATTACAACTCATACATAACTTTTAGGATTACAACACCTTTTACAGCTCATTCTAACACTCCCCCTCAAGTCGGTGCATAAATGTCGTGAATGCCCAACTTGCCAAATGAGTTGTAGAAGATCTTACTTGATACAGCCTTCATCAAAATATCTGTCAACTGATCTTCAGATAGAACAAATGGAAATTGAATCACTTTGTTATCCAAATTTTGCTTGAAAAAATAACGGTCCACTTCAACATGTTTGGTACGGTCATGCTGAACTGGATTATGTGATATGCCAATTGCTGCTTTGTTGTCACAAAACAACTTCATCTCGGCTCTCGAAGCGAACCCAATTTTTAACATTAATTTCTTTGGCCATATGAGCTCACATAATCCTTTGGCCATCCTTCTAAATTCGGCCTCTGCACTTGATAATGTCACCACCTTCTGTTTCTTGCTTCTCCAAGTAACCAAGTTTCTTCCCACAAAAGCAAAGTATCCTGATGTTGATCTCCGGTCATAGGCACTCCCAGCCCAGTCTGCATTAGTAAACCCTTTGATCTCAAGGTAATCCCTTTTCAAGAATCTCAAACCTCGCCTTGGAGAAGATTTCGAGTAGCAAAGTATACGCAGCACTACATTCATATGATCTTCACTCGGAGCATGCATGAATTGGCTAACGATACTCATCGCATATGCAATGTCAGGACGCGTATGTGATAGATAAATTAGTTTGCCAACTAACCTTTTATATCTTTCTTTGTTCGTTGGCACTTGATCTGGATACACTTCAAGTCTATGGTTCTGAATAATTTGTGTGTCTACCGGTTTACAGTCTAACATTTCCACCTCTACCAAAAGATCTAGCACATACTTTCTTTGTGAGAGAAATATTCCCCATGTCGATATTGCTACTTCAATACCTAACAAGCATTGAATCCCCCAAGATTCTTCATCTCAAATTCATCGGAAAGTTTATTTTGGAGCTTAGATATTTCGATCAGATCATCTCCAGTAATAATCATATCATTAACATAGATAATAAGCAATGTTACCTTCCCTTGATGTCGTTTAAAAAATAATGTGTGATTCGAGTCACTTTGGGAATATCCATAGCTCCTCGTTGCCAAAGTAAATTGGCCAAACCATGCTTGTAGAGATTGTTTCAAACCATATATGGATCTTTTTAACTTACACACCGCCTTAGGTTGTAAGAATGACTTATAACCTGGTGGAACATCCATATAAATCTCTTCTTCAAGATCACCATGAACAAATGCATTCTTGACATCATACTGGTGTAATGGCCAATCTAAATTAGCTGCAAGAGATAACAAGACCCAAACAATATCAAGTTTAGCAACAAGAAAAAAAGTCTCTTGATAATCAATCCCATATGTTTGTGTATATCCCTTCGCTACCAGTCTTGCATTGTATCTCTCAATGGATCCATCTGCTTTGTACTTGACAGAAAAGACCACTTACATCACACAGTCTTTTTTCCCTCGAGCAAATTCAGCAGCTTTCAAGTCTCATTTTTCTCCAAAGCAGTCATCTCCTCCTCCATTGCTTGAACACACTTAGGGTCTTTTAGAGCATCATGCACCCCTTTTGGAATACGAACAGCAGAAATGATTGATACAAACACCTTTAATGGGTTTGACAACCTTTTGGTTAACACATAATTTGCAATGGGATAAGCAGATCTCTTCTCTTCAACGTCCAGCAAATATCTGTTGGGACGTTTGCCTCGATTGTGCCTGGCAGGTAGTTTATATCCCACAAAAGTACTAAGTTCATCAAAGACACAAGAAGAAGTAGAAGAGATTCTCTTAGGAATATTCTCAGGAGTTGAGCCAGGTACTAGAGAAGGGGAAAGTTGTTCTTCGTGATTCTGCTGAAGTTGTGATACCTCAGATGAACCCCCTCAGATGATACCTCCTCAGATGATGCCTTCTACTGAAGTTGTGATGCCTCAGATGATACCCACTTCGATGATACCTCCTCAGATGATGCCCCTTTAGATGATACCCCCTCAGATGATGTATTCTCCACTTCCTCGGAGAATATACTACCAGAAAACTCCCATCAATTCGTCATTTATATCCGTGTCTCCCCCTGAAAGGAAAAATTGGGAGTTGGATAAAAGGATTCAGCCTCAACAAAAGAAACATCCATAGTCACATAGGTTGGCCGGGTAGATGGGTAATAACAGCGATAACCCTTTTGGTGTATATCATATCCCAAGAATAAACATCGCAGTACACAAGGATCAAGTTTCGTTCGCTGATTCTTTGGGATGTAAACAAATGCAACACACCCAAATACTCGAGGAGCAATGGTGAGGATAGACGGTAAAGGAACATATGTATCTTAACTTCTGCAATCTATTAGAAGTAGAGTTTCTTGAGAATTCTTCCAGTTTTCCCAGATTAGAATCCATTTATCTTTCATGAAACAAATTTACTCATCTGCCAGCACAAATCAACAAATACGATAATTTGCAGGAGTTGTATGTTGATAGATGCCAGCAACTACAAGGGATTCCTTAGTTTACATTAAATATGGCTGATGTGTCATCATTCTCTGTTATATATATATATATATATATATATATATATATATATATATATATATATATATATATATGCGTGTGTGTGTGTCATTGAATGCTTGATATGTGCACCACCTGTAATAGGATCTGTCGCAGATGAGATGTGTCACAACTCTCTTATGCTAGAATGTTTTCTCTAGTGTCAAGAGGGTCCCATATCTTTCATGGTTTCCCAGGACTTGTATAACAAGTTCAGTGGACTAACACTCTGTCTTGTTCTTGGCCAGGACGAAGGAAAAGTGGTTGATGGTTCATTGAAGATCTAAATACTTGTCAATGGCCAAACGGTGCTTCGGATTTCTGTACCGTTGCACTCATTGGAATCCGATCATGTGTTGCTTTTGCATTTCCCACGCTTTCAGGTGGAAGTAGAGGACCTCCTGTGAAATGAATGGAGTCGATTCCAAGTTTGCCTCACACCATCGGAAGTTAGCTTTAAAAAGTGTGGATTTCGTCTAATATGCGTGCAACAGGAGGATGACCTAAGGGTCGTGCTCCAACACCGTCGGCCGGTTGAAGCAGATTGGATTCCCAAGGAAAGTGACTCAGAAGAAGGCAACTCAACAGACACTGAGGAAAAAGATGGTCCAAGTGACACAGATGTTGATTAAAGCTGATCAACTTTAACAAGGAAAAGAAGATGATCTTTAACTCTGGTAAGACTATGGGTTCCACACACGCCAACCTATTATGAGTGTTAGCTCGCGAAGCATGCCTGTTGAATTGGTCGCAACTTGCTGAAGAAGTGATTCTAGGGGAGGTCTGTTGGGAAAAATGCGGGTAAAATAATACGGAAGTGAAACCTTTTCTCCCTCTTCCCCCGATCAAGATGAGCAAGAGAAAAATAAAGAAATGTAGAGGCAAAGAAACACGGATTTTTACGTGAAAACCCCCTGAAAACGAAAGGGAAAAAACCACGAAAGTCTTCAACTATAATAGTGGGATTACAACAGTATTTCCTCACAGAATTTGGTGGATCACCCTCACCTTTGTGGTGGAATACACTCTAGTTCAAGAGGATAACACTCTCTCCAACTCTTCACACAATGGTGGCTTGCTCTTTTCCTCGCGGAGGATTTCTCTTTCTCACACGGAGGATCTCACTTGTTGAATGAGTTGTCGAATGAGTCAACCTTCCCCGACCTCTTGTCGAAATTTGTCTTCGATGTGGGATGTTGTACCGGATTTCTTGTCATTGCCTCATCGCATCTCTTCATCCCCTATTTATAGGAGGCCAAAGGACATCTCTTCCATACTCTAGAATTTTTACCAATTAATAAGGCAGATTTATGAAGATGACAAGCATCTTTCTAATGCATGGAGCCACAAGAATTCACTTTCCCATTCGAGGTTGTTGTATTGGGATTACTTAGTCATCAAAGCATTTAATGCTTCGGTTCACCCAACTAATTAAGGAGAATCCTAATCCCAACAAATCTCCCCCTATTTGACTTAATTAGAGGGGGATATCACCACATCGGCACCTTCGCAATACTCATCGAACTTTTTCGATGAAACGACCTTGGTAATCATGTTGGACCAATTCTCACTAGTGTGAACTTTATCCAGCTGCAAATGCTTCTCTTCTATGACATTCTGAATCCAATGGCAACGAATATCGATATGTTTTGAGCAAGAGTGATAGGCTGAATTTTTCGCCAAGTGTATGGCATTTTGATTATCACATCTCAACACATACTTTTTTTGCTTATGACCCAACTCAAGCAAGAAGTTCTTCATCCATAGCATTTCTTTACATGCTTCTGTGGCTGCAATATAGTCGGCTTCGGTGGTAGACAAAACAACGTATTTTTGGAGCTTAGATGCCAAGACACTACTCAAGCAACATATTTTTGGTAGACAAAGACACTGCATCCGTATATCCTTCTAACATAGGTTCTTCTTCGCCAAAACACAGAAAAATTTTCGATGTACCCTAAAGGAATCGAAAGAGCCATTGACAGCTGCCAAATGCTCCTTCCCTGGATTTGAAAGATATCCGCTCACAAGACCAACAACATGAGCAATATCGGGCTTGGTGCATATCATTGCATACATAAGGCTGCCAACTACCGATGAATATGGCACGTTCTTCATCTATTCTTTCTCTTTCTCAATCAATGGATACTGCTTCTTACTTAATTTGAAATGTCCAGCAAGAGGAGTACTTCTGGTTTGTCCTTGTGCATATCGAATCTCTTGAAAATCTTCTCGATATATTTCTCCTGGGATAGCCATAATAGCTTCTTCGAACGATCTCGAACGATCTTCATCCCAAGGATCTGCTTCGTTGGGCCAAGATCTTTCACATCGAAAGACTGGCTCAAGGCCTTCTTAAGAGAGCAATTTTCTTCAAATCTTGCCCAACTATCAGCATATCATCGACATAAAGCAAGGGAATGATGAAATCACTACCGGCATACCTCTTAATAAACACACGGTGGTCAGCGTGAGTCTTCTTGAAATCATGTGCTGCCATGAATGAGTCGAACTTCTTGTACCACTGTCATGGTGCTTGTTTTAGATCACAGAGGCTCTTTTTGAGTTGACACGCCAAGTGCTCTTTACCTGGAGCTTTGAAACCCTCGGGTTACTCCATGTAGATCTCTTCCTCTAGGTCTCCGTGAAAAAAGACAATCTTCACATCGAGTTGTTCAATCTCCAAATCTAGAGTGGCGGCTGTACCAAGGATAGCTCGTATCGATGACATCTTTACCACCGGAGAAAATATCTTATCAAAATCGATGCCCTTCTTCTGATTGCATCCTTTGACAACAATTCGAGCTTTGTACCTCAGCCGCGAGCTGTTTTCATCAGCTTTGAGTTTATATACCCACTTATTTTTCAATGCTCGCCTTCCCTTCGGTAACTTAACTAGATCATAGGTATGATTATCATGCAAGTATTGTATCTCTTCATGCCTGGCTTTGACCCATTCTTCTTTCTCGTTGCTGGCAATAACTTCTTCATAGCTTTGAGGCTCCCTTTTTTCTACAAGAACTGTATAATCAGCTGCAGGATATCTGGTAGAGGGATGCCTAAGCCTAGTGGATTGCCTCAATTGAGGTTGAACTTGAGGCTCTTGTTGGGTAGACTATGTCTCTGTCGTTTCGATAGGCTCCTCTGTTGGTGGTTCGACATTTCCATTGCCAACTTCTTCATTATTGTTCTGCGATGATTCTCCCCCTGAATTATCATGCTCTTTAGCAGATAATACATGATCGGAATGGGTAACGGCCCTGGTCTTGGGTTTCTTGATGTCTTCTAGAGTTTAGTCTTCAAAGAATATAACATCACGACTTCTCACGATTCTCCTTTTGATAGGATCCCATAGTCGATATCCAAACTCATCTCTTGGTGAACCAAGGTAAATACACTCCTTGATCTTCGCATCGAGCTTAGATCGTTCGTCTTTAGGAATAAGGACGAACGCTCGGCAACCGAACATTTTCAGATGACCATATGACGTCTTCTTTCTTGTCCAAACCTCCTGTGACATTTTGAATTTTCTACTACTTCGAGACTATTGAATGAAGAATATCTATCGATGTATTTCAATTTTATTTCGCTTGAATTTGATCAATCCTGAGTAAACTGACCAAAAGGGAAAGCCTAACGCATGGTAAGGTACGTGGACCTAGGAAACTCGAAAAACGAAACGAAGCTTTGACCATAAGGATTGTCGAGGGAACATTTAGAACAAATAAAGGCTGATCTAATGTTGACACCTGATTTTTGACCATCCGTTATTATAGTTTTTTTTATTTCTAAAATTAATTAAAAATAGCAAAAAAGGTCAAAAAATTGCAAAATCAACTTTGGAAGCCTTAGCCTAGCCTTAGGAACCAATTTTGAACAAAAAATATTTTTTGAATTTTTTAATATTTTTTGGAATTTATTTAATTATAAAAATACCCAAAAAATTAGAAAAATACCATCCGTGGTCAGCAAATTACAAAAAAATATTCAGAAATTTTATTTTAATCCTCTCTTTAATATTTTCACTTTTTATTAGGGAAATTCGGCTTGGTTCATTGGGTTCCTTCACAAACCTAATCCCGAACCGGGCCTAAAAAATCCTTTTCGAGACTTTTAATTTTCAATTCTCGGTTTTTATAAGCTATGACATTGGACTCCAAAGTATTGAAATGCAATTGGGTCGATTTGCCCTCCAATTTGATCAATTGTAACCAAAAGGGCTTAATTGCATAAAAATCTTTCAATTTAGTCCCCGGTTTCACAATTTTTGAAATTAAATTTCACACGGGCACACCCATTAAAATTAAACACCTCTACCCAACATTTTTCATCATGCTGAATTCATTGGTGGGCTCAATTTTGGCTAATTCGATCGTTTAGGCCTTCGATTTGGCGAAATTAAATTTCGGATCCTAGGGACAATTTGGGGTTTTCACAGAATTTCAATAAATTGATTCACGAAAATACCAATATTTGATGGAAAACATGTCAAGGAATCCGATTTTGCCATCAATTTCATGAAAAGAGGTCATTTGGGGGGTCAATTTGGCGATTTGGGCGATTTGGCCGAACCGGGTCGGTCGGGTCCGACCCGACCCGACCCGGGTCTGCAGACCATGCACAGAATGTGCAGAATCTGCAGAACGCAGAAGAAAAAACAGGGGAGCAGAGCATGGGGGCGTGCGGCTTTTGGGAAAAAAAAAAGAGAACGGGGGACACTTCTGGCGGAGACCCATGCTCGTTCTGAAAAAAAACGGGCGCCGAGGCGGGCGGTCGGCCACGCGAAACCGAGATATTCCCGGATAAAAAACGGAGCCCGGCCTGGGCGTGCGGGGAGGATTTTTTTGGAAAAGGCCGGACGAGAAGAGCTTCGGCGGAGCTTCAAGCATCTTCACGGATCATCACCGGGTACTCAGTGGCCGTCGGCGAGCTCCAAGAAGGTCGGTATTCTCCTCCGATCACCGTTTCTCATACGCACGCCATGTGTTCGAAGAAATGCCGATGGATGTCTCGGCTCGGTTTTGTCTCGGCCGTGTCTTCCCGAGCTTCATTTAGCACGAATATTGCCTTGAGTCTCCACTAGAACTATCCCTAAAGCCCGGCTTGCTATTTATTTTGCATTGAAACGTGCCGGGAAACCATGGCCGGAGCTCCCCGACGCATACCCGAGCCGAGAGCTCGGTCCGGCGAAGCCCACGGCAACCGACCATCAAAGGACCATAGGTAAGCTTCTAAACCTTCCTTAGATGCCATGTGAATGCCTAGAATCGAGTTTAAACGAATAAAATTTTTTTGTGAATTCTTCGCCGGAGCCGGTTCGGTCGCCGGATTTTTGGGGCGGTTACCGACGCGATTTTTGTCCCTTTTTGGTTGCATATTGATGCTGAGTGTCTAAGGAGTCGAATGCCGCAAGAACGGGCGAAAAATACCAAGTTTCGGGCCCGTTTCGCAATTTTCCGGCGACCTCACCGGAATTTTTACTATTCCCGCCGGATTTTTCACTGTTCATCGTCTTCTCCGGCGACCCTCCGGCCGGTCAACGGTCAACGGCCGACGTGGCGTGCCATGTAGGCAGCCACGTCAGCCGGGTGGGGTCCGGTCCGCTTATTTTCAAATAAAACAAACGGACGGTCACGATCGCGACACGTGTCGCGATCCTGGATTTTTTGGAAAAGTAAATAAATGATTTTCGAATAATCGATCCGGCGGACGAGGATGTGCCACGTGGCTCACTGAGGGACGTCCGATCTTGTACGAGATCGGACGCACCAGAGGAGGCCACGTGGCACGTTCTAGAGCGTCCGATTTGTGTGGTTTTTCTAAAAAAAGAAAATAATCGATTTTTGATCCGACGGCTACGATTTGGCCACGTGGCTCACTGAGGGACGTCCGATCTAGTCTTAGATCGGACGCACGAGACGAAGCCACGTGGCACGACGTGGACCGTCCGATCCGGGGGATTTTCGGATATATTAAATAAAATAGATAAAAAATCAAAAAATTGTTAAAAAATAGGAAAAAATATTTAAAAAATCAAAACGGTGTCGTTTTAGACCGGTGTCGACCCCTAGGGTCGGGCCGGGCGCCCGAGAGGCGTGGGCCGGGTCTGACCTGGCCCGCAAAATATTTTTAAATATTAAAAAAATTCGGAAAATAATAAAATAATAATAAATAATCAAAAAATCAATAAAAAATGAAAAATCATAAAAAAATTCAAAAATTCGGAAAAACTCTAAAAAATTCCAGAAAATAGGAAATGGCCACATTCAACTGGTCACGACCTGTTTCGGGTCTTTTGACCTCCGATCTTTCCAAAAATGACGGTTTTGCCCTTTCGGCAAACCGTCTTCCAAAAAATTTCTGAAAAATCCAGGAAAATCCCAAAAAATAGGAAATGGCCACAAACAACTGGCCAATGCTCATCTCGGGTGTTTTGAAACCCGAACCCTCTTGAAAATGACGATTTCGCCCTTTGGGCGAGTTGTCTTCCAAAAATTGAAGAAAAATCCAGAAATTCCAAAAAATTCTCAAAAATGGGAAATGGCCACAATCAACTGGCCATGGAATATTTTGGGTAATTCAGTATCCAAACCTTCCAAAAATGACAATTTTGCCCTTCGGGCTAATTGTCCCCGAATCTTCCCATTTTACCCCTAGCCCTAAATCACATCTTCCCTAAGCCCTTATGGCTATACTAGGAGGCCAATGATTGAAATTGATGTGCATTGACATGATTTATTTATGCACTTGACTTGCGCTTTCATTATATTGACTGTGATTTGGTAGGACCAGTCTTCCAATCTGCATGAAAACCTGAATCAAATCTACCTCACCCAAAATCGCGCATGCATGAAATCTTAGTCAGGAAAATCACTCGCGTTAGGTACCGAAAGGGCGTTGGTAATGACACCGACGTAACCAAGTCCCCGAACCCAAAATCTCTGGTTCCGCAGAACTGATCGATCTCTCCCAATCGGTCAGTAAGGTTTCCGGTCTACCCTCCAAGAAAGACCGGTGGCGACTCCAAATGCATGCACAAGTTGCACATGCCACCACGACCACACTAAGGTCGAAAGCGATCGACTCTTACCGTCGAATCCCTCAAAAGACACTCCCGCCGCGATTTGGTATGGGCCTGGGAGGGCCCGCGCCGATCCAAAGCCCGCGATCCACATTTCAGAGTGGGGGCTGCGATCGGTAATCCATTAGCCGCGTCCGATTTCGGACGGGTCGCGACATCTAAAAATGATTGAGGAATTCATTGCTAGCGTTATATGATTGGAGTGAGGGTGATGCCGTTTGACAAATGTATAATTTACAAAATTTTCCTTGAATTGAACTATGATGATCGAGACCGTTGGAACTAGCAATGAACCCTCACAATTACATGACAACCAAAGTCACCACAACTTGGGTCATCCTCAATGTGATGAGAATCATAGAGTCGATACGCGTAACGCCTGCAAAAGCCGCTCCTTAGTTCGAGATAAACTGAAGTTACGATTGACGGAAAATCGATCACGAAATGGAATCTTGAAATTGGAAAAGGATAAGGAAGAATTCCAACTTTCGAAATTGAATTTGACGTCGCCTCGTTGATGGTAATTTAAAATTGAAAAAGTGAAATTTCGGACGAAAGTGCAAAATCACCATTTTGCCCCTCGAGCCTTACCCTTACCTTAAGAACTTTTGAAGGACATTTTGGTCATTTGGACCCCCTAGGCTGCCGAAAATCTTGGTCAAAGGAAGTCAGTGGAAGCCTTGATATTATTTGCTCCAAGACAAGTGTCAACCAAGGGATGATTAGCATTTAATTCCCACTCACAACTACCATTCCACTCTCTTTGACCAAGCCAATTATTATGGATGATCCCTCACTATTTGCTTCAGCCGAACCACCCACTTTCTCTCTCTCTCTCTCTCTCTCTCTCTCTCTCTCTCTCTCTCTCTCTCTCTCTCTCTCTCTCTCTCTCTCTCTCTCTCTCCATTTTCTTCTTCTTCTTCTTTTTCTTTCGATCGAGAACCTTCCAGCTCGACCGCTCGCTTCGCCCGTCTCGCCGCGCACCATCCACCAAAACCATCCTCAGCCTCTCCTATACACATCCATGATGGTAGATTGTCCATTGGTGGTCCCGTTTTGCCCGTCCAGTCCCAAACCCGAAAGTGGATAGTTTTCTACCAAGCTGAGGTAAAGTCTTTGTTCTTCCCCTTAAAGACTTCGTTTAGCCTCGAACTTGCGGCGAGATCTTCATAACATGTTGTACTCAAGTTGACTGAGCTATGGTTGCAAGTTCATTTGAGAATTGATGAGTTTTTATGGCTGATTTGAGGTAGTTTTTTGGGGACAGTTTCTGGCCGTTTGAGGAGCTAGTGGAACCGAGCAGATTGGAGGTTCTTAGAGGTGCTATTTTGCTTCAAAAATCACGGTGAGCCTACTAGACATGTAAATGAATGTATTGACAAGTTGGTTTTGTGATGAATTCAAGTTAAAGTTGAATTAAGGGCTGTTGAATGTGATTTTTGTGAGGACCGATTATGCCCTTGTTTCGGTTTATGCAAACTGAGTACTTTGAGGCTTTGGGAAGGTGTCGCCTTACTATTAAATGCCATTTAAGTGCGCAAAAAAGACCGCCCGGACCGGGACCGCCCGGACCGGACCGGGACCGCCCGGACCGGACCGGGACCGATGGTCCGGTTCCCGGTTTTAGGGGGATCCGGTCCGGTCCCCGGTTCCTAAAATTGGAACCGGTGACCGGGCGGTTCGGTTCCCGGTTCCGGAGCCCGGTTCTGGAACCGGACCGCCCGGTTCTTCTTTAAAAAAAAAAAGAAAACTATACATTAGGTTTCACGCACACTTGACACTCTGGATACTCTCTCAGACTCCCAATCCTCTCTTCCTCTTCGTCTTCCAAGAGAAATTAGGGTTTCTTTCTGTCCTCTCTTCTCTCGCTCGAGACCTCAGGTTTCCTCTCAGTCGCTCCCGACTGCTCTGTGCCTTGGAAGAACCCGAAGGCTTTCCGCGCGCACTCTCTCTCTTGATCGATCTCTCGATCCCTCAGAAGAGAAGGTGGCGATGGAAGTCGAGGCCGTGCAGTCCGTCTACGGCGGCGATCGCGTCATCGTCGATCGTATCCTCCCCGGCTCTACGTTCGCATCGTGCCCCGCACAGCCGACGTCTCTTCTCAATAGGTCCCTCCCTCTCTCCTCTGCAATGTTCTCTTTTCTGGCGATTTCGATTCGCAGGCTGAGAGCGCTTGTTTCCGAGCGAGGACGGGCCTCATTTGTGTTGCCTTTGTGTTGTTCGCAGTTTGTGGAAGCAGTCATCGGAATAAGTGAAGGCCCGCAGGTAATCAACTTATGCGAATTTTAGTAGAAATCGAAGGACCATTGCTGGATTGCATGGTTTCGTTCAATTAGGTGAATGGGAAATTGGTCTTATGTGTGTTTGCAGGGCGCTTGCGTCGAGAATGTGCTTGATTCCGTCGTCAAAGCGTTGATGCAAGATCCCAATAGAAGTTTGTGTACGCCGAGATGGTAAATTCTGTTCATTTTAGACTCTATCTGATGCATATCTCTGAAGGCTCATGTTTTTTTTTTATCATCTTCGGAACTGTGTTTTTTAGTTTTCTGCGAGTAGGTGATCGGCTTGACTCTTTTGGTCTGAAGCATTGTGGTAAAACTTCAATCCAATTGACCGCCGTGATATTAATCCCTTTCATATTTGTACTGGACAAATCTGCTAATCCATTATGGTTGACATGAAGATATCGGTGGGTTTTGGCCTTTAAAGAAGTTGAAATCTTTGTGCAATTGTGCAATCCAATTGCATCAGAAGGGTAACTGAACTTGCAGGCATGCCACCAAGATTGATTTAACCAAATAAATTTTAGTTATCAAACATTTATGCTGGAAATTGTGTACTTTGTTATGCTTGTAAAACATTGCAATTGTGATATTTGTTTATCTGATGTGGATCATAGCTAACTTCTGCTTCTTTTGAAGTGTACCTCATTAATTGTTTGCTCACGGTTGTTTCACAATTGTGGTTTCTGTGAACAAACGGTTGTTCTTATGCTATAGCTTCTTACCGTCAGGCCTTTGCGCATTCCCTCCACTGTCCACTTATAAACAAGCTTAGCTCGATACATTCATCAACGAATTTCATGAAAATAATAGGCTTTCTTCCAAAGATGGTGGTTAGAGCAAAGTCTAGAAACGCAAGAACGGGTGAGGAACCTCGTGAATGCTGGCCAATTGGAATTCATGTATGAATCAGTAATCATCTAAATGTGCCAATGGCAATTTCTGCACTATTACTGTCCTGACAACAACGTTAGAAATTTGCAGAAATGGAGGATGGTGTATGCACCACGATGAGGCAACAACTCATTACATCGACATGATTGACCAAACAACTCTTGGTCATGGCCTGATAAAGTCACAATTCAACAAAGTTCCACGAGTTGGATGGCAAATTGATCCATTTGGACATTCTGCCGTGCAAGCTTACCTACTCAGAGCTGAGGTAGATGATTCTATTTAAGGAATTTGCAATGTCAACCTTTTCTGTTTTCATCTTCCGATCAGTCTTAAGTGTAGCTCTCAGATTTTTTTTGGGTTTGATCTCCGCACCACAATGCAACCATTAGACTTTAAAAATTATGTTGTTTTTCTCTGTCCTTAAATGAAAAAGGAGTTGCCCAGCATAGTTATTCTTCTCAATAAACTTCCATGATTCGTGTTGTATTTCCTATAAGAGGATCATCAACATATTTGTAGGTTGGATTTGATTCCCTGCATTTTGCAAGGATCGATTATCAAGACAGAGCAAATCGCAAGAGTGATAAATCTCTTGAAGTCACATGGCGTGGGTCTAAAACATTTGGTTCCTCATCTCAGGTTTGAATACAAGCAACCTCATTACCTTCATTTTTCTTGGTTACTTTGCCACAAAAATTAATATAATGCACTTGTTTGTGCCCTTGCAGATTGTCGCAAATGCATTTCCCATTCACTATAGTGCACCGGACGGTTTTGTCACACAAGCACAAGGGTGAGCTGAGATGGGCCGTGGAGATACTAAAACTGCCCCTGATGCAAAAACTATGTAAAGCTTTGAAGCAAGGTTTATCGTCGAGTTCATACATTGCCAATGTTTGTATGCCTTTTATAGTGGATTTTCACTGCTGCACTTTTCAGGAGATCACTTGCTATGTTTTGAAGGTTTATGTCATCTGAGCAATATAGTTCCGGATATTTGCATTGTCTACTGGTTGTCCTAGTAGCAGGCTATTTTTCTTGGCCTTTTCTTTTTGGTTTTACTCCTAAAGATCAGTGATACTCTTTAGTGTTCACTGAAGTGAAGATGTTGAAGAGTTTATGTCAAGTGCTCTCAAATATACATGTACCGGGGGTTAGATTTTATCTAAGAGCCTTTTTTCTTATTGGACAACAAAACTATTTGATTGTGTTCATGGTTCCTTGGAACCGGACCGGAACCGGACCGGACCGATGGTCCGGTCCGGTTCGCGGTTCTCGAGGTGGCCGGTCCGGTCCACGGTTCCGAAAAATGGGAACCGGGACTATTGGTCCGGTTTCCGGTTCTTGAGGGGAACCGGACCGGACCGGGAACCGCTCACCCCTATTAAATGGTCGTTAAGGTACCTTAGGTTGTTAATTGATATAGTATCGAAGTATTAGCGCGATAGAATTGAGAAAAGAATGAGTTTTGATGTGGAAAATGTGATTTTTCCTAGAACCGTGCGTGTGCCTTGTTTCGACGGCGAGCTTGCTGATCTCGGACGGCCGTTTAGATTGAAATTTGCTGTGGAAATTGAAGGGTAAGTGTCTCTTAAACCTTTACTCGAACGTTAGGACACTACTAGACGAATTGGTTTGATGAATTGGTTGATTTGTGAATTCTATGATTTAAATGGCATAGTGTGATTTTGGGTGGTAATGAGGATTGGCATGATCGTGTAACATTTGAATTGAAACGGCTATTGAGCCCTTATGAGATTGAAATGGCTACTAAGCCCTTATGTGACGAAAATGGCTAGTGAGCCCTCGCGCGCCGTAATTGGCTATTGAGCCTTGAGGTATACATCGCGGCTAGAGAGCCCTTGGCGATGAGAGAATGTGATGCTATTGTGATAATTTCTGAAGTTATCAATTTATTTTGTGCTAGTACCTTAAGCTTAATCTCGTAGCTTTGAGTGTGCTTGATTGTGATTCTTATTTATGCTAATTATATTGAGATGTTTCGATGGTTGAGTGCCATCCGTTATTGGTCTTGGTGAATTTCTGCATATCCTTTCATTACACTATCTAGGGGGACTAGCAGTCTAGTCTAGGTTTAGGATTCACTTGCTGAGATGTAAATCTCACCCCGTAATGGGACGTGTTTTTCCAGACCCCAAGTAGTGAAGCATGCTACCGATACGTTTGGGCGATCCTAAAGAGATGACTGCATATTTTGACGAGTTATGAGATGGAAAGGGAATAGTGTATGTTAGGAAGCGCACAACTGTGTGGGTCGACGAGGCAAAAGAGGATTGGCAGCCGCATTGCTTTGAGGCATGGTTCCGTCGCGTTGGGGATAGTAGTACTTCTGGTCCGTTACAGCCTTCCGACGTTCCTTTAGGAGTTGTACCTAGCTGGTCTCACCCCGCTTGTCCTGAGATTGAGGTCGAAGTTGAAGCTTTAGTAGTAGGCTCAAGAAATGTCCTAGAGAAGACCCCGACCGTGGAAGAGGATAATGAAGTGATCGAGATATCAGCTTCTGTGGACGAGCTGGAGGATGATACTGTGGAGGTACGATTAGAGACTTTCTCCCACTATGTGCCAGATGAGGAAGAAGCTGAAGACGACGACGAGACGAGCAGTTCCACTGGGTAGTTTGGGTTGCCATGGATAGCTTTTGGGGTTGTAAACTTTTGAGGATAATTTTTGTTAGGGCGATGGTGTAATCTTTTGATGAAAGCCCTTAGTACCTCCGACATAGTTCTGTGCCTGTTTGGTTTATTTCTTTTCCTGACCTCTGAGTAAACTGGATGTTTATGTTATGTTATGTATATACATGTTTTTATGTCATCCGAATCACCTTTGTATTTATAGTCTGGGTTGTTATTTTCCCTTCCGCATGCGTGTTTTATTTCTTTCTGTCTGTCGTCGATGGTTCTTGGGATTATTATTACGGTGTGGCGGATGTGACGAGCTTGCAAAGGAACGCGGGGCGTGACACCTCCTCTGGAATTTCTCCATCCAAAGGTTTTGATAGCGACAGGTTGATAATATCAATTGCAGTCTTCACGGCCTCAACTCTAAAAGATTTGAGTAGTTTAGCATGAGATATTCGAGGCCAAAGGACATTTCTTCCATGCTCTAGAATCATCACCAATTAATAAGGCAGATTTACGAAGATGACAAGTATCTTTCCAATGCATGGAGCCACGAGAATTCACTTTCCCATGCGAGGTTGTTGTATTGGGATTACGTAGTCATCAAAGCATTTAATGCTTCGGTTCACCCAACTAATTAAGGAAAATCCTAATCCCAACAAGGCCAACTCGGTGATTACGATTCCAATGACTTTTGCTTTTCCCCTTTTTCGGACTCTACTAGAAATTCCAAACGTTTGCACCTTCAATTGAAATTCAAAATCACTGTCAAATACAGGTTTGGCATCATGCTGCTGACATGGTTGAGGAACTTTACTTTTTCCTATCCGTGTGATTTGTGATGCAAAGCATGTCGGTTCTTGTTGAATGGTCGTGGTCTTCCAAATTGCTCAGTGAAATTTATCAGATAGACCGCTGTTACCACTCTTAATCCAATTAATGACGCCAATGCAGTTGATCTAATTGAGACAGTAAATTTTGCCGAATCTAATATAATCTATATCCTTAGGGAACTGTTGATCTAATTGTCTTAAAGATCAAAAGGTCTATACATGGAAGATTAGTTGACGTCTCTGCTGTTGCTATGCAGATTGCATTGGACGTGTACGAAGTTTTGTGTCAAAACTGGTGGCTTCTTTGAACTGTAATGTTTTGGGCTTGTAACAGATTACTCACCGATTTTTGTGCCATTAACAAAATTTATAGAGGGATGTTGATATCTAAATTTTTTGCCCCAAAGGACTCATTGGAGGGCTTGATTTAGATCGATAAAGCATGCAGTTCATGAAAGAATAGATTGCAGTAATGTTGCGCGACACAAGGATGTACCATGGAGCGTAACATCAAGGGTTTGTATCAATATTGTCCTATATAGATCAGGTTTTTTGCACATTTGCTATGATTATATGTTTATTATTATGAAGCAATTCTTATTGTTTGCGCACTTATGCCCGGCCACATGGATTTGCAAGTTCACGAATAAAAACCGAAAAAACAAATGCATGGAATTAGCTTTTACTAAAAGAAAAAAGTACCAATCCGTGGGAGTTAGTTTAATGTATGTATCAAAGTCCTCGTATCCTATGCTCTAGACTAGACATGGCCACGGTTCATGGACCGGCAGTTCCGAGCTTGTCCAAGGACCGGTTCCGGTTCCCATTTTTAAAATTTAATTTTTAAATAATAAATTATGAAATAAAAATAAAAAAAATATCAAATATAAATTATAATCAAATTGTTCATCGTAATCAAATTTGGGGGGGAAAAAAAGAGGGGGAAGAGGCTTGAACTTAATGAACTATCATTAAGCGCCTACATATCTTCTTGGAGATAGAAGAATCAAAGGTCATGTAGTTTTTTTTTTCATTGATAACCCCAACTTACCCCATCGTCAATCGTTGCTATCTGTTCCGGTACCCGTAACGGTGATATTTCCATCATCATCATCGAAGAAAAGAGGTTGAATGACAAGTGTCGCGACCTAAAAAAATAAATCAATCCTTTTCTAGGCTAATGGATTATTAGGTTAATTAACTTAACTAACCTAACGCGGACTTTCCCAAGCCCTACCAATTCGCAACTTAAAATCAATTTCATGCAAAGAAATGTTTTGGAGTCGCCACTAATTATTATTGATAGGTTGATTAGAAACCTAAATAAAATAGCGGGAGAACTATCTTATTCCTACGAACCAGAGATTTTGAGTTCGGGGACTTGGTTACATTAATTCTTCAATTAATGCCCTTTCGGTACCCTTTCCATGAAAATGTCTGATTTTGGCAAATTTGATGAATTTTCAAAGATGCAATTTTTTTTTTGGTTTTTGCAATATTTTTTGGGTTTTCTTATGAATGTTTAGGGTTTTATTTTTTCTATAAAATGCAATGCAATGTAAATTATAATAAAATAAAAACAGATATTAAAAGGACATAAACATAAAGAAAGGGGATAGGATCCGGTGAATTTTACGACATCGGAGTCCGTCGGTGTTCGTGCAACAAGATGTGGGGGTATAAGCCACCAACAGGAGGCTCGGCCTTCTGATTCTGGGGTAGCACAATATAATTTGCAGAAACATAAATGAACACAATGCCTTGGACACAAATAGGAGGCTCAGCCTTCCGATTCCGGATCTGATAGGCGAAATATAGAAAAAGCATACTTTTATTGGATGCAATGCAAAGCAAATGATTTTTAGTAAAAGACACATCGATTCAAAAAAAGATAGACCCAAATAATATACGAGCTCAAGTCATCAATCACATCTTTTCATACTAAAGTGATAGAAAGTTGCCTTCAATTGCTCGAAAAAAATCTGCCCGCACAAGCTGCCACTTGCGTTATGTCAACATGAGCAGAAAATGCCACAATGAGGAGGCCGATTACATCGACGAAAGAATTACAAAAAGTTTTCGGCTGGAAGCACAAGAAACGAAACACTATGAGAAGAGTTTTCCCTCTTTTTTTTATCCCTCTCCCTGTTGCTTGTCACGTATGCTCTCAAGAATGTGGCTGCCGAAAATTTTTCAGCAATCGTCGACCTTTCTATCTCTCTCCCCCTTGTTGCCGTTCGTGATCCTCTTCTTATTGGGAAGAACCAAGGAGACAAGAAAACACCATCATAGATGCTCATATGATGATGGATGGTGGGTGGCATGAGCTTTACTTTGCATTGTCTAAAGTAAAGAATTCTCTTCACATGGCCGTGCACGTCAATGAATGTGGCATCCTTCTAGCAACGACCATCTCTCTTCTTCATGATTAGCCATCCATTATTGTTGACCAAACTTTGTCATTCTTTTATTTGTTTGTCAATCAACATTCTTTCCACCGAAGAAGCCCCCCCTCCATTGTCTCTTTCTTTTGTGGTCACTTGAGTGCGTCTTCTTTATCGATTACCGAATGTCTTCAGACTCCTTTGGATGCTCTTTCTCCTTCTTCGAATTCTTCTTTCGCTACCTTTCTTCATTGGATGCCATCAAAATGTCAATTGAGTGCCGAGAGTTAAGGGTTATAAGAGGGGGGGATATCATCATACCTCAAATAACGACTACTTCCAGACCGTTTTAATTTAAGCTTGATTTCGCCCCGTCGATGGCAATGTAATGTATGATAAAAGGAATACGTTAGGCATGATGATTAATTATTTTTGGTGAGAACAAATTCTCCTTTTTATGCAATGTCAAATGAAAAATCAAAATTTAGGTGTCAACAGCTGCCCCTCTTTGAGCGGAAGCTCGTAGAGGTTTTGCTCAAAGACAATTGGAAGCCTAAATTTTGACCATGCAAATAATGGATGATCTTTTTTAGCAGGATTCGAATCCCATTTTCTATGCAATATTCAATGATGCATGATAATAAATTTTGGGGGAGTATTAATCCCATTTTCTTATGCAAGAGGAAATGATGCATGAAATGCAATGCTTTAAATAATATGTGCTAAAACTTCTCATATCACACATCAGAGAAGCTTGCACATGGATCGCCTATGAAAATACATGTTTTACCAAATACCTCATAAGCTAATGATTCCCTTAACTTCCAGACTTCCAGTGGATGCCATGATGCTAAGGTGCTGGCCCGTCTGTTGCCAGAAGTTTCCTTCTGACGCGAAACGACGCAAGATATGTGTAGAGTTTGAAAATGTGCTCGAGTTATGGTTCGAGCTGGCCATTTGTCTCTTGGGACCTCCTCGACGAGTCACCATGAGACGGTAGAATGTCTCTTGCGACCTCCTCAACGGGTCTGCATGAGTCGGTAAGGTAATCTCTCTCGACTTTCTTTCGAAAGTCTCACTGTATCAAGACGAGAGATGTCTCTTGGGACCTCCTCAACGGGTCACCATGAGACGGTAAAATGAT
Organism: Rhodomyrtus psidioides; assembly: GCA_021437785.1. Taxonomy (NCBI): domain Eukaryota; kingdom Viridiplantae; phylum Streptophyta; class Magnoliopsida; order Myrtales; family Myrtaceae; genus Rhodomyrtus; species Rhodomyrtus psidioides. The sequence continues at coordinate 1,922,947 of JAILYB010000074.1, read as the reverse complement.
CTCTCGCGACCTTCTTTGGAAGGTCTCACCGTATCAAGATGAGAGTTGCCTCTTGGGACCTCCTCAACGGGTCACCATGAGACGGTAAAATGTCTCTTGCGACCTCCTCAACGGGTCAGCATGAGTCGGTAAAATGATCTCTCGCGAACTTCTCTAGAAGGTCTCACCGTATCAAGACGAGAGTTGCCTCTTGGGACCTCCTCAACGGGTCACCATGAAACGGTAAAATGATCTCTCGCGACCTTCTCTGGAAGGTCTCACCGTATCAAGATGAGAGTTGCCTCTTGGGACCTCCTCAACGGGTCACCATGAGACAGTAAAATGATCTCTTGCGACCTTCTCTAGAAGGTCTCACCGTATCAAGACGAGAGTTGCCTTTTGGGACCTCCTCAACGGGTCACCATGAGACGGTAAAATGATCCCTCGCGACCTTCTCAGGAAGGTCTCATCGTATCAAGACAAGAGATGACATACCACCAGAAATGAAACAGTTATAAACAGTGTGATGCTTGGATTTCCTGAATAATGAATGGATGAGGGCTAGGCTATCCGCATCATACATGTTCATTTTGCTTGAAAAACATGATGACAAGAATAACTGTTGCAAACACAATGTTATATGCCAGAAACGTTTTGTGTGCTTTTGCTAGCATTATAAAGCTCCACTGGGGAATTGTCAATAGGGAAGCCTATCTGATCTTTCTGACAATTCTGACCAATTTAAAAGATGGACTTCAGTCGGAAGGGACTTTTCAGTCATGAAAAAGGCTTTTGAGAACCGATCATTAATGCGGGTAATAGAATCGCTCAGAGCTGTCATCATCATGTTTGACAAGGGTCCGGATATTCTCGCAATTAGTATGACCTAGACCAATCTATGAGGTCTTTTATAAGGACTGTAATTCGGGCTTGGTCAAAGGCTATTCAAAGGGGACTCATGCGAGTCGTTAGGTTATGAAACAGAACCTTCATCAGCTGCATTGGGTTTACAAGTTAAGAACCCTGCGAAATGATATAAAGATAATCCTGCTCACACTTCTTCGAGCGGTATTCATAAGCATTTGAAACCCTGCGTTAACCCAAGTGCCCTAATCGGAAGAGACTTTTGGTAGGGGTGGTGGGCTTAGAAATGAAAGATTTATTTTCAACAAAGGGTTGTATGATAAGCAAATTGGTGATCATCTGTCTTTGTCACTTTGCAGCTCATAAATGAACATCGAAAAGTATATATTTTTTGAAACAGTTTGAGTAAGACCTCCTTCTGGAAATTCTTTCGAGAGAGCCTTCTCCTTTTTTGTTTTTAGAGTGGGCGCTTTTGTCCTTTTTTGCATGGCAAGCTTTTCTCTTTCTTCCTCCTTTGCATTGGATTTTTTTTCTTTTTTTTTAGGAAGGAAATGTCTTATCTGAATTGTCTACATATCCGAATTTCAGCCCCAAGGCACTTTGCTTATCCGTTGGATAACTCGAAACAATCTCACTTCTGGATGATCACCCGTTGGGTTTAGAGAAATGAATCCATCGCTCAAAATGGGTTAAGCAAAGGGATAAATGAATATGTGGTATAGAAATGAAGTGCTCTTCGTCATGTCTAAGGCACTTGAGCTAACACAGAATTCATATGCAACAAACTCACTCAAAGATTGATGCAAGTGAAAGCAAGAAAATTCTACTCATTTTTTTATTTTTTTTTTAGATTTGCCCCGATATGGGGTTGTTCCTGACAGGGCTATGAAATGAAACCATCGTTCAAAGGATTTAGCAATGGGCAACCTGTAGTGTTTGGGTAGATGAAATGAATGACTCATATCATTTCAGACTTCATACTTTTCGCGAGATAACCATTTACCTCGTCAGCATGGAAGTTTTCACACTGCTCATTGTGACATAGGACGTGTATGGAAATGGCTTGCCTATCGTCGTTCTGACATTCCTCATTCAAAAAGATCAGTCCAATTAAATCAGAAAGACTTCCTAATTGAGATTATCTCACCATGGAAACTCATAATGCAAACAATAGGCAAACAAACAGGTATCAAAAGAATATTATAACTTGATCAGAAAATGTCAAAGCAAATCAAGTATAATATTTTTTTACAGCATCAGAGTTGACTGAGATGGTAAAAACACGGCCATCCATCTCTGCAAGGATCAAAGCACCTCATGGGAGTACCTTCTTCAAGATAAATGGACCGCCATAGTTCAGAGCGAACTTCCCTTCTGGCAACGGAACAATAGGCAATAGTTTTCGCAAAACAAGATCTCCTACTTGAAAGTGCCGAGGCCGGACTTTCTTGTTAAAGGATTTAGCAACTCTCTGCTGGTAGCACTAGCCGTGGCATAAGGCTTTAAGCCGCTTTTCATCGATCGGGTTCAACTGGTCCATCCTCTGTTGGATCCAATCGGCCTCGATCAGCTTAACTTGAGATAGTATACGCAATGAAGGGATTTCCACCTCAACCGGTAACACTGCTTCCATTCCATATACAAAAGAATATGGGGTTGCCCTGGTAGATGTTCGGATTGAAGTCCGATAAGCCATAAGTGTAAAAGGTAACCTCTCATGCCAATCTCGATAGTTCTCGGCAGTTTTGGCCAAGATTTGCTTGATGTTCTTGTTGGCTGCTTCCACTGCTCCGTTCATCTGGGGACGGTACGGGGAAGAGTTTAGATGCTTGATCTTAAATTTCCTGAACAAATCACCGATCAGCTTGTTGTTCAAGTTCGAGCCGTTGTCAGTGATTATGACTTCAGGTGAACCATATCGAGCTATGATGTCTCGACTAATGAATTTCATGACGTTTCGTGCCGTGACTGCCAAGTACGATGCTTCTTCAATCCATTTAGAAAAATAGTCGATGGCGACTAGGATGAAACGATGTCCATTGGATGCTTTCGGGTTAATTGGACCAATCACATCAATGCCCCACATAGAGAAAGGCCACGGTTCAGATAATTGGTGCAGCTCGTTCGGAGGAACATTGATCTTATCGCCATAAATCTGACACTTATGACAGCTTCGAACATGCTGAATACAATCACTTTCCAAAGTGAGCCAATAATATCCCAGCCTCATGATCTTCTTAGCAAGCATGTGACCGTTCATATGCGGGCCGCATATCCCTTCATGTACTTCCATCATCAAACGGACAGCTTCAGTAGAATCAATACACCTCAAAAGAACTGAATCAAATGATCTTTTGTAAAGATTTTCACCGCTAAGAAAGAATTTCGAGGCCATCTTCCTTATGTACTTCTGATCTGACGCAGTACTCTTCTCAGGGAATTTTTGCTCTTGAATGTAAGCCTTGATATCGTGATACAAAGGCTTGCCATCGGGTTCATCGGCTATGGCCATGCAATAAGCCGGCTTTCTTAATACTTCGATCTTCAATGGCTCGACTTCAAGCCCATTAGTAACTCGCAACATTGAAGATAAGGTAGCCAATGCATCAGCGAACTGATTGTGAGTTCTGGATAAATACTCAAATGAAATATTATCAAATTCTTCCACCAACTCATCCAGATACTCATGGTAGGGCAGCAGTTTAGCATCCCGTGTTTTCCATTTTCTGATCGTTTGAAGGATGATTAGGGCCGAGTCTCCAAACACCTTGAGCCGGGTTACACCCATTTCGATTGCGGCTTGCAGGCCCAGAATGCATGCTTCGTATTCTGCGATATTATTAGTGCAAGGTGTCGCGACCCGTCCGGAAGCGGACGCGGCTAATGGATTACCGATCGCGGGCCTTCCCCTGCACAAGGGTGCGGATCGCGGGCTTTGGATCGGCGCGGGCCCTCCCAGGCCCATACCAAATCGCGGCGGGAGTATTTTTCAAAGGGATTCGACGATAACAGTCGATCGCTTTCGACCTTAGTGTGGTCGTGGTGGCATGTGCAACTTGTGCATGCATTTGGAGTCGCCACCGGTCTTTCTTGGAGGGTAGACCGGAAACCTTATTGACCGATTGGGAGAGATCGATCAATTCTGCGGAACCAGAGATTTTGGGTTCGGGGACTTGGTTACGTTGATGTCATTACCAACGCCCTTTCGGTACCTAACGCGAGTGATTTTCCCTAACTAGGATTTCATGCAGGCGCAATTTTGGGTGAGGTAAGTCTGACTTTGCACATTAACCAGTTTAACATGCTCACGTAATCATAATAAATAAATAGATGCCAATCACATAAACATCTATCCTACGTGGTGATCATGGAATTATGATTTAATGGGTCTCGAGCCAATGAGACCACATTTAATCATTTTAATATTTTAATAACGGAGAGCCGCTCTTCGCTTCTTCTTGGTTTCTTGAACTCTTCAAGAATTGGGCCCCAAAGAGCTTGCCGACTTAAAAGGCTCCTCCACGTAATCCTCGTAGCATTTACATCAACAATTGACTATGCTAAAAATAAAGATTACATGAAAAATAAAAGGAGTACGCAGTCTCCATTTAATAATTACAACCCCAAATATATAAATAATCATCATACATTCATATATACATCAATCACATTGATTAGGGATTTTTCCATGATCACCACCCTTTCACGTAAGTAATAAATTCACAATTTAAAACTTAGGAATGCACAATAAAAATTCTACGTTGAATCATATTAAGAATTTTTACGTAAAATAAGATAGCCATAAATTTTCGATTCAAAATTGATTTAGTCTCAATTTTTGCTACGTTGATTAATTTATCATATAAAATAATCAATCTCCATTAGCCATGTAAGACGAACAATTCGTTAATACATATTGACCATAGTATTGCAAAAATTGCAAAAAATCAATTAAATGCACGAAAACACCTAAGGATTGGCTCTGATACCACTGTTGGGATCCACGTAACACGTAGCGGAAATAAATAACAACCCATACATGTATCTCCAGAGGCGTACTTCGTGCATTTCAATCGAAAAAAATCACAAAGTCTCAAAGGGAGTAAATAGATTACCTCTCGTAGCGTGCTTGAACGGAGGTGTCGGTTCGATGTTCTTCGATCTCAGCCTCCACAAGTGTTAGGCATCTAATTCGGACGCACCACCAATTGACGAACGGGGAGACGACTAATAACTCCACAACAATTGTGCTAGCAATATGCGGAATCAATATTCCGAACTTAGTATATTTTGCTCTCTCAAGATTATGAGAATATAGAGAGTGTTTGTGTTCTTCTCTCTAAGCTCTCAAAAATTTGCACACTCTACAAAATGTCTCCCCCCTTCAACCTCAAAACTCTTGCCATCCTTTTATAGCCAAAAATACCTTCCAATAAATTGTATTTAAAAATAGCACTAACAATTATAAATTCTATCTAAAAATAGCACTCACAAATAAATGACATTTAAAAATAGCACTAACAATAGCACTCACAATTTATAATACAAAAATGCTATTTAAAAATAGCACTAACAATAGCACTCACAATTTATAATACAAAAATTCTATTTAAAAATAGCACTAACAATTATAAATTCTATCTAATAATAGCACTCACAAATAAATGACATTTAAAAATAGCACTAACAATAGCACTCACAATTTATAATACAAAAATGCTATTTAAAAATAGCACTAACAATAGCACTCACAATTTATAATACAAAAATTCTATTTAAAAATAGCACTAACAATTATAAATTCTATCTAATAATAGCACTAACAATTTATGATAAATAAATGCCATTTAAAAATAGCACTAACAATAGCACTCACAATTTATGATAAATAAATGTCATTTAAAAATAGCACTAACAATAGCACTCACAATTTATAATACAAAAAATGCTATTTAAAAATAGCACTAGCAATAGCACTCACAATACAAAAATGCTAAAAAAGGCACTAACAAAGGTGTTAAAAATAATAACCATTATTATTATTACAAGAGTTAAAGAGGTTACCAAACAATACAAATATGCATAACATATAAATACGTATGACGTATAAATACGTAGAGCATACGTATACATCCGTGAAACCGGGGACTAATTGAAAGAAAAATGTGCAATTAAGCCCTTTTGGTAAAAATTGATTAAATTGGAGGGCAAATTGACCTAATTGCACTTTAAGACTTTAGAATCCAATGTCATAGCTTATAAAAAGTGAGAATTGAAAACTAAAAGACTCGAAAATGATTTTTTTAGGCTCGGTTCGGGTTTATGTTTGTGAAGGAACATAGTGACCCGAGCCGAATTTTTGAGATTTAAAGTGACACACTTGAAGAGGAAATTAAAACAAAATTATCGAATATTTTTGGGTATTTTTCTGACCACGAATGGTATTTTTATGATTTTTTGGGTATTTTTATAATTAAATAAACTCGAAAAATATTAAAAATACCGAAAAATATTTTTTGTTCAAAATTGGTTCCTAAGGTTAAACCAAGGCTTCCAAAGTTGATTTTGTGATTTTATGACCTTTTTTGATATTTTTAATTAATTTTAAAGAATAAAAATCACAATAATAAATGGTAAAAAAAATCAGGTGTCAACAGCTGCCCCTCTTTGAGAGGAATCTCGTTAGAGGTTTCTCTCAAAGATAAGGTGGCACCTGATTCCTAACCGACTCAACTGGGAAAATAAGAGAAGAAATGTTATGACATCGGACCCTTAAGCCTATTGATAAAAGCTCAAATCAATCCCCGGTTTGCTCTAACAATTTGAACATGGGCCGGAGTGAGAGAGGCTTACCTGAAGCTCACCTGTCGGATGCTGCCGGTTGCGACGACTTTCAAGAAGATGCCTAGGACTCGTCATTCAGAATATCCCAGGGAGATTAAGCTCTGACCTGTATGGTAGGTCATACCATGATGGGATTCCTAACTTGTAGGAACCTAAGGAAGGCGCATCCCACGCTTTGGGATTTGCCAAGAATTTTGATCCGTATGGTGGATCAGACCTTTGTGTTGATCCTTACTGCGATATTTATCAATGAGTTGACCCTTATGCGGTTTCTACCAATGAATTGACCCTTATGGCGGTTTCTACCATATGTGATCCCTCAGGCGGTTTCTACCTTGGTTTGACCCTTCAGGCGGTTTCTACCTTGAGTTGACCCTTCAGGCGGTTTCTACCTTTGATTTGACCCTTCAGGCGGTTTCTACCTTGTGTTGACCCTTCAGGCGGTATCTACCATGTGTTGACCCTTCAGGCGGTATCTACCTTGTGTTGACCCTTCAAGCGGTATCTACCTTTGAGTTGACCCTTCAGGCGGTATCTACCTTCATTTGACCCTTCAGGCGGTATCTACCTTTGATTTGACCCTTCAGGCGGTTTCTACCTTTGTTTTGACCCTTCAGGCGGTTTCTACCATTGTTTGACCCTTCAGGCGGTATCTACCTTTGTTTTTATTTGAAAAGGGGTCTCATGACGAGGGTTCTCCACGTCCGTTGAGATTTCCTTGATATTTTTGAAAAGGGTGTCCTAGGACGAGGGTTCTCCACGTCTGTTGGGACAGTTTGTTGACTTCTTTTGAAAAAGGGTTCTATCCTCACACCTTTTTTTGAAAGATCCCGAAATTTGCCGGGAATTCAGTTTTGAAGCAGAGAAAGATTTTATTTTGACAAAGCTTCATTTGACTCTGTTGAGGCGACATTCTGGGAGCTGTGTTCTCCAGGTATCCTGCAGAAAGTTCAAACCTGAAAGATTTTTCTTCACCCAGAAAACGTTAGTAATCTTTGGGAAGACCACGGCTGTCCATTTGACAAAAACCGTATGACTTAAGTTTTAATCGTGAAATGTGCATTTTGATGCTGGAGGTTATCCAAAGCATTCTTGCAACATGCAAATGTGATCACAAATCCCTTGCACGGAAAATCTGGACCAACAGTTTGAAAATTCCAAAAAGAGTTTGTTCAAAACACCAACTGGAATATTTCTCGACAATGAGGTCTTCTCACCTATTTTGAGATAGTGGTTTTTATAGGGGATGCACTCAATTCCCTACTAACCTGTGCCTAGGTTTTAGGCTCATTCGCAGCGCATACATTTTGATCGGTCGGGAGGTCTTCCACGGGACCGTAATGTTGGGCTTGGATATTGGTCTTCAAGGGGGACTCACTTTTGAGTCAAGGTCATTGAATGAAAGTTTTCACCATCTGCTCCGGGTTTACAAGTCAAGAACCCTGCAAAATGAGAAAGAAATATTCTTGCTCGTACTTCTTCGAGCTAAGCTATATGTTAACCCAAGTGTCTTAGTCAGAGAAGACTGTTTCAGGGTTATGATGTTGGTAGGATTGGGGACCGAAAAAAGGCTTGTTTTTGGCCCAGAATTTATGAGGGGATTGACATTGGTGATCATTGCAAACTTGTCACATGTCTTTTCCATTCTGCATCTTCATTTTTGAGGTGTGCAACCGCTTTTGAGGTGTGCACAAGTCCTTTAGAGAACGTCTCTTGTGGTATTAAGAGATTGACAATTCTGTCCGTGTTTTTGCACCACGGCTGACATCATTTGGGGAGCAGTCTTCTTGATCTGACTTCTTTATGGGTTTTTCTCTCTTCCCAACTAGGCTTTATTGGGGATCAATCAAACAGTTTTCACGAGCATCGGCCTTGCTTTTACCAGGCACTTTGCTTTTTCTTGATGCTGGGGATTTTTTCTTTGTTGAAATCCCACCTTTTCTTTTCCTTTGGAACTACGATGTTCAGAAAATTGTGCTAGATATACAACTTGAATCATAGCACATTTAAACGCCGATATGAGATTTTTCTATAAATCCCATCTCTTGATTTCTTCCGTTCTTGGAGTGATGCAGTTTCCATCTTGAAACATCCCATGATCACCAACAGGGGTTTATGAAATGAATTTGCAGGCTCAACTTGGCTGTGCAAAGGATATGGTATGTGGGATAGAGAAATGAATGCTTCTCGTCATCCTCTGGCACTTGGATTACCATATAAACAACACACAAAGATTAATGTTAGTCCGAGCAAGAAAATTTCTGACCATTTTCTCCTGATGCCGCTGGACTCACCTCCATTTTGCCCCGATGTGGGGTGGTTCTTGACAGGGTTAAGAATGAAAACCGTCGTTCAAAGGGTTTATCAACGGTCACCTGTAGTGTTTGAGGGATATGAAACGAATGCCTCCGTCATCCCAACCCATGTAATCGTTGCGAATAATCCCTACTTCCGTAGGTCCAGATTTTGCTATCTGATCCGCTCCACTTCTCTCCAGTGTGTGTAGGACGTGTTTGGACTAGGCTTTGCCTCTTTTCTTTTGAGAAAACGTCCTTTTAAAAGTCTTGAACTTTTGATTGGAAAAAATCTCTTTCATTTTCTCCAAAAATTTTACCCGTCAAGGGGATTTTATGATGCACCATGCATGTTCTTATTCATGTTCAGATAACCTCCTGTTTTAAGATATGAATGCCAATGATGTTTGAATTCTATGTCTTTTCTAGACATTAGATTCTGAAAGCTTTTCTTTTTATTTAACACCTTCAATGGATTGGGGAAAAGGATACTTACCTGTCCCCCGTGGCCGAAAATCCCTGAAAATGCAGAAGAAACATGTTATTGTATGTTCGTGAATTTTTCAAAAAATTAGAACGATACATCTTACCCTTGGTCGTGTGCCCCTGCGAGTGCACACAGGTTGTGACAATCTGTCCTCCTTGATGGTGAGTCCCTATCAAGGATAAATAACAAGTGTTAACTCATATTCCCAAATTGAAGACAAATTGGGACGATACAACTTTACTCTTGGTTCTCATCCCGTTCTGACGTCGCGTATTGATATGAACCACGTCTATCAAATCCGCTTATCCATGCTTGGAATATTTGCAATATCAATGGTTCAGCTGCCCCCGGTTGGGCAACGTCTGTTTTGTTATTTGAACAGATGGCTCCTTGAGTGATTTATCCACGTTTATCACCTGAGAAGGGAAAGAAATGAGACATTACTTTGGTATGCGATAGAAGATCGTTTAGGAACGATACATCGTTTTACCAAATAGGTGGCTTCGCGGCCAAACGTATTTCGTGTTGAAGGGGTAGATCCCATTATGCTCAGCGGGTGATAATTATGGTTCATGGAACTTGCTCCACGGATTAAGTGATTAATCCACGGCCTTCGGCTTGAAGATGCTCAAAGGGTGATGTTGACACTCACGCGCAATTAGTTCTAGATATTAATGAAAGATGTTCCCGTGGGAACCTTACAGTGCGATCAACAACATATGCAATAGGAGTATTCAACCCCTTTTCTCGAAGCATTTTTCATCGAGTAGCCATGCCTTGCATCAGACGTTTGATCACCGGCCTCGCGTCACCACTGCGATGGTCCTCCGGCTCCAAATTGATCGAGCCAAAGATTGAACTCATCGCCAAGGAAATTGCTCGGGTCTTCGAGCCATTGATGTTCAAGTTGGGTATCAACGATTGTTGGGGGCAGATTTCTTTCATTGCCTTCGTTGTGAGGGATTGGAGTTTTTGAGCTGGAACCTTCATCATTGCCCTGTTGGGGTTGAGACATACATTCCTGAAAAGTATTGATCCAAGTGTCCAGCTCCTCATCAAGGAGATCACCTGTTCTTTCTAGCCCTTGGTGCCCAGATTGGGTGTCGTCGAATGTAGGCGAGGGATTCCTCTCTTTGCTCTCGCCGTGAGCAATTTGACCCCTCGAATTGGAACTTCCTCCAATGACCGGCAGGTTCATATGTGCACTCTCTACCAATGCCAGATCCACTTCAAGGACAGCATTAATGACTGATTCGCGCTCAAACTGAGGAATCTCTATGTGCTGGAACTGTGGCATATACTCCTGAGGAGTATTGAGATAGCTCGGCGGAGCATTCTGATTTGGGTTAGAGGAGTCGCTGACACGACTGCTAATCCCGTCATTGCTGAAACACGGTCGGGTGCTCTTGGCTCTCCAATCATCATGGTTGTAACTCTGCCCAGCACTTGAGCTCCAACTGGCTTTATGATGGTTTAACGCTATCCTTCCATCCCTTAGCAATCTCCTATAGTACTTGAGGTGAGACTCAACGTTAATTCTAGAGAGCCCCGGCACATTCATAATCTCGAGTATGCGTAGTGGGCTAGCCGAATCAACTCCCAGCTCTCGAATTGCATCAACAAATTTGGTGTGAAGCTCATAGGTCCAGTAAAACCTTGTTCTCTTATCACCCAAAATATCGTCAATACTTCGGTAGCTATTCTCTACGGGATCTAGTCGTTTCAAAAGTTGTCCAGGGAGGGACTCACCGACTTTGGATTGGCTGGCTGCGACAGCGAGTTCGTCATTAAGAGAATTCCCCCTGTGATGATTCATATCCCATTTCTCAGAGGATGTTGGTGTTGATCCTATGGTGTTGACTTGCTCATGCAGATCTCCGGCGGTATCTGGCTGTGTCGGAAAATGCTGTGGAGAATACGGTAACAGCTGAGCGTTATTCGTCAACAGGGATGGTTCATCGAGGAACACCTCGCCGAGGACAACAGGATTACCACAATTAAGGCAGGTGGCCTTGGTCAGAGCTTCCTTATATCTCGCGCTTTCAGCTTGAAGCTTCTCATTCTCCTCCTTCAGGACCAGTAACTCATGGTCTGCGTATTGCTGTTTCACCCGGGTTCGTTTGTTGGCGAACCAAAACTTGACCTTCGAAAGCTCCAATCCTATCTTTCGGCTCAACTCCATTTTCTGTTGTCTGCTTGGAGTGGGGCATTCATTGAAGAAAGCTTCGAGCTCTCGGATTTGGCCTGGAGTGTGGCGTTGTAGTTGCTTCCTTTTCCGACTCCGGTCATCATTGTATACTCCTTCTTCGTAGCTGAAACCTAGAATTTCATCGCTGGAGGAGTCAGTCTCTATGGCCTTCGGGCAGGATTCAGCTCCAGGATCTTCAAAGTCTCCCAGCAGTTCGTGCTCAGAAATGTCCAGGTCGGGCGTTTCTAGCAGATGGGAATAACTTTTAAACATGATGGATCGGGGTATCTCGGGCTGATCTAGTTCACTCAGCTTTCTCAATTCGCTCTTACGTGTTTGCTCACTCTAGAAATTTTCTCAAGTGATTGTGCGTGTCCTGGAACCATCCTTCAGGCTGCATATGAAGACCAGCAAGCAAGCGCTCCTCCCGAGATCCTGCAATTACTCATCGTCTGTATTCCCCTTTCTTTTTCCTCGTGATAGGATCACAAACTCACTTGCATTGATTCGATTTCATCGAGTAATGCGCTCGTCCCCTAGTTCAGTCTTCAAAGTGGTGGGTCTACAATCTTTCGGCGCCTTTTATGATTTGCTAGGCCCGAGAACGTGGGGAGCAGCGGTGGACCCGCAATTAATGACTCTGTTTAATTCATTTAGCTCCATGGGAATTAACGCCATGATCTTCTCTCAACCCCTTTTCATCGTTCAAACGAAAGTGGCATTTTCCCTGTGCATGCTGTTACTCTTCATTTCAGCATCCCGGGCGCTTGGTGAGGAATGAGTTCGTAGCCACTCAAAATTTTAAAGACCGTCTCTGGTTTCAGACTTAATCTAACAAGGGATCATCACAACTGAGCATGACGATGTTCGTCGATAGCGTTGGTTTTCATACATAATTAACTATAGCCATTAAAGAAAAATGTTCCCATAGGAACTTTACAATGGATAAAAAGAGTGATCCACTCGTGAACATGCTCTTCTTCCTATGGGTGTTCGTAGTGACCGACCCATCGTGCCCCGAGCTAGGTGCTAGATCATGGCTGTCCAAGCATGCCAGCTTCCCACTGATTGAACAAGGCATCGAGCCCCTCATCGAAGAAATCGTCTGTCGTGGGTTGACCAGCGGCAGGCAGAGCACCAGCCGACTGTTGCTCGAATGGAGGAGTGCGCACTCGCTGTACTTGTGACACGCGCTCTTGAGAAGTGTTGAAATGGCCTGGGAGGACATTCTGATCAGCTTTCAGTTTGCCGGTGGTCGGGTTGCTAGCTTGATTGATGCTTAGATTTGGCCGGGTATCTCTTGATGCCTGAGCATTACAATGGCGGTCGCCTCTAGCTTTTGGGCTCGAGACGGATTCCTCCCGGTTTAGCTCCGCTCGACGTTGTTTTAATAGCTTTCTGTAGGCAGCAAGGTGATTCCTGACCAGCTCCTTACTAAGCCCCGGTACATTCATGGCCTTAAATATGCGCGTCGGAGTTGCTGAGTCGATCCCCATTTGGTGAACCACGTCTAGGAATCTGGAATGCAGTTCAGGGGGCCAAGCGAACCTCCTCTTATCGTGGCCCAAAATCGCATCGATGGCTTGACGACTGATTAACTCATCTCCAGCAGGACCCGACCCTATCGAAAATTGTTGTGCATGAGGCTGATATGCTTTGAGCTGGTCGGCGGTAACATCCAGCTCCTTGAAACTATAACTCCAATCAAAGCGATGCAAATCCCATCCCCCAGGAGGCATTTGTATCACCTTCGTAGGATCATCCTGCTCATGCGTGACTCCGGCAAAATCTGGTTGAGCAGGAGATGCCCCGAGGGAGTAAGGTGGTAAATGAACGTCTTCAATCATCGCGTGAGGCTTATCGGGGAACATCTTACCGAGGGCGACGAGGTTATCGCAATGAGGGCAAACGGTAATATTGAGAGCTTTTTCATACCTCATGTTTTCTGTTCGCAGCTTTTGGTTTTCTTCCTTTAAAATCTCGACCACCTGACGTTTGCGTTGAGCCCTCGATTTGGATCTCCTATTTTGAAACCAAAACTGGATCCTCGACTGATTAATCCCCAACTCCCGGCTCAATTCAATTCTCCACTTCTTTTTCATGTAATGGCTTTTACTGAAAAGGGTTTCCAGCATTTGGGTTTCCTCCTGAGAGTATTGGTGAGGACGTCTTCTTTTCCCGAGTTGAGCATTGTGGATGTCGTTGTCGTCGTCGCCGTGATCTTGATTTCCGTTGCCAGAAGTGTTGGGCTCCATGGTTTTGGCGTTAGACTTGATCTTGGAATCTTCGAGATCCCTCTGTGGTTCAATTTCTGAGATTTTTGAGTCAGTCGCCTCTAGCAGCTGACAGTAACCTCTTAAATATGTTGGATTGAGAAATGTTTGATTGGTTCTTGCCCACTCAGAGTTCTCCACTCTCTCCTGTATGCTCACTCCCTATAAAGTTTTCTTCGAGTGACTCTGCATGTTCAGGAGACGCTCTTCAAGCATCATTAGGCAAACGTTCCCCCTCAAGACCTTGAATTTCTCGCTTAGCTTTTCAACGTGATGGGACTGCCAAACCCTATTAGGGCTCTCTTCGATAGTTGCGCTTTCCTCCCACCTAACTCTAATAATGGTGATCCCGACAAATCTTTTACATCTTTTAATTGATGAGCCGGAAATCGCGGACCGAAACGAATCCAATGGTTCTCGTGAGGGGACCTCCTGCTTTACCCCCTAACTGGGCTCCACCAGCATTATTACTGAGACCCTTCATCATCCTCGAGTTGCTATAAAATGAGGAATTAATGTATGGAAGGTTAACGTTCTCGCATAATCAGCTTCTTCCTTCTAATCTCTCTGTTAAACTCGTCTTATTCTCAAGCCAACCCAACGCAAATGGCCTCATCTCCCGTACGCACTTTTTCAACTGATGTCTTGGCCCAGTGGGAAAAGCTTTATAACCTACTGGGTCGCGGTTACGCGCACATAACCGATCATTCTGCAACCGAGGATGCAATCTGTGTCCTGCTCGAGGACCTTGATACCACTTCTCTCGAAGGTACTACACTGGGGAGGGAATATAGAACTTTCCCGACTCTCTTTGCACACTCCTTAGAGGCCTATCGTGTTGCTAGTCGGGAGGTTCTGGTGGCTCGCGTCTTGCGGGCTCGTTATGAGGATCGATCTGATCATTTGGTGCTGACCAACTATCTGGTTGATAGTTACAAAAAGGCCGTCGAGTTTGCTAATGAGCGGGTCGCGACGTTGCTTCGCGAGAGGAGAAATCTGGTGGATCAATTGGCCATATCCCTGACCACCGGCGAGCATGACCGCCGCAACGTCCTGTTGAGGCTTCAGAGCGACTGGCAGGAAGAACGGCTCGACAAGATAACCGAGGACATAGCTCGCGGGAATGGACTGGTTCGGGACCTGGAAGTAGTCACCGAAGAACACGAGGCCAAGGTCGCCGAAGTTAAGGGAGAATGCAGAAGTCTTCTCCTCAGGCTTGCCGACCACAACATGCGGAGCTGGGAGTATGAGCAGAGCATTAACAACATGGAGGGTCAGTTGGGCTCCTTTGTGTCGTTAATTAGGGCTCACTTTGGCTTTACTTTTCCACCCCGAATTGTATGACCTGCTTCTGAAAACCCTCCGCTGAGCAAAATAAATGAAAGTTCTCGTGTGTGTTTTAACTTCTGCATGGTTCCTTTCTTCGAGCGTTCGAACATCTTCAACTTAGGTGAGCCGAACCATAATATCAATAAGTCGAGCAAATATGGATTTTATAACTCGCTCATGATCAGATGAAAGAATAGCCTCAGACTTATCCAGGAAAAGATTTCTCTCTATTACCTATTTTTTACCTGCAAATAGAAAGACAGAATCAGAAGGAATAATCTGAAAAAGAAAGCATAGACCCCTTTCAATCTTATGCTTGCTCGTGATTAATAAGGACAAGAACTTTTACAAGGGTTTTAATCTTGCGCGAAAAGTTTTTATCAATATTCCTCGAAATAAAGCATACTATTGAAAGGAATGTAATTCACAATAATCGCCTTTGATCAATTTCGAGAGGAACGAATTACTCAAAAGTGCGAGGCATAATAACGTGTTTTAAATTTAATTGAAGATACGGCATCCAAATCAAGGCCGTTTTGTTAAGAACGAGAGTAATTTGGACATCTATCTCGTCATTAAATTCAAAACAACATCGATATTCTCGATCAATTATCGTGGATTACCAGCGACGTAAAACATGCACGAAACAATTCAAGTGTATAATTCCTTCTAGAGAATTTGAGATTGGACTACTCTATACGACCAAAAGGTCGTGTAAGACTTCCAATTTTAATTTCCTCTAAAGGAATTATAAACTTGACTTGGGAGTATTCGGATGATTAGAGAAAATGCCACTATCACATTCCCATGACCCGTCAAAAGAAATACAACCAAGTTCCATCTGAATGTATACACCAATAGATCCCTAATACAATCACTCTAAGGGGTGGGATAGAAAAAGCCTCGATAAAAATAAACCCTATACAAGAGGACTAGTAATGGAAAATGAAACAAAGGAATGTGATCCTAACGTTTAAGGATGCCCCAAGTTCGATCCGTGGCTTCCGGATCACTTGCCCCAACTCGTCATCTTCTTTGGACGATATCTCAATAAGGTCCATAGTAGGCTCTTTTGTTGCTCACTCGGTGTTCGCCATGGGATATCATCCTCCTCGTCTTCTATCAAGGACGTTTGGGAAAAACACACACATCTATCCTTGAAATGGCATTTAATCTAATCACCAGAATGCAATGAATGAAATGCTTATATTTATATGAACTGTAATAGATTTGAGGGATAGAGAGTCTTACCAACCAAACTCGTCGACTTATGTGTGGTTTTAGGTGTACCAACCGCCCAAAGACATGCGCATGAGACAAGTGATGGTGAACTTCTAAAAATCAGAGGGTTTGGCACCTAAGGTTAAGGTTCCCACTTCGAGTTCTAGAAAGAGCCGATTCCATTGCACAGCTATCGTTGCATTGGGACTCGATCCATAGTTCGAAGCGAGCGGAATTGAAAAGTGGATTACCCCGCATTTTTCCTCACGGAGATTCCATTCTCAATTCCTTCTATTGTGTTCCTAAAGGCGGCGCCCGGGGTTTTAGGCGCGGTTGTGTGTGTCCACGTGTTGTGATCATCATAATGCAATTCATGCACAGCAGTTTATCAATCAGCACTTCAAATCATCCACACAACATACATTCCTACGCCCAACCTGCATAAGACAATGTTAATCACGGACTACACCCCTTATTTCTCCAATCTGCCAAAAACATATAACACCTACCATAAGCGGACTTACCTCACCTTCGAGAGCGCCTGCAAAGTTAGAAAAATCACTCAGCGTTTTAATTACGGCCTAAGTCCACTTGAGGTCTAGAATCATATGTTCTAGAGCAAGAGTCCCCAGTGGAGTCGCCAGCTGTCGCGACCCGTCCGGAAGCGGACGCGGCTAATGGATTACCGATCGCGGGCCTTCCCCTGCACAAGGGTGCGGATCGCGGGCTTTGGATCGGCGCGGGCCCTCCCAGGCCCATACCAAATCGCGGCGGGAGTATTTTTCAAAGGGATTCGACGATAACAGTCGATCGCTTTCGACCTTAGTGTGGTCGTGGTGGCATGTGCAACTTGTGCATGCATTTGGAGTCGCCACCGGTCTTTCTTGGAGGGTAGACCGGAAACCTTATTGACCGATTGGGAGAGATCGATCAATTCTGCGGAACCAGAGATTTTGGGTTCGGGGACTTGGTTACGTTGATGTCATTACCAACGCCCTTTCGGTACCTAACGCGAGTGATTTTCCCTAACTAGGATTTCATGCAGGCGCAATTTTGGGTGAGGTAAGTCTGACTTTGCACATTAACCAGTTTAACATGCTCACGTAATCATAATAAATAAATAGATGCCAATCACATAAACATCTATCCTACGTGGTGATCATGGAATTATGATTTAATGGGTCTCGAGCCAATGAGACCACATTTAATCATTTTAATATTTTAATAACGGAGAGCCGCTCTTCGCTTCTTCTTGGTTTCTTGAACTCTTCAAGAATTGGGCCCCAAAGAGCTTGCCGACTTAAAAGGCTCCTCCACGTAATCCTCGTAGCATTTACATCAACAATTGACTATGCTAAAAATAAAGATTACATGAAAAATAAAAGGAGTACGCAGTCTCCATTTAATAATTACAACCCCAAATATATAAATAATCATCATACATTCATATATACATCAATCACATTGATTAGGGATTTTTCCATGATCACCACCCTTTCACGTAAGTAATAAATTCACAATTTAAAACTTAGGAATGCACAATAAAAATTCTACGTTGAATCATATTAAGAATTTTTACGTAAAATAAGATAGCCATAAATTTTCGATTCAAAATTGATTTAGTCTCAATTTTTGCTACGTTGATTAATTTATCATATAAAATAATCAATCTCCATTAGCCATGTAAGACGAACAATTCGTTAATACATATTGACCATAGTATTGCAAAAATTGCAAAAAATCAATTAAATGCACGAAAACACCTAAGGATTGGCTCTGATACCACTGTTGGGATCCACGTAACACGTAGCGGAAATAAATAACAACCCATACATGTATCTCCAGAGGCGTACTTCGTGCATTTCAATCGAAAAAAATCACAAAGTCTCAAAGGGAGTAAATAGATTACCTCTCGTAGCGTGCTTGAACGGAGGTGTCGGTTCGATGTTCTTCGATCTCAGCCTCCACAAGTGTTAGGCATCTAATTCGGACGCACCACCAATTGACGAACGGGGAGACGACTAATAACTCCACAACAATTGTGCTAGCAATATGCGGAATCAATATTCCGAACTTAGTATATTTTGCTCTCTCAAGATTATGAGAATATAGAGAGTGTTTGTGTTCTTCTCTCTAAGCTCTCAAAAATTTGCACACTCTACAAAATGTCTCCCCCCTTCAACCTCAAAACTCTTGCCATCCTTTTATAGCCAAAAATACCTTCCAATAAATTGTATTTAAAAATAGCACTAACAATTATAAATTCTATCTAAAAATAGCACTCACAAATAAATGACATTTAAAAATAGCACTAACAATAGCACTCACAATTTATAATACAAAAATGCTATTTAAAAATAGCACTAACAATAGCACTCACAATTTATAATACAAAAATTCTATTTAAAAATAGCACTAACAATTATAAATTCTATCTAATAATAGCACTCACAAATAAATGACATTTAAAAATAGCACTAACAATAGCACTCACAATTTATAATACAAAAATGCTATTTAAAAATAGCACTAACAATAGCACTCACAATTTATAATACAAAAATTCTATTTAAAAATAGCACTAACAATTATAAATTCTATCTAATAATAGCACTAACAATTTATGATAAATAAATGCCATTTAAAAATAGCACTAACAATAGCACTCACAATTTATGATAAATAAATGTCATTTAAAAATAGCACTAACAATAGCACTCACAATTTATAATACAAAAAATGCTATTTAAAAATAGCACTAGCAATAGCACTCACAATACAAAAATGCTAAAAAAGGCACTAACAAAGGTGTTAAAAATAATAACCATTATTATTATTACAAGAGTTAAAGAGGTTACCAAACAATACAAATATGCATAACATATAAATACGTATGACGTATAAATACGTAGAGCATACGTATACATCCGTGAAACCGGGGACTAATTGAAAGAAAAATGTGCAATTAAGCCCTTTTGGTAAAAATTAATTAAATTGGAGGGCAAATTGACCTAATTGCACTTTAAGACTTTAGAATCCAATGTCATAGCTTATAAAAAGTGAGAATTGAAAACTAAAAGACTCGAAAATGATTTTTTTAGGCTCGGTTCGGGTTTATGTTTGTGAAGGAACATAGTGACCCGAGCCGAATTTTTGAGATTTAAAGTGACACACTTGAAGAGGAAATTAAAACAAAATTATCGAATATTTTTGGGTATTTTTCTGACCACGAATGGTATTTTTCTGATTTTTTGGGTATTTTTATAATTAAATAAACTCGAAAAATATTAAAAATACCGAAAAATATTTTTTGTTCAAAATTGGTTCCTAAGGTTAAACCAAGGCTTCCAAAGTTGATTTTGTGATTTTATGACCTTTTTTGATATTTTTAATTAATTTTAAAGAATAAAAATCACAATAATAAATGGTAAAAAAAATCAGGTGTCAACACAAGGGAAGACCAATTTTGCTGCTATTGGATAGTGTTGACCACTTGGAGATATCAGGACTACCCCCGTTCCTGATCCAGATAAATTCATGGCTCCGTCAAAATACATGATCCAGAAATAATCGTCCGCCGTCATGACTTGATTTTCAGGTTGGTAAAGATCTTCATTTTCCCCCGAATTTTCTGCCAGGACATCAGCTATAGCTCGACCTTTTACTGACTTTTGGGACAGATGCTGCACATCAAACTCAGAAATGAGGATCTTCCATTTAGCAAGCTTGCAGACCAAGGCAGGTTGATTCAACAAGTACTTGACGGGATTGCATTCCATTACCAAAAGAAATTGGTAATGCAAAGTGTATTGTCGCAGTCGATGTAGCACCCAAACCAGACCCGCACAAGTCTTCTCGGCTTCAGAGTAGTTCATTTCAGAAGCTGTAAACTTCTTGCTTAGATAGTAAATGGCTCGTTCTTTCCCGTCATCTCGTTTTATCTGTGCTAGCATAGCTCCCAAGGATTCACCGTGAATCGTGAGGTAGAGGACCAAGGGTTGTCCTGGTACTGGCGGAACAAGCATTGGCGGATTCATGAGATGTTGTTTTATTTTCTCAAAGGCTTTATCACAATCATCATCCCATCCGACCAATGCATTCTTTTTTAACAACCTGAAGAAAGGTTTAGCAGTTTCTGATAACTAAGAGATGAATCGGGCAATATAATTTAACCTGCCCATGAGGCTTCGAACTTCCTTGACTGTCTTTGGCGGCTTGAGTTCACATATGGCTTTTACTTTAGACGGGTCTATCTCAATGCCCTTGTTACTGACAATGAAACCGAGCAATTTGCCCGAGCTGACGCCGAAAATACATTTGGCTGGATTAAGGCGTAGCTTGAACTTCCGGAGTCTGTCAAACAGCTTTGTCAAGGTTTCAACATGATCCTCTCCACACTTCGTCTTCGCAATCATATCATCGATGTAGACTTCGATCTCATTGTGCATCATGTCATGGAATAAAGTAATCATGGTCCACTGATAGGTCGCGCCAGCATTCCTAAGACCGAAAGGCATTACCTTGTAATGAAACATCCCCCACGGAGTGGTGAACATGGTCTTCAGTTTGTCATCCACATTCATCAGAATTTGATTATAGCCTGAGAAACCATCCATGAATGAAAACATTTCGAATCCAGCCATACTATCTACGAGCACGTCAATGTGTGGGAGCGGGAACTCATCTTTAGGACTGTCGCGACCCTCTCGAGGTTGCATGTGGGCTCTCGAGGGTTAATGGGCCGTCCAGTCTGGTCGGACGCGGGCCTCTCCCAAGGCCCGTTACCCAAATCACAACGGAGGTATACGTAGTCGACCTTCAGTGTGGTCTAGTGACATGTGTTAAGTGTGCATGTCATGGAGTCGCCACCAATCATTTTTTGGAGGGTATGATTAGACCACCCTATTGAATAGTCGGGAGTTTCTATTCAATTCTGCGATAACCAGAGAAATGGGTTCGGGGACTTAGTTACGTCAACTTTCAGAGTTGACGCCCTTTCGGTACCTAAGTTGATTGAATTTTCTGCAATTTTTCTCAATTTTTTTTTTGAATTTTTCCTTAATAATTCACTTTTTTTGAATTTTTTTTATTTGATTTTTTTTATAAATTTTCTGAAAATAAATCCCAACTGACGGTCTCTAACTCGCCACGTGGCGTCTCGGTGACAATCGAATCATTTTAATTTTTGTAAAATTCGAAATTCATTTCTTTTAATGTTAAAAATATTTTTTATTCTGAAAATCATCGGATCACGACACGTGGCTCATCTGCAGCCATCCAATCTAGCATTTTTTGTTTTTGTTTTTGTTTTTATAGGACGCAACACAATGCAAAAAAAAAATAAAGAAGATATTAAGTCATTATACAACATAAACATAAGCAAAGGAGATGGGATCCGGTGAATTTTACGACGTCGGAGTCCGTCGGTGCTCGTGCAACAATGTGTGAGGGTATAAACCACCAGCAGGAGGCTCGGCCTTCCGATTCTGGGGTAGCACAATATGATTTACAGAAAATAAATAAATAAAACACCTTGGACACCAATAGGAGGCTTAGCCTTCCGATTCTGGGTCTTTTATGCGAAATATAGAAATGCTATGACATAAAGTAAATACACAACAAATATTTAGACACCAACATGAGGCTCGGCCTTCCGATTCTTGGTCTTTTATGCGAAATATAGAAATGCTATGACATAAAGTAAATACACAGCAAATATTTAGACACCAACAGGAGGCTCGGCCTTCCGATTCTGGGTCTTTTATGCGAAATATAGAAATGCTATGACATAAAGTAAATACACAATAAATACGAAAAAATACAAAATAAACAATAATCCGAGCTCGGATGAGGAGGACGTTGAACTATTTTCACAAATCCGAATGGTGAAGATGAAGAAAGAATTGAGATGAGATTATACACAAAATTTTACCTCGATCCGATGGTCGAATTGATCGAAAACTGAAGAAATGTCGGCGGGTATACAATTCCCACGCCTGGAACAGCTTCTGATTTGGCTGTTGTACGACCACTTTGAGAGATTTGTCTAAAGATCCGAACGGTGGATATGAAGAAAGGATCAAGAAGACCTTGTACACAAAAATTCAGCTCGATCCAACGGTCCAATCAGCCGGAAACGTAAGAAATGTGGAGGGTGGTAGTGTGATGACAAAAAAAATGGAAGAGAGAATATATGGAATGAGCGTGGGAGAGGAATAAGAAGAAGAAGAAGGAGGAGGAGGAAGAGGAGAAGAACCTACGGATGATGA
The DNA here is from genome assembly GCA_021437785.1 of Rhodomyrtus psidioides. Classification (NCBI taxonomy): domain Eukaryota; kingdom Viridiplantae; phylum Streptophyta; class Magnoliopsida; order Myrtales; family Myrtaceae; genus Rhodomyrtus; species Rhodomyrtus psidioides. The sequence goes on along the minus strand of JAILYB010000074.1, from coordinate 1,900,199 downwards.
GGGGGGGAGTATAAATAGTAATAAAAATAAAATAAAATAATGAAATAGTAATATAATAATAATATAATAAAATATTAAAAAGTAAAAATAATAATAAAATAATCAAAAGTGAAGACAAAATGATTAGTCCCCTTTTCCTTTTAAATGATGATGTTTTCACTCCTTTTCCTTTTAATCATTACTAATATTTTTGTCAAATTCAATTTTATGGTGATTAGAGAACACCCGAAATCGAACTTGAATTTTACTGTTTTATGAGGTCCTAAAGTAAAGAAAATAAAAAATAAAAAATACCGACTATTTGTGACCTCAAATATTATTTTTCTTGATTTTCTTTTTCTTTTTTTCTTTTTTTTTGTATTTTTCGAAAATATATTAAAAAAAATGAAAATTATGAAAATTATTTTTTTTTGGTCAAAATGGTTCATTTAGCTTGGCTAAGGTCACCAAAATTGATTTTTCAATTTTTCAACTTTTTATGGATTTTCTATGAATTTTCAAGAAAAATAAAAATAAAAATAAAAATAAAAATAAAAATAAATAAATAAAAAAAGTTGATCAAAATTTAGGTGTCAACAGCTGCCCCTCTTTGAGAGGAATCTCGTTAGAGGTTTCTCTCAAAGATAAGGTGACACCTGAGTCCTGATCGACTCGACTCGGAAAACTAAAGGAAAATGAGTCTTGACATCCAATCTTCATGCTTGTCCATGTATGCTCTTTCTTGAAGGGGAAACATTCATTTGACATGAGAGAGTGAGATAATAGAGAGACATACCTGCCACTTACCTGTTCGATGTTTGTGCGATTTTCGCGGTGTTTGATGGATTCAAGAGAATTTCTAGGAACTCGTTACTAGAGTATCCTAGAGAGGTTAAGCTCTGACCCGTATGGTAGGTCAAACCATAATGGGATTCCTAACTGATAGGAATCTAAGGAAGGCACGTCCCATTTGATATTTGCCAATGATTTTGATCCGTATGGTGGATTGGACCATTGAGTTGACCATTTAAGTGATTTTCACTATTGGATTGACCCTTCAGGCGGTTTCTACCTTTGATTGACCCTTCAGGCGGTTTCTACCATTTATTTTGACCCTTTAGGCGGTATCTACCTTGGTTTGACCCTTTAGGCGGTATCTACCTTGGTTTGACCCTTTAGGCGGTTTCTACCTTTGTTTTGACCCTTTAGGCGGTTTCTACCTTTGTTTGCTTTGAAAAGGGGTCTCATGACGAGGGTTCTCCACGTCCGATGAGACTGCCTAAATTTTGAAAAGGGGTCCAGAGACGAGGGTTCTCCACGTCATGCTAGGACTGTTTGATATTTTTGAGAAGGGATCCTAGGACGAGGGTTCTCCACGTCATGCTAGGACTGCTTGATTTTGAAAAGGGGTCTCATGACGAGGGTTCTCCACGTCCAATGAGACTGCCTGATTTTTTAAAAAAAGGGTCTCATGACGAGGGTTCTCCACGTCCGGTGAGACTGTTTGATATTTTTGAAAAGGGGTCCTAGAACGAGGGTTCTCCACGTCATGCTAGGACTGCTTGATTTTGAAAAGGGGTCTCATGACGAGGGTTCTCCACGTCCAATGAGACTGCCTGATTTTTAAAAAAAAGGGTCTCATGACGAGGGTTCTCCACGTCCGGTGAGACTGTTTGATATTTTTGAAAATGGGTCCTAGAACGAGGGTTCTCCACGTCATGCTAGGACTGCTTGATTTTTGAAAATGGGGTCTAACCTCACCCCTTCTTTTGAAAGATCCCGAAATTTGCCGGGAATTCAGTTTTGAAGCAGTGAAAAATTTTATTTTGACAAAGCTTCACTTGAGTTTGTTGAGGCGACATTCTGGGAGCTGGGTTCTCCAGGTATCCTGCAGAAGTTTGAGCCTGAAAGATTTTTCTTCACCAAGAAAACATTAGTAATCTTTGGGAAGACCACGGCTGTCCATTTGACAAAAACCGTATGACTTAAGTTTTAATCGTGAAATGTGCATTTTGGTGCTGGAGGTTATCCAAAGCATTCTTGCAACATGCAAATGTGATCACAAATCTCTTGCACGGAAAATCTGGACCAACAGTTTGAAAATTCCAAAAAGAGTTTGTTCAAAACACCAATTGGAATATTTCTCGACAAGGAGGTCTTCTCACCTGTTTTGCGATAGTGGTTTTTTATAGGGAACGCATTCAATTCCCTACTAACCTGTGCCTTGGTTTTAGGCTCATTCGCAGCGCATACATTTTGATCGGTCGGGAGGTCTTCCACGGGACCATAATGTTGGGCTTGGATATTGGTTTTCAAGGGGGGACTCACTTTTGAGTCGGGGCCATTGAATGAAAGTCTTCACCATCTGCTCCGGGTTTACAAGTCAAGAACCCTGCAAAATGAGAAAGAAATAGTCTTGCTCGTACTTCTTCGAGCTAAGCAATATGTTAACCCAAGTGTCTTAGTCAGAGAAGACTGTTTCAAGGTTGTAATATTGGTAGGATTGGGGATCGAAAAAGGCTTATTTTTGGCCTAGAATTCGTGATGGGTTTGACATTGGTGATCATTGCTGATTTGCCTCCTGTCATTTCCTTTTTGCATCTTTAGTCTTTGAGGTGCACAATCGATTTTGAGGTGTGCACCAGCTCTTTAGAGAGCGTCTCTTGTTGCATTCAGAGACCGACTCTCTCTATGTCTTTGTTCTGTGTTTGGCAGCATTTGGGGAGCAGCCCTTTTGGATTTGGCTCATTAAAGGATTTCCTCTTTTCCCATCCGGCTTCATTGGGGATCAATCAAACAACTTGCACGAGCATCGGCCTTGCTTTTACCAGGCACTTTGCTTTTTCTTAATGCCGTGGATTTTTCTCATTCATTTTTGAAATCCCATTTTTTTCTCCTCTTCATGGGATCGTGTTAGACCTATGATCAAAGGTCTAACAAGGTTAAGCATTAACTTAGGAATTTTTTTGCAAACCCTAAGTCTTGAATTCCTTCGTTTCTGAAGTGATGCTGCATCCGTCTTGGAATGTGCAATGATCACCAACAGGTTTATGAAATGATTTTGCAGGCTCAACTTGGCTATGCAAAGGATTCGGTGTGTGGGATAGAGAAATGAATGCTTCTCATCATCCTATGGCACTTGGATTACCATATAAACAACACACAAAGATTAATGTTAGTCCGAGCAAGAAAATTTCTAACCATTTTCTCCTGATGCTGCTGGACTCACCTCCATTTTGCCCCGATGTGGGGTGGTTCTTGACAGGGTTAAGAATGAAAAACGCCGTTCAAAGGGGTTTATCAACGGCCACCTGTAGTGTTTGGGGATATGAAACGAATGCCTCTGTCGTCCCAACCCATGTAATCGCTGCAAATGGTCCTTACCATCGTAGACCCAGATTTTGCTATCTGCCCACTCCACTCCTCTCTCAAGTGTGTGTTGGACATGTTTGGATTAGGCTCGCCTCTCTTTTGAGTAAACTTCCTTTTGAATGATTTGACAAATAATGATATTTGGAAAAATTCACTCCCTTCTTTCCCAAAATTTATCCATTGAGGGGATTTTGTGATGTATCGTGCATGTTTTATTCATGCTTTGGGCAACCTCCCGATTTAAATCATGAACATCGATGCATTGGATAATTTTCATGACGACTAAAAGGATTTTAACATTCTTTATCTCCAGCTAACTGGGAAAGGGATACTTACCTACCTGTTGCGGCTGCAGACCCCTGAAAATGTAAGAGAAGCATATCATTGTATATTCACGAATTTTTTTGAAAATCGAAACGATACATCCTACCCTCGGTCATGTACCCTAACAAGTAGTACGTGGGATGTAAAAACTTGTTCGTCTCCAAGGCGACTCCCCTGTCAAAAACAAACAATAAGTGTCAGTTTGCGTTCCAAAATTCAAGACAAATTGGAACGATACCGCCTTGTTCTTGCTTGGTGTTTTCATTTGAACACAAACGCGCGGCTTGCAGAAATTGGCCTTCTATATTGTGGCCACGATTCCTCCGTTTGGTTGGCGATGAATCATTCTCGAGGATTTGCCCCAGAGGAAATCTATTTGTGTTTTTGGGCGCATTCCAGCGTCACTCTTCATAGTTCCTCCACTTGATCAAAGACCCTTCCTTGGAGTGCTGACTCCCAAGGTTAATAATTTTATTCGCCTCCTCATTGGCGAGTTCTTTTCTTTTGTGGCTTTTGGCGCCAACGACTTTCTGTTAAATGAGGAAAACTCATGTTAAGCATGGGATTTATGGAGATCAAATTGGAACGATACAAAGTTACCGCCTCTAGGTTTGTATCCTGGGGTTTATTTCTGATGCAGATAACTCTGTTATTGCGTCTACGGATTTTGCCAGAGAAGAAACGTCTTTCTTTGCCCAGGGCAAAATTGATTCGCATGCCCCAGTCATGCCTTAACGCTTTCCGCTTTTGTTGGAGATTTCTAATCCAATCTGAAGGAGTCCACGCACCTGCATGTGAAGAAATAGACGTGGGTTTTTTATCTGACTTCATTTGGAATTTCTGAAAAGAGGTACTCCCTCCGAAGTTTCGTCCTTTCGTGCTTTTCGAGCAATCTGCCCCGGTGAGGCCGGTTTCGCTGTTTGTCCTATTTGGATTTGATGACCCTGGTCTGTTGTACTTTTAGGGGGGGATCATGAGAGTTTGCCCCTGGCTGGGCTTCTCGGAGAAAAGGGAGAGACTTGCTCCCACGAGTTTTGCCAATCCTGATCATCTATGAATTCGTGCTTTTCATTCTATTCAAAGAAGGTATTGATAAAACTTGAGAAACTTTTCAGGTGATGAGAAACTTTTTCAGGTTTTCTCAAAGATTTTGTTCACAAATTGAGCCATTAGAACGCTCTTGAAAACATTCAGTCAGACTTATGTTATGAAAAGGGGTACTCATTGTTTCGTCATTTGGAAGCACTGCCATCTGATTCCCCTGCTTTTGATCGTCGCTGGAATGGATGGCTCCGCATCGTTTTATTCCCCATCTAGGAGGGAAGCTCCTCCTCGGGAACCTGAGTTATTTAACAACTGCTATGTATGCTTGGAATGGCATGCTTGAAATATCACAAAGACGGTTATAAAATAGAGAAAGTTCATGTAATGATAAACTTCCTTGGGAGACGTCTTAAGAAAAATTGAAAGGGTAGGATGGGAGCTAGCCCTCATATCATTGGGCATCCTCGCATCCCAAAACTTTGCAAACCAGGAGACATGTGGGAAATCAGGTCTCAGTTTTTTTTTTTTCGTCATTGACCGATTTGTGGCTCCCACACGTCCCCGTTTTTTATTTTTGATTTTTAATGATTTTTTTGGTTTTTTTTTTTTGGTTTTTTTTTAGTATACTTATATTACAATACAACACGTAAGAAAAAGCCTGAGGCACCTAATGTGGATTTAGATGCGTCGAAGAGAGACAGATATCTCTTTACTCCATGGTAGGAGCGTCGCCGTCGAGTGATTTGACAAAATCTCCCAAAGACAAGCTGGTCAAATCAAGTTCCTCCGATGTCGTTTTTATCCCCTCGTCCTTCGACCATTTGGAATCCTTGGAGAAGAACCAGTCGAACTTGTTGTCGAAGATCACCCCCACGGTTTGGTGATCAGGAAGTGGATTATTTTGCACGTTCGGCTCTATTTTGTCGAATTCAAGGATGCAATTATCGATAAGGGCTTGCACCTTGTGCTTCAAAACAATGCAATTGTCTACGTTATGGCCCTTCTCTCCCATGTGATAGGCACATGACTGGCTTTCATCGTACCCGTTAAACTTCGCCGGATTCGGCCTTGGAGGCTCTTTAGCCACTAAGTGCTCCTCTAGTAACATAGGAAGTAATTTCGATAACGGCCTTGGTAGGGGGTGAACTGCTTGGGAGGCAACTTCCTCCTTAGTTCATATGGTTTCTGTACCGACATCGACGAGTTTCCTTGCACCGTACTTGGATTAGAGAACTGCTTAGGGTTGGGTGGGTTTGGTACGAAGGCCACATCAACTTCAGCCTCCTTCTCCCTTCGGGCTGGATATTGGCGTCTTGTTGCGATTTCTGGTGCTTTCCTTTCCCTCATCGCCCATTCCAGCCTTTCTGCGATTTTTATGAGGTGTACAAATGTTTGACAACCAGATGTGTTCAGCCTATCGAAATACTCGTAAGGCAACGCTCTTAAGAAAAGGTCGACCAGCTCGTCCTCTGGAATGGACGGTTTGACTTGTGTTGCTAAGGCCCGCCATCTTTGAGCGTAGGCGCGGATTGCCTCATTCTTCCCTTTTGTGGTCCTCAGCAATTCTTCTCTGGAAAGGGCTGTAGCAGTATTGAACTTATATTGATGTAAAAAGTCCTCCGCCAGGTCTTCCCATCCATCATAGTCCTCCAAATCTAATTCGATGAACCAAGCCAGAGCAGCACCCGCCAGACTCTCTTGAAATGTGTTCATCAGTAAGGGAACGTAGTCAGAAAAAAGTGCCATTTTGCGTAGGTAATATTTTAAGTGGGCTCGGGGGCAGCTCGTCCCGTTGTATTTTCTGATGAAATCGGGTTCTTTATAGTCTGACGGCGCTTCAATTTTTGCAAATGGTGATATCTTGTCAAATCGAGCCAACTCATATCCTTGGCTGCTTAGGCATTCCTCTATCTTCGCTAGCCTCTTTGCGCCTTCTTCGATTTTGCCCGGGGGTTTCTCCTTTTTGTCTTTTTCTAGGTCGATGACTACAGACGCGGCCTTCGGTAGTGCATCAGCTGCTAACACTCGATTAACATTCTCTGCCACATTCTATTCCCGAGTTCGCGCCACATTCGAAGCATTGGGGGGTGCGGGCGGAGCATCCTGGCTAAGGTCATGATTTCTTTCTTGTGCAGCCACCATCATGGCTTTCATTTCTGCTAGCATGATGGCCATTGACGCCATCTGACCTTCCAAACTATTCACGCGAGATCCCAACTCCTCTTGATCCATTCTGGCTCGGAGACGAGTTATAATACGAGTTATTCTTGGTTCCGTGATTAAAGCTACCTGCCCTGTGGTAGGTAGAAAGACGTGTTAGCATATGGAAAAAAGTTATACTGAGTTCAAAGGGTGAAAGGAATGATACTTACAGACCTTTTGAAGGGGGTAAGACATGTCAAACACATCGATCATGCGCATGTAAACTTGTGAAGTTTTGACACCTAAATGGTAGGGTTCCTGAGGCTTAAAGGCTCCCACCTCGAGTTTTAGAAAGGGTAGGTTCCATTGCACAACTATCGTTGCATTGGGACCCAATCCATAGTTCGAAGTGAGCGAAATTAAAAATGGATTACCCCGTGTTTTTCCTCACGGAGGTTCCATTTTCAATTCCTTCTATTGTTTGCTTATAGGGGCGCCCGGGGTTTTAGGCGCGGTTGTGTGTGTTCAGGTGTCGTGATCATCACAATGCAAGTCATGCATAACAGTTTATCAATCAGCGCTTCAAATCACCCACACAACATACATTCCTACGCCAACCTGCATAAGACAATGTTAATCACGGACTACACCCCTTATTTCTCCAATCTGCAAAAACGTTTAACACCTCAAGGGTTAAAGTACATACTTCAATTTGAAGAGCGTTGTCGCGACCCTCTCGAGGTTCGCCGTGGGCTCTCGAGAGCTAATGGGCCGTCCAGTCTGGTCGGACGCAGGCCTCTCCCAAGGCCCGTTACCCAAATCGCAACGGAGGTATGCGTAGTCGACCTTCAGTGTGGTCTAGTGACATGTGCTAAGTGTGCATGCCATGGAGTCGCCACCAATCATTTTTTTGGAGGGTATGATTGGACCACCCTATTGAATAGTCGGGAGTTTCTATTCAATTCTACGATAACCAGAGAAATGGGTTCGGGGACTTAGTTACGTCAACTGTTAGAGTTGACGCCCTTTCGGTACCTAAGTTGATTGAATTTTCTGCAATTTTTCTCAAATTTTTTTTGAATTTTTCCTTAGTATTCACTTTTTTTGAATTTTTTTATTTGATTTTTTTTATTATAAATTTCCTGAAAATAAGTCCCAACTGAACGGTCCCTAACTCGCCACGTGGCGTCTCGGTGACAATCGAATCATTTTAATTGTTGTAAAATTCGAAATTTATTTCTTTTAATGTTAAAAATATTTTTTTATTCTGAAAATCATCGGATCACGGCACGTGGCTCATCTGCAACCATCCAATCTAGCATTTTTTTTGTTTTTGTTTTTATAGGACGCAACACAATGCAAAAAATAAAGAAGATATTAAGTCATTATACAACATAAACATAAGCAAAGGAGATGGGATCCGGTGAATTTTACGACGTCGGAGTCCGTCGGTGCTCGTGCAACAATGTGTGGGGATATAAACCACCAGCAGGAGGCTCGGCCTTCCGATTCTGGGGTAGCACAATATAATTTACAGAAAATAAATAAATAAAACACCTTGGACACCAATAGGAGGCTTAGCCTTCCGATTCTGGGTCTTTTATGCGAAATATAGAAATGCTATGACATAAAGTAAATACGCAGCAAATATTTAGACACCAACAGGAGGCTCGGCCTTCCGATTCTGGGTCTTTTATGCGAAATATAGAAATGTTATGACATAAAGTAAATACACAGCAAATATTTAGACACCAACAGGAGGCTCGGCCTTCCGATTCTGGGTCTTTTATGCGAAATATAGAAATTCTATGACATAAAGTAAATACGCAGCAAATATTTAGACACCAACAGGAGGCTCGGCCTTCCGATTCTGGGTCTTTTATGCGAAATATAGAAATGCTATGACATAAAGTAAATACACAGCAAATATTCAGCAACCTTAAAATTCCAGAACATAGCCTATCATCTTAGGAAGCCATCACCGAAAATTTCACCTTAAAATGAGTCCAAATGAGTGAGATATGACCACAATACCTCAATTCGCTCGATTTTCGTCGACTGTTTTTCAAAAAATCACCATAATTTAACCAGACCTCGAACATTCACGAAACCAACGGGAAATTGTTAAGGACATCTTAACTTAACCTGTGATGGTCAGAGGGAGGCGCAAAGGTCGCCGGAAGGGCTGATCGTGGAGGACGACGGCGGCGGCAGAAACTGGTCGTTACAGGGTCAGCAGCGACCTTTGCTCATTCAAACGGCTCCATCGGACGAATGGCTGGGCCAAATGAGCCTTATAATATATCCCTGGAAAGATAAGACGATAAGCTTTCTATTGGATGTGGTTTCGCCTCGATCTGATATTGGACGACGGAGTTATGACCGGAACAGTGAGATGGTTCGGGAAAGGGAGAGGAGAGAGGAAGAAGAAGAAGAAGAAGAAGAAGAAGAAGAAGAAGAAGGAGGAGGAGGAGGAGGAGAAGAAGGAGCCGGCGTCGCTCAAGAACCAGAAAAAAGAAGAAGAAGAAGAAGAAGAAGACCACCAGCCAGCGGGGACAAGGTGTCGTGGAAAGCCACAAAAAAAAAGAAAAAAAAAAGAAAAAGAGAGGGAGCGGCCGTGGAGACAAAAACATGAAAATGAGAGAAAGAAAAATAAAATAAAATAAAGTAAAATAAATAATAATAAAAAATGAAAAAGAGAGATAAAATCATTAATTAAACACATGCTTTTTCTTTTTGCTTTTTCTTTTAAATGATAATGTTTCACATTTCCCTTTTAATTATTACTAATGTTTTTGCCAAATTCAATTTTATGGTGATCAGAGAACACCTAAAATCGAACCTGAGTTTTACCATTTTATGAGGTCAGAAAATAGATAAAAAATAAAAATACCGACTATTTTTATATAATTTTTGTGACCTCAAATATTATTTTTCTTGATTTTTTTTTTTTTTAAAAAAATGAAAATTATGAAAATTATTTTTTTGGTCAAAAATGGTTCCTAAGGCTAAGCCAAGGCTTCCATAGTTGATTTTGCGATTTTTTGACCTTTTTTTGTTATTTTTAATTAATTTTAAAGGATAAAAATCACAATGATAGATGATCAAAAATCAAGTGTCAACAAGCGTCTGCATAAAACATGTCAGAAAAACCAACCAACTTTTTAATCGGCTCAAGTCCACTAAATGGTTAAGAACCAGTCCCCAGCGGAGTCGCCAGTCTGTCGCGACCCTCTCGAGGTTGCATGTGGGCTCTCGAGGGTTAATGGGCCGTCCAGTTTGGTCGGACGCGGGCCTCTCCCAAGGCCCGTTACCCAAATCACAACGGAGGTATACATAGTCGACCTTCAGTGTGGTCTAGTGACATGTGTTAAGTGTGCATGCCATGGAGTCGCCACCAATCATTTTTTGGAGGGTATGATTAGACCACCCTATTGAATAGTCGGGAGTTTCTATTCAATTCTGCGATAACCAGAGAAATGGGTTCGGGGACTTAGTTACGTCAACTTTCAGAGTTGACGCCCTTTCGGTACCTAAGTTGATTGAATTTTCTGCAATTTTTCTCAATTTGTTTTTGAATTTTTCCTTAATAATTCACTTTTTTTTGAATTTTTTTTATTTGATTTTTTTTTATAAATTTTCTGAAAATAAATCCCAACTGACGGTCCCTAACTCGCCACGTGGCGTCTCGGTGACAATCGAATCATTTTAATTTTTGTAAAATTCGAAATTCATTTCTTTTAATGTTAAAAATATTTTTTATTCTGAAAATCATCGGATCACGACACGTGGCTCATCTGCAGCCATCCAATCTAGCATTTTTTGTTTTTGTTTTTGTTTTTATAGGACGCAACACAATGCAAAAAAAAAAATAAAGAAGATATTAAGTCATTATACAATATAAACATAAGCAAAGAAGATGGGATCCGGTGAATTTTACGACGTCGGAGTCCGTCGGTGCTCGTGCAACAATGTGTGGGGGTATAAACCACCAGCAGGAGGCTCGGCCTTCCGATTCTGGGGTAGCACAATATGATTTACAGAAAATAAATAAATAAAACACCTTGGACACCAATAGGAGGCTTAGCCTTCCGATTCTGGGTATTTTATGCGAAATATAGAAATGCTATGACATAAAGTAAATACACAGCAAATATTTAGACACCAACAGGAGGCTCGGCCTTCCGATTCTGGGTTTTTTATGCGAAATATAGAAATGCTATGACATAAAGTAAATACACAGTAAATATTTAGACACCAACAGGAGGCTCGGCCTTCCGATTCTGGGTCTTTTATGCGAAATATAGAAATGCTATGACATAAAGTAAATACACAATAAATACGAAAAAATACAAAATAAACAATAATCCGAGCTCGGATGAGGAGGACGTTGAACTATTTTCACAAATCCGAACGGTGAAGATGAAGAAAGAATTGAGATTAGATTATACACAAAATTTTACCTCGATCCGATGGTCGAATTGATCGAAAACTGAAGAAATACCGGCGGATGAACAGTTCCCGCGCCAGGAACAACTTCTGATTTGGCTGCTGTTCGACCACTTGGAGAGATCTTTTTAAAGATCCGAACGGTGGATATGAAGAAGGGGTTAAGAAGACCCTGCACACAACAAATTAGCTCGATCCAACGGTTCAATCGGCCGGAAACTCAAAAAATGTCGGCGGGTATACAATTCCCACGCCTGGAACAGCTTCTGATTTGGCTGTTGTACGACCACTTTAAGAGATTTGTTTAAAGATCCGAACGGTGGATATGAAGAAGGGATCCAGAAGACCTTGTACACAAAAATTCAGCTCGATCCAACGGTCCAATCAGCCGGAAACGCAAGAAATGTGGAGGGTGGTAGTGTGATGACAAAAAAAATGGAAGAGAGAATATATGGAATGAGCGTGGGAGAGGAATAAGAAGAAGAAGAAGGAGGAGGAGGAAGAGGAGAAGAACCTACGGATGATGAGGGGGGAGTATAAATAGTAATAAAAATAAAATAAAATAATGAAATAGTAATATAATAATAATATAATAAAATATTAAAAAGTAAAAATAATAATAAAATAATCAAAAGTGAAGACAAAATGATTAGTCCATTTTTCCTTTTAAATGATGATGTTTTCACTCCTTTTCCTTTTAATCATTACTAATATTTTTGTCAAATTCAATTTTATGGTGATTAGAGAACACCCGAAATCGAACTTGAATTTTACTGTTTTATGAGGTCCTAAAGTAAAGAAAATAAAAAATAAAAAATACTGACTATTTGTGACCTCAAATATTATTTTTCTTGATTTTCTTTTTCTTTTTTTCTTTTTTTTTTGTATTTTTTGAAAATATATTAAAAAATGAAAATTATGAAAATTATTTTTTTTAGTCAAAATGGTTCATTTAGCTTGGCTAAGGTCACCAAAATTAATTTTTCAATTTTTCAACTTTTTATGGATTTTCTATGAATTTTCAAAAAAAATAAAAATAAAAATAAAAATAAAAATAAATAAATAAAAAAAGTTGATCAAAATTTAGGTGTCAACAAAGACTAGCCTTGTTTAGATCACGGTAGTCGACACAAACTCGAACTCGTCCGTCTTTCTTTAGCATTGGGACAACATTAGCTACCCAGCCAGAGTATTGGGCAGCCCCAATAAATCTGACGTCGAGGAGCTTCATGACCTCTTCTTTGATTTTCTTTGCTAGCTCTGGCCTAGCCCTTCGTGTATCATGTACTACTAGCTTGACTGAGGGGTCGATTGGTAAGCAATGTTCGACGATTGATTGATCAAGGCCGGGCATATCTGCATAGGACCAGGCGAAGACATCCTGGTAATCTTTCAAGAGTTTGGTAAGACGTTTCGCCATTTCAGTAGATAGATTCACTCCGATTTTCACTTCTCTTGGATTTTCTTCATCGCCTAAATTGATTGATATCGTCTCATCGCCAGTCAGAGGCTTAATCATCTCATGCCATTCAAAGTCTTCACGTATTTCTTCATAATCATGAGTGAATTCGTCCAAGTCATATATTCTAGAATCCAATGGATCACCCTCCTCATATTTGCCCCTGAAACATAGAATGGCAAAGTCAAAGAAACAAACAAGGTTTAAAAAATGCATGCTTTGCAACTTTCGAAATCCAATGTGTCGTTTTCGAAAACTTTGATTTTGATTTTTTTTAAAGACTGCGGGACAAGAAATCTTGAAGAGGCCCAACCCTCAGTTTCTTACCATGTATGACAAATTAGTTCAATCGTAGGTTATCGTCATTGGGTCGGTTTGGGATGCTTCATCAAGGTTTCAAAAATTTTTAGTGAATGACACTTGTAATTTCATTGATATAAAATCAATTCATTACATCTTATTGAATGGAAATGCAACATTAAACTGAAACGAAAGCATAAAATGCGAGATGAATTGAAAAAGATCTTAATGCGTCCTGGAAATTGAAGGAAAGCGGAAAGATCCCGCGCAGGGGATCGCAAAAATCTTGGAAGTGTTACTCTGATCCCTCCATTGGATCGTCGATCACAATTTTAACAGAACGGTTCGGGGAATCAGACGCCATATAAAGCTCATCTTCAAATGCTTTATCGTCCTGTACGGGATTTTCAGATATGGCTCCAACAATGAGGTCATCAAAACAACCAATGAGATCTAGGACCCATCATCAGATGTATGTTCTTCTACCGCCAAAGCAATGTGGTCCTTTGGCGAGTCGAGGAATGCAATCCCTAGATTATCTTCGAATTGGGTCGGTTTATCAAACCTACCGATCACCCCAGCTGATCGAAAGGTAGTGTAGAGAGGAGGTGATAGAGGGCTAGATTCCAACCTTCCACGGCTCATCCCAAGTTGTCTACCTCGTCTAGACTGGCCACGCCCTTGGTGTCCTAGACCGGCCGTATGAGATTGTCCATTAAGCTCGATTGGGATACGGATCCCTTGACCCTGCCGGCCTAGGCCTGTGCCAGGTCAAAATCCATTACCCACCATTACTTTTTCTACCATGATGGAAGCGTTTGATACCTCAGGAACTGATGGAGGACTTTTTGGTGATGCATGAACAGTCTGCACTAGCTCAAAAGCATGATACGAGTCTTCCTCATTGTGAGCTGGCTCAATGTAAGTAATAGCCGTTTCATTGAAGATTCGATGATCTTCTTCACCATGAACGATCACTAGCTTTCCCTCAACAACGAACTTGATCTTCTGATGAAGACTTGAGGGCACAGCTCCCGCGTCGTGGATCCACGGTCGGCCTAGTAGGAGGTTGAAAGCTGACGGAATATCCAACACCTAGAACAAAACATCGAACATGGAAGGCCCAATTGTGATATCTAGATTGATTTGTCCCATGACATCTTTCTTCACGCCATCAAAGGCTCTGACTGAGGTCTTAGCAGTTTGAATCCTGGCCAGATCTACCCCTAACAGATTCAAAGTGGCTAAAAGGCAGATGTTTAGTGCCGACCTATTGCCAACGAGGACCCGTGCTACTAGAGTTTGCTTGTGCTTTACCGTTATGTGTAGGGCTTTGTTGTGACCACGTCCCTCAGCAGGAATCTCATCATTAGAAAAAGCCATCTGATCTTTCAGAAGGATAGTTTCGACAAAATTCTCTACCTTGTCTTGGTCGATATTTTTCGGGACGTGCACCTGCCCTAACACCTTCATTAAAGAATCTTGATGTTTTTCGGACGACTGCAAAAGTTCGAGCAAAGAAACCTGAGCTGGCAACTTCCGCAGTTGGTCGACGATACTATATTCGCTCGTTTTGACTATGGCAAGGAACTCCTTCGCATCTTTCTCTGTGACCGTCTTGGTCGGTTGTTCTTCGTTATAAGCGCGACCATACCTTGTTACTAGGGCTAGATCATAAGACTAAGGAACGGCCTTATCGTCCTTGTAAGGAAACGGCTGAGGTGTAGTGATTACTAGGGCTTTCGGTATGACAATCCCTAACTCATCCTCTAATGCATCTTCTAGGGGAGGTATGTCAAACAAATTCAGGTCAGCCTTGACCAGACCTGCTACATCGGTTTTCGCTACCTCTATTTCTGGAAGATGTTCAGACTGAGTCATGGTCAGAGCGGCGAACTCCTGGTCCCAATCAATGATGATCTGAGATATAGTGGCAATTGTTTCCGTCTGAATGACCTTAACTATTAAACCATTCCTCACTAGACTCGCAATCGTCTTCTTTAGCTGACCCAGTAGCAGTAGCCCTCCCGTCTGATAATAACCTGCTCTAACCAGAGTATCGAGAACGTCTGCTAACTGGACTTTAAATCTGCGTGCCGGTTGGGTATTACAATTAAACACAGCATTAACTTTATCAGAATGGTCGGGTAAGGGATTATTCCGGACATTGGGCTGGGTGCCACACTGGAACGAAAATGCCTTTGTATCGAGCAAGTCCTGGATGCGATTTTTAAGCACGAAGCAATTATCTGTGTCATGGCCGACCTCACCGCGATGATAATCGCATTTCTTAGACGGGTCATAACCTGCATATGATGTATAATTCAGTCTTAGAGGTTCAGTTGACAACAGATCTTTCTTGCGGACGACGGCTAAAACTTGAAAAGGCGTCCCGGGCAAAGGTGTGTATTGTCGAGGTGGGCGTGAATTTCTCCTTTGCTTCTGCTCGTCAAAGTTCCCTCGCCGCTTGGTGAGAACTTGTACAGTCGGCGCGGAACTTGTCATGTTGATCTGGGTGGCGACCTCTTTATCCCTCTTTATTCCGAATCGTCTTGCGGGCGTGCCAATATCTCCGTACCAGCCTTTTTTCATGCCGCCTTCCACTTCCTTGGCCATTGCTATGAGGTGAGCAAATGATATCGTAGAAGTGCCAAGGACTCGTGTCCGCATAGTCTGTGGAAGGGTAGAGACAAACAGCTTCATGAGCTCCCTTTCGAGAGGAATTGGCTTGAGTTGGGACGCAATGTTCCTCCACCTGGTAGCATACTTCTTGACCGTCTCGCCCTTCTCTATTTCAGCTTGTTCTAGGTCATCTCTAGAGACGAAGACGTCTATGTTAAAACTGAAGTGCTTGATAAAAGCGGTTGCCACTTGTTTCTAATTCCCCATGCTGTATACTTCATAGTCAATATACCATCGCATGGCTGCATCCTTCAGACTGGCTTGGAAAGTCTGAACTAATAGAGGACCGTTGTCAGCGTATTTGCTCATTCTTGCTTGGTATATCTGAACATGCTGCACAGGATTGGACGTGCCATCATATTTCTCAAAATCGGGTACTTTGAACTTCTCCGGCACATTAACTTTTGTGAATACAGAAAAGTTGATATGAGGGGTACTGTGTGCTCCCTGAATCTCTCGGAGCTTTTCCTCCATCTTTTGCTCCATATGTTGCTCCATTTAAGCCATCAGCTTTGATGCATCGTAAGCCTACACTAGCATCACAGGGCTGACTGGGTGAACCGGAGGCACCGGAAGAGCATTCATACTGGAGCCTAGGACGAACATGTCTTCTAGTGACTGCTCCTGATCCTTGGTTGGATCATCAGCCGCAGGAGGCGAAGGTACCATTGGTTGGGAGGTTTGGCCAGGCAGCTACATCTTGCCCATGAGACTTGCTAGCATTTTCTCTGCCATCTGGGAGACCATGCTTTCCATCTTGTTGTTGAGGGTGTCCATGCGTTCCTGGAGGGCCTCTTGGATTGCAGCGTTCATTTCTGCTTTGTTAGCCAGTTTCTTTGCGACTGACCTTGTGATGTGTGGATGACCTGTGGTAAGTTACCTTCAGGAAATGACAAAGCAAAGATTAGTATAATGAGCAAGACTAATGAGCCGGTCCATGACAACTCTCTAGACTCAACAAGACAGCTACGCGCAAGAAGTCGAATGAGGCAGTTTTTCGATCTGGAATGCCGTTACGACAAAACTCCTCATAATTCGTACGTTGATCGAAAAATTCCCAAATTTTACGAGCTGATACGAGACTCAACGATAAACAAATTTCATGTTCAGGTTCACGGCTAAAAATCGACCGATCAATACAGTTTAATGCCTATTTGGGAAATCTTTGTTCAGAAAACTGTTTCGTCCGGTCTTTGTAAAATGAACGAAAGACCCCTTTAAAATGTGATTTAAAGTCTGGAATTTTGCAGGTTAGTAGTTTAAACTTCAACCTACAATTTTCAAGTTTGGAGATTTAGCAAAGAAAGTCGTTTATGATGGGTAATTTGCAAAATGTTCTGGAGTCTGAAAAACGTGAGAAATTTGAGCCTGCTCCACTATGGCCACTAATTCCGTATTGAATAGAAAACGCATCGGATTGGTACCAAACTTTTTATCATGGTAGTTGTGAATCTTACGAACATTTTTCATTGGAAGTGTTGAGACTAGATCCAATTCGAATAAAGTGTAAAAAAAATCAAGCAAGCCAACAAGGTCGGAAAGAAAATAGAACTGAAATACTGACTGAAAGTGTAAATAACAAACCTAAAATCCGACGAATAATTCAAAGTGCGAATTTGAGAATACGACAAAGCGACTTCCTAAACAAAAACAATAAATCAAACAGTCTTTCTTTTCTTAGGGGCGACATGCTCTATAGACAAATGGGTCTTCAAGGCATGCCATAATCGTGCATTCTCTTCAACCAAAGCATCTGCCGTCTCCTGGGCCTTCATTGCCTTTTCTTCCCTGACTCTAATTTGAGCTTTGAGAGTATGTTGCTTTGTTACGACCGGAATTTTTGGGAGTATTTCAGCAAGAATGGTATAACATTGAATGTATCGGGCTGTGGCGAAGTAGCTCTTCATTTTTCTGGTTGGCTCATCTATAGGCCAAATCAATTTTCGATTGGAACATTTCTGCCAAGCTTCAAAATGACGCCTGAGTTCGGCTCTATAGTTCTCGCCTTTCTCGAACTGGACTTGAAATTCATTGGCCCAAGTGAAGGAGGGATATCTTGCATAGCTCGAAATTGTCGCGCAACTCGAAGAGGCTGATAGCTGGTTGCCTCGTAAATGCCCATCAATGGTATGGGTTTCTGATCACCATGGCATAGCCAGGCCTCAACCACTCGGAACCATACAGCTTGCCAAAGGAAAATCTTAGAGTTTGGATTCTCGAATAGCTCGACCCATTGCGAGTAGTGCAACTTCTTCGTTTGATTTTGTATTTGTTTAAATCTTAAAATAGGATTATCAGTCATACACATTTCAAATACAATCATGCCTTCCCCAAATTGAGAAAGATGTGAGAAAAACCAGATTTGTAAAAGCTTAATTGGAGCCCGAAAAGTCTTATCTTTTCCTTTCTTGCTTTGTTCTTTATTTAAAGATTTGAAACGTGTCAAATAAATGAAAGTTTCAGCAAGAATAGTATTTACAAAATTACCCCTCCACAAATCTGTTTTACTGTCCAAGCTATCATCGGGTCAATAGTGTTCTGACGGAATGGAAAAATGATAAGTCCGAAAAAGGCTAAGATAAAAATCCTAGACCTCATGAGGTCAGCATTATTTTCAAAACATTCGATGAGAAAAGACAATGGACATGCCTGACAATTACCCTTCAGCACCTTTTCAATCGTCTTTTTAGTCAAACCCAAAAATTCAGTAAGTGCTACCACGGGGTCTACTCGAATGGGAGGTTTAACTATATCTAGCCCAATTGATTTTCCAATGGCAACGCTGTATTCCTCTAGAGTGGGTGTGAGCTCAAACTTACTTCCCAACACAAATGTGGTCGTCTCAGGGCACCAAAAGTGAGCAAGTGCATGCATGATCCCGCTCTGAACATCAATGTCAAGTATTGGCAACATGAATCCAATACGCTCGAGCACATACCGCTAACCATTCGGCTTCAACTGCCGCCATAACTTCTCGAGCTCTAGCTTTGGAGTAGGCACGAAATGGATATCGTCACAACCCATTTGTATATAGATCACACACGAAGACAAACCAAACTAGATCATGGATCGACCCCAAAATGAAATGAGATTGACAACGAGATAAAGTATAAGAAGTTACCGCCATTGAGGAGAGAAAATTTCAATCACAAAGACATGCACATGAATTGTGGATTCAATTTTAATTCTTAGCAAAGTAAAATGAAAGACAGAATGACATGTCGCAGCCTCGCGCACGTTCATCATGACATAGTTGCTGCCTCGCATACATGGTCATGACTAGTCGGGTCCAATCACTCCGGCTTGGTTCGGTCGACAAGGACAACGCCCATGCATCGCCACCTCGCGCGCATGAGAACGACCATTGAGCCATTTTTTGGAAGATTTCGGGATCCAAGTGGGATAACCTTTAGCGAAGCCTGACAGCCAAGGTTAAAGAACCACTTAAATACCATCCTAAAACTATTGGGTGACCCGGGTCCGATCACGATTTGAATGTGGCGTAGTGCAACTACATTAAGGGCATGCACAACATTTCAAATCAATCAACACTCCAATAATTCAGGAAATATAGCAAAAATTCTCCAAGCCTGCAAAACAAAGGGTAAGCCACAAACTCCTCCCCTTATAATTCTCAATCTGTAAAACCATTTAACACATAATAAATGAGATTCAAGCAAGATCGCCAAAAGTGAGACATCCAGGGAATTTTCATCAGGCCTAAATCCTCTAAGGCTTTTATTTTTTGAAAAGATTCAAGTGAACCAGTTAAGTCTTGAATTTTTTCAAAAAATTAAAGCTATCGTCCCCAGCGGAATCGCCCAGCTGTCGCGACCTAAAAAAATAAATCAATCATTTTCTAGGCTAATGGATTATTAGGTTAATTAAATTAACTAACCTAACACGGACTTTCCCAAGCCCTACTAATTCGCAACTTAAAATCAATTTCATGCAAAGATATGTTTTGGAGTCGCCACTAATCATTATTGGTAGGTTGATTAGAAACCTAAATAAAATAGCGGGAGAACTATCTTATTCCTACGAACCAGAGATTTTGAGTTCGGGGATTTGGTTACATTAATTCTTCAATTAATGCCCTTTCGGTACCCTTTCCATGAAAATGTCTGATTTTGGCAAATTTGATGAATTTTCAAAGATGCAATTTTTTTTTTTGGTTTTTGCAATATTTTTTGGGTTTTCTTATGAATGTTTAGGGTTTTATTTTTTTATAAAATGCAATGCAATGTAAATTATAATAAAATAAAAACAGCTATTAAAAGGACATAAACATAAAGAAATGGGATAGGATCTGGTGAATTTTACGACATCGGAGTCCGTCGGTGTTCGTGCAACAAGATGTGAGGATATAAGCCACCAGCAGGAGGCTCGGCCTTTCGATTCTGGGGTAGCACAATATAATTTGCAGAAAAAAAAATGAACACAATGCCTTGGACACCAATAGGAGGCTCGGCCTTCCGATTCTGGATCTGATAGGAGAAATATAGAAAAAGCACACTTTTATTGGATGCAATGCAATACAAATGATTTTTAGTAAAAGACGCATTGATTCAAAAAAAGATAGACCCAAATAATATACGAGCTCAAGCCATCAATCACATCTTTGCATACTAAAGTGATAGAAAGTTGCCTTCAATTGCTCGAAAAAAATCTGCCCGCACAAGCTGCCACTTGCATTATGTCAACATGAGCAGAAAATGCTACAATGAGGAGGCCGATTACATCGACGAAAGAATTACAAAAAGTTTTCGGCTGGAAGCACAAGAAACGAAACACTATGAGAAGAGTTTTCTCTTTTTTTTTTATCCCTCTCCCTGTTGCTTGTCACGTATGTTCTCAAGAATGTGGCTGTCGAAAATTTTTCAGCAATCGTCGACCTCTCTCTCTCTCCCCTTTGTTGCCGTTCGTGATCCTCTTCTTATTGGGAAGAACCAAGGAGACAAGAAAACACCATCATAGATGTTCATATGATGATGGATGGTGGGTGGCATGAGCTTTACTTTGCATTGTCTAAAGTAAAGAATTCTCTTCACATGGCCGTGCACGTCAATGAATGTGGCATCCTTCTAGCAACGACCACCTCTCTTCTTCATGATTAGCCATCTATTATTGTTGACCAAACTTTGTCATTCTTTTATTTGTTTGTCAATCAACATTCTTTCCACCGAAGAAGCCCCCCCTCCATTGTCTCTTTCTTTTGTGGTCACTTGAGTGCGTCTTCTTTATCGATTACCGAATGTCTTCAGACTCCTTTGGATGCTCTTTCTCCTTCTTCGAATTCTTCTTTCGCTACCTTTCTTCATTGGATGCCATCAAAATGTCAATTGAGTGCCGAGAGTTAAGGGTTATAAGAGGGGGGATATCATCATACCTCAAATAACGACTACTTCCAGACCTTTTTAATTTAAGCTTGATTTCGCCCCGTCGATGCCAATGCAATGTATGATAAAAGGAATACGTTATGCATGATGATTAATTATTTTTGGTGAGAACTAATTCTCCTTTTTATGCAATGTCAAATGAAAAATCAAAATTTAGGTGTCAACAACAAGTTCGGATCAAGAGGAGGAAAAGATGTTGGTCACCGGTCCAGATCCTACCGCACATCAATAGCAAGAAGGGAAGAGGGATGAGGGATCTAATTGCACTCTATGATCAGGTGATTTTTTCTTTTTTTCGTGTGATAGTATAGAGATGATTGAGGACCGGGTATTTTGTTTGTGAGGCCACACCTGTGATTAGGTGAGGAAAAGCCAGTTAGTCGTGCTTAGTCTATCCACTTTTTCTCACGATTGGATCAAAGGCAAGCCCATAGTTCCCCCATTTTCTTAGATTGGTCGGGGAGGAAGTAGGATTAGGGCGAAGATCTTGCTGGAAAAAATGACTTGCTGCTGTCGAAATTGTGCCTTTCCAGTCGGCCACGACAAATGGGTCGGGTCAGGTCCATGGATCGTATATTGGTTTGGACCAAATTGATCCATTTTCATTTTTTTCATCCTAATTGGCTCATATCTAATCTGCCCCGATCAGATTATATCCAAATCTACCAAAATGAGCTTTGATTTAAATATAATAGAGTAATGAAAAATTAGATTTGAACGGTACTTATTCCCATATGCCTGGCCGAGGCAGACGAGGCACACTTAATCGGTTTTAATCTATTTGGGAGGGGATAGTTTAATTGCACGTTTATTCAAGTCCTAGTGCCTTTATTTTAGAAGATGAAAATGTCCACATCATATTAGGAATTGGAACCCATAGCATTATTTCTGATGGTCTAGTTTCGTATACAACCTAAGGAGTTTGTAAATCCATTTATACTGTTTCGTAACGTAAACCAATGTGTTAGTGGGTGCAACAAAGTATAGAATATGTCGCGACCTAAAAAATTAGGCTAATGAATTATTAGGTCAATTAAATTAACTAATCTAATTCGGACTCTCCCAAGCCCTACCAATTCACAACTTAGGTTTCACTGAAATGATTTTTAATTTAGGAGCCGTCACTAATTGGTAGGTCGATTAGAAACCCAAATAAAATAGTGGAAGAACTATTTTATTTCTACGAACCAGAGTTAATGAGCTCGGGGGATTTGATTACATTAATTAAAAATTAAAGCCCATTCGGTACCAATTTCATGACAATGCGACTTGGAATGTTTTCTTTTTTGTATTTTCTGCTTTATTTTTAATTTTCAATTTTTTTTAGGAAAAAAGATTTGAATAAAATTAAACAAGAACACCCATAATATACCTTTAATTCCGAATTTTCGATAATTCACTCATTCCCGAAGATTCGGATTAGAGTAGAATTTTTAACGCTACATCCACGAAAAGATTCAAGTTAGCAAACGAGTATGTGTATAAGATGACAGCATCCCTCTTGCCAGAGGGAAAGAATAGTGTTATACTAAATCATCTTCCCACCCCCCTTAAGATCATGGTAAGGGAAATGATTTAATTTTTCCGAAGGGACTAAGCACATGGGGAGCATATATTATAGACATGCTTGTTTAAAAATGTGCAAATATAAATACAAAAAAAAATTCGAGGACCACCAAGGTGCTATGCCACATCTGATTTTCGGCACTTGAGTCAATGTTTTTTTTAATTGGTATTTAAGTGATAGATCGAAAGTTATGAAACCTAATTGAATGTTTTTTTAGGAGTTATGAAACTCATGGATGGTTGGGCAAGCACCGATGGAAGTCTAGGTAATAGTGGGCAATGAAGCAAGAGCGTCGGAGGAGTTTAGCCGAGCGATTGAAGATGATGAATGCGACGAATAGTTCTTCATAGGGGTGAGCAAATCGGACCACCCGAATCGGAACTGCCCAGACCAAACCGAGACTGGTGGTCTGGTTCCCGGTTCTAGAGGGAACGGTCCGATTCTCGGTTCTAGGATCCTCTAGGACCAGACCGCCTTGACAAGACCGATCGATTTTTTTTTTTTTAAAGATCGATGCTTTGTTTTTCCTCTACATGCAAAAATGAGAGACCTGATCAGAAGATATTGGGTTTAGTGGTCGAAACGGAGAAGCTACGTCAGTGATAACAGGAGGAAAATTTTTATGTCCATTTGGAGGGAATTCCAAGAATTCTTAATTTGGCAAGTTGGATGGAGAGTCCCATTTGTCACAGTACAGGCGAGCATCAAAGAAGAGACCAACTCGGGGGCTTGGAGCAGGAGACCACCTGCTCCGATCCAGGAAACAGACTTGCTCCGTCGGGACACCATTTGATCCGAAAACACCGACGATTTCATCACGAGTTCATCAATCATCATGCTACAAAAAGGGCAATTGATCTCCAATCTCCTTTAACGACCCATTTTCTTCGCAACCCATCTGAATGAAAGGAACAAAGGAGAAGATGATGGAGGAAAGAAACCATGTAGATGATACAAAAGGAGCCAAAAGCAGCAGACGACATCAGAGATAAGGTGGTCATTCCCTCTACAATCTGACTAATCATTTGAAGTGATACATGCCTTTAGTGTGGATGATATTCTCTCGTTAAACACAGCATCTCCAGCTAAAGCAATTCCATGCAGGGCCTTTCCTGTTTTTCACTGGGTAGATAAGCATCCCTCTATCGAATTCTCTATAACTTCTTATCTTACTATACACTAGCAGGGAGATGACTAAAGATGAGTAGAACGAGAACACAACAGGCCCGCATCTGATTGACGCATCTTTTTCATTGCCGTAGTTCGAAACCAAGACACTAATACTATAACAATTGGGTAAATACCGATGATTCATCCTTCCAGGACCAATTTCGACAAGTTCATCAGTAGCTTACCTTCTTGAAGGGTGTCACAGACTTGCTCCTACTCAGTCGACTCACGGAGGAATCCCTCAGAGGGGGCGATCGAACCTTCTCTCCCTGAGCGAAGTCGAAGAAGCCCTATATCTCCACGAATTGGGGGGACGCAGTTCAAAACTGAGACACCAATACTATAACAATTGGGTAAATACCGATGATTCATCATTTCAGGACCAATTTCGACAAATTAATCAGTAGCTTACCTTCTTGAAGGGTCTCGCAGACTTGCTCCTACTCAGTTGATTCACGGAGGTATTCCTCAGAGGAGGCGATTGAGCCTTCTCTCCTCGAGCGAAGTTGACGAAGAAGCCCTATATCCCAACGGGTTGGGGGGACGACAAAGCTCGCTACTCTGACTTTGACTTCGTTGCGTCGAGAGCGAGCGACCGTATTCTCTCTTCGAGCGCGAATTGAAGAAGAAGCAAGCAAGCCCTAATACGATATGCTCCGCGGAGGTTGGTGTCGAAGGGAAGCATCACCAGATCGAAAGGACGAGGGTTTGAGGAGAGAGAAATATGTTTTTTTTTCCTTTGCAGAGACAACAAGTGCGGCGGTGGCAAGATGAGTAGTTCCCAGAGGTTTGGAGTTGTCCGAAGGTGGTGGTGGTGGTGCAGTTCAACGGTGGCGGGCGGGTGGTCGAGGAGTTGCAGGTTTTGAGAGAGAGAGGAGGACAGACGGGCGGACGGAGGGTTTTTTTTTTAGCCAAGAGAGAGAGAGAGAGAAAGAGAAAATAGAGAAATGGAGCATATTCCCCCTTTTAAAAAAAAAAAATCAGTTTCCTCCCTCCCCGAGATGACGTGGCACCATCTGAGCCATTCATTTAGAATGAACGGCTGAGATGGGAAGTCTGTCGCCCATGACATACTGGGATCCGCATCCCCCAATGTTGACCGTGCATAGAGAGATATAATAAAATAGGTGCGCCCCTCTTTTTCATCTTGTAACGCCAATATCTATTCTACAGTAGAAGTCGTCCATTGCACGCCAATTAAAAGGATTTTCCTTTATTCGACTAAAAAAAGGATTTTTCTTTAAACAAGCCGATTTAACGAATCAATATATATCCGTAAACGATTTAAACTCGAGACATATTTGACAATACATATGTGTGTGTAATGATTTCACATTAGCAGCAGTAATCCATGAGCCAGAGGATGCTGGAAAAACTCCATATAGTTTTACCATGATGTCCGGTCCAAGTATGTTCATATCATGCATATCTATTTAGTCTTGATTATTAGCCATTGATATCAACCATCAGCGCTTTCGATGGCCGCTTCTTCTTCGAATCACAGATGTGTTGGTGAGGCCACATCTGTGATTAGGCGAGGAGAGGCCAGTTAGCCGTGCTTAGTCTTCACTTTTTCTCACAATTGGATCAGAGGTAAGCACATGGTTCCTCCATTTCTTAGATTGGTCAGGGAGTAGGCTGGATTAGGACGAAGATATTGCCGGAAAATGACTTCCGGCTGTCAAAATCCTGCCTTTCTAATGGGTCGGGTCAGGTCCGTCGATCACATAATTGTTTGGACCAGATCGATCCATTTTCATTTTTTTTTTGTCCTAATTGGTTCATACGCAACCTATCCCAACCAAACTATATTCAAATATACTGAAATGAGCTTTATGTCGAATATAATAGAGTAATTAAGAATTAGATCTGAACGGTATTTATTCTCATGTATATGCGTAGCCGAAGCAGGCGAGGCCCACTTGGTCGGGTTTAATCTATTTGGGGGTTTGGAGGAAATAGTTTAACTGCGCATTTATTCAAGTCCTTGTGCCTTTATTTTAGCAGATGAAAATGTCCACGTCATATTAGGAATTGGAATCCATAACATTAGTTCAGAGGGTCCAGTTTCATATATGACCTAAGAAGTTGTAAACCATTTATATTGCTTCGTAACATAGACCAATGTGTCATGGATGAAACAAAGTACAGAATACTAAAGATAAGACTAACTTTTTTTGAGAAATGAGTGAAATTATTTGAAAAAATTGTGCAATTTCAAGCAAAGCTGCATATATTTATTATAATACATGGGAATAAGAATGTCACAAGTGTTATAACTTTCGTATAACGCTCATTTTGAGTGCCATAACTTTTTTTTTTCCGTTCACTTGAATGCCATATGTCATTATAATTAGTCACTCGAGTGACGTAACTTTTTAAAAACGTTCACCATAAGTGCTATGCTACTTCGAATTTTTGGCACTTGAGTGGATGCTTTTAACAAAATTTGCTACTTAAGTGATCGATTAAAAATAATGGCCCTCAACGTAATGTTCTTTAGAAGTTATGAAACTCGTGGATGGTTGGGCAAGCACCCATGGAGGTCTAGGTAGCAATGGGCAACGGAGCAAGAGCGTTAGGGATTTTCAGCTGAGCGATTGAAGACGATGAATGCGACGAACAGTTCTTCACAAAGTACTGAAAAAGACAATAAACAGTGCAATTGTTTTCTTTATCAATATGGCTCTCGCCTGGCACCACATTAGAGTCACTTGTGGTCAAAAGTACCACGTTAGCTTTTTTTTTTTTTTTAACGGTGATTGTGGATGGAATTGTAATGAAAAGTAAGGGTCTATATGGAAGTGTTCCCGTTTCTTTGTTTTTGTTCTCAGGAACAGTAAAGAACAGAAACATGTTTGGTAATGCAAATTATTATGATTCTAATTCTATATTCCGGAACACTTTTGGATCACTTTTCAGAACAAAAAAAAGCTGATTTTTGTGTTCCGGAACACTTTTGCAGATCACTATTTTCCACTATATACGTCTATGAATTTTTCTTCGATACTTTCAGTTCTTGTTGAAACCTGATTTATAATTATAATTATAATTATTTTTATTTTAAAATTAATTTAAAAATAAAAAAAAATCATAAAAATTGCAAAATCAACTTTGAAAGCCTTGGCCTAGCCTTAGGAACCAATTTTGAATTAAAAATATTTTTCATGTTTTTTAAAATTTTAAAATTTATTTAATTATAAAATACCCAAAAAAATTAGAAAAATATCATTCGTGGTCAGAAAAATACGCAAAGATAGTTGATATTTTTATTTCAACTTCCTCTTCAAGATGGTATTTTTAAATCTAAAAAAGATTAATTTTCTTTTTCTCAACTCTTTTTCATTTTTTCGTTTCTTTTTTCTTAATCACTATTTGATTTAATTATTTTCTCTTTTCTTTGTCATCAAATATGATTATATAATTATTTAATTTAAATGCAAATTGGGAACGAGAATTTTTTGCAGTTACCAAATGCGTTTATGTTCTCGGAACAAAAATTTTAGCAGTTACAAAAAACGTTCTGATTCTCGAAAAATCATTTAGGAACAGAAACACTGAGGAACAGAAACAGAGGAACAGAAACAAGAAATGGGAACATTGCCATGCAGGCCCTAAATGTGTTACAATGAGTATAGCTTAGAGTTTTTAGTGTTAAAAAAATGAAGTAAATGTGCCATAGTGAACATAATTAACGTTTTTTTTTTACCCTTTACTGATTACCGACCATTGAGTTAATGATAGTTGGGAGCCATGTTCGAAGTCTTTATTTTCCTTTAACCGGCCATGGACCACAGCATGAACAAGTCAAAGTCAAGCAATGCAACCCAGCCGACACGCATGACTCGGCAACCTCCCCTCTTTGTTCGTTTGCTTTCTATGGGTCCGCCTCGTCGTCCCTCACGCGCTTTGGCGTCGGTTCTCTCCTCGATATGTGATGGGAAGTGCTAATTTAGTTTTTAAAATTTTTAATTATATTGATTTAGTCCTGTGAATTATTATCTTAATAGTCAGACACCACACGATGCCGATTCCGATTTAAGAACCGGCCCTTAAGGGAACGGTTTCGGTTTCGGTTCCGATTCGGAACCGGTAGTTCCGAGCCGATTCTCGATTCCAAAACCGAACCGGATTCAAAAAAAAAAAAATGTGTCCGCTTCGTATTGGGGAAGAGCCAACGTGCTCTTCCCCAAGTCCTCTTCCCCAGGCGACTTGGGGAACAGCCTCATGTTATTTTTTTTTTAAATTAGGCGCGACTCTTCCCCGTCTGGGGAAGAGCCGCATACTATTTTTTCTTTTTAAATTAGGTGGTTCGGAATCGAAACCGTGGACCTAGTCAACGGGCCGGTTCCGAGCCGGTCAACGGACCGGTTCTGGGTCCATGGTTTCATTTAGTCATGTCTACCACACGATTTTATAATCAATGAATGCTTTATGCGAAACACGCAATGAAAATCTGCGATTGTGATTATACAGTCCGTCGGAGAAGTATTTCCTTTTAATCCCAAACCTATCTAGAAGATGCTAAGTCAGACTTTATCTTTTTCGCAATGTGTTGAATATTGGGGCGCCCACAGATACTTTGGTATTCGCATCGCAACAAAACTCATCCCAACAAAATCACCACCATCCCAGCTACACCGAAATTTCCAGAGATCCAATTTTACCCGGAAAAGAGAGAAACGGGAAAAAGGGACAAAAAGCAATTACAGCAAAAGGAAAGTGAGATGGCATCCACCAAATGGCGCCCACGGGATTCCAAAAAGTCTTAAAGTCCAAGAGCAAATGAATACGTAAATGAGAGCTCGAGTTGGGAACCCATTCATTTAGATAGTAAACATTCTGCCGAAGCGAGCGCCTCAACCATCAGCCCTTTCGCCCTTTCGATGGCCGCTTCTTCCTCGAATCTGAAAAGAAATTACCATGTGTTCTTGAGTTTCAGAGGCTCGGATGTCCGCAACAGCTTTCTTTGTCATCTCTATGCAGGTCTCGATCAAAAAGGAATATACACTTTCATGGACAGCGAAGAGCTTAGGATAGGAGAGCAAATATCGCCGGCGCTTATGAAAGCCATCGATGAATCGCGCATAGCGATCATCGTTTTCTCCGAGAACTACGCTACCTCGACGTGGTGCTTGGAAGAGTTGGCCAGAATTATGGAGTGCAAGGAGCAAAGAGACCTCAAGGTCTTTCCCCTGTTTTACAAAGTCGAACCCAGAGAAGTGAGAACACCAAGACGGAGTTACAGAGAAGCTATGGCTAAGCATGAGTCAAAGTTCGGGAAGGATTCGGAGAAAGTGAAGAGATGGGAGAATGCACTCCTCGATGCTGGTAGCTTGTCCGGGTGGGAATTCCAAGAGGGGTAAGCATGTTCTTTTCCTTTTGATGAAGCGGTCTCATTCTCATACTAGTTGCAAGTACTCCTCGATGCTGTAGGGCCGATCGCCCGTTCTTGTCTGGGCGGTCTAGAGACCAGGCACCACTAACCCCGCCACGAAAGCCTTGTATTGTCCAACTGATTCTCCGGGTTCCAACCCTTTCACAAACCTATTTGCACATTTTTGCTCTTGCCTAAATTTTGAGACATCAACATCTTTCATGCCCCTAAATGTTGATTTTAGATATTAATTACAGATGCTATAATTAATTTAACTACCCGAGAGTAGAAATGACACAGATATTGCCAAACCGGTCTCTTGATTGAAGATACGAAGCGGAGAGACACACTTGACAATAGACACAAAAGTCGAATAACCAAAACATCAAGCTAGCAGATTCTTTGAATTCGATTCTTTCTGTGGTAGATAATGAGAAATTTTGTCTTAGGTAAAAAAGTGTGGTTCATAGTACTCGAGTTATCATTGTCTTGAGGCGCAGGTTCTTTGCAATTTTCCTTTTACAGATCTAGGCGCAGGTTCACCGAAATGTGGCATTTCTTTTCATCTCATTATTAGCATATCCTCTTGTTATGACGTTAGATGTCGAATTCCTGCCATGGCTTTGACATGCTACAACATATTTCTCTTTCTTTTGAGTGCTTATCAGAGATGAAGCAGAGCTCGTACAACGCATCGTAAAGGAAATATCAATTCATCTACAGCGTACACCCTTACATGTCGCTAAGCATCCGGTCGGAATAGATTCCCGGGTTCAACAAGTGATATCATTGTCAGAAAATGAGACGGGTGATGATGATATTCGCATGGTAGGCCTATGGGGACCTGGAGGCATAGGGAAGACCACAATTGCTAAAGCCCTGTAT
This sequence comes from Rhodomyrtus psidioides, assembly GCA_021437785.1. Taxonomy (NCBI): domain Eukaryota; kingdom Viridiplantae; phylum Streptophyta; class Magnoliopsida; order Myrtales; family Myrtaceae; genus Rhodomyrtus; species Rhodomyrtus psidioides. Next base: position 1,870,050 of record JAILYB010000074.1, on the reverse strand, counting down.
AATTACATTGAGAAAGATTTTCAGGGTAGCTGTTTTTTGGAGCGAGTAAGAGAAACTTCGAACGAAAGGAATGGTCTAGTTTATTTGCAAGAAAAAATTCTTTCACAGATCTTTCCTCATGGAAATTTGACGGTATATAATGTGGACGGAGGAATTACTTTGATACGGGAAAGACTTTGTTGCAAGAAGGTTCTTCTCGTTCTTGATGACGTGGACCAGTTGGATCAACTAGATGCGTTAGCTGGAGGAGGCCATTGGTTTGGCCAAGGAAGTAGAATTATTGTTACATCAAGAAATGAACATTTGCTGACTTCTCATGGCATAACTTGTGTTTATAAAGTTAGAACTTTATGTGACGATGAAGCACGAGACCTTTTTGGTCGGCATGCCTTCCCAAATAGCAAGAAAGTTGAGATAAAAAGGGATCTCATAGATAGAGCAGTGCATTACGCGAACGGCCTTCCATTAGCCCTCCAAGTGTTCGGCTCATTCTTAAGTGGAAGAAAGGAACCTGCATGGGAAAGTGCACTGCGCAACCTCTCCAGAAGTCCCGACCAGACAATCAATCAAGTTCTCAAGACAAGTTTCGATGGATTGGACAACAAGACGAAGGAGATTTTCCTCGATATTGCTTGCTTCTTTAAGGGAAAGAGTATCGAATACAACAAGGAAGTCCTTGACAGTTGCGGTTTTGAATCAACTATAGGAATAGAAATTCTCATCGAGCGGTCCTTGATAACAAATGAGAATGGGTACCTGCAAATGCATGATTTGGTACAGTTGATGGGTAAGGATATTGTTATTCAGGAATGCCCCGATGATCCTGGGAAGCGCAGTAGATTATGGGATTTTGAAGATGTTCTAGACATTCTAAGTGAAGAAACGGTAAATTTTACTTATGCCACTGTTTCTACAGCTCAGTTTTTGTTTTACTCTAATTTGAATGGTTATGGAAGTTTTCTGTGACCACTAAATTTGCTTTCTTATGGATAGGGAACAAATGCAGTGAAGGCTATAGTATTGGACTCACCTGAAGCAGAAGAGATAACTATTAGTTCTCATGCTTTCACAAACATGAAAAGGTTGAGAATGCTCATTTTGTCTGGAGTGCATACCTCTTCAGAAGGTCCTGTATGTCTCCCTAACGAGCTAAGATGGCTTAAATGGCCTGATGCGCCGGATCTAGAATTTGGCTCTTGTAAGAAACTTGCTGTAATTGATGTCCCGGGAAGTCATATCAAACAATTAGGAGGCAAACTTATGGTAAGCCTTTGTGATTATTAGCTTTCCCTTTTTTTTATAGCTATAAATATTTGAATAGCTTAATGACCGCATGGGTATGTTTTTGCAGAATTTTAGAGAGCTGAAGTTCATTAATTTCTGGAAATGCGAGTCCCTGACTAGTGTTCCTGACCTTTCGTCGGCTTCAAATCTGGAGAGCTTGAAACTTGATGGGTGCAAAAGCTTGGTAGAAGTTCACCATTCTGTCGGATATCTTGGCAAGTTAAAATCTTTGTCGCTAGAAATGTGCTCTAATCTTATTATCTTTCCCAACGAACTCAAGACAAAATCCCTTCAAACCCTTCATCTCAATGGCTGCTCTAAACTTCAGAAGTTTCCCGATATTCCGGGAATGATGGAACATCTAGAGAACCTTCAGCTCAGTGGGATGGCTATCAAAGAACTCCCAACATCAATTGAAAATCTTGTCTCTGTGAGGAATATGGATGTAAAGTGGTGCAAAAACCTCGCAAGGCTTCCATCCAGCATTTATAAGTTGCAGAATCTTGGGAGTCTAAGTCTTGAAGGCTGCTCGAACTTCGTCATGTTTCCAAAGAACTTGGAGGATCCAACCGACCCTGATGGCCATTTAGGATTTCCAAATCTACACACGCTAGAACTCAATGGCTGCAATCTATCAGAAGTAGACTTCCTTGAGAGCTCTTCCAGTTTTCCTAAATTGCATAACCTATGTCTTTCAGAAAACAAATTTACTCATCTACCAACATCCATCAATAAATACCATGCTTTAGATATTTTGGATGTGCAGAAATGCCAGCAACTACAAGAGATTCCTCTGCTTCCATCAAATATGCGTATCTTAAGAGCAAATGGTTGCCAATCCCTGCAAAACCTCCCAGATTTGTCGAGTCTCTCGTCCAACGACATTGACCTCGACTTGTCTTCATGTGGTGAATTATTCCGCACGGGGGTCAAGATGGCTGATGTATCGTTACTCGAGGTTAGACTCACTCACTCACTCAATCTCTCTCTCTCTCTCTCTCTCTCTAACTTTAAATGCTTGATACGACAGGGACTCCCAAAGATGAGTGGTGTGGAAATTCCCCTAATTGGAGGAGAGATTCCAGAACGTTTTCTGCTCGGTGAACATGGTTCCATATGTTTCTTGGTTCCCCGGGACTTGTATGACAAGTTTTTAGGACTAGCACTCTGTGTTGTTCTTGGCCTGGCGGAAGGAAAAGAGGTCAATGCTTCGTGCGGCATCCAAATTTCTGTTAATGGCAAAATGGTGATTTGGGAACAGCGTGCCTTTCATCCGCTGGAATCCGATCGTGTGTGGCTTAAATATTTCCCACGCTGTCAGCTGCATAGAGAAGAGGAGCATCTGCAAGGCGAATGGAGTCAATTCCAAGTTTGCCTCTATTCATCGAAAGGGAGCATAAAAAAGCGTGGATTCCGTCTAATATGCGAGAAACCCGCGGATGAAAGCAGGGTTGTGCTCCAACACCATAAGCCGATTGAAAATTGGATTCCCGATGACTATACTCCACAAGGAAGAGGTAAAGTTTATTTTAGGTAAATTAGTCGATGGCTCTGCTGTTGCTAGGCAGATTGCATTGGATGGGTACAAAGCATTGTGTCATAACTGGCGGCCTTTGAACTGTAATGCTTCGAGGTTGCAGCAGGTTGCTCATCGGTTTTTGTGCCATTAACAAAATTTATAGAGGGATGTCGATAACTTGCCCCGAAGCACTCGTTCGAGGGCTTGATTGAGATGGATAAATCGTATGGTCCATGGAAATAGGGATTATATTTAATGTTGCGTGAAATGGGTGGATCAGGCTTTTGCATATTTGCTTCAACTATGTACATAACAAGAAAAATAAATCGAGCACCAAATCTACCAGATGTACGTAATCGATCATGAAAACTTACGTCCACAGGGCGGGGAGAGTAGCAAAGCAACGAATTCCGCTATAAATCAAGCGATACTTGTAGATTACAAATCATACTTGAGTCACTCAAACACACAAGAATTTAATCAGCTTCGACACTTGCTAATCCACAGAGATAACCCTCCCAAGCATCGACGAAGCAATTGTATGCTGCAAAGAAGCTTTCCAACTGATTGCACAATCCCCAACAGTAAAGATGTACCTTGTCAAAGACCTTCTTTTATCAAGGTCATCAGCATAATCAGAATTAACATATCCAGTAAGAGTTTCACAAGTTTTCCCAAACTCTAAACCGTAATCTGAAGTACCCTTCAGATATCTCAAAATCCACTTCACTAGTTGCCAATGAATTTTACCTGGACATGATAAATATCTACTTACCACGCTAACAGCATGTGATATGTCAGGTTGAGTGCAAACCATAGCATACATAATGCTACCAACTGCACTAGAATATAGAATATGTGACATATATTTTATTTCATCATCTGTATGTGGACATAAATCAGCCGATAATCGAAAGTGAGCAGCAAGAGGAGTACTCACTAGTTTGGCATCTTTCATGCCAAAACTATCTAACACTTTCTCAATGTAGCTTTTCTAGGAAAGATACAATTTTCCTCTTTTTCGATTTCGCTGAATTTCCATGTCAAGAATTTTCTTCGCAGAACCTAAATCCTTCATATCAAATTCAGCGCCAACTGTGCCTTCAAATTCTGTATATCAAATTTATCTTTTGCTGCAATCGACATGTCATCAACGTATAACAGCAGATAAATATATGATACATTTGGAAGTTTGCATAGATATACACAAGTATCATATTTGCTTCTACAATAGCCAAGTTGTGACATTCTGAATTCCGACCCTATCTCAAAGCTTATTAATGAATGAATGTCTATCGATGTATTCCAGTTAATCTCGCTCAGAATTGATCACTCTCAAGTCGACTAACCAATGGGGAATGGCCATATAGGATTTAAAGTACGTGGACCAAAGGACTTAACCACGAGTCGACGCTTTGACCATAAGGATCGCCGAGGGAATATTTAGGACCGCTAGAGGTCGATCTAAGAATGGTTTTAGAACGATTTGCTAGTGTCGTGCGATTGGTTCACGGGTGATTCCGTATGACCATGACATGATTTGCGAATTAACCTAAATCGATTCCTAACGGTCGTAACCTTCGGGACTAGTGATTAACCCTCGCGATTACATGACAACCAAAGCCGCCGTGGCTCGAGTAACTCTTAAACGTGACATTAGTCGCGGGTCGATATGCGTAACTCCGGAGAGCCGCCCGTTAGTCTGAGACGCGCTGGAATGACAATTGACTGAATTTAGCCATGGATTGGACTTCGAGATTGGAGGCCGGACATTCGAAGATCGCAATGGAGTAAAAATTGGACGTTGCCTCATCAGTGAGTTATTAAGATTAGGATTAGCCGTATAAGTTAGAAAAGCGAATTCGGACCGACGAGAGAAATCAACCCTTTTTCTCTAAGCTTAGTACCATTTTCTATTAGATAAAGCAAGGGCGAATTGGACATTTACCATCTCCCTACCCTTGGCCGAATTTTGGAGGGGCAATTAGGTCATTTAGCCTTCAATTATTTGATTGGAAAAAAAATTAATGATAGGATGAGACAACCATGACAAGACTTAAACCCCAATACCAAATCACTTACATCATGTATTTCATGGCCACTATTCATGTCCTTCCCTATCAACTACCCCACTCACTCCTTTCCCTTCAATTTCCATCATCCCTTTTTAAGATCTCTCTCTCTCTACCCCCCATTTTGGACAACACTCCCTCTTCTTCCTCTCATTCTCACGCTCATCTCTCCCGTTCCCTCATTCTCTCGTTCTCTCCCTTTCTCGGCCTCTAGGTAGGCGCCGGCCACCACACCGCCACTCCACCACCTTAGGCCACCACCACACCACCTCCTTGGACCGTGGAAGGCCGCCGTCCAAGCCGGAGCCACCCGAGCCGCCACCGACCGAACCAAGACCGAGAGAGAGCCGGGGCCGATCTTGAGGAGTTCTTGAGGTAAGTGGCTCTTAGTGCTTAGGTAGACATGTTATGAGGTTATAGGCTTGTAGTAGAAGTGGTACTAAGGTTTGTTCTTGGTTACTTTCATGTAGAACTCTTAGAAGCCGAATTTGATCGCCGGAGACCAACGCCGCGCCGCGAGCTCGTTATCACTTACCGTCGGTTTTCTTGGAATCTCGAGCTAGGTAAGCTTATTCTAACCCTTAGCTAAGACCTTGTGCGATGGAAATACCGAGTGAGTGTTAGTTTTGATGAGCTTAATGGCTAGTTGGGCAAGAATCGTGGGGAACCGAATATGTTCTTGGAGGGAGCCGAGCATGGCCGCACCTTATAGTGCTTGTAGTGTTTATTCCTTGGTTGAAGTACGTGGTGAACATCCCTAGGTAGGAACCGAATACTCATATGTTTGTGCTAGGTATGCTAGATGTGAGTTGAGCTTGATCGAAGTCATGAATTACTTGATTGATCTTAGGAGTGCTAGGCAAGGGTGTTAATTGGCGACCTACCGCGTAAAAAGAACCTATTGACCATTCTTTGTGTTCGGCCGTGGACTATAGGATAAGATCGCGGGATTAAAATGGCACCGTGTTTGTAGATTCGGCCTTGCGAGTTGAAACGAGATCTTAATTAAGTTAACCGATCGATCGATTCCCTTGATTGTGCCATGGTTGAATGATGGCGTCAAAGAAGGACGATTCCTTTAATAAACTTGTAATCGATTACAGAGTATGATAATGGCCTTGATTGATTGGATAATGTGGTACTTATGATGATGATATGGATTTGTGATTGAAATGGCCGAATGGTGCTTATGATGATGATATGCACATGTGATTGTTCTATACTATGATTGGTTGAATTATGAGCCTATGTACATATAATGCCCTGTTGCGTTAAACGCGGGGCTTAGTGATATCCTGATGCGTTAAACGCGGGATAGACCTGAGGCGTTAAACGCTGGTCATGACATGGCATCAGAAACCTGAGGCGTTAAACGCGGGTTCCTTGATTTATTAAGCCTGAGGCGTTAAACGCGGGCTCTGCCATGAGTATTACGATAGTAATAAGTGTATATAAGTATATATATAAGCTATCCTTTATATTATGAGATGTTAAGTGCCAAGGTACGGAAGCCAAGCCAAGCCAAGCCGAGCCTAGCCTAGATTGGTGAACTCTGTGTCAATTTGTGCTTTGATTGAGTTACCGTATGCCCTTGCTTGTTTTCGTACAGTTAGTCATTGCATGTGTTTGGATGCGTCTCGAAGTCCCAAGTGCCTAGCTTAGGGTTAGGACTAGCTTATTGAGTTTATCTCACCCCGTCGTGGGACCCACATTTTCAGACCCCAAGCCTTGACCATGCCGCTGCCAGCTTTTGGGGTGCCGGTGATGACCGAGAAGTACGTTACTGAGTACCCAGTGGGCGAGGATGAGGTTTTTATTTATGAGCGTAGTACTGTCTGGGTGGACGACGGGACAGACCATTGGAGGCCAGATAGGTACGCAGCATGGTGGTATCGAGACGACGTCGCTACTTGGGGACCTCTGCGATCTTTTGACGTGCCTTGGGATATCCTCGAGGAGCAGGACCCGATGATCACGTACCCACCCGATGGCGAGATTTCTGATCCGATGACCGGCCTCAAGCCAGGCATGGGCCTCCCCGCAGTGCAGCCACAGCATCCCGCTGCATATGGCGAGGTCATCGAGCCCTCTGATGCCGACGACGTTCCCATGGAGGAGGCAGGGTTCTAGTGGGAGATTGTAGGCGCCGAGGGCGAGCCCATGGACTTAGGGTCCGATTCGGAGGAGGAAGACATCCTAGTGTATTCCGAGTCAGAGCCAGAAGAAGAAGTCCCAGAGGAGCCTCAACCGGGCGATTGGGTAGAGTACCATCCAGCGGCCAGTGTCGCCTGATCCATCAGCAGCGAGCCTGTCTTTTAGGCCTTGTAGCGACCTCTGATTTTTGGAGTATCCCTTAGGGCAGTGACGCGTGTTCTTTAGTAGATGTCTCTTTTTGAGTAGGCTAACCCTTTTCCTCTGGCCCTAGTTATCTTTAGCAGTTCTTGTGTATTTTGTAAAACTGAATGATTGTGATTTAATGGTTAAGCGTCTGTTTCCCTCAAGTCATCTTATTGTGTTATGCATGGGGTTATGTATGTCGTTTCCGCATGTGCATATGAGTCTCATTAGCTAGTGCGATATTTTGGATCCTGGGCAAGAGACTAAACAGCTTGGCAGTAAGGCGATGTTGCGTGCTCGAAAGGACTCGGGGCGTGACACCCCCATTTGTTTGGTATCAGAGCAAGGTCATCTCGATCCAAGTTGGTTGAGGACTGGAGTAATAAAGTGTGATGATTTGAGGATGACTGGGTAGCGAGACCTTAGGGATTCGCTAGAGTTAGGCATGAAATGCATGACATGTGAAATGGCGCTTGTGATTGGCATATTGACATGCATCATCTTTGGTAAACTTAAGGCTATAAGGCTTCGTACTTGGCACTGAGTGTTGACTGTTGATTGCTGGATTGGATAGCTGATTGTGATTTGGTGAAATTGCTGGAGCAACTGAATGTGTGATACGATTGTGAATCCCTGATTGTGATACTCCTGATGGTTGCTTGAATAATGATTGTCCTAACTGTGATTGTTGCTGCGATAGTGGCGTAGCCTTGCTAGACTTAAGTAGATGGCTTAGGTCTCTAATTCCTGGATGGAATTATAGTGACTCAAGTGTTGTGAGACTTAGCAAGATGAGCAACCAAACCAGGGGTACTGGAGGAGCGTCTAGCTCTAGGCCACAAGTGGTAGAAGATCCTAGGTACGACGGAGTCATGAGGATCTTGGAGGAGATCGGGAACTTGATGGGTAGACAGACCGAGGAAAGAGATGCTGCTGTTGCCCAAGCGGCGGTAGCTGCTGTTGCTGCTGCCAACCTAGCGAATGGGAACAATGGGAACAATGGACGTGACAATGAGGGTGGCAATGCCCAAGGACAAGAGAATCGCATGATGGGCTAGTTGATGGAGCACTTTATGAAGCTGAAGCCATCGAAGTTTGATGGTACGGGGGACCTTGGAGCTGCCCCTGCTTGGATTGAGGAGTTAGAGAAGGCATTTGAAGTGCTGGGTTGTACTGATGCGGAGAAGGTGATCCTAGCTGTGTACCAGCTTCGTGGAACTGCGAACGATTGGTGGAAGGCCACCAAGGGAAGAGTTTCCCCCGAAGGAACGGAGCCGAATTGGACTGTATTCTCTGAAGTGTTTAATGCTAAGTATTTCTCCAGAGCGGCTCAAGAACATAAGATGATTGAATTCCAAAATCTCCGCCAGAACCAGATGACCATCGACCAGTATGAGGCTGAATTCGCGAGGCTATCCAAGTATGCCCCGAGGATGGTCGAGAACCCTGAGGACAGGGCGAGAAGGTTCAGAGATGGACTGAGACCTGACCTTCGCAGCCAGTTGGTGCTGTGACATTCCGAATTCCAACCCCTCTCAAGACTATGGAATGGAAGGATATCGATCGGTGTGTTTCAGTGGTATCTCGCTCGGAGCATGCCACGCTCGAGTTAACTGACCGAAAGGGAAAGACTAACGCAAGGTCGGGTACGTGGACCTGAGGATTTTAAATAAGAAATTGCGCTCTGACCATAAGGATTGTCGATGGAATATTTTGGGCCAGCAGAGATCGATCTAGGAACGACCATGGAATGCCTTGCTAGCATAATACGTTGGGACGCGGGTGATTCCGCTTAACCAATGTGTAATATGCGAGAATTTCCTAAATCGGATTCCGATGATCAGGACCGCAGGAACTAGTGATAAACCCTCGCAATTACATGACAACCAAAGTCGCCACGGCTTGAGAAAAATCCCATGGTTGATACGCGTAGCGCCTGCAAGAGTCGCCCGTCAGTTTGAGATATTGGAATTACAGTCGACGATAATTCAACATGATCTTTGGCCTCGAATTTGGGTATTGGACATTGAGGAATTCCAACAATTTAAACGTTTGGACGCCGCCTCATCGAGGATAATTAGGAATGAGATTCACCTCATAAGGCTAGAGAAGTGAGGCGTTGGATTAGAAATGGAAATTTACCTTTTGCCCCTCGAAGATTAATCTTACCTTAAGATTAGAATAAGGGCATTTTAGTCATTTGGAGTTCCCCATGGCTGCTGAAAATTGGAGGATATAATGGTCATTTGATGCCAAGATTTTTAATACAAGAAGACAAGTGTCAAGATGGGAGTGGATGACAATGATGGACCAACTTTTAACCTACCATTCAAAGGAGTTGACCAAGGTGGACTAAAGTTAATCTCTCTCCTCTCTCTCTCTCTCTCTTCATTTTCGGATGGCCACTCTCTCTCTTCTCCATCATCTCCTTCTTCTTCTTCCTCCAATGGCCGGCAGAACCCGTCGCTCAGCTCGCTGCCCAGGTCCGATCACCCCACTATTTTGATCATAACTTTGTCGTCCGACATCTGTTTGAGGTAAAACCACCGCCATCTGAAAGCTTATCGTCTTACCTTTCTAGGGATATATTATAAGCTCAATTTGCCCAGTAAATCCTTCCGTAGGTCGATTTGAATGGACAAAGGTCTGGAAGAGGCAGATTCTGACCGGTTTTAGAGAGAGTCCGTTTTTGAGGGCTTCAAGGTTTCAAATGGCTCCAAATCTTCGGTGAGACTCTCTTGACTCTTAGTATTAGAGTTGGATGAGAAGTGGTTGTAATTTTAGATGCATTAAGATGGGTTTCCATGTCTAATTTAAGATGATTTTCTTGAGGCGAAACTGACCGCTTGCACACCGAAGGGAATCGGCCCGATTGGAAGGCCTAGAAGGATTTTCTTGCTTCGAAATTGTTGGTGAGCCTTCTAGACTTGTTGATTGATGTTTTAACAAGATGGTTTGGTAGAGAATTGAAGTTTAGGATTGATTTATGGGCTGATTAGTGTGATTAAGAGAAGAACCGATTCTGCCCTAAGTTGTGACTATGCAAACCGAACCTCTTGAGGGATGTGGAAGGTGTTGCCTTGTTATAAATTCATCGTTAAGGCACCTTGGGACGTTAATTGATGTGTTGACAAAGTGTTTACTCGATGGAATGGAGATTGGTAGAGTTTTATTGATGGAATCGCGAAATTTCTCTTAGGACCGTGCCATGCCTTGCTCTGGCTGTGAGTGGATTGAGCTTGGTGACTCAATTGGATTGGAATTGCTAGCTCAATTAAAGAGGTAAGTTATTCCTAAACCTTTATGAGGATGTTAGGTTACTAAAGGACGAAGCTTTGGGTTGGAATGAAAGGTTTTATGAAGTGATTTTGTGAGAGATGCGAGAAAACCCAAATCTATCCTATTTTGACAAATTGAGCTTGAGTGGGTTATGGCATGGAAATGTTGAAATCAAGGTTGAATTGAGGAGTCTTAACTTGATCATGGAATGTGGTTGGGCTTTTGACATGCTTTGTGGAGATTTCCGTTTCGTTTGAGTATTTTGAGTGAATTGAATCACCAATTGAGTTTCGAGATTATTTATGGAACCATGATTTTGTGTCAAGCCTTGAGTTTCGTGAAATGGCCGTGTTCATTAAATTGTCCGAGGCCTTGTTTGAATTAATTCGTGTGATGCATGTGCTTGACTGAGAATTTTATGATGGGGAATATGTTTTGTCCAGTTGAGGGACATTTGAAACGAATGCCTGGTTTTGGCGATGAATCTCCTGTGTTGTTTTTGAATGATGAATTTTGAGGCATGAATTGTTTTCTTGAAATAAATAAAAAAAAGCTGAGGCTTTCTATGACTAAAATTTTTATGAGTAAAATGGCATGTGGGATCGCCGAGGAAATTATGTGTGCACTGGCGTGTGGGATCGCCGGGAAAAATTATAAGTGCACGGGCGTGTGGGATCGCCGAGAATTTATAATTTGGCCAATGTGTTGGGAGGGAGTTACTCCCATTGGACCTGACGAGGTCGTGCGGCTAGAGAGTCCCATACTGACACGATTCATCTCGATTGATAATGGGCGTCGAGAGTCGTATGGTGACCGAATCATCTCTAGGTCCGGACACGAGAGTCTCATATGTACCGACGGGTCATATGGAGATCGAATCATCTCGCAGCCCTAAAGTGGGCGGCCCAAGATGGGCGGAAATGGAAAGACTTATTTTATGAGAAATTCAAAGAATGGATTTTGAGAAATTGAAAATGCCTCATGTTTGAAAATTTGCCTCATGATTTGAAATTGGCCCAGAGAGGGGCGTGAAAGGAAATTGGCCCAGAGAGGGGCTTGAAAGAAAAGAACGTATTTTCTGGATATTTCAAGGAATGATTCTTTTGAGAAAGAAATGAAAGCCGCCTCATGTTTTTGAGATGGAGTCTAGTGCTTGCATGTGATTAAAAACCCTGCCTTTGTACGAAGCTTATAGTTATCACGATTCTTCTTGATTGGATCAAGCTGTTTTGAAAGTACTAAATGCCATGTTTTGGAAAGTACCCCGTTTTACCATGCCAAAGTTTTTAATACCAAAATACCCACATTTTTCAAAAGTGTCTGGGGGTACTGGCAGCCTAGTTTAGGGTTAGGTTCGACTTACTGGGATTATATATCTCACCCCGTCGTGGGACAACATTTTCAGGTCCCAAACGAAGGAAACCCGAGCTTGCTATGGATTGACATTTGAGGAAGTCGTTGGAGGCAATGGAGATTAATATGATTAAAACCTTAGGGATTGAATATATTCTTTGGAGTTAGAATTGTACCTAACTTTGATATTAATTAGAAGAATACCCTTTTGTCCTAAGTCATCTTGTGTTTTTTTTTTGTTTTTTTTGGAGTTGTCCTCGCTTTCGCATGTATGTTTCATATAGATCTTTAAGCAATGGCCGTTGGTTCCTGGGAGATAATCAAAGGTAACGGCGGAGGTGGGATGCTCGCGTGCTCGCCGGGTTCGGGGCGTGACATCCCCGTTTAAGTGGTATCAGAGCAAGGTCAGCTCGATCCAAAGTGATTGAGGTTTGGAGTGATAAGGAATGATGACTTGAGGACGATTAGATAGTGAGGCCCTTAGGATTAAGTATTGATTATTGAATCTCGAGGATTAGAGGATTATAGGCTTGAACTTGTGTTGCACTTTAATGGTTATAGTATCGATCTCGATTGATGAATTTGAGTGGTGATATGATTGAGGTTCACGAGGAAGCAAATAGAAGTCAAAGAGCATTAAGCAAGGATTTGAATCGTAAGTGTGTTTGAGGTTAATAGATGATTGCTTATGAGTGGATGGTCGATTTGATTTTATGATCGTGATTGTGACTTTGAGGTATATGGTTGATCCTAGGCACTGGATCTGTGAGATGAATGGTCCTTTGCGGCAATAGAAATCTTCTACTACTAAGAGTTGATCCGAGAGCGAATGTGATGTGGCGAGTATTGAGGATGGTCATTTGTGGAATTAGAAACCTTCCATGGATAGGGTATTGATCTGAGAACGAATGTGATATGGGGAGTGTTGAGGACGATCATTCATTGCATACGTTTATGGCATTAAAATGACAGTTGATGAAGGTGAATGCATGAGCTTATCATTATTAGGCTTGACAAACTGTCGCTTGGTATGGGACGAGTTGATGGGATACCTACAAACTGTAATGAAGCATGTTATGGGACGTGTGGAACGGGACTCTCTTCGTAGATGTATGACTTAGGATAACCTGCAACGACCAGGTCTGACGAGGCGGGGAGTGTACGCCGGGACAGAGAGGTTCGGACAAGGAGCGGCTCCTGGCAGGCTTCTAAGATAGCAAGGAGGCAGGAATGACCCAAGTCATAAATTGAAAGAGAGAGTCTAGGTATCGGATTGAGTCTAATTTTGGTTAAGAGATGTATTGCACCAAGGTGATCCTCACAGTGAATTTGTATGGTATTTGTCATGGCGTATGTGATTGGCATGGTTAGGAGCTTCGTACATGGCAGTGGATGTTGTTTGAAAAAGGAAATTTACGCTTGTGTTTGGCCTGTATGGCGAATTTTGGCATTGAATGCCGTTGAGTAATGTCTTTTGAATGTGAGAAAGCCTGTTGAGTTATTGTTAAGTCGCAGATACGTCTGGACTTAAGGTGTATACGTTTGATGCATTAATTTGTGGTTTGAGAGTTTATTTGATATTGACCCAGTTGAGTTTTGGCCTTTGCCTAGTAATTGGCGAATAGCTGAGAAATTGCCTAGTTGAGGCTGGCTTGATGAGTAGTTACTGATGAAGGATGATTTGAAATCCCTGAATAATTGGCAATTGATTGAGGATTTGCTTAGAACCACTAGGCGGTTGATTGCTTGTGATGGCTATGATGTTGAGCAGCTTGAGACTGCTAGGCTCAAGGATATGACTTAATCCTTTAATTCCTGAAGGGAATTGTAATAGCCCGAATGTTATGAGAATCTAATAAGGTTGAACGACCAGAGTATGTTACAAGAGGATTGTTAGCTCGAGCATGTAAGATATGAAAGGACTCTAGAACTGAAAGGAGTAGTGAGAATTGAGTAAAGATGAACAACTGAAGTATGAGTGCTGAAAGAACATTTGGCTCAAGTTGGAAAAGTGCGCCAGACCCAATAATTGAAGGGGTCACGAGAACTTTGAATGGAAATGGGAAAAGTGGAAGGGTAGACAGACTCAAGAAGGAGTTGCCATTGTTACCCATGTTGTTGAGACTGTTGTTGCTATTGTTGGCAAGGTAAATGGTAGAGATCGTGGGAAGGACGATGGAAAATGAGAAATGTGGAAATGAACCATGAGAGCTTTGAATAACTTGTGAAGTGGATCATGAGGTTGAGATCGACTGAGGTTCGATGGAAAGATGATCCCGAAACTGCCTTTCTCTGGATTGAGAACTTGGAAAAGAAACCTTAGAGGTTTTGGGTACACTGAAGAAAGGAAGTGATCCTGATAGTTCCTAGCCTTAAGAGGCTGTTGATGATTGGTAAAAGGTCACCAAAGGAAAATTTTTTTTTCCTTGAAGGCGCGGTATTTAACTAGATTGCCTTCGTCAAATTGTGCAATGAAATGTGGCATTCTGAGATTGCTCGAGAGCAAAAGTTGTTTGGATTTTAATAGCCTTGCAAGGATCTGAAGACGATCGACCAATGTGAGACAGAGTTCTCAAGGTCGTTTAGGCATATACCAAAGGTGGTTTAAGACCCGTTGGGTAGGACAAAAGGTCTAGGAATGGATTGAATTCAAAGCCCCGTAGCTAGTTGATGCTTATGAATTTGAGAAGCTGTAATAAGCATAAATGAAAAGGTCAAATGATCGGAAGAGGTATAAGTGAGAAAGTTAACGCTTACGGATCATAGAAACTGCCTATAAGGAATGGTTGATAGGCTGTTTACCTGGGTGTAAGGCCCATAGTGGAAAAAATTGAATTGATAGTCCGTCTCTTTTGTCATGGGAAGTGTTAAGGGAAAAATTGGCATATTAGTTGCCTGGGTTTAATGATTCTATGAGATTGGATGAGAATGAACTTAAACCATTAGAGATGGAATTATAAGCTGTTATTCCCTAGAGGATAAGGCGTTGTCCTTAAGAATGATTGGGCCATGAGATGGTGGCTGTTGGAAAGAAAAGTGAATGGACTTGATAGTCCTGACTACGCGCGGTTCTAATGAATGGTTGAATAAGCGAAAAGGGTGCTTGGATTATAGCCGCATGGTGACTTGATTTATTCGAATTGAATTTCCAAGGTGTGGATATGTGGAAACCAAAAAGGGACCTCGATCCTTGAAACCTTGTCACTTGAGGTGATTGAGTTAATGAAAGAGGAAGGCTAAGTACGGTGGCATCTGAATTCTAAAGTAAAGGCATTGTTGTGGTATAGACATCCTATGGAACGAGAAGGACAAGGTGGACTTGAGGCAAGGGAATGCCATTGAAGTGTATAGTTTCCTTCATAGGGTAAGAGGCCCTAGTGTGAAAGGTAGAGAACATCCGAATTGTCTTGATATTAAGATTGATCGTCTGGATTGAGGAAGAAGATGCAGAATTTGAATGATCCCTGGAAGTGAAGTCTGAGAAACTGTCCTGTAGATAGCATTGAATTCCAGGATAATGTCGACGTTCGGTTAAATTGATGAAATTGAGACATGGTTGCATTAGCTGGTTGTGGAACCCAGAAGCTGAGGCACTAATACTTCCTGAGGAAGGAGTGACAAAAATGAATGAAATATTGTATGGCCCTAGTGAGGACCCTTGAGAACAGAGAGCAAAGATATGAGCTCTCAAGTGAATGGTACCATGGACAGTTGAAATGATTCGACACTTGGAAGTAGAAGAACTGATAACAATCGAATTGAGTATTCAAGGAGTAATTGGATCGATTGTTACCGTCTTTAGAGACGATGATCAAATTATTCGAAGAGTCAAGAAGGACATGAACACTCGATGTATGCGAAGAGTAATAAATGCGAGTTTCGGCTTAATAAGATGGCGTTTCGTAAGACGTAAAGTCTGTGGAAAATAGAATCCATGTGGAACCTTCAAGGGTGGGAAATGATAGTGGATTGAGTAAGGTCGATGTGAGCTACTAAGGCTTGAGGTTTTTCTAAACCTGCTGGATTATTGTGGATGATGCGTGAGAGGAATCCCCGCAATAGTTAATCTGGTGATAGGACTGACTAAGAATGAAACGTATCGTGAATGGATAGGTGAACACGAAGGAGTTTTAAGGACTTAAGTCAAGTTGGTGATCACGTCGACAACGGCATTTCCGTTTGGAATTGAAAAAATCCTGAGAACGTAATGACATGTCGTAGAAAAGAGATATGAAGCGTAACAAGGAGATCTGAAGTGGACATTGGGTGTATGTCGCGATAGTAAGACCCTACGAGTTGGAGTGCCGAATGCATGATTGGAGTTGGCTCGCAAACGTCCTTGTGATAGAGCTTGAGAAACATTACTTGCGTGAAGAAAGGATGTGAGTTCACATAGACCGTGAGGACTTAAAGTATTTGGTTGCCTAAGAGAAATGAACGAGGAGCAACGTGAATGAATGAAATTGCTTAAGGACGAAGGAAGATATTTCATATCGCTATGGAAAGGCGAATACGGTAGCAGATGTGTATAGTAGGAAATTGAGCATCATGTGCTTGGCAATTGGAGGGCAGACCTTACCTCATGAAGTGAGAGATTCAACTTCTAAATCGGAAGTTTGCCGATTGACGGGCATAACAATTACCTCAAGCATTGGACCTGAGGGTCAGGAAGAGACTAAGGTATGTTAATCCACGGACATTAATGACAAAGGGATAGTGTGAATAAAAGTGACAGGGAGAAAAATCCAGACTTCTGAATACCTGGGGAACGAACATTGAAATTGAGAGTGGGAATTTTAAAGTTCAAGGACGAGGAAAAGCGTAACCGTTGTAAGATTGATGGAATAAATAGTCATTGGAGAATCTTGAATGGAATCGAGGACGAACTACTAAGGACTCAATCATGAATTTGCCTCAGAAGTCGAGAAGGCTATGGTTCGATGTGGACAACAGAGGTTAAACAAATGGAGCTTATATGTCCTGGACGATACGAGTTACTTTGGCCATATAAGAACGGTGAGGCGTTGATACCCCCATAAGATTGGATGATTTCAAAGGTTGTAAATTTCGAGGACGAAATTTCTTTAAGGGGGGAAGAGTTGTGACATTCCGAATTCCAACCCCTCTCAAGACTATGGAATGGAAGGATATCGATCGGTGTGTTTCAGTGGTATCTCGCTCGGAGCATGCCACTCTCGAGTTAACTGACCGAAAGGGAAAGACTAACGCAAGGTCGGGTACGTGGACCTGAGGATTTTAAATAAGAAATGGCGCTCTGACCATAAGGATTGTCGAGGGAATATTTTGGGCCAGCAGAGATCGATCTAGGAACGATCATGGAATGCCTTGCTAGCATAATACGTTGGGACGCGGGTGATTCCGCTTAACCAATGTGTAATTTGCGAGAATTTCCTAAATCGGATTCCGATGATCAGGACCGCAGGAACTAGTGATGAACCCTCGCAATTACATGACAACCAAAGTCGCCACGGCTTGAGAAAAATCCCATGGTCGATACGCGTAGTGTTAGAGATATGCCCTAAAGCAATTATGTAATAGTTACATATTGGGTATATCCGTTGCACTTCTGATTTATTATCAATGGCAAAGACGTATTTATTCATTTGTCCAAATATAAATGAATAAAATCCATAAGATCAGTTGCAACCGAACCTATTCTTAAGACGTTGAGAATATGTGTGACAGGTTTACGGTTAGACTGAATCTTTAAAACAGTTCCCGATCAATGGATTATTGAATGGATATCAATGATCCTGTTGAGGTCGGTATGTTCTTAACTTCATAATTAAGTATCAGATACTTAAGGGAATGACGAGTCACAAGTCATTGGGTATTACGATATCCGAGTTAGAACATAGGTGCTTGTATCGGACAAGTTCACTGAACGTGACACATATTGAATGATTAGCGACATGGAAGCTTTTTGCGTGGTCAATGTCTAATCGTTCATGCTTTGGTCTTGTGTAAATAATCCTTAGACCTGAGGTACAGTGTTGACTTGTGTGATAAATGGCTATGGTTCACAAGTGCGCATATTGGCGGGTCGTTGATTCGTCTCTGTACTTGATGGTCGTAGTTCAGGCACATACGAAGTCACATGTGTACGCAATATGGAATCTGTCTCCTTATTAATAAAGGTATGATGTCCTATGTGATCTAATTGTAACAATGCATTGAAATCCTCGGCCGGGGTTATGATTGAGAATGAAATGTTCATGTCTCATATAAATGCATGTCAAGTTAGATTTGTACATATGATCGAATTGGTGGCTTGACAAATATTCCATGGCCTTTGTTCGATCGGGACATAGTTAGACAGAAGGATTGAATTACACTGTAGCCAAAGCTGACAGGTTCATAATGTTCTTAAAAGAATTCACACTGTCTGGGTAGCCATGACATATTGCTAGATGTCACTCATGGCTTGTAGGACCTAGAGGATGATCGGGACAATCAATTCTCTTGGAAGTACTAATGTGTTAGTGCATGTCTTACTGCCAGCTCGGTGATGAACCTAGGAATGTCACACACCTTAACCAATACATGACAACGCAGTATGGAAAGACGACATTGCAAATTTGTTTGCAATTATACCAATTAGTTGGGTTGAAATTAAATTAAATGAGATTTAATTTTATTTCTCTTTTTGGTCACTTGCACGTGTATATACGATGTACACATATGCTCTACGTATTTATATGTTATACGTATTTGTACGTTATACGTATTGTACTGTTTGGTAACCCTCTTTAACTCCGGTAATAATAATAATGGTTATTATTATTTTTAACACCTTTGTTAGTGCTATTTTTAAATAGCATTTTTGTATTGTAAAATGTGAGTGCTAATTATAAATTGTGAGTGCTATTGTTAGATAGCATTTATAATTGTTAGTGCTAATTTTAAATGGCATTTATTTATGATAAATTGTGAGTGCTATTTTTAGATAGCATTTATAATTATTAGTGCTATTTTTAAATAGCATTTTTGTATTATAAGATGTGAGTGCTATTTATAAATTGTGAGTGCTATTGTTAGTGCTATTTTTATATGGCATTTATTTATCATAAATTGTGAGTGCTATTTTTAGAAAGCATTTATTATTTGTTAGTGCTATTTTACAATACAATTTATTGGAAGGTGTTTTTGGCTATAAAAGGATGGCAAGAGTTTTGAGGTTGAGGTTAGCACATTTGTAGAGTGAGCAAATTTTTGAGAGCTTTGAGAGAAGAACACAAACACTCTCTATATTCTCATAATTTTGAGTGACCAAAATATACCAAGTTCGGAATATTGATTCCGTAAATTGGTTTGGAATATTGATTCCGCAAATTGCTAGCACAATTGTTGTGGAATTATTAGTCGTCTCCCCGTTCGTCAATTGGTGGTGTGTCTGAACTAGAGGCCCGACACTTGTGGGGCTGAGATCGAAGAACATCGAACCGACACCTCCGTTTCAAGCACGCTACAAGAGGTAGTCCATTTACTCCCTTTGGTGCTTTGTGATTTTTCGATTGAAATGCACGAAGTACGCCTCTGGAGATACATGTATGGGTTGTTATTTATTTCCGCTGCGTTTACTAATTTTTATTTGCCCGTACGTGTTACGTGAATCCCAACACGTAGCGCCTGCAAGAGTCGCCCGTCAGTTTGAGATATTGGAATTACAGTCGACGATAATTCAACATGATCTTTGGCCTCGAATTTGGGTATTGGACATTGAGGAATTCCAACAATTTAAACGTTTGGATGCCGCCTCATCGAGGATAATTAGGAATGAGATTCACCTCATAAGGCTAGAGAAGTGAGGCGTTGGATTAGAAATGTAAATTTACCTTTTGCCCCTCGAAGATTAATCTTACCTTAAGATTAGAATAAGGGCATTTTAGTCATTTGGAGTTCCCCATGGCTGCTGAAAATTGGAGGATATAATAGTCATTTGATGCCAAGATTTTTAATACAAGAAGACAAGTGTCAAGATGGGAGTGGAAGACATTGATGGACCAACTTTTAACCTACCATTCAAAGGAGTTGACCAAGGTGGACTAAAGTTAATCTCTCTCCTCTCTCTCTCTCTCTCTCTCTTCATTTTCGGATGGCCACTCTCTCTCTTCTCCATCATCTCCTTCTTCTTCTTCCTCCAATGGCCGGCAGAACCCGTCGCTCAGCTTGCTGCCCAGGTCCGATCACCCCACTGTTTTGATCATAACTTTGTTGTCCGACATCGGTTTGAGGTAAAACCACCGCCATCTGAAAGCTTATCGTCTTACCTTTCTAGGGATATATTATAAGCTCAATTTGCCCAGTAAATCCTTCCGTAGGTTGATTTGAATGGACAAAGGTCTAGACGAGGCAGATTCTGAACCGGTTTGGAGAGAGTCCGTTTTTGAGGGCTTCAAGGTTTCAAATGGCTCCAAATCTTCGGTGAGACTCTCTTGACTCTTAGTATTAGAGTTGGATGAGAAGTGGTTGTAATTTTAGATGCATTAAGATGGGTTTCCATGTCTAATTTAAGATGGTTTTCTTGAGGCGAAACTGACCGCTTGTACACCGAAGGGAATCGGCCCGATTGGAAGGCCTAGAAGGATTTTCTTGCTTTGAAATTGTTGGTGAGCCTTCTAGACTTGTTGATTGATGTTTTAACAAGATGGTTTGGTAGAGAATTGAAGTTTAGGATTGATTTATGGGCTGATTAGTGTGATTAAGAGAAGAACCGATTTTGCCCTAAGTTGTGACTATGCAAACCGAACCTCTTGAGGGATGAGGAAGGTGTTGCCTTGTTATAAATTCATCATTAAGGCACCTTGGGACGTTAATTGATGTGTTGACAAAGTGTTTACTCGATGGAATGGAGATTGGTAGAGTTTTATTGATGGAATCACGAAATTTCTCTTAGGACCGTGCCATGCCTTGCTCTGGCTGTGAGTGGATTGAGCTTGGTGACTCAATTGGATTGGAATTGCTAGCTCAATTAAAGAGGTAAGTTATTCCTAAACCTTTATGAGGATGTTAGGTTACTAAAGGACGAAGCTTTGGGTTGGAATGAAAGGTTTTATGAAGTGATTTTGTGAGAGATGCGAGAAAACCCAAATCTGTCCTATTTTGACAAATTGAGCTTGAGTGGGTTATGGCATGGAAATGTTGAAATCAAGGTTGAATTGAGGAGTCTTAACTTGATCATGGAATGTGGTTGGGCTTTTGACATGCTTTGTGGAGATTTCCGTTTCGTTTGTGTATTTTGAGTGAATTGAATTACCAATTGAGTTTCGAGATTATTTATGGAACCATGATTTTGTGTCAAGCCTTGAGTTTCGTGAAATGGCCGTGTTCATTAAATTGTCCGAGGCCTTGTTTGAATTAATTCGTGTGATGCATGTGCTTGACTGAGAATTTTATGATGGGGAATATGTTTTGTCCAGTTGAGGGACATTTGAAACGAATGCCTGGTTTTGGCGATGAATCTCCTGTGTTGTTTTTGAATGATGAATTTTGAGGCATGAATTGTTTTCTTGAAATAAATAAAAAAAAAGTTGAGGCTTTCTATGACTAAAATTTTTATGAGTAAAATGGCATGTGGGATCGCCGAGGAAATTATGTGTGCACTGGCGTGTGGGATCGCCGGGAAAAATTATAAGTGCACGGGCGTGTGGGATCGCCGAGAATTTATAATTTGGCCAATGTGTTGGGAGGGAGTTACTCCCATTGGACCTGACGAGGTCGTGCGGCTAGAGAGTCCCATACTGACACGATTCATCTCGATTGATAATGGGCGTCAAGAGTCGTATGGTGACCGAATCATCTCTAGGTCCGGACGCGAGAGTCTCATATGTACCGACGGGTCATATGGAGATCGAATCATCTCGCAGCCCTAAAGTGGGCGGCCCAAGATGGGCGGAAATGGAAAGACTTATTTTATGAGAAATTCAAAGAATGGATTTTGAGAAATCGAAAATGCCTCATGTTTGAAAATTTGCCTCATGATTTGAAATTGGCCCAGAGAGGGGCGTGAAAGGAAATTGGCCCAGAAAGGGGCGTGAAAGAAAAGAACGTATTTTCTGGATATTTCAAGGAATGATTCTTTTGAGAAAGAAATGAAAGCCGCCTCATGTTTTTGAGATGGAGTCTAGTGCTTGCGTGTGATTAAAAACCCTGCCTTTGTACGAAGCTTATAGTTATCACGATTCTTCTTGATTGGATCAAGCTGTTTTGAAAGTACTAAATGCCATGTTTTGGAAAGTACCCCGTTTTTTCATGCCAAAGTTTTTAATACCAAAATACCCACATTTTTCAAAAGTGTCTGGAGGTACTGGCAGCCTAGTTTAGGGTTAGGTTCGACTTACTGGGATTATATATCTCACCCGTCGTGGGACAACATTTTCAGGTCCCAAACGAAGGAAACCCGAGCTTGCTATGGATTGACATTTGAGGAAGTCGTTGGAGGCAATGGAGATTAATATGATTAAAACCTTAGGGATTGAATATATTCTTTGGAGTTAGAATTGTACCTAACTTTGATATTAATTAGAAGAATACCCTTTTGTCCTAAGTCATCTTGTGTTTTTTTTTTGTTTTTTTTGGAGTTGTCCTCGCTTTCGCATGTATGTTTCATATAGATCTTTAAGCAATGGCCGTTGGTTCCTGGGAGATAATCAAAGGTAACGGCGGAGGTGGGATGCTCGCGTGTTCGCCGGGTTCGGGGCGTGACAGGTGCTGTTGGACCTACAAGGTTATGATGCAATTTATGAGAGAGGCCAACTAGTGGAAAGAGATATGAAGGAAAGAGGAATCGCTGCTGGATCGCGGTTCACTCCTGCCAGGGATAACCGCCAGTTCAGCAAGAGGGCGATGGCGAGCAGTCGACGTTTTGTCCCTCCAGCCAGAAGGAATATTGGCAAGCCTGCTCACCAGTCGAATTGGAATTGTCGCTTGTGCGGGCGGAAGCATGGAAATGGACCTTGCCCGAGCAGGACGGGCGCGTGCTTCAAGTGTGGCCAACTGGGTCATCACATAAGGAATTGCCCAAGTCAAGCACCGGGACCCCAAGCTCAAGGAAATCGACCGCCAGTGGGACCGCAGGCTGGAGCCCAGCAGAACAACGCAAATAGGCTGCCAGCTCAAGGAAGGGTGTATGCTGTGGCGCGAAGGGAAGTGGAGAACACGCCTGGCGTGGTCACAGGTACGGTTACTTTATGTGATCATGCTGCCTATGCCTTGTTTGATCCTGGAGCATCGCACTCGTTCATATCTGCTCAGTTTGCTGATTTGGTTGGGATTGAATTGAGACCTTTGGATGTGATATTGCATGTTACCACCCCACTGAAGGATAAAGTGTTGGTTTCGCTAGGCTGTCCAGATTGTAAGATAGTCGTTGGTGGTAGTGAGGAACAGATAGATTTAGCCGTGCTGCCTATGTTTGACTTTGACGTGATTATTGGTATGGATTGGTGAAGTAGGCAAAGGGCTGTCGTTGATTGTGGTAGCAGGGTGATTCATTTCCATCCTAATGATCACCCTAGATTCGAGTTTGTGGGAAGTCGAGGAGGAACCTCAATTCCTTTGATTTCGTCACTTGAGGTGACTAGGCTTTTGGACGAAGGGTGTCAAGCGTACTTAGCTGCCGTGATGGATCCGACCGTAGAGGAACCAAAGCTAGAGGATATAGCTGTAGTACGTGATTACCCTGATGTCTTTCCTCAAGAGTTACCAGGGTTGCCCCCAGAAAGGGAAATAGAGTTCGTGATTGAATTAGCGCCTGGAACAGAGCCAATCTCAAAGGCACCCTATAGGATGTCCTTGTCGGAGTTGAAGGAATTGAAGGTTCAGATGCAAGAACTGCTGGACAAAGGGTTTATTCTTCCAAGTGCTTCGCCTTGGGGAGCGCCAGTCTTGTTTGTAAGGAAGAAGGATGGGTCGTTGCGTTTATGCATTGACTACAGGCAGTTGAATCAGGTGACCATCAAGAATAAGTATCCGTTGCCAAGGATTGACGACTTGTTTGATCAACTGCAAGGAGCTTCTGTGTTCTCCAAGATAGACCTAAGGACGGGTTATCACCAGTTGAGGATTAAGAAGGAAGATATACCGAAGACAGCTTTTCGGACGAGGTATGGGCATTATGAGTTTACGGTCATGCCGTTTGGATTGACTAATGCCCCAGCTGCTTTCATGGATTTGATGCATAGAGTGTTTAAGGAATACTTGGATTAGTTCGTCATTGTCTTCATCGACGACATTTTGATTTACTCAAAGAGTCCTGAGGAGCATGAGGAGCAATTAAGTATAGTTCTACGGACGTTAAGGGAACACTCGATGTACGCCAAGTTCTGTAAGTGCGAGTTTTGACTTAACGAAGTTGCGTTCCTTGGACACGTCATCTCTGGAAATGGAATTTCTGTAGACCCAGCAAAGATTGAAGCAGTAACGAATTGGCCTAGACCTACGTCAGTAACAGAGGTTCGAAGCTTCCTAGGATTGGCAGGATATTACCGCAGGTTCGTGGAAAAGTTTTCCTTGATAGCTACTCCTTTGACGAGGCTGACTAAGAAGGATACGCGGTTTGAATGGACGGATAAGTGTGAGAGGAGTTTTCAGGAACTCAAGCATCGTTTGACGACTGCACCAGTGTTGACCATCCCTTCTGGACCTGGAGGTTATGAGATTTACAGCGATGCGTCGCTGAAAGGATTAGGATGCGTCTTGATGCAACATGGAAGAGTTGTAGCTTATGCATCAAGACAGTTAAGACCTCATGAGATGAATTACCCGACGCACGACTTAGAACTAGCAGCTATCATCTTCGCCTTGAAGATTTGTTTTCGCAAAAAGAGTTGAACATGAGGCAACGTCGATGGATGGAGTTGCTCAAGGACTATGATTGCGATATCTTGTATCACCCGGGAAAGGCAAATAAGATTGCGGATGCGCTTAGTCGGAAATCGAGCATCGTGCATTTGATGGTTAAGGAATGGACTCTATTGGAAGGAATAAGAGATTCGGAGTTTAAGCTTGAAGTCTGCCAGCTGTCTTGTCTCCTAGCCACATTGAGGATTGAACCAGAGATTCATGAGAAAGTGAAAGTGTTGCAATCTACGGACCCCGACATCCAAAAGATCCTGGAAATGGATGCCGCAAAAAGGAAACCCGACTTTCAAGTATCCGAGGATGGGATTCTGAAGTTTCGTGGACGCTTGTGCGTGCCCAGTGACGAGGAACTAAGAGAAAGGATCTTGTCGGAAGCTCATAGGAGCAACTATAGTATTCATCCGGGTAGCACGAAGATGTATCAGAATCTGCGTCAGCACTACTGGTGGAATGGAATGAAAGTGGACGTAGCTAAGCACGTAGCGAAGTGTTTGACGTGCCAGCAAGTTAAGGCTCAGCATTGTAAGCCTGGTGGGATGTTGCAGCCTTTGGAAATCCCCGAGTGGAAGTGGGAGCACATCACCATGGACTTTGTCATGGGCTTACCGAGGAGTCAGAGAGGACATGATTCGATTTGGGTGATCGTGGATAGACTGACTAAGTCCGCACACTTCTTGGCAGTAAGAAAAGATTTCGCGATGGATAGATACGCAGAGTTGTACATGAGGTACGTAGTTCGTCTTCATGGAGTTCCAGTGACGATTACCTCAGACAGAGACCCCAAGTTTACCGCTTCATTTTGGAAAAGCCTACAAGAGGCTTTGGGGACGAAACTACAGTATAGCATCGCTTATCACCCCCAGACGGATGGACAGTCTGAAAGGACAATTCAGACACTTGAGGATAAGCTGAGAGCTTGCGTGTTGGACTTTAAAGGAGGTTGGGAGGATCAGTTACACTTGGTAGAGTTTGCCTATAACAACAGTTACCAGCAGAGCATCGGAATGGCACCGTTCGAAGCGTTATACGGTAGAGCATGCAGGACTCCTTTATGCTGGGACGAGGTTGGTGAAAGAAGCATAACAGGCCCGGAATTAGTGGAGCAGTCAGTGGAGGCAGTAAGGGTCATAAGGGAAAGATTGAAGACCGCGCAGAGTCGCCAGAAAAGTTACGCCGACAAGCGGCGCAGGCCTTTGGAGTTTCAAGTGGGAGACCACATCTTCTTGAAAGTGTCACCAGTGAAGGGATTGGTTTGGAAAGAAAGGAAAGCTGGGTCCGAGGTACGTTGGCCCTTTTGAAATCTTAGAGCGGATTGGAACTTTGGCCTATAGACTCGCCTTGCCGCCAAGTTTATCGCAAGTTCACAACGTGTTCCACGTGTCGATGCTGAGAAAGTATGAGCTGGACGTGACTCATGTACTAGACCACGAAGTGATAGAAGTGGACGATCGAGTGTCGTATGTGGAAAGGCCAGTTAGGATCGAGGACAGAAAGGAGCAAGTCCTAAGGAACAAGACGATCCCGTTAGTAAAGGGGATCTGGGAGCACCATGGAACTGAAGGAGCCACCTGGGAAAGTGAGGAAGCGATGAGGCGTCAGCACCCCCATTTGTTTGAGTAGGTGGTCGTAGTGTAAATTTCGAGGACGAAATTTCTGTAAGGGGGGAAAAGTTGTGACATTCTGAATTCCGACCCTATCTCGAAGCTTATTAATGAATGAATGTCTATCGATTTATTCCAGTTAATCTCGCTCAGAATTGATCACTCTCGAGTCGACTAACCAATGGGGAATGGCCATATAGGATTTAAAGTACGTGGATCAAAGGACTTAACCACGAGTCGACGCTTTGACCATAAGGATCGCCGAGGGAATATTTAGGACCGCTAGAGGTCGATCTAAGAATGGTTTTAGAACGATTTGCTAGTGTTGTGCGATTGATTCACGGGTGATTCCGTATGACCATGACATGATTTGCGAATTAACCTAAATCGATTCCTAACGGTCGTAACCTTCGGGACTAGTGATTGACCCTCGCGATTACCTGACAACCAAAGCCGCCGTGGCTCGAGTAACTCTTAAACGTGACATTAGTCGCGGGTCGATACGCGTAACTCCTAAGAGCCGCCCATTAGTCTGAGACGCGCTAGAATGACAATTGACTGAATTTAGCCATGGATTGGACTTCGAGATTGGAGGCCGGATATTCGAAGATTGCAATGGAGTAAAAATTGGACGTCGCCTCATCGGTGAGTTATTAAGATTAGGATTAGCCATATAAGTTAGAAAAGAGAATTCCGACCGACGAGAGAAATCAACCCTTTTCCCCTAAGCTTAGTACCCTTTTCTATTAGGTAAAGCAAGGGCGAATTGGACATTTTCCATCTCCCTACCCTTGGCCGAATTTTGGAGGGGCAATTAGGTCATTTAGCCATCAATTATTTGATTGGAAAAAAAATTAATGATAGGATGAGACAACCATGACAAGACTTAAACCCCAATACCAAATCACTTACATCATGTCTTTCATGGCCACTATTCATGTCCTTCCTTATCAACTACCCCACTCACTCCTTTCCCTCCAATTTCCATCATCCCTTGTTAAGATCTCTCTCTCTCCCTACCCCCCATTTTGGACGACACTCCATCTTCTTCCTCTCATTCTCACGCTCATCTCTCCCGTTCCCTCATTCTCTCGTTCTCTCCCTTTCTCGGCCTCTAGGTAGGCGCCGGCCACCACACCGCCACTCCACCACCTTAGGCCGCCACCACACCACCTCCTTGGACCGTGGAAGGCCGCCGTCCAAGCCGGAGTCACCCGAGCCGCCACCGACCGAACCAAGACCGAGAGAGAGCCGGGGCCGATCTTGAGGAGTTCTTGAGGTAAGTGGCTCTTAGTGCTTAGGTAGACATGTTATGAGGTTATAGGCTTGTAGTAGAAGTGGTACTAAGGTTTGTTCTTGGTTACTTTCGCGTAGAACTCTTAGAAGCCGAATTTGATCGCCGGAGACCAACGCCGCGCCACGAGCTCGTTGCCACTTACCGTCGGTTTTCTTGGACTCTCGAGCTAGGTAAGCTTATTCTAACCCTTAGCTAAGACCTTGTGCGATGGAAATACCGAGTGAGTGTTAGTTTTGATGAGTTTAATGGCTAGTTGGGCAAGAATCGTGGGGAACCGAATATGTTCTTGGAGGGAGCCGAGCATGGCCGCACCTTGTTTTGCTTGTAGTGTTGATTCCTTGGTTGAATTACGTGGTGAACATCCCTAGGTAGGAACCGAATACTCATATGTTTGTGCTAGGTATGCTAGATGTGAGTTGAGCTCGATCGAAGTCATGAATTACTTGATTGATCTTAGGAGTGCTAGGCAAGGGTGTTAATTGGCGACCTACCGCGTAAAAAGAACCTATTGACCATTCTTTGTTTTCGGCCGTGGACTATAGGATGAGATCGCGAGATTAAAATGGCACCGTGTTTGTAGATTCGGCCTTGCGAGTTGAAACGAGATCTTAATTAAGTTAACCGATCGATCGATTCCCTTGATTGTGCCATGGTTGAATGATGGCGTCAAAGAAGGACGATTCCTTTAATAAACTTGTAATCGATCACAGAGTATGATAATGGCCTTGATTGATTGGATAATGTGGTACTTATGATGATGATATGGATTTGTGATTGAAATGACCGAATGGTGCTTATGATGATGATATGCACATGTGATTGTTCTATACTATGATCGGTTGAATTATGAGCCTATGTGCATATAATGCCCTGATGCGTTAAACGCGGGGCTTAGTGATATCCTGATGCGTTAAACGCGGGATAGACCTGAGGCGTTAAACGCGGGTTCCTTGATTTATTAAGCCTGAGGCGTTAAACGCGGGCTCTGCCATGAGTATTACGATCGTAATAAGTGTATGTAAGTATATATATAAGCTATCCTTTATATTATGAGATGTTAAGTGCCAAGGTACGGAAGCCAAGCCAAGCCAAGCCGAGCCTAGCCTAGATTGGTGAACTCTGTGTCAATTTGTGCTTTGATTGAGTTACCGCATGCCCTTGCTTGTTTTAGTACAGTTGGTCATTGCATGTGTTTGGGTGCGTTTGGACGTCCCGAGTGCCTAGCTTAGGGTTAAGACTAGCTTATTGAGTTTATCTCACCCCGTCGTGGGACCCACATTTTCAGACCCCAAGCCTTGACCGTGCCGCCGCCAGCTTTTGGGGTGCCGGTGATGACCGAGAAGTGCGTTACTGAGTACCCAGTGGGCGAGGATGAGGTTTTTATTTATGAGCGTAGTACTGTTTGGGTGGACGACGGGACAGACCATTGGAGGCCAGATAGGTACGCAGCATGGTGGTATCGAGACGACGTCGCTACTTGGGGACCTCTACGATCTTTTGACGTTCCTTGGGATATCCTCGAGGAGCAGGACCCGATGATCACGTACCCACCCGATGGCGAGATTTCTGATCCGATGACCGGCCTCGAGCCAGGCATGGGCCTCCTCGCAGTGCAGCCACAGCATCCCGCTGCAGATGGCGAGGTCATCGAGCCCTCTGATGCCGACGACGTTCCCATGGAGGAGGCAGGGTTCGAGTGGGAGATTGTAGGCGCCGAGGGCGAGCCCATGGACTTAGGGTCCGATTCGGAGGAGGAAAACATCCCAGTGTATTCCGAGTCAGAGCCAGAAGAAGAAGTCCCAGAGGAGCCTCAGCCGGGCGATTGGGTAGAGTACCATCCAGCGGCCGGTGTCGCCTGATCCATCAGCAGCGAGCCTGTCTTTTAGGCCTTGTAGCGACCTCTGATTTTTGGAGTATCCCTTAGGGCAGTGACGCGTGTTCTTTAGTAGATGTCTCTTTTTGAGTAGGCTAACCCTTTTCCTCTGGCCCTAGTTATCTTTTGCAGTTCTTGTGTATTTTGTAAAACTGAATGATTGTGATTTAATGGTTAAGCGTCTGTTTCCCTCAAGTCATCTTATTGTCTTATGCATGGGGTTATGTATGTCGTTTCCGCATGTGCATATGAGTCTCATTAGCTAGTGCGATATTTTGGATCCTGGGTAAGAGACTAAACAGCTTGGTAGTAAGGCGATATTGCGTGCTCGAAAAGACTCGGGGCGTGACACAAGTTGCACCATAAAAGAATCAAATGTTTTATACCACTGTCTAGTTGATTGTTTCATGTCATAAATAGATCTTTTCAATAAACAGACATGATCTTCCTTACCTTCAAACTGAAAACCCTTAGGTTGACCCATATAGATTTTCTCTTCAGGTTCACCATGCAAGAAAGCTGTTTTCACATCGAGTTGTTCCAAACTCTAAATCATGCATAGCAAATAACGCAAGAAAGACCCGACTAGAACTGTGTTTAACGACGGGTGAAAGCACATCATTAAAATCAACTCCCTCAATCTGACTATAGCCCTTAACGACTAGACGTGCTTTAAATCTAATGTCTTCAACTCCAAGAATACCTTCATTTCTTTTGAAAACCCTCTTGCAACCCACAATCTTCTTTCCTTTTGGTGGTTTGAAAAGCTCCCAAGTTTGATTCTTTTCAAGAGATTCCATCTCTTCATTCATAGCAACTAACCACTTTGCTTAATCTTTTGAGGAAATAGCTTCCTTGTACGTTTTAGGCTCAGCATATTCTATCGACTCTGCAACTGAAAGAGCATGTCACGCCCCGACTCTCGGGCCCGCGACATCCCTTGCCAAATCGCCACGAGGTCATAGAGATACCTTCCCAGGCACGCTATCGACCTATCACTTAACTATGCATGCGGAAACGTTCTAACTCCCTGACAGCATAAACAAACAATGATAGGAAAGTAGGCAGTCACAATCGACATTCACAAAATGAAAATCCCAATTCATACATACCAGCAAACCAATCAAGACCTTATTCATATTAACGAATGTACACAACCCCACACTTCGGGGCGACTAGACAAAACCTCAAAAGGTCACTTGGTCAGGTGAGGTCAACTTCTCACTTACTTCAATAGACTACTCCAACAGCCAATTCATGCCGTCCACGAGGCTTCGTCACTTGGGACCTGAAATTTTATCCCACGACGGGGTGAGAATAAATCTCAGTGAATCAAGCCTAAGCTCGGTTAGGAAACTGATTCGCCCAGGGCATCCTAACCGAAGCTCACAGATCACATAGGCACATAAAGCAATTATTCACAGTTAACAATATAACTACCATCCACATGCACACTTACCAACTTCAGCCATACATAATGCAATGCTCGACATGACTCAGCAGTCAATGTCAATCACAGCATTACATCCACCAGTATGCACAGGTCATTCACCAGGACAATGCACACGACACAATAATAACTTGAACACAAGTGAGTATGAACTTCCGTCTTCCTACTCCATTCGTCCCATTCCAAACGTCGTAGTCGGGATATGTTCATACTTTCCCATGTACGAAGTTACATTGCACTCAATTCTATTATTAACGATGATCGTGCCACCGGCACATGAGAGGATCTACTCGAAAGAGGACATGATTCGACTCTCACACATAACGCGATCCAACACCTCAGTGTGATCCAGCGTTCTACCTGTAAAACCGGGCTATGTTCCTTTACTCTCGGCAACGGCTACTACAAGCGGTGTATCCAGTGCGTCTGGAACGGCACCAGCAAGTAGGCATCTCTATACGGGGCGTCGGTCCAACATCCATTGCGACCGGCATCCGACCAACTCTGCACCGTACTTGTTAACATCGAACCAGAGCTGTCGTGCTTCTGGCAAGTCGTATGGTTCCGTCCAAACCATAGAACACGAGCTTGCCAGGAACATCATCGTTTTTCGTCATATGACCATACATTCCACATCCAGCAATCAACCCATTTCATTATCTTTGGTTAAGGCCGGGTGCTCACTCAGGCATGTAAAAACTTTGGCCAAATGCCAATTTCGTGCCAAAATATGTATTTTGACTTCGCATACGGTCATATGCAAATGCAGACTAACCACTGTCGCGACCCTCTTGAGGTTGTCGGGCTCTCGAGGGCTAATGGGCCGTCCTGTCTGGTCGGACGCGGGCCTCTCCCAAGGCCCATTACCCAAATCGCAACGGAGGTATGCGTGATCGACTTTCAGTGTGGTCTAGTGACATGTGCTAAGTGTGCATGCCATGGAGTCGCCACCAATCATTTTTTTAGGGTATGATTGGACCACCCAATCGAATAGTTGGGAGTTTCTATTCAATTCTGCGAGAATCAGAGAAATGGTTTCGGGGACTGTCGCGACCCTCTCGAGGTTGCATGAAAGGCTCTCGAGGGCTAATGGGCCGTCTAGTCTGGTCGGACGCGGGCCTCTCCCAAGGCCCGTTACCCAAATCGCAACGGAGGTATGCGTAGTCGACCTTCAGTGTGGTCTGGTGACATGTGCTAAGTGTGCATGCCATGGAGTCGCCACCAATCATTTTTTGGAGGGTATGATTGGACCACCCTATTGAATAGTCGGGAGTTTCTATTCAATTCTGCGATAACCAGAGAAATGGGTTCGGGGACTTAGTTACGTCAACTGTCCGAGTTGACGCCCTTTCGGTACCTAAGTTGACTGAATTTTCTGACCTAAGATTTCATGCAGATGAGTGGGGTACGAGTCCTAAATCTAGGAGTTCATGCAGATAGGAATGACTATCCTAGCAATCACAATCAATGATAAAGTGCACAAATCAATGAATTCAAATGTACAAATAAATCACATGGCATTCCTAATAAGGCTATATTGGCCTAGAGAAGCATCAATCAGGCTTAGGAATGATTTAGACATGATTTTGCCCATCAGGGGCAAAATCGTAATTTTGAGACAAATGGGACAATTTGCCCAAAAAGGACAAAATCATCATTTCGGAATAAATCCGGAGTCAAAAACAGGTTTGGTCACTCAATTGACCCATTTCCTATTTTTTGGCAATTTTCGTGATTTTCGGGAATTTTAGAAACCGATTTACCATTCGAAGGGTAAAATCGTCATTTTCTAAAAATGGAAATGAAATGTGGAAATCTTAGACATAAGGTTTAGCCACCCATCTGGCCCATCACCAAATTCTAAGCAATTTCCACAATTCATCAGAATATCAAAGACGATTTACCCTTTGAGGGGTGAAATCGCCATTTTGGATTAAATGGGAGAAAATCCCAAAAATGAAAACAAATCAATTTTTTTTATGTTTTCAGCCTTGGAAAATTTTTAGAATTTTTTTGGAATTTTCTGCAATTTTTCTCAATTTTTTTGAATTTTTCTTTAGTTTTTTATTTGTTTAGCATTTTCTGATCGATTTTTTTTTTTTTTAATATTTTCGAAAAATATTTTAATAAAAAGCATATCATTGGCAATAGACAACACTCAACCAGATAAATAAGCTAACTACTGAACTGAGATAAATACATGCAAACCAAATCTATAATGGCGACATTTTAGAAAAATAACCCTGATATACGGATCGGGTACGTAAAACATACCGGATTGGACACCGGCCTTCAATCGCCCAGCCTCAGCCTGCGACCATCTCCATGCACATCACCTGTCGATCACCACATCAAAATGTCAACAATCAATTTTACAAGTTTTAAGACCGGCAATAAATAATAATAATTTTAAAAAATAAATCCAGGCTCGGAAACGGGCCGATTCGCTCAGCCAAGGACCGGCTATGGGCTCAGCCACGGCCCAAGATCACGGCCTCGGCCCACGGCTTTGGCCCACGGCCTCGGCCATGGGCTCGGCCGACGGCCTTGGCCCACGGGATCGGCCCGAACACGATGGATTCGTGGCCAAGCGGCGACGACGAAGAGCGACGACGTGGCGGGGGGGGAGGGCGAAACAGAGGAGGAAGATGGAGGGGGATTGCGGTATCTAGGAGCTCCACGAGGTCGCGATAAACAGCAAGACGGACGGGATCTCGGCACGGCGTCGGAGGGTGGCGGAGCAAGGTGGTGGTGAGGTGGTAGCTGGCTCGACAAAGGCGGCCGGATGTGTGGTGTCGGTGAGGTGGGGAGGTTCACGAAGAAGAAAAAAGAAAAATCAAGAAGAAAAAGGAGAAGGAAGGAAGGAAGAGGAGAGGGAGACGAAGGAGGGGGAGCCGCGGATCAAGAGGGCCGATCCTCCCTCTCTCTCAATTGAGTGCACTCAAGTGCACTTGAGTGCACTTGAGTGCATTCCAAAAAGAGAGAGAGAGAGGAAAGAGCAAAAGAGAGAAGGGGGGAGCGTGTGAGGAGGGGAGGAGCGGCAGATGATCAAGGGGGAGAGAAGAGAGCGTGAGAAGAAGAGGAAAAAGAGAGGGAGAGAGAGATTTTTTATTTTTTATTTTTATTATTTTATTATTATTTTATTATTCCCCATCATTACTCAAACTTTTCTTTTCTCTTTTACTTTTCTTTTGAATGATGATGTTTTCACTCCTTTTCCTTTTAATCATTACTAATATTTTTGCCAAATTCAATTTTATGATGATCAAAGAACACCTAAAATCAAACCTGAATTTTACTATTTATGAGGTCAGAAAATGGATAAAATAAAAATAAAAATACCAACTATTTATATATTTTTTTGTGACCTCAAATATTATTTTTCTTGATTTTCTTCTTTTATTTTTCTTTTTTTGTATTTTTTTCGAAAATATTAAAAAAAATGAAAATTATGAAAAATATTTTTTTGGTCAAAATGGTTCATTTAGCTTGGCCAAGGTCACCAAAATTGATTTTTCAATTTTTCAACTTTTTATAGATTTTTTATGATTTTTTTTAAAAATAATAATAATAAATAAATAAATAAATAAAGCAAAAAAGGTTGATCAAAATTTAGGTGTCAACAGGGACTTAGTTACACCAACTGTCAGAGTTGACGCCCTTTCGGTACCTAAGTTGACTGAATTTTCTAGCCTGAGATTCATGCGGATGAGTAAGGTATGAACCCTAAATCTAGAAATTCATGCAGCTAGGAGTGATTATCCTAGCAATCACAATCAGTAATAAAATGCGCAACTCAAGGAATCTAGATATGCAAATAAATCACATGGCATTCCTAGTAAGGCCCTATTTATCAATTACAGCTCAAGAATGATTTAGCTGTCCTAGCCATTCTACACACGATCTAACCTAAGAAAAGCATTAGGAAGCATCGAAGGAGTTCGAGAGTACTCACATGGGGTTCGCCGTGCCCTGGTTTGGTCTTGGACGAGCTATCGAGCTCATGTTGACCAGATTATATTTGGAGATCCACTCGGCGTTTTACACCATGAAATCATGTGAAACAAAAACGAAACTATTTAGCAAGGGGCATTTATTGTAGATGGTGGTCGATCTAATTGGACGTCAAGACTAAAAAAGATGTAGAAATTTACAAATTAAAATACTCGAATGACATTTTTTTGCCAAATTCAACTCTATGCGTCGTGAAGAAACACATGCAATTGAACTTGAATTTTGACTATTTATGAGTTCAAAATAAAAAGGAAATAAAAATAAAAATATTGACTATTTTTCTATATTTTTACGACATCGAACGCTATTTTTCTTCATTTTTCATGTATTTTTCTATTTTTGGAAAATATTAAAAAATATTAAAAAATATGAAAGATTATTTTTTTTTATCAAAAATGGTTCCTTTAGCTTGGTCAAGGCTACCAAAGATGATTTTTTTAATTTTTTTAACTTTTTATAGATTTTTTATGAATTTTTTAAAAATAAATTACGAAAGACTGATCAAAAATCAGGTGTCAACAACCACTAGTCACCACAATCACAGACGATTAACCCCCAATCAAAGATTGACGCCTAACAGTCATTCCAGCCAATCAATCAAACCATCCAACGAGGCAATCAACACAAACACGAACAATCAGTCCGATTAGGCCACATAAAGGCTCGAATTCATACAATAATTATTTATTAGTCAATCTGACTTAAACGTCGTCGATCGTTCGCTCGTCTCTAGCCTATCGCTCGCTTGCGATCAAACAGCGGCAATCCATTGCCCAATCAATCAATCCATAATTTTCTAACAACAACTAGCCACAGACAATTTAATCAATCCGGCTAACCAAATCGATCGGCCATTTATCCTAATCTCAATTTCTATTTAAACCGGCCCCGATCGTGTACCTAAAATCCACAATTGACTAAACAACTAATCCTAGGCGCAATTAGCGCCCTAACCAAGGATTAGGGTCAACTCACTATCAAATTAAGCTCGGGCGGTCTCAACGGTCTACGACGGTGAACGGCGAAGGCGGCGGCGGCGGCGACGGCGACGGCGGCGGCGGCGGCGGCCTAAAACAGAACCGGCTGTTGACACCTGATTTTTGACCTAGCCTTTTTCATTTTTATTTTTTGAAAAAATCATAAAAAATTCATAAAAAGTCAAAAAATTACAAAATCAACTTTGGTGGCCTTGGCCAAGCCCAAGGAACCATTCTTGACCAAAAAATAATTTTTTCATATTTTTCATATTTTTTAGTATTTTTGGAAAATAGAAAAAACACTTAAAAAATCAAGACAAATAGTATTTGAGGTCACAAAAATATGGAAAAATATCCAATATTTTTCCTTTTAATCCCTTGTATTTTCGACCTCACAAAAAAATCAAAATCAGATTCAATTTTAGGTGTTCCTTTGTAACCCGTACTATTGAATTTGAAGAAAAAATAATAATTGAGTCTTTTAATTTGCAATTTTGGCATTTTATAGGATCTTGACATTCAATCTAATTGTCCCCCATTTCAATTTGACCTAATTGCTCGGACAAGCTGTTCAATTGCAAACATAATTGCATTTTAGTCCTTGAAATTGAGCATAATCGAAATTACTTTCAATTCAAGGACTATAATTACAAATTGAACATGCTACCCAATGGATTTCACCATTTTAAATCGATTGGCATAGGTGGTTTAACCCAATTTGATCATTTGCACCCTCAATTACACAATCCCCAATTTCCAATCAAATGAGAATTTGGGGATTTTGTAGAAATTGATGAAAACTTTTGGGCAAAACCACATTTCTAGATAGAATTCATGCCCTAGATTCGATTACGAGGTTCAATTGCAAAAATTTCCCATTAATTTGGGTTTAATTTCGAAAATGGTGAGTCGAAACCGGTTCTGACTGGTCAGACCGCCGGTCGGACCGGTCGAACCGGTTTGCTACAGTGTCGTCTTCCCCAACAGAGCTCGAGCAGATGAACAGTGATGAACTGAGTTTCAAACGCCAAATTGAAGGGCAATTCGCGACTAATTGAAAGAGGAATGGTGGGCGTATTGTTCTTTACCTCGAAACCTACCGATCGAGACCAACCCCAAGGCCAATGGTCGCCGGAGGAAGGAGTAATCGGACGGTCAAGGTCGCCGGACCTGCAAAAGTCAACAAAAGCAAAAATAGCTCAAATCCTTGCCAAATTCGTGCGAAATAAAGCCGGCTGCAGAACCAAATGGGATTAAACAGAATGCCCATCCTCCCCGACGTCGTTCTGACCTATTTGCACGTGACTACACGTGCCAAATGGAGTTGGTTGAAGCTCCACCGTTCGGCGCCAAAAATCCAACAGGCTATATAAGCTCGTGATCGCTTTCAGTTAGGAAAGACGGTGGATTCAGTTAGTGGAGGACAAAGAGAATCAAGAGAGCGAGAGAGAACGAAAGAAAAAGGGCTCCCTTCCATCGCCATTGTCGAGGGTCGAGCTCGAACTTACAGAGCGGCGGTCGGGCCTTCACAGGCTAGACCAGAGCTCGCGAAGATCACCAGGAGGTCGCCCGTGTCGAGAGGAAGCTATCGCCACCAGCCGCGCGACCCATCGCTCCGAAACAGGTGAGTTCAACTCTCGAGTTTTCTTACTGTGCTTTAATGGCGGGATTCAGTTCCGACTATGATAGTTCGATTTAGAGTATGCGTTTTGCCTTTCGAACATTACTGACCATCGTCGCGTATCTTGTTTGCATCGATTTTGTCTTAACACGCCCAATCGAGTCTTCTAATCCAACCTCCATTGCCGAGCCACTGTTCATCTTTCCCCAGCCCAATCTGGGCCGAGCGAGCTCAATCGGAGCTCGAGGTGAGTCTTCTGAACCTCTACCGGTGTTGTTCTGTGATTGAATTGCTGCGATTTTAGATAAATTACGCGATCGAACTCCCATGGCCGTATTCGGCACTTTACATGATTCTTGCGATTCTGTGAATAAAATGTTACGATTCCTAGATATGTTAAAATAGAGATCATCGCGAGTCGATTGCCGCCGGTCTCGCTCCGATCCGTCAAGATTCCACCGTTAGATCACCACCGGAGAAGCACAGCCGTCCGTTCTGCCGGAGTCGCAAGGTTGAAGACGAAGTTGACGTGGCGCGGTCAACGAGTCAAATGTCCAGATGTCATTCAGTGATTGGTCCACGTAGTGTCGAGTCAGCATGGCCGTTAGGGTCTGTTATTCGAATTAAAGGATCGGACGGCTGAGATAAATCGAACCTAAATTCTAGTGGCCGTCCGATTAATAAATAGAATTAACTGAAAATGATTTTCGAAATCAGAAAATAAACAAAGAGTGGAAACGGTGTCATTTGGCTAAGTGGATAGGCGACGTCGTTTAGGCTAGTAGGATTGGACGGCTCAGATCAAGTCTAAGGTTCTAATCTTGTCCGTTAGTTTTAGTAAGTCAATCAAACGGTTCAGGTCGAGTCTTCGCTTAATCTAGACCGTAGAATCTAGTAATCAGATCTAGTGAGCGCGGACAAGCCACGCGGCGTGGTGTAGGCCGTCAAATCAGATTATAATAATCCGAAAATAAAAAATGAGATGCGGCGTCGTTTTGGAGCCGAGGTTCGCGCGGGTCCGTGTCTGGGCCGGGTTCCGACCCGAGTGGTTCGGGTCGACCCGGTCCAAACCATATTTTTTTTAATTAAAAAATAAAAAAAATGATTTTTAAAATAAAAAAAATCAGAAAAAAATCAGAAAAATCCTAGAAAATCAAAAACAAAATGCTAGAAAATTCCAGAAAATTAAAAAAAATGTGGAAAAATTAGGAAAAATCCTAGGCATTTAGAAATCCCCAAAAATCAAGGATTGACCACAGACAACTGGTCAACCCTATTTTTGGGTTTCTTATTCGTTCTTCCAAGACTTGACGACCTTACCCTTTAGGGGTAAGTCGCCTCTGCTGTGTATGCGAGATAAGGCCGATAATGTCAAGGTAAGAGTTAGGGTCGAGTATGCGACCAATTCTTAGGTTTGGGTTATCGAGTCCCGCCCCTTTTCTCAAAATGACGATTTTGCCCCTCAATGGGAAAATTGTCCTTCGCGTCTCAATTGGGTTCTAAAAATTGCTTGAAGTTAGGGTTTGGGTCAGATGGACGACCAACCCTAATGTTTGAGATTTTCAGTTCTCATCCTTGTTCAAAATGACGATTTTACCCCTCTGAGGGTAAAATCACTTTTAAATTCCAGAAAAATCCTGGAAATTCCTGAAAAATAGGAAATGGATTGGATTGATGGCCAATCCTATTTCCTATGCCTTTTGACTTCCCAATTCTTCTAAAATGACAGATTTACCCTTTTGAGGGTAAATTTTCCCGAATTGTTCAAAATTACGATTCTGCCCCTCATGGGCGAATCATGTCCAAATCACTCCTAAACCTTGATTGATACTTCTCTAGGCTAATAGGGCCTCATTAGGGATGCCATGTTGATTTCATGTGTTTTATCTGCATGTATTGGATCCTTGATTTGCGCACTTATTTTTAATGATTGTGAGTGATAGGGTAGATATTCCCATCTGCATGAACTCCTAGATTTAAGATCTGTACCCCACTCGTTTGTATGAAATCCTAAGATCAGATAAACCATTCAGCTTAGGTACCGAAAGGGCGTCAACTCTGACAGTTGACGTAACTAAGTCCCCGAACCCACTTCTCTGGTTTCCGCAGGATCGAATAAGACCACTCCCAACTATTCGATAGGGTTTCCGATCGTACCCTCCACGAAACGATTGGTGGCGACTCCTTGGCATGTACACTTTTTCACATGTCACTAGACCGCACCGAAGGTCGACCACGTATATCCAGCAGTTGCGACTTGGGAAATGGGCCTTGGGAGAGGCCCGCGTCCGATCGAGCCAGCGATCGGGCAGCCCATTAGCCCTCCGCGCTCGCGAGAGGGTCGCGACAGACTGGCGACTCCGCTGGGGACTTATTCTAAACCAGAATCTCTGGTTACGAATTCCAGAGGACTTGAGCCGATTAAAAAGTTGTTTGGTTTATCTGACATTGTTTTCTGCAGATGCTCTCGAAGGTGAGGTACGTATGCTAACTATTGTGTTAGATGTTTTTGCAGATTGGAGAAATAAGGGGTGGAGTGATTGTTGACATCTTTCCTGCAGGTTGGAGTTGGGAATGTATGTTTATTTTTATGCACATACTGAAGCGGTGTTTTGATACAAACTGCTGTGCATGACTTTGCATTGTGATGATCACGACACATCGCACACACTGGCGGTCAAACCCCGACTGCAACCACCCTTAGGTTACCTTAGATAGGGAAAGGATGCGAAAAGGATCTTGTGTTTGATGGCACTTGAGACTTTCGTATTCGTTCCCGCCTACCATCTGCATTGGCGATATCTAACCCTCTTGGGTAGGTACCCTTGGGGAGGAATCTGCCTCGTGTGGATCGTGGGAGCCTGAGCCTTAGGTTCCTCACCTGATTTTCGATTTTCTTTAGAGTATACCCACTTGTCTCATGCGCATGTCCATGGATGGTTGGTATACCTAAAACCACCCATTGATACAGGGGGCATTCCACATCCCCCAAAGTGTGGTTGGTAAGACATTTATCTCTAAACGTACCTTATTTCCTGCTCCATGATATGACTCATATATTGCATACATCCACGTGCATTCACATCATGAAGATTACTCGGGTGACTAATGAGAACAACAATGATTATGGGGTAGGATGTCGCTGTTCCCTAAGAGCTCGACGGAGTTGGTGACCTTCGAGTACTTGAGAAAAGTTACTCGCCCCGGACCAAACACGAGGCTACACTTTACTAGATTCGTGTATGGTCGGGAACTGACTGGACGTAAGCTGGGGTATGCTGAAGACTGTCAAACCCGCTACTACGCTGATAATCTCAGATTCAAGCGACAATCAGACGAAATGATGAAGGATTATCTGGAGATGAAGAGACAACGTCGCAACCAGCTAGCTAGGGAAGCGTACGCTCGCAAGAAGGCTGAATTGCTGGCCAAAGAGAACATACCCATGATTACTTTTTGGGGTAGGAAGAGACGCCCTGCGATCAAGACCAAGCCAAGGCGTATCACAATCAAGAAAGTAGAACCCGAGAAGGCTTCCGAAGTTATCGTATCCTGGACTAGAGAGTGGCCGGAGGAACTACAACCTCTCGACCAAACCACTGAAGATAACTCCCCTACCCTAGATTAAGGGAGAGTTTCTGACCAACTGTCATTTGGGTAGACTTCTGAAGAAAGAGTGATTTAGATCCTCACGTTCCATTGTCTTTTATGGCTTTCTTGTTTGAAAAAAAAATTTCTTTACCGTTCTTCTATTAGACATCTTGACTGTAATAAGAGTACATCCCACTTTGCTCCTTTGATGTGTTGACCAATGGAAAGTGACATTGCTGTTCCCTTTAGTCACTGAGTAAACCTGACTAAATTGCATAATTCACTTCCCTGAAATGCAAATTAGGCTTTGAGTCAGGCTTTCAAGACCTGAAAAAGGGTCCTAATCTCCATTTCTTCAAATTGAACTATGCAATCAAGTTAGCTCATGCATGCTTCATGACATCTGCATATTCATACATTTAAAGTAATTTCTGGCGATTGACCTTTTAAAATCATTTGCATATTTTAGACTTGATGGGAAAGAATGATATTCAAGTGTTCAAGATCCCCCGAGCTGAACTCCAATCATGGTGGGATGGCATGGGCGAAGCCAGCCAGAACTATGCGGAGTCACGACTAGGATACCTACTGGACCTACTGAAGATTGAGTGCCCACCTGCCTTTATTCAAGCCATGGCGCTCTACTGGGATCCTACCACCGCTACATTTTGCATGGAAGGATTAGAGATCACTCCCACTATCGAGGAATACAGCGCTGTCATCGGAGTTGAATTCACCCCTACGCTCGTCCGACCCCCTATAGGACTTGAACCCCTAAGTCAGGTAGCTGAGTTCCTTGATACAAACCTAAATGAAGTCAAAGTAGATGCGAAAAGCAATTCTGGAAGAGTTTCCCTATCCTTCCTTATAGACCGATTTTCCCGCCTTCCTGCTTCTAAAGGAACCAAATCTGGTAGAGCCTTTATCTTGGCATTCTTTAGCTTTGTGCTATTCCCAATCTCAACTGTCACCTTCGACCCTATCATGGCTATAGTAGCTAGACAAGTCTGTTGTGGGTGGGATTACTCAAACATCCTCCTTGCCGAAACCTTCCTCTCCCTAAATCGTTTCAAGAAAAGCAAAAAGGGAATCTTTAGAGCTTCTAGTGATCTGCTGTATCTGTGGTTCACATCCCATATCAAACAATTCCACATCCGCATGGGTTTCACTGAAATCAGCCCCAATGCACACCCTCTTAAAACATTTGCTAGGACCCATACACGTGTTCCTAAGTTCAACTTCATAGAATGGAAGAACTTCCTCAAAGTCCTAAAACCCGAACAACTCCGATGGCGGCTAAGGTTGCCGACGCTAAGCAAAGTCAGATTGACCTGCGATGACGGGAATCCAGTTCCCTTGCTAGGATTCACAGGCGCTACTGCATACTACCCAAGGAGGGTGATTCGGCAGTTTGGGGCACTACAAGAGATTCCTTCTTCACCACGACCTTGTGTCTTTTCCTTTGACTTACCAAACCAGACCCTCACAGAGGAGGAGAAGAAACAACTTGAAGCCAAGGTGACATCCATCATACTCTCCTTGAAGAATTCCCAAGCTGAAGAAATAAGTTGGCCAGAAGACATGACTCGAGAAGAAAACACTCATAGAGCCACCACAGAATACATTCAACATTTCAAAGCGATCCGACGAAGCCTTGTCGAGCCCTACATACCTGAATACATCGTGCCATACGTACCTGGAATAGAGCCCTACATACCCGAAGACATGGGGCCACTGTCGTGTTCAGAAGACGAGGAGCCCCAAGCTGAAGAGGGAAATCTAT
The DNA here is from genome assembly GCA_021437785.1 of Rhodomyrtus psidioides. Taxonomy (NCBI): domain Eukaryota; kingdom Viridiplantae; phylum Streptophyta; class Magnoliopsida; order Myrtales; family Myrtaceae; genus Rhodomyrtus; species Rhodomyrtus psidioides. Next base: position 1,827,117 of record JAILYB010000074.1, on the reverse strand, counting down.
ACTGGGATGATGAGGATACCTTAGGCTTCAAACGTCCTAGACTTGAATAGACTATTCTGTCAAGTGTAAAATAAGCAAGCATTGTGATGCCTTCTCATACATTCTCATTTCTGTGGAATACTATCTTAAACACATGAGCATGAATGTGAACATGTTTTTACAAATGCATAAAAACTATCGTCAGAAATTACGCTTCTTTCAATTCCATGAGTTCTTGTCGAGAAATGATTAAAAGAACTACTTACATGAGGCTAAGGCTCACAAGGTAGCCCTTTTTCTCATCTACTGGCAAGAAGCATGCAACTGAAAGAATTAGCTGCTTCTTTTTGCTAAATAAGCGAAGCACTCACAGAGATCTTTTGGAGTAGGTACACTCTCATCACGGAATTGCCAACGCATCGTTTCCGTACCCGCCTAAAGACGAGAATGGAACAGCAGGAATTGACTCCGCGCGTAGGCATGTTGGAATCTCAGATGACTGCCCTAGCAACTATGATGGCTGACATTAAGGCCATGCTGGAGACCAACCAAGCTAGACAGACAACCGCCCACAATCAGAACAACTCAGGCCCTTCCATGGTACCTGATGTAACAGATAAAGAAGCAACCAGGGATACCCAACATACAGAGGAAAACGTTCATGAACCAAATAGTCGGGCACAACAAGAAGCCTCGCCTGTTGTCATCAACCTTGAAAAAGAGGAGAAGGGAAAACAAACTGTGAAGACAGAGGCAGAGGCTAAGAGATTGGCCAAGATCGAAGAATGCCTGAGCAGTCAAGGCTATGAGCTGGCCCGCTTCGACAAAATATCTCCTTTCGCTAAAATAGAGACTCCTCCTGACTATAGGGAGCCAGAGTTCGTGAGAAAATACAATGGGACAGGCTGTCCCCGTGCCCACCTCAAGTACTACCTGCGCAAGATGGCGCACTACTCGGATTACATTCCGTTGTTAATGAACACATTCCAAGAGAGTTTGGCTGGCGCCGCTCTGGCTTGGTTTATTGAGCTAGACTTAGAGGATTATGACGGATGGGAGGACCTTGCAGAAGACTTCCTCAGGCAGTACAAATTTAACACGGGTACAGCCCCAACAAGAGAAGACCTCCTACGAACTTCAAAAACGAGGGGCGAATCGATCAGGACATATACTCAGAGGTGGCGAGCCTTGGCTACCCAAGTAAAGCCTTCAATCCCAGAAGAGGAGCTGATCGACTTATTCCTAAAAGCACTCCCCTACGAGTACTTTGACAGACTGAACACTTCTGGATGTCAGACATTCGCACACCTGATTAAGGTTGCTGAGAGGCTGGAATGGGCCTTGAAAGAAAGAAGGCCTCAGGAAGCTCCTACTAGGAAGCAGTATCCTCTGAGGAAGGAAAGAGAAGCCGGACTGGACATAGCATTTATACCAGATCCCCACAAGTTAAAGCCATTTGGCAATTCTAATCAGGCCAAAGGCGGATCATCCTGGTCAGCGCCAAAAGTACAAGAGCCTAGAAGAAAGCAACCCCAGAGGCAATTCTCTCAGCTCCCGAGACCTTTATCCAAGCTACTCCCGATGCTGCTGGAGCAACACTTGGTGGCAAAAGAACCACCTAGGGCAAACCCCGCAAGATATCCTGGCTTTGATGAGAGCCAGACCTGTGCCTACCATATGGGCGAAAGAGGGCATAATGTGGATAACTGCTATGTCCTGAAGCTGAAAGTGCAAGCCCTAATTGATAGTCAGATTTTGAAATTTGACAATGAAGCGCCAAATGTGCAAGAAAATCCGTTGCCAGATCACCAAACAGTAGGGGCAATATTCACTGAAGAAGAAGAGGACTACCTTAAACTGAAGATAGATGTGCCTAAGCTGGACACCTTGCTAACAATCGCTTCATCATACCCAAAAGAAGGGGAAATATCAACCGACCAAAAGAAGTTGTGTATCGACAAGATGAAGAGCTTGGGGATAGTGTCCGATATTACTGATGAAGAATTTGAAGGGATCGAAGCATCTCTATCTTTGAAAAGAAACCACTTCTTGATCACAGTTGGGCAGAGTAACACCTGTGGTACCTCACATGAGAACTTGGTAAGCAGCCTGGGGCCAGCTACTCAGTCGGAGGAAGAATTTGAAGAAGACGAAATAGAAGCCAGAAGGAGAAGTCTAGCAGACCTCAAGTTTATGGTTGACGCACTTGAGAAGAGCGAAATTATAGACAACCTGGGTCAAGATTCCGGAGGATACAATTTCAAGGTGAAATATTCGGCCCCTCCCAGCTTTTATCAAAAGATTGAAGACATCATACCGGGCGGATGGGGAGGTATGGATGATCTCTCTCAACCAGAAACCTCAAAAGGTATGGAAGAACGCGACAACGCCATATTGATGATCGAAGTAGCCACGGCCGTGGTGATCAGATTGCATGAGCTGGATAGCCTGAGCAGGGTGGAAGATTGCCCAGTGAGGCCTGTCGTAATTCAATTGCCTCAGGAGGAAGAAAGCAACACGTCAGGGCCAGAGATACCTCATCAGACAGCTGTAACGATAAAAGTCCCCCCAGTAGAAGAGTATGATCCCAAAGCTGTTCATTGGGACTATGGGACCACACAAGTAGATGCAATAATGAGGTCTGGAAGATTTTATGCCCCCAGAGAGGGAGAATCCGAAAAAAAAGATGTCTCAAAGGAAGATGCCGAAAAGCTCGTATCGATCATCAAAACCAGTGAGTTTGAAGTGATAGAGCAGCTGAGGAAGATGCCCGCTCAGATATCCCTGCTAGACCTATTCATCAATTCAGAGAAACACAAGAACGCGTTATTAAAGGTACTCAATGAAGTACATGTCCCTGAAACAATCAATGAGGTACAACTAGGGGACTTTGTAGGAGCAATTCTCTTAAAAGATCAGTTGAGCTTCTCTGACGAGGACTTCCCTATGGAAGGAAGAGGGCACAACAAAGCCTTATACATCTCTGCCCAATGTAACGGCAAAAGAGTGGCACACGTATTGATCGATAATGGATCAGCCTTTAACATCTGTCCTTTGGCTACCATAAGGAGGCTGAGAATCAAGGAAGAGATGATCAAGACATCCAAGACAGCTGTGAGAGCATTCGACGGCATGAGGAAGACTGTAGAAGGAGAGATCGAGCTTGACGTATTCATCGGCCCGACAAAGTTCTCTATAAACTTTCAAGTAATGGATCTGCCCAGTGCATTTGGATTCTTGCTAGGAAGACCTTGGATCCATACAGCAGGAGCTGTCCCTTCGAGCCTGCACCAAAAAGTACGTTTCGTTGTAGATGGGAAGGTGATTACCGTACATGGGGAAGTCGACCTCCAGGCATACCAGAACAGTGCCATTCCCTATATTGAACCTGAAGAGAAAGCTGAAGCGAGCTATCACTCCCTAGAGTTGGTAGCAACAGTTCATACCCCAGTAGGGTCGAAGTTGAAAACTCCCTACATCTCAGAAGCCAGTCTTCTACCAGCTAAGATGCTGCTGGCATACGGGTTCAATCCTGAAAAAGGCCTAGGCAAACATAATCAGGGTATAAATACCCCGCTACAGTTGAAGGCTAATCCACATAAAATGGGCTTGGGGTATCAGAAGTATCCCATGAATGATTCTGTCCCGAAAGCAACAAGCCGAGGCCGAGGCAAAAGCCTGGGACGCCGTGGAGGCGAAAACAGCCCGAATAGCTCATTCATCGGTTCTCCAACCTGGAAGGGAAGGTCTCGAATGTTCAAGAATACCTTAAATACCTACTTCGACCAGAACTCCAAATGGCTATCTGAAGAGGGTATCACTTCGCCGATGGAACCAGATCTGACAAATCCTTTTCTCGAAGATGACTCTGTGAATGTCGTCATGGAGTGGTTGGACAGTGAAGCCACTTCTTCTGAGTAAATAGACTCTTCCTTCATCTTTAAATACTGTGTTTAGAACTTTCTGCATTTCACTGTATTTTCTTTCCTTATTGAACGCATAAGAAAACGCCTTTGGATCTCCGGCCGTTGGTCCAAATAGCACATCTTGTAACGCGGCCCATTTCGCATTCAATAAAACCACGCATGTTTTGTTAAGGACATATGGAACCACGAATCAGCCCGATGATGATAATGGTCTTCCATATAGAAGCTTGAGGCCTGATTTGCCATATGATTCCTAATCTTCAAAAGATTTTCAAGGGGCCGGGATATCCAATGACATGAGGATTAGTCCCATCTGTACCTACATCTATTTCGAAAAACTTTTTCAAAAAAGACTTTACATAAGCATGCATGCCATTTTTACTAAGCGCAAACTAACCATACTCATGACATTTCAGGCATATCATCTCAAACATGCATACCAGGTTGTTACAAAATTCGGATCCCTCCATTAACCACTCCTATAACATTGAGGAAGATGAAGACGAGGATTACGCGTCTATCCGTAGGGATTGGAACACCTTTGAAGAATCAAAGCCTCCTACCTCAGAAGAACCAATTGTTATTAATTTGGGAGACACCATGAACGTCAAAGAGGTCAAGATCGGCGGACACCTATCCCGTGATGAAAGGCTCGAGTTCACCAAGCTACTAAAAGAATATCAAGACATCTTCGCATGGTCTTACGCGGATATGCCAGGCCTTGATCCTAAGATTGTGGAACATGCATTGCCCACGGATCTCGGCATCAAACCTGTCAAACAAGGCAGTAGGCGGATGAAAGCCGAGTTAGAAGACAAGATTAAGGAAGAAGTCATGAAACTCCTTAGGGTAGGCTTCATTGAAGCTATCCCATATTCAGACTGGGTTGCAAATATAGTCCCCGTCATGAAGAAAGACGAAAAAGTTCGGATCTGCGTAGATTACCGAGATCTGAATAGAGCAAGCCCAAAAGATGATTTTCCACTCCCCCACATTGATGTATTGGTGGATAGTACGGCGGGTTATGAATTATTCTCATTCATGGATGGATTCTCGGGATACAACCAAATCTCCATGAAACAAGAAGACAAACCCAAGACTGCATTTACCACACCATGGGGGAATTTTTGCTACAAAGTCATGCCCTTTGGATTGAAAAATGCCGGGGCTACCTACCAGAAGGCTATGGTCACGTTATTCCATGATATGATCCACAAAGAGATTGAAGTATATGTTGATGACATGATCGCTAAATCCAAGAAAGGACAAGATCACATACAGGTATTAAGAAAATTATTTGAGCGCCTGCGCAAATATAAGTTAAAGCTGAACCCTAACAAATGCGTGTTTGGGGCAAGATCCGGGAAACTCCTTGGATTCATAGTCAGCAACAGGGGCATTGAGATTGATCCCTCAAAAATCCAGGCCATCCACGATTTATCAACTCCATCCACAGTAAAAGAAGTGAGAAGCCTTCTAGGGAGATTGAACTATATTGCCAGGTTCATCAATCAGCTGTCTGATGTGGCTAAGCCAATCTTCAAATTGCTTAAGAAAGGCGCGAAAATAACGTGGGACGCCGAGTACAGCAAGGCATTCCAAATGATCAAAAACTATTTGATCACACCACCGGTGCTTGTGCCACCAATTCCCGGTCACCCATTGACCTTATACCTGACCATACGACAAGAGTCCTTGGGAGCCTTACTTGCCCAGACAAGCCCGATAGATGGAAAAGAGAGGGCCATTTATTACCTGAGTAAGAAATTCACGCCATCTGAAGCAAAATATATACCAGTTGAAAGGGCCTGCGTAGCAGCAGTATGGGTACTACGAAGACTAAGGCAGTATACCCTACATCATCACATTCAGCTCATAACAGAAAACGACCCCGTCAAATACCTCCTGGAGAAACCCGCTTTAATTGGGAAACTGGCAAAATGGCAAGTAATGTTGTCTGAATTTGACATTAAATGTTCTCCGCAGAAGTCGGTAAAAGGAAGAGCTATAGCGGACATGCTGGCAGAAAACTCATCGAGCACTGAATCCCCTGAAGTAACAAACACAGAAGGCCGAATTCTGAACTTAGCAGAGGATAAGTGGATCATGTATTTCGATGGTGCTGTTAACCTATCAGGGGCAGGCACTGGGGCAGTACTGATATCCCCAGATGGTCAACATTACCCTGTCGCGGCAAAGATAACTTTCCCTTGTACCAACAATATTTCAGAATATGAGGCGTGCATTCTGGGTCTACGACTGGCCCTTTCTATGGAGATACCCAGGTTACAAGTCTTTGGAGATTCCATGCTCATTATTCTACAGACACAAGGGGAGTGGAAGACGAAAGATGCAAAACTCATCCCCTACCATGAATACCTTGAAGAATTGATATTCAAGTTTGAAGAAGTGTCATTCGAGTACCTATCAAGGTCTCACAACCAATTCGCAGATGCATTAGCCACCCTAGCCTCGATGTTACAAACGATTGAAGGGTTGGATATAGAACCTCTGAGGATCGGCATTGTTGAAAAGCCAGCTTATTGCATGCTAATCGAAGAGGAATGTGATGGAGAGCCATGGTACTATGACATCAAGAATTACCTCTTAAAAAGGGAATTCCCTGAAGGATGCCAGTCAGGAGACCGAAAATACATAACCAAGATGGCCAGCAAGTTCTTCCTCAATGGACAAATTCTATACAAGAGATCGTTCGATTCCACTCTACTGAGATGCGTAGATGCCAAAGAAGCAAATATTCTCATGAAAGAGATTCATGAAGGAGCGTGTGGGCCTCACATGAACGGCCACCTCCTTGCCCGGAAGATCATGCGGCTAGGTTATTATTGGATGACCATCGAATCAGACTGCTGTCAGCACGTCCGGTCATGCCACCAATGCCAAATATACGGGGATAAGATTAACGCACCCCCGAACGAACTACACCAAATGTCTGAAGTTTGGCCTTTCTCTATGTGGGGGATAGACATGATAGGGCCTATTAATCCTATGGCTTCGAATGGTCATCGCTTCATCTTGGTAGCGATTGATTACTTCACCAAATGGGTAGAAGCCAGTTCTTACAAGAATGTCACTGCAAGAAATGTGGCAAGATTTGTCAAAAGAGATATCATATCCCGGTATGGTACCCCTCAAGCGATCATCACAGATAATGGGTCCAACCTAAACAACAAGATTGTCGATGGTCTGCTGGATCACTTTAGCATTCGACATCTGAATTCATCTCCTTACCGCCCACAGATGAATGGGGCAGTGGAAGCCGCCAATAAAAACATCAAGAGAATCTTGGCTAAAACAGCAGAAAACTACAGGGATTGGCACGAAAGGCTGCCCTTCGCCTTGATGGCTTACCGAACGTCGATCAGGACTTCTACAAGGGCAACTCCCTATAGTCTGGTGTATGGGATGGAAGCAGTTCTACCAGTAGAAGTTAAGATTCCCTCTTTGAGAATCTTATCCGAAGATAAACTCTCTGGGTCAGAGTATTTCAAGCACAGATATGAACAGCTGAATTTAATAGACGAGAAACGTCTTAAAGCCATTTGCCATGGACAAACTTACCAAAAGAGGGTAGCCAGGGCGTTCAATCGAAAGGTCAAGACCAGAAACTTCGAAGTAAATGACTTGGTAATTAGGAAAGTTTTGCCGAGTACTACCCATCCAGGGGGAAAATTCACTCCAAATTACGAAGGCCCTTACATTGTTAAGAAGATCCTCACGGGAGGAGCATTAATTCTTGTAAACTCCGAGGGAGAAGAACTCGGGCACCTTGTGAATTCAGATGCTGTGAAGAAATATTACCCTTGAAATAAAATCAGATTCCGGTCATATGCCCTGCCTCGAATTGAGCCTACTCTTCATAATAGTCTTTGCATAAGCATGTCATGCATCTATGCATACATTAGCATGTGTTCAATATTGCAGGATCCAAGGAAGCAGGGTCGCAATAAGTTGGAACGCATGATCTAGGAGACCTAACGTCATGGTGGTCAGGTGCACGTCTTCTTCTCCAAAGACTGAGAATTTCAAGAAATTTTAGAACAACTTAACCATCTTGTGTTGTTAAGAAAAATGCAGATTTTTGTGAATCTATCCACTTCCATTGGAGGGCATGATCAAGGGTAAGGTGTATCGTTCTAATTTTCTGAAATTCGAGAGCATACACTGACATATTCTTTTTATGTTTTGCAGGAATCCCTAGCCGTGCTGGGCAGGTAAGTATTCCTTTCCCAATCTTTTAGGTTTGCAAGACTGTCAGAATCCTTATTGATAGAATTTGAAGGCTTCTTGGAATCTAGCATGCATTCAAATCTCATGTCTAGAAAAACGCAAAATTCTCACAGTCATGTCATTGGCATTCATGTTTAAAGTTGGAGGTTATCTGAACATGATTGAAATATGCATTGTGCATCATAAATCCCCTTGGAGGGTAAGTTTTGGAAAAAACAAAATGAACTTTTCCGACAAAAGTTATTTAAACCGTTCAAAAGGATGATTCCTCAGACAAGAGGCAAGCCTGGTCCAAACACGTCCCATACACACTTGAGAGATAAGTGGAGTGGTAAGGATAGCGAGACCTTGACCTACGGACGTAAGGGTTATTCGCAGTGATTACATGGATCGAGACGACGGAGGCATTCGTTTCTCTATCATAAACACTACAGGTGATCATTGATAACCCTTTGAACGGCGATTTCATTCCATACCCCTGTCAAGAACCACCCCACATTGGGGCAAACTAGAGGTACGTCCAGCGGTATCAAGAGGTAAATGGTTAGAAATTCTCTTGCTCAGACTTGCATCAATCTTCGTGTGTTGCTTGTCATTTTAACTTCTATGGTAATTCAGGTGCTTTAGGATGACGAAAAGCATTCGTTTCTCTATCCTATACACTTTTACCCTTCGCACTGCCCAATTGAGCCTATACGTTCATTTCACAAACCCGTTGGTGATCATTGCATATTCCAAGGTGGAAACGACGTCACTTCAAGAGCGGAAGAGTTCAAAAACACAGGATTTGTGAAAAATTCCTAGATCAATGTTCGAGTGCTGAGATTCAAGCTATACATCTAGCACATTCATTTGAAAATTCTGATCCCCAAAAGAAAAGAAAAGATGGGGTCTCAAAAAAGAGAGAAGAGAAAAATTTGATCTTGGGCATCAAGAAAAAGCAAAGTGCCTGGTAAAAGCAAGGCCAATGCCCATCCAAATACTTGTACACTTGTGAATTATGTGTTTAATCTTGTAAATGCCAAAAGGGGGCATGATACCTTTGTATAGGTCACTAGTAAGAAAAATCCCAAGGGAGCTGGACAGCAAAGGGTGCTCCCAAATCATGTCACACTCAGATGATGTAAGTATAGACAAGATGTTGACACCATCTCAACATAAGAGAGATATATTCTCTAAAGACAAACGTGCGCTTCAAAGGCTGACAATGCTCTTCAAAGACTATCAATGCACTTCAAAAACTGAAGACGCTCTTTGAACCAGAAGGGACAAGATCGGCGGCAAACCGGCAGTGATCACCAATGTTTAAACCCTTCGCGTATTCTGAGCCAAAAACAAGCCTTTTTTGGTCCCCAAACCTACCTACGTTACAACCCTGAAGAGCCTTTTCAGATTAAGGCACATGGATTGACATAGGGTTTAATGTCTAAGCTTAGCTCGAAGAAGTTCGAGCAAGATTATTTCTCTCTCATTTTTGCAGGTTTCTTGACTTGTAAACCCGGAGCAGACATTGAAGACTCCTCTTCAAAAGCCTTGACTTGCACGCAAGTCCCCCTTTGAAAACCGTTGACCGAGCCCAACATTACGGTTCTTGGGAAGTCCTCCTGATCGATCGGGGCGTATTCACTACGAATAATCCTGAACCCTAGGCGCAGGTTTGATAGGAAATTCGAGAGCATTCTTGGTAAAAGACCATTATCTCAAAATGGTGAGAAGTCCTCTTTGAAGAGAATACTCCGTTGGACATTTTAACCAAACTCTTTTGGTAATGTCAGATTGTTTGATTCAAACTTTCCCCACAAGGAATTTTTGATCACTTCCGTATTTTGCAAGGTGTTTTGGATAACCTCCAACATCGTAATGCATTCATTGAAATTTTTTCATGACTATGTTAAAGTGCTGTCAGTCTGACATCAGATATCATTTAAAGACCATTGATGTGTCTTTAATAAAAAAATTTAGATTGGAGCTTCAGCAAGATTCTTGATGACTTCAACTCCTAAAATAGCTTGTATCACTCTTGGTGAGAAACGTTTAACATGTCTAAACTTCTGCAGAATTCTTGGCAATCCCAGATCTCAGAAGAGCACAACTTCTCTTGGAATCACGGTAACCCCAGATTCTAGAAGGATGCCTTGCTCTATGAAGAAGAGCTTTCAAGTTTACTTTCCTACAGGATCCCTGCTAATTCCATATCTCAGGAAAACGCATTCTTATGAACAATTTTGTAGGTTTGATCTTTCTGCAGGATACTTGGAGCTCCCAGATCCCAGAATGTCACCTCACATATCAAAAGGACAATCTCCGAAATCAGCCCTCTGTGAGATTTCAAATTTGCAGGTCTAAGTTTTCTGCAGGATACTTGGAATCCCCAAATCCCAGAATAACGCCTCGCATGTCGAAAGGACAATTTTCGGAATCAGCTTTCTGTGAGGTTCGGGGTAACCCCTAAACCCAGAATAGCCCATTTGATAAAGCCTGAAGGTTAGGCACACCTCACTTGTATAAATCCTAGTTAATTCCTTAGAATATAGGATCAAAATGTCCGATAATCCCTAAAAGACTGGGAGAGTCATCCATAGGTTCTTAACAGAGAAGAATCCTATTTCTCGGCCTGATCCCCCTGAAGGATCAAAACTTCTGACAATCCCTAAGAGACTGGGTGCGTCATCCATAGGTTCCTAGCAAGAAGGAGTCCTATTCATGGTCTGATCCACCATACGGATCAAAACTTCTGACAATCCCTAAGAGACTGGGTGCGTCATCCATAGGTTCCTAGCAAGAAGGAGTCCTATTCATGGTCTGATCCACCATACGGATCAAAACTTCTGACAATCCCTAAGAGACTGGGTACGTCATTCACAGGTTCCTGTTAAGTATAGGAATCCCATTTTGGTACGGCCTACCATACAGGCTAGAGTTTAATCGCCCTAGGATACTCAAAAGACGAGTCCCTAGGTATCCACTTGATCCCGCTGTACACCGCGCATGCCGTACGAGCATCAGGCAGGTAATCAACAGGTAAGTAACATGTGGGTCTCTCTACTTTCTCTCTCACTTCAGCTAAAGAATGCAGAATAGAACGTTCACCAGCGGGACAAGAAAGATTGAGTGTGAAGATTCGTTTTTCTTTTCCACAGTTGAGTCGGTCTAGACTCAGGCGTCACCTGTCTTTGAGAGAAACCTCTCACGAGATTCCTCTCAAAGAGGGGCAGCTGTTGACACCTGATTTTTGACCCAGCCATTTTCATTTTTATTTTTTGAAAAAATCATAAAAAATTCATAAAAAGTCAAAAAATTACAAAATCAACTTTGGTGGCCTTGGCCAAGCCCAAGGAACCATTCTTGACCAAAATATAATTTTTCATATTTTTCATATTTTTTAGTATTTTTGGAAAATAGAAAAAACACTTAAAAAATCAAGAAAAATAGTATTTGAGGTCACAAAAATATGGAAAAATATCCAATATTTTTCCTTTTAATCCCTTGTATTTTCGACTTCACAAAAAAATCAAAATCAGATTCAATTTTAGGTGTTCCTTTGTAACCCGTACTATTGAATTTGAAGAAAAAATAATAATTGAGTCTTTTAATTTGCAATTTTGGCATTTTATAGGATCTTGACATTCAATCTAATTGTCCCCCATTTCAATTTGACCTAATTGCTCGGACAAGCTGTTCAATTGCAAACATAATTGCATTTTAGTCCTTGAAATTGAGCATAATCGAAATTACTTTCAATTCAAGGACTATAATTACAAATTGAACATGCTACCCAATGGATTTCACCATTTTAAATCGATTGGCATAGGTGGTTTAACCCAATTTGATCATTTGCACCCTCAATTACACAATCCCCAATTTCCAATCAAATGAGAATTTGGGGATTTTGTAGAAATTGATGAAAACTTTTGGGCAAAACCACATTTCTAGATAGAATTCATGCCCTAGATTCGATTACGAGGTTCAATTGCAAAAATTTCCCATTAATTTGGGTTTAATTTCGAAAATGGTGAGTCGAAACCAGTTTTGACTGGTCAGACCGTCGGTCGGACCGGTCGAACCGGTTTGCTACAGTGTCGTCTTCCCCAACAGAGCTCGAGCAGATGAACAGTGATGAACTGAGTTTCGAACGCCAAATTGAAGGGCAATTCGCGACTAATTGAAAGAGGAATGGTGGGCGTATTGTTCTTTACCTCGAAACCTACCGATCGAGACCAACCCCAAGGCCAATGGTCGCCGGAGGAAGGAGTAATCGGACGGTCAAGGTCGCCGGACCTGCAAAAGTCAACAAAAGCAAAAACAGCTCAAATCCTTGCCAAATTCGTGCGAAATAAAGCCGGCCGCAGAACCAAATGGGATTAAACAGAATGCCCATCCTCCCCGACGTCGTTCTGACCTATTTGCACGTGACTACACGTGCCAAATGGAGTTGGTTGAAGCTCCACCGTTCGGCGCCAAAAATCCAACAGGCTATATAAGCTCGTGATCGCTTTCAGTTAGGAAAGACGGTGGATTCAGTTAGTGGAGGACAAAGAGAATCAAGAGGGCGAGAGAGAACGAAAGAAAAAGGGCTCCCTTCCATCGCCATTGTCGAGGGTCGAGCTCGAACTTACAGAGCGGCGGTCGGGCCTTCACAGGCTAGACCAGAGCTCGCGAAGATCACCAGGAGGTCGCCCGTGTCGAGAGGAAGCTATCGCCACCAGCCGCGCGACCCATCGCTCCGAAACAGGTGAGTTCAACTCTCGAGTTTTCTTACTGTGCTTTAATGGCGGGATTCAGTTCCGACTATGATAGTTCGATTTAGAGTATGCGTTTTGCCTTTCGAACATTACTGACCATCGTCGCGTATCTTGTTTGCATCGATTTTGTCTTAACACGCCCAATCGAGTCTTCTAATCCAACCTCCATTGCCGAGCCACTGTTCATCTTTCCCCAGCCCAATCTGGGCCGAGCGAGCTCAATCGGAGCTCGAGGTGAGTCTTCTGAACCTCTACCGGTGTTGTTCTGTGATTGAATTGCTGCGATTTTAGATAAATTACGCGATCGAACTCCCATGGCCGTATTCGGCACTTTACATGATTCTTGCGATTCTGTGAATAAAATGTTACGATTCCTAGATATGTTAAAAAAGAGATCATCGCGAGTCGATTGCCGCCGGTCTCGCTCCGATCCGTCAAGATTCCACCGTTAGATCACCACCGGAGAAGCACAGCCGTCCGTTCTGCCGGAGTCGCAAGGTTGAAGACGAAGTTGACGTGGCGCGGTCAACGAGTCAAATGTCCAGATGTCATTCAGTGATTGGTCCACGTAGTGTCGAGTCAGCATGGCCGTTAGGGTCTGTTATTCGAATTAAAGGATCGGACGGCTGAGATAAATCGAACCTAAATTCTAGTGGCCGTCCGATTAATAAATAGAATTAACTGAAAATGATTTTCGAAATCAGAAAATAAACAAAGAGTGGAAACGGTGTCATTTGGCTAAGTGGATAGGCGACGTCGTTTAGGCTAGTAGGATTGGACGGCTCAGATCAAGTCTAAGGTTCTAATCTTGTCCGTTAGTTTGAGTAAGTCAATCAAACGGTTCAGGTCGAGTCTTCGCTTAATCTAGACTGTAGAATCTAGTAATCAGATCTAGTGAGCGCGGACAAGCCACGCGGCGTGGTGTAGGCCGTCTGATCAGATTATAATAATCCGAAAATAAAAAATGAGATGCGGCGTTGTTTTGGAGCCGAGGTTCGCGCGGGTCCGGGTCTGGGCCGGGTTCCGACCCGAGTGGGTCGGGTCGACCCGGTCCGAATCATATTTTTTTTTTAATTAAAAAATAAAAAAAATGATTTTTAAAATAAAAAAAATGATTTTTAAAATAAAAAAAATCAGAAAAAAATCAGAAAAATCCTAGAAAATAAAAAAAAATGCTAGAAAATTCCAAAAAATTCAAAAAAAATGTGGAAAAATTAGGAAAAATCCTAGGCATTTAAAAATCCCCAAAAATCAAGGATTGACCACAGACAACTGGTCAACCCTATTTTTGGGTTTCTTATTCGTTCTTCCAAGACTTGACGACCTTACCCTTTAGGGGTAAGTCGCCTCTGCTGTGTATGCGAGATAAGGCCGATAATGTCAAGGTAAGAGTTAGGGTCGAGTACGCGATCAATTCTTAGGTTTGGGTTATCGAGTCCCGCCCCTTTTCTCAAAATGACGATTTTGCCCCTCAATGGGAAAATTGTCCTTCGCGTCTCAATTGGGTTCTAAAAATTGCTTGAAGTTAGGGTTTGGGTCAGATGGACGACCAACCCTAATGTTTGAGATTTTCAGTTCTCATCCTTGTTCAAAATGACGATTTTACCCCTCTGAGGGTAAAATCACTTTTAAATTCCAGAAAAATCCTGGAAATTCCTGAAAAATAGGAAATGGATTGGATTGATGGCCAATCCTATTTCCTATGCCTTTTGACTTCCCAATTCTTCTAAAATGACAGATTTACCCTTTTGAGGGTAAATTTTCCCGAATTGTTCAAAATTACGATTCTGCCCCTCATGGGCGAATCATGTCCAAATCACTCCTAAACCTTGATTGATACTTCTCTAGGCTAATAGGGCCTCATTAGGGATGCCATGTTGATTTCATGTGTTTTATCTGCATGTATTGGATCCTTGATTTGCGCACTTATTTTTAATGATTGTGAGTGATAGGGTAGATATTCCCATCTGCATGAACTCCTAGATTTAAGATCTGTACCCCACTCGTTTGTATGAAATCCTAAGATCAGATAAACCATTCAGCTTAGGTACCGAAAGGGCGTCAACTCTGACAGTTGACGTAACTAAGTCCCCGAACCCACTTCTCTGGTTTCCGCAGGATCGAATAAGACCACTCCCAACTATTCGATAGGGTTTCCGATCGTACCCTCCACGAAACGATTGGTGGCGACTCCTTGGCATGTACACTTTTTCACATGTCACTAGACCGCACCGAAGGTCGACCACGTATATCCAGCAATTGCGACTTGGGAAATGGGCCTTGGGAGAGGCCCGCGTCCGATCGAGCCAGCGATCGGGCAGCCCATTAGCCCTCCGCGCTCGCGAGAGGGTCGCGATACCGGCCAACGGTCAAAACAGGGTTTCCGAGCTAATTTCAGGCGATTCACGGCCCCACGGGCCAGGACGACGGCGGCCAAGGCCGGTGATCTTACCTAGGGGTCGGGGGACATCGGTTGAGGCCGGTGGAAGGCGGCGGAGGGCGGCCGACGACGGCGGAACAGCAAGGAACAGAACCGGCGAAAAAATAGGGCAACGCGGCAGAAAACAGGGGAGGGACTCCGGGCGGTTCTCCGGCTACCACGCGCCGCTGCGAGCTCCGCCGAGCTGAGGGAAGGTGGAAGGGCGTTCGATGGTGGTGGCGGTGCACGGCGGTGGGCGGCGGAACGGCCGGATCGAAGAAAACACGAACCGAGCCCAAAAACAAGGCACCGTGGCTTCGGGCGGCTCCCACGGAGGTTCCGGCGGCCGATCGGCGGCGGGGTCAGGTCGAGGGTGTCGAGGAGAGACTGGAGTACGTTGGAGTGGCGACGGTTGGGCCTGGGTGCGCCGGGAACGGCGAAAATCGACGGCGAAGCTCACGGCCAGAACGGGCCGAAAACAGGGCAGGGCTTAGGCGGCGATTTCACGACAGTCCGGCGGCCAACGACGGCGGTGGAAGGGTCGGGGGTGACGGTGGGGAGCTGTTGCAGGTCGTGGTCGAAGGTGGTGGGTGGTGGTTGGCCAAAACTCGAACGGAGGAGGGGGTAAAGCTACGGCCGCGGGCGCTCCAAACCAACGAAGAAGAAGAACGAGGAGAGGGAGGAGAGAGAGAAGAGGGATCGTGAAAGAGGGGCTGCTGCCCCACGTGAGGAAAAGAGAGGAGAGAGAGAAGAGGGCCCCACTTGGACTTTTGGGGCAATTTGTCTCAAGAGCAAATAATTGAGGGCATTTTGTTCTTTTGGCATTTTAGGACAGAACGAAATTTGGTAAACTAGACGAAGGGTAATTTTTGTAATTTCACAGATTAGGCTCGGATCGCGAGGATTGAAATCCTAATTTACAGCGACTAGGAATTTCGAACCTAATCTAAACCGACTGAACTTCAGAATTCATCCAAACGTCGTCTCTTCAGTCCTTTCGATCCAATATAATTTAACGGCTGAATTTCAATCTTAATCCATTTTATCGAGTTCAGGGATTTTACCGAAGTCGAATTTCCAGGGCGTCACAACTCTCCCCCACTTAGGAAATTTCGTCCTCGAAATTGAAGTACTGCTATGACCCTTCAAACAAATAAGAATACTTAGTCCTTACCAGATCGGTCCTCAAAACTTCCTAAGTCTCTCTAATAGTTCCTTCAGGTTCATGGTGTTACCAAACCACCTTGACTAGCATGACCGTCTTGTTCCAGCGCACTTGCTCTTTCCTATCCATTACCCTAATTGGACTTCCAAACACGATGCTCGCTCATCCCTTTCACTTTCCTCTTAACACCGCACACGTGCGGGATTCGGTTCGCACTTCCTCCATATCGACATATGGAAGACATTATCCTTGGACAAGTTTCGGTGACAACACAAGAGAGCACATTAAATTCTCCATTCTTTCCAAAATCTCGAAAGATCTGACATACCTTGGGCTTAACTTTCTTTTATTTCCAAAACGAGATGTCCCTCTCCTAGGCGACACCTTCTAAAAGATATGATCATCCACCTGGATTTCCAAAAGTCTTCATCTCTTATCGGCGTAACTTTTCTGATGACTCTGCACTGTTCTCTGTCTGTTTCTGATAACCCTGATAGCGTCTAACGACTAATCTACTGATTTTGATTCAGTAACTTCTTTTCTTTTTCCAACTTCGTCCAAATAGATTAGCTTTCTACACACTCTACTACACAATGCCCCAAAAAGCACTACTTTAATGCTTCGCTACTGTTTGTTAGTTAGGCAACTTCAACAGGTGCAACAGTTTCTCCCAATTACTCTTGAAATTCAACTCCAAGTCTTAAACCTGTACTCCAAAGTCTGATTTGTCCTTACAAACTGACCATCCGTCCTCGGATGATAGGCCATACTGAACTACAATTTCATCGCCCTAGAGTTCACACTACGCTTGCTTCAAATCAATCTTTATCTCTACCTCATGAATCAAGACCATACCGCGACTACCGAATCCAAGTTAGATTCAAACTTACGTTCAACGCTTACCAATCTGACCCAATTCCATATCCACAATTCGTTTAAACATGTTGGACCATCCAGCTCTAAGGATACAACTCTGCTGTGATCATCTAACTTTACTGTCCCATTCAACTGTTGATTGTCCTAGTAACCGCAGTAATTATCCATTCCTCACAATTCGATTAACTATTTCTTACTTCCAATGAGCAGAGTTTAACGCTGCTTCCCCTCTTGATCCAAAGATGTCAATCATTGTCGCGACCCGTCCGGAAGCGGACGCGGCTAATGGATTGCCGATCGCAGGTCTTGGATCGGCGCGGGCCCTCCTAGGCCCATACCAAATCGCGGCGGGAGTATTTCTTTTAATGGGTTCGACGATAAGAGTCGACCGCTTTCGACCTTCAGTGTGGTCGTGGTGGCATGTGCAACTTGTGCATGCGTTTGGAGTCGCCACCGGTCTTTCTTGGAGGGTAGACCGGAAACCTTACTAACCGATTGGGAGAGATCGATCAGTTCTGCGGAACCAAAGATTTTGGGTTCGGGGACTTGGTTACGCTGGTGTCATTACCAACGCCCTTTCGGTACCTAACGCGAGTGATTTTCCTAGCTAAGAGTTCATGCAGGCGTGATTTTGGGTGGGGTAGGTTTGATTCAGGGTTTCATGCAGATTGGAAGACTATTCCTATCAATCACAATCAATTTAAATGAAAGCGCAATCAAGTGCATAAATAAATCACATTAATGCACACCAATTCAAATCAACGGCTTCCTAACGTAGCCATAAGGGCTTTGGGGAGGCGTGATTTAGGACCAGGGGCGAAATGGGAAGATTTGGGAACGATTAGCCCGAAGGGCAAAATCGTCAATTTTTGGAAGATTTGGACACCGAATTACCCAAAATACTTCATGGCCAGTTGAATGTGGCCATTTCCTATTTTCTGGAATTTGTTAGAAGTTTTCTGAATTTTCTGAATTTTTTTTGAATTTTTTTTATGATTTTTTGAATTTTTATTGAATTTTTGAATTTTTTTATTATTTTTATTAATATTATTATTTCTGAATTTTTATTATTCGAAAATATTATCCGGGCCGGGTTAAACCCGGCCCACGACCCAAACCCATTCGCACGACTATAATCGAAACGACACCGTTTTTGGTATTTTGGCATTTTTTTTTTTTTTTACCGGTTGGACCTAACTCGCCGAAGCCCAACCAACGCCGGCCCAATTCTAACTAAATACCCCAACGGCCCAACCCAACATTAAAATAAAACTTACCCACTATTCATCGTCTCCCTCATGCAGAGTCAATGGGGTCGGTGGATCTCGGGCGTCGGAGCGTCCTCTCAGGTCGCGAACGGGAACTCAGGGCACCACAGCAGGTTTGAGAAGCTCGAGTTGCCGGAACAGCGATGTCGAGATTCTCGGGTACAGCTCGGAATAGCGGCTGGGACGGTCCGACAGCAACTCGAGGGCGATAGGCCCGCTGGACAGCGACGCCGGGGACTGAGGACAACGGCCGAGGAACCTCGGGAAATGGCTGGAGCCGACAGGGGAGCGGTCGCAGGGGTTCGGATGGCCACGAGTCTTAGCGTCGGAGCTGGTTGAAGGCCGGCAGAGCGTTGAGCTTGACTCGGATCTGTGGGTCTCGGCCAGCGGCGACTCAACTGGAGCGGTGGACGGCGCGGTGCTCGACTGAGGCTCGGGTGGTGGTGACGACCGGACTACACTGCGGCGAGCTGGAGCGACGAGCAGACGGCTGGACGCGGAGGAAGCTTGGGTCGAGGTGGCAGGGCTGGGAGGCGTCGGACAACATCTGATGGCTTATCAACAGATGGTGGCCGCGGGCTAGGCAGAGGCAACGGGTACAGAACCGAAGGATGGGAGGTGGTGATTGCGCGATGGGCTGGCGGAGCTGGGGTCTCGGTCCCGTCGAGGCTCGAGACAGAGACCTGGGTCGGCTCTACTAGGAGAACGGATGGCGCGACTGCACTGCGGGGTAGCGGCGCCGGGGTGGTGAGGTGGCTGCCAGGAAGAGAGAGAGAGAAAGAGCCGGGGAAGGCCAGAGTCACGGTAGTACCTAGGCTCCGCGACCTCGGTGAGCGACGACGGACGGGGCGAAGGCACGAGCCGCATGAGCAGCGGCGTCATGGGTAGCGGCCACGCGGCAGAAGCAATGCATGTAGCAAGTTCGAGGTGGCGGTGGCAATGGGCGGCTCGGCTTCGGCGGAGGAGGGAGCTGGAACGGGAGTGCATGCATTCGTCGGGCTCCAAAGGAAAAAAAAGAAAAATCACTGTCCCCCCCCTCCTCTCTTTGTTTTTTCCTCTTCTTTTATTACCTCCACTTCCCTTTACGATGGTGGAGAGCATTATGAGGCATATGCAGATTCCCTTCCCTTTTGTCTTTTGCCCATTTTTTTAATTCTCATGGTCGACTCCTTTCCCATGGATGGTCTTGCCGACCCTTTCTTTAATTCCTCGTTGTCTGCTCGTTGAAGAAAGCAAGTAGTAGTGTAGTGTCCAGCTCCTTTTCCACAACAAGCATGAAGTGTGGCAACCGCAACCCCTGCTGCAAAAGGATGCCACTTCTTCAGTATGGGACTGAAAATCTCCTTTTCATTAAGTGCCAATTCACCCACATCTTTTGTGAGGATAGAAAGCACTGGAAGAGGATTAGAATGGCCTTTTGAGGCTCTCCTGCTTGAATCTGCTTTCTCCATTCGGGCAAAAGCGGTGCGCAATGATGACCTAATGTAATATCAATCCTGCTGCGAGCTACATCAACTTCGGCTTTCCTCCTCCGGCGATACTCATTTGAAATATCTTCAACTAAAATTCTAGCTGCCATGACACCAAGAGAAACAATACCCTGCATCGTCTCAATGTTACCACTATCAAATGTGTCGTGATAAGCAAGAAGTCTTTTCTCTGCCCAGCCTAATATTGATGTCAATGTAGAGCTCAAAATCTTGGAATACTCGGGATCCTTTGTTGCTTTGGCATCTTTAGCAACTTCAGCAAGCTCACTATCAGAAGCATAAAGCAGGTCTATTTCCACCTGTCCAGTTGCCACAAAACGGTGAAACAAAACCCATGTGAAGCAAATATTGTGCAGCATTTGATTGATTCCAAGGATAACCCATGTCTTTTTTATCTGCTCCATAAGCTCATCAACTTCCTCGATGATAGAAGTTTCATCATTGACATCAAAGCAGGCTTCTAGAAGCATTTCATACAGTCGAAGATTGAGAGGGATCCCATCTGCCCAGTGACAAGAATCAAGAGATCCATCAAGGGTTCTTGCAGCAAGAGAAGTCACAGCGCTACGAAGAACTTGCATAGATTCATTATTCCTCCCTGTTTCTAAGGGCCTATCAAATGCTGCATTAATTATTTGTCGAAGACGCTGTGCAGTCATGTTTGACTTGTCCAGTGGAACACGGGGATAAATAAGGAGACCAGCCTCAAGAACTTTAAGGGTTCTCTTCTGCCACGCATCATATTCTTGTTGATCAGTAAAATCCGAATTCTTGAGCTGCTGCAATAATTCTAACGGTACAACCACTGATTCAATTCGTCGTCCGACCTGCCCAGCTGATATCCTCAGAAGCGCCCTCCGAACCCGAGAGTCCACACTCTCCGGGACCCTCATCTGATTCCTCATTAGCTCGCCCTTCGGATGCCGCTAATTGAAGATTTTTTAATAATACTAGTGACAGTTGAAACAATGGCAAGGCAATCAAATTAGATGTCTAGGTTCCGAAAATGCAAATATTGTAAATTAGAAAAAATTCAATCGGCATTTTTGGTCAAACTCGACTATATGTGTTATGAAGAAACACGTGTGATTGGACTCGAATTCTCTCTTTTTGTGAGATCAAAATGGGAAAGGCAATTAAAATAAAAGTATTAACTATTTTTTTTATATTTTTGTGATCTCGAATGCTATTTTTATGCTTTTTCATGTATTTTTCTGACCACGGATGGTATTTTTCTGATTTTTTTTTGGTATTTTTATAATTAAATAAATTCGAAAAATATTATAAAATACCAAAAAATATTTTTTGTTCAAAATTGGTCCCCGAGGCTAGGCCAAAGCTTCCAAAGTTGATTTTGTGACTTTATGACCTTTTTTGATATTTTTAATTAATTTTAAAAAAATAAAAATCGCAATAACAGATGGTCAAAAATCAGGTGTCAACAGCTGCCCCTCTTTGAGAGTGAGCTCACAGAGGTTGCTTTCAAAGACAAGATGACACCTGATTCCTAACCGACACAACAGGGAAAATGAAATAAGAAATGCTATGACATCAGATCCTTAAGGCTCTTTGATGAAAGCTCAAATTTACCCTCGGTTCGCTCTAATAATTTGGACATGGGCCGGAGTGAGATAGGCTTACCTGAAGCTCACCTGTTGGATGCTGCCGGTTGCGACAACTTTCAAGAAGATGCCTAGGACTTGTCACAGAAAATCCTAGGGAGATTAAGCTCTGACCCGTATGGTATGTCATACCATTATGGGATTCCTAATTGGTAGGAACCTAAGGAAGGCGCATCCCCACGCTTTGGAATTTGCCAGAGATTTTAATCCGTATGGTGGATCGGACCAATAAGTTGACCCTTGAGGCGGTATCTACCATTGGTTTGACCCTTTAGGCGGTTTCTACCTTTGTTTTGACCCTTTAGGCGGTTTCTACCTTTGTTTGACCCTTTAGGCGGTTTCTACCTTTGATTGACCCTTCAGGCGGTTTCTACCTTCATGTTGACCCTTTAGGCGGTATCTACCTTTTGTTTGACCCTTCAGGCGGTTTCTACCATTGGTTGACCCTTCAGGCGGTTTCTACCATTGGTTTGACCCTTCGGGCGGTATCTACCTTGGTTTGACCCTTCGGGCGGTATCTACCATTGATTTGACCCTTCAGGCGGTATCTACCATTGAGTTGACCCTTCAGGCGGTATCTACCTTATTTTGACCCTTCAGGCGGTATCTACCTTCATTTGACCCTTCAGGCGGTATCTACCTTCATTTGACCCTTCAGGCGGTATCTACCTTTGTTTGACCCTTCAGGCGGTGTCTACCATCAGTTTTGACTTTGAAAAGACTGTTTGATATTTTGAAAATGGGTCCTGAGACGAGGGTTCTCCACGTCTGATAGGACTTTTCTTTTAAAAGGGTTTTTTTTCCCCTCTTTTTTAGAGATCCCGAAGTTTGTCGGGAATTCAGTTTTTGAAGCTGTGAAGATTTCATTTTGACAAAGCTTCACTTGAGTCTGTTGAGGCGACATTCTGGGAGCTGGGTTCTCCAGGTATCCTGCAGAAGTTTGAGCCTGAAAGATTTTTCTTCACCAAGAAAACGTTAGTAATCTTTGGGAAGACCACGGCTGTCCATTTTGACAAAACCGTATGATTTAAGTTTTAATCATGAAATGTGCATTTTGATGTTGGAGGTTATCCAAAGCATTCTTGCAACATGCAAATGTGATCACAAATCCCTTGCACGGAAAATCTGGACCAACAGTTTGAAAATTTCAAAAAGAGTTTGTTCAAAACACCAATTGGAATATTTCTCGACAAGGAGGTCTTCTCACCTGCTTTGAGATAGTGGTTTTTATAGGGGATGCACTCAATTCCCTACTAACCTGTGCCTAGGTTTTAGGCTCATTCGCAGCGCATACATTTTGATCGGTCGGGAGGTCTTCCACGGGACCGTAATGTTGGGCTTGGATATTGGTTTTCAAAGGGGGACCCGCTTTGGAGTCGAGGCTATTGAATGAAAATCTTCACCATCTGCTCCGGGTTTACAAGTCAAGAACCCTGCAAAATGAGAAAGAAATAGTCTTGCTCGTACTTCTTCGAGCTAAGCTATATGTTAACCCAAGTGTCTTAGTCAGAGAAGACTGTTTCGGGGTTGTAACATTGGTAGGATTGGGGACCGAAAACAGCTTATTTTTGGCCCAGAATTCATGAGGGGTTTGACATTGGTGATCATTGCAAATTTGTCACATGTCTTTTCCATTCTGCATCTTCCATTTTTGAGGTGTGCAACCGCTTTTGAGGTGTGCACAAGTCCTTTAGAGAACGTCTCTTGTGGTATTAAGAGATTGACAATTCTGTCCGTGTTTTTGCACCACGGCTGACATCATTTGGGGAGCAGTCTTCTTGATCTGACTCCTTTATGGGTTTTTCTCTCTTCCCAACTAGGCTTTATTGGGGATCAATCAAACAGTTTTCACGAGCATCGGCCTTGCTTTTACCAGGCACTTTGCTTTTTCTTGATGCTGGGGATTTTTTTCTTTGTTGAAATCCCGCCTTTTCTTTTCCTTTGGAACTACGATGTTCAGAAAATTGTGCTAGATATACAACTTGAATCATAGCACATTTAAACGCCTGATATGAAATTTTTCTATAAATCCCATCTCTTGATTTCTTCCGTTCTTGGAGTGATGCAGTTTCTATCTTGAAACATCCTATGATCACCAACAGGGGTTTATGAAATGAATTTGCGGGCTCAACTTGGCTGTGCAAAGGATATGGTGTGTGGGATAGAGAAATGAATGCTTCTCGTCATCCTATGGCACTTGGATTACCATATAAACAACACACAAAGATTGATGTTAGTCCGAGCAAGAAGATTTCTAACCATTTTCTCCTGATACCGCTGGACTCACCTCCATTTTGCCCCGATGTGGGGTGGTTCTTGACAAGGTTAAGAATGAAAATCGTCGTTTAAAGGGTTTATCAACGGTCACCTGTAGTGTTTGAGGGATATGAAACGAATGCCTCCGTCATCCCAACCCATGTAATCGTTGCGAATAATCCCTACTTCCGTAGGTTCAGATTTTGCTATCTGATCCGCTCCACTTCTCTCCAGTATGTGTAGGACGTGTTTGGACTAGGCTTTGCCTCTTTTCTTTTGAGAAAACATCCTTTTAAAAGTTTTGAACTTTTGATTGGAAAAAATCTCTTTCATTTTCTCCAAAAATTTTACCCGTCAAGGGGATTTTATGATGCACCATGCATGTTCTTATTCATGTTCAGATAACCTCCTGTTTTAAGACATGAATGCCAATGAAGTTTGAATTCTATGTCTTTTCTAGACATTAGATTCTGAAAGCTTTTCTTTTTCTCTCTGTTTTTTATTTAACATCTTCAATGGATTGGGGAAAGGGATACTTACCTGTCCCCCGCGGCTGGAGATCCTGAAAATGCAGAAGAAACATGTTATTGTACGTTCACGAATTTTTCAAAAAATTAGAACGATACAATTTACCCTTGGTCATGTATTCTAACGGGTAATACATGGGATGTGAAAACCTGTTCGTCTGTAAGGCGATTCCCCTGTCAAGGATAAATAACGAGTATCAATTCATATTCTCAAATTCAAGACAAATTGGAACGATACAACTTTACTCTTGGTTCTCATCCCGTTCTGATATTACGTATTGATATGAACAATATCTATCAAATCCGCCTATCCATTCTTGGAGTGTTTGCAACATCAATGGTTCATCTGCCCCCAGTTAGGCGACGTCTGTTCTGTTATTCGAACAAATGGCTCCTTGAGTGATTTATCCACGTTTATCACCTGAGAAGGGAAAGAAAGGAGACATTACTTCGGTATTCGATTGAAGATCGTTTAGGAACGATACATCGTTTTACCAAATAGGTGGCTTCGCGGCCAAACGTATTTTGTATTGAAGGGGTAGATCCCATTATACTCCGCGGGTGATAGTCATTGTTCGGGGAACTTGCTCCACGGATTAAGCGATTAATCCACGGCCCTCGGCTTGAAGATGCTCAAAGGGTGATGTTGACACTCACGCGCAATTAGTTCTAGACATTAATGAAAGATGTTCCCGTGGGAACCTTACAGTGCGATCAACAACATATTAATTAGTTCGAGTAACCATGCCTTGCATCAGACGTTTGGTCACCTGCCTTGCGTCACCACTGCGATGGCCCTCCGGCTCCAAATTGATCGAGCCAAAGATTGCTTTCATCGCCAAGGAAATTGCTCGGGTCTTCGAGCCATTGATGCTCAAGTTGGGTATCAACAATTGTTGGGGGCAGATTTCCTTCATCGCCTTCATTGTGAGGAACTGGAGTCTTCGAGCTGGAACCTTCATCATTGCCCTGTTGGGGTCGAGACATACATTCCTGAAGAGTATTGATCCAAGTGTCCAGCTCCTCCTCAAGGAAATCGCCTGTTCTTTCTAGCCCTTGGTGCCCAGATTGGCTGTCGTCGACTACAGGCGAGGGATTCCTCTCTTTGCTCTCGCCGTGAGCAACTTGACCCCTCGAATTGGAACTTCCTCCAATGACCGGCAGGTTTATATGTGCACTCTCTACCAATGCCAGATCCGCTTCAGGGACAGCATTAATGACCGAATCGCGCTCAAACTGAGGAATCCCTATGTGCTGGAACTGTGGTATATACTCTTGAGGAGTATTGAGATAGCTTGGCGGAGCATTCTGATTTGGGTTAGAGGAGTCGCTGACACGACTGCTGGTCCCGTCATTGCTGAAACGCGGTTGGGTGCTCTCGGCCCTCCAATCATCGTGGTTGTAACTCTGCCCGGCACTTGAGCTCCAACTGGCTTTATGATGGTTTAACGCTATCCTTCCATCCCTTAGCAATCTCCTATAGTACTTGAGGTGAGACTCGACGTTAATTCTAGAGAGCCCCGGCACATTCATAATCTCGAGTATGCGTAGTGGGCTAGCCGAATCAACTCCCAGCTCTCGAATTGCATCAACAAATTTGGTGTGAAGTTCATAGGTCCAGTAAAACCTTGTTCTCTTATCACCCAAAATATCGTCAATACTTCGGTAGCTATTCTCTACGGGATCTAGTCGTTTCAAAAGTTGTCCAGGGAGGGACTCACCGACTTTGGATTGGCTAGCTGCGACAGCGAGTTCGTCATTGAGAGAACTCCCCCTGTGATGATTCATATCCCATTTCTCAGAGGATGTTGGTGTTGATCCTATGGTGTTGACTTGCTCATGCAGATCTCCGGCGGTATCTGGCTGTGTCAGAAAATGCTGTGGAGAATACGGTAACAGCTGAGCGTTATTCGTCAACAGGGATGGTTCATCGAGGAACACCTCGCCGAGGACAACAGGATTACCACAATTAAGGCAGGTGGCCTTGGTCAGAGCTTCCTTATATCTCGCGCTTTCAGCTTGAAGCTTCTCATTCTCCTCCTTCAGGACCAGTAACTCATGGTCTGCGTATTGCTGTTTCACCCGGGTTCGTTTGTTGGCGAACCAAAACTTGACCTTCGAAAGCTCCAATCCTATTTTTCGGCTCAACTCCATTTTCTGTTGTCTGCTTGGAGTGGGGCATTCATTGAAGAAAGCTTCGAGCTCTCGGATTTGGCCTGGAGTGTGGCGTTGTAGTTGCTTCCTTTTCCGACTCCGGTCATCATTGTATACTCCTTCTTCGTAGCTGAAACCTAGAATTTCATCGCTGGAGGAGTCAGTTTCCATGGTCTTCGGGCAGGATTCAGCTCCAGGATCTTCAAAGTCTCCCAGCAGTTCGTGCTCAGAAATGTCCAGGTCGGGCATTTCTAGCAGATGGGAATAGCTTTTAAACATGATGGATCGGAGTATCTCGGGCTGATCTAGTTCCCTCAGCTTTCTCTATTCGCTCTTACGTGTTTGCTCACTCTAGAAATTTTCTCAAGTGATTGTGCGTGTCCTAGAACCATCCTTCAGGCTGCATATGAAGGCCAGCAAGCAAACGCTCCTCCCGAGACCCTGTAATTACTCATCGTCTGTATTCCCCTTTCTTTTTCCTCGTGATAGGATCACAAACTCTTTTGCATTGATTCGGTTTCATCGAGTATTGCGCTCGTCCCCTAGTTCAGTCTTCAAAGTGGTGGGTCTACAATCTTTCGGCGCCTTTTATGATTTGCTAGGCCCGAGAACGTGGGGAGCAGCGGTGGACCCGCAATTAATGACTCCGTTTAATTCATTTAGCTCCATGGGAATTAACGCTATGATCTTCTCTCAACCCCTTTTCATCGTTCAAACGAAAGTGGCATTTTCCCTGTGCATGCTGTTACTCTTCATTTCAGCATCCCGGGCGCTTGGTGAAGAATGAGTTCGTGGCCACTCAAAATTTTAAAGACCGTCTCTGGTTTCAGACTTAATCTAACAAGGGATCATCACAACTGAGCATGACGATGTTCGTCGATAGCGTTGGTTTTAATATAGAATTAACTATAGTCATTAAAGAAAAATGTTCCCGTAGGAACTTTACAACGGATAAAATGAGTGATCTACTCGTGAACATGTTCTTCTTTCTATGGGTGTTCGTGGTGACCGACCCATCGTGCCCCGAGTCAAGTGCTAGATCATGGCTGTCCAAGCATGCCAGCTTCCCACTGATTGAACAAGGCATTGAGCCCCTCATCAAAGAAATCGTCTGTCGTGGGTTGACCAGCGGCAGGCAGAGCGCCAGCCGACTGCTGCTCGAATGGAGGAGTGCGCACTCGCTGTACTTGTGATACGCGCTCTTGAGAAGTGTTGAAATGGCCCGGGAGGACATTCTAATCAGCTTTCAGTTTGCCGGTGGTCGGGTTGCTAGCTTGATTGATGCTTAGATTTGGCCGGGTATCTCTTGATGCCTGAGCATTACAATGGCGGTCGCCCCTAGCTTTTGAGCTCGAGACGGATTCCTCCCGGTTTAGCTCCGCTCGACGTTGTTTTAATAGCTTTATGTAGGCAGCAAGGTGATTCCTGACCAGTTCCTTACTAAGCCCCGGTACATTCATGGCTTTAAATATGCGCGTCGGAGTTGCTGAATCGATCCCCATTTGGTGAACCACGTCTAGGAATCTGGAATGCAGTTCAGGAGGCCAAGCGAACCTCCTCTTATCGTGGCCCAAAATTGCATCGATGGCTTGACGACTGATTAACTCATCTCCAGCGGGACCCGACCCTATCGAAAATTGTTGTGCATGAGGCTGATATGCTTTGAGCTGGTCGGCGGTAACATCCAGCTCCTTGAAACTGTAACTCCAATCAAAGCGATGCAAATCCCATCCCCCAGGAGGCATTTGTATCGTTTTCGTAGGATCATCCTGCTCATGCGTGACTCCGGCAAAATCTGGGTGAGCAGGAGATGCCCCGAGGGAGTAGGGTGGTAAGTGAACGTCTTCAATCATTGCGTGAGGCTTATCGGGGAATATCTTACCGCGGGCGATGAGGTTATCGCAATGAGGGCAAACGGTAATATTGAGAGCTTTTTCATACCTCATGTTTTCTGTTCGCAGCTTTTGGTTTTCTTCCTTTAAAATCTCGACCACCTGACGTTTGCGTTGAGCCCTCGATTTGGATCTCCTATTTTGAAACCAAAACTGGATCCTCGACTGATTAATCCCCAACTCCCGGCTCAATTCAATTCTCCACTTCTTTTTCATGTAATGGCTTTTACTGAAAAGGGTTTCCAGCATTTGGGTTTCCTCCTGAGAGTATTGGTGAGGACGTCTTCTTTTCCCGAGTTGAACATCGTGGATGTCGTTGTCGTCGTCGCCGTGATCTTGATTTCCGTTGCCAGAAGTGTTGGGCTCCATGGTTTTGGCGTTAGACTTGATCTTGGAATCTTCGAGATCCCTCTGTGGTTCAATTTCTGAGATTTTTGAGTCAGTCGCCTCTAGCGGCTGACAGTAACCTCTTAAATATGTTGGATTGAGAAATGTTTGATTGGTTCTTGCCCACTCAGAGTTCTCCACTCTCTCTTGTATGCTCACTCCCTATAAAGTTTTCTTCGAGTGATTTTGCCTGTTCAGGAGACGCTCTTCAAGCATCATTAGGCAAACGTTCCCCCTCAAGACCTTGAATTTCCCGCTTAGCTTTTCAACGTGATGGGACTGCCAAATCCTGTTAGGGCTCTCTTCGATAATTGCGCTTACCTCCCACCTAACTCTAATAATGGTGATCCCGACAAATCTTTTACATCTTTTAATTGATGAGCCGGAAATCGCGGACCGAAACGAATCCAATGGTTCTCGTGAGGGGACCTCCTGCTTTACCCCCTAACTGGGCTCCACCAGCATTATTACTGAGACCCTTCATCATCCTCGAGTTGCTATAAAATGAGGAATTAATGTATGGAAGGTTAACGTTCTCGCATAATCAGCTTCTTCCTTCTAATCTCTCTATTAGCCTCGTCTTATTCTCAAGCCAACCCAACGCAAATGGCCTCCTCTCCCGTGCGCACTTTTTCGACTGATGTCTTGGCCCAGTGGGAAAAGCTTTATAACCTATTGGGTCGCGGTTACGCGCACATAACCGATCATTCTGCAACCGCGGATGAAATCCGTGTCCTGCTCGAGGACTTAGATACCACTTCCCTCGAAGGTACTACGCTGGGGAGGGAATATAGAACTTTCCCGACCCTCTTTGCACACTCCTTAGAGGTCTACCGTGTTGCTGATCGGGAGGTTCTCGTGGCTCGCGTCTTGCGGGCTCGTTACAAGGATCGGTCTGATCATTTAGTGCTGACCAACTATCTGGCCGATAGTCACAAAAAGGCCGTCGAGTTTGCCAATGAGAGGGTCGCGACGTTGCTTCGCGAGAGGAGAAACCTGGTGGATCAATTGGCCATATCCCTGACCGCTGGCGAGCACGACCGCCACAATGTCCTATTGAGGCTGCAAAGCGACTGGCAGGAAGAACGGCTCGACAAAATAACCGCAGACATAGCTCACCGGAATGGATTAGTTCGGGACTTGGAAATAATCACTGAGGAACACGAGGTCAAGGTCACTGAGGTTAAGGGCGAATGCAGAAACCTTCTCCTCAAGCTTGCGGACCAGGACATGCGAAGTCGTGAGTACGGGCAGAGCATTAACAACATGAAGGGTCAGTTGGGCTCTTTTGTGTCGTTAATTAGGGCTCACTTTGGCTTTACTTTTCCACCCCGAATTGTATGACCTGCTTTTGAAAACCCTCCACTGAGCAAAATAAATGTGTGTGTTTTAACTTCTGTATGGTTCATTTTTTCGAGCATCTGAACATCTTCAACTTGGGTGAGCCGAACCATAATATCAATAAGCCGAGCAAATATGTCCTGATTTTATAACTCGCTCATGATCAGATGAGAGAATAGCCTCAGACTTATCCAGGAGAAGATTTCTCTCTATTACCTATTTTTTTCACCTGCAAATGAAACGACTGAATCAGAAGGAATAATTTGAAAAAGAAAGCATAAACCCCTTTCAATCTTATGCTTGCTCGTGATTAATAAGGACAAAAACTTTTACAAGGGTTTTAATCTTGCGCAAAAAATTTTTTATCAGTATTCTTCGAAGGAAAGCATATTATTGAAAGGAATGTAATTCACGATAATCGCTTTTGATCAATTTCGAGGAGAACGAATTAGTCAAAAGCGCAAGGCATAATGACGTGTTTTAAATTTAATTGAAGATACGGCATCCAAATCAAGGCCATTTTGTTAAGAACGAGGGCAATTTGGACATCTATCTTGTCATTAAATTCGAAACAATGCCGATACTCTTGATCAATTATCGTGGATTACCAATGACGTACGACATGCATGAATCAATTCAAGTGTATAATTCCTTCTAGCGAAATTGGGGTTGGATTACCCTATACGACCAAAAAGGTCATGCAAGATTTCCAATTTTGATTTCCTCTAAAGGAATTATAAACTTGACTTGGGAGTATTCGGATGATTAGAGA
Source organism: Rhodomyrtus psidioides (assembly GCA_021437785.1). NCBI lineage: Eukaryota > Viridiplantae > Streptophyta > Magnoliopsida > Myrtales > Myrtaceae > Rhodomyrtus > Rhodomyrtus psidioides. The sequence continues at coordinate 1,796,050 of JAILYB010000074.1, read as the reverse complement.
AAATGCCACTATCACATTCCCATGACCCGTCAAAAGAAATACAACCAAGTTCCATCTGAATGTATACACCAATAGGTCCCTAATACGATCACTCTAAGGGGTGAGATAGAGAAAGCCTCGATAAAAATAAACCCTATACAAGAGGACTAGTAATGGAAAATGAAACAAAGGAATGTGATCCTAACGTTTAAGGATGCCCCAAGTTCGATCTGTGACCTCCGGATCACTTGCCCCAACTCGTCATCTTCATTGGACGATATCTCAATAATGTCCATAGTAGGCTCCTTTGTTGCTCACTCGGTGCTTGTCATGGGATATCATCCTCTTCGTCTTCTATCAAGGACGTTTGGGAAAAACACACACATCTATCCTTGAAATGGCATTTAATCTAATCACCAGAATGCAATGAATGAAATGCCTATATTTATATGAACTGTAATAGATTTGAGGGATAGAGAGTCTTACCAACCAAACTCGTCGACTTATGTGCGGTTTTAGGTGTACCAACCGCCCAAAGACATGCGCATGAGACAAGTGATGGTGAACTTCTAAAAATCAGAGGGTTTGGCACCTAAGGCCAAGGTTCCCATCTCGAGTTCTAGAAAGAGCATATTCCATTGCACAACTATCGTTGCATTGGGGCTCGATCCATAGTTCAAAATGAGCGGAATTGAAAAGTGGATTACCCCGTGTTTTTCCTCACGGAGATTCCATTTTCAATCCCTTCTATTGTTTTCCTATAGGCGGCGCCCGGGGTTTTAGGCGCGATTGTGTGTGTTCATGTGTTGTGAGTATCACAATGCAAGTCATGCACAACAGTTTATCAATCGACGCTTCAAATCATCCATACAACATACATTCCTACGCCAACCTGCATAAGACAATGTTAATCACGGACTACACCCCTTATCTCTCCAATCTGCAAAAACATATAACACCTACCATGAGCGGACTTACCTCACCTTCAAGAGCGCCTGCAAGGTTAGAAAAATCACTCAGCGTTTTAATTACGACCTAAGTCCACTTGAGGTCTAGAACCATAGGTTCTATAACAAAGCTCCCCAGTGGAGTCGCCAGCTGTCGCGACCCGTCCGGAAGCGGACGCGGCTAATGGATTGCCGATCGCAGGTCTTGGATCGGCGCGGGCCCTCCCAGGCCCATACCAAATCGCGGCGGGAGTATTTCTTTTAATGGGTTCGACGATAAGAGTCGACCGCTTTCGACCTTCAGTGTGGTCGTGGTGGCATGTGCAACTTGTGCATGCGTTTGGAGTCGCCACCGGTCTTTCTTGGAGGGTAGACCGGAAACCTTACTAACCGATTGGGAGAGATCGATCAGTTCTGCGGAACCAAAGATTTTGGGTTCGGGGACTTGGTTACGCTGGTGTCATTACCAACGCCCTTTCGGTACCTAACGCGAGTGATTTTCCTAGCTAAGAGTTCATGCAGGCGTGATTTTGGGTGGGGTAGGTTTGATTCAGGGTTTCATGCAGATTGGAAGACTATTCCTATCAATCACAATCAATTTAAATGAAAGCGCAATCAAGTGCATAAATAAATCACATTAATGCACACCAATTCAAATCAACGGCTTCCTAACGTAGCCATAAGGGCTTTGGGGAGGCGTGATTTAGGACCAGGGGCGAAATGGGAAGATTTGGGAACGATTAGCCCGAAGGACAAAATCGTCAATTTTTGGAAGATTTGGACACCGAATTACCCAAAATACTTCATGGCCAGTTGAATGTGGCCATTTCCTATTTTCTGGAATTTGTTAGAATTTTTCTGAATTTTCTGAATTTTTTTTGAATTTTTTTTATGATTTTTTGAATTTTTATTGAATTTTTGAATTTTTTATTATTTTTATTAATATTATTATTTCTGAATTTTTATTATTCGAAAATATTATCCGGGCCGGGTTAAACCCGGCCCACGACCCAAACCCATTCGCACGACTACAATCGAAACGACACCGTTTTTGGTATTTTGGCATTTTTTTTTTTTTTTACCGGTTGGACCTAAGTCGCCGAAGCCCAACCAACGCCGGCCCAATTCTAACTAAATACCCCAACGGCCCAACCCAACATTAAAATAAAACTTACCCACTATTCATCGTCTCCCTCATGCAGAGTCAATGTGGTCGGTGGATCTCGGGCGTCGGAGCGTCCTCTCAGGTCGCGAACGGGAACTCAGGGCACCACAGCAGGTTTGAGAAGCTCGAGTTGCCGGAACAGCGATGTCGAGATTCTCGGGTACAGCTCGGAATAGCGGCTGGGACGGTCTGACAGCAACTCGAGGGCGATAAGCCCGCTGGACAGCGACGCCGGGGACTGAGGACAACGGCCGAGGAACCTCGGGAAATGGCTGGAGCCGACAGGGGAGCGGTCGCAGGGGTTCGGATGGCCACGAGTCTTAGCGTCGGAGCTGGTTGAAGGCCGGCAGAGCGTTGAGCTTGACTCGGATCTGTGGGTCTCGGCCAGCGGCGACTCAACTGGAGCGGTGGACGGCGCGGTGCTCGACTGAGGCTCGGGTGGTGGTGACGACCGGACTACACTGCGGCGAGCTGGAGCGACGAGCAGACGGCTGGACGCGGAGGAAGCTTGGGTCGAGGTGGCAGGGCTGGGAGGCGTCGGACAACATCTGATGGCTTATCAACAGATGGTGGCCGCGGGCTAGGCAGAGGCAACGGTAGTACCTAGGCTCCGCGACCTCGGTGAGCGACGACGGACGGGGCGAAGGCACGAGCCGCATGAGCAGCGGCGTCATGGGTAGCGGCCACGCGGCAGAAGCAATGCATGTAGCAAGTTCGAGGTGGCGGTGGCAATGGGCGGCTCGGCTTCGGCGGAGGAGGGAGCTGGAACGGGAGTGCATGCATTCGTCGGGCTCCAAAGGAAAAAAAAGAAAAATCACTGTCCCCCCCCCTCCTCTCTTTGTTTTTTCCTCTTCTTTTATTACCTCCACTTCCCTTTACGATGGTGGAGAGCATTATGAGGCATATGCAGATTCCCTTCCCTTTTGTCTTTTGCCCATTTTTTTAATTCTCATGGTCGACTCCTTTCCCATGGATGGTCTTGCCGACCCTTTCTTTAATTCCTCGTTGTCTGCTCGTTGAAGAAAGCAAGTAGTAGTGTAGTGTCCAGCTCCTTTTCCACAACAAGCATGAAGTGTGGCAACCGCAACCCCTGCTGCAAAAGGATGCCACTTCTTCAGTATGGGACTGAAAATCTCCTTTTCATTAAGTGCCAATTCACCCACATCTTTTGCGAGGATAGAAAGCACTGGAAGAGGATTAGAATGGCCTTTTGAGGCTCTCCTGCTTGAATCTGCTTTCTCCATTCGGGCAAAAGCGGTGCGCAATGATGACCTAATGTAAGTATCAATCCTGCTGCGAGCTACATCAACTTCGGCTTTCCTCCTCCGGCGATACTCATTTGAAATATCTTCAACTAAAATTCTAGCTGCCATGACACCAAGAGAAACAATACCCTGCATCGTCTCAATGTTACCACTATCAAATGTGTCGTGATAAGCATGAAGTCTTTTCTCTGCCCAGCCTAATATTGATGTCAATGTAGAGCTCAAAATCTTGGAATACTCGGGATCCTTTGTTGCTTTGGCATCTTTAGCAACTTCAGCAAGCTCACTATCAGAAGCATAAAGCAGGTCTATTTCCACTTGTCCAGTTGCCACAAAACGGTGAAACAAAACCCATGTGAAGCAAATATTGTGCAGCATTTGATTGATTCCAAGGATAACCCATGTCTTTTTTATCTGCTCCATAAGCTCATCAACTTCCTCGATGATAGAAGTTTCATCATTGACATCAAAGCAGGCTTCTAGAAGCATTTCATACCGTCGAAGATTGAGAGGGATCCCATCTGCCCAGTGACAAGAATCAAGAGATCCATCAAGGGTTCTTGCAGCAAGAGAAGTCACAGCACTACGAAGAACTTGCATAGATTCATTATTCCTCCCTGTTTCTAAGGGCCTATCAAATGCTGCATTAATTATTTGTCGAAGACGCTGTGCAGTCATGTTTGACTTGTCCAGTGGAACACGGGGATAAATAAGGAGACCAGCCTCAAGAACTTTAAGGGTTCTCTTCTGCCACGCATCATATTCTTGTTGATCAGTAAAATCCGAATTCTTGAGCTGCTGCAATAATTCTAACGGTACAACCACTGATTCAATTCGTCGTCCGACCTACCCAGCTGATATCCTCAGAAGCGCCCTCCGAACCCGAGAGTCCACACTCTCCGGGACCCTCATCTGATTCCTCATTAGCTCGCCCTTCGGATGCCGCTAATTGAAGATTTTTTAATAATACTAGTGACAGTTGAAACAATGGCAAGGCAATCAAATTAGATGTCTAGGTTCCGAAAATGCAAATATTGTAAATTAGAAAAAATTCAATCGGCATTTTTGGTCAAACTCGACTATATGTGTTATGAAGAAACACGTGTGATTGGACTCGAATTCTCTCTTTTTGTGAGATCAAAATGGGAAAGGCAATTAAAATAAAAGTATTAACTATTTTTTTTTATATTTTTGTGATCTCGAATGCTATTTTTATGCTTTTTCATGTATTTTTCTGACCACGGATGGTATTTTTCTGATTTTTTTTTTGGTATTTTTATAATTAAATAAATTCGAAAAATATTATAAAATACCAAAAAATATTTTTTGTTCAAAATTGGTCCCCGAGGCTAGGCCAAGGCTTCCAAAGTTGATTTTGTGACTTTATGACCTTTTTTGATATTTTTAATTAATTTTAAAAAAATAAAAATCGCAATAACAGATGGTCAAAAATCAGGTGTCAACAATCATGACTAACACTAATGGCAATTTGGGCATTCTGTTTACATGAAGAAGGTCGACTAATGATTCGCCTTTTTATCCGTCAACTCCTTGTGGTCTGAATTTATCACTTGTCGATTCTAGAAACATCTGACGAATTACCGAACTCGAGCTCCAAATCCAACTGAGGGTCAGGACATCCATTCTGTCGAACAGTGTCAACTCACAAGCGACTGGCGAGTCGAGGACCACTTCAATATTCTGGTTTAGGGTTGGAATCACCTGTTCCTAGACCGGTGGTACAATCGAACACTATCGAGATTACCTCTCATGACCAACTCAAATTGATGCAGGATTGGTTCAACTCGACCCGCATTCTTCCAACAACACGTCACATGACTCAGGGTGATCAGCCCTTCGGCTAGTGCGCGGTTGGTACGGGGTTCTAGTACAAATCGTCCTCACTGGGTCCATGGCCATCCTGAATATCGATCAATGTCAGCTCACAAATCATGTCACGAATCAATCCCTGGTCGACTTCAGGGTGATCCTATGGTTGACTTACAGCTAAGCCAGATCAACCCAAATCGTTCCGTGCTTGATTTCAGATCGTCACACAGTCGAACCTCAATTAGCACAACCAACTGGTAAATCAGGCCATCATCCACGTCGAGGGCGACCTCTAAACTCTCGGTGGCTTCATCAACCCTTGGTCGTTGTTTGCGAACAGTCCGAGTCTTAAGCTCGGGTGGGTTCTAGATCTTGGAGCATCACTTTTATACCAAACTGAATCTCTTCACACTGTTAAAATCTGCGCCTGTATCATCAATCTGCTTACTGCACTTTAAACTGAGTCATTTACCCTTCGACTACTAAGAAGTTTCATCACGAATCCATTGTGATCTTCTCCTACATTGACCTTAGAATTCTCAATGACTGCAGTAGTCTGCTAGGCTTGTAATGCTGCTCTTCGACTTACTGATATGCTAGCTCTTCGCCATAAGCTTGGTTGTATCAATCTTTCTGCCAATCCCTTAGTAACCTTATCTTTAAATCTTGGTGCCTCATCCAGCTATTCGGACCAACACTGAAACTACTATGGTGAGTTCCGATCGATTTTCTATTTTACCAAAAGCAAGATCCTTATGGTCGTTGTCCCAAGAAATCACGTAGCCCTACAATGCTTCCGATGCGCCACTCTGATAACTAGCCAACCTTAATTGTCACATCTCGCAATCTTAATCTTATTCAGGGGTATCACCAATCTCCATCGTCTATGTAACCAACTGGCGACCTACCATGTCGTCTAACACCAGATTGTTCCTTACGAACTTTCCTTGTTCGTCTTTACCGTCCTTGTTCTATGCAAATGTCTAAGGTTTCGTCAAATACAGTCTTCAGGCAGTGTACACTTCCTCACGACCCTAATAAGTTACTAGCCCACTGGACCATACGGGCCTCAAGTCCTCCCGAGACTACCTTTGTCATGCAGCAAGGCCTTCCTCGATCAAGATTATGAGGTATAACCCATTCTTCACCGATTCTGCAAAGTACATAAGTCTCACTTACCCATGACATCCCAACTCAAACACGTGTAGTGAAAGATTTTTCCCTATTACTCATCACCCATTAGCTGCCTTCACATCGATCCTTATCAGTTCGTACATTTTGACTAATTGGGAGCTCATTACACCTTAAAGACCAATATTACAATTCACGTTCACTTTACTGCGAATATTCATCTAGCTATTAATTAGGATCCACAGAAAAACAACAGCTAAGACAATCCAAGCCAAACAACACTTCAAACTTATGCAATTCACAAAGTACTAACTGCCTTAATACAACCCATATCCATAAGCCTTATCCACAAAAAGTCTTTTCAAACTCAACTAGCTAATGCTAATCAGTACTAGAACATCTTAGCTCACAAGTAACCCTACTCCCAATAGAGTCAATCCCGGTTGTCCTGCTGAACAATTCCTCGAGTTTGTCTATCTTGCGGCAGCGATGCTTGCTCTGTGTTATTTCTCATCGGGTAGTCCTTTACTTGGTGTCCCAGCGGGTAACATTTAAAACATTCTCCACCTCTATAAGGGCAAGGACCAGACCCATGCCTTAGACGACACAGGCGACACTTCTCGCTTTGGCGGAACATCGGCTTCTTGATTGCACTCCTCCGGTTAGACGGAATGTGATACTTGTTGGCAAACATTGGCCTCTTTTCTATCTGACGGTTATCCCTCGAATAAGGCGCAGATCGCGATCCAGATGCGAATGCTCTGTCAGTCATGCTCTTCTCCACAGATTGGGCCCTTTCATACAATTCTCTATAACTCCTTATGTCTAGCGACACCAGTCGATCCTTAATCTCAGGTTTTAATCCATCATAAAATCTTCTCATCCTATTCATAGGATCTCTACTCGTCCATGGTGCAAACTCAGACAGTTCGGTGAATTTCACTTCATATTGTTCTACTGTCAAATGGTCCTGACGAAGCTGCAGGAATTCAACCATCTTTTTCTCTCGCCTACAGTCCAGAAAGTATTTACCATAAAAGGCTTCAACGAAAGCACCCCACATCGGTACCATACCTCCGGGAAAGATCTTTTCTTGTGCAACTTTCCACCACGCATTAGCGTCACCATGAAGTTGATAAACGGCCAGTGCAACCTTGTCCTCTTCGGAACATCCCAGCAGGGCGAATACCTTCTTTATTTCTAAAATCCACCAGATTGCAGCCTCTGGATCTCCTATCTCTTCAAACTTCGGCGGTCCTAAGTCTAGAAACCTTTCCATCAACTTAGGTATTGGTCGTGTACCACTCTCATTTCCAATCAATAAGTCTTCATGTGAAACGGTAGTAGTATTAGCTTGACTACACCCTTGCTGTCCAGCTGCAGCTCTCAAAGTTTCCAAATTCTGTAGGATCCCGTCCACTCTGGGACCTTCTTGAACTATCCTTCCACTAGACACCATCTCATTACGGTCGCTCATTATACAGGTAACTTACGGAGTCCTGTCCACCCCAGGCAACACGTAATGAGATAACCAATAAACAGTCAAAAGCATCGATAACAAGCACATGCAAAAGCTTATAATCCTACTAACTATCCCAAATCCCAACGCTCCTTATCACTCCAAGCCAATGACCAGATGAATCAGGCTGACCTTGCTCTGATACCACCTTGGGCGGGGATGTCACGCCCCGACTCTCGAGCCCGCGACATCCCTTGCCAAATCGCCACGAGGTCATAGAGATAGCTTCCCAGGCACGCTATCGACCTATCACTTAACTACGCATGCGGAAACATTCTAACTCCATGACGGCATAAACAAACAGGGATAGAAAAGTAGGCAGTCACAATCGACATTCACAAAATGAAAATCCAATTCATACATACCAGCAAACCAATCAAGACCTTATTCATATTAACGAATGTACACAACCCCATACTTCGGGGCGAATAGACAAAACCTCAAAAGGTCACTTGGTCAGGTGAGGTCAACTTCTCACTTACTTCAATAGACTACTCCAACAGCCAATTCATGGCGTCCACGAGGCTTCGTCACTTGGGACCTGAAATTTATCCCACGACGGGGTGAGAATAAATCTCAGTGAATCAAGCCTAAGCTCGGTTAGGAAACTGATTCGCCCAGGGCATCCTAACCGAAGCTCACAGATCACATAGGCACATAAAGCAATTATCCACAGTTAACAATATAACTACCATCCACATGCACACTTACCAACTTCAGCCATACATAATGCAATGCTCGACATGACTCAGCAGTCAATGTCAATCAGTCAGTCAATCACAGCATTACATCCACCAGTATGCACAGGTCATTCACCAGGACAATGCACACGACACAATAATAACTCGAACACAAGTGAGTATGAACTTCCCTCTTCCGTCGCGACAGTCCGGCGGCCAACGACGGTGGTGGAAGGGTCGGGGGTGACGGTGGGGAGCTGTTGTAGGTCGTGGTCGAAGGTGGTGGGTGGTGGTTGGCCAAAACTCGAACGGAGGAGGGGGTGAAGCTACGGCCGCGGGCGCTCCAAACCAACGAAGAAGAAGAACGATGAGAGGGAGGAGAGAGAGAAGAGGGATCATGAAAGAGGGGCTGCTGCCCCACGTGAGGAAAAGAGAGGAGAGAGAGAAGAGGGCCCCACTTGGACTTTTGGGGCAATTTGTCTCAAGAGCAAATAATTGAGGGCATTTTGTTCTTTTGGCATTTTAGGACAGAACGAAATTTGGTAAACTAGACGAAGGGTAATTTTTGTAATTTCACAGATTAGGCTCGGATCGCGAGGATTGAAATCCTAATTTACGGCGACTAGGAATTTCGAACCTAATCTAAACCGACTGAACTTCAGAATTCATCCAAACGTCGTCTCTTCAGTCCTTTCGATCCAATATAATTTAGCGACTGAATTTCAATCTTAATCCATTTTATCGAATTCAGGGACTTTACCGAAGTCGGATTTCCAGGGCGTCACAGAGCATAAGCAATAAAATCTGAGTATCCATACATCTGTGGAGGTTTCACTGTTCTTCTCGGTCTATCTTTAGCTATGGAATAATTCTCTTCTTCAGATTCTTTAATCTCAATATTATCTGTCACTGACTGAACTGGTTGTGGAGAAGATACTTCAAACTTCACCTTCTTTGGTGCACTTTGTAGATTTTCCTGGCAAGTATCTGATGATTTCTTGACATGATGAAGCATAGCAGACTCATCAAAAGTAACATCTCTGCTAATCATAATCTTAGATAAATCAGAACACCAAAACCTATAACATTTTACACCAGAAGCATAACCAAGAAAAATATATTTTTTCGCTCTAGGCTCTAGTTTCCCTTCACTAACATGTCCATATGCTGGATATCCAAATATTCAAAGAGAAGAATAATCAACAGGTTTACCTGACCATACTTCTTCAGGTGTCTTGTTCTCAATAGGTATGCAAGGAGAATGATTTATTAACCAACAAGCAGTATTGACTGCTTTAACCCAGAATTTCTTGCCCAAATCAGCGTTAGACAACATGCACCTTGTTCTTTCTAATAGCGTTCTGTTCATACGTTTTGCAATACCATTCTGCTGTGGTGTATACATTGTAGTATGATGCCTCACAATTCCTTTGTTCCTGCAAAACTCATTAAATTCGCCTCCACAAAATTCTAGCCCATTATCTGTTCTCAGCCGCTTGATTTTCTTATCGGTCTGCTTCTCAATTAATGTTTTCCATTGCTTGAATGTAACGAAAACATCACATTTTGCCTTGAGAAAAAATACCCAAATTTTTCTTGAAAAATCATCAATAAAAGTGAGTACATACCTGGAACCAATGCCTTTCGATGGAACTCTAGCAGGCCCCCAGAGGTCAGAATGAATGTAATCCAGAGTGCCCTTTGTACTGTGAATTCCTGTTTTGAAACCGACTCTTTTTTGTTTCCCAAAAACACAATGTTCACAGAAATCTAGTTTTTCAATTTTCTGACCACACAAGAGACCTCTTTTACTTAGCTCATACATCCCTCTAATACTCATATGGCCTAGTCTCATATGCCATAATTTTGTATTATCCGAATCTGTCATATTAGAAGATACCGCAGCTGAACTAGTAACAGTAGAGGCTTGCAGCTGATACAAAGTACCAATTTTAAGCCATTTCACCAACAAAAGTGAGCATCTCATAATTTTCAGAACTCCACCCTCAGCAGTAAATCTACAACCATTCGCGTCAAGTGTACCCAAGGATATTTGATTTTTCCTCAAATCAGGCACATGTCTGACATTATCTAAAGTTCTAATCATGCCATCATGCATCTTAATATTAACAGTGCCAATCCCAATAGCTTTGCATCTAGCATTATTGCCCATGAGAATAACTCAACAATCATATTGTTTATACGTAGAGAACCAATCTCGATGAGGACACATATGATATGAGCAGCCTGAATCAAGAATCCAACTATCACAGAATTTATCTTTATTATCTGTAATCAATAGCCAATCTTCATTTTCTTCTTTAGCAACATCAGCTTGAGCAGGATTTTCGTTTCGCATAATCTGTCTATTCTGATAGTTGCGATTGTTATGACGATTGACATTCCCATGATTTTGTTGATTCGAATTATTTTCTCTCTGCTCCTTTGCCTTCAGTTTTAGGCAATTTATCTTGATATGCCTTGGAGACTTACAATAGTTGCAAATCATATCTCTATACTTAGACTTTGATCTGCTCCTGCCACTATTTCTTCTCTCAATAGATCTTCCTCAAGCGACTAAACTAGCCCCATGATTATTTCCACCATCATAAGTCAATTATGTATCGAGTTTCTACTTATTTAGCAGACTAGTCTTGACATCTTCAAAATCAATAGTTTCTCTACTAACAATCATGGTCTCTCTAAAATTCTTATAAGATGGAGGTAGTGAAACTAGCAATAAAAGGGCTTGATCCTTATCTTCAATCTTAACATCAATGCTTCTTAATTCAGCGATAGAGCATTGAACTCAGAAATATGGGATTTGAGAGAAGTACCTTCAGTCATACGAAAAGTGAAGAGTCGTTGCTTGAGTCTCAATCGATTTGTGAGAGACTTTGTCAGAAAAATACTCTCCAATTTCATCCATAAACCTGCAGCTATTTTTTGATCTAATGCCTCCTGCAAAACTTCGTTCGTGAGGCACAACTGAATAGTGGACAAAGCTTTCTTATCCAATTCTTCATATACTTCATCTGAAGGTTTCGGCTTTTTCCCTTTAGTAAACAAAGTTTTCTTCAAACCCTGTTGCGTAAAAACGACTAACATACGAACCTGTCATAGGTTAAAACTGCCGCTCCCATCAAAATTTTCGATATCGAATTTCGTTGTTGAACTCGAAGCCATAACTTATTCTGAGTCGAAGAAATGCACACAAACTCCTCGGACAACACTGGACGAAGATTAGTAGGCTTATTCCCGAAGAGAACAAAATTGCAGAAATCGCCCACCGATGAAATTGCCAAATCACCCACTGAGAAGATCGTCGAAATTGTCGAAATCGTCGAAATCGCCCGCTAAGAAGACGCTACTAATTTGACAAGATTGTCAAATTCGCGCTCCCCGATGAAAAGACCCGTGGATGAAGTGGACAATGCCTTGTAAGCAGCCTTTAAAGTTTAAACGTGCGCACGGCGCCCTTGTGAACAGCAAACTCCGATGGCGATACGAGCAGCCAGTGACGGGACTGGACAGCGACATCAAGAGCACCGACCAGGGTTCTGAGTTTACTGGACCAGCGTTCCTCCTTCTCGCGCACACTCTACCCCTTGACGTGAATACTGAATGCTTCCCACAAAAAAAAAAAAAATCCAATTGCCACTCCTGGGACGTGGACGCTTTTGGAGTTGCTTCAACTAGTAGGTCCAAAACAGAAGCTGTCTTCAGTCACCGCCCAACATGAGATGATCGAGCACGGAAGCTGTTGGTGATCGTCAATATTCGGTACCTCGGTGGTCGATTTCACTCAAGAAATCGTAACGTCGTCGGTGGTCACGTCAAGCTCCCAAATTGACAAAATTCAAATTTCTGAAATCCAAATTGCCGAAATCAAACCATCTTGCACAGAAGACGAAATCCGAATTCCACTTCTCTAGTGTCTCTCTTTCGTCGACGGATGAACCTTAGGCTCTGATACCAGTTTGGTACGACAATGCGAAAATTGAAACGAAATTGAGACAGATGAGAAGGACGGAACACCAAGATTTACGTGGAAACCCTTGCAGGAAAAACCACGGGAGAGAGGAGAAGTAAAATCCACTATGAGAATGAGGGGTTACAAAAGAGGCAACGTAAGCTTCTCTATCAGACAGAATGAGCAAATAACAATATTTCTAGTATTACCCCTCAAACCCTAATGTTGGCCCAAGCCCATAACTTAAGCCATTAACTATTCAAGGCATATTAACAATTCTGTATATCAACTTCGCATCTGGGCAAATCAACAACCCATGAGAATGTATATACAAATCCATGTGAAGCACCTTTCCGAATCCAAGTGAGGATTTGATATCTTTCAGTTTCCTTCTCAAAATCTCTTGGACCAACTAGCAAGAGTTTATTTCCTTTTATCGTTTCTAACCCAAAGTCAGACTTGAAGGAAAGATCCTAAGTTCGACACGGCATATTAAAATATGCTAGAAAATATGAGTCAGATATTAATGTTGGACTTTCATTCTTTTCTTTAATAATCTGGACATTCTTACAATATATATATCTCGAGTCGGGTTTTGTTCACGGGGTTCAAACTCAAGATATATTTTAACAGTTTACACACTTATTCCTGGCAATATGAATTTGCATGTTAAGTAATGAATATCGGAAAAGATTGCATGAACTTAGCGTTTACTAAAAGAAAAAAAGGTACTAATTTATGGTCGTTAGTTTAACGAAATGTAACCAAGTCCAGGGGTCCAATGCTCTGGACAGCTGAGGTGAAGTGAGCTCTAATGCTTTCTTAGGCTCCGAACTGGCCTGGTAAAAGGTTAGTGCAATTCCAGTCTCATTCAATCAAATTATAGGCAGAAGGACAGCAGAAGTGCCAATATTTATGTACGGCGCTCACTTTAGTGTCAATTTTTTTCGCCGGCTCACTTAAGTGCTAATATTTGTGTGCGGCGATCACTTTAGTGCCAATTCCAGCCAAAAATGATTAGTTAAGTGTCAATTCCGGCCAAACAATACACATGGCATTTTTTATTAATTTTTTAATATTACGTGTCAAATTTTTAACAAAAATTAAGCCACGTGGATGCCACGTGGACATTTAAATTGTTAAAATAATCAATTTTTCAGAAAAATTAAAATTAAAATAGAAATATCCTAAACATTAAAAAAATTAAAAAAAGAAAGGAAAAAATTGAGCTACCTGATCAGCTTCTCGGCGTGGACAGAGGGGAAACTCGATTGCGCAAGGCGGAGGTCGCCGAGGTCCGTCACGGAGGCGAGGGGTGGGGGATGGCCCTGGGGTTGCCGGGGTCGGGTGACCCCCGTCGCAAGGCCGCCAGGGTCGGCGAGGCCCGGCCTCGGCCGGGCTTCCAGACCCACGGCAAGGCCGATCTTGCCCAGATCTGGGGAATAAATTGAGCTGCCTGATCTGCTTCTCGGCGTGGACAGAGGGGAAACTCGATTGCGCGAGGCGGAGGTCGCCGAGGTTCGTCGCGGAGGCGGACGGAGACGCGAGCAGGAGGGCGAGGACCAGAGAAACGAGCTTCAGTCGCTCCATTTCCTTCATCGAGCCGCGACCGGTCCCTGCAGCGATGATTGGGATTTCGGATCGCGAGGCTTGCAAATTCCCAGGTCGTCGCCGCTTATCCTCCCGCTCAAATCAAGATGAGATTGTTTTCCCCTGTTCCTAAAAGTTGAAAATGGCGATTGCGTTCCTTCTAGGGCATTCGCATCTTTTTACAAGTTCGAAGAAGACGAAGTGTGAAGAGGACGAGTGGTTGGTTGGGCACTGGAACGACGTCGTTTTTTGGGCTTGAACGAGGGGAAGGGTTGGCCGTCGCTGGCGAGGCTGATCGGGCCCCGCCACGGCGAGGCTTGACCTCGCCCAGATCTGGGCGAGGTCTGCCTTGTCGTGGGTCTGCGAGCCCGGTCGTGGCCAGGCCTCGCCGACCCTGGCGGCCTCGCGACGGGGTTCACCCGATCCCGACGACCCCCTGGACCAACCCCCACCCCTCGCCGGCAATGGCCGGCGATGGTGGGGGCGGCGGCGGCGGCGAGGGTTTGTGAACCCTCGCCGTTGCAAACTCCTTCTTTTTTTTTTGCCTTTTTTTTTACTTTTTCAGTTTTTAGATTATTAGGTGAATTTTTTTTTATTATTTTCAACTTTTTTTATTTGCTGACTAGGATGCTCCGGCGAGCCACGTGTACGCCACGTATGATTTCCGGCAAGTCACGTCGGACTTGACACTAAAATGATCGTTTCTTACAAAAATTGGCACTGAAGTGATCCGGCGAAAAAAATTGGCACTAAAGTGAGCGCCGTACACAAATATTGGCACTTCTGCTGTCCTTCTGCCTCAAATTATATATGAAATTTCTAAGTTGTTGGCCGTAGGGCATGGAAGAGTCCGCGCAAAATAGTGCCACAACCGGAGAGCACTATTTGCGCCGCCTAACAATCCATTAACTCTCTCTAGTTTCACGTCGATAGGGAAGGCCACAAGGGAAAGGAAAAAAAAAATGAAAGCAGAAAGAACGGGGTTTTACCATGGAACAGCATTAGAACAAAAGTCCCATTTCCTCCCAGTTAACGTTAATCGGATACGTTACGTAGCTTTTAAAGCGAAGTGTCGCAAAAGGGGTCGATGCTTCATGTGAGATCCAAATATTTGTCAATGGCCAAAGGATGTTTTGGCGATCGTCAGGCTATGTATTCATTGCAATCCGATCATGGATATCTTAGGCATCTCCCACGCAGAATGCTGTTTGAAGTAGGGGAGCTTCTACGAAACGATTGGAGCCATTTCTGAGTTTGCCTTAGACCATCGAAAGGAAGCTTAAAAAAATGTGGATTCCGTCTAATATGCGAGCAACAGGAGGATGAATTGAGGGTCGTGCTCTAACACCATCAGATGATTGAAGAAACAAATCGGAAGATCGAGGAAAGAGACTCGGAAGAAGACAACTCAATATACACCGCGGTAGAGGAAGGCAGAAGGACTTCAACAAAGAAGAGAATTGTTTTAACTACGGCGAGACTATGGGTAGTGATGACTTGCTGCGGAATTGACTCTAGGGGAAGCGAACAGGGAGAAGCGATTCCGATGCCTTTTGAATTTCCCCTTTCTCCGTCTCTACTAGAAATTTTCCCACTCCTCCTTCATGAACTGTGATGCAGAGTGCATTACTACAAGATTACACGGATTCTTGTTGAATGACCACGGTCTTCCAAGTTGCTCTGTGAAATTTATGGGACAGACCTCTTTTACCTCTCTTAATCCATTCAATGCTTCCTACTCTATAGTGCCGCTAACCAAATTAAAATTCATAGAGGGACGTTAATACCTAAACTTTTTGCCCCGAAGGACACATGGGAGGGCTTGATTGAGATCGATAAATTGTACGATGCATGAGAATAGGGGTTGCAGTAATGTTGCGCTACAAGGATCTATCCCGGAGAGTAATATCAAGGCTTTGTACCAATATTGTCCGATACGGATCAGGTTTTTGCACTTGTGCTCTAAATAAATGTTCATTATTATGAAGTGATTCTTAATGTTCGCGCACTTAGGTCTGGCCACATGGATTTGCATGTTTTGGAATAAAAACCGGAAAAAGAACGCATGAAATTAGCTTCTTCTTTTCTTTTCTTTTTTCCTGAAAGAAAAAATATGCCAATTCACAGGGGCTAGCTTAATATAACGAAACCAAGCCCTTGTATCCAATGCTATGGACAATAGAAGCAAAGCCTTGGGTCATCTAGGGAAAATGTTTAGTGCCAACTCTAGTGTCATTCAATCAATAATAGATGACAATCTAAGTTGTTGTCGGTATGGCTAGGAAGAGTCCATGCGAAGTGTAAGTGTCACCTTGCAACATGATTATTTGCGCCCGTCTAGCAATCCATTATCACTCTGAAGTTTCATGTTGAGATGATGGCCACAAGGCAAAAAGAGAAAAAGGTTAGAATGGAATTTTACCATTGAAAGACATTCCCGGTTAACATTAATTGGACACATTCATTTTTGGTAGGAAATTAATTGGCCACAACAAGGGAGCGTCCAAAGAAAGCAAAGCCCAAAGGGCTTGTGGAGGGGAACAAAACCAATTTGCGTCTGAGCTGCATCAGAGGCTCTGGGGCAATGGGCCCAACGGATCCTCGGATGGACCAATAAGAGCTCCAAATAGTTCGATGTCCACATCAATCATTTTCGATTAAAATTAGTTGGATTAACTCAATTAGTATAAATTATCAAAGATTTAGGACTAATTTGGCACTAATGCAAAAGGTTTAGGACTGAATTGGCACCAAAAAAGGTTTAGGACTAAATTGGCACTAGTGCAATAGGTTTAGGACTTTTTTGACACTTCTCCCTTCCAAGTTAAACTGATCTGGCCTTCTGCTTATCAAAGCTTCAACTAGATCAAGCCAATCAGTTTCAACGAAGATAAGATGGAACTGGAAATTTACATCTGGAAACAAAGAGGAGGGCTTTGTACATTGCGCCGGCTTCCATCTGTGTAGCGGACGACGCGTTCGCCGATCTAACAAGGCCGGCAATGAGGGTGCCCAAATGGTCTCTGCCAATGCATACAATGGCGCCGTGGACTCAAGCTTCCTCTAGCAAGTTTTAGGGAGTCTTTTTCTGGGGGATTCCAAAAATGAGGTCCAGTAAGGGAGAACTCTTTTGCTTTTTTGAGTTTTAGGTATTGTGTGTTTTTTTTTTTTTGGAAATAAGTCAAATATCTACATGATACGAGATATGAGACGATCTTTTCCTGATCTTCAGAATATTTCTTGTAGCATAGATAGAAACAATATATGATCTTGATCTTTTCCTTTTCTTCGGCGCAAGATGAGTATCTCTTGAAGTGTATAGAAAGAGATTCATCTTTGTAAAATAGAAGATACAGAGAAACGATTAATATTAAAACTACTCTTTCACTTCTCTCATCTCTAAATCCATTTATCTTCCTATTATCATTTTTTTTTATTCGATCCTTCTGTCCAACTGGTATAGTGTATACTACTTTCTGAAGTTTGCTAGCTGAAGATTGGCAGATACTTACATAGTTTTTGCAATGAAGTTTCTGACCATGCTCGTGTTGATTCTCAAGTTTCGGCAACAGTTTTAAGTTGTTCCCTGTCGAGGAGAACTCCGTACTTTCATGGCTTCGCATCACTTGAACACAAATTACAAGGAGGATTAGCTTTTTGTTCCGGACTCAGACCGGGAGGAGGAAAAGAGGCTGTGGCCAGCGCAAATCCTACCAGGCTACCACACATTAATGGCAAGAAGCGGAGAGGGAGAGGGCTCTAGATGCACTGTATCATCAGGTGAGTTTTCCGGTGATAGAGGTGATTTTGGACATCTGCGATTAGATTTGGAAAGGCCAGTTAGCCGTGCTTAGTGTCCACCTTTTTTCACAATTGGAACAATAGATAGTTCCTCGGTTTGGACCACATTGATCCATCTTCATGCTTTCATCCTAGTTATAGCTCAAATACAAACTGTCCGGATCAAACCCATATCCAAATCTACTGAAATTGGATCTGAACGGTATTTTATTGTCATATATGCCTGGCCGGAGCAGACGAGGGCCACTCAGTCACGTCCTATTGCCTTGATTTTAGAAGATGAAAATGTCAATGTCATATCATTACGAATTGGATCCCATAACATTATTTCGGATGATCCAATTTTAGATACGACCTAAGAAGTTTTAAACCCAATTAGAGTGTTTCGACCTATGTGTTAGTGGGTGCAACACAGTAATAATATTAAAGCTAAGATTAAATTTTGTGAGAGCAAAATGAGATTATTTTAAAAATCTTGAAATTTCAGGCAAAACTGCCAGAAACTCGAACAACATATACGCTTGGTTTTGTTCGTTCTCTAATTAACAAAATTGTGAGCTCATTTCCTATGTGTAAATGGTCTTCTAGAGGGCTAGTTTTAGATTATGATGGTTAATGGATCCTTAACTTTGCCCCTATTTTATTAATGTGCCGTGGATATAACAATACAAATTTAAGAGATGGGTCCAAATATTTTTTTTAAATAAAAATTTCGGAAATTAATAAAAAAATAAAAAATAGTGAAATTTAAAAAAAATCCAAAAAATGCAAAATTCATAAAAATTATAAAAAAAGGGTAAAAATGAAAAAAAAAATCCAAAAAATATAAAAAATTAGGAGATGGGTCATTTCAACTAGCCAATCCTATTTTTGATTATTTTTCTTTTTGATTTCTTCCAAATAACAATTTTGTCACTTATGGGCAAATTGTTTTTAAAAAGTAGTCTTTCTTCCCAAAAAATCTATATATAAAAAAAAAAGAAGAGGAAATGGATCCATTCAACTGACCAATCCTATTTTTGATGATTTTTCATTTCGATTTTTTCTAAGCGCTGTCTTATTTATTGCCAGAGTACCATGCTACTTCAGTGACCATCTGCATGGTATCCAAGGGTAAAACAAAGTCACCCATGTGGCAGAGATTAAATTTATTCATTCAAAAAATAATTAGAGCCACCTCAATAGGAAGAGAAATTTATTTCCCAGAATAGAAAATTTGTGTAGCAACCAAATGTGTTTCTATTTCGAAAATAAAAATTTTATGCAATTACCAAATGTGTTCTGATTTTCTAAACCTTATCTAGGAAACAAAATCGAAAAAATAGAAATGTTACCAAACAACATCTAAGCTGCATTATAGGCTCTGGGACAATGGGCCAGACGGATCCTCGGATAGACTAATAAGAGCTCCAATTAGTCCATAAAGAGTAGTCTTTCTTCCCCGTTAAACCGATCTGACCTTCTTCTTATCAAAACTTCAACTAGATCAAGCCAATCAGTTTCAATGAAGATAAGGTTGAACTGGAAAACACATATGGAAACAAAGAGGAGGGCTTGACACACTGCGTGGGCTTCGATCTATGTTGCGGATGACAGTTCGCTGATCTAGCAAGACTAGCGACGTGGGTCCCCAAATGGTATCTGCAAATGTGTGCAATGACGTGGTCGACTCAAGCTTCTTCTAGTGAGCATTAGGGAGCCTTATTTACGTAAGGGAGAACTCATTTGCTTAGTTTTGTGTATTCTACTTTCTGAAGTTTGCTAGCTGAAGATTTACAGATACTTACATAGTTTTTGCAGCGAAGTGTTGAAGAGAAAGAAAACTCTCGTTTCTATTTAATGAATATTTTTTCTGTATATTTACAATACTCAATCATGTCATATATATAGGACAACAGACAACCCTAATTATGAGATACACAATATGAAGGATTCTATACTAGGAAGAAATATATACAATAAAACTTCCTAACAAATACGCTAAAATAGCTTACGACCACACTCCCCCTCGAGTGGGTGCAAAGATGTCTTTGATACTCAACTTGATAAGTGAGCTACAAAACTCTCTACTTGACACAGCCTTTGTCAATATATCAGCTAACTAGTCTTCAGACTTCACAAATGGTAACTGGATCACTTTTGCATCCAAATTCTCTTTGATGAAATGTCTATCAATCTCCACATGTTTGGTTCTATCATGCTGAACTGGATTATGAGCAATGTTTACGGCTTCTTCATTATCACAAAACAATTTGATTTCTAAACCTGGTGGATACCCGAGCTCGGCTAGCAGCTTTCGAAGCCATAAAACTTCGCATAATCCATTTGCTACACCTCTAAATTCTGCTTCTGCACTGGATCTAGCTACAACCTTTTGTTTTTTACTTCTCCGTGTAACAAGGTTGCCTCCCACAAATGTAAGATACCCTGATGTAGACCTCCCGTCTGTCACACTTCCAGCCCAATCTGCATTTAGGTAACCCTCTAGTTCAAGGTGGCCATTTTTTTGCAAATAGCAGTCCATTTCCTAGGGCTGACTTCAAATATCGAATGATGCGCATCACAACACTCATATGATCCTCACTAGGTGCATGTATGAACTGACTCACGACACTTACTGCATGAGTAATATCAGGACGTGTATGTGATAAGTAAATCAATCGGCCTACTAACCTTTAGTATTTTTCTTTATTAGTAGGCGTCTGATCAGGATACTCTCCAAGCTTACAGTTTTGTACCATAGGAGTATCTGCAGGCTTGCAATCTAGCATGCCAACTTCGGTCAAAAGATCAAGAACATACTTCCGTTGAGACAAGTAAATCCCTTCTTTAGACCTAGCAACATCGATTCCTAAGAAATATTTCAAACCTCCCAAGTTTTTCATCTCAAACTCCCTAGATAATAATTCCTGCAGTCTTATAATCTCAGCACTATCATTGTCTGTAATAATCATGTCGTCTACATATATGATAAGTGATGTTATTCTTCCTTGAGTACCTTTTAAGAACAAAGTATGATCTGAATTACTTTGGGAATATTCATATCTTTTCATAGCTGAGCTAAAGCGACCAAACCATGCACAAGGGGACTGTTTCAACCGATACAATGATCTTTCCAACTTACAAACCATGTTCGGCTGATCTGCACATATATATCCAGGAGGAAGCTCTATATAGATCTCCTCTTCTAAATCTCCATGAAGAAATGGATTCTTCATGTCAAATTAATGTAAAGACCAGTTCAAGTTTGCAGCAAGAGATAACAATACTCTTATCGTGTCTAACTTTGCAAATAGAGAGAATATTTCCTTATAATCCACCCCATAAGTCTGTGTCTACCATTTAGCTACCAGTCGTGCCTTATACCTCTCAATAGTACCGTCTGATTTATGTTTGACTGTAAACACCCACCTACATTCAACCGGCTTCTTATCCTCTTGTAGTTCCATAAGTTTTCAAGTTCGATTTTTCTCCAATGCCTCCATCTCTGCCTCCATCGCTTGAAGCCATTTCGGATCCTTCATGCCTTCTTCAACCATGTTTGGAACTTGAACTGAAGAAACCGTGGACACGAAGGCTTGTAGTGGTGTGGACAACCTCTTGACAGACACATAATCTACAATAGGATATCGAGACCAGCGGTCCTCTACATCTGGAGAATATCGATTCGATGATTTACCCCTATTATGCCTATCAGGAAGCTTATAACCAGTAAACACATTAGTATCTTCAAACGAATCAAGTACAGTAGAAGTACTTACCTCAGGTACATTCTCAGGAGCGTAGAGTGGTATTGAAGAGGGCGAAGACAAGGAGGGCTGTTGCTGCTGTGTAACTGTTGACACCTGCTCGGTTGCTATTGCTTCTATGCCGCCCGGCCTTGCGTTATCTCACGACCGTGAGGCAGTAGCTCAGAATCTTCCGCCTTAGAATCGCGCGGCCATGCACACCCATCCGTCGCACATCCATCTGTCACTTCTGTTGTCCCAACCTCCCATGCACATCCATCAATCGCACATCCATCTGTCGCTTCTGTAGTCCCAACCTCCCACTAATGTCTGGTTCTACATTTAGTCTCTCCCTGAACAGGACACTAGGGGGAAGGAAAATAGGATTCCGTCTCGGTAAATGTTACATCCATGGTGACATATATCCGATTTCCAGCAAGATCATAGCACCGATACCCTTTCTGGGAAGGGCTTTAGCCAAGAAACACACACTTGACTGCACAAGTGTCAAGTTTGGTCCGCTAATTTTTGTGAAGATGGACATAAGTGACACACCCAAACACCTTAGGAGGTAATGCACGAACCAAAGGAAGAGACACATGGGCAGCAAGTGCTTGCATCGGCGTCCGATGGCGCAGAATGCGGGAAGGCATGCGATTCAACAAATAAGCAGCTGTAACTACGGCAGAATCCCAAAAACGATGGGGAACATGGCCACCCTCTAACAATGCTCGAGTGGTTTCAAGTAGATGGCGATTCTTGCGCTCAGCAACACCATTCTGCTGAGGAGTCTGAGGGCAAGAAGTTTCATGTATCAAACCATGTTCCTAAAAATAAGCGGCAAGATGTTTACTTAAGTATTCGCCACCATTATCAGACCTGAGACTTGAAGTTTGGCCCCAAACTGAGTCTGAATCATACGGTGGAAAGTCCAAAAGATAGCTTGAGCCTCATTCTTATGTTTCATCAAATATAGCCAATTCATACGTGTGTAATCGTCAACAAAGATGATAAACCATCGAAACCCAGATACAGTAGTAATAGGAGATAGACCCCATACATCAAAATGAATTAAGGAAAAATGAGTAGAAATGATATTCAAACTGGGAGGAAAATAGGTACGATGGCTCTTTGCCAAAATACAAGTATCACACTGAAAGCTAGAGTTCAATAGACCATGAAATAACTTGGGAAACAAATGCCGTAAATACCCAAAGGATGGGTGACCTAAATGACGGTGCCATAACCAAAGTTCCTTCTCTTGAGCTAACTATCCACGAGAATGATAGGTCCGTCCAGAAGTAATGTCATCCACGAAATACAGCCCATCCCTCTTAGTACCACGCCCAATAATCTCCTTGGTGAGAATGTCCTGAAATAGGCAAAAATCAGGGTACATAAGGACAACACAGTTTAACTCGCTGGTAAGCTGTCCAACTGATAACAAACAATTAGACAATGTAGGAACAAGTAAAGTATGAGATAGAGAGAGAGAGAGAAGGCGAGATAGACACACGCCCTGCATCCGTCACAGGAAAGCTTTGCCCGTTGGCATTGTAAATATGATCTCGACGTGGTGTAGTAGATGTAAGAATGTCACCAGATTCTGGAGTCATATGATCAGTAGCTCTAGAATCGATTATCCACCCATGATGACCATCACCATGTCCATTAGCAAAGACAAACCCACAATTACCTTCAGGAGATTCGGCATTACCAGATTCAGACTCCATAGGAATTAATGACAAGCCGCTAGTTACTAAGGAGGCTTGACCTCCATTCCGCCCTTTTAGGAGCTCGATTTCTACTTCTTGATTTGAAAATCATCACACCAATCCGGATAACCGTGTAGTTTAAAACAAGATGCTACTGTATGTTTAGGATTCCCACAGTGAGAGCACCCCTCAGATTGAATTTGCATACCAGGTCTAGGACGAGCTCCTGGGGTAGAAGGCACAAACTGGAGGCGCGAATCACCCTTGCCCCGATGTGACGTCATGGCGGAACCAGAGGTAACCCCGACGAGAGTGGAGAGCATGACAGATTGGCGCATATCCTCTCGGCTGACCCGAACATAAGCTTGCTCAACAGTGGGGAATGGATCCATCTTCAGAACATCAGCACGAATATTGTCCAGGCGGTCATTGAGACCATCCAAAAAAGTATAAACTCGATCTTCATGGACAATAGCATTGTACCTCTGAATATCGACCGGAAATTTTATAGGATTAGGACGTCGGAAATCAATCTCAAGGCAGAGCTCTTGAAGATCATTGTAATATTTCTCGATGGGTCCACCGCCTTGCTTCAATCGAGAAACCTGCCTCTTAAGATCATAGATTTGGGAGGTGTCAGATCCATAAAAAAAATCGTTGCAACAGTATCCCATGCAGCTTTGGTAGTAGGAAACCGAATAAAGTTTAGTATCAAGGTTGGGTCCATAGAATTGATAAGCCAACCTTTCACCGTCGAATCATCGATCTTCCATTGTCGAAAAAACGGATCTGTTGGAAGGGGCTCAAGAGAACCACCGTTCAAATAGCCTAGTTTGTCTTTGCCCGAGACATACATCTCAACAACTTGGGACCATATGCCATAATTTTTGCCATCAAGCTTGATAGTAATCGATGCAGCAAGAGCTTCAACGAGTGGCGGTGCGGCCTGCTAGGTCAAGAGCTGCTTCATCGCAGCAGTCAGGTCTACTAGAATGGCAGTAGTAGAGGCACTAGCATCTGCTTGGTCAGTTTGCACAATTGGCTGATCGTCGGCCATGAGATCAGGTTCGCAGAATGAATAGCTCGGATGGGACGAAGTCGACCGGCGCGAGACGACGGCGTCGTGACGAAAAAGGCCCTGCCCCCGAACTCTCAGCCCGCTCACCGGCAAGCGGGACCGCCGTAGTTGATGATTGACGTATAGTACCCTAAAGAACAAACCCTAGGGCTTTGATACTATGAAGAGAAATAAAACTCTCGTTTCTATTTAATAAATATTTTTTTGTATATTTACAATACTCAATCATGTCATATATATAGGACAACAGGCAACCCTAATTAGGAGATACACAATAAGAAGGATTCTATACTAGGAAGAAATATATACAATAAAACTTCCTAACAAATAGGCTAAAATAGCTCACGACCACAAGTGTCTGACCATGTCCTTGTTAATTCTCAAGTTTCGGCAACAGCTTTAAGTGTTCCCTATTGAGGAGAACTCCACACTTTCATGGCTTTGCATCACTTGAACACAAGTTACAAGGAGGATTAGCTTTTTGTTCCGGACTTACACCGAGAGGAGGAAAAGAGGTTGCGGCTGTTGACACCTAAATTTTAATTATTCTTTTTTCAGTCATTTTCACAATAAAAATAGAACTAATTTTAGTTCTAAACAAAAATCATCTCTCATACTTATTTTTAGCATACATTGTATTTGCATTTAATTGGGCTGAGCATTTAGTATACCTTGACCAAGCTATATCTAGAAAAATTAGCAACCACTCTTCCCATTTGATAGCGAATTCTACTGCCACTTCCCGCATTTGTCTCATTTTCGCAATGACCGGTACCTGTAAACCATGATGCTTCACGTAGATGTGCGGTACCCTGCGTGTGTGAATGCCTGCGTTCAAATTTTCTAATACATATGAGTGTTTTTCTGACATGGATGGGGGGGCTTCCTCCATCATCAAAATAAAAAGAATTCATGGCAACGAGAGATGGTGGTCGGCCATTGAAATGATGGGAGACAACTATGAATGGGGGATTAAAAAAAGAAGAAAAGGAAGAGACACCATGAAGGGAGAAGCGAATCTTGCGTTAGATTAGAACGTGGGCTCTTTTGTTGATGGTCATTTTTTTATTCATGTCCCATATTTTATTCATGATTTGGACGGGCTGAGAAAAAGAAAAAGCAAGAGGATTTGTGAGTGGAGAGAGGTTCCTTCTTCGCAATAATCCAAGATCCCTCCTCGGAGAAGAAGGTCCACGGATGAAGAAGCCCTTTCTCGGTGGCTATTTAGAGGAGCTCGTCGAAAAAAAGAAAAAAAGAGGAAAAGAAGAAGATGAAGATGAAGAAAAGGCAAGTGGCGCGACGATAGTCGGCCATTGGGGAGAAGAGACACGCCTAAGAGAGGAAGGAATGAGAGAAGCCGAGAGCTTCGGAAATTCGACCCCAACGATGACGCAAAACCAAAGCTTCGGACGAATCCTGTGAGCTTCATGACATCATGACGGATCTTTAGAACCGAATGGCGCTTCGTTTCATCACAAGAAATGTGTATTACCGGAAACGAGCTCTTGCTCGGCCTTTAATGGTGTATCTTCATCTAGACCACGGTTCTTCAAGATTTTTGGTTTAGATTGCTCCTGATGCATTTCTGATTCCATTCCTATGTTTGTTTTTCGTTTTCGTTGCATATAATTCGTTGAGTCGGCCCCCGGACCGCCGGACCTGTCACGAGCTCGGGAGCACCCCTTGAGCAACGACGAGCTCCCTCAATGGCTCGGGTAAGCTCCTAAACCACCCTTGGATGCTTTCTGAAGGACTGAAACCGAGCTTCGACCAAAAATAAATTTCTGCAAATCCCTCGCCGACGCCGGTTCGGACGACGTCCGTTTGGTCGGTTCCCGACGTTGTTTTCGCCATGTCTTCATTAGATATTGATGGGGGATTTGAAGGGAATCGATAGGTATCAAAATTGTGACTTGAAACAGTGGTTTTTACGTTGATTTGGGCCCTCCGGCGGGATTTCCGGCGACTTTCGCCGGAAAAATCACTATTCATCGTCTTCTCCGGCGAAGTCGCCGGTGGTCAGCGGTCAGCGGTCAAAGATGACGTGGCATGCCACGTTGGCAGCCATGTCAGCGTTGGCGGGCCTGGGCCGAATAAATCAAAGCCCAGATCAGACGGTCGTGGCTTCGCCACGTGTCGCGATCTGGGAATTTTGGAAAATAAAAATGATTTTCAGAATTAATAAATGATTTTCGAAAAAAAAATAATTAAAAAAATCAAATCTGACGGTTTAGATTGGGCCACGTGGCTCCCTGTGAAGCGCCCGATCTTGTATGAGATCGGACGCACCAGGAATGACCACGTGGCACAATCTGGGACGTCCGTTCCGAGGGTTTTTCCGAAAAAGAGAATAAATTGATTTTGATCCAACGGTTACGATTTGGCCACATGGTTCTCTGTGGGTCTTCCGATCTAGCGGAAGATCGGGCGCCCGAGACGCAGCCACGTGGCACGTTGTGGACCGTCCGATCCAGGGTTTTTCGGATAATAATAAAAAAATGTAAAAAAATTAGAAAAATCTTTAAAAAATCAAAACGGCGTCGTTTAGGCCGGTTCTGACCCGTAGGGTCGGGCCGGGCGCCCGAGAGGCGCGGGCCGGGTCTGACCCGGCCCGGAAAATAATTTTAATTATTAAAAAATTCAGAAAATAATAATAAAAAATAATAATAAAAAATTCAAAAATCAATAAAAAAAAATAGAAAATCATAAAAAATTCAAAAAAATTCGGAAAATTCAGAAAAATTATAAAAAATTCCAGAAAATAGGAAATGGCCACATTCAACTGGCCATGACCTGTTCTGGGTCTTTCGACCCCCGATCTTTTCCGAAATGACGGTTTTGCCCTTCCGGCAAACCGTCTTCCAAAAAAATTCTAAAAAATTCAGGAAAATCCCAAAAATAGGAAATGGCCACAATCAACTGGCCAAGATTCATTCCGGGTGTTTTGAACCCCCGACCCTTCTTAAAATGACGATTTCGCCCTTTGGGCGAATCGTCTTCCAAAAATTGAAGAGAAATCAAGAAATTTCAAAAACTTCTCAAGAATGGGAAATTGCCACAATCAACTGGCCATGGAATACTTTGGGTAATTCGATATCCAAATCTTCCAAAAATTGACGATTTTGCCCTTCGGGCTAATCGTTCCCAATTCTTCCCATTTTACCCCCGGTCAAAATCACACCTTCACTAAATCCGAGTGGCTATACTAGGAAGTCATTGATTTGAATTGATGTGCATCGATGATATTTATTTATGCACTTGTTTGCGCTTTCATTTAAATTGATTGTGATTGATAGGAATAGTATTCCAATCTGCATGAAACCCTGAATCAAACCTACCTCACCCAAACTTGCGCCTGCATAAAATCTTAATTAGGAAAATCACTCGCGTTAGGTACCGAAAGGGCGTTGGTAATGACACCGACGTAACCAAGTCCCCGAACCCAAAATCTCTGGTTCCGCAGAACTGATCGACCTCTCCCAATCGGTCAGTAAGGTTTCCGGTCTACCCTCCAAGAAAGACCGGTGGCGACTCCAAATGCATGCACAAGTTGCACATGCCACCACGACCACACTGAAGGTCGAAAGTGTTCGACTCTTATCGTCGAATCCTTTGAAAAATACTCCCGCCGCAATTTGGTATGGGCCTGGGAGGGCTCGCGCCGATCCAAGACCCGCGATCGGCAATCCATTAGCCGCGTCCGCTTCCGGACGGGTCGCGACAGCTGGCGACTCCACTGGGGACTTTGTTCTAGAACCTATGGTTCTAGACCTCAAGTGGACTTAGGCCGTAATTAAAACGCTGAGTGATTTTTCTAACCTTGCAGGCGCTCTTGAAGGTGAGGTAAGTCCGCTCATGATAGGTGTTATATGTTTTTGCAGATTGGAGTGATAAGGGGGGTAGTCTTTGATTAACATTGTCTTATGCAGGTTGGCGTATGAATGAATGATTGTGTGTATGTTTTATATTGAAGCGGTGATTGTTAAATAAGATGCATGTTTATCGCTTTAGCACGACACCGAAAATATACACAACCGCGCCTAAAACCCCGGGCGCCGCCTATAGGAAAACAATAGAAGGGATTGAAAATGGAATCTCCGTGAGGAAAGACACGGGGTAATCCACTTTTCAATTCCGCTCATTTCGAACTATGGATCGAGCCCCAATGCAACGATAGTTGTGCAATGGAATCTGCTCTTTCTAGAACTCGAGGTGGGAACCTTGACTTTTGGTGCCAAATCCTTTGATTTTTAGAAGTTTTATCCTCACTTGTCTCATGTGCATGTCTTTAGATGGTTGGTATATCTAAAACCACCTAAAAAAAATCGGTGATGCTGGAGTCACATCTCGAAGACTGGAACTGGGGCATCTCCAAGTGTTCGGACCACATTCCTTTGATTGATTTGACATTCTTAGTTCTCTTGTATAAGATTAATTTTGCTGAGATCCTCTCTATCTCGTCCCTTAGATTGATTGTATTAGGGATCTATTTGTATTGTATACATCTTGATAAGGCTCATTTCTATCGAAAATGGGGGCAAATTCCCCAAACCTGTGGAGCATAGGGGAATTCGTCCCTTCAGTGCAAAATACATTTGGCCGCAGAGCCACTCGTTTGGTGAAAGGACGTATCGTTCCTAATTGATTTTTAATCAGATCTGGGGATAAGTTTTTCTCCATTTTTTTTTATCTCAGGTGATAAAAGAGACAATGCACCCAAAAGCTCATACATTCAAATGACAAAATAGACGTCGCCCAGTTGGGGCAAATGAACCATAGGTGTTGCAAATACTTTCAAGCACGGATGGAAGAATTTGATAGATGTTGTTCATATCAATATGCAACATCAAAACGGAATGCAAATCAAGTGTAAAAGGACGTATCATTCCAAAATGATTATTTTCTTGATATGGGAATAATGCTTCCTTTCTTTTTCCTCTCAGATGATGATCAAGAGCAGAGGACGCAGGATGTAATGCTTTCAAATAACAAACAGGGAACATCAAATACCTCAAATGTCTACTGTGATCGAGAGAATCACCAAACCGCCACATGACGAATCCCAAGAATATCAAGCTGTCTTGAGACAGATAAAATTGATCAAGGACTCTGACAATCGAGATGGATGATCAGAATCTGCAAAAATCAATGGGAGGAGGTTCCCCCCATTTGCTTTGAGGAGCCAAACCGGGGGCAAACTCTCATGATCCCCCATGAAAGTGCATCAGACCAGGGTCATCGAATCCAGAGATGACAAACAGCAAAATCATGCCTAACTGGGGCAAGTGAATCATTTGTATGCCGGACGTTTCTCCTCTGGCAAAGTCAATGGACGCAATAACAGAGTCGTCCACATCAGAATCAAACCCCAAGATACGAATTTGGGTGAACGGTAACCTTGTATCGTTCCAATTTGATCTTCGAAGACCACATGTCTAACATGAGTTTTTACTCATTTTGTAGGAAGTCGTTGGCGTTGAAAGCCTCAAATGAAAAGAGCGCGCTAACAGGGAGGCGAATAGAATCATTGGCCTTAGAAGTAAGGATTCCAGGAGATGGTCTTTGATTATAAGACCTAGTGGATGGTAAAAAGTATCGCTCCTACGTCACATGCTTTGACATGCATTTTGATAAAACTTTCTTTTTCCCTTGAAGAAATGGTACCCTGGAAAATGGCTTAGAGTACGTCCAAAAGCATGAATTGATCCAATGCAAATTCTTGAGAAGGATTCGTCGCCCAACCAGATGGGAGATCAAGGACACAAGATAGAGGGCCAAATTATGCCAGCCGCGCGTTTGTGTTCAAATGGAAACACAAAGCAAGAACAAGGCTGTATCGTTCCAATTTGCCTTGAATTTTGGAACGCAAACTGACACCTAATTCCCGTCTTTGACAGGGGCTCGCCATCAAGGCAAAACAGGTTTTCACATCCCATGTATTACCCATTGGAACACATGACCAAGGGGATCTCCAGCCATGGTGGACAGGTAGGTATCCCTTTCCCCAATCCATTGAAGATGTTAAACAAAAAAAACAGAGAGAAAAAGAAAAACTTTCAGAATCTGATGTCTAGAAAAGACATAGACTTCTAACTTCATTGGCATTCATGTTTTGAAACATGAGGTTGTCTGAACATGCATTGTGCACCATAAAATCCCCTTGACGGGTAAAATTTTTGGGAAAACGAAAGAGATTTTTCCAATCAAAAGTTGTTCAAAACTCTCAAAAGGACGTTTTCTCAAAAGACGAGAGGCAAAGCCTAGTCCAAACACGTCCTATACACACTTAAGAGAGAAGTGGAGCGAATCAGACAGCAAAATCAGGACCTACGGAAGTAGGGACCATTCGCAGCGATTACATGGGTTGGGACGACGGAGGCATTCGTTTCATATCCCCCAAACACTATAGGTGACCGTTGATAACCCCTTTGAACGGCGGTTTTCATTCTTAACCCTGTCAAGAACCACCCCACATCGAGGCAAAATGGAGGTGAGTCCAGCAGCATCAGGAGAAAATGGTTAGAAATTTTCTTGCTCTGACTAACATTAATCTTTGTGTGTTGTTTATATGGTAATCCAAGTGCCATAGGATGATGAGAAGCATTCATTTCTCTATCCCACACACCGAATCCTTTGCATAGCCAAGTTGAGCCTGCAAAATCATTTCATAAACCCGTTGGTGATCATTGCACATTCCAAGACGGATGCAGCATCACTTCAGAAACGAAGGAGTTCAAGACTTAGGGTTTGCAAAAAAAAATTCCTAAGTTAATGTTTAACCTTGTTAGACCTTTGATCATAGGTCTAACACGATTCCATGAAGATGAGAAAAAGTGGGATTTCAAAAATGAATGAGAAAAATCCACGGCATCGAGAAAAAGTAAAGTGCCTGGTAAAAGCAAGGCCGATGCTCGTGTAAGTTGTTTGATTGATCCGCAATGAAGCCGGATGGGAAAAGAGGAAATCCCTAAAGGAGTCAGATCAAAAAGACTACTCCCCAAATGGTGTCAAGCGTGGAGCAGAGACGCAGACAGAGTCATCAGTCTCTTAATGTGACGAAACGCTCTCTGAAGAGCTGGTGCACACCTCAAAATCGGTTGCGCATCCCAAAAACTGAAGATGCAGAGAGGAAAAGGGCAGGTGGTAAATTTGCAATGATCACCAATGTCAAACCCTTCGTAATTTCTGGGCCAAAAACAAGCCTTTTTCGGTCCCCAATCCTACCAATGTTACAACCCTGAAACAGTCTTCTCTGACTAAGACACTTGGGTTAACATATTGCTTAGCTCGAAGAAGTACGAGCAAGACTATTTCTTTCTCATTTTGCAGGGTTCTTGACTTGTAAACCCGGAGCAGATGGTGAAGAATTTCATTCAATGGCCTCGACTCCAAAGCGGGTCCCCCTTGAAAATCAATATCCAAGCCCAACATTACGGTCCCGTGGAAGACCTCCCGACCGATCAAAATGTACGCGCTGCGAATGAGCCTAAAACCTAGGCACAGGTTAGTAGGGAATTGAGTGCATCCCCTATAAAAACCACTATCTCAAAACAGGTGAAAAGACCTCATCGTCGAGAAATATTCCAATAGATGTTTTGAACAAACTCTTTTTGGAAATTTCAAATTGTTTGATCCAGATTTACCGCACAAGGGATTTGTGATCACATTTGCGTGTTGCAAGAATGCTTTGGATAACCTCCAGCATCAAAATGCACATTTCACAATTAAAACTTAAGTCATACGGTTTTTGTCAAATGGACAGCCGTGGTCTTCCCAAAGATTACTAACGTTTTCTTGGTGAAGAAAAATCTTTCAAGCTCAAACTTCTGCAGGATACCTAGAGAACCCAGCTCCCAGAATGTTGCCTCAACAGACTAAAGCGAGGCTTTGTCAAAATAAAATCTTTCACTGCTTCAAAACTGAATTCCCGACAAATTTCGGGATCTTTCAAAAGAAGGGGTGAGGATGTGACCCATTTTCAAAATTTAGACAGTCTCATCGGACGTGGAGAACCCTCGTCATGAGACCCCTTTTCAAAAATCAAGCAGTCCTAGCTTGACGTGGAGAACCCTCGTCCTAGGATCCCTTTTCAAAAATATCAAACAGTCTCATCGGACGTGGAGAACCCTCGTCATGAGACCCCTTTTCAAAATTTAGGCAGTCTCATCGGACGTGGAGAACCCTCGTCATGAGACCCCTTTTCAAAAATCAAGCAGTCCTAGCTTGACGTGGAGAACCCTCGTCCTAGGATCCCTTTTCAAAAATATCAAACAGTCTCATCGGACGTGGAGAACCCTCGTCATGAGACCCCTTTTCAAAGCAAACTCAAAGGTAGAAACCGCCTGAAGGGTCAAAATAAGGTAGAAACCGCCTGAAGGGTCAAAATAAGGTAGATACCGCCTGAAGGGTCAACTTAAGGTAGATACCGCCTGAAGGGTCAAATCAAGGTAGATACCGCCTGAAGGGTCAACTCAAAGGTAGATACCGCCTGAAGGGTCAACACAACGGTAGATACCGCCTAAAGGGTCAAATATGGTAGAAACCGCCTGAAGGGTCAACTCATGGTAGAAACCGCCTGAAGGGTCAACTCATGGTAGAACCCGCCATATGGGTTAGCTCATTGGTAGAAACCGCCATAAGGATCAAACTAAACTCAATGGTAGATACCGCCTGAAGGGTCGAATATGATAGAAACCGCCATAAGGGTCAACTCATTGGTAAATACCGCCATAACCATCAACACAAAGGTCCGATCCACCACACGGATCAAAACCCTTGGCAAATTCCCAAATGTGGGATGCGTCTTCCTTAGGTTCCTATCAGTTAGGAATCCCATTATGGTTTGACCTACCATACAGGTCAGAGCTTAACATCCCTATGACACTCCGATGACGAGTCCTTAGGAATCTACTTGAACCCATCAGACACAGCAAATGCCGCAAGCATTCGGCAAGTAAGGGGCAGGGAAGTCTATCTACTCCTTAACCTTCTTACATCATATTAGGGAATTGAATGAGCACATCTCTTTTTAAGGAAAAGCACACATTGATGGGCATGAAAATTGGATGTCATGATTTCTTTTCTTTTCTTTTATTTTCCCAGTCGAGTCGGTCAGACTGTAGGTGTCACTTTGTCTTTGAGAGAAACCTCTAACGAGATTCCTCTCAAAGAGGGGCAGCTGTTGACACCTAAATTTTAATTATTCTTTTTTCAGTCATTTTCACAATAAAAATAGAACTAATTTTAGTTCTAAACAAAAATCATCTCTCATACTTATTTTTAGCATACATTGTATTTGCATTTAATTG
The DNA here is from genome assembly GCA_021437785.1 of Rhodomyrtus psidioides. Classification (NCBI taxonomy): domain Eukaryota; kingdom Viridiplantae; phylum Streptophyta; class Magnoliopsida; order Myrtales; family Myrtaceae; genus Rhodomyrtus; species Rhodomyrtus psidioides. The sequence continues at coordinate 1,762,341 of JAILYB010000074.1, read as the reverse complement.
GGCTGAGCATTTAGTATACCTTGACCAAGCTATATCTAGAAAAATTAGCAACCACTCTTCCCATTTGATAGCGAATTCTACTGCCACTTCCCGCATTTGTCTCATTTTCGCAATGACCGGTACCTGTAAACCATGATGCTTCACGTAGATGTACGGTACCCTGCGTGTGTGAATGCCTGCGTTCAAATTTTCTAATACATATGAGTGTTTTTCTGACATGGATGGGGGCTTCCTCCATCATCAAAATAAAAAGAATTCATGGCAACGAGAGATGGTGGTCGGCCATTGAAATGATGGGAGACAACTATGAATGGGGGATTAAAAAAAGAAGAAAAGGAAGAGACACCATGAAGGGAGAAGCGAATCTTGCGTTAGATTAGAACGTGGGCTCTTTTGTTGATGGTCATTTTTTTATTCATGTCCCATATTTTATTCATGATTTGGACGGGCTGAGAAAAAGAAAAAGCAAGAGGATTTGTGAGTGGAGAGAGGTTCCTTCTTCGCAATAATCCAAGATCCCTCCTCGGAGAAGAAGGTCCACGGATGAAGAAGCCCTTTCTCGGTGGCTATTTAGAGGAGCTCGTCGAAAAAAAGAAAAAAAGAGGAAAAGAAGAAGATGAAGATGAAGAAAAGGCAAGTGGCGCGACGATAGTCGGCCATTGGGGAGAAGAGACACGCCTAAGGGAGGAAGGAATGAGAGAAGCCGAGAGCTTCGGAAATTCGACCCCAACGATGACGCAAAACCAAAGCTTCGGACGAATCCTGTGAGCTTCATGACATCATGACGGATCTTTAGAACCGAATGGCGCTTCGTTTCATCACAAGAAACGTGTATTACCGGAAACGAGCTCTTGCTCGGCCTTTAATGGTGTATCTTCATCTAGACCACGGTTCTTCAAGATTTTTGGTTTAGATTGCTCCTGATGCATTTCTGATTCCATTCCTATGTTTGTTTTTCGTTTTCGTTGCATATAATTCGTTGAGTCGGCCCCCGGACCGCCGGACCTGTCACGAGCTCGGGAGCACCCCTTGAGCAACGACGAGCTCCCTCAATGGCTCGGGTAAGCTCCTAAACCACCCTTGGATGCTTTCTGAAGGACTGAAACCGAGCTTCGACCAAAAATAAATTTCTACAAATCCCTCGCCGACGCCGGTTCGGACGACGTCCGTTTGGTCGGTTCCCGACGTTGTTTTCGCCATGTCTTCATTAGATATTGATGGGGGATTTGAAGGGAATCGATAGGTATCAAAATTGTGACTTGAAACAGTGGTTTTTACGTTGATTTGGGCCCTCCGGCGGGATTTCCGGCGACTTTCGCCGGAAAAATCACTATTCATCGTCTTCTCCGGCGAAGTCGCCGGTGGTCAGCGGTCAGCGGTCAAAGATGACGTGGCATGCCACGTTGGCAGCCATGTCAGCGTTGGCGAGCCTGGGCCGAATAAATCAAAGCCCAGATCGGACGGCCGTGGCTTCGCCACGTGTCGCGATCTGGGAATTTTGGAAAATAAAAATGATTTTCAGAATTAATAAATGATTTTCGAAAAAAAAATAATTAAAAAAATCAAATCTGACGGTTTAGATTGGGCCACGTGGCTCCCTGTGAAGCGCCCGATCTTGTATGAGATCGGACGCACCAGGAATGACCACGTGGCACAATCTGGGACGTCCGTTCTGAGGGTTTTTCTGAAAAAGAGAATAAATTGATTTTGATCCAACGGTTACGATTTGGCCACATGGTTCTCTGTGGGTCTTCCGATCTAGCGGAAGATCGGGCGCCCGAGACGCAGCCACGTGGCACGTTGTGGACCGTCCGATCCAGGGTTTTTCGGATAATAATAAAAAAATGTAAAAAAATTAGAAAAATCTTTAAAAAATCAAAACGGCGTCGTTTAGGCCGGTTCTGACCCGTAGGGTCGGGCCGGGCGCCCGAGAGACGCGGGCCGGGTCTGACCCGGCCCGGAAAATAATTTTAATTATTAAAAAATTCAGAAAATAATAAAAAAAAATAATAAAAAATTCAAAAATCAATAAAAAAAAAATAGAAAATCATAAAAAATTCAAAAAAATTCGGAAAATTCAGAAAAATTATAAAAAATTCCAGAAAATAGGAAATGGCCACATTCAACTGGCCATGACCTGTTCCGGGTCTTTCGACCCCCGATCTTTTCCGAAATGACGGTTTTGCCCTTCCGGCAAACCGTCTTCCAAAAAAATTCTAAAAAATTCAGGAAAATCCCAAAAATAGGAAATGGCCACAATCAACTGGCCAAGATTCATTCCGGGTGTTTTGAACCCCCGACCCTTCTTAAAATGACGATTTCGCCCTTTGGGCGAATCGTCTTCCAAAAATTGAAGAGAAATCAAGAAATTTCAAAAACTTCTCAAGAATGGGAAATTGCCACAATCAACTGGCCATGGAATACTTTGGGTAATTCGATATCCAAATCTTCCAAAAATTGACGATTTTGCCCTTCGGGCTAATCGTTCCCAATTCTTCCCATTTTACCCCCGGTCAAAATCACACCTTCACTAAATCCGAGTGGCTATACTAGGAAGTCATTGATTTGAATTGATGTGCATCGATGATATTTATTTATGCACTTGTTTGCGCTTTCATTTAAATTGATTGTGATTGATAGGAATAGTATTCCAATCTGCATGAAACCCTGAATCAAACCTACCTCACCCAAACTTGCGCCTGCATAAAATCTTAATTAGGAAAACGCTCGCGTTAGGTACCGAAAGGGCGTTGGTAATGACACCGACGTAACCAAGTCCCCGAACCCAAAATCTCTGGTTCCGCAGAACTGATCGACCTCTCCCAATCGGTCAGTAAGGTTTCCGGTCTACCCTCCAAGAAAGACCGGTGGCGACTCCAAATGCATGCACAAGTTGCACATGCCACCACGACCACACTGAAGGTCGAAAGTGTTCGACTCTTATCGTCGAATCCTTTGAAAAATACTCCCGCCGCAATTTGGTATGGGCCTGGGAGGGCTCGCGCCGATCCAAGACCCGCGATCGGCAATCCATTAGCCGCGTCCGCTTCCGGACGGGTCGCGACAGCGGCCAGCGCAGATCCTACCACACATTAATGGCAAGAAGCGGAGAGGGAGGGCTCTAGATGTACCATATCATCAGGTGAGTTTTTTAGTGATAGAAGACACGAAATTGGGTAAAAGGATATCTCAAGTGTCAATGTTTATGTACATGACTCATTTTGGTGTCAATATTTTTTTATCATTTAAATGCCAATTAAAAAATGATTATTTAATTGCCAACTTCGGCGAAGTCGCTAGAATTTCTTATTGTTGGCATTAAAGTGATTGTTTTTCTCCGATTTGGCACTAAAGTAATATTTTTTTGGGTCACTTAAGTGTCAATTTTCTTTCAAAGATGATTGTTTAAGTGCTAATTCTGGTGAGATCGTCGGAATTTCTCGCTGTTGGCACTAAAGTGATTGTTTTTTCTCGGGTTAAGTACAACTCAAGTGCCATAAGTTGTATACGGTGCTCACTTTAGTGCCAAAACTTTCAAATCGATCACTTTAGTGCTAAGTTTTTGTCACTTCGATCTTTTCAGTGCCAAAACTTTCAAATTGATTATTTTAGTGCTAAGTTTTTATAATTTCGATCACCTAAGTGCCAACTTCTTTTAAAAATGATCACTTCAGTGTTAAGTTTGATAAGCAACGTCAGCTCAAATAATAATAAAATACATGTGTCGGATTAAATCGAAGTTGGCACTAAAGTGATCGTTTTTATAAGAAGTTGACATTTAAGTGATCTAAGTTACAAAAACTTAGCACTAAAGTGATCGATTTGAAAGTTTTGGTACTAAAGTGAGCGCCGTACACAACTTATGACACTTGGGGTGTACTTAAGCCGTTTTTTTTCTCTAATTTGACACTTAAGTGATCCCAAAAAAATATTGATGTTAAAGTGAGTGTTATACAATAATATTGATATTTGAAATGTCCTTATGCCCACAGTATTGTGTTGGTGTGGCCGCAATCTGCGATTGGATTAGTAAAGGCTAGTTAGCCGTGCTTAGTGTCCGCATTTTCTCACAATTGGAACAATAGTAAGCACATAGTTAGTTCCTCGGTTTGGACTGGATTGATCCATCTTCATTCTTTCATCCTAATTGGCTCATATCCAACATATCCCGATCAAACCCATATCAAATCTACTGAAATTGGATTTTTTTTTTTTGGTCGATACTGAAATTGGATTTGAACGGTATTTTATTCTCATATGCCTGGCCGAAACCGACGAGGCCTACTTAGTCAGCTCCTATTGCCTTGATTTAGGAAGATGAAAATGTCAATATCATACAACATTATTTCCGATGATCCAAATTTAGATACAACCTTAGAAGTTCTAATCGACGAATGTGTTAGTGAGTGCAACAAAGTACATAATATTAAAGCTAAGATTCTTATGAGCCAAAGTGAGATTATTTAAAAAAAAATTGAAATTTCAGGCAAAACTACTAAAAACACGAAGCATATTGTCAAAACATGACAGAGTGAAAAAGAATCGAGCAACATATAACCTCGGTTTTGTTAGTTCTCTAATTAACAAAATTATGAGCTCATTTTCTATGTGTAACAGGTCTTCTAGAGGGCTAGTTAGACTAAGGTGGTTAATGGATCCCTAACTTTGCCCCTCTTTTATTAATGTGCCATGGATATAAGAACACAAATTCAAGAGATAAGGGTAAACTTCTTATGGCAATGAATTATGCAGAATTGATAACAAGCAAACCGACCAAAAAAATCCAAGAACTGGAACCATTACAAATCGACATGTACGCCGTAAATAAACCTTATCACGGCTGTCCCCGGATCACCATAGCAGAACACAGAACGCTATACTGGAAAATAAAGGAGCTTGCGTACCTGATTTCGGATCCATAATACTTTAGGCGGAATCTCGATGATCCGATGCTCAAGTCTTCTCCTCTATTACCCTCCGGAATCCTGGCGTCGATGAGACCACCACCCTCACCTTCACTTGGCTTTATAGGAGGAAACAACCTCCCTAGTGAAGTAACTTCTCATGGAAGTTGAGTGATTGAGGAGGTTATGTGTTAGGGCTAGAGGAGGGACTAAAGCTCATTTTATAGAGTCCTTTGGCCAAGCTCTCTCATCACGGGCTGGGCCGAACTCGGCCCACACTAGCCAGGCCCATATAAGACTAATTAAGAATCTTTAGATCTCTCTTTATTAGACCAACCATATGATTCCAATTAATATAAGCTCATACTTAAGAAAACTCTAACATTCTCCCACTTGGGCGAATATTAATTGAAATCGAACTGTAAGTGCACACCTTTATGCTGGTCTAGTAATCGTTCTTAATAGTCAATCCGATCCCATAAAGTATTAAACACCGAATCATGGCAGTAACTGCATAAAAAGGTATGCAGAGCCATCCATGGTCACAAGTGCCCTCTACTCTACTGATATGGATTCAATATGGTAGTGTGGCAAATGGATAGCACTCTATTAAAGAAATAATTTATGTGTTATCCCCTTTGTAAGTCACCATTCTCTCTCCTTTATGTGTCACAATTCCATATGTGCACTAGAGAATATCTTTATGGTTCAAAGGAACCTACTAATGTCTTTACTTTACAGTTAACATCACTTTATGTGTAACAAGACATATAAATACAGCCAGTAACCAAATGCCCATAGCCAATACTTAAGGTTTACACACACCTTAAGATTTCACTAAATATATGTATTCCGTACGGATATTGTCACAAATACATATCAAAATGTTACAAAATGCAACAAAACAGATATAAACTTTATTAGAGCATAACAAAAGTGCTCCCACTAGACAACAACATCTAATGATGTGCCTAAGCCCATGCTTATGACATGTCTTTCAAAAACACAAGGGCGAAGACCTTTAGTTAGTGGGTCTGCAACCATAGCATCTGTAGAAATATGCTCCACTGCAACGTCACCATTTTGCACAAATTCCTTTATGGTCAAAAACTTGACCTCCATGTGCTTAGACCCCTTAAGACCTCTGTTGTTGTTGATGAACAACACTGCAGAGTTACTGTCACTGTATAACTGTATGGGTCTATCAACAAAATCAAATACAGCCAACTCTCTAATGAGGTTCCTGAGCCAAATAGCCTGAGTAGCAGCCCCATAGCATGCTATGAACTCCGCTTGCATGGTTGAGGATGATACTGTTTTCTGTTTCTCGCTTTTCCATGATACTGCACTGCCTGCCAACATAAAAATATAACCTGATGTTGACTTCTTATCATCTTGACAGCCTGCATAATCTGAATCCGAGTATCATACTAGCTGCAGATCCTGAACGTGTCTGTATATCAGCATATAGTCTCTTGTCTTCTTTAAGTACCTCAAAACTTTCTTGGCAGCAACCCAGTGATCGTGTCCTGGATTTGACTGATATCTGCCTAAAAGTCCTGTCGCAAAAGCAATGTCTGGTCTAGTACAAACTTGTGCATACATGATACTACCAACTGCTCTTGCATAAGGTACATCCTTCATATGGGATTTCTCAAAATCTGTTTGAGGACATTGTGAAAGACTCAATTTATCACCTTTACAGATAGGAGTATTTCCTGGCTTGCAATGCTGCATATTAAATCTTTCCAAAATACGATCAACATACGCCCTCTGAGATAATCCCAAAACTCGGCGAGAACGATCCCTATGGATCTCAATACCGAGGACAAAAGACGCTTCACCTAGATCCTTCATGTCAAAGTTCTCTGATAACATCCGCTTTGTTTCATGCAGTAATTCAATATTACTACTCGCAAGCAAGATATCGTCCACATAGAGAATGAGAAAAATGAATTTCCTCCCACTGACCTTGCAGTATATACACTGATCCACTCGATTCTCTACAAAACCGAATGTAGTAACAACGCCATGAAACTTCAAGTGCCATTGTCTGGAAGCTTGCTTGAGGCCATAAATAGACTTTTTCAGTTTACACACAAGGTCAACTGAATCATTAGCCATAAAGCCTTCGGGTTGTACCATATAAACCTCCTCATCAAGGTCTCCATTTAGAAATGCAGTTTTTACATCCATCTGGTGTAACTCCATATCCAAATGAGCTACTAATGCCATGATCACTCTGAAAGAATCTTTAGAAGAGACTGGAGAAAAAGTTGCTTCATAGTCTACTCCTTCTCTCTGAGTGAAACCTTTGGCTACCAGTCTGGCCTTAAACTTTTCTATCTTTCCTTTGGAGTCCTTTTTAGTCTTATATACCCATTTACAGCCAATCGCCTTGTGACCCTCAGGTAGATTAACAAGTTCCCAAACGCCATTATGTCTCATGGATTGTATCTCATCTTTCATCGCATCCAACCAAAAATCTGATTGAGGACAAGAAACAGCATCTGTATAAGTGACTGGATCATCTACACAGCCGATATCATAGTCTTGTTCTCCCAGATAGACTACATAGTCCGATGGAATAGCTGACCGTCTCTGCCTGACAGACCTCCTAAGTGGAATTTCTTCAACTTGATCTTGCACCTGTGGGGCTTGAATAGCTTCACCAGAAACCGTTTCATTAATAGGATCCTGAAGCTCAACAGGCTCAGTCTGTGTTGACAGTGGTAATATCACAGTGATTCCCACCTGACTATTATCTTCGATAGTCTCAGAACAGCTACATTTTTCAGCCACATCAAATTCCAGGAACTTCGCTGTTTGAGATTCCACAATTCTTGTACCTCCATTAGGGTTATAAAATCGATAACCTTTCGAATGATCTGGATAGGACACAAAATAACATCTAGTGGTCCTGGAGTCCAACTTACTTAATGTTGGATTATACAACTTCACTTCTGCAGGACAGCCCCAAACTTTCAAATGGTTTAAGCTGGGTTTACGTCCAGTCCATAACTCAAAAGGAGTCAATGGAACAGCTTTGGTGGGAACCCTATTTAAAACATAAAGGGCTGTCTTTAAAGCCTCACCCCATAGAAAAATAGGTAAGTTGGTTCTACTAATCATACTCCTCATCATATCCATAAGGGTGCGATTACGCCTTTCGGCTACACCATTCTGTTCAGGACTCCCAGGCATAGTAAACTGAGCTACTATTCCAGAGTCCTCTAAGTATTTGGCAAATGGCCCTTTAAGCTGTCCAGCATCGCCATGACGGCCATAATACTCACCACCTCGGTCAGATCTAACGATCTTTATGACTTTTCCCAACTGCTTCTCGACTTCAGTCCGAAATATCTTAAACTTATCAAGAGACTCAGACTTTTCCTTAATCAAGTACAGGTAACCATAGCGGGAATAGTCATCAATAAAAGTGATGAAATAAAAATTTCTACACAAGGTTGCAGTATAGGGTCCACTGATATCAGTGTGAATGACCTCCAATAGGCCAGAACTACGAACTGCCGTCTTTTTCTTTATCTTAGCCATCTTACCTTTACAACAATCTACGCAAGTCTCTAGGTCATTTTTAAGAGTAGGCAGGATGTCAGTCTTTATCAGCCTTTCCACTCTTTCCCTAGAAATGTGACCAAGACGTTTATGCCACAATGCGTAAGATTGTTCCTTAGGTAGAGTTCTTTTGGAAATAATATTTTCAACTGTATAAGCGACGTATATATCATTGGGAGTTAAACACAATCTGTACAATCCATTAGACATGTTGCAGCACCCAACTTTATTTGAATTAAAAGACATGAAAACCACACTGTCTTTTATCTCAAAAGAGTAACCACACATATCCAAAAGTGATACGGAAACTAAGTTCCGTCTAAAGGAAGGTACATAAAAAGTGTTCCTTAACATCAACTTAAAACCAGATTCTAAAACCAAAATGATGTCTCCCACGAACTCAACATCAACTTTATTATTATCTCCCACTTTGAGGATTGATTCAGCTTGATTTGGCTTCCTCCGGTTTATGAATCCCTGTATGGTAAACGCAACATGATTAGTTGCGCCACTATCTAGCCACCATGAACTGGATGGGGCTTCAGATAAATTGGATTCACAAACAAATGCCAAAGAATCAATACCTGCATCCTCACGCTTAGACAGCCAATTCTTATACTTAATGCAGTCCTTCTTTTTATGACCTTTCTTCTTACAGAAGAAGCAACGATCATTGTCCTTCTTAAAGGACGATTTCTTATGACCCGTACTGACAATAGAACCGGTGGTAGAATGAGTTCCTTTATGAGTATGAAACTTAGACCCCTTACCTTTCTTAATGCCAGAAGTGGAGGTAAACAGGGCAAAATGCCCTCCATCCTTTTTCAACTTTTCCTCTTCAGCTACCACTTTGGCTATCAGATCATTAATAGACCAAGTCTCATCCTGAGTATTGAAACTAGTCTTGATCATACCAAATTCAGGGGGAAGGGTGTTTAAGGCTTGATGTACCATAATGGTATCAGGGATTACAATACCAAGAATCTTAAGTTTTGTTTGCAAATCCAGCATTCTTAGAATATAATCCCTAACTCCTCCAGCACCCATATTATACTTCATGTTAAAAAGTACCTGGACGAGTGTCCCAACCTCAGCATTAGATGATACTCGATTTCTGGCCATCAAAACTTCCATCATTTCTTTCGCAGTGCAGTCAACTGGCAGGCTACTCTTCAAATGTTCTTGTATTGATCGCTTCATTGATAACAAGCAGATCCTGTTGCTCTTTTCCCAAGCGGTAAAATGCATTGTTTCAAGTGCTGTACTAGTCTCAGTGAGATCAGTTGGCTTATCCTCATAAAGAGCTACATGAACATCTGCCAATTCCATAGCAAACAGAAAATCCTCTTTCCATTTCTTAAAATTTGAACCATTAAGAACCTCAATCGTAATGGAGTTGCCATTCACAGAAAAGGTGACTGAAAAATAAACAAGTAATGTATGTCATCAGCATCAAGTGAGTACTGTGTAACTTGAAAACTTCATAAGTACACAAATAAAGAGTCACATGTATCATCATACAATCACCTTTGGGCAGAATGTACAACGCACAGTTATAAACTCTTTACATGACAGCGGCCATGAGAATATATTCTAATCTTCGTGAATCACCACCTTTGGGTGTATGAATCACTAGGACAAGTCAATCCTCAACCATATGCTATACATGTATCCCTCCACAACCAATACACAATCACCTCCTTTGGGAGTATGATTATACATTAGATCAGGAGACATCCCACTACAATATAAGGCTGATATTTCTCAAACCCAATCAAGTGTGCCGCTTTGGCGGTCATTACCCAATTGAATCTTCGAAACTCCCTCATACCAGGGATATAAACTTTATGACTCACCTTCATTATAGTCATGTAATTAAACTTGATGACATGGGCAATTGTCATTAAAATTACACGCGACGCTAATAACATTACTTCAATCATTAATGCACGTTAAACCTTATACATGCTAAAACTCTACACATCCTGTATGTGGTCATATACATGTAAGCTTGTCATAGTATTTCCGAAACCATATAGAAATACATGAAAAATGCTCAAAATACCCCTAAAAACATACGTACATAAGGGTCTTTATGCATTTTTCTATTTTTAAAAGCTTCAAACATGTCAAATAAATATACCACAGTGTAGAGAATTTCCATACGAGCACGCCCGTACCAAGATCACCCCCAACGGAGCAACCACGCGCCCTCACGCGCCGGCCAAAGCCTCGGCGCGTGGGGCTCACGCGCCGCACGTGCTCCTCACGTGCGGGGCGAGCTCACCGGTCCAATGACCGGTCCGACCGGCGACCGGTCCAACCGTTGACCGGTCCAGCCGTTGACCGGTCCAACCGGTCAACTTTCGGGTCGGAGTCGGGTCGGGTTGACCCGGTCAAAGCGGGCCAGTCAACGGGTCGACCCGGTCAATCCGGGTCGGGTTGACCCGAAACCGAAACTCCGGGTGACGTCAGCTTGCCACGTGGCGCAATCACAACGCGCCACGTGGCACGCAAGGACGCGGCTCGCGCTGGGCGCGTGCCAGCGCGTGCGCGCGTGGGCTACCACGCGCAGCCACCGTGGTGGCGCGTGGTGGCGCGTGCGGCCGCGTCCGGCCTCCTCCGGCGACGATCTACCCATCAAAATGCTCGTCTCGACGAGTACGTTCCAAATATATGATCAAAAATCATTTTCATCCATAAAATATTTTCGAAAAAGGGCAACAATGATACGTTCCGGATCTTCGCTATGGTGGCTCTGATACCACATGTACGCCGTAAATAAACCTTATCACGGCTGTCCCCGGATCACCATAGCAGAACACAGAACGCTATACTGGAAAATAAAGGAGCTTGCGTACCTGATTTCGGATCCATAATACTTTAGGCGGAATCTCGATGATCCGATGCTCAAGTCTTCTCCTCTATTACCCTCCGGAATCCTGGCGTCGATGAGACCACCACCCTCACCTTCACTTGGCTTTATAGGAGGAAACAACCTCCCTAGTGAAGTAACTTCTCATGGAAGTTGAGTGATTGAGGAGGTTATGTGTTAGGGCTAGAGGAGGGACTAAAGCTCATTTTATAGAGTCCTTTGGCCAAGCTCTCTCATCACGGGCTGGGCCGAACTCGGCCCACACTAGCCAGGCCCATATAAGACTAATTAAGAATCTTTAGATCTCTCTTTATTAGACCAACCATATGATTCCAATTAATATAAGCTCATACTTAAGAAAACTCTAACACGACAAGCACAACGCAGGTCAGCACGAACAAACATTCATGTAATCCTAAGGACACCTTTTGTGTAATTTCTTGAATGAGTCGTCATTAGGAGGAGTAGGTGTTTATATGTCATAGGCGCAAACCATGTAAACTGCATAGGAAATTTCACGTAAAGAAACTTTTCCTCTTTTGCATAGTACCATACTTGTAAACTTTCAAAGAAATGGCGGACTAATTTCAATGGGGTGTTAATAAGTCCCTTACAATGTTCTTACTTACCACACTTGTGAAATGCCAAAGAACTTACCAAGTTATTGAAATTTTCAAGTAATTCCATCATGGGGTTGGTATTTTACTAACCACACTCATAAAATTAAAAAGAAAATGATAATTTACTAACTGCTCCCATGTATTATGTCAGAGTACGTGTACATATTATCTTATACAACGCATTTGTAATGATCTTGAATAAAGGAAAATCAGGTTTCGGGAGCACAACGATCAAAAAGCGAGGGACTCTACCTTATCGCCAAACGCTATGGGGGCTATCGGGGCACTCTGAATAAGTAGTGCAAGAAATTGCGATAAGAGGGACGAGACCCTGGGGCAGAGCCTAATAGCAATTAGGAGGGAATCTCACCAAGGATTGATGTTGCCTGTGCTCGCATGTCCGGTCGCTTGAGTTCCATGTATTTTTTAGAAGTTTCGACAAGGTGTGGATGAAATATTTTATTTCCTCGTCGCATTTGAGTAATTCATTATTGTGAAAGTGACATGGAACTAACGGATCTTGCAATAAATCTAATGCGAAATGAAGAAATTATCATAAAAATCGATGAGAAATAATAAATAACACCAAAAATTTATGTTGTTCGTTTTTTTTTTTGGGTCGGAAGTTGTTCAGTTTGAGTGTTAGTACCTACTGCACATAAAGAGCCAGACGCCAAGAAATCTACTATGAACTCGAAAAGCAATATTGTCACTCAATTGTTCAAATGTTTGCCTTCTCTAAATTATACCCAAAGCAACACTCACAAGTATTATCTCAGTCACTCATAGAGAACTCAATTAGAAGAACTCAGATAGAAAATCCAAACACTCTTCGTGTTTGTTCTTGTGTGTTATGGTTGAGAAACAACTAGGCGACAATTAACTATATACTATTCGATTCATAGCGGATTTCTTGGCGATTGGCTCTTCGCATAAAGTAAGTACTGACACTTAGACCGAACCACTTTAATTTTTGGTGCTCTTTATCATTCCTCATTGATTTCACTAGTAATTTCATTTGTATTAGACTTAAATTGCATGATCTGTATCTTTTTCATAATAATTTTGTCGCGACTCTCTCGAGGTTGGCTTTTATGCTCTCGAGGGCTAATGGGTCATCCCATCTGGTCAGACGAGGGTCTCTCCCAAGGCCCATTACCCAAATTGCAACGGAGGTATACGTGACCGACCTTTAATAAGGTCTAGTGACATGTGGTAAGTGTGCATGCCATGAAGTTGCCACCAATCATTTTCTAGAAAGTATGATTAGACCACCCTATTGAATAGTCGGGAGTTTTTATTCGATTATGCGAAAACTAGGTACAAATCCTGAATTTAGGAGGTCATGTAGAGAGGAGTAACTATTCTAATACTCATAATTAATAAAAGTAATATGCAAACCAAGGAATCAAGACATGTGAATAAATTACTTCAAATCAGCATGGCATTCCTAGTAAAGCTCTATTAGCCTAGAGAAGTATCAATCACAGTTCAGGAGTGATTTAGATATGATTTTGCCCATTAGGGAGGCAAAGTCGTAATTTTGAGACAATTTGGGACGATTTGTCTGAAAAAGGAAAAATCATTATTTCGAAATAAATTCGAAGTAAAAAGGCGTCAAAAATAGGTTTGGTCACTCAATTGACCCATCCCCTATTTTTTTTTTTTGACAATTTTCAAAATTTTTAGAAAACGACTATCCTTTGGAGGGGTGGAATCGTCAATTTCTAAAAGGAAATGAAATGTGCAAATCTTAAACATAAGATTTGGCCACCTCCTTAACCCATCACCGAATACTAAGAAATTTTCACAAGTCATTAGAATAACAAAGACGATTTACCCTTTAAGGGGTAAAATCGTCATTTTGAAAAAATACGAGATTCGAAAACCTAAGCAAAAAGATTGGCCATCTAACTGACCTAATCCTAATTTAGGCATTTTCGATCTATCTTAGATATTCAGCGGTGGTGATTTACCTTTTAAAGGGTATAATTGTCAATTTCAGGAAGAACGGATAAAAAATCCCAAAAATAGGATTGACCAGTTATCTATGGTCATTCCTCCATTTTTTTTGGAATTTTTAGGAATTTTTTGCAATTTTAAAATTTTAAAATTTTTCTTCAATTTTCCATTTTTTTAATTTGTTTGGAATTTTTTCTTATTTTTAATTTAAGAAACATTTTTTTTTAATTTTAAAAAACGAGGCTCGGCCGGGTCGAGTTGATGGACCCGGCCCGGCACGCGAGACCACTCGATCTCACGCGGGTCCGCGAGCCCAAATGGACCTCAAGGAGGCCCGCCCGATCTGTATCTTACAGACCAGGTCCAAACCAAATCAGACAAAGGGTTGGCGCGAATCGGCCCGCAAATGATTGGCTCGATTCGCACAAGCCTTAGCCCAAAACGACGCCATTTGCTTAAATCGAATGCACGCTCTAGATTTGGATACTTGTCTCACTTCTGACCATTGGATCGATTTTTTTTGCCTCTGTTATTTATTATAACAGAACTTTGCTGATGTGGCTGCCACGTGGCCGCCACATCAGCGCCACATCGTTGTTGACCGAGTCAACTTTCGTTGACCGATCAAACCCTCGCCGGGAAAGATCGCCGGCGCCTCGCCGGAGGACCGAACACCACGTCGAAACGTCGCCAAAACACCGCGATTCGATATCAATCGAACACCCAACTATCCCACACCAACATATGATCATTTCGCGGCCAAAATACGCCGAAAATACCCCAAACCGAACAGTCACAGTTTCGGCTCCGGCGACCTCTTTCTCGATTTTTTTTTTTTGTTACTCTTCCAATCATTCCAGCAGCATCTTAGATGGATTAAGGGACTTACCTGAGCTTCGTTAGAACTCGACAGCTGCCCGGACGGCAGTGACGTGTTCTCTGCTCGGACCAAGACCGACAAAGGGTCAAACCACCATTTCTGGCGAGATTCAATGCAAAACAAAGGCATAAGATTGCTTAGAGTCGATCTTAAGGATAGCTGGATGTCTCAAAGTCGCTATATGAGGTTGTGACTCACACGGCCAAGGCTCGACGCAACAAATGATCAGACTGATATTTTGTTAAACAGGTTGTGCATGTTCCGGGAATCGGCATCTAGGCTCGACTAGAAGGCTCAACAGGCAATATTGAAACAAATAAACATTCACACATGACCATGAGGAGGTAAAGCAACGTCGGTATGAGTTTGGTTTGGCTTGGTTTGATTGAACATCAAACCGAGCCACAAACGCAGGTGTGCGAAAGAACAGAGTATGAAATGGAGGCGGGAGTACCGAACTATCTTCGTCAGGGACGGCGGTGGCGACGTGCGACGACAACGACGGTGACGAGCTCGGCCTCGTCGCTCTCTCCTCCTCTCTCCCGAATCTCTATCCTTTGTGTAATCTTTTTGTTCCTACGTCCCTCGGCCGAATGACCTCTCTCTCTCTCTTTCTTCCTTTTTTATTTTTTATTTTTGGCGTCCCCCACCGTCCAACCTCCATGGACGAACACTTTCCCTAATGCCCAGCCGTTCTCCACTTCTCCACTTCTCCACTTCTCCTCTTCCTTTTTTTTTTTTTTTTCCACTCTCCTTTGTCTTCCACCACGCCTTCTTCATCCACTTGAATCAGCTTCCACCAAGCCGAAGAAGGGCCAGCAGAAGTGTTCTGCTTTTGGCTGATCAGTCAACGAAGGAGGGAAAAGAAAAAAAAATGAAAGCGGAAAGAACGGAATTTTACCATGGAACAGCATTATAACAAAGCCCCATCTCCTCCCAGTTAACATTAATCGGAGACGTTACATAGCTTTTGCAGAGAAGTGTCGGAAAAAGGGGTCGATACTTCATGTGAGATTCAAATATTTGTCAATGGCCAAAGGATGTTTTGGCGATCGCCAGGCTTGTATTCATTGCAATCCGATTATACGTGTCTTACGTATCTCCCACGTAGAATGCTGTTTAAAGTAGGGGAGCTTTTACGAAACCAATGGAGCCATTTCCGAGTTTGCCTTAGACGATGGAAAGGAAGCGAAGAGACTCGGAAGAAGACAACTCAATACACACCGTGGTAGAGCAAAGCAGATCGACTTCAACAGAGAAGAGGAGATTGTCTTAACTATGGCGAGACTATAGGTTCCACTCGTGCTGACCTAAGCCTATCGAATTGGTGACAATATGCTGCGGAAACGATTCTAGGGGAAGCGAACTGGGAGATGTGATTTCGATACCTTTTGAATCTCCCCTTTTTCCGTCTCTGTGAGATCCAAGTATCTGTTAATGGCCAAAAGGTGATTTGGCAACGGAAATACTTTTATTCATTGGAATCTGATCATGTGCGCCTTATGTATTTCCCACGCAGTATGCTAAATGTGAGATCCAAATGTCTATGGGACGATCGGAACCAATTCAAAATTTGCCTCAGACCATTGGAAGGAAGCTTTAAAAAGTGTGGATTCCGCCTAATATGCGAGCAACAGGAGGATGATTTGAGGGTCGTGCTCCAGCGCCATCAACCAAATGGACGCCTGAGGACGGATTAGGAAGAAGACCACTCAATAGGCACTGAGGAAGAAGATAGTCCAAGGGAAACAGATGTAGAGGAAAGCTGATCAACTTTTAACAAAGAAGAGAAGATGGTCTTAACTATGGCGAGACTATGGGATCCACTCGCACCAACCTATTATGAGTGTTGGCTTGCGAAACATGCCTGTCGAATCTGTCACAACTTGCTGAGAGGAGAAGAGAGCTGGGCGACTTCGATTTCAATGACTTTTGCTTTTCCCCTTTTTCCATCTCTACTAGAAACTTTCGAATGTCTGCACCTTTAATTGAAATTCAAAATTACTATCCAAAATAGGTTTCACATCATGCTATTGACATGGTTGAGGAACTTTTCTTCCTCCTCTCCTTCTTTATGACCTGTGATGCAGAGTGCATTAATCCAAAATTATGTGGATTCTTGTCGAATGGCCATGGTCTTCCAAGTTGCTCTATGATATTTACAGGACAGACCTTTGTTACCTCTCTTAATCCAACTAATCACGCCAACGCCTCATACTCTAGAATTTTGTGATGGTAAGTTCTGTTGAATCTAATAGAATGTATATCCTTAGGGAAGTGTCTGTTCTAATTGTCTCAAAGATCAAAAGATCTATATAGGGAAGAGTAGTTGATGTATCTGCTGTTGCCAGGCAGATTGCATCGGATGGATACAAGTCTAGTGCCATAACTGGTGACTTCTTTGAACTGTTAGGAATTGGAATCCATAACATTAGTTCTGAGGGTCTAGATTCATATATGACCTAAGAAGTTGTAAACCATTTAGATTGTCTCGTAACATAGACCAATGTGTCATGGGTGACACAAAGTGCAGAATATTAAAGATAAGACTAACTTTTCTGGGAAATGAGTGAAATTATTTGAAAATATTGTGCAATTTCAAGCAAAACTGTGGGAAACTCGGAATATATTTATTATAATACATGAGATAAGAATGTCACAAGTGTTATAACTTTCGTATGACGTTCATTTTGAGTGCCATAACTTTTTTTTTTCTCTCGATCACTCAAGTAGCATGATTTTTTTTTTCGTTCACTTGAGTACCACATGGCATTTTAATCGATCATTTGCGTGACATTACTTTTTAAAAACGTTCACCATAAGTTCTATGCTACATCGGATTTTTGGCACTTGAGTGGATGCTTGTAACAAAATTTTCTACTTAAGTGATCGATTAAAAATTATGGCCCTCGAGGCAACGTTCTTTAGAAGTTGTGAAACTTGTGGATGGTTGGGAAGGCACCCATGGAGGTCTAGGTAGCAATGGGCAACGAAGCAAGAGCGCTAAGGATTTTCAGCCGAGTGATTGAAGACGATGAATGCGACGAGCAGTTCTTCACAAAGTACTGGAAAAGACAATAAACAGTGCAATTGTTTTCTTTATCAACATGGCGCTCGCCTGGCGTCTTATTAGAGTCGCTGGTCGTCAAAAGTACCACGTTAACTTTTTTTAATGGTGATTGTGGATGAAATTGTAATGAAAAGATTTTTAGTGTCAACAAAAAAAAAATGAAGTAAATGTGCCATAGTGAACATAATTAACGTTTTTTTTTTTTTACCCTTTACTGATTACTGACCATTGAGTTAATGATACTTGGGAGTCGCGTTCGAAGTCTTTATTTTCCTTTAACCGGCCATGGGTCACAGCATGACTCGGGAACCTCCCCTCTTTGTTCGTTTGTTTTCTAGGGGTCTACCTCGTCGTCCTTCTCGCGTTTTGGGGTCGGTTTTCTCCTCGACAAGTGATGTGAAGCTACAACGCAGATATAGAGATGTGATTTCGATTGCCTTTGTATAAATTTAGTCCTGTGAACTATTACCCTAATAATCTAATATTACCGTGGATTATTTCTGACCACACGATTATATAATCAACGAGTGCTTTATGCGAAACACGCAGTGATGATGTATTGATCTACGATTGAGATTATACAGTCTCTGACAGTTTTGTGAAAAAAGTATTTCCTTTTAGTCCTAAACCTATCGAGAAGATGTCATCGTCGGTCTTTACCTTTTTCGCAATGTTTTGAATATTAGGGCACAAATACTTGGTATTCGCATCGCAACTATTTTGAATATTAGGGCACCCGCAGATATTTGGCATTCGCATCGCAACAAAACTCATACCGACAAAATCACCCCCATTCCAGCTACACCGAAATTTCCAGGAAAGATCCAAAAGAGAGAAATGGGAAAAGAGTGTTGGAACCCCGAAGGGGTTTTGCGAAAGTTTGATGGTTTCAACGCGGGAGAGTTTACAAATATGAGAGTATGGTATTCAGAATAGCCTTGCTAAGGCTTTACACAAACAAAACACACATATTCAAATACAAGCTTTGCTAAGCTTGATTTACATACAAATCTGTCTAACTCTTACTCTCTTCTATGGCATACTTCAAGGTTGCTTTGCCTTTGAAGCACCCACACTCAACTCTCTATATGCTTCGTCTCTCTTTTAACACCAACCCTATTTATAAGCTAAGTTACACTGCCGGTGAACTTAAAATATAGCCAACGACCCCGTGAACAATGAGCTGTCCAAGTGGGTCTCTAGCTGTTATCTTTGAACCTTTGAAAAAGAGAACTCATGATTGACTTCTCCATTTGCAACCACCAATGACCACACGTCCAACTTCTACTCTTTTCGCCAACTTGCATGGATGCTGCCGCAAATTCACCCATGTCCAAGTTGTTGCCAGCAAAAGTTTGAAGCAAGAAGTTTGAAAAGTCAAACTTCAAAGACAATTCCAACTTTGCTATTTTCTGTATTGCAGAACAGTTGGGACCACCATAAGCCATCAGTTTGCCACCTTTAGTGTGAATAAAAAAGGGGCTGCCGCATTTCACTTCATCCACATGCAGTTTGAACAAGTCAAACTTCATGGACAAATTGGACTTCACTTCTAAACCAATTTGCTGTTGGAAAAATATGATCGGATTGGATGAACAAAGGAATCAGACTCTGAGACGTGATATCACTCTCTTTAAGGAATTATTTACCCCAGAACATTATTAATGATTATCGGCAAATATCCTCCAAGATACAACAGAGTCTCAAGCGAGATTACTAGATAGCAATTCTAATAACTCTCCAAGAACTCCTTGAGAAACAATCAGAAAGGAAGGCTGTATCTTTCGAGCTTTTGTGAACGAAAATTGAAAGTGATGAAGTGTGTTAAAATGAACAGAACATTAGAATATATAACGAGAAATGAACACACCTTTTCGCGTATGAAAAGTAATCAATTTTCAAGCAACTCTTCGTGTTCTAACAGTTTATTCAAACACACATTTTCATAATTTTTCGAAGATAATTTCTGTACGAAAAATTGCAACTCTTCATGTTTGAAATTATACTACACCTTTTCATGTCTGAATCAGTAGTTATTACCGAATAGATACAAGTACTCTAAAGGTCACAAGAGTGTCAGTTTGGTAGTTATGTCCGAAGAGACATAAACCTTCCAAAAGATATAATAATGTCTTATATTCATGAACAGTCGCACTGTTCCAATGAGTCGCGAAATTCATTTATAAAAGAAATTATTTCAAAATAAAAAAATAAAATAAAATAATTCTTGAATAGAGCCAATTCCGCACCGCGACGATGCTAAATGCGTCTAATAATCGCACACCGCACGCGGATATAGTAGGGTGTAGCCCACTTGCCAATTTCTTTCTTTGAAATACAATATTAGTGAATTGCTATCTATCTTTTATTCTATGTGGGATGTAAAAAAGGCAATATTTTGTTTGTTTTAGAAACAAACTTCAACATTTGCCACATATTTTTGATCAATAATTCATCACATGTTCATATTAGGTGTTGAATTCCAACAAAGAGACGAGAAGTAATTAAAGCAAAAGGAAAGTGATATGGCAACCACCAAATGGCGCCCACGGGATTCCAGAAAGTCTTAACTCTTAAGTCCAAGAGCAAATAAATACGTAGATGAGAGCTCGAGTTGGGAACCCATTCATTCAGTTAGTAAACCTTCTGCGGAAGCAAGCACATCAACCATCAGCGCTTTCATGGCCGCTTCTTCCTCGAATCTGAAAAGAAATTACCATGTGTTTTTGAGTTTCAGAGGCATGGATGTCCGTAACAGCTTTCTTTGTCATCTCTATGCTGGTCTCGATCAAAAAGGAATACACACTTTTGTGGACAGCGAAGAACTTAGGATAGGAGAGCAAATATCGCCGGCTCTTATGAAAGCCATCGATGAATCGCGCATAGTGATCATTGTTTTCTCCGAGAACTACGCTTCCTCGACGTGGTGCTTGGAAGAATTGGCCAGAATTATGGAGTCTAAGAAGCAAAGAGTTCTCGAGGTCTTTCCCGTGTTTTACAAAGTGGAACCCAGAGAAGTGAGAACACCAAGGGAGAGTTACAAAGAAGCTATGGCTAAGCATGAGTCAAAGTATG
This sequence comes from Rhodomyrtus psidioides, assembly GCA_021437785.1. NCBI lineage: Eukaryota > Viridiplantae > Streptophyta > Magnoliopsida > Myrtales > Myrtaceae > Rhodomyrtus > Rhodomyrtus psidioides. The sequence goes on along the minus strand of JAILYB010000074.1, from coordinate 1,741,379 downwards.
GAAAGGATTCGGAGAAAGTGAAGAGATGGGAGAAGGCACTCCTCGATGCTGGTAGCTTGTCCGGGTGGGAATTCCAAGAGGGGTAAGCATGTTCTTTTCCTTTTGATGAAGCGATCTCATTCTCATACTAGTTGCAAGTACTGTCCCATCTCACGGACTGCCGGATCTATCCTAAAGTCATCGGCCTTGGCCGGCCAGTACCGTAGGGCCAATCGCCCGTTCTTGTCTGGCCGATCTAGAGACCAGGCATCACTAACCCCGCCACTAAAGCCTTGTATTGTCCAACTGATCCTCCGGGTTCCAACCCTTTCACAAACCTATTTGCACAGTTTTGCTCTTGCCAAAATTTCGAGACATCAACATCTTTCATGCCCCTAAATGTTGATTTTAGATATTAATTACAGATGCTATAATTAACTTAATTACTCGAGAGTAGACATGACACAGATATTGCCAAACCATTCTCTTGATTGAAGACACGAAGCGGAGACACACTTGACAGTAGACATAAAAATCGAATAACCAAAACTTCAAGCTAGCAGATTCTTTGAATTCTATTCTTGTTGTAGTAGATAATGAGAAATTGTCTCAGATAAAAAGTGCGGTTCATAGTACTCGTGTTATCATTGTGCAGGTTGTTTGCAATTTTTCTTTTACAGATCTAGGCGCAGGTTCACCCAAATGTGGCATTTCTTTTTCATCTCATTATTAGCTTATCCTCTTGTTGTGACGTTAGAGGTCGAAGTCCTTCCATGGCTTTGACATGCTAAAACATATTTCTCTATCTTTTGAGTGCCAATCAGAGATGAAGCAGAGCTCATACAACGCATCATAAAGGAAATATCAATTCATCTACAGCGCACACCCTTACATGTCGCTAAGTTTCCGGTCGGAATAGATTCCCGAGTTCAACAAGTGATATCATTGTCAGAAAATGAGACGGGTGACGATGATGTTTGCATGGTAGGCCTATGGGGACCTGGAGGCATAGGGAAGACCACAATTGCTAAAGCCCTATATAATTATATTGAGAAAGATTTTCAGGGTGCCTGTTTTTTGGAGCGAGTAAGAGAAACTTCGAACAAAAGTGGTCTAGTTTCTTTGCAAGAAACACTTTTGTCACAGATATTATCTCATAGAAAGTTGAGGATTTATACTGTGGATGGAGGAATTACTTTGATACGGGAAAGACTTTGTTGCAAGAAGATTCTTCTGGTTCTTGATGATGTGGACGAGTTGGTTCAACTGGATGCGTTAGCTGGAGAAGGCCATTGGTATGGCCAAGGAAGTAGAATTATTGTCACATCAAGAGATAAACATTTGCTGACTTCTCATGGCATAACTTGTGTTTATGAAGTTAAAGCTTTATGTGACAATGAAGCACGAGACCTTTTCGATCGGCATGCCTTCCCAAACAGCAAGAAAGTTGAGATAAGAAGGGATCTCATACATAGAGCAGTGCATTTCGCGGACGGCCTTCCATTAGCCCTCCAAGTGTTCGGCTCATTCTTATGTGGAAGAAAGGAACCGGCATGGGAAAGTGCATTGCGGAACCTCTCCGAAAGTCCCGATCCGACAATCAATCGAGTTCTCAAGATAAGTTTCGATGGATTGGACAAAAAGACGAAGGAGATTTTCCTTGATATTGCTTGCTTCTTTAAGGGGAAAAGTATAAAATACATCAAGGAAGTCATTGATAGCTGCGGTTTTGAATCAACTATAGGAATAGAAGTTCTCGTCGAGCGGTCCTTGATAACAAATGAGCATGGGACCTTGCAAATGCATGATTTAATTCAGTTGATGGGAAAGGATATTGTTATTCAGGAATGCCTCGATGATCCTGGGAAGCGCAGTAGATTATGGCTTTTTGAAGACGTCCAGGACATTCTAATTGGAGAAACGGTAAATTTTACTTATGCCACTGTTTCTACAGCTCAGTTTTTGTTTTACTCTAACTTGAGCGGTCATGGAAGTTTCTCGTGACCACTAAATTTGTTTTCTTATGGCTAGGGAACAGATGCAGTAAAGGCCATAGGATTGGACTTGCACAAACCAGAAGAGATAACTATTAGCCCTCATGCTTTTACCAACATGAAAACGTTGAGAATGCTGATTTTGCGTGAAGTTCATATCTCTTCACAAGGCCCTATACATCTCCCCAACGAGCTAAGATGCCTTGAATGGCTCAATGCCCCGGATCTGGAATTTGGCTCTGGTCCAAGTAAACTTGTTAGAGTTGATGTGCGGAATAGTCGTATTAATCAACTTGGAGGCAAATTTACGGTAAGCCCTTGTGATGATTAGCTTTCCCTTTTATAGCTATAAGTATTTGCAGAGCTTAATGACTACACTGGTTATGTTTTTGCAGAACTTTAGGAAGTTGAAGTTAATCAATTTTAGTAAATGTGATTCCTTGATTAGTGTTTCTGACCTTTCATTGGCTCCAAATCTGGAGAGCTTGAATCTTGCTGGGTGCCAAAGCTTGGTGGAGGTTCACCAATCCGTTGGATATCTTGACAAGTTGAAAATTTTGTCGCTAGAATTGTGCTCTAATCTGAGTATCTTTCCCAACAAACTCAAGACAAAATCTCTTCAAACCCTCAATCTCTCTGGTTGCTCTAAACTTGAGAGGTTTCCTGATATTCTGGGAAAGATGGAACATCTAGAAAGACTTTATCTGCAAAGGACCGCCATCAAAGAACTCCCTGCATCAATTGAAAATCTTGTCTCTGTGAAGGTGATGGGCTTAGAAAATTGTGAAAACCTCGCAACGCTTCCGTCGAGCATTCATAAGTTGCACAATCTCAAGTCTCTAAGTCTTAAAGGCTGCTCGAATTTCGTCATGTTTCCAAAGAACTTGGAGGATTCAACCGACCCTGATGGCCATTTAGGATTTCCAAATCTACAGCGGCTTGAACTCAACGGCTGCAATCTATCAGAAGTAGACTTCCTTGAGAGATCTTCCGATTTTCCCAAATTGCGTGTCCTAAATCTTTCAGAAAACAAGTTTACTCATCTACCAACATCCATCAATAAATACCATGCTTTAGGTTGGTTTGGTGTGGAGAACTGCCCGCAATTACAAGAGATTCCTCCGCTTCCACCAAATATTCGTGAACTAATCGCAAATGGTTGCGAATCCCTGCAAAATCTCCCAGATATGTCGAGTCTCTCGTCCGGCTACCTTGACGCCCGCTTGCGTTCATGTGGTGAATTATTCCGCAAAGGGGTCATGATGGCTGATGCATCATTACTCGAGGTCAGATTCTCTCTCTCTCTCTCTCTCTCTCTCTCTCTCTCTCTCTCTCTCTAACTTTAAATGCTTTGATATGATAGTTACTCCCGAAGATGAGTGGTGTCGAAATTAGCCTAACTGGAGGAGAGATTCCAGAATGTTTTCTGCAAAGTGAAGATGGTTTCAGGGTTCCCAAGGACTTGTATGACAAGTTCTTAGGACTAGCACTCTGTGTTGTAGTTGGCCGAGATGAAGAAAGTGGGAGCAATTGTGCATGTGAGATCCATATGTCTGTTAATGGCGAAAGAATGACTGGCCAATTGAATATCGACAATAGCTGGTTATCCGATCTTGTGTGGCTTGAATATTTCCCACGCGGTCGGCTGCCTAAAATAGAGAGTCTTCTGCGAGGCGAATGGAGCCAATTCCAATTTCGCGTCGAAGCAGAGAGAGGAAGCGTAATAAAGTGTGGATTCCGTCTATTATGGGAGAAACAGGAGGATGATCGCAGGATTGTGCTCCAGCCCCATCAGCCGAGTTAAGTCGCGCTGACCTAAGCCTATCGAATTGGTCTGGACTTGCTGCTGAAGTTATCTAGCCGAAGCGAACTGGGAGATGCGATTCCGATGCCTTTTGAATCTTCCCTTTTTCCGTCCCTCCTAGAAATTTTCCCTCTCCTTCGGTATGAACTGTGTTGCAGAGTGCATTAGTACAAGATTACATGGATTCTTGTTGAATGGCCACGGTCTTCCAAGTTGCTCTGTGAAACTTATGGGACAGACCTCTTTTACCTCTCTCAATCCAATCAATGCTTCGTACTCTTAAAAGTGTTGAGATAGTATGCTCACCCGTTTTGGTGCCGCTAACAAAATCAAAATTTTATAGACGTTAATACGTGAACTTTTTGCCTCAAAGGACTCATTGGAAGGCTTGATTCAGATCGATAAATTTTACGGTGCATGAAAATTGGGGTTGCGGTGATGTTGCACTACACAGGGATCTATCTCAGAGCTTATTATCAAGGCTTGTACCGATATTGTCCGGTACGGATCAGGTTTTTGCACTTGTGCTCTAAATATATGTTCATTATTATGAAGTGATTCTTCCTATTCGCGCACTTATGTATGGCCACATGGATTTGCATGTTTAGGAATAAAAACCTGAAAAAGAATGCATGAAATTAGCTTCTTCTTCTTTCTTTTTTTTTTTCTAAAAGAAAAAAGATACCAATTCACAGGCGGTAGCTTAATATAATGAAACCAAGTTCTCATATCCAAATGCTATGGACCATAGAAGCCAAGTGAGCTGCCACGGTTTCCCAGGTTCTTAACTGGCCTGGTAAAATGTTTAGTGGCAACCCTAGTGTCATTCAGTGATAGGTAGAGGTGGCAAAATGGGTCTAGAACCCACATTTGGCCCATATTTGATGGTGGTGGGTCAAAAATGGGTTAGCTTAAGTACTTAAATGGGTCATAAATGGGTTGCTTAAAAACTTTATGGGTCATAAATAGGTTTCAAATGGGCCATAAATGGGTTAGCTAAGAAAACTATCTTAAGGCAATCATAAATAAGTTTTGTGAATATTTTTTTAAAAATCTAATTTTTTAATATTTTAATAATTTGTTTTTTATATAATTTTTTTATTTTCTATTTTCTATTTTCTCCTGCCTTGGCCGTCGCTCTACTTTGGCCGCCAATGGTCACCGCTGCCCACCTCCGGTCACCATCACCAACCACCACCCTCCGCCGCCGCCGGCCGTCGACCGCCGCCACAGTGCGTGTACGAGTCAATTAGTATTGAAGTCTTTTAACTTAATTCGGCAAGATAAACCAGAATCGAGTACGAGTCAGCGTCGAAACCTGCCGGAGCACCTCCCTTCCCGAGCTCCGATTACTCCCCCTACGCCTTCAGAAGCGGTAGCCCGTGCGGGGAGAGCTACAGCTTCGGCGACGGAGGTGGCGAGCAGCAGTTTGAGGGGACGACGATGGCAGGAAGCAGGCAACGGTCAACAGTGGCGAGCAGATGTCGCAGGTAGCCGATTATAATAAAAAATTATTTTATAAAGAAAAAATTTAAATTTTTTCAGAAAAATTCAATTGCATGTTTTAGCAATATAATTTTTCTTAATAAATTATAAGAAATAAATATTTCATAATTTAGCTAAATATATAAGTATTTAAGTAATACGGGTCGGGTCGGTTATGGGTCGGGTATGGGTTGGGTCGAGTATGGGTCACTAAATTTGCATTGGATGAATATGGGTCAAAACGGGTTAAATGGGTCAATATGGGTCGGACCATATTCGACCCGACCCATACCCGACCCGACCCGATCCACCCATTTGACGCATCTACTGATAGGCGGCAATCTACGTTATTTTCCTTTAACCGGCCGTGGACCACAGCATGAACAAGTCAAAGTCAAGCAATGCAACCCAGACGACACGCATGACTCGGGAACCTCCCCTCTTTGTTCGTTTGCTTTCTATGGGTCCGCGTCGTCGTCCCTCACGCGCTTTGGGGTCGGTTCTCTCCTCGATAAGTGATGGGAAGCTGCTACACAGAGACAGACATTTGATTCGGACTGTATTGGTGCTAATTTAGTTTTAAATTTTTTTAATTATATTAATTTAGTCCTGTGAATTATTATCTTAACAGTCTGACACCACATGATTTTACAATCAATGAATATTTTGTACGAAATACGCAATGATGATGTGTGGTTCTGCGATTGAGATTGTACAGTTTGTCGGAGAAGTATTTCTTTTTAGTCCTAAACCTATCTAGAAGATGCTATCGTCAGCCTTTACCCTTTTTCGCAATGTTTTGAATATTCCGCCCACAGATACTTTGGTATTCGCATCGCAACCAAACTCATCCCAACAAAATCACCGAAATTTCCAGGAAAGATCCAATTTTACCCGGAAAAGAGAGAAACGGGAAAAGGGACAAAAAGTAAATAAAGCAAAAGGAAAGTGAGATGGCATCCACCAAATGGCGCCCACGGGATTCCAAAAAGTCTCAAGTCCAAGAGCAAATAAGTACGTAAATGAGAGCTCGAGTTGGGAACCCATTCATTCAGATATTTAACATTCTGCGGAAGGGAGCACATCAACCATCAGCCCTTTCGATGGCCGTTTCTTCCTCGAATCTGAAAAGAAATTACCATGTGTTCTTGAGTTTCAGAGGCTTGAATTATTAATGTGTGATTATATGTATATTAAGATATTTCAGTAATTATATTTATTTATATCTTTATTGTAATTAGTCGCTCATATAAATACATCTTACGCAACCTTAGTTTGGGTTGAGCCACCACAAACACTATGTCGTTATTTCTCTCTGACTCTAAACATCAACATGGTATCGAGCAGGAAACGCATCATGTTCTTCGACAACTTCGTCTCAAATCAACACTTCCTTTGCTCTAATTATCGCTTCAACAATGTTCGGTACATCTACGAATTTTTCTTCTTCTCTACCATCTCTTTGGTCATCATATTCTTTTTCTGCTAATCCCAATTTCCCATCATCTCTCAATAATATACCGCCCCATTCACCTCTTCTTCTTTTTTCCTACAGCTCCGATCTCTGTTGTTGCTGCTCCAATTACTAGCATGTAATCAACCTCGTCATCTCTTCTTCTTCCTAATATCACTAATCTTGTCTCCATCAAACTTGATGCGGATAATTATCTCTTATAGAAATCTCAGTTTGAATTGATTCTAATCTGCAACGATCTGCTGGGATATGTGGATGGATCTTTTCTATGTCCGCAAAGGCTTATCAATGATCATAATAGTACTGTGGTGGTCAATGCTTCTTATTCAATGTGGGTCAAGATGGATCAAGTGTTCGTAGTTTGATTAACTCAACCCTCACAGTTGAGATTTTTCATGAAGTTCATGATCTTCGGATATCTCAGGAGATTTGGCTTGCTCTAGGGCAACGCTTTACTGATCGATGCACGGCCAAAGAAATTGGATTGAAGCTTGATTTTCAGAACGCCGTCAAGAAACCAGATCAGTCAATGTCTGATTATCTTCAGCATTTGAAATCAATTGAGGATTCCCTCGCCGCAATCAATTGCTCCGTCTCTGATAAGGATTTGGTGATTCAAGCCCTTAATGGGCTCCCATCAGAGTATGATCGTTTTGTCACAATGGTCACCAATGGTCCTACTATTCTTTCCTTTAATGATCTGCGGTCACATCTACTTATACAAGAAGAACGATTTCTCCGAAAATCGATTAGCTCATCTTCATCTGATATTCATCATGCTTTGATTGGACAATCCATTTCTCCTAATCCACCGTTTCGAGGGAACCGTGATGGACGTAATTTTAGGGGCCGAAGATCTGGTCGAGGACAGGGAAGACGGTTCTCGCGTGATCAATCGGTTTGGTGAGCCTCGAATGATCGATTTAATTCACATTCATTCTCTGTCCCCTATGCTGAACGATTCTCGCCTTCCTCTAATAGACCTCGTGGTGGTTCGAGGCCCTATGTTCCTCCATTCATTCAATGAGGCATTTTGGGATCTAGGCCTCATCTTTCTTGTCAGATATGCAATGGGGTTGGGCACGCTGCACTGCAATGCCGACAAAGATTTAATCATGCCTTCACAACAACGGATCTATCGGATTCCTTCTCAGCTCTCTCAGTTGGTGAAGCCTTTGATCCAACGTGGTATCTTAATAGTGGAGCGTCGGTACACATGACTAGTGACATTGGTAAAATCCTAAATCCTAAACCCTTTTATGATTCGACAAAAGTTTCCGTTGGTGATGGTCGTTTATTGCCTATTAAGCAAGTCGGTAAAGCTTTTTTACATACTAATTCTCGATCTTTGCTGTTATCGCCTGTATATCACGTCCCTAAACTTGCTCGTGATCTTCTCTCAGTCACTCAACTTTGCCGTAAAAAATCCTGCACTATTGATTTTAATGGTTCATCCTTTTCTTTGAAGGACAAACGAACCGGAAAAGTTCTCCTCTAAGCTGATTCTTCTCATGGTTTTTATCTGATTTCCAATTCATAGGTGTCCTCTCATTCGCAACCTATCGTGGCTTCTTATGCTTCACTCACTCGCTGGTATGCTTGTCTTGGTCATCCAAATAAACAAGTTCTGAGTCGTATTTGCAATTCTAGTTCCAGGTCGGTATCATGTAAGTCTTGTCTTGTTGTCAAATCACATCGATTGCCTTTTGAGTCGGTTAATTATCGTACTTCTTTTCCTTTAGTTGTAATTCATTCTGATGTATGGACGAGTCCCATTTTATCAAATTCTGGTTTTAAGTATTTTGTGTTGTTCGTTGATGACTACTCTCGATTCACTTGGATTTTTCCTATGAAAAATAAATCTGAAGTGCCTATTCATTTTCATCGCTTCCGTTGTTTCATCGAAAATCTGTGCAATGCAAAAATAAAATTCCTACAAACTGATGGGGGAGATGAATATACCAGTAATTCGTTCAAAACATGTTTACATGAAAATGATATTCTTCAACGCATTTCTTGTCCAGATACTCCATCTCAAAATGGTTTGTCAGAAAGCAAAATCAGGAATTTAGTTGAAATGTGTCGAACCTTATTAATCCATGCTCATATGCCTCCCTCGTATTGGGTTGATGCTCTTTTCACTGCTGTTTACACTATTAATCGGCTTCCTACTCTTGTCTTATCCGATATTTCCCCTTTTCATTGTCTGTTTGGGTTTAAGTTGGATTTTTCGTTCTTTCGAGTTTTTGGTTGTACTTGTTATCCTTTTCTTCCATCTCATGTCTCCCATAAACTTGCACCTCATTCTATGTCATGTGTCTTTCTTGAGTATGCGTCAAATCACAAAGGTTATCGTTGCCTTGATCGGTCAAGTGGTCGTGTTTTTATTAGTCGTCATGTTCGGTTTGATGAGGAGAATTTTCTCTTTTCACAAAGTCCTTCGACTCTTAGTTCAACAAATAATTCTTTCAATTCAATTCATTCCCTTATTATTTCCTCCAATCAACCAATTCTTCCTTCTACCTCCTTTGAGCATCCATCTCTTTCTCCGCCTCTTCCGAATACTCGGAGCTATCCTCTTAATATATCTCTCTCCACTACTCAATCTACCCAATCTAATTCCAATTCTTTTTCATCTTCACCGCTTCTCCTTTCGAACCCACTCAATGTGTCACAATCTAACTCGACTTCTAACCAAATTTCTTCTACATCAGATTCACAAATTCTCTCTACATCTCCATTTAGTTCATCCACTTATGTATCATCTTTTCCCACTTATCCTATGCAAACTCATGCTAAATCTGTCATTTCTAAACCAAGGAAAATTTTTAATCTCTCCAATTTTTTTCATGAAGAGACACCAACTTGCTATTCTAAGGTCATTCTTGACCCACATTGGAAAGCGGCCATGGTAGATGAATTTAACGCCTTGGTCACTAATCATACGTGGGATCTTGTACCACCTGACCATTCTAAAAATTTAGTTGGTTGTAAATGGATTTTTAAGATCAAGGAGAAATCCGATGGAACTATTGAACGCTTCAAAGCTCGTCTAGTTGCACAATGATTTAAGCAACAAGCAGGATTGGACTATGATGAGACTTTTAGCCCGGTCGTTAAACTCGCTACAATTCGGGTTGTTCTCTCTATTGCTATTTCATCAGGATGGGATGTTCGTCAACTTGATGTCAAGAACGCCTTCTTGCACGACATTCTTTGTGAGGAAGTTTACATGCGCCAACCTCCCGATTTCTCTAATGCCGAACATCCAAATCACATGTGCCGTCTACAAAAAGCCATTTATGATTTAAAGCAAGCTCCACGTGCGTGGTTTTTTCGAATCAGTAATTTTTTATTATCATTGGGTTTCATGGCAAGTAAGGCTGATCTTTCGTTATTTGTGTATGCTTCTTCTCGGGGTCATCTATATCTTCTACTGTGTGTTGATGATATCCTTGTCACCAGTGATACTCCTAATTTATTACGGTCTTTGATTACTCGCCTCTCACAAGAATTTGCTATAAAGGATCTTGGACCACTTCATTATTTTCTTGACATCGAAGCTTATCACCGATCTACTGGTACACTTTTATCTCAAGCTAAGTATGTTGATAGTCTTTTGCGCAAATTTGACCTTGCCAAGATAAAGCCTGTTTCTACTCCCTTGGCATCGAAAACTCTATTATCTGTTGATGATGGTGAGCTTCTTACTTCCTCAATGCTCTATCGACAAATGGTTGGTGCTTTGCAGTATGTGCCCATGACTAGACCTGATATTAGCTTTGCTGTGAACTTGGTTAGCCAATTTATGCATCAACCAAGATTACCTCATCTGAAAGCTGTCAAGCGTATATATCGGTATTTAGCTGGCACATCCACTCATGGATTACTTCTCGAGCGGTGTTCTCCCACCTCTTTGATAGCTTTTGCGGATGCAGACTGGGCTGGGTGCTCTAATACTTGCCGTTCTACGTCAGGTTTTTGTGTATTTCTGGGCACCAATCTTGTTTCATGGAGTGCTAAAAAGCAACCTACTGTGGCTCGTTCTAGTACAGAGGCTAAGTATCGTGCTGTTGCTCATCGTGCTGCTGAGACCATTTGGATTCGACATTTATTACGTGAGCTTGAAGTCTCACTTTCTACTCCTCTCACTGTTTATTGTGACAATATCTCCGCCACATATCTTCCTCTCAATCCTGTATTTCATGCTCGCACCAAACACATTGAGTTAGATTTTCACTTTGATCGAGAGAGGGTTGTTTCTAGTGATCTATGTGTTCGCTACGTGCCTACTGCGGATTAAGTCGCAGACATATTTACAAAAGGGTTACCTAGTCTGCGTCATGTGCTATTGAGATCCAATCTCTCAGTTGTTACACCAACTTCGGATTGAGGGGGAGTGCTTGTCGCGACCTAAAAATCAATCATCAGGCTAATGGATTATTAGGTTAATCACACGAATTAACTAACCTAATATGGACTCTCCCAAGCCCTACCAATTCGCAACTTAAAATTAATCAGAATGATTTAGAAATTGGAGTCGCCACTAATCATTTTTGGTAGGTTGATTAGAAACCTAAGTAAAATAGCGGGAGGACTATTTTACTCCTACGAACCAGAGATTGTGGATTCGGAGACTTGATTACACTAGTTAATTAAAACTAATGCCCTTTCGGTACCTTAATTCCATATGAGATGTCCTAAATTGACGACTTGGACTGAATCGATCTAAAGCTCAACTTTTGAAATTTTACTTTTTTAAATGCAATGCATGAAACTATCTAAATGATATGGGTGATATGCAAAACATGCGAAATCAAAGTCATCTTGCCCTATATGCAAAATTAACTAATTAATTAAGACATGCAAAATTACATGATATTAGGGCACAATGCAAGACCATTAGTCTAAACATGCGAAGATCTTAAGTGAAAACATAATCTGTCATGCAATTGATTAACATGCAAACTATTATGCAATTAATTAAATTAGTATGAACATCCTAAACATGGTACTAAAGACGTGCAAAATGACATGACAAAATATAATGCAACATAGATATGCATGTTATGAGACACACAAATGCGATCATGTACATGCAAATGTGATAATGCAATACATGTAATTTTCGAAAAAAAATCAATGATGCATGGATACAATTTGCGAAAATATGATGAGATAATGAGCAGTTTTTTTTGTCTTTTTATTTTTTTATACTTTATGATGCTGATGCAACCTAACTACATGACACGTGAGATGACATGACATGGCCAGATGACATGGATAATGACGTGAAAAAAATGACATGGCAAGATGATGTGGCAAAATGACATGGCATTTATGCATAGATGACGTGTACGAATGACAAGGCAAGATGACATGGCAAGCTGATGTGCAATTATTTTTTTTTATTATTTTTTGATTTTTTTAAGAGAAGGAAACTGTCCTATTCTCGGCAACCGAGGTTCTAGATATGGTAAAACCTAATCAGTCAGTCAATCAATCAACCAATCAATTAGACAATCAATTAAACATGTCAGTTAGTCAATCAGACAATCAATCAATCAATTAATTGGACAATCAATCAAACAGTCTGTCAATCAATCAATCAATCAGAAATTACGACCGCCAACTATGTATGATCGCCAATTTTCGAAACTTTTCCAAAAATTATCCAGATCTCGAATTAAAGATTGGTTTATTTCCAGAGATAGCAAATCATACTTAAACGGTGATGGGTCAGATTGACTAATTCCGAGATTTCTTGCAAAAATTCGACTTTGATGTCGTTCTTGAATTTTCTAAAAAAAAATTTGCAATTTGCTTCGATTATGGTACCAAAACATGTAAGGAAATTTTCCAAGACAATGCAATCCGATTAATCAACAAATAATCAGAATGTCCAAGCTAAGTAATTTACCTGGATGCGAGCTTTGCACTTTTCCCTTTCGAACTCGAATGAAGATTGCACGCCAAGTTCAATTTTTGAACCGATTGGTGAGGCTCGTCGGTAGTACTTCGTAGCTAGCTTGATATTTGGGACAAGGCTGCCAAACGAGCTTCTTTTCGTTACCAATTAAAAGCACTCTCAGTGGATGAATATAAGGCAGTCAAACGATCATTGATTTGACTTGTGGCTATCGGGAGTGATGACGTGAATGACCTGCAAAGGGAAAGAAACAAAGTTATTTTTCCTTTGAGGATCTTCCCTCTTTGGACCTTATACGAAATATGATTAGGCTTGGGTGCACGCTGAACTCCCTGACGCCGACTTGCAAGAACAGGACAGATTGGTGGTCAAAGGAGAATGTTGTCTTGAGGTGCTGCGGTCAGGCTTCGCTGAGTTGTCTGCAGTTTGTCCTCTTACCCGGATGTCTCACTTTCCCTCAGTCATGTGCGAGAATGCGGGCACGTCCAAAGGGAAGCACCGGGATCTTCATGAAGGCAAATTGTAACCGCTGGAAACTCACCAAAGACCTACAGGACAGGGAACAAGAGTTCGCAATGGCATTATTAGATCAGGACAAAAACCATAAGAAAACGAACCCACAATTTAAGCTTAATTAATCAAAATTCTCAGTGTGGACTTCGGGGAATGATGGGCGCCGCTTAGACTTGATCAAATAGTAATCTCCCGTCGGTGCAACATGAACAAATGGAAAAATTCGTCCGTTCGTCGAGATCAAAGGACAAATTCATCCGAGAAAGACCATCGTGGCTTCGGAATGAACTTTTCCTTCTTGCATTTGAAGGACTTTTTCCCGATGCTCTCCCAATATGACCATATATCTCTCGATCTCCTTTTCCACTGCTTGTTTTCTCCTATTCCTCTCCAAAATCTGAGGTATCTTTAATTGAAGTGGCCTTTTTTTTTTCTTTGATTGTGAGCATGTATTATCAAAGAAACCTGGGAGAGACAACAATGGAAAAAGACAAAGCACGGTTGTCAGGAGAACTCAATACGCATGAAAAAATCTAATAGGGGAAGAGAATTAGAGATGGAGACACCCCCTTCTCATTATTGGCCGCACGACACCTCTTCCTTTTCTTATTTCATTGTTGCGTTTCAATATCTCTTCGGCCGTGTATGACAATGAATTCCCCAGTTCCTTCACCAATCTGGTCTTTCGATTCATTGTCTAATACTGCTCGTGGCGGTGGACGATAGTGGAGACTCAAGGACCACTAACAGCAGCTACTAGCGACAACAGCGACGGTGTAGTTTTCGGATGGCACAACGATGGTCCCCCACTCGACGGATGGATGGCTGCTCATGGTACTCTCAAAGGATCGATCCTCAACGCAAGGCTGGTCGGGTGGTGGCTGGCTTCGACGAACTCGAGGCTCGTCGGGTGGTGGTTGGCTTCGACGAACTCGTAGTGGCTATCAGTGACGGTGAAGGCTCAACCAAGGTTCGTGGTTCTTGTCATGGATGGAAACGAAGGCTCGTCGTGACAGAAGGTATTTCTCTCGGTCCGAACATGTGAGAAGTAACCTTGAGGAAGTACATGCAGTGCTATCTCTCAGACATGTCCAGAGAGAGATAGAACTCCCTTTTTGTCTTTTTGCTGCACTCCCTCAATTATGTCGTGAGGCCTCTTCCCTCACCATTTTTTTCTCTCAAGTTGGCCGTGTGTTTTTTTTTAATCGAATGGCCTCCCATCTCTGCCGTATATTCAATGAAAGTCGCCCCCGAGAGAGACGTGAGAGAGAGTCAGGCCTATGCAGAAAATTTTTGTCGTGCGCAAGATTACTATTCGATTTTAATCCCATCGAAATTTTCCTCCACTTATTCCTTTTCTTCCCCTTTTTATTATTCTTTCTTTTTCTTCAGCGGAATCATCCTTCATCTTTTCCGCGCATGCACATTTCTTCTAGATTGACTTCCCTCTGCGCCAACCAAATATCCTTGATTATCTCCACGTCAGATTCTCGCTCATTCACATGCCTTTCCCTTCCTTTTGACTGCGAATGCACCTGTCATGCTTTCATTTCTTTCTTGTTTTGTTCATGGTCACCACCAATCACGAGCACGAATCTTTGTTGCTCAAGGAATAATCAACCGGTAGCCCTCACGCTGACTAATTATTTTTTATTATTTTTTTCAAAGCACACACTTTCCATCCGAATATCTTCTTCCTGTTGATATGCCTGTAGACCTCAATCAAGTTTTATCGCTCAACGTTTAACGGACTGTCAATCCTTAAGAACTGATATAGTTGAGGACTACTTTATTTAGTCTCGTCCATCATCGTTCGAATTCGTCTCGTAGCGCAGGCCCAGTGGTCGGTCCGAGTTAACTCATCGCTGGTCCAAATGCCATGCAAATGCCATGTGTGCAAAAACTTAAATCATGCAAACTATGTGATTTGAATATTTTTGGTAGGGACTAAAATTAATCCCTCATTTTCACGCCAAATAAATTACTAAAAGGATAGTCAAAATTTAGGTGTCAACCGTATTAATATGTAATTAAATGTATATTGGGGTATTTTTGTAATTGAGTTTATCTATACCCTTATTGTGATTAGTCGCTTATATAAATATATTTTACACAACCCTAATTTAGGTTGAGCCACCATAAATACTCTGTCGTTATTTCTCTCTGACTCTAAACATCAACACGGATGTCCGTAACAGCTTTCTTTGTCATCTCTATGCAGGTCTCGATCAAAAAGGAATATACACTTTCATGGACAGCGAAGAGCTTAGGATAGGAGAGCAAATATCGCCGGCGCTTATGAAAGCCATCGATGAATCGCGCATCACAATCACCGTTTTCTCCGAGAACTGCGCTTCCTCGCCGTGGTGCTTGGAAGAGTTGGCCAGAATTATGGAGTGCAAGGATCAAAGAGACCTCAAGGCCTTTCCCATGTTTTACAAAGTCGAACCTAGAGAAGTGAGAACACCAAGACGGAGTTACAGAGAAGCTATGGCTAAGCATGAGTCAAAGTTCGGGAAGGACTCGGAGAAAGTGAAGAGATGGGAGAATGCACTCCTCGTTGCTGGTAGCTTGTTCGGGTGGGAATTCCAAGAGGGGTAAGTGATAGGAATCGTGCCCCAATTCCAGAATTATAATCCAAGCAAACGATCCACACTAGCAGAATATAATGATAAAAGAACAGAATTAGAAGAACACACTAGAGAATTTGTTATCGAAGTTCACACAAACTTGGGCTACGTCTCCGTGCAGAGGCACTCTGCGAATCCACTAGTCTTCGAGAAAAGTAAGAATACAACTGACAATCTTCTCACAAGATCGAAGGAAAAAGAAAACGAGAACACTCAAGAATGCCGTCACGACCCCCCTCTCTCTCTCTCTCTCTCTCTCTCTCTCTCTCTCTCTCTCTCTCTCTCTCTCTCTCTCTCTCTCTCTCTCTCTTTTCTCTCTATTCACTACTTTGCGTATTCTGTCTGCTCTTGCTCTTTCTGTCTGCTCTTCTATCTTCTCTCTCTTCTTATGGCTACAACCTATATATCCATAATATATAAGGTGTATCTTTTAACCTAGAAGAAAAGGAAAGGACAAAAGATAAAAAAAGAAATCTTAATAATATCTTTTGATATATTTTGGCTTCACGCCAACAATCTCCCACTTGAAGACAAATATATCTAATGCACCAAGCAACTTTGCATCCATCCTCTTCAAAAAATAGCAACTCGAACTTGTGCCTCTGCGATACTCCTCATCAATTAACATGGAGTAATACCAATAATAGTAGTACAGAAAGTATGTTTCTCTCTGTCTACTACCTTGGTGAACATGTCAGCTGGATTCTTTGAGCCATCAATCTTCTGTAACTTTAACTCGTTATCTTTCAATGCTGACCTAATGAAGTGATAACGCTTCTTGATATGTCTAGTCCTTGAGTGATAAGCTGCATTCTTTGCTAAGTGTACTGCACTTTGACTACCACTCCACAGTGTGCTCACTGGCTGCTTTCGATGTAGCTCCTCCAAATAATCTTGTAACCACATGATTTCCTTAGAGGCTTCCGTGATCGCCACGTACTCTGCTTCTGTCGTCGATAAAGCCACTATTTTCTGTAGTTGAGATACCCAACTCACTGCTGTACCTGCAACTGTAAAGACATATCCAGTGGTACTTTTACCACTATCTCGATCACCCGAGTGATCTGCATCCACATAACCCTGCAATTCTAGAGATGTACCTCCATAACAAAGAGAGCAATTTGATGTACCTGCTAGATATCTCAATATCCATTTTACTGCATTCCAATGCTCTTTGCCCGGGTTCTGCAAATATCGACTCACAACTCCCACTGCTTGTGCAATGTCAGGTCTCGTGCTCACCATAGCATACATCAAACTTCCAACTGCTGACGCATACGGCACTGCCGCCATCTCTTCTTTCGAAGCTTGAGTACTGGGACACATATCCTTGAAAAGTTTGAAGTGACCTGCAAGAGGAGTCACAACCGATTTTGCCTTGTCCATGTTGAATCTTTTCAACACGTTGTTCACATAGTCTTCCTGCGACAACCATAATTTCTTATTTTTCCTATCTTTGATGATTTTCATGCCTAAAATCTTCTTGGCCTCTCCCAAGTCTTTCATAGCAAACTGCGCTGCTAACATCTTCTTTACTTCTGCGATTCTCTTCATATTAGAACTAGCCACTAACATGTCATCAACATATAAAGAGAGATATACAATATCACCATCGCTATACTTTCGAAAATAAACACAATGATCAGCCTCACAGTGTGCAAATCCTTTTTCTTCCATGAAACCATCAAACTTTAAATACCATTGTCACGGAGCTTGCTTTAAGCCATACAAGCTTTTCTTCAAGCGACATACCATGTGTTCTTTACCTTTGACTTCAAAACCTTTAGGTTGCGCCATGTATAACTCTTCATCTAAATCACCATGCAAAAAAGCTGTTTTTACATCTAACTGCTCGAGATGAAGATCATCCACTGCAACTATACTCAGCAACACTCTGATTGATGTCATCTTCACTACTGGTGAAAATATCTCGGAGTAGTCGATCCTTTCTTTTTGAGAAAAGCCCTTTACTAGAAGTCTCGCCTTGTATCTGATACTACCATCAGTTTCATTTTTGATCCTATACACCCACTTGTTTAATAAAGCTTTTTTACCTGTGGGCAACTTGGTCAACTCCCAAGTTTTGTTCTGAATTAACGAGCTCATCTCGTCTTTCATAGCACGCTCCCACTGCATGTGAGATGTGTTTTTCTTTGCCTCATCATAAGTCTCCGGCTCTCCCGAATCTGTATATAAGACATGGCTCTGAACAGTATTAGCTGAAGGATAAAAAATTACCTTTGGCTTTCTCACACGGGTAGATTTCCTTAAAACAGGTACTTCAGGGTCGTTAGTCTGTTTTGGATCATCGCATTCCTCTTGTACTGCCTGCTCATTAATAATGTGTTCATCTTGAACAACCTCCCCTTCAGATGCACTCTGATATGCTGGAACCATCTTCACAGGAATTGTGTCCAGCTCAATATATTCTGGTTCTACTGCCATCTCATGCTCTGTCTGACGATCTTTGTACATCTTTTCTTCCTGGAACACCACATTCCGGCTGCGAATGACTTTGTTATTCTCATAATCCCAAAGCCTATATTCATATTCATCGCCGCCATATCCAATAAAGACGCACTTTTGGGACTTAGCATCAAGCTTTTTCCTGTCCTCTCTGTCAATCAAAGCATATGCAATACAACCAAAAACTTTTAGATATGAATAATTGACCTTTTTACCTGACCACTGCTCTTGTGGTACTCCTCCATCCAGCGCACTAGATGGACTCATGTTAATCAAATATATAGCTACATCAACTGTAGTAGCCCATAAGTATAACGGGAGACCTGCATGTAGTCTCATGCATCTTGCACGTTCCAAAATGGTCCTGTTCATTCTCTCAGCCACACTATTCTCTTGAGGAGTTCTAGGAACAGTCTTTAACCCATGTATGCCTTCTTGGCTCAAATATTCTGCAAATTCATTGCTCGTGTATTCACCACCATTATCAAATTTTAGAGCTTTAATCTGATAACCTGTTTCTTGTTCTACCATGGTTTTCCACATTTTGAAAACACCGAATACTTCTGATTTTTCTCTAAGAGCATATACCCAAGTCTTTCTTGTTGCATCATCAATAAAAGTGACAAAATATCTCTTACCACCACAAGAAAGTTCTTGAGCCGGTCCCCATACATCAATATGAACCAACTCTAACTTTTGCTTTTTATTTTGTCGCTCATTCAATTGAAAACTAACTGCTTTTTATTTTCCATAAATGCAGCTTTCACAGAAATCTAACTCAACTTTTTGCAAACCTGGAAGCAACTTTCTTGAATGGAACTGCTTGACACCTTTTTCACCAAGATGTCCCAAGCGATAATGCCAAAGAGTAGATAAATTACCTGTAGCCACTGTAGTTGCAACCATATCACTGATATTGTCTCCTTGGAGAAGGTAAAGTGTACCTGTACGCTTTCCCTTTGCTACTACTCTTGCCCCTGAGGTTATCTTCCACTCCCCGCCTCCAAAAGTTGTTACCATGCCTTCTTGGTCAAGTTTGCTAGTTGAAATCAATTTTTTCTTCAACTCAGGAATATGTCTGGTTTCACGCAAAATTAGTCGTCCACCACCTGAGATGTTCAAAACCACAGTTCCTTTTTCCTACAATTGGACACATGTGGCCGTTTCCCACAACCACTTGCCCAAAATCTCCACTGGCATAATCAATAAATATATTTCTTTGCGAGGTACAATGAAAAGAAGCACCCGAGTCAAGAAATCACTTATCTGTAGCCAAGTTAAGCCCTGCAGATAAACACAAGTTCTCTAACAAAGGCTCATCACTTACCACATTAGCTCCTTGATTCTCATCTCGCAGCTTCTTTTTGTAGGCTTCACATTGAAATCTACGATGTCCTGTCTGGTGACAAAACCAGCACTCATCTTTTGTAACCTCTCTCTTTCCCCTGGATTGTGACCTACCACGCCCGCTGAATTTTCCTCTGCTTTTACTTCTTCCACGGTTCTCCACTGCTAGTGCCGTTGAAGATGCAGATGTCGAAAATTTATCTCCACCTGAGACTTTTCGTCGCATCTCTTCATCCATGATACTGCTCACAGCATCATCCAGAGTCAAATCATCCTTCATGGTGCTCAAAATTCCTTGCACCGCGGTGTTGTAGCTTTCCGGAAGAGAACATAGAAATAATAAAGCTTGTAACTTCATATTCAGATTTATGCCTGCGGATTCTAATTGACCTGTAACCTGCGTGAAACTGTTAATATGCTCTGCAACAGAACCTCTGTCAGATAATTTCATATTAACCAATTTCTTTAACAAAAATATATGATTCGATGTAGATGGCTTCTCGTAAATATTCGTTAGAATATCCATAGCTTCTTTTGCAGTCTTAGCTTTCGCGATGTGGTATCCTGTCTTTTTCGTCAAACCTAGACGAATCGCACCTAACGCCTTTCGATCAAGAATTTTCCATCCTGATTCTGCCGTCGGATCAACTTCCGCGATTTCAGGTTTCCAACCTTCAAGTGGTGCATAGAGATCTTTCTGATAAAGATAGTCCTCTATTTGGAGTTTCCACCATCCGAAATCCTGCCCATCGAACTTATCGATTCTAATTTTATCTTCTACCATACCGTTTGCTTTCAATCGAACGTCACCGAAAAACCCTCGATGTTCTCGATTAGCCAACCTAGTCTCTGATACCAGTTGATAGGAATCGTGCCCCAATTCCAGAAATATAATCTAAGCAAACGATCCACAATAGCAGAATATAACGATAAAAGAACAGAATTAGAAGAACACACTAGCGAATTTGTTATCGAAGTTCACCCAAACCTGGGCTACGTTCCGCGCAGAGGCACTCTGCGAATCCACTAGTTTTCGAGAAAAGTAAGAATACAACTGACAATCTTCTCACAAGATCGAAGGAAAAAGAAAACGAGAACACTTAAGAATGCCGTCACGGCCTCTCTCTCTCTCTCTTTTCTCTCTATTCGCTACTTTGCGTATTCTGTCTGCTCTTGCTTTTTCTGTCTGCTCTTCTATCTTCTCTCTCTTCTTATGGCTACAACCTATATATCCCTAATATATAAGGTGTATCTTTTAACCTAGAAGAAAAGGAAAGGACAAAAGATTAAAAAAGAAATCTTAATAATATCTTTTGATATATTTTGGCTTCACGCCAACAGTAAGCACGTTCTTTTCCTTTTGATGAAGCGGTCTCATTCTCATACTCGTTGCAAGTACTCCTCGATACTGTAGGGCCGATCGCCCGTTCTTGTCTGGCCGGTCTAGAGAGCAGGAACCACTAACCCCGCCACGAAAGCCTTGTATTGTCCAACTGATCCTCCGGGTTCCAACCCTTTCACAAACCTATTTGCACATTTTTGCTCTTGCCTAAATTTCGAGACATCAACATCTTTCATGCCCCTAAATGTTGATTTTAGATATTAATTACAGATGCTATAATTAATTTAATTACCCGAGAGTAGAAATGACACAGATATTGCCAAACCGGTCTCTTGGTTGAAGATACGAAGCGGAGAGACACACTTGACAATAGACACAAAAGTTGAATAACCAAAACATCAAGCTAGCAGATTCTTTGAATTCGATTCTTGCTGTGGTAGATAATGAGAAATTTTGTCTTAGATAAAAAGTGTGGTTCATAGTACTCGAGTTATCATTGTCTTGAGGCGCAGGTTCTTTGCAATTTTTCTTTTACAGATCTAGGCGCAGGTTCATCGAAATGTGGCATTTCTTTTCATCTCATTATTAGCTTATCCGCTTGTTATGACGTTAGGGGTCGAATTCCTGCAATGGCTTTGACATGCTACAACATATTTCTCTTTCTTTTGAGTGCTTATCAGAGATGAAGCATAGCTCGTACAACGCATCGTAAAGGAAATATCAATTCATCTACAGCGTACACCCTTACATGTCGCTAAGCATCCGGTCGGAATAGATTCCCGGGTCCAACAAGTGATATCATTGTCAGAAAATGAGACGGGTGATGATGATATTCGCACGGTAGGCCTATGGGGACCTGGAGGCATAGGGAATACCACAATTGCTAAAGCCCTGTATAATTATATTGAGAAAGATTTTCAGGGTAGCTGTTTTTTGGAGCGAGTAAGAGAAACTTCGAACGAAAGGAATGGTCTAGTTTATTTGCATGAAAAAATTCTTTCACAGATCTTTCCTCATGGAAATTTGACGGTATATAATGTGGACGGACGAATTACTTTGATACGGGAAAGACTTTGTTGCAAGAAGGTTCTTCTGGTTCTTGGTGACGTGGACTAGTTGGATCAACTAGATGCGTTAGCTGGAGGAGGCCATTGGTTTGGCCAAGGAAGTAGAATTATTGTTACATCAAGAAATGAACATTTGCTGACTTCTCCTTACCAAAAAAAAAAACATTTGCTGACTTCTCATGGCATAACTTGTGTTTATAAAGTTAAAACTTTATGTGACGATGAAGCACGAGACCTTTTTGGTCGGCATGCCTTCCCAAGTAGCAAGAAAGTTGAGATAAAAAGGGATCTCATAGATAGAGCAGGGCATTACGCGAACGGCCTTCCCTTAGCCCTCCAAGTGTTCGGCTCATTCTTAAGTGGAAGAAAGGAACCTGCATGGGAAAGTGCACTGCGCAACCTCTCCAGAAGTCCCGACCAGACAATGAATCAAGTTCTCAATACAAGTTTCGATGGATTGGACAACAAGACGAAGGAGATTTTCCTCGATATTGCTTGCTTCTTTAAGGGAAAAAGTATCAAATACAACAAGGAAGTCCTTGACAGCTGCGGTTTTGAATCAACTATAGGAATAGAAATTCTCATCGAGCGGTCCTTGATAACAAATGAGAATGGGTACCTATAAATGCATGATTTGGTTTAGTTGATGGGTAAGGATATTGTTATTCAGGAATGCCCCGATGATCCTGGGAAGCGCAGTAGATTATGGGATTTTGAAGATGTGCTAGACATTCTAAGTGAAGAAACGGTAAATTTTACTTATGCCACTGTTTCTACAGCTCAGTTTTTGTTTTACTCTAATTTGAATGGTTATGGAAATTTTCTGTGACCACTAAATTTGCTTTCTTATGGATAGGGAACAAATGCAGTGAAGGCTATAGTATTGGACTCACCCGAAGCAGAAGAGATAACTATTAGTTCTCATGCTTTCACAAACATGAAAAGGTTGAGAATGCTCATTTTGTCTGGAGTGCAGACCTCTTCAGAAGGTCCTGTATGTCTCCCTAACGAGCTAAGATGGCTTAAATGGCCCAATGCGCCGGATCTAGAATTTGGCTCTTGTAAGAAACTTGCTGTAATTGATGTCCCGGGAAGTCATATCAAACAATTAGGAGGCAAACTTATGGTAAGCCCTTGTGATGATTAGCTTTCCCTTTTTTTTTTTTATAGCTATAAATATTTGAATAGCTTAATGACCGCACGGGTATTTTTTTGCAGAATTTTAGAAAGCTGAAGTTCATTAATTTCTGGAAATGCGAGTCCTTGACTAGTGTTCCTGACCTTTCGTCGGCTTCAAATCTGGAGAGCTTGAAACTTGATGGGTGCAAAAGCTTAGTAGAAGTTCACCATTCTGTCGGATATCTTGGCAAGTTAAAATCTTTGTCGCTAGAAATGTGCTCTAATCTTATTATCTTTCCCAACGAACTCAAGACAAAATCCCTTCAAACCCTTTATCTCAATGGCTGCTCTAAACTTCAGAAGTTTCCCGATATTCCGGGAATGATGGAACATCTAGAAAGCCTTGAGCTCAGAGGGATGGCTATCAAAGAACTCCCAATATCAATTGAAAATCTTGTCTTTGTGAGGAATATAGATGTAAAGTGGTGCAAAAACCTCGCAAGGCTTCCATCGAGCATTTATAAGTTGCAGAATCTTGGGAGTCTAAGTCTTGAAGGCTGCTCGAACTTCGTCATGTTTCCAAAGAACTTGGAGGATTCAACCAACCCTGATGGCCATTTAGGATTTCCAAATCTACACACGCTAGAACTCAATGGCTGCAATCTATCAGAAGTAGACTTCCTTGAGAGCTCTTCCAGTTTTCCTAAATTGCATGACCTATGTCTTTCAGAAAACAAATTTACTCATCTACCAACATCCATCAATAAATACCATGCTTTAGATTTTTGGGATGTGCAGAAATGCCAGCAACTACAAGAGATTCCTCTGCTTCCATCAAATATGCGTACCATAAGAGCAAATGGTTGCAAATCCCTGCTAAACTCCCAGATTTGTCGAGTCTCTCGTCCAACGACATTGACCTCGACTTGTCTTCATGTGGTGAATTATTCCGCACGGGGGTGAAGATGGCTGATGTATCGTTACTCGAGGTCAGACTCACTCACTCAATCTCTCTCTCTCTCTCTCTCTCTCTCTCTCTCTCTCTCTCACTCACTTTAAATGCTTGATACGACAGGGACCCCCAAAGATGAGTGGTGTGGAAATTCCCCTAATTGGAGGAGACATTCCAGAACGTTTTCTGCTCGGTGAACATGGTTCCATATGTTTCTTGGTTCCCCAGGACTTGTATGACAAGTTTTTAGGACTAGCACTCTGTGTTGTTCTTGGCCTGGCGGAAGGAAAAGAGGTCAATGCTTCGTGTGGCATCCAAATTTCTGTTAATGGCAAAATGGTGATTTGGGAACAGCGTGCCTTTCATCCACTGGAATCCGATCGTGTGTGGCTTAATGTCGCGACCTAAAAAATTTGTTAAGCTCATGGATTATTAGGTTAATTAAATTAACTAACCTAATACAGACTCTCCCAAGCTCTACCAAATCGCAACTTAAATTAATTACAAATGATTTAGAATTTGGAGTCGCCACTAATCATTTTTGGTAGGTTGATTAGAAACCTAAGTAAAACGGCGGGAACCATTTTACTTCTACGAACCAGAGATTGTGGATTCGGGGACTTGATTACACTAGTTAATTAAAACTAATGCCCTTTCGGTACCTTAATTCCATGTGAGATGTCCTAAATTGACGACTCAGATTGAATCAAATTAAAGCTCAAAAAATGTAATTTTTTTTCGCTTTTTATATGCAATGCATGAATGATATGGACGTAATGATATTTAAAGCTCAAAAAATGTAATTTTTTTTTCGCTTTTTATATGCAATGCATGAATGATATGGATGTAATGATATGAAATTATCTAAATGACGCGATGACTTGCAAAATGACGCAATGACATGCAAAATGACATAATGACGTGGCAAATGTGCATGACATGGAAATGACGTGGCAAATATGCATGGCATAGAAAACATGATAATGCCAGCTAACTTATATGATATGTACTGCGAATGATATTTTTTTTTTTTGTATTTTTTGTCTATTTTTGGCAATGCATGAAATGTAATTTAAAGATATGCCAGGGGATTTCGAAAATATGGAATATATGAGGTGACATTCGAAAATATGAGATAAAATAAAGATATGCATGATGTTAGGGATATGCTATCCCAAATTACATGAAATATGCAAGATATACATTGGATGTGATTTTTTGCCTTTTTCCTTTTGAAAATTTCGTCCATCATGAATAATTGTTATCTTGATTTGCAAGTTTAGGGTTTAATGAGATAGGGTTTCTAGGAAACCTTATCTTCCTAAAAATTCAATTAGACAGGGTTTCTAAGAAACCATATCTTTCTAAAATTTTCAGGAATTTTCAGAATATGACAAATCACATCAAGATAACAATCCATCAACAAAATAAAGAAACACAATTGAGACCACATCCATTCGAAAAATTGAGTATCCAGATTCTTAGAATTTTAGCTTTACGAAAATAGCGAATCAGACCAAAGTGGAGAGTCATTCTTGGATTTCCAGAAAAAGGGTTTGCATTTTTACTTAATACCGGCATCAAAACATGCAAAAATAGCTTTACTTTGAATAAAAATCAGCATGCCAATTATGCGAAAATAGAGAGTAAAACAGCAATCAATCACTTCACGAACATACTCGAATTAATCCTCAAAATGTTGATATGTTACCTTAATCCGCGAAGGCGAAAACCGGGGCCGAACAGTGGCTGGACGGCACTCCCGGGGTGCTCGCGGGATGCGCTTGGACAACGAATGCTCACAGCTTTGAGCGAGTGTCGGACTCTCACTTATGACTGGTAACTTGCTTCGGTCCACTACCAAGCTTTGTCTTCTACTTTAGCTCCAAGTGTTCAAGTGGATGTCGCACCTGCTATTGTGCATGAAATCTGAGAAAAGAAATAATAAAAGATGATGGTGGGATGTGAGGATGGAATTCTAATGGAGACGTAATCTCTCCTTTAAAACCACGGCTATTCTCCTCCATCAAGCAGAGCATGGTGTCTAAATTGTCTGGAGACTCTGGACGGTGTAACAGATCATCATCGCATCATCATGAGAGCTCCATGATGGATGTTTCGCGGTGCTTGATGGTAGGGCTTGCGAGCTCGCAATAGGAGGTCCGGCATGGAGATCGATCAGGATGCTCCTGGCGGTACGGGATCTCCGCCTGAAATAACAAGACACGAGCGAGGGGAAAACAACAAATAAAGCAATAACAACTCACTGATTGATGATGAAGCGACGCTCTCAGTAAATGTTGATCAAAAGGCAAATACCAAAGGAAAACAATTAATCTCATAAATTGAACAACCCCTTTGGACTTTTTCTCTTTTGTGATCATGTACCCCGAGTCTCAATGGGTGCGAGCACGTGGAATTCCACCAGAAGAAAGAAAAGCATCTCTTTTGTTCCTTCATCATGGACCTCTCGCAAACTCTTCCTCTTGAACCCTCGAAATTCTAATCTTCTTCTCGCTTTATGGCCGCCGTATATTGCAATATTGTGGCCTCTCTCTCGTATGTTTCTTGGCTGTGTATTCTGATGGTGTGGCCCTTCTTTTGTCAACCCTAAACACATCTATTTATAGAGACACGTCTAGGGTTATAATTTTCTGAATTATTGTCTAAGTTTTCTTTTAATAATTCAATATTTTCACTTGGCATCATTTTAAATTAAGAATTTTCGACCATTATATTTCATTGGGTTTCGCCGAATTCTCCATTATCGCGGGCTTAAATAAGGCTCAATAAGAATAATGGACATTAAATTGAAAGCCTTAATCAAATATTTCAGCATTCCATTAGCCCATTAAAATTTGGCACACTTCCTCTAGCCTTAGGCAAAAATCCGGTTTATGCTTGGTCCAATTGTCTGTCAAATTAAGCTAAGTCGACTCACCTTCGCTTGAATGCCAATGCATGACAGAAAAATAAATATGCTATGCATGCAAATTTATTTTTGCGAGAATTATAGGTTACTCTCATTTTATGAATAAATGAATGAATTTCTTAAAACTAAAATTTAGCTGTCAACTGCTGCCCCTCTTTGAGTAGAAACTCGCAGAGGTTTCGCTCAAAAACTAAAATTGAAACCTAAATTTTGTAAATGCATGTGATGATGAAGAAATTTTTGTCGGGAGTTTTAAGTCCCATTTTCTAATGCAAATAGAGATGATGCATGAAATTCAATGATATAAATAACATGTGCTAAAATTTCTCGTATCCCACATCAAAGAAATCTGCACACGGATCGCCTATGAAAATATATATTTTACCAAATACTTCATAAACTAATGATTCCCTTAACCTCTAGACCTCCAATGGATGCCAGGATGCTAAGATACTGGCCCATCTGTTGCTAGAAGTTTCCTTCTGACGCGAACGGCGCAAGATGTCACGCCCCGACTCTCGAGCTCGCAACATACCTTTCCAAATCGCCACTAGGTCACGAAGGATAGCGTCCCAGGCGGACTATCGACCTACTAACATATGGCGCATGCGGAACGTGCAACTTCCAAACGAATAAGATCAGCATGGGATAGAGAAGCAGAAACAACCAGCCAGATAAAACAGAAGTACTAAACAGATGAGAATAGATGATCCATGACCTTACAGAGCTAACAGCTAATGTATACAACCCCATGCTTCGGGGTGGCCCTCTATGACCCTAAAAAAGATACAGGAGTCGGGGTAAGGTCAACTCACATTTACTCCAAAATGGTATCCCCACAAAAGATCCACCAACAGACCAAAAAGATCACAGTACAAACTAGTGATCACGGCGGCCCTAACGGAGGAGCCGGGTTGTTGGGATCGTCATAAGAACTATTACTGGACTGCACAGAAGAGGCTACAGACTCCTCGGGCTCGACCTCAGGCTGCGTGCCGGGTTCGGGATCCACCACCTCCCCGTCAGGCGTGTCAATGTCCATCGGGTCCCAGGCGGGGGCATTAGTGACCCCCTGAATAGGCGGTCCCTCAAACCCACGAACCGAGCCGTAGAGATCAATCCCGTCACGAAGATACCAGGCCTTGAAGAGATGAGCCACCAGATGTGGCATCCCCTCATCGACCCATATCGTCGTGACGTGACGCTCCCAGACCTGATCCGTACCTAGAACCGGATGAGACGTGACATCGTGAGACGAGTGGGTAGGGGTACCGAATCGCATGGGCCTTTCCATTACTTCGGACCTGAAAGGTTAACCTACGACGGGGTGAGAAATAAATCTCAGTGAATCAAGCCTAAGCTCAGTTAGGACATTGATTCGCCCAGAATATACTAAGCACCACAACCAACATACAGTTCAGTCGCATAACTCAACAAGATATAGTCAGAACATATTAAACAATCCATCAAGGCATCGCAAATCAAGTGTACATCAGGCACCACACAATTCACTTATATCAGATGAGCCACGCCACTGTCGTGATCCAACTCCACAACGCGATCCAGCACTTTAGTGCGATCTAGCGTTCTTCCGGTAGAACCGGACTACGTCTCTTTTCCCTCTCAACGACGGCTACTACAGGCGGTGTATCTAGTGCACCCAGCACGGCACCGGCAAGCAGGCATCCCTAAACGGGGCGTCGGTCCATCACAAGCAGCGACCGGCATCCGATAATTCCTTAAGACCATACGTCTAGCACGGGGCATGAATTATCGTGCTTCTGACAAGTCGTTTACAATAGGTACAGTAGGTGCACAAACAGTACCAAAAGAACTTGCCAGGTACTCGTCATCTGTCCCTCATGTGACCACACAATTCACACTTGGCAATCGATTCATTAATTATCTTTGATTAATGCCAAATACTCACACAGACATGCTATCAAACTCGGCCCATGGCCAATCAAGACATTCAGTCAGGCATGTCAACGAGATGATCGAACCCATGAGGTTAATGACTAAATCACGAGCAACCAATTCAATCAGGCAATATCAAGCTCAATTCGTGCCATGACAATTATTAACCAGATTGATTTAACACTCCAGTCGTTCGCTCGTAATCGAACCACAACCTACGAATTATCACCCAATCAATCAATCACAAATTTTACCACAATTAGCCACAGATAATAAAATCATCTCAATTTACCTAAACGATCGGCCATTTAACCTAACCCAGTTTCTAACTAAACCGGCCCCGATCGAGTACCCAAATTTCACAATCGACTAATCCTAGGCGCAATTAGCGCCCTAACTAAGGGTTAGGGTCAACTCACTGAGAGAGTGAGCTCGGGCGGTCTCGACGGTCGACGGCGACGGCGGCGACGACGGCGGCGGCGGCGGTTCTCGAGAACCAAAAAGGTCAACCGCCCGGCGAATTGGACCAAACCTTCGGGAACACTTCGAGAAGGTCCCACGAGGTCGCCGGGACAGGTGGCCGGCGACGGAGCTCCGGCGAGTGGTGGCCAGCGGCGAAACAGAACCTGTCCAGTGCACAAAACAGGGGAACTAGGGCGGTTTAGGGTGGTTCTCGATCCCACGAGCCACGGCGAGGTCGGCCAAGGGTACTAGACTTACCTAGGGGTCGGAGGGGCTCAGCTAGGACCGGCGGAGGGCGGCGGAAGGCGGCCGACGGCGGCGGTCCAGCCACGAACAGAACCAGGCGGAAACAGGGTATCCTGCGGCCGAGAACAGGGGGGAACTTCGGGGCTTCTCACGAGCTCCACCGGCGACGACGAGCTACCACGAGCTGGGGAAAGTAAGATGGGAGTCTATTGGCGGTGGTGTTGAGCGGCGGGGCCGTCGGAAACGGCCGGGGTCGAAGAAAAATCGAACCGGGCTCAAAACAGAGCACCGACGGTTCCAAGACTTACCGTGGCAGCTTCGGCGGACGACGGGCGGCGGGGCTGGTTCGGACCGGTCGAGGGGAGGTTGGTGGTCGGTTGTGAGGCAGCGGTTGGGTCCGGCGACGCCTCCAACGGCCGAGGGAAGAGCTAGAGTTCCCGGGTTAGTAAACCCGAAAACAGAGTATCCTCCCCCCGAGCTTCCCCGCGGCGGTCTGCCGGCGAACGGCGGCCGAGACTGGGCTTGGGGCGGCGGCAGGAGGTGGCTGGATGTCTTGGTGGTCAGTTTGGCTGAGGTGATCGCACAAAATCCCACGAAGAAGGAAGAGAGAGCTCGGTTGTGGGTGGGTGTCACAAAAAAAAAACGCAGGGAAAGAGAAGAGGAAGAAAAGGCAGCGGCTGAAGAGAAGAAGAGAGAGGGGGAAGCGACGTGAGAAGATGGGCGCATGGGAATGAGAGATGGTGGGGTCCCAAATGAAGACTTTAGGGGCACTTATCCTTTAAGGTTAATGGCTTTTGTCTCTTGCTAAGTAGGGTAGGGGCAAAATGGTAATTGGCCATGCCGGGACTGAAATGAAATTTTGGTGCACTGGACGGACGGAAAATATTTGAAATTTCACTGGCTAGGCTTGATCGGGATTAGGTTCGGCGCGAAAGTCGAAAAATCTAATTCAAAAAGGATAAGAAATCGATTCCTAATCTAAAACGATCGAAACTTCGAAATTCGTCCAAATTATCGTCACTTCGGTCCTGACGGTCCAAAATAATTGTCGACTATAATTCCATATAGTATTCTTATAGAGTTCCGAATCTTACAGAAATTGGGATTTCCAGGACGTCACACAAGATCTGTGTAGAGTTTGAAAATATGCTCGAGTTATGGTTCGAGCTGGCCATTTGTCTCTCGGGAAGTGACCCTCGTGCACTATCAACCGTGAGTCGGTAAGTTGTCTCTCGGGAAGTCGCCCTCGTAGACTTCAACCATGAGTAGGTAAGTTGTCTCTTAGAAAGTCACCCTCATGGACTTCAACTATGAGTCGGTAAATTGTCTCTTGGAAAGTCACCCTTGTGGACTTCGATCATGAGTAGGTAGGTTGTCTCTTAGGAAGTCGCCCTTGTGGACTTCGACTATGAGTCAGTAAATTGTCTCTGGGGAAGTCACCCTCGTGGACTTCGACCATGAGTAGGTGAATTGGGAAGTCACCATCGTGGACTTCAACCATAACATTGGCTCTCAAGAGATCACCCTCGTGGATCTCGACATGAGATGGTAAACTAGGAAGTCACCCTCGTGGACTTCAACTAGGGATAGACAAGTTTGCTATTGGGAAATCACCTTCGTGGACTTCAACCAAGTTTGTAGGTTGCCTCTTGCGACCTTCTTCGTATTAGTAAGTCTCTCCGTATCAAGGCAAGAGATGTATCGTCTGAATTGGATCAGTATGAATACAAAATGGTGTGACGCCTGGAAAATTGTCAATGCGACCACAATAGGGATTACGACTAAGGTCGATTTAAAAAGGTTCGAAAAACTTTCCTGAATTTTCCGAACAATGAGTAAGTATTAGGTAGGCTGACTGCATCATACCTGTTCATTCTCTTAAAAGGATGATGATATGCATAAAATTAATGCAAATGCAACATCATATGCTAAAAAAATTTGTGAGCTTTTGCTTGCATTAAAAGTTTTACTGGAGAATTTGCCAACAAGGAAACCTGTCTGACCTTTCTGACAATTCTGATCGACATTTGCCAGCAAGGCTCATTGATTTAATGACCTTCGAATGAATTTAGAGATCTCAAGTGGTAATTCGAAAAATGGGATTGTGCTACCTGCCAGACCATGTCAGAGGTAGCAAACATACATGCTGAAATATGTTCAACGATTTGATGCAAAATTATACTGCAAATGAAATAATGTTTCAAAACATGGTTCATGCATAACTATTCTATCAAATTTACATTACCAATTCTGTTCAGGGAGGTTATCACATTATGAATACCTTGAATGGGGACTTCAGTCCGAAAAGGCTTTCTCTCACCCTCGAGAAAAGTTGTATATCCTGACTGCAGGATTCAAGAGAAATTACTCAATCTTACCATCATCGCATTCGGCAAGGGTCCGAGTAATCTCGCAATTAGTATGATCGAGCCGATCTAGAGGTCTTAATTTGGACCGCAATATGGGCTTGGTCAATGATTTTAAATGGGACTCTAGTCGAGTCAAGGCTTATGAAATGTAATTCTTTATCATCAGCTTCGGGTTTACAAGTCAAGAACCCTACAAAAATGAGAGAGAAATAATCTTGCTCGAACTTCTTCAAGCGATGCTTTAAATCATTTAACCCCACGTTAATTCAAGTGTCATCATCAGAAGAGACTTTGAAGGGTTGTAATGTAGGTTAGGATAATGGACTGAGGAACGAAAAGGCTCGTTTTGGCTTAGAATACATGTATGAGAAGGGTTTGATGTTGGTGATCATTGTTGCTTTGTCACTGATCTTAGCCTTCTGAAAATATCTTCAAAGAATACCATCGTTGGTTGAGAGATGATAATCTTCTACTGGGAATTACACTTTGCAGATTGACTGGAGAGTGTTCTTTATAAGTAGACTCCGTTGAGGATTTACAAGAAAATGCAAACACATGGAATTTACAAAATGACATTGAAAATTTAGAAGTATTGTACAATGATTCGAATGGGCATTGGCCTTGCTAGGCACTTTGCTTTTTTCATGACCCAAATTTTCTTTGAGCTGAGCCCTTGCTTTTCTTACTCCTGACTCCCATTTTCCTCCTTTTTCTGAGAAAAAACTTGTGTTGTTTTTTTTTTCTTTCTATTTTTTTTGAGAGAATGCTTGTTTTTTTTTTTTCGAAGAGAGCTTTTCGACATCTCTTCTTCTTCTTCTTCTTCTTCTTCTTCTTCTTCTTCTTCTTCTTCTTCTTTTCCTTCTTTTTTTTTGGGAGTGGGCCCTTTTTTCAGGCTGAATTTTTAATTTTTTTTACAATCCCATGATCTTGAACAAGAATAAGCATCACCAAAAGACGAGTTTATTCAGAAGTTCTCTGTTGACCCGATTCTTCTTCGGTTCTGCTCCTTGAAAAAATGCCATCATCGCCATTAGAATGAGAAAATGATCACCAACCGAGGTTTAAGAAATGAATTTTCAAGCTCAAGTGGGTTATGCAAAGGATATAGTGTGTATGATGGAGAAATGAATGCTCTTCGTCATCCTAAGGCACTTGAATTAAAGTTCGATCATAAATGCAAAGAAACACCTGAAGATTGACGTTAGTCTGAGCAAAAGAATTTCTAACTATTTATCTCGTGCTGCTGCTGGAATTACCTAGTTTTGCCCAATATGGGGTGGTTCTTGATAGGGATAAGAAATGGAACCACCGCTCAAAAGGGTTAACAATGGTCACCTGTAGTGTTTGGGCTAGAGAAATGAATGCCTCTGTCATTTCGGCTATCATGCCTTTTGCGAGAAAACTCTTTGCCTTGAGGAATGCGGAATAATACCACTCAACTCACTAGGGGTTAAAATGTAGGACATGTATGGAAATAGATTGCCTTTCATCATCCCGTGATGCCCCATTCTGTACATTCGATGCATCATATATAGTTCACGTTCTCTACTCAGAGTTGGTAAATCAATCATGAAGAATAACCATGCAATAGGCGAACATTTTCAGACATACAAAATGTGGTAATCTCAATCCTATTTGATGAGCATTTCATGCATTCTCTTATGGAAAAGACTATGCCATAATGCAAGAGAATTTCTTAAGAATATGGGTATTTGAGTTGCCCCAGAACATATGAGAAAAATTAAACTTATCAAGGAGACTGCTCCTCAAGTCAAGGGCTAGCTCATTCATATCTTTGCCCCAGCGTAAAGGACATATGTATGATAGAGTTGAATGATGATTGTCCCTGTTCAATGATGGTGATCATCATGGTCAGTCGGATGGTCCTGCAAAAAGAAAGGCATAAATTAAAAGCTATGTGAGATTGAGGAAAATACTCCATTTCTCCAAGCAGGGTCTGCTTGTCCAATGTTCAATCAGGATGGGTTTTTGCCAAGATTGCCCCAATCACGGCTAGGTTGGGAACCCAATTTCGAGCTTTGGCATATGACTTGCTTTCACACCTGATCCTGCATGAAAGATGTGCAAGAATAGGTTCTTAAAAAAATGTCATGATTGAGCATCTGCTCGAACTCCTGACTGCCAATTTGCTTCAATGATAGCAATCATAGACATGTCCCCTTTCTTGACACCTTGATTAACATTAAAAAATAAATAAATAAAGGAAGTTAGGTGTCCTCCTTTTTTGATGTCTTTGCATGCACAAATGAATAGCTTCCGAGGACTTTTCTTCTCAATTGCTTCACCAAAGCCCCACGATTCAAACTCCTTTTTCTTTTTAGAAATATTCACCAAGGGATTAGCATTGATGGTCTTAGTCACGGTGGCACTGAAACTTTCGGTGGTAAGCAAAACACTACGGGAAGACCTGTAAAACAAAGAGCAAACAAAATGCAGATTAGTAAGAGGTGAACAGGCTGCGTTGTTAGCACCGATTAGTGAAGTCAAGTCCACATTTGACGCTGCGGCTGCAATTTGTCGTATAACAACTCCCGGTGGTTATGGATGCAAGGGCCAATAGCACCGTTGTTGACGAAAGAATGTTTGCGGATCTTCATGCGGACTTGTGTCTTTTTGAATTCTTCACGATCGGACGACCACCCTTTTTTGGATTTGTCCATGCATGAATGCACAGTGTGGATAATCCTCCCTTTTGTTCAATGAAGAACTTATATTAAGCCTTCGCTGATGCTTCAACATACGTCATCCTCTAGGACTTGTAGAAGGACACCAAAACCTTCTCTCTCATCTCGCTTTGACCGCGGAGAAGAAGCCAACACACTCTGTCCTTCGCTCAGTGAATCTTGAAGTTGCTTGAATAATTGATGAAGATTAAGGAGAGGGACGCTTTGCATTTTTTTCGAACAACAAAATTTCGCTTCAAGTGGTGTCTAATCTCAAAAGGTCCGCATGAGAAGATTTCATGTATATTTTTTAAAAGGAGAAGCAAAATCATTGGCAATTCAAGAGCAATTTTCATTCCCCTTACAAAAACGATCCTTACGCATTATTTAAAAAGAATTGATCGAATGAGACCTCAAGGACCGATGCAATCTTAAAACAGGTTCACAGTCAATGAATAAATCCCGCCGCATTTTAGAGTGCTTGTAACAACAAGCTTTTGAAAAATGAATCCGCAAAAACAATCAAGCAAGCTCCAACCAATATTCAGATCATTGCGAGATGTCCTGCAGAAAGAGGAAATAGAATGAGCAAGTGACTTTAAAGAGGTTAGTCCATGACAACCCTCTAGACTCGACGAACAAAACAAATATAAACCAAGGACTAAATCAAGCAATTTTTCAGTTTCGTTGACCTTTACGATAAAATTTGTCATGATTCGCTCGTTGATCACAGAATTTCCAAATTTTTTGAGATGATACGGGACACACTGATGAACAACTTTCGTGTTCAGACTTAAGGCTATAACTGAACCAATCAGTACAGTTTAATACTTCTTTGGAAAATAATTTCCCAGAAAATTGTTTTGTCCGGTTTTTATTAAATGAATGAAAGACCCCCTTAAATTACGAACTAAGGCCTGGAATTTTGCAACTTACTAGTTTAGACATCAACCTACAACTTTCATTTTTCATGATTGGGCAAATGAGATCATTTAAAAATGGTAATCCGCGAAACAAGATGAGCACCAGAAAACTGCTAAAGTTCCAGCTTACATTTCCCTCGATGAAAATTCGCCAATAAATGAAAAACACCACAGATTATTCTCAAAATTTTACAGATAATAGCTCAAGAAGTTCTGAACTTTTTCCATTTTATGTTAGAGTTCAAAATTGACCAGAAGACACTCTAAAAAAATCAAACTATGCAAAGTATTCGCCTAAAAATAGTCATGGACCGACCCGAAAATATAAGTGAGCAAGAGAAAAAGAGTTGAAGAGAGTACCTCCTTTAAACATATGAAATAAACCATCACATAGACATGCGCATGAAATGCGACATGAGGTTCGATTTCTATCTAAAGGCCTTGCCAAAGGTGGAGCCCCAGGGATACCCAGATTGGATCACCTTGGTTTGCGATTGAATCAGGATCCCCATAGACATCCGGCTCAGCCAAGTATCAATCCGTAGCACATGGTGAATGATAGGGGTGATGAATCATGGCACCAATTTGAAAGAGTTCGGGACTTGAATAGGGAGACTCAGGCCAGATGGTGATGGCCAGAGTGTCCCTAATCAAATACCATCCTAAGCCTAGCCATTCAGGTCCAATGGCGGGTTGTGTGTGCTATGTGTAAATACAGAAACAGTAAAGGCATACACGACAGTTCAATAGCAATCACCGCTTCAATATAAACCCCTCAAGCATACATTCATACTCCAATCTGCAAGAAAAGGGTTAGCAAACACTCCGCCCCTTATCACTCCAAGTCCGCAAAAACATTTAACACCTTAATAGTGAGATTCAATCAAGATCGCCAAAAGCGAGACATCCATGGAATTTTATCAGGCCTAAGTCCACTAAAACTTTTAATTTTTCGAAAAATTCATGTGAACCAGTTAAGTCTTAATTTTTTCGAAAAATTAAAAATAATGTCCCCAGCGGAGTCGCCAAGCTATCGGGACCTAAAAAATTTGTTAGGCTCATGGATTATTAGGTCAATTAAATTAACTAACATAATACGGACTCTCCCAAGCCCTACCAAATCGCAACTTAAATTAATTAGAAATAATTTAGAATTTGGAGTCGCCACTAATCATTTTTGGTAGGTCAATTAGAAACCTAAGTAAAACGACGGAAGAACCATTTTACTTCTACGAACCAGAGATTGTAGATTCGGGGACTTGATTACACTAGTTAATTAAAACTAATACCATTTCGGTACCTTAATTCCATGTGAGATGTCCTAAATTGACGACTCAGATTGAATCAATTTGAAGATAAAAAAATGTAATTTTTTGTTCGCCTTTTATATGCAATGCATGAATGATATGGACGTAATGATATGAAATTATCTAAATGACGCGATGACATGCAAAATGATGCAATGACATGCAAAATGACATAATGACGTGGCAAATGTGCATGACATGGAAATGACGTGGCAAAAATGCATGACATAGAAAACATGATAATGCCAGCTAACTTATATGATATGTACTGCGAATGATATTTTTTGTATTTTTTGTCTATTTTTGGCAATGCATGAAATGTGATTTAAAGATATGCCAGGGGATTTCGAAAATATGGAATATATGAGGTGATATTCGAAAATATGAGATAAAATAAAGATATGCATGATGTTAGGGATATGCTATCCTAAATTACATGAAATATGCAAGATATACATTGGATGTGATTTTTTGCCTTTTTCCCTTTGAAAATTTCGTCCATCATGAATAACTTGAAGGTTTTGTTATCTTGATTTGCAAGTTTAGGGTTTAATGAGATAAGGTTTCTAGGAAACCGTATCTTCCTAAAAATTCAATTAGACAGGGTTTCTAAGAAACCATATCTTACTAAAATTTTCAGGAATTTTCAGAATATGATAAATCACATCAAGATAACAATCCATCAACAAAAATAAGGAAACACAATTGAGACCACATCCCTTCGAAAAATTGAGTATCCAGATTCTTAGAATTTTAGCTTTCCGAAAATAGCGAATCAGACCTAAGTGGCGATAGTCAGACTGGCTAACTCCAAAATTTCTTGACAAATAGGTTTTGAAATTACATAAAAAAAGTCATTCTTGGATTTCCAGAAAAAGGCTTTGCATTTTTACTTAATACCGGCATCAAAACATGCAAAAATAGCTTTACTTTGAATAAAAATCAGCATGCCAATTATGCGACAATAGAGAGCAAAACAGCAACCAATCACTTCACGAACATACTCGAATTAATCCTCAAAATGTTGATATGTTACCTTAATCCGCGAAGGCGAAAACCGGGGCCGAACAGTGGCTGGACGGCACTCCCGGGGTGCTCGCGGGATGCGCTCGGATGACGAATGCTCACAGCTTTGAGCGAGTGTCGGACTCTCACTTATGACTGGTAACTTGCTTCGGTCCACTACCGAGCTTTGTCTTCTTCTTTAGCTCCAAGTGTTCAAGTGGATGTCGCACCTGCTATTGTGCATGAAATCTGAGAAAAGAAATAATAAAAGATGATGGTGGGATGTGAGGATGGAATTCTAATGGAGACGTAATCTCTCCTTTAAAACCACGGCTATTCTCCTCCATCAAGCAGAGCATGGTGTCTAAATTGTCTGGAGACTCTGGACGGTGTAACAGATCATCATCGCATCATCATGAGAGCTCCATGATGGATGTTTCGCGGTGCTTGATGGTAGGGCTTGCGAGCTCGCAATAGGAGGTCCGGCATGGAGATTGATCAGGATGCTCCTGGCTGTACGGGATCTCCGCCTGCAATAACAAGACACGAGCGAGGGGAAAACAACAAATAAAGCAATAACAACTCACTGATTGACGATGAAGCGACGCTCTCAGTAAATGTTGATCAAAAGGCAAATACCAAAGGAAAACAATTAATCTCATAAATTGAACAACCCCTTTGGACTTTTTCTCTTTTGTGATCATGTACCCCGAGTCTCAATGGGTGCGAGCACGTGGAATTCCACCAGAAGAAAGAAAAGCATCTCTTTTGTTCCTTCATCATGGACCTCTCGCAAACTCTTCCTCTTGAACCCTCGAAATTCTAATCTTCTTCTCGCTTTATGGCTGCCGTATATTGCAATATTGTGGCCTCTCTCTCGTATGTTTCTTGGCTGTGTATTCTGATGGTGTGGCCCTTCTTTTGTCAACCCTAAACACATCTATTTATAGAGACACGTCTAGGGTTATAATTTTCTAAATTATTGTCTAAGTTTTCTTTTAATAATTCAATATTTTCACTTGGCATTTTAAATTAAGAATTTTCGACCATGATGTTTGATTGGGTTTCGCCGAATTCTCCATTATCGCGGGCTTAAATAAGGCTCAATAACAATAATGGACATTAAATTGAAAGCCTTAATCAAATATTTCAGCATTCCATTAGCCCATTAAAATTTGTCACACTTCCTCTAGCCATAGGCAAAAATCCGGTTTATGCTTGGTCCAATCGTCCTTCAAATTAAGCTCGATCGACTCACCTTCGCTTGAATGCCAATGCATGACAGAAAAATAAATATGCTATGCATGCGATTTTATTTTTGCGAGAATTACAGTTGACTCTCATTTTATGAATAAATGAATAAATTTCTTAAAACTAAAATTTAGGTGTCAACACTTAAATATTTCCCACGCTTTCAGCTGCATAGAGAAGAGGAGCATCTGCAAGGCGAATGGAGCCAATTCCAAGTGTGCCTCTATTCATCGAAAAGAAGCATAAAAAAGCGTGGATTCCGTCTAATATGCGAGAAACCCGCGGATGAAAGCAGGGTTGTGCTCCAACACCATAAGCCGATTGAAAATTGGATTCCCGATGACTATACTCCACAAGGAAGAGGTAAAGTTTATTTTAGGTAAATTAGTCGATGGCTCTGCTGTTGCTAGGCAGATTGCATTGGATGGGTACAAAGCATTGTGTCATAACTGGCGGCCTTTGAACTGTAATGCTTTGAGGTTGCAGCAGGTTGCTCATCGGTTTTTGTGCCTTTAACAAAATTTATAGAGGGATGTCGATAACTTGCCCCGAAGCGCTCGTTCGAGGGCTTGATTGAGATGGATAAATCGTATGGTCCATGGAAATAGGGATTATATTTAATGTTGCGCGAAATGGGTGGATCAGGCTTTTGCCTATTTGCTTCAACTATGTACATAACAAGAAAAATAAATCGAGCACCAAATCTACAAGATGTACGTAATCGGTCATAAAGACTTACGTCCACAGGGCAGGGAGAGTAGCAAAGCAACGAATTCCGCTATAAATCAAGCGATACTTGTAGATTATAAATCATACTTGAGTCACTCAAACACACAAGAATTTAATCAGCTTCGACACTTGCTAATCCACCGAGATAACCCTCCCAAGCATTGACAAGACGACGCTTCAAGATCTCTTCCTTCGAGATCTCTTCATGCAGTTGAGTGAAACCCCAAAACTTGCGAATGAGTTTATTCTGTATATCAACTTCGCATCTGGGCAAATCAACAACCCATGAGAATGTATATGCAAATCCATGTGGAGCCCCTTTCCGAATCCAAGTGAAGATTTGATATCTTTCAGTTTCCTTCTCAAAATCTCTTGGACCAACTAGCAAGAGTTTATTTCCTTTTATCGCTTCTAACCCAAAGTCAGACTTGAAGG
The DNA here is from genome assembly GCA_021437785.1 of Rhodomyrtus psidioides. Classification (NCBI taxonomy): domain Eukaryota; kingdom Viridiplantae; phylum Streptophyta; class Magnoliopsida; order Myrtales; family Myrtaceae; genus Rhodomyrtus; species Rhodomyrtus psidioides. The sequence continues at coordinate 1,701,018 of JAILYB010000074.1, read as the reverse complement.
AAAGATCCTAAGTTCGACACGGCATATTAAAATATGCTAGAAAATATGAGGCAGATATCAATGTTGGACTTTCATTCTTTTCTTTAATAATTTGGACATTCTTACAATATATATCTCGAGTCGGGTTTTGTTCACGGGGTTCAAACTCAAGACATATTTTAACAGTTTACACACTTATTCCTGGCAATATGGATTTGCATGTTAAGTAATGAATATCGGAAAAGATTGCATGAACTTAGCGTTTACTAAAAGAAAAAAGGTACTAATTTATGGTCGTTAGTTTAATGAAATGTCACCAAGTCCACGGGTCCAATGCTCTGGACAGCTGAGCTGAAGTGAGCTCTAATGCTTTCTTAGACTCCGAACTGGCTTGGTAAAAGGTTATTGCAATTCCAGTCTCATTCAATCAAATTATATATGAAATTTCTAAGTAGTTGGCCGTAGGGCATGGAAGAGTCCGCGCAAAATAGTGCCACAACCGGAGAGCACTATTTCCGCCGCCTAACAATCCATTAACTCTCTCTAGTTTCACGTCGATAGGGAAGGCCACAAGGGAAAGGAAAAAAAAAATGAAAGCAGAAAGAACGGGATTTTACCATGGAACAGCATTATAACAAAAGTTCCATTTCCTCCCAGTTAACGTTAATCGGATACGTTACGTAGCTTTTACAGCGAAGTGTCGCAAAAGAGGTCGATGCTTCATGTGAGATCCAAATATTTGTCAATGGCCAAAGGATGTTTTGGCGATCGTCAGGCTATGTATTCATAGCAATCCGATCATGGATATCTTAGGCATCACCCACGCAGAATGCTGTTTGAAGTAGGGGAGCTTCTAAGAAACGATTGGAGCCATTTCTGAGTTTGCCTTAGACCATCGAAAGGAAGCTTAAAAAAATGTGGATTCCGTCTAATATGCGAGCAACAGGAGGATGAATTGAGGGTCGTGCTCTAACACCATCAGATGATTGAAGAAACAAATCGGAAGATCGAGGAAAGAGACTTGGAAGAAGACAACTCAATATACACCGCGGTAGAGGAAGGCAGATGGACTTCAACAAAGAAGAGAAGATTGTCTTAACTACGGCGAGACCATGGGTTCCACTCGCGCCGACCTAAGCCTATCGAATTAGTGATGACTTGCTGTGGAATTGACTCTAGGGGAAGCGAACAGGGAGATGCGATTCCGATGCCTTTTGAATTTCCCCTTTCTCCGTCTCTACTAGAAATTTTCCCACTCCTCCTTCATGAACTGTGATGCAGAGTGCATTACTACAAGATTGCATGGATTCTTGTTGAATGACCACGGTCTTCCAAGTTGCTCTGTGAAATTTATGGGACAGACCTCTTTTACCTCTCTTAATCCATTCAATGCTTCCTACTCTATAGTGCCGCTAACCAAATTAAAATTCATAGAGGGACGTTAATACCTAAACTTTTTGCCCCGAAGGACTTATGGGAGGGCTTGATTGAGATCGATAAATTGTACGATGCATGAAAATAGGGGTTGCAGTAGTGTTGCGCTACAAGGATCTATGCCGGAGAGTAATATCAAGGCTTTGTACCAATATTGTCCGATACGGATCAGGTTTTGGCACTAGTGCTCTAAATATATGTTCATTATTATGAAGTGATTCTTAAGGTTCGCGAAGTTAGGTCTGGCCACATGGATTTGCATGTTTAGGAATAAAAACCGGAAAAAGAATGCATGAAATTAGCTTCTTCTTTTTTTTCTGAAAGAAAAAATATATCAATTCACAGGGGCTAGCTTAATATAACGAAACCAAGCCCTCGTATCCAATGCTATGGACAATAGAAGCAAAGTGAGCTCCCACGCTTTCTTAGTCTCTTAACTGACCTGGTAAAATGTTTAGTGCCAACTCTAGTGTCATTCAATCAATAATAGACGACAATCTAAGTTGTTGTTGGTATGGCTAGGAAGAGTCCATGCGAAGTGTAAGTGTCACCTTGCAACATGATTATTTACGCCCGTCTAGCAATCCATTATCTCTCTGAAGTTTCATGTTGAGATGATGGCCACAAGGCAAAAAGAGGAAAAAAAAGTGGTTAGAATGGAATTTTACCTTTGAAAGACATTCCCGGTTAACATTAATTGGACACATTCATTTTTAGTAGGAAATTAATTGGCCACAACAAGGGAGCGTCCAAAGAAAGCAAAGCCCAAAGGGCTTGCCAATTAGCGTCTGAGCTGCATCAGAGGCTCTGGGGCTTTGGGCCCGACGGATCCTCGGATGGACCAATAAGAGCTCCAAGTCGTTCGAAAAAAGAAGTCTTTCTTCCAAGTTAGGGAAAAGTGTCCAAAAAAAAAGTCTTAAACCTGGCCCAATACTCAAAAAAACCTCCAACTTTAGCATTTGTGACAATTATATCCAAAACTTTTTTTTGTCTCATAAAAACCTCAAACTTTTATTTTTGTTCCAATTCTATCCAAAATTTTTACTTTTGTCTCAAATTTACTGGTCTAGTACAAAAAAAAAAACTCAATTTTTACTTTTGTCCCAATTTTACCAACCCTCAACTTTTACTTTTGTCGCAATTTCACACAAAATTTTTACTTTTGTCCCAATTTTATCGGCCTAGTAATAAAAAACCCTCAACTTTTACTTTTGTCTCAATTTTAGCCTTCCGTGTATAATAATCATTAGTTAATCTTACGTGAGATTGTCACGTCATTAATGAATTACACCTCGACAAAGCTGTCATGAAAAAATTTCGAAATTCTCTTCTATTTTTTGCTACCCCTATATATTGCGGAGATATATATATATATATATATATATATATATATATATATATATATATATTATATAGTCATTAAATGCGGCGCATTTCGTATTCTTTTCGGCACTTAACAGCCTAAAGAACGGCTAGACATGAAGATATTCTGACGAACTTTTTAAAATATCATCGTCTCTGAAACTTACTGTTTTTAAATTTCGAAAATTCATTGGTAAATTCAGCAAGAAAATTCGAGTTACGTAGGATTCTCTAACGGTGATTATGAGCAAAATGTTGATGGTGGTAGAATTGAGATAAAAGTAAAAGTTGAAGTTTTTTTTTATACTAGACTGGTAAAATTGAGACAAAAATTAAAGTTTTGGATAGAATTGGGACAAAATTAAAAGTTGAGGATTTTTTTGATACTAGGTCGGTAAAATTAGGACAAAAGTAAAAGTTTTGGATAGAATTGACACAAAAGTGAAAGTTTGGGATTTTTTATGAGACAAAAAAAAATTGAATATAATTGAGACAAATGCTAAAGTTAGAGGTTTCTTTAGGTATTAGGCCTCCTAAACCTATTATTCTAGTGCCAATTTAGTCATAAACCTTTTTTAGTGCCAATTCAGTCACAAACCTTTTGCATTGATGCCAATTTAGCCCTAAATATTTTGTATTTATGCAAATTAAGTCAATTCGATCAATTTTGGCCGAAAATCATTGGTACAAATATCAATTGTCCTACATGGCACGGTTTTTGCTAATGTGGATATTTTTTTAATAATTTTTATATTTTAAATAATTTTTGAAAAAACAAAAAAATGCTTAAAAATTATTTAAAGTTATAAAATAATATTAAAAAATCCAAATCAGTGTTTGTCATACCACGTAGGATAATCGATGTCCACATCAGTCATTTTCGATCAAAATTAGTTGGATTAACTCAATTATTATAAATTATCAAAGATTTAGGACTAAATTGACACTAATGCAAAATGTTTAGGACTGAATTAACACCAAAAAAAGGTTTAGGACTAAATTGGCACAAATGCAAAAGGTTTAGGACTGAATTGGCATCAAAAAAAGGTTTAAGACTAAATTGACACTAGTGCAATAGGTTTAGGACTTTTTTTGACACTTCTCCCTTCCAAGTTAAACTGATCTGGCCTTCTGCTTATCAAAGCTTCAGCTAGATCAAGCCGATCAGTTTCAATGAAGATAAGATGGAACTGGAAATTTACATCTGGAAACAAAGAGGAGGGCTTTGTACATTGTGCCGGCTTCGATCTGTGTAGCGGACGACGCATTTGCCGATCTAGCAAGGCCGGCAATGAGGGTGCCCAAATGGTCTCTGCAAATGCACGCAATGGCGACGTGGACTCAATCTTCTTCTAGCAAGCTTTAGGGAGTCTTTTTCTGGGGGATTCCAGAAATGAGGTCCGGTAAGGGAGAACTCTTTTGCTTTTTTTTGAGTTTTAGGTATTGTGTTTTTTTTTTTGGAAATAAGTCAAATATCTACATGATACGAGATATGAGACGATATTTTCTTGATCTTCGAAATATTTCTTGTAGCATAGATAGAAACAATATATGATCTTGATCTTTTCCTTTTCTTCGGCGCAAGATGAGTGTCTCTTGAAGTGTATAGAAAGAGATTCATCTTTGTAAAATAGAAGATACAGAGAAACGATTAATATTAAAACTACTCTTTCACTTCTCTCATCTCTGTTAAAGGCTGTCTCAAATTTGAGCCCATGACGAAAAGAAGAAAAAAAGAACGTTGACGAGATGAATAATAAAGCACGAAGTTTTTTTTTTTCGATAGTAAACCAACAAGTGCAGCTTTGCAATTCATGTAACTAGTGGATAACGTTTTTACCTTGGTGGGATTCTGTTGGGAATGTTGGAGGAAGAAAAGTCCAAAGAAGACTTGGACAATAACATATAAGAGAAAAAAAAAAGGAGGTATGGGAGTTGGTTTTGCTTCCATGTGGGTCCACTGGTCCAACTTGCATATATAATAGAAACCGTAACTTGGACTTTGCAATCCACGTGAATATTACTTCCTGATTGAAAAGGAAATACAATATTCTGAGTATCCCTTCATAATTCAACGTGGGTTTGCCGACATAGGCATATATATAGATTAGGTTGATCGAAGCGCCGCTCTCTGAGTGTTGTGGTTGATGTCCATAGGTGCTGGGTGCTTGAAGCGTGGGTCTTCGCGTCGTTTCTTGAAGCGCCGCCGAGTGCTTGGCGAAGGTTTTTGTGACATTCTGAATTCCGACCCTATCTCGAAGTTTACTAATGAATGAATGTCTATTGATGTATTCCAGTTAATCTCGCTCAGAATTGATCACTCTCGAGTCGACTAACCAATGGGGAATGGCCATATAGGATTTAAAGTACGTGGACCAAAGAACTTAACCACGAGTCGACACTTTGATCATAAGGATCGTCGAGGGAATATTTAGAACCGCTAAAGGTCGATCTAAGAATGGTTTTAGAACGATTTGCTAGTGTCGTGCGATTGGTTCACGGGTGATTCCGTATGACCATGACATGATTTGTGAATTAACCTAAATCGATTCCTAACGGTCGTAACCTTCGGGACTAGTGATTGACCCTCGCGATTACATGACAACCAAAGCCGCCATGGCTCGAGTAACTCTTAAACGTGACATTAGTCGCGGGTCGATACGCGTAACTCCTGAGAGCCGCCCGTTAGTCTGAGATGCGCTGGAATGACAATTGACTGAATTTAGCCATGGATTGGACTTCGAGATTGGGGGCCGGACATTCGGAGATCACAATGGAGTAAATTTGGACGTCGCCTCATCGGAGAGTTACTAAGATTAGAATTAGCCCCGTATAAGTTGGAAAAACGAAATTCGAACCGACGAGTGAGATTGACCCTTTTACCCTAAGCTTAGTACCATTTTCTATTAGTTGATGCAAGGGTAATTTGGACATTTCCCTCTCCTCTAGCCTTGGCCGAATTTTTGAAGGGCAATTAGGTCTTTGGCCACTTGAATTATTAGACTTGACCATGGACAAGACTTAAACCCCATCACCAAATCCCTTACATCATGTCACTCCATGCAACTATTCATTGTACTTTCCCCACTACCAATTTCCACTCACTCACTCACTTCCCTTCAATCTTCCCCTTCTAATAGATCATTCTCTCTCTCTCCCTCACTTCTTCTTCTTCCTCCCATCTCACGATCGTCTCTCCCTCTCGTTCTCACTTTCTCGCTCGCTCTCCTCATCCTCCTCTCGGTTTCAAAGAGAGACCGATCGGCCGCCTCACCCCATCACCACACGACCACCATTCGGCTTGGAGCCGAGCAAGCCGCCGCCGACCGAACCCAAGTCAAGAGAGAACCGGGGCCGACCTCGAAGAGTTCTCGAGGTAAGTGGTTCTTAGTGCCTAGGTAGACATGTTAGGGGGGGTTATAGGCATGTATTAGAAGAAGTATTGATGCTCGTCTTGGTCATTTTGTGGTTGATCTTCAAGGAACCTATTTGGATCGCCGAGGAACCGCCGTGCGCCGCGCCGTTTCCCACGCCTTGCCGTCGACTTTCTTGAAGCTTTAAGCTAGGTAAGCTTGCTCTAACCCTTAGTTAAGACCTTGTGCGATGGAAGGGCCGAGAGAGTGTTAGTTGTGTTGAGTTTAATGGCTAGTTGGGCAAGAAACCATGGGGGACCGAATTTGACCTTGGGGGAAACCGAGCATGGCTTTACCATTTAGGACTTGTTGTGTTGATTTAATGGTTGAAATGAGTTAAGGAATGAATGCTAGTGTAGGCCGATCCCTTGTGGCACCATTGGAAGTGAGAGGGCATGATTGAGCTTGTTTGAGTTAGCAAAATCCTCGATTGGGCTTAGGGATGTTCGGCCATGAGTGTGATTGAATGACTCGATGCATGAAAATATCCTAATGAACCCCATTCCTATGATGGCCGTGAGCATTAGTAGGGGATTAGTGATGGGAACGACACCATGATTATGATTGACGGCCGTGCGAGGTTAATTGATGTGTTTTGTGACCTTGTCGATTGATTGATCCCATGACTTTGTGGCACGGCCGAATGTTTATAGTGATGATCGATGAGCGATACATTATGAGGTATGACTTGATCGTGAAGTATGGTAATGGCCTTGATTGATTGTGATGTGATGATGTGCCACGGTATAGAATTGTGATTTGAAATGGCCAAGTGGTTCTTGTATGGACGTTACGCACATATGGTTGTTTTATGCTATGATTTGTTGAATTATAGCCTATGTGCATACAATGCCCTGATGCGTTAAACGCGGGGCTTAGTGATATCCTGATGCGTTAAACGCGGGATAGATCTGAGGCGTTAAACGCGGGTCATGACATGGCATCGGAAACCTGAGGCGTTAAACGCGGGTTCCTTGATTTATTAAGCCTGAGGCGTTAAACGCGGGCTCTGCCATGAGTATTACGATCGTAGTAAGTGTATATAAGTATATATATATAAGCTATCCTTTATATTATGTGATGTTAAGTGCCAAGCTACGGAAGCCAAGCCTAGTCTAGATTGGTGAGTTATATGACAATGCATGCCTTGATTGTGTTATTATGTGCCTATTCGTCTGCTTTCGCATGATTGGTCATTGCATGTGCCTGGGTGTGTCTGGAAGTCCCGAGTGCCTAGCTTAGGGTTAGGACTAGCTTATTGAGTTTATCTCACCCCGTCGTGGGACCCACCTTTCAGACCCCAAGCCTTGACCATGCCGCAGCCAGCTTTTGGGGTGCCAGTGATGACCGAGAAGTACGCCACTGAGTACCCAGTGGGCGAGGATGAGGTTTTTATTTATGAACGTAGCACTGTCTGGGTGGAGGACAGGACGGACCACTGGAGGCCAGATAGGTACGCAGCATGGTGGTATCGAGACGACGTCGCGACTTGGGGACCTCTGCGATCTTTTGACGTGCCTTGAGATATCCTTGAGGAGCAGGACCCGATGATCACATATCCGCCCGATGGAGAGGTTTCTGATCCGATGACCGGCCTCGAGCCAGGCATGGGCCTCCCGGCGGTGCAGCCGCAGCATCCCGATTCAGATGGTGAGGTTATCGAGCCCTCTGATGCCGACGACATTCCCATGGAGGAGGCAGGGTTCGAGTGGGAGATTGTAGGCGCCGAGGGCGAGCCCATGGACTTAGGGTCCGATTCAGAGGAGGACGACATCCCAGTGTATTCCGAGTCAAAGCCAGAAGAAGAAGTCCCAGAGGAACCTCAGCCGGGCGATTGGGTGGAGTACCATCCAGCGGCCGGTGTCGCCTGATCCATCAGCAGCGAGCCTGTCTTTTAGGCCTTGTAGCGACCCTTGACTTTTGAAGTATCCCGTAGGACAGTGACGCGTGTTCCTTAGTAGATGTATCTTTTTGAGTAGGCTAACCCCTTTCCTCTAGCCCTAATTATCTTTAGTAACTCTTGTGCATTTTGTAGAACTGAATGTTTGTATGTAATGATTAAGTGACTATTTCCCTCAAGTCATCTTATTGTCTTCTGTATGGAGTTATGTATGTCGCTTCCGCATGTGCATATGAGTCTCATTAGCTAGTGCGATATTTTGGATCCTGGGAAAGAGACTCAACAGTTTGGCAGTAAGGCGATGTTGCGCGCTAGAAAGGACTCGGGGCGTGACATCCCCGTTGTTTGGTATCAGAGCAAGGTCAGCTCGATCCAAGTTGGTTGAGGACTGGAGTAATAAGGTGTGATGATTTGAGGATGACTGGGTAGCAAGACCTTAGGCATTCATTAGAGTTAAGCATGAAATGCATGACATATGGATTGGCGCTTGTAATTGGCATATTGATTGGCACCATCTTTGGTAGACTTAAGGCTATAAGGCTTCGTACTTGGCACTGAGTGTTGACTGTTGATTGCTGGATTGGATAGCTGATTATGATTTGGTGAAGTTGTTGGAGCAACTGAGTGTGTGATACGATTGTGAACTCTTGATTGTGATGCTTCTGATGGTTGCTTGAGTAATGATGGTCTTAATTGTGATTGCTGCTGTGAGAGTGGCGTAGTCTTGCTAGACTTAAATAGATGGCTTAGGTCTCTAATTCCTGGATGGAATTATAGTGACTCAGGTGTTGTAAAACTTAGCAAGATGAGCAACCGGACCAGAGGTACTAGAGGAGCGTCTAGCTCTAGGCCACAAGCGGTAGACAGACCGAGGAAAGAGATGCTGCTGTCGCCCAAGCGGGGTAGCTGCTGTTGCTGCTGCCAACCTAGCGAATGGGAACAATGGGAACAATGGACATGACAATGAGGGTGGCAATGCCCAAGGACAAGGGAATCGCATGATGGGCCAGCTGATGGAGCACTTCATGAAGCTGAAGCCATCAAAGTTCGATGGTACAAGGGACCCTGGAGCTGCCCCTGCTTGGATTGAGGAGTTAGAGAAGGCATTTGAAGTGCTGGGTTGTACTAAGGCAGAGAAGGTGATCCTAGCTGTGTACCAGCTTCGTGGAACTGCGAACGATTGGTGGAAGGCCACCAAGGGAAGATTTTTCCCCGAAGGGACGGAGCCAAATTGGACTGTGTTTTCTGAAGTGTTCAATGCTAAGTATTTCTCCAGAGCGGCTCAAGAACAGAAGATGATTGAATTCCAAAACCTCCGCCAGAACCAGATGACCATCGACCAGTATGAGGCTGAATTGGCGAGGCTATCCAAGTATGCCCCGAGGATGATCGAGAACCCTGAGGACAGGGCGAGAAGGTTCAGAGATGGACTAAGGCCTGACCTTCGCAGCCAGTTGGTGCTGTTGGACCTACAAGGTTATGAAGCAATTTATGAGAGAGGCCAACTAGTGGAAAGAGATATGAAGGAAAGAAGAATCGCTTCTGGATCGCGGTTCACTCCGACCAGGGATAACCGCAAGTTTGGCAAGAGGCCGATGGCGAGTAACCGACGTTTTGTCCCTCCAGCCAGAAGGAATATTGGCAAGCCTGCTCTGTCACGACCCTCTCCCTAGCGCGCCATCGGAATGGGCTAGCGAGGGTTAATGGGTCGCCCGATCGTTGGCTTGATCGGACGCGGGCCTCTCCCAAGGTCCATTACCCAAATCGCAACTGCTGGATATACGTGGTCGACCTTCAGTGTGGTCTAGTGACATGTGATGAGTGTACATGCCAAGGAGTCGCCACCAATCGTTTCGTGGAGGGTACGATCGGAAACCCTATCAGATAGTTGGGAGTGGTCTATTCGATTCTGCGGAAACCAGAGAAGTGGGTTCGGGGACTGTTGACACCTGATTTTTGACCCAGCCTTTTTATTTTTTTTGAAAAATCACAAAAAATTCATAAAAAGTCAAAAAAATTACAAAAATAACTTTGGTGGCCTTGGCCAAGCCCAAGGAACCATTCTTGACCAAAAAATAATTTTTCATATTTTTCATATTTTTTGATATTTTTTAGAAAATAGAAAAATACTTAAAAAAATCAAGAAAAATAGCATTTGAGGTCACAAAAATATGGAAAAATATCCAATATTTTTCCTTTTAATCCCTTGTATTTTTGACCTCACAAAAAAATCCAAAATCAGATTCAATTTTAGGTGTTCCTTTGTAACCCGTACTATTGAATTTGAAGAAAAAATAACAATTGAGTCTTTTAATTTACAATTTTGGCATTTTTTAAGATCTTGACATTCAATCTAACTATCCCCTATTTCAATTTAGCCCAATTGTTTGCGCAATTTGCTCAATTGCACGGATTTGACAAAATTACATACTAAAATTGCATTTTAGTCCTTGAAATTAAGCATAATTGAAATTACTTTCAATTCAAGGGCTATCATTGCAAATTAAACATGTTACCCAATGGATTTCACCATTTTAAATCGATTGGAACAGGTGGTTTGACTCAATTTGATCATTTGCACCCTCAATTACACGATCCCCAATTTCCAATTAAATGAAAATTTGGGGGTTTTGTAGAAATTGATGAAAACTTTTGGGCAAAACCACATTTCTAGATAGAATTCATGCTCTAGATTCGATTTTGAGGTTCAATTGCAAAATTTTTCCATTAATTTGGGATTAATTTGAAAAATCCTGTTCGGAACCGGTTTAGACTGGTCAGACCGGCGGTCGGACCGGTCGAACCGGTCCAGAACAGTGTCGTCTTCCCCGCTGAGCCTCCGTGCAGATGAACAACGATTGACTAAGTTTCCAAGACCAAATTGAAGGTCAATTCGCAACTAATTGAAAGAGGAACGGTGGGCGTTTTGTTCCTCTCATCTTCCCCCGTCGATTGACATCGACGGCACTATCCGACGTCGCCGGAGGAGGGAGCAATCGGCCAGTCAAACCTGCCCACCTGCAAAAGTCAACAAACGTTAAACACGAGCCAAATACGCGCCAAATCGCGCAGGATTATGACCCGCCGGAGGACCAAACAAAGCTAAACGGAATCCCCAGTCTCCCCGACGCCGTTTGGACCTGAAATCACGTGACCACACGTGCGATTCAAGTCTGTTAGCCCCTTCCGTTCCGCGCCAAAAACGCGAAAGGCTATATAAGCATGTGGAGACTTTCAGTTAAAGAAGTTAGTGAGTTCAGTTAGAGCAAGGAGTACAGAATCGCGCGAGAGAGAGAGAACGCGAGAGAGAGCTCGTTCTCCGACCCCTGTCTTCGAGAATTTGAGCTCGAATTGCAGGGCACCGGTTGGGCTGTTTCCGGCTGAACCACAGCCAAAGAAGGCTTTCTGAAGCTTGACCAGAACGCCAGGAAGCCATCGCAGTCGGCCGCGCACAAGGAATCTGCGAGAACAGGTGAGTCGCAGTCTCGATTTCTTCCTTGGGCATTCATGGCGATTCACACATTCCATGATCGTTCTTGCAATTAGTATGTGCCTTTCATTCCTTGAACATCACTGACCATGTTCGCGTCTTCATTTTGCATTGATTTTGCTCACATGCCCCGAATCGAGTCCTCCGATTTAGCCTCCATAGCCGATTCTTGCCCAGCCAAATCTGGGCCGAGCGAGCTCAATCGGAGCTCGAGGTAAGTCTTCTGGACCTCCACTGATGCTATTCTGTGACTGAATTTCTTTGATTTTGAGTGAATCGCATGATTGAGCTTCCCTGGCCGTACTCGGCGATTTGCACGATGTTCTTGATTCTGCGAATGAGATGTTTCGATTCTTAGATATGTCGAACTAGAGCTAATCGCGAATCGATTGCCGTTGGTCTCGAGTGATTCCATTAAGATTTCATCGCACGATCATCGCCGGAGAACCACAGCCGTCCATCCTGCCGGAGTCGCGAGGTTGAAGACGAAGCTGACATGGCGTGGTCAACTGGTCAAATGTCCAGATGTCATTCCGTGATTGGTCCACGTAGTGTCGAGTCAGCATGGCCGTTAGGGTCTGGTATTCGAAATAACGGATCGGACGGCTGAGATAAATCGAACTTAAATTCTAGTGGCCGTCCGATTAATAAATAGAATTAACTGAAAATGATTTTCGAAATCAGAAAATAAACAAAGAGTGGAAACGGTGTCGTGTGGATTAATGAGAAGGCGACGTCGTTTAGGGTGATAGAATAGACGGTCTAGATCGAGTCTCAGGATCTAATCGTGGCCGTAGGTTTAAGTAATCGGATCAAACGGTCCCGAGAGAGTCGTCGTTCAATCTAGACCGTAGATTCTAGTAATCAGATCTAAGCGACGCGGACAAGCCACGTGGTCCATCAGGGACCGTTGGATTAAAACCGGATAATCCGAAAATAAAAAACGCGTAATACGGCGTCGTTTCGACCAAAGGTTTCGCGGGTTCGGGTCTGGGCCGGGTTCCAACCCGAGTGGGTCGGGTCGACCCGGTCCGAATCATTTTTTTTAATAAAAATAATCGGAAATAAAAAAAATAATAAATAAAAATCTGAAAAATCTTAGAAAATCCAAAAAAATGTTAGAAAATGCCAGAAAATTCAAAACAATTGTGGAAAAATTGTGGGAAAATCCTAGACACTCCAAAAATCGAGGGTTGACCACAGACAACTGGTCAACCCTATTTTTGGGGTTTCTTATCCGTTCTCCCAAGACTCGACGACATTACCCTTTAGGGATAAGTCGCCTCTACTGTGTATGGGAGATAAGGCCGATAATGCCAAGGTAAGAATTAGGGTCGATTAGACGACCAATCCTTAAGTTTGGGTTTCGAGTCCCGCCCCTTTTCTCAAAATGACGATTTTGCCCTTCAATGGGAAAATTGCCTTTCTTGTCTCAATCGAGTTCTGAAAATTGCTTGAAGTTAGGGTTCGGGTCAGGTGGACGACCAACCCTAATATTTGAGATTTTCAGTTCTCATCCTTGTCCAAAATGACGACTTTAGCCCTCCAAGGGTAAAATCACTTTTAAAATTCCAGAAAAATCCTGGAAAATCCCGAAAAATAGGAAATGGATTGGATTGATGGCCAATCCTATTTCCTCCGTCTTTTGACTTCCCAATTCATCAAAAATTACGAATTTTCCCTTTTTAAGGTGAATTGTCCCCAAATTGTTCAAAATTACGATTCTGCCCCTCATGAGCAAATCATGCCAAAATCACTCCTAAGCCTTGATTGATATTTCTCTAGGCTAATATGGCCTCACTAGGGATGCCATGATGATTTCATGTGTTTTATCCGCATGTACTGATTCCTTGATTTGCGCCATTACTTTTAATGATTGTGAGTGATAGGGTAGCTATTCCCTTCTGCATGAACTCCTAGATTTAGGATCAGTACCTCACTCATCTGTATGAAACCCTAGGATCAGATAAACCATTCAGCTTAGGTACCGAAAGGGCGTTAACTTTGACAGTTGACGTAATTAAGTCCCCGAACCCACTTCTCTGGTTTCCGCAGAATCGAATGGACCACTCCCAACTATTCGATAGGGTTTCCGATCGTACCCTCCGTAAAACGATTGGTGGCGACTCCTTGACATGCACACTCATCACATGTCACTAGACCACACTGAAGGTCGACCACGTATATCCAGCAGTTGCGATTTGGGCAATGGACCTTGGGAGAGGCCCGCGTCCGATCAAGCCAGCGATCGGGCTGCCCATTAGCCCGCTCCCCGCCTCCGCCTCGCGGGAGAGGGTCGCGACAGACTGGCGACTCCACTGGGGACTTATTCTAAACCAGAATCTCTGATTATGAATTCCAGAGGACTTGAGCCGATTAAAAAGTAGTTTGGTTTATCTAACCTTGTTTTCTGCAGATGCTCTCGAAGGTGAGGTACGTACACTAACCATTGTGTTAGATGTTTTTACAGATTGGAGAAATAAGGGGTGGAGTGATTGTTGACATTTTTTCCTGCAGGTTGGAGTTGGGAATGTATGTTTATTTTTATGCACATACTGAAGCGGTGTTTTGATACAAACTGCTGTGCATGACCTTGCATTGTGATGATCACGACACATCGCACACACTGGCGGTCAAACCCCGACTGCAAACCACCTCTAGGTTACCTTAGATAGGGAAAGGGTGCGAAAAGGATCTTGTGTTTGATGGCACTTGAGACTTTCGTGTTCGTTCCCGCTCACAATCCAAATTGGCGATATCTAGCCCTCTTGAGTGGGTACTCTTGGGGAGGAGTCTGCCTCATTTGGATCGTGGGAGCCTGAGCCATAGGTTCCTCACCTGATTTTTTCTTTAGAGTATACCCACTTGTCTCATGCGCATGTCTATGGATGGTTGGTATACCTAAAACCACCCATTGATACAGGGGGCATTCAACATCCCCCAAAGTGTGGTTGGTAAGACATTTATTTCTAAATGTACTTTATTTCCTGCTCCATGACATGACTCATACATTGCATACACCCATATGCATTAGCATCATGAAGATTACTCAAAGTGACTAATAGGAACAACAATGATTATAGGATAGGATGTCGCTGTTTCCTAAGAGTTCAACAGAGTTGGTAACTTTCGAGTACTTGAGAAAAGTCACTCGCCCTGGACCGAACACAAGGCTACACTTCACTAGATTCGTGCATGGACGGGAACTGACTGGACGTAAGCTAGGATATGCTGAGGACTGTCAAACCCGCTACTACGTCGATAACCTCAGGTTTAAGCGACAAGCAGACGAAGGGATGAAGAATTACCTAGAGATGAAGAAACAGCGTCGCAACCAGCTGGCTAGGGAAGCGTATGCCCGTCGAAAGGCTGAATTGCTGGCCAGAGAGAACCTACCCATGATCACTTCTTGGAGTAGGAAGAGACGCCCTGCGATCAAGACCACGCCAAGGCGTATCACACTCAAGAAAGTAGAATCCGAGAAGACTCCCGAAGTCATCACACCCTGGACTAGAGAGTGGCCAGAGGAACTACAACCTCTCGACCAAACCACTGAAGATAACCCCCCCTACCCTAGATTAAGGGAGAGCTCCTGACCGACTGTCATTTGGGTAGACTTCTGAAAAAAGAAGTGATTTAGATCCTCACGTTCCATTGGCTTTTATGGCTTTCTTGTTTGAAAAACCTCTCTCTACCCTTCTTCCATTAGGCATCTTGATTGTAATAAAAGTTCATTCCACTTTGTTCTTTTGATGTATTGACCAATGGAATGTGACATTGCTGTTCCCTTTAGTCACGGAGTAAATCTGACTAAATTGCATAATTCACTTCCCTGAAATGCAAATTAGGCTTTGAGTCAGGCTTTCAAGACCTGAAAAGGGGTCCTAATCTCCATTTCTTCAAATTGAACTATGCAATCAAGTTAGCTCATGCATGCTTCATGACATCTGCATATTCATACATTTAAAGTAACTTCTGGCGATTGACCTTTTAAAAATCATTTGCGTATTTTAGACTTGATGGGAAAGAATGATATTCAAGTGTTCAAGATCCCCCGAGCTGAACTCCAATCATGGTGGGATGGTATGGGAGAAGCCAGCCAGAAGTATGCCGAATCACGACTAGGGTACCTACTGGACCTATTAAAGATTGAGTGCCCACCTGCCTTTATTCAAGCCATGGCGCTCTACTGGGACCCTACCACCGCTACATTTTGTATGGAAGGACTAGAGATCACTCCCACTATCGAGGAATACAGCGCCGTCATCGGAGTTGAGTTCACCCCTACACTCGTCCGACCCCCAATAGGACTAGAACCCCTAAGTCAAGTGGCTGAATTCTTGGACACAAACCTGAATGAAGTCAAAGCAGATGCAAAAAGCAATTCTGGACGGATTTCCCTGTCTTTCCTTATAGACCGATTTTCCCGCCTTCCTGCTTCTAAAGGAACCAAATCTGGTAGAGCCTTTATCTTGGCATTCTTTAGCTTTGTGCTATTCCCAATCTCAACTGTCACCTTCGACCCTATCATGGCTATAGTAGCTAGGCAAATCTGTTGTGGGTGGGATTACTCAAACATCCTCCTTGCCGAAACCTTCCTCTCCCTAAATCGTTTCAAGAAAAACAAAAAGGGAATCTTTAGAGCTTCTAGTGATCTTCTGTATCTGTAGTTCACATCCCATATCAGAAAATTCCACATCCGCATGGGTTTCACTGAAATCAGCCCCAATGCACACCCTCTTAAAACATTTGCTAGAACCCATACACGTGTTCCTAAGTTCAACTTTATAGAATGGAAGAACTTCCTCAAAGCCCTAAAACCCGAACAACTCCGATGGCGGCTAAGGTTACGGACGATGAACAAGGTCAGATTGACCTGCGGTGACGGGAGTTCAGTTCCCTTGCTAGGATTCACAGGCGCTACTGCATACTATCCAAGGAGGGTGATTCGGCAGTTTGGAGTACTACAAGAGATCCCTTCTCCACCGCAACCTGATACCTTCTCCTTTGACATACCGAGCAAGACCCTCACAGAAGAGGAGAAGAGACAGTTCGAAGCCAAGGTGGCATCCATCACACGCTCTTTGAAGAATTCCCAAGCTGAAGAAATAAGTTGGCCAGAAGACATGACTCGTGAGGAGAACATTCATAGAGCTACCGCTGAATACATTCAACACTTCAAAGCGACCCGACGAAGCCTTGTCGAGCCCTACATACCCGAATACATCGTGCCGTACGTACCGGGAATAGAGCCTTACATACCCGAAGACATGGGACCACTGTCATGTTCAGAAGATGAGGAGCCCCAGGCTGAATAGGGGAATCTATGCTGGGATGATGAGGATACCTTAGACCTCAAACGTCCTAGACTTGAATAGGCTACTCCGTCAAGTGTAAAAAAAGCAAACATTATGATGCCTTTTCATACATTCTCATTTCTGTGGAATACTATCTTGGACACATAAGCATGAATGTGAACATGTTTTGCAAATGCATAAAAACTATCGTCAGAAATTACGCTTCTTTCACATCCATAAATTCTTGTCGAGAAATGATTAAAAGAACTACTTACATGAGGCTAAGGCTCACAAGGTAGCCCTTTTTCTCATCTACCGACAAGAAGCATGCAACTGAAAGAATTAGTTGTTCCTTTAAAAAAGAAAAAGAAGAAGTACTCACTGGAAATTTTTTCAAAACAGGTACGCTCTCATCACGGAACTACCAACACAACGTTTCCGTACCCGCCTTAAGACGAGAATGGAGCAACAAGAATTGACTCCGCGCGTGGGAATGTTAGAATCCCAAATGACGGCCCTGGCTACTATGATGGCCGACATCAAGGCGATGTTGGAAGTCAACCAAGCTAGACAGACAACCGCCCACAATCAGAACAACTCAGGCCCTTCCATAGTACCTGATGTAACAGATAAAGAAGCAACCAGGGATACCCAACATACAGAGGAAGATGTTCATGAACCAAATAGTCGAGCGCAACAAAAACCCTCACCTGTTGTCATCAACCTTGAAAAGGAGGAGAAGGGAAAACAAACTGTGAAGATAGAGGCAGAGGCTAAGAAATTGGCCAAGATCGAAGAATGCCTGAGCAGCCAAGGCTATGAGCTAGCCCGCTTCGACAAAATATCTCCTTTTGCTAAAATAGAGACTCCTCCAGACTACAGGGAGCCAGAGTTCGTGAGAAAATACAATGGGACAGACTGTCCCCGTGCCCACCTCAAGTACTACCTGCGCAAGATGGCGCACTACTCGGATTACTGTCGCGACCCGTCCGAAAGCGGACGCGGCTAATGGATTACCGATCGCGGGCTTTGGATCGGCGCGGGCCCTCCCAAGCCCATACCAAATCGCGGCGGGAGTATTTTTCAAAGGATTCGACGATAAGAGTCGATCGCTTTCGACCTTCAGTGTGGTCGTGGTGGTATGTGCAAATTGTGCATGTATTTGGAGTCGCCACCCGGTCTTTCTTGGAGGGTAGACCGGAAACTTTATTGACCGATTGGGAGAGATCGATCAATTCTGCGGAACCAGAGATTTTGGGTTCGGGGACTTGGTTACGCTGGTGTCATTACCAACGCCCTTTCGGTACCTAACGCGAGTGATTTTCCTAACTAAGAATTCATGCGGGCGCAATTTTAGGTGAGATAGGCTTGATTCAGGGTTTCATGCAGATTGGAAGACTGTTCCTATCAATCACAATTAATTTTAATGAAAGCACAATCAAATACATAAATAAATCACATCAATGTATATCAATTCAAATCAACAGCTTCCTAATATAGCCATAAGGGCTTTGGGGAGGCGTGATTTAGGACCAGGGGTAAAATGGGAAGATTTGGAGGCGATTTAGCCCGAAGGGCAAAATCGTCAATTTTTGGAAGGTTTGGATACCGAATTACCCAAAATATTCCATGGCCAGTAGTTTGTGGCCATTTCCCAGCTTTGAGAATTTTTTGGAATTTCTAGATTTTTCTTCAATTTTCTGGAGGACAATTCGCCCAAAGGGCGAAATCGTCATTTTAGAGGGATCGGGGTTCAAAACACCCGGGATGAGCCTTGGCCAGTTGATTGTGGCCATTTCCTATTTTTGGGGATTTTCTTGGATTTTTTTAGAATTT
Source organism: Rhodomyrtus psidioides (assembly GCA_021437785.1). Classification (NCBI taxonomy): domain Eukaryota; kingdom Viridiplantae; phylum Streptophyta; class Magnoliopsida; order Myrtales; family Myrtaceae; genus Rhodomyrtus; species Rhodomyrtus psidioides. The sequence continues at coordinate 1,682,307 of JAILYB010000074.1, read as the reverse complement.
GTTTTGGAAGACGGTTTGCCGGAAGGGCAAAACCGTCATTTCTGGAAAGATCGGGGGTCAAATGACCCGAAACAGGCCGCGGCCAGTTGAATGTGGCCATTTTCTATTTTCTGGAATTTTTTAGAATTTTTCTGAATTTTTCGAATTTTTTGAATTTTTTTATGATTTTCCATTTTTTTTTTTATTGATTTTTGAATTTTTTATTATTATTATTATTTATTATTATTTATTATTATTATTATTCTAATTTTTCGGGCCGGGTCAGATCCGGCCCCCGACCCGGACCCACGACCCAGGCCCGGCCCGCTTCCCCCATGATCAAAACGACGCCGTTCCGAAGCTTCGAACGGACGTCTCAGATCGAGACACGTGGCGCGTCCCGGACCGTCGGATTTTTTTTGACCGTTGACCGTTGACCGTTGACTGTTGACCGTTGACAGTTGACCGTTGACCGCCGGCGACTTCGCCGGAGAAGACGATGAATAGTGAAATTTCCGGCGATGTCGCCGGAAATCTCGCCGGAAAAAAGCAAAACAGCCCCGAAGCTTAGTATTTTTAACCCATTCTTTTGGCGTCCGACTCCCTAGGACTTTGGCATCAACATGAAACTAAGAACGACGCCATGCGCACGTCAAAAACAGCGGACCGGATCTCCTCAGTTCCCTCTCCGGCGAAAAATATGCAGAAAAATTTTGCTACTTGAAGCTTGATTCTAATCGTTCAGGGAACATCTATGGGGGGTCAGAAGACTTACCTGAGATCACCCATTCCTCGGTGATGGCTCGAAGCTGCCCGTCGAGCTTGCGGTCCGGAACCTCGGCCGGCGAAGCTTGGGTTCGCGTCCTCGGCGTTTCTCGACGCGAAATAAAGACCATCCCGAGATTGAGGATGGTACCTGAAGCTTTGACGATGCTCTACTGAAGATCCAAGACGCCGGTTCCGCCTCGCTTCTCGCCGCCCCGCCAAGATCTCCTCCCCCCTGTTTTTCTTCCTCTCGGCCCCCCCCTCTTCATTCAACCGAGCCTTCCTTTTCCCGCCGTGGCCGACCGGCTTTTTCTTCCTCCTCGACCACTCGCCTTTTGTCGCCCACGATCGACGTTTCTTTTCTTAAAAAAATCCCGCCGATCTCCCCTGCTTTCCTTCTTTTTCTTTTCTGCTTTGGCACCGCACGGGTCTGCAACACTGAGTTGCAGACCCGGTCCGGACCGGGTCGGGTCGGGCCTGACCCGACCGGCCCGGTTCGGTCACTTTCGTCAAATTGGGCCTCAAATTAACCCATTTTCATGCAATTGACACCAAAATCGGACTCCTTGACATGTTTTCTATCAAATATGGGTATTTTCTAGAATCAATTGATTCGAATTTAGTGAAAACCCCAAATTGTCCCTAGGATCCGAAAATGATTCTTGCTCAATCGAGGGCCTAAATGACCAAATTAGTCAAAATTGAGGCCACCAATGTATTCAGCACGATGAAAAATATTGGGTAGAGGTGTTTAATTTTAATGGGTGTGCCCGTGTGAAATTTAATTTCACAAATTGTAAAACCGGGGACTAAATTGCAAGATTTTTATGCAATTAAGCCCTTTTGGCTAAAATTGATCAAATTGGAGGGTAAATTGACCCAATTGCATTTCAATACTTTAGAGTCCAATGTCATAGCTTATGAAAACCAAGAATTGAAAATTAAAAGACTCGAAAGGGATTTTTTAGGCTCGTTTCAGTTTTCGGTTTGTGAAGGAACTCCATGAATCGAGCCAAATTTCCCTGATAAAAAGTGAAAATATTGAATATTAAATTAAAATAAAATTTCTGAATATTTTTGTGTAATTTTCTGACTGCGAATGGTATTTTTTCTGATTTTTTGGGTATTTTTATAATTAAATAAATTCCAAAAAATATTAAAAAATTCAAAAAATATTTTTTGTTCGAAATTGGTTCCTGAGGCTAGGCTAAGGCTTCCAAAGTTGATTTTGTAATTTTTTGACCTTTTTTGATATTTTTAATTAATTTTAGAAATAAAAACTAAAATAAAAGGTGGTCAAAAATCAGGTGTCAACAATTACATTCCTCTGTTAATGAACACATTCCAAGAGAGTTTGGCTGGCGCCGCTCTGGCTTGGTTTATTGAGCTAAACTTAAAGGATTATGACGGATGGGAGGACCTTGCGGAGGATTTCCTCAGATAATACAAGTTCAACACAGCTACAGCCCCAACAAGAGAGGACCTTCTGCGAACTTCGAAAGCAAGGGGCGAATTAATCATGACATATGCCCAGAGGTGGCGAGCCCTGGCTACTCAAGTGAAGCCGTCAATCCCGGAAGAGGAACTAATCGATTTATTCCTGAAAGCACTCCCCTACGAGTACTTTGACAGACTGAACACTTCTGGATGTCAGACATTCGCACACCTGATTAAGGTTGCTGAGAGGCTGGAATGGGCCTTGAAAGAAAGAAGGCCTCAGGAAGCTCCTACTAGGAAGCGGTATCCTCTGAGAAAGGAGAGAGAAGCCGGACTGGACATAGCATTTATACCAGATCCCCACAAGTTAAAGACATTTGGCAATTCTAATCAGGCCAAAGGCGGATCATCCTGGTCAGCGCCAAAGGTACAAGAGCCTAGAAGAAAGCAACCCCAGAGGCAATTCTCTCAGCTCCCGAGACCTTTATCCAAGCTACTCCCGATGCTGCTGGAACAACACTTGGTGGCGAAAGAACCACCTAGGGCAAACCCTGCAAGATATCCTGGCTTTGATGAGGGCCAGACCTGTGCCTACCATATGGGCGAAAGAGGGCATAATGTGGATAACTGCTATGTCCTGAAGCTGAAAGTGCAAGCCCTAATCGATGGTCAGATTTTGAAATTTGATAATGCAGCCCCAAATGTACAAGAAAACCCACTTCCAGATCATCAAGCAGTAGGGGCAATATTCACTGAAGAAGAGGAGGATTATCTTAAACTAAAGGTAGATATGCCTAAGCTGGACGCCCTGCTAACAACCGCTTCATCATACCCAAAAGAAGGGGAGATATCAACCGACCAAAAGAAGTTGTGTATCGACAAGATGGTGAGCTTGGGGATAATGTCCGACATTACTGATGAAGAATTCGAAGGGATTGAAACATCTCTATCTTTGAAAGGAAACCACTTCTTGATCACAGCTGAGCAGAGTAGCACCTGTGGTACCTTACGTGAGAAATTGGCAAACGATCTGGGGCCGGCCACTCAATCAGAAGAAGAATTTGAAGAAGACGAAATAGAAGCCAGGAGGAGAAGTCTAGCAGACCTCAAGTTTATGGCCGACGCACTTGAGAAGGGCGAAATTATAGACGACCTGGGTCAAGATTCTGGAGGATACAATTTCAAGGTGAAATATTCGGCCCCTCCCAGCTTTTATCAGAAGATTGAAGACATCATACCGGACGGATGGGGAGGTATGGATGATCTCTCTCAACCAGGAACCTCAAACGGTATGGAAGAACTCGACAACGCCATATTGATGATCAAAGTAGCCACGGCCGTGGTGATTAGATTGGATGAGCTGGATAGCCTAAGCGAGGTGGAAGATTGCCCAGTCAGGCCTATCATGATTCAATTGCCTCAAGAGGAAGAAGGCAACACGGCGGGACCAGAGACATCTCATCAGACAACCGTAACGATAAAAGTCCCCCCAGTAGAAGAGTATGATCCTAAAGCAGTCCATTGGGACTATGGGACCACACAAGTGGATGCAGTAATGAGGTCTGGAAGATTTTATGCCCCCAGAGAGGGTGAACCTGAAAAAGGGAGGTCTCCAAGGAAGATGCCGAAAAGCTCATATCGATCATCAAAACCAGCGAGTTTGAAGTAATAGAGCAGCTAAGGAAGATGCCCGCTCAGATATCCCTATTAAACCTATTCATCAATTCAGAGAAGCACAAGAGAGCGCTGTTGAAGGTACTTAACGAAGTACATGTCCCTGAAACAATTAATGAGGTGCAACTAGGGGACTTTGTAGGAGCAATTCTTTTAAAAGACCAATTAAGCTTCTCTGACGAGGACTTCCCCATGGAAGGAAGAGGGCACAATAAGGCTTTATACATCTCTGCCCAATGTAACGGCAAAAGAGTGGCACACGTATTGATCGATAATGGATCAGCCTTTAACATTTGCCCTTTGGCTACCATAAGGAGGCTGGGAATCAATGAAGAAATGATCAAGGCATCCAAGACAGCTGTAAGAGCATTCGACGGCATGAGGAAGACTGTAGAGGGAGAGATCGAGCTTGACATATTCATCGGCCCGACAAAGTTCTCTATAAACTTTCAAGTAATGGATCTACCCAGTGCATTTGGATTCCTGCTAGGAAGACCTTGGATCCATACGGCAGGAGCTGTCCCTTCGAGCCTGCACCAAAAACTACATTTCGTTGTAGATGGGAAGGTGATTACCGTACATGGGGAAGTCGACCTCCAGGCATACCAGAACAGTGCCATTCCCTATATTGAGCCTGAAGAGAAAACAGAAGCAAGCTATCATTCCCTAGAATTGGTAGCAACAGTTCATACCCCAGTAGGGTCGAAGTTGAGAACTCCCTACATCCCAGAAGCCAGTCTTCTACCAGCTAAGATGCTGCTGGCATACGGGTTCAATCCCGAAAAAGGCCTAGGCAAACATAATCAGGGTATAAATACCCCGCTTCAGTTGAAGGCTAATCCACATAGAATGGGCTTGGGATACCAGAAGTATCCCATGAATGATTCTATCCCAAAAGCAACAGGCCGAGGCCGAGGCAAAAGCCTGGGACGCCGTGGAGGCGAAAACAGCCCGAATAACTCATTCATCGATTTTCCAACCTGGAAGGGAAGGTCTCGAATGTTCAAGAATCCCTTAAATACTTACTTCGACTAGAACTCCAAATGGTTATCTGAAGAGGGTATCACTTCGCCGATGGAACCAGATCTGACAAATCCTTTTCTTGAAGATGACTCTGTGAATGTCATCATGGAGTGGTTGGACAGTGAAGCCACTTCCTCTGAGTAAATAGACTCTTCCTTCATCTTTAAATACTGCGTTTAGAACCTTCTACTTTTCATTGTATTTTCTTTCCTTGTTGTATGCATGGGAAAACGCCTTTGGATCTCCGGCCGTTGGTCCAAATAGCACATCTTGTAACGCGGTCCATTCTGCATTCAATAAAACCATGCATGTTTTGTTAAGGACATATGGAACCCCGAATCAGCCCAATGATGATAATAGTCTTCCATATAGAAGCTTGAGGCCTGATTTGCCATATGATTCCTAATTTTCAAAAGATTTCCATGGGGTCGGGATGTCCAATGACATGAGGACTAGTCCCATTGGTACCTATACCTTTTTCAAAAACTTTTTCGAAAAGACTTTTCATGATCATGCATGTCATTTTTATGGACACGTCAGAGGTTGCTTTCAAAGACAAAATGACACCTGAATATTAAAAATCAGGTGTCAACAGCTGCCCCTCTTTGAGAGTGAGCTCGTCAGAGGTTGCTTTCAAAGACAAAATGACACCTGAATATTAACCGACTCGATCGGGGAAAGGAAATGCTATGACATCGGACCCTTAAGTCTTTTGATGAATGCTCAAATTAATCACCAGTTTACTCTTGCAATTCGAACATGGGCCGGAGTGAGAGAGGCTTACCTGAAGCTCACCTGTCGGATGCCGCCGGTTGCGAGGACTTTCAAGAAAATACCTAGGACTCGTCATTCAGAATATCCTAGGGAGATTAAGCTCTGACCTGTATGGTAGGTCATACCATTATTGGATTCCTAACTGGCAAGAACCCTAGGAAGACGCATCCCACGCTTGAGGATTCGCCAGGGATTTTAATCCGTACGGTGGATCGGACCTTTGTGTTGACCCTTCAGGCGGTATCTACCTTTGAATTGACCCTTCAGGCGGTTTCTACCTTGAGTTGATCCTTCAGGCGGTTTCTACCTTGTGTTGACCCTTCAGGCGGTATCTACCTTTGTTTTGCTTTGAAAATGGGTCTCTTGACGAGGGTTCTCCACGTCCGATGAGACTGCCTAAATTTGGAAAAGGGGTCTCATGACGATGGTTCTCCACGTCCAATGAGACTGCCTAAATTTGGAAAATGGGTCTCATGACGATGGTTCTCCACGTCCAATGAGACTGCCTAAATTTGGAAAGGGGTCTCATGACGATGGTTCTCCACGTCTGATAGGGCCGCTTGATTTTGAAAAAGGGTCCCGAGACGAGGGTTTTCCACGTCTATTGGGATTGCTCGATTTTTTCTGAAAAATGTTTTATCCTTACTCCTTCTTTTGAAAGATCCCGAAATTTGTCGGGAATTCAGTTTTGAAGCAGAGAAAGATTTTATTTTGACAAAGCTTCATTCGATCCTGTTGAGGCGACATTCTGGGAGCTGGGTTCTCCAGGTATCCTGCAGAAAGTTCAAACCTGAAAGATTTTTCTTCACCAAGAAAATGTTAATAATCTTTGGGAAGACAATAATTGTCCAATTGAAAAAATTGTATGACTTAAGTTTTAGTCATGAAATGTGCATTTTGATGCTGGAGGTTATCCAAAACATTCTTGCAACATGCAAACGTGATCACAAATCCCTTGTACGGAAAATCTGGATCCAACAATTTGAAGATTCCAAAAAGAGTTTGTTCAAAACATCAATTGGAATATTTCTCGACAATGAGGTCTTCTCACCTGTTTTGAGATATTTGTTTTTATAGGGGATACACTCAATTCCCTACTAACTTGTGCCTAGGTTTTAGGCTCATTCGCAGCGCATACATTTTGATCGGTCGGGAGGTCTTCCACGGGACCGTAATGTTGGGCTTGGATATTGGCTTTCAAGGGGGACCCGCCTTGGAGTCGAGGCCATTGAATAAAAATCTTCACCATCTGCTCCGGGTTTACAAGTCAAGAACCCTGCAAAATGAGAAAGAAAGAGTCTTGCTCGTACTTCTTCGAGCTAAGCTATATGTTAACCCAAGTGTCTTAGTCAGAGAAGACTGTTTCAGGGTTGTAACATTGGTAGGATTGGGGACCGAAAAAGGCTTGTTTTTGGCCCAGAAATCACGAAGGATTTGACATTGGTGATCATTGCAAATTTGTCACATGTCTTTTCCATTCTGCATCTTTAGCCTTTGAGGCGCGCAACCTATCTTGCGGCGTGCACCAGCTCTTTAAAGAGCGTCTCTTGTTGCATTCAGATACTGACTTTCTCTATGTCTTTGTTCTGCGCTTGATAGCATTTTGGGGAGCAGCCCTTTCAGATTTGGCTCCTTTAGGGATTTTCTCTTTTCCCATCCGGCTTCATTGTGGATCAATCAAACAACTTACACGAGTATCGGCCTTGCTTTTACCAGGCACTTTGCTTTTTCTCGATGTCGTGGATTCTTTTCTCATTTTCATCCTTTTTTTTTGAAATCCCTTAGTCTTGAGCTCTTCCGTTTCTAAAGTGATGCTGCATCCATCTTGAAATGTGCAATGATCACCAACGGGCTCATGAAACGAATTTGCAGGCTCGACTTGGCTATGCAAAGGATTCAGTGTGTGGGATAGAGAAATGAATGCTTCTCATCATCCTATGGCACTTGGATTACCATATAAACAACACACAAAGATTAATGTTAGTCCGAGCAAGAAAATTTCTAACCATTTTCTCCTGATGCTGCTGGGCTCATCTTCATTTTGCCCCGATGTGGGGTGGTTCTCGACAGGGCTAAGAATGAAAACCGCCGTCAAAGGGGTTATCAACGGTCACCTGTAGTGTTTAGGGGATATGAAACGAATGCCTCCGTCGTCCCAACCCATGTAATCGATGCGAATGGTCCATACTTCCGTAGGTCCAGATTTTGCTATCTGATCCGCTCCACTTCTCTCTTAAATGTGTATAGGACGTGTTTTGACTAGGCTTGCCTCTCTTTTGAGTAAACTTCCTTTTGAATGATTTGACAAATAATCATATTTGGAAAAATTCATTTCTTTCTTTCCCAAAATTTATCCATCGAGGGGATTTTGTGATGTATCGTGCATGTCTTATTCATGCTTTGGGCAACCTCCCGATTTAAATCATGAACATCGATGCATTGGATAATTTTCATGACGGCTGAAAGTATTTTAACATTTTTTTGTCTCCAGCTAACTGGGAAAGGGATACTTACCTACCTGTCGTGGCTTCAAAAATCGAAACGATACATCCTACCCTTGGTCATGTACTCTAACGAGTAATACATGGGATGTAAAAACCTGTTCGTCTGTAAGGCGATTCCCCTGTCAAGGATAAATAACGAGTATCAATTCATATTCTCAAATTCAAGACAGATTGGAACGATACAACTTTACTCTTGGTTCTCATCCCGTTCTGATGTTGCGTATTGATATGAACAACATCTATCAAATCCGCCTATCCATTCTTGGAGTGTTTGCAACATCAATGGTTCATCTGCCCCCCAGTTAGGCAACGTCTGTTCTGTTATTCGAACAAATGGCTCCTTGAGTGATTTATCCACGTTTATCACCTGAGAAGGGAAAGAAAGGAGACATTACTTCGGTATTCGATTGAAGATCGTTTAGGAACGATACATCGTTTTACCAAATAGGTGGCTTCGCAGCCAAACGTATTTCGTATTGCAGGGGTAGATCTCATTATACTCCGCGGGTGATAGTCATTGTTCGGGGAACTTGCTCCACGGATTAAGCGATTAATCCACGGCCCTCGGCTTGAAGATGCTTAAAGGGTGATGTTGACACTCACGCGCAATTAGTTCTAGACATTAATGAAAGATGTTCCCGTGGGAACCTTACAGTGCGATCAACAACATATTCAATAGGAGTGTTCCACCCCTTTCGTCTAAGCATTTTTCATCGAGTAATCATGCCTTGCATCAGACGTTTGGTCATCTGCCTTGCGTCACCACTGTGATGGCCCTCCGGCTCCAAATTGATCGAGCCAAAGATTGAACTCATTGCCAAGGAAATTGCTCGGGTCTTCGGGCCATTGATGTTCAAGTTGGGTATCAACAATTGTTGGGAGCAGATTTCTTTCATCGCCTTCATTGTGAGGGACTGGAGTCTTTGAGCTGGAACCTTCATCATTGCCATGTTGGGGTCGAGACATACAATCCTGAAGAGTATTGATCCAAGTGTCCAGCTCCTTATCAAGGAAATCGCCTGTTCTTTCTAGCCCTTGGTGCCCATATTGGGTGTCGTCGACTGCAGGTGAGGGATTCCTCTCTTTGCTCTCGCCGTGAGCAATTTGATCCCTCGAATTGGGACTTCCTCCGATGACCGGCAGGTTTATATGTGCACTTTCTACCGATGACAGATCTGCTTCAGGGACAGCATTAATGACTGATTCGCGCTCAAACTGATGAATCTCTATGTGCTGGAACTGTGGCATATACTCTTGAGGAGTATTGAGATAGCTCGGCGGAGCATTCTGATTTGGGTTAGAGGAGTCGCTGACACGACTGCTAGTCCCGTCATTGTTGAAACACGGTTGGGTGCTCTTGGCTCTCCAATCATCATGGTTGTAACTCTGCCCAGCACTTGAGCTCCAACTGGCTTTATGATGGTTTAACGCTATCCTTCCATCCCTTAGCAATCTCCTATAGTACTTGAGGTGAGACTCAACGTTAATTCTAGAGAGCCCCGGCACATTCATAATCTCGAGTATGCGTAGTGGGCTAGCCGAATCAACTCCCAGTTCTCGAATTGCATCAACAAATTTGGTGTGAAGTTCATAGGTCCAGTAAAACCTTGTTCTCTTATCACCCAAAATATCGTCAATACTTCGGTAGCTATTCTCTACGGGATCTAGTCGTTTCAAAAGTTGTCCAGGGAGGGACTCACCGACTTTGGATTGGCTGGCTGCGACAGCGAGTTCGTCATTGAGAGAACTCCCCCTGTGATGATTCATATCCCATTTCTCAGAGGATGTTGGTGTTGATCCTATGGTGTTGACTTGCTCATGCAGATCTCCGGCGGTATCTGGCTGTGTCGGAAAATGTTGTGGAGAATACGGTAACAGCTGAGTGTTATTCGTCAACAGGGATGGTTCATCGAGGAACACCTCGCCGAGGACAACAGGATTACCACAATTAAGGCAGATGGCCTTGGTCAGAGCTTCCTTATATCTCGCGCTTTCAGCTTGAAGCTTCTCATTCTCCTCCTTCAGGACCAGTAACTCATGGTCTGCGTATTGCTGTTTCACCCGGGTTCGTTTGTTGGCGAACCAAAACTTGACCTTCGAAAGCTCCAATCCTATCTTTCGGCTCAATTCCATTTTCTGTTGTCTGCTTGGAGTGGGGCATTCATTGAAGAAAGCTTCGAGCTCTTGGATTTGGCCTGGAGTGTGGCGTTGTAGTTGCTTCCTTTTCCGACTCCGGTCATCATTGTATACTCCTTCTTCGTAGCTGAAACCTAGAATTTCATCGCTAGAGGAGTCAGTCTCCATGGCTTTCTGGTAGTATTCAGCTCCGGGATCTTCAAAGTCTCCCAGCAGTTCGTGCTCAGAAATGTCCAGGTCGGGCGTTTCTAGCAGATGGGAATAGCTTTTAAACATGATGGATCGGAGTATCTCGGGCTGATCTAGTTCACTCAGCTTTCTCTATTTGCTCTTACGTGTTTGCTCACTCTAGAAATTTTCTCAAGTGATTGTGCGTGTCCTAGAACCCTCCTTCAGGCTGCATATGAAGGCCAGCAAGCAAGCGCTCCTCCCGAGACCTTGTAATTACTCATCGTCTGTATTCCCCTTTCTTTTTCCTCGTGATAGGATCACAAACTCTTTTGCATTGATTCGGTTTCATCAAGTATTGCGCTCATCCCCTAGTTCAGTCTTCAAAGTGGTGGGTCTACAATCTTTCGGCGCCTTTTATGATTTGCTAGGCCCGAGAACGTGGGGAGCAGCGGTGGACCCGCAATTAATGACTCCGTTTAATTCATTTAGCTCCATTAACGCTATGATCTTCTCTCAAGCCCTTTTCATCGTTCAAACGAAAGTGGCATTTTCCCTGTGCATGCTATTACTCTTCATTTCAGCATCCCGGGCGCTTGGTGAGGAATGAGTCCGTGGCCACTCAAAATTTTAAAGACCGTCTCTGGTTTCAGACTTAATCTAACAAGGGATCATCACAACTGAGCATGACGATGTTCGTCGATAGCGTTGGTTTTAATATAGAATTAACTATAGTCATTAAAGAAAAATGTTCCCGTAGGAACTTTACAACGGATAAAACGAGTGATCTACTCGTGAACATGTTCTTCTTTCTAGGGGTGTTCGTGGTGACCGACCCATCGTGCCCCGAGTCAAGTGCTAGATCATGGCTGTCCAAGCATGCCAGCTTCCCACTGATTGAACAAGGCATCGAGCCCCTCATCAAAGAAATCGCCTGTCGTGGGTTGACCAGCGGCAGGCAGAGCACCAGCCGACTGCTGCTCGAATGGAGGAGTGCGCACTCTCTGTACTTGTGACACGCGCTCTTGAGAAGCGTTGAAATGGCCCGGGAGGACATTCTGATCAGCTTTCAGTTTGCCGGTGGTCGGGTTGCTAGCTTGATTGATGCTTAGATTTGGCCGGGTATCTCTTGATGCCTGAGCATTACAATGGCGGTCGCTCCTAGCTTTTGAGCTCGAGACGGATTCCTCCCGGTTTAGCTCCGCTCGACGTTGTCTTAATAGCTTTCTGTAGGCGGCAAGGTGATTCCTGACCAGCTCCTTACTAAGCCCCGGTACATTCATGGCCTTAAATATGCGCGTCGGAGTTGCTGAGTCGATCCCCATTTGGTGAACCACGTCTAGGAATCTGGAATGCAGTTCAGGGGGCCAAGCGAACCTCCTCTTATCGTGGCCCAAAATCGCATCGATGGCTTGACGACTGATTAACTCATCTCCAGCAGGACCCGACCCTATCGAAAATTGTTGTGCATGAGGCTGATATGCTTTGAGCTGGTCGACGGTAACATCTAGCTCCTTGAAACTATAACTCCAATCAAAGCGATGCAAATCCCATCCCCCAGTAGGCATTTGTATCATCTTCGTAGGATCATCCTGCTCATGCGTGACTCCGGCAAAATCTGGTTGAGCAGGAGATGCCCCGAGGGAGTAAGGTGGTAAATGAACGTCTTCAATCATCGCGTGAGGCTTATCGGGGAACATCTTACCGAGGGCGACGAGGTTATCGCAATGAGGGCAAACGGTAATATTGAGAGCTTTTTCATACCTCATGTTTTCTGTTCGCAGCTTTTGGTTTTCTTCCTTTAAAATCTCGACCACCTGACGTTTGCGTTGAGCCCTCGATTTGGATCTCCTATTTTGAAACCAAAACTGGATCCTCGACTGATTAATCCCCAACTCCCTGCTCAATTCAATTCTCCACTTCTTTTTCATGTAATGGCTTTTACTGAAAAGGGTTTCCAGCATTTGGGTTTCCTCCTGAGAGTATTGGTGAGGACGTCTTCTTTTCCCGAGTTGAGCATTGTGGATGTCGTTGTCGTCGTCGCCGTGATCTTGATTTCCGTTGCCAGAAGTGTTGGGCTCCATGGTTTTGGCGTTAGACTTGATCTTGGAATCTTCGAGATCCCTCTGTGGTTCAATTTCTGAGATTTTTGAGTCAGTCGCCTCTAGCAGCTGACAGTAACCTCTTAAATATGTTGGATTGAGAAATGTTTGATTGGTTCTTGCCCACTCAGAGTTCTCCACTCTCTCCTGTATGCTCACTCCCTATAAAGTTTTCTTCGAGTGACTCTGCATGTTCAGGAGACGCTCTTCAAGCATCATTAGGCAAACGTTCCCCCTCAAGACCTTGAATTTCTCGCTTAGCTTTTCAACGTGATGGGACTGCCAAACCCTGTTAGGGCTCTCTTCGATAGTTGCGCTTTCCTCCCACCTAACTCTAATAATGGTGATCCCGACAAATCTTTTACATCTTTTAATTGATGAGCCGGAAATCGCGGACCGAAACGAATCCAATGGTTCTCGTGAGGGGACCTCCTGCTTTACCCCATAACTGGGCTCCACCAGCATTATTACTGAGACCCTTCATCATCCTCGAGTTGCTATAAAATGAGGAATTAATGTATGGAAGGTTAACGTTCTCACATAATCAGCTTCTTCCTTCTAATCTCTCTGTTAAACTCGTCTTATTCTCAAGCCAACCCAACGCAAATGGCCTCCTCTCCCGTACGCACTTTTTCAACTGATGTCTTGGCCCAGTGGGAAAAGCTTTATAACCTACTGGGTCGCGGTTACGCGCACATAACCGATCATTCTGCAACCGAGGATGCAATCTGTGTCCTGCTCGAGGACCTTGATACCACTTCTCTTGAAGGTACTACACTGGGGAGGGAATATAGAACTTTCCCGACTCTCTTTGCACACTCCTTAGAGGCCTATCGTGTTGCTAGTCGGGAGGTTCTGGTGGCTCGCGTCTTGCGGGCTCGTTATGAGGATCGATCTGATCATTTGGTGCTGACCAACTATCTGGTTGATAGTTACAAAAAGGCCGTCGGGTTTGCTAATGAGCGGGTCGCGACGTTGCTTCGCGAGAGGAGAAATCTGGTGGATCAATTGGCCATATCCCTGACCACCGGCGAACATGACCGCCGCAACGTCCTGTTGAGGCTTCAGAGCGACTGGCAGGAAGAACGGCTCGACAAGATAACCGAGGACATAGCTCGCGGGAATGGACTGGTTCGGGACCTGGAAGTAGTCACCGAAGAACACGAGGCCAAGGTCGCCGAAGTTAAGGGAGAATGCAGAAGTCTTCTCCTCAGGCTTGCCGACCACAACATGCGGAGCTGGGAGTATGAGCAGAGCATTAACAACATGGAGGGTCAGTTGGGCTCCTTTGTGTCGTTAATTAGGGCTCACTTTGGCTTTACTTTTCCACCCCGAATTGTATGACCTGCTTCTGAAAACCCTCCGCTGAGCAAAATAAATGAAAGTTCTCGTGTGTGTTTTAACTTCTGCATGGTTCCTTTCTTCGAGCGTTCGAACATCTTCAACTTAGGTGAGCCGAACCATAATATCAATAAGTCGAGCAAATATGGATTTTATAACTCGCTCATGATCAGATGAAAGAATAGCCTCAGACTTATCCAGGAAAAGATTTCTCTCTATTACCTATTTTTTACCTGCAAATAGAAAGACAGAATCAGAAGAAATAATCTGAAAAAGAAAGCATAGACCCCTTTCAATCTTATGCTTGCTCGTGATTAATAAGGACAAGAACTTTTACAAAGGTTTTAATCTTGCGCGAAAAGTTTTTATCAATGTTCCTCGAAAGAAAGCATACTATTGAAAGGAATGTAATTCACAATAATCGCTTTTGATCAATTTCGAGAGAAACGAATTACTCAAAAGTGCGAGGCATAATAACGTGTTTTAAATTTAATTGAAGATACGGCATCCAAATCAAGGCCGTTTTGTTAAGAACGAGAGTAATTTGGACATCTATCTCGTCATTAAATTCAAAACAACATCGATATTCTCGATCAATTATCGTGGATTACCAGCGACGTAAAACATGCACGAAACAATTCAAGTGTATAATTCCTTCTAGAGAAATTGAGATTGGACTACTCTATACGACCAAAAGGTCGTGTAAGACTTCCAATTTTAATTTCCTCTAAAGGAATTATAAACTTGACTTGGGAGTATTCGGATGATTAGAGAAAATGCCACTATCACATTCCCATGACCCGTCAAAAGAAATACAACCAAGTTCCATCTGAATGTATACACCAATAGATCCCTAATACAATCACTCTAAGGGGTGGGATAGAAAAAGCCTCGATAAAAATAAACCCTATACAAGAGGACTAGTAATGGAAAATGAAACAAAGGAATGTGATCCTAACGTTTAAGGATGCCCCAAGTTCGATCTGTGGCTTCCGGATCACTTGCCCCAACTCGTCATCTTCATTGGACGATATCTCAATAAGGTCCATAGTAGGCTCTTTTGTTGCTCACTCGGTGTTCGCCATGGGATATCATCCTCCTCGTCTTCTATCAAGGACGTTTGGGAAAAACACACACATCTATCCTTGAAATGGCATTTAATCTAATCACCAGAATGCAATGAATGAAATGCCTATATTTATATGAACTGTAATAGATTTGAGGGATAGAGAGTCTTACCAACCAAACTCGTCGACTTATGTGCGGTTTTAGGTGTACCAACCGCCCAAAGACATGCGCATGAGACAAGTGATGGTGAACTTCTAAAAATCAGAGGGTTTGGCACCTAAGGTTAAGGTTCCCACTTCGAGTTCTAGAAAGAGCCGATTCCATTGCACAGCTATCGTTGCATTGGGACTCGATCCATAGTTCGAAGCGAGCGGAATTGAAAAGTGGATTACCCCGCGTTTTTCCTCACGGAGATTCCATTCTCAATTCCTTCTATTGTGTTCCTAAAGGCGGCGCCCGGGGTTTTAGGCGCGGTTGTGTGTGTCCACGTGTTGTGATCATCATAATGCAATTCATGCACAGCAGTTTATCAATCAGCACTTCAAATCATCCACACAACATACATTCCTACGCCCAACCTGCATAAGACAATGTTAATCACGGACTACACCCCTTATTTCTCCAATCTGCCAAAAACATATAACACCTACCATAAGCGGACTTACCTCACCTTCGAGAGCGCCTGCAAAGTTAGAAAAATCACTCAGCGTTTACGGCCTAAGTCCACTTGAGGTCTAGAATCATATGTTCTAGAGCAAGATTCCCCAGTGGAGTCGCCAGCTGTCGCGACCCGTCCGAAAGCGGACGCGGCTAATGGATTACCGATCGCGGGCTTTGGATCGGCGCGGGCCCTCCCAAGCCCATACCAAATCGCGGCGGGAGTATTTTTCAAAGGATTCGACGATAAGAGTCGATCGCTTTCGACCTTCAGTGTGGTCGTGGTGGTATGTGCAAATTGTGCATGTATTTGGAGTCGCCACCGGTCTTTCTTGGAGGGTAGACCGGAAACTTTATTGACCGATTGGGAGAGATCGATCAATTCTGCGGAACCAGAGATTTTGGGTTCGGGGACTTGGTTACGCTGGTGTCATTACCAACGCCCTTTCGGTACCTAACGCGAGTGATTTTCCTAACTAAGAATTCATGCGGGCGCAATTTTAGGTGAGATAGGCTTGATTCAGGGTTTCATGCAGATTGGAAGACTGTTCCTATCAATCACAATTAATTTTAATGAAAGCACAATCAAATACATAAATAAATCACATCAATGTATATCAATTCAAATCAACAGCTTCCTAATATAGCCATAAGGGCTTTGGGGAGGCGTGATTTAGGACCAAGGGTAAAATGGGAAGATTTGGAGGCGATTTAGCCCGAAGGGCAAAATCGTCAATTTTTGGAAGGTTTGGATACCGAATTACCCAAAATATTCCATGGCCAGTAGTTTGTGGCCATTTCCCAGCTTTGAGAATTTTTTGGAATTTCTAGATTTTTCTTCAATTTTCTGGAGGACAATTCGCCCAAAGGGCGAAATCGTCATTTTAGAGGGATCGGGGTTCAAAACACCCGGGATGAGCCTTGGCCAGTTGATTGTGGCCATTTCCTATTTTTGGGGATTTTCTTGGATTTTTTTAGAATTTGTTTTGGAAGACGGTTTGCCGGAAGGGCAAAACCGTCATTTCTGGAAAGATCGGGGGTCAAATGACCCGAAACAGGCCGCGGCCAGTTGAATGTGGCCATTTTCTATTTTCTGGAATTTTTTAGAATTTTTCTGAATTTTTCGAATTTTTTGAATTTTTTTATGATTTTCCATTTTTTTTTATTGATTTTTGAATTTTTTATTATTATTATTATTTATTATTATTTATTATTATTATTATTCTAATTTTTCGGGCCGGGTCAGATCCGGCCCCCGACCCGGACCCACGACCCAGGCCCGGCCCGCTTCCCCCATGATCAAAACGACGCCGTTCCGAAGCTTCGAACGGACGTCTCAGATCGAGACACGTGGCGCGTCCCGGACCGTCGGATTTTTTTTGACCGTTGACCGTTGACCGTTGACTGTTGACCGTTGACAGTTGACCGTTGACCGTTGACCGCCGGCGACTTCGCCGGAGAAGACGATGAATAGTGAAATTTCCGGCGATGTCGCCGGAAATCTCGCCGGAAAAAAGCAAAACAGCCCCGAAGCTTAGTATTTTTAACCCATTCTTTTGGCGTCCGACTCCCTAGGACTTTGGCATCAACATGAAACTAAGAACGACGCCATGCGCACGTCAAAAACAGCGGACCGGATCTCCTCAGTTCCCTCTCCGGCGAAAAATATGCAGAAAAATTTTGCTACTTGAAGCTTGATTCTAATCGTTCAGGGAACATCTATGGGGGGTCAGAAGACTTACCTGAGATCACCCATTCCTCGGTGATGGCTCGAAGCTGCCCGTCGAGCTTGCGGTCCGGAACCTCGGCCGGCGAAGCTTGGGTTCGCGTCCTCGGCGTTTCTCGACGCGAAATAAAGACCATCCCGAGATTGAGGATGGTACCTGAAGCTTTGACGATGCTCTACTGAAGATCCAAGACGCCGGTTCCGCCTCGCTTCTCGCCGCCCCGCCAAGATCTCCTCCCCCCTGTTTTTCTTCCTCTCGGCCCCCCCCTCTTCATTCAACCGAGCCTTCCTTTTCCCGCCGTGGCCGACCGGCTTTTTCTTCCTCCTCGACCACTCGCCTTTTGTCGCCCACGATCGACGTTTCTTTTCTTAAAAAAATCCCGCCGATCTCCCCTGCTTTCCTTCTTTTTCTTTTCTGCTTTGGCACCGCACGGGTCTGCAACACTGAGTTGCAGACCCGGTCCGGACCGGGTCGGGTCGGGCCTGACCCGACCGGCCCGGTTCGGTCACTTTCATCAAATTGGGCCTCAAATTAACCCATTTTCATGCAATTGACACCAAAATCGGACTCCTTGACATGTTTTCTATCAAATATGGGTATTTTCTAGAATCAATTGATTCGAATTTAGTGAAAACCCCAAATTGTCCCTAGGATCCGAAAATGATTCTTGCTCAATCGAGGGCCTAAATGACCAAATTAGTCAAAATTGAGGCCACCAATGTATTCAGCACGATGAAAAATATTGGGTAGAGGTGTTTAATTTTAATGGGTGTGCCCGTGTGAAATTTAATTTCACAAATTGTAAAACCGGGGACTAAATTGCAAGATTTTTATGCAATTAAGCCCTTTTGGCTAAAATTGATCAAATTGGAGGGTAAATTGACCCAATTGCATTTCAATACTTTAGAGTCCAATGTCATAGCTTATGAAAACCAAGAATTGAAAATTAAAAGACTCGAAAGGGATTTTTTAGGCTCGTTTCAGTTTTCGGTTTGTGAAGGAACTCCATGAATCGAGCCAAATTTCCCTGATAAAAAGTGAAAATATTGAATATTAAATTAAAATAAAATTTCTGAATATTTTTGTGTAATTTTCTGACTGCGAATGGTATTTTTTCTGATTTTTTGGGTATTTTTATAATTAAATAAATTCCAAAAAATATTAAAAAATTCAAAAAATATTTTTTGTTCGAAATTGGTTCCTGAGGCTAGGCTAAGGCTTCCAAAGTTGATTTTGTAATTTTTTGACCTTTTTTGATATTTTTAATTAATTTTAGAAATAAAAACTAAAATAAAAGGTGGTCAAAAATCAGGTGTCAACAATTACATTCCTCTGTTAATGAACACATTCCAAGAGAGTTTGGCTGGCGCCGCTCTGGCTTGGTTTATTGAGCTAAACTTAAAGGATTATGACGGATGGGAGGACCTTGCGGAGGATTTCCTCAGATAATACAAGTTCAACACAGCTACAGCCCCAACAAGAGAGGACCTTCTGCGAACTTCGAAAGCAAGGGGCGAATTAATCATGACATATGCCCAGAGGTGGCGAGCCCTGGCTACTCAAGTGAAGCCGTCAATCCCGGAAGAGGAACTAATCGATTTATTCCTGAAAGCACTCCCCTACGAGTACTTTGACAGACTGAACACTTCTGGATGTCAGACATTCGCACACCTGATTAAGGTTGCTGAGAGGCTGGAATGGGCCTTGAAAGAAAGAAGGCCTCAGGAAGCTCCTACTAGGAAGCGGTATCCTCTGAGAAAGGAGAGAGAAGCCGGACTGGACATAGCATTTATACCAGATCCCCACAAGTTAAAGACATTTGGCAATTCTAATCAGGCCAAAGGCGGATCATCCTGGTCAGCGCCAAAGGTACAAGAGCCTAGAAGAAAGCAACCCCAGAGGCAATTCTCTCAGCTCCCGAGACCTTTATCCAAGCTACTCCCGATGCTGCTGGAACAACACTTGGTGGCGAAAGAACCACCTAGGGCAAACCCTGCAAGATATCCTGGCTTTGATGAGGGCCAGACCTGTGCCTACCATATGGGCGAAAGAGGGCATAATGTGGATAACTGCTATGTCCTGAAGCTGAAAGTGCAAGCCCTAATCGATGGTCAGATTTTGAAATTTGATAATGCAGCCCCAAATGTACAAGAAAACCCACTTCCAGATCATCAAGCAGTAGGGGCAATATTCACTGAAGAAGAGGAGGATTATCTTAAACTAAAGGTAGATATGCCTAAGCTGGACGCCCTGCTAACAACCGCTTCATCATACCCAAAAGAAGGGGAGATATCAACCGACCAAAAGAAGTTGTGTATCGACAAGATGGTGAGCTTGGGGATAATGTCCGACATTACTGATGAAGAATTCGAAGGGATTGAAACATCTCTATCTTTGAAAGGAAACCACTTCTTGATCACAGCTGAGCAGAGTAGCACCTGTGGTACCTTACGTGAGAAATTGGCAAACGATCTGGGGCCGGCCACTCAATCAGAAGAAGAATTTGAAGAAGACGAAATAGAAGCCAGGAGGAGAAGTCTAGCAGACCTCAAGTTTATGGCCGACGCACTTGAGAAGGGCGAAATTATAGACGACCTGGGTCAAGATTCTGGAGGATACAATTTCAAGGTGAAATATTCGGCCCCTCCCAGCTTTTATCAGAAGATTGAAGACATCATACCGGACGGATGGGGAGGTATGGATGATCTCTCTCAACCAGGAACCTCAAACGGTATGGAAGAACTCGACAACGCCATATTGATGATCAAAGTAGCCACGGCCGTGGTGATTAGATTGGATGAGCTGGATAGCCTAAGCGAGGTGGAAGATTGCCCAGTCAGGCCTATCATGATTCAATTGCCTCAAGAGGAAGAAGGCAACACGGCGGGACCAGAGACATCTCATCAGACAACCGTAACGATAAAAGTCCCCCCAGTAGAAGAGTATGATCCTAAAGCAGTCCATTGGGACTATGGGACCACACAAGTGGATGCAGTAATGAGGTCTGGAAGATTTTATGCCCCCAGAGAGGGTGAACCTGAAAAAGGGAGGTCTCCAAGGAAGATGCCGAAAAGCTCATATCGATCATCAAAACCAGCGAGTTTGAAGTAATAGAGCAGCTAAGGAAGATGCCCGCTCAGATATCCCTATTAAACCTATTCATCAATTCAGAGAAGCACAAGAGAGCGCTGTTGAAGGTACTTAACGAAGTACATGTCCCTGAAACAATTAATGAGGTGCAACTAGGGGACTTTGTAGGAGCAATTCTTTTAAAAGACCAATTAAGCTTCTCTGACGAGGACTTCCCCATGGAAGGAAGAGGGCACAATAAGGCTTTATACATCTCTGCCCAATGTAACGGCAAAAGAGTGGCACACGTATTGATCGATAATGGATCAGCCTTTAACATTTGCCCTTTGGCTACCATAAGGAGGCTGGGAATCAATGAAGAAATGATCAAGGCATCCAAGACAGCTGTAAGAGCATTCGACGGCATGAGGAAGACTGTAGAGGGAGAGATCGAGCTTGACATATTCATCGGCCCGACAAAGTTCTCTATAAACTTTCAAGTAATGGATCTACCCAGTGCATTTGGATTCCTGCTAGGAAGACCTTGGATCCATACGGCAGGAGCTGTCCCTTCGAGCCTGCACCAAAAACTACGTTTCGTTGTAGATGGGAAGGTGATTACCGTACATGGGGAAGTCGACCTCCAGGCATACCAGAACAGTGCCATTCCCTATATTGAGCCTGAAGAGAAAACAGAAGCAAGCTATCATTCCCTAGAATTGGTAGCAACAGTTCATACCCCAGTAGGGTCGAAGTTGAGAACTCCCTACATCCCAGAAGCCAGTCTTCTACCAGCTAAGATGCTGCTGGCATACGGGTTCAATCCCGAAAAAGGCCTAGGCAAACATAATCAGGGTATAAATACCCCGCTTCAGTTGAAGGCTAATCCACATAGAATGGGCTTGGGATACCAGAAGTATCCCATGAATGATTCTATCCCAAAAGCAACAGGCCGAGGCCGAGGCAAAAGCCTGGGACGCCGTGGAGGCGAAAACAGCCCGAATAACTCATTCATCGATTTTCCAACCTGGAAGGGAAGGTCTCGAATGTTCAAGAATCCCTTAAATACTTACTTCGACTAGAACTCCAAATGGTTATCTGAAGAGGGTATCACTTCGCCGATGGAACCAGATCTGACAAATCCTTTTCTTGAAGATGACTCTGTGAATGTCATCATGGAGTGGTTGGACAGTGAAGCCACTTCCTCTGAGTAAATAGACTCTTCCTTCATCTTTAAATACTGCGTTTAGAACCTTCTACTTTTCATTGTATTTTCTTTCCTTGTTGTATGCATGGGAAAACGCCTTTGGATCTCCGGCCGTTGGTCCAAATAGCACATCTTGTAACGCGGTCCATTCTGCATTCAATAAAACCATGCATGTTTTGTTAAGGACATATGGAACCCCGAATCAGCCCAATGATGATAATAGTCTTCCATATAGAAGCTTGAGGCCTGATTTGCCATATGATTCCTAATTTTCAAAAGATTTCCATGGGGTCGGGATGTCCAATGACATGAGGACTAGTCCCATTGGTACCTATACCTTTTTCAAAAACTTTTTCGAAAAGACTTTTCATGATCATGCATGTCATTTTTATGGAGCACAAACTATCCATACTCATGACATTTCAGGCATATCATCTCAAACATGCATACCAGGTTGTTACAAAATTCAGATCCCTCCATTAACCACTCCTATAACATCGAGGAAGAGGAAGACGAGGATTATGCATCTATCCGAAGAGATTGGAACACCTTTGAAGAGTCAAAGCCTCCTACCTCAGAAGAACCAGTCGTTATTAATTTGGGAGACGCTGCGAACGTCAAAGAGGTCAAGATCGGCGGACACCTATCCCAAGATGAAAGGCTCGAGTTCACCAAGCTACTAAAAGAATATCAAGACATCTTCGCATGGTCTTACGCAGATATGCCAGGACTAGATCCTAAAATTGTGGAACATGCATTACCCACGAATCCCGGCATCAAACCTGTCAAACAGGGCAGCAGACGGATGAAAGCCGAGTTAGAAGACAAGATTAAGGAAGAAGTCATGAAACTTCTTAGGGTAGGCTTCATTGAAGCTATCCCATACTCGGACTGGATTGCAATATAGTCCCCGTCATGAAGAAAGACGGAAAAGTTCGGATCTGCGTAGATTACCGAGATCTGAATAGAGCAAGCCCAAAAGATGATTTTCCACTTCCCCACATTGATGTATTAGTGGACAGTACGGCGGGTTACGAATTATTCTCGTTCATGGATGGATTCTCGGGATACAACCAAATCTTCATGAAACAAGAAGACAAGCCCAAGACTGCATTTACCACACCCTGGGGAAATTTTTGCTACAAAGTCATGCCATTTGGATTGAAAAACGCCGGGGCCACCTACCAGAAGGCTATGGTCACGTTATTCCATGACATGATTCACAAAGAGATTGAAGTATATGTCGATGACATGATCGCTAAATCCAAAAAAGAACAGGATCACATACAGGTATTAAGGAAGCTGTTTGAGCGCCTGTGCAAATACAAGTTAAAGCTGAACCCCAACAAATGTGTGTTTGGGGCAAGATCTGGGAAACTCCTTGGATTCATAGTCAGCAACAGAGGCATTGAGATTGATCCCTCAAAAATTCAAGCCATCCACGATTTATCAACTCCATCCACAGTAAAAGAGGTGAGAAGCCTTCTAGGGAGATTGAACTATATTGCCAGGTTCATCAATCAGCTGTCTGATGTGGCTAAGCCAATCTTCAAATTGCTTAAGAAGGGCGCGAAAATAACATGGGATGCTGAGTGCAGCAAGGCATTCCAAGTGATCAAAAACTATTTGATCACACCACCGGTGCTTGTGCCACCAATTCCTGGTCACCCATTGACCTTATACCTGGCCATACGACAAGAGTCCTTGGGAGCCTTACTTGCCCAAACAAGCCCGATGGATGGAAAAGAAAGGGCCATCTATTACCTGAGTAAGAAATTCACGCCATCTGAAGCAAAATATATATCAGTTGAAAGGGCCTGCGTAGCAACGGTATGGGTACTTCGCAGACTGAGGCAGTATACCCTACACCACCATATCCAGCTCATAACAGAGAACGATCCTGTCAAATACCTCCTAGAGAAACCCGCTCTAATTGGGAAATTAGCAAAGTGGCAGGTGATGTTGTCTGAATTTGACATCAAGTGTTCCCCACAAAAGTCGGTAAAAGGGAGAGCTATAGCTGACATGCTGGCAGAAAACCCGTCAAGCGGTGAGTCCCCAGAAGTAACGAACACAGAAGGCCGAATTTTGAACTTAGCAGAGGATAAGTGGATCATGTATTTCGATGGTGCTGTTAATCTATCAGGGGCAGGCACTGGGGCAGTACTGATATCCCCAGATGGTCAACATCACCCTGTCGCGGCAAAGATAACTTTTCCTTGTACCAACAATATTTCGGAATATGAGGCATGCATTCTGGGCCTACGACTGGCCATTTCTATGAAGATACCTAAGTTGCAAGTTTTTGGAGATTCCATGCTCATCATTCTACAGACACAAGGGGAGTGGAAGACGAAAGATGCAAAGCTCATCCCTTATCACGAATACCTTGAAGAATTGATACTTAAGTTCGAAGAAGTGTCATTCGAGTACCTATCAAGGTCTCACAATCAGTTTGCAGACGCATTAGCCACCCTAGCTTCAATGTTACAAACAACTGAAGGGTTGGATGTAGAGCCTCTGAGGATCGGCATTGTTGAAAAGTCAACTTATTGTATGCTAATCGAAGAAGAATTTGACGGAGAACCATGGTACTATGACATCAAGAATTACCTCTCAAAAGGGGAATTCCCTGAAGGATGCCAATCAGGAGACCGAAAATATATAACCAAGATGGCCAGCAAGTTCTTCCTCAATGGACAAATTCTGTATAAGAGATCGTTCGATTCCACTCTACTGACATGTGTAGATGCCAAAGAAGCAAATATTCTCATGAAAGAGATTCATGAAGGTGTGTGTGGGCCTCACATGAACGGCCACCTCCTCGCCCGGAAGATCATGCGGCTTGGATATTACTGGATGACCATCGAATCAGACTGCTGTCAGCACGTTCGGTCATGCCACCAATGCCAAATATACGGGGATAAGATTAATACACCCCCGAACGAACTACACCAAATGTCTGAAGTATGGCCTTTCTCTATGTGGGGCATAGACATGATAGGGCCTATTAATCCGGCGGCTTCAAATGGTCATCGCTTCATCTTGGTAGAGATTGATTACTTCACAAAATGGGTAGAAGCCAGCTCTTACAAGAATGTCACTGCAAGAAATGTGGCAAGATTCATCAAAAGAGATATCATATCCCGGTATGGTACCCCTCAAGCGATCATCACGGATAATGGGTCCAACCTAAACAACAAGATCGTCGATGACCTACTGGATCACTTTAGCATTCGACATCTGAATTCGTCTCCTTACCGCCTACAGATGAATGGGGCGGTGGAAGCAGCCAACAAGAATATCAAGAGAATCTTGGCTAAGACAGCAGAAAACTATAGGGATTGGCATGAAAGGCTACCCTTCGCCTTAATGGCTTACCGAACGTCGATCAGGACTTCTACAGGGGCAACTCCCTACAGTCTGGTGTATGGAATGGAAGCAGTTCTGCCCGTGGAAGTTAAGATTCCCTCTTTAAGAGTCTTATCAGAGGGTAGATTCTCCGAGTCAGAATATTTCAAACACAGATATGAACAGCTGAATTTAATAGACGAGAAACGTCTCAAAGCCATTTGCCATGGACAAACTTACCAGAAGAGGGTAGCCAAGGCGTTCAATCGAAAAGTCAAGATCAGAAATTTCGAAGTAGATGACTTGGTAATTAGAAAAGTTTTGCCGAGTACTACCCATCCAGGAGGAAAATTCACTCTGAATTACGAAGGCCCTTACATTATCAAGAAAATTCTCACCGGAGGAGCATTGATTCTTGTAAACTCCGAAGGAGAAGAACTGGGGCACCCTGTAAATTCAGATGCTGTGAAGAGATATTACCCGTGAAATAAAATCAGATTCCAGTCATACGACTTATCCCGAATTGAGCATACCCTTCATAATAGTCATTGCATAAACACATCATGCATCCATGCATACACTAGCATGTGTTCAATATTGCAGGACCCGAGGAAACAAGGTCACAATAAATTGGAATGCATGATCGAGAGGAATTACTGCCGCAGTGGTCAGATTTTCATGAGTCTATCTATTCCCAGTGGAACGCATGGTCAAGGGTAAGGTGTATCGTTCTAATTTTCTGAAAATTCGAGAGCATACACTGACATATTCCTTTTATGTTTTTCAGGAATCCCTAGCCGCGCTAGGCAGGTAAGTATTCCTTTCCCAATCTTTTAGGTTTTTGAAACTGTCAGAATCGTCATCACCAGAACCTAAAAGCTCCTTGAAAAATAGCATGCATCCAATTATCATGTCTATAAAGATGCAGAATTCCCACAGTTATGACATTAGCATTCATGCTCAGACTTGGAGGTTATCTAAACATGGTCGAAATATACGTTGTGCATCATAAATCTCCTTTAAGGGTAAGTTATGGAGAAAACAAAATGTACTTTTCAAACAAAAGTTGTTTAAACGGTTCACAAAGATGTTTGCGCAGAACAAGAGGCAGGCCAAATCCAAACACGTCCTATACACACTCGAGAGATGAGCGAAGTGGTAAGGATAGCAGGACCTTGACCTACGGGCGTAAGGATTATTCGCAGTAATTACACAGATCGAGACGACGGAGGCATTCGTTTCTCTATCATAAACACTACAGGTGACCATTGATAACCCTTTGAACGGCGGTTTCATTCTTTACCCCTGTCAAGAACTACCCCACAGTGGAGCAAACTAGAGATACGTCCAGCGGTATCAGGAGGTAAATGGTTAGAAGTTCTCTTGCTCAGACTTGCATCAATCTTCGTGTGTTGCTTGTCATTTTAACTTCTATGGTAGTTCAAGTGCTCTAGGATGACGAAAAGCATTCGTTTCTCTATCCTATACACTTTTACCCTTTGCACAACCCAGTTGAGCCTACACTTCCTTTCACGAACCCGTTGGTGATCATTGCATATTCCAAGATGAAGGCAATATCGCTTCAACAACGGAAGAGTTCAAGATATAGGATTTATGAAAAATTCCTGGACTAATGTTTGAGTGCTGAGATTCAAGTTGTACATCTAGCACACTCATTTGAAAATTCTGATCCCCCAAAAGAAAAGAAAAGGTGGGATCTCAAAAAGAAGGAAGAGAGAAAAATCCAAATCTTGGGCATCAAGAAAAAGCAAAGTGCCTGGTAAAAGCAAGGCCAAATGCCCATCCAAATATTTGTACACTTGCGAATCATGTGTTTGATCTTGTAAATGCCAAAAGATGGCATGATACCTTTGTATAGGTCACTAGTAAGATCTGATTGCAAAAGAAAATACCAAGGGAGCTAGACTGCGAAAGATTCTCCCAAATCATGTCACACTCAGATGATGAAAGTGTAAACAAGATGTTGACGCCGTCTTGACATGAGAGAGATGTTCTCTAAGGACAAAAATGCACTTCAAAGACTGAAGACGCTCCTTGAACCAGAACGGACAAGATCGGCGGCAAACTTGCAGTGATCACCAATGCTAGACCCTTCGCATATTCTGAGCCAAAAACAAGCCTTTTTTGGTCCCTAATCCTACCTACGTTACAACCCTGAAAAGTCTTTTCTGATTAAGGCACTTGGATTGACATAGGGTTTAATGTCTAAGCTTAGCTCGAAGAAGTTCGAGCAAGATTATTTCTTTCTCATTTTGCAGGTTTCTTGACTTGTAAACCTGGAGCAGACATTGAAAACTTCTCTTCGAAAGCCTTGACTTGCACGCAAGTCCCCTTTGAAAACCGTTGACCAAGCCCAAGATTACGGTCCCTTGGAAGTCCTCCTGATCGATCGAGGTATATTCACTGCGAATGATTCTGAACCCTAGGCACAGGTTTGATAGGAAGTTCGAGTGCATTCTTGGTAAAAGACCATTATCTCAAAACGGTGAGAAGTCCTCTTTGATGAGAATACTCCGTTGGACATTTTAACCAAACTCTTTTGGTAATTTCAGATTGTTTGTTTCAAACTTTCCCCACAAGGAATTTTTGATCACTTCCGTATGTTGCAAGGTGTTTTGGATAACCTCCAGCATCGTAATGCATTCATTGAAATTTTTTCATGACTATGATATAAGTCATAAAGTACCGTCAGTTTGACATCAGATACCACTCAAAGACTATTGATGTGCCTTTGGTAAGAAAATTTTCAGATTGGAGCTTCTGCAAGATTCTTGATGACTTCAGCTCCTAAAATGGCTTGTATCACTCTTGGTGAGAAACGTTTAACATGTCTAAACTTCTGCAGAATTCCTGGCAATCCCAGATCTCAGAAGAACACAACCTGTCTTGGATACCTGAAGTCCCCAGATCTCAGAATGTCATCTCAAATGTCAAAAGGACAATCTCCGAAATCATCCCTCTGTGAGATTTCAAATTTACAGGATACCTGGAGTACCCAGATCCCAGAATGTCACATTCAATGTCGAAAGGACAATATTCAAGATAGTCTTTCTGCGAGACCTCAGGTAACCCCTAGATCCCAGAAGAATCTTATCAAAGTTTTTGCAGGTTTAAGTTTTCTGCAGGATACTTGGAATCCCCAAATCCCAGAATAACGCCTTGCATGTCGAAAGGACAATTTTCAAGATCAGCTTTCTGTGAGGTTCTAGGTAACCCCTAAACCCAGAATAGCTCATTAGGTGAAGCCTAAAGGTTAGGCACACCTCACTTGTATGAATCCTAGTTAATTCCTTAGAATATAGGATCAAAAACTATTGACAAAACCTGCTTTCTGTGAGGTTCTAGGTAACCCCTAAACCCAGAATAGCTCACGTGGTAAAGCCTAAAGATTAGGCACACCTCACTTGTATGAATCCTAGTTAATTCCTTAGAATATAGGATCAAAATGTTCGACAATTCCTAAGAGACTGGGTTCGTCATCCATAGGTTCCTAAGCAGAGAGGAATCCTATTCTCGGCCTGATCCCCCTGAAGGATCAAAATATCCGACAATCCCTAAGAGACTGGTGCGTCATCCATAGGTTCCTAGCAGAAAGGAGTCCTATTCATGACCTGATCCACCATACGGATCAAAATCCCTGACAATCCCTAAGAGACTGGGTGCGTCATCCATAGGTTCCTAGCAGAAAGGAGTCCTATTCATGGTCTGATCCACCATACGGATCAAAACTTCTAACAATCCCTAAGTGACTGGGTGCGTCATTGTCGCGACCCGTCCGAAAGCGGACGCGGCTAATGGATTACCGATCGCGGGCCTTGGATCGGCGCGGGCCCTCCCAGGCCCATACCAAATCGCGACGGGAGTATATTTCAAAGGGATTCGACGATAGGAGTCGATCGCTTTCGACCTTAGTGTGGTCGTGGTGGCATGTGCAACTTGTGCATGCATTTGGAGTCGCCACCGGTCTTTCTTGGAGGGTAGACCGGAAACCTTATTGACCGATTGGGAGAGATCGATCAATTCTGCGGAACCAGAGATTTTGGGTTCGGGGACTTGGTTACGTTGATGTCATTACCAACGCCCTTTCGGTACCTAACGCGAGTGATTTTCCTAACTAGGATTTCATGCAGGCGCAATTTTGGGTGAGGTAAGTCTGACTTTACATATTAACCAGTTTAACATGCTCACGTAATCATAACAAATAAATAGATGTCAATCACATAAACATCTATCCTACGTGGTGATCATGGAATTATGATTTAATGGGTCTCGAGCCAATGAGACCACATTTAATCATTTTAATATTTTAATAACGGAGAGCCGCTCTTCGCTTCTTCTTGGTTTCTTGAACTCTTCAAGAATTGGGCCCCAAAGAGCTCGCCGACTTAAAAGGCTCATCCACTGTTGACACCTGATTTTTTTTTACCATTTATTATTGTGATTTTTATTCTTTAAAATTAATTAAAAATATCAAAAAAGGGTCATAAAATCACAAAATCAACTTTGGAAGCCTTGGTTTAACCTTAGGAACCAATTTTGAACAAAAAATATTTTTTGGTATTTTATAATATTTTTCGAATTTATTTAATTATAAAAATACCCAAAAAAATCAGAGAAAATACCATTCATGGTCAGAAAAATATACAAAAATATTCAATAATTTTGTTTTAATTTCCTCTTCAAGTGTGTCACCTAGAATATTGAAAATTCGGCTCGGGTCACTATGTTCCTTCACAAATATAAACCCGAACCGAGCCTAAAAAAAAAATGCCAATCGAGTCTTTTAATTTGTAGATTTTATAGTCTTGACATCGATCACCATCTGCAATGAACGTCCATTGCTTCTCTGCTTCGTGAGGGGACTAGAAAGGAGTTTAAAAAAAAAAGGGAGTGGAATCTGTGGAAAGCAATTCCACGAGGAAGCAACCGATAAAAAAAAAGGGAGAAAGAAGAAAAGGGGGGAGGAATATGTGGAAAAGGGTTCCATGGGGAACCAAGCAATAAAAAAAGGGGAATAAAAAATAAGAGAGGGTGGCTAAACACTAGCGGTCCTTTGGCGAAGAATTAAAAAGATCATCATTGTGGACACACCAAAAGCCGGGGGGGTGGACCATGGCCGATACACCCATCTTGTCATCCTCCATCGCCCAGCTCATTCGTGGCCCATCACCACGTCTCGACGTGGTCACGCCCTGGCCGTTGATCGCGATCCAAACCCGGCGTCAACGTTGGTTGCTACTGAGCTCTGATGGTGATGTTGGTGGCTATCTCCGGCTGACTGGAGAGGACGCCTCCTTCGACGAGTTCAATCACTGAAGCTATGCTTCTCTCTTATTCTTTATGATTCCCACGTTGGTCTGAGGAGATGGACTAACTTCTTTTCTTTTTCTCAGTGGCTTGGAAAAATGGCATCAAAAGCTCTCATCCTCTGGGCTCTCTTATCTCTCTCAGCAGCATCATCGAGACCTGCCCTTGCAGAGACCAATGAGGAAGACAAGCCCGGTCTTGCGATGGACTTCTACAAGGACACCTGCCCTCAAGCCGAGGACATCATCAAGGAGCAAGTGAAGCTCCTGTACAAGCGCCACAAGAACACTGCATTCTCCTGGCTGAGGAACATCTTCCATGACTGTGCTGTTGAGTCATGTGATGCTTCGCTGCTCTTGGACTCGACACGGAGGAGCTTGTCGGAGAAAGAAACCGACCGCAGTTTCGGTCTAAGGAACTTCAGATACCTCGACACCATTAAAGAAGCTGTGGAGAGAGAGTGCCCTGGAGTTGTTTTCTTGTGCGGACATCCTGGTCTTGTCTGCTAGAGATGGCATTGTCTCGCTAGGAGGCCCTCACATTCCCTTGAAAACTGGGAGGAGGGATGGTAGGAAGAGCCGAGCTGAGGTGCTCGAACAATACCTTCCCGACCACAATGAAAGCATTTCGGTGGTGCTCGACAGATTCGCGGCCATGGGCATCGATGCACCGGGAGTGGTTGCTTTACCAGGAGCTCGCAGTGTGGGCCGAACCCACTGCGTCAAGCTGGTTCACCGGCTCTACCCAGAGGTTGACCCCGCGCTGAACCCGGACCACGTCGAGCACATGCTTCACAAGTGCCCGGACGCGATCCCAGATCCGAAGGCTGTGCAGTACGTGAGGAATGACAGAGGCACGCCCATGGTGCTGGACAACAACTACTACAGGAACATACTGGACAACAAGGGCTTGTTAATAGTGGATCACCACCTGCACCACCAAGAATAGCTTGCTTCCATTGAGCGTATCGCTGGCTCGACACTTTGTGTCTTGCCGCAAGCTCACTCTGCTGAGGTCGAACTGACCACAGGCCCGCGGATACTGTCAAGGCCGGGAGCTAATGCAGCTCGCGCCGCCGCACTCCATGCATGATCACTTCCAGTCATGCCATATCCAGTCCCAACGCCTCTGCTTCGTTCGTCACCACTGCTTGTTAAGAGCCGAGACGAGTCATCCCTAAGACCCCGATGATGCGCCTGACTATCCTCGGTCGTCGTTGCATCTCAACCTTCGCGACTTCATACCTGTCAACGTTCCTGAGGCCAGTCTGTCGCGGTTTCGAGCCTCGCTGGTGTGACCCGAACCCATGAGCAATCCGAGCTTTTGAGACCCGAGCAACCAGATCTGGGGTCTATCTACCCGACGACTATGTGGTTCCCCGGCTCCGTTGTCTAGTCTCGGCGTACACGACTCACATTCCAGACGACCTCGGCGTCGTTGTGGTTAATACCGTGGAGCTTCGCCAGTTCACCCGTCGCCGACCCGAGCTTCTCTAACCATAGCGCCGCAGGCTTCGAGGGCCAAGAAATTTAACTCATTAGCTTCGAAGCCGCTGCTCGCCATCTCGACGCCAAAGCCGGAGCTCCTGTTCGTGACCTGAAAGATGTCTTGACGTCTGAAACCTGCCGGCCTCATGGACGTTGCATGAAGGGGACGATGAATAGTGTAATATGGTGGCAACTCATTTGTTTTCTTTTTTTTGTCTTGGGTTGGTCAATTGGGCTAACGAAAAAGGAGAAGAAGAAGCAAAGAATGGATGGGCTTGGTATATCTGCATTTTGGGCCCATTCGTGGGTTGGCCCAAGACGTATGTGAAGTAAAGGTTGGGCTTTAAGGAGTTGAGCCCGTGGAACATATATATATTTACGCACACAGGGACGGTCGCATGTCAAGGCTTGGTGATTGAAGATCGGCGTCTAATCAGGTATATTTTGCGTACTCAATTCGTGCGTCAAAGTTAATTTCTTTAAATATCGTCATTATAGACTTAATTCGCATGTATTTATTTCAATCTAGTAGTTAGCTTGTTTATTTGGTCAAGTATCGTGTGAGATAAATATATATATTTTGAAAATATTAATAATAATAATAATAATAAAAATCAATAAATTCAATAAAAAATGGAAAATCATAAAAAAATTCAAAAAAATTCGGAAAATTCAGAAAAATTAGAAAAATCCCAAAAAATAGGAAATGGCCACAATCAATTGGCCAAGGCTCATCCCGGGTGTTTTGAAACCGATCATCCTTAAAATGACGATTTCGCCCTTTGGGCGAACCGTCTTCCAAAAATTGACGATTTTGCCCTTCGGGCTAAATCGCCTCCAAATCTTCCCATTTTACCTCGGTCCTAAATCACGCCTTCCCTAAGCCCTTATGGCTATACTAGGAGGCCATGTGATGTGAAGTGGTGTGCATTGAAGTGATTTATTTATGTACTTGATTGCGCTTTCATTTAAATTGATTGTGATTGATAGGGACAGTCTTCCAATCTGTATGAAATCCTGAATTAAGCCTACCTCACCTAAAATTGCGCCTGCATGAACTCTTAGCTAGAAAAATCACTCGCGTTAGGTACCGAAAGGGCGTTGGTAATGACACCGACGTAACCAAGTCCCCGAACCCAAAATCTCTGGTTCCGCAGAACTGATCGACCTCTCCCAATCGGTCAGCAAGGTTTCCGGTCTACCCTCCAAGAAAGACCGGTGGCGACTCCAAATACATGTACAAGTTGCACATGCCACCACGACCACACCGAAGGTCGAAAGCGATCGACTCTTATCGTCGAATCCTTCTGAAAAATACTCCCGTCGCGATTTGGTATGGGCCTGGGAGGGCCCGCGCCGATCAAAGGGCCAGCGATCGGTAATCCATTAGCCGCGTCCGCTTCCGGACGGGTCGCGACAGCTGGCGACTCCGCTGGGGACTTGTTCTAGAAACTATGGTTCTAGACCTCAAGTGGACTTAGGCCGTAATAAAAATTGAGTGATTTTTCTAACCCTACAGGCGCTCTTGAAGGTGAGGTAAGTCCGCTCACGATAGGTGTTATATGTTTTTGCAGATTGGAGTAATAAGGGGTGTAGTCTGTGATTAACTTTATTTTACGCAGGTGTGGCGTAGGAATGTATGTTGTGTGGATGATTTGAAGTGCTGATTGATAAATTGTTGTGCATGACTTGCATTGTGATGATCACGACACATGGACACACACAACCGCGCCTAAAACCCCAGGCGCCGCCTTTAGGAACACAATAGAAGGAATTGAAAATGGAATCTCCGTGAGGAAAAACACGGGGTAATCCACTTCTCAATTCCGCTCGCTTCGAACTATGGATTGAGTCCCAATGCAACGATAGTTGTGCAATGGAATCGGCTCTTTCTAGAACTCGAGGTGGGAACCTTAACCTTAGGTGCCAAACCCTCTGATTTTTAGAAGTTCACCATCACTTGTCTCATGCGCATGTCTTTGGGCGGTTGGTACACCTAAAATCGCACATAAGTCGACGAGTTGGGTTGGTAAGACTCTCTATCCCTCAAAACTATTACAGTTCATATAAATATAGGCATTTCATTCATTGCATTCTGGTGATTAGATTAAATGCCATTTCAAGGATAGATGCATGTGTTTTTCCCAAACGTCCTTGATAGAAGACGAGGAGGATGATATCCCATGGCGAACACCGAGTGAGCAACAAAGGAGCATACTATGAACATTATTGAGATATCGTCCAATGAAGATGACGAGTTGGGGCAAGTGATCCGGAAGTCACAGATCGAACTTGGGGCATCCTTAAACGTTAGGATCACATTCCTTGGTTTCATTTTCCATTACTAGTCCTCTTGTATAGGGTTTATTTTTATCGAGGCTTTCTCTATCTCACCCCTTAGAGTGATTGTACTAGGGATCTATTGGTGTATACATTCAGATGGAACTCGGTTGTATTTCTTTTGACGGGTCATGGGAATGTGATAGTGGCATTTTCTCTAATCATCCGAATACTCCCAAGTCAAGTTTATAATTCCTTTAGAGGAAACTAAAGTTGAAAATCTTACACGACCTTTTTGGTCGTACAGGGTAATCCAACCCCAATTTCGCTAGAAGGAATTATACACTTGAATTGGTCCATGCATGTCATACGTCACTAAGTAATCCACGATAATTGATCAAGAGTATTGACGTTATTTCGAATTTAATGACGAGATAGATGTCCAAATTGCTCTCATTCTTAACAAAACGGCCTTGATTTGGATGCCGTATCTTCAATTAAATTTAAAAAACACGTCGTTATGCCTTGCATTTTTGACTAATTCGCTCTTCTGAATATTGGTCAAAAGCAATTATCGTGAATTACATTCCTTTCAATAGTATGCTTTCTTTCGAGGAATATTGATAAAAACTTTTCGCACAAGATTAAAACCCTTGTAAAAGTTCTTGTCATTATTAATTACGAGCAAGCATAAGATTGAAAGGGGTCTATGCTTTCTTTTTCAGATTATTCCTTTTGACTCGGTCTTTTCATTTGCAGGTGAAAAACAAGTAGCATAAAGAAATCTTTTCTTGGATAAGTCTGAGGCTATTCTTTCATCTGACCATGAGTGAGTTAGAAAATCAGAACACATCTACTCGACTTATTATGGATCGGCTCATCCAAGTCTAAGATGTCCGGATGCTCGAAGAAATGGATCATATAAAAGCTAAAACAAACACAGGGGCTTTCATTCATTCTTGCCCAAACCAGATCATACAATTCATTGGGGTGGAAAAGTAAAGCAGAAGTGAGCCCTAATCAACGACACAAAGGAGCCCAGCTGGCCCTCCAGGTTATGGATGCTTTGTTTATACGCACCACTCCGCGTATCATGGTCCGCAAGCCTGAGGTGGAGGCGTTTGCGTTCATCATTGA
This sequence comes from Rhodomyrtus psidioides, assembly GCA_021437785.1. NCBI lineage: Eukaryota > Viridiplantae > Streptophyta > Magnoliopsida > Myrtales > Myrtaceae > Rhodomyrtus > Rhodomyrtus psidioides. Next base: position 1,647,093 of record JAILYB010000074.1, on the reverse strand, counting down.
CTGCAACAACCTGAGTCTCGTGATCTTCGGCGACTGCTTCCAAGTCCCGAACAAGTCCATTCTCACGAGTTATATCCTCGTTTATGCCGTTGAGCCTTTCTTCCAGCCACTCGCTCCGATTCCTTAGCAGGGCATTACGTCGATCGCGCTCATAGGTAGCCAGAGATAGAGCTAAGTCCTCCACCAGATTCCTCCTCTCGCGTAGCAATGTCGAAACCCGCTCTTTGGCGAACTCAACAGCCTTTTTGTGACTATCGGCCAGGTAGTCAGCCAACGCTAGGCGGTCGGACTGATCCTCATAACGGGCTCGCAAGACACGAGCCACGGTAACTCCCCGATGAGCAGCGCGGTAGACCTCCAAGGAGTTCGTAAAGAGCGTTGGAAAAATATTGTATTCCCTCCCCAACGCGGTACCCTCGAGGGAGGTGATGTCCAGGTCCCCGAACATGACTCTGATCTCATCCTCGGTTTCGGGATGATCGGCTATGTGAGCGTAGCCTCGACCCAAGAGGTTATAGAACTCTTTCCATCGAGTCAAAGCTTCGGCTGAGAAAGTGTGAACTTGGGAAGAAGCCATTTTCGACGGAGATGTGTGTAGTGGAGCGATTAGAGGATGGAAGCAAATTATATGAGAGCGTTAATCTCCCAAACACCAACTCCGCATTTTATAGCGTCTCGAGAGTGGAGAAAAGTTGCAGCAATAATGCTTGTGGAGCCGGGTTAATTAATGTAAAGCAAGGGCTGCTCCTCCCGTGAGTCATCAGACATGTCCTGATCCGCAATTTCAGGCCTGACAAATTCGGTCTCGCCATTATTAAAGCTGGGAGGGAGGCGAGCGCAACTATCGAAGAAGCCGCGAAAGGATTGTGTTGTTCCATCACGCATGAAGCTGGGCGGCGAGTGAACAGCTCTGCCACTTAAAAAGAGAAGACAGTGCTGAACAGGCATGACTATTGAGGAAAAGTGAAAGGCGAGCGCAACTATCGAAGAAGCCGCGAAAGGATTGTGTTGTTCCATCACGCATGAAGCTGGGCGGCGAGTGAACAGCTCTGCCACTTAAAAAGAGAAGACAGTGCTGAACAGGCATGACTATCGAGGAAAAGTGAAAGGCGAGCGCTACTATCGAAGAAGCCGCGGAAGGATTTGGTTACCCCTTCGTGTCGGAAAGCTGAGCAGGAGGTAAACAGTTCCGTCGTTTCAAAAACAGAACGCTGAACAGACCTAGCTTTCGAGGAAAAGGAGGCAACAAATCGAAAGAGCGAGTATACAAAAGAGAACAGAGAACCCCGAGTGACGAGTTCGTTGAAAGACCTCAAATTCTCTAGAATCAGATTCGACATCGAAGCCATGGAACTCAACATCGCCGGTGACGAACATCAAGATTGCAGTGGTGACGACGGCAGTGGCCACGACGCTCAACCCCAGAAAAGAAAAAGTCGCCAGCGCTACGCTCGGAAAGAAATCCAGGAGCTTGAAGCTTTCTTCGATGAATGCCCTTGCCCAAACGAGGAACAAAAGATTGAATTGGGCCAGAAGCTGGGAATGAATCCTATGAGAATCCATTTTTGGTTTCAGAATAGACGTTTCAGACTAGGTGTCCAACACAGGCGTAAGGAGATCACGGCCCTAAAAGAGCAGAACCAAAACCTTCAAATGGAAAACATGTGGTATGAGAAAATTCTCAGTACTATTACCTGCCCTGACTGCGGTGGCCCTACCACCCTCAGTAAATTGTTCCCCAGTAAGCATTCTACGAAGATGGAAGGTGCTCATTTATCCCCCTGCTCCCTTGAGCCATCTCCGGTACAATCAGATCCTGCTAATGGCGCGCATGAGCAGATCGATCCTACAGAAATTATACCAGTGTCTTCGGAGGAAGAAGATACGTGTCGTTATGATCGGAGTCACCTCATCGAAGCCCATGAATCTCCTCCACAACAGCTTCCGGTAAGATCAGATACGGTTCAAGAGGAGTTAGAGGTTAGTCGGTAGGCTATCTACGCCACTCTGGACGACGAGAAGAAGAAATTCACTTGGCCCCCGGAGCTTCATCTCAAGTTCTTGGACGCAGTTCGACAGATAGGACTCGACTTCATAGGTCCGACAAGCATACTTAGGGTCATGAACGTACCGGGACTTACCAAGCAATTAGTCGCGAATCACCTTGGTTGCTACAGAAGGGCGTTAGGACAGCGTTATGCAGAACTGAATCCGAGCAATAGACTCGGCTGCGAACCCAGCACCCTTATGACAAATGAGGCCCGGTCGAATCTGGACGACTATTGGGGATTTGATCAGGATATCCTCGCGAGTCATTTCAATATTCCTCAAGAACACGCATCACAAGTGCAACGAGTAAGCACTCCTCCGTCCGAGCAGCAGCTAGTCAGTGTTCATCCTGTCGCAGATCAGCCCACCACGCCCAGTGCTCAAGGGTTTGCCCAATCAGAGCATATGGCTTCAGATGATCTAATGGGAGAAAGCTTGGAGCACTCTTATTTCCCTAATCCCCAAGTGGGAGATGCTTGTGGTAGTCAATCGATCAAATCTCCTCTTATAATCCCAGACAAAGATGGAGGTTCCAGTTCGAAGAACCCGTCGGGCGATGCTGCTCAACCTACACATCAATCGTTCGAGGGGTCTGGTGATTTCTTCGATGAAGGACTTGATACCTGGTTCGATCAGTTGGAAGCTATTAAAGGTTGGCAACCATGATCTGCACTTGGTAATGGCACACCTAAGCTGAGGCCAGACTGGTTAGTCATTGGACATGCCCCAAGAAAGAAGGGGATGTACGCGAGAAGGATGTATCTCCTATTGTAAAGTTCTTATCGGTGCATGCGTTTGTTTCTTCAATAACTAGAGTTGATTCTGCATAATGTTTTTCGCAAACGTCATCTCATGTGTATACGGTAATTCCTTGTTATTAAGTTCAAGGTAAAATCAGCCCCGACGCGTGAAGGCAGAATTGATAGCATGAGTTACTAGCAGAATGTGATCGAGCTCGAAAGTGAAAGATTACTAGCGGCCCCAAACGCAATGACCGCAAAATCAGGGGCAATCTTTAAGTTTCGAGCAACTACAAATCTATTTCTCACGAGGCATTCAGGTCAATCAAATATAAAGCGTCGGGCTGTGAGAATGATGCGTAGTCAATCTGTTGACACAGGCGAAAAAGGAGTCGCGTAGATCCGAAAGCAAAAACCTTTCTTGGCTAGTCAACAATGCAGAATGAAAGAGCATATATAAACAAACTCGCATTTATTTCATTCAGCAGGAAAGTTTACAAGTGGATCACTGAGGGGGAGCAGTAAACCCAAAATGAGTTCTGACAAGCATCACAAAAAAGCTTAACTGACTCTCCATGCTATCCATGCCTTGCTTACAACCCACACTCCGGGAATCGAGGTCTACAAGCTTGAAGAAAAGGAGACGACATTTCTCCTTAAGTTCGTTCACCTTGGTGTCATAGTACTCGAACTCAAGCTCTAAGTCATGAGCCAGCACCCTCCCGCGAGCTATATCCATGCTCAGGTCTTCAAGCCTTTCCTCCAACCAGGCACACTGGAACCTCAGCACGAAGTTGTGCTGGTCTTGCTCAAAGGCGGTGTCAAAAAGAGCCAGACGCTCCACCAAGTTGTCCCTCTCACGGACCAGCATCGAAACCTGGGCGTGGGCGTATTCAACAGCCCTTTTATGGTTATCGGCCGTCAGCATGGCCAACATCAGGGACTCAGTTCGGTCCTGATAACGGGCTCGCACGATACCAGCCAAAGTGACCTCCCGGCTAGCAACTTCGTAAGCCTGCATGAAATTGTTAAAGAGAGTTGGGAAGATCACAAACTCCCTTTGCAGTTTCGTACCTTCAATACACGCAGTATCCAGGGCCGGAATCAGAGTACGAACTTCAACCTCAGCTTCAGGATGATTGTTTATGTAGCCATAACCCCTACCCAAGAGGTGGTAAAATCTCTCCCATTGGGTCGAAGCTTCAAGTAAGGCAACAGGCATAGAGGAGGAATCCATATGCGTTGGAATGACGGAGAAGAGAGTGAGAATGTGAAGAGTGTTTGAGAGGCTGAGTCTGATAAGGCTAAAGTGTTAATCTTCTTGACATCAATCTATCACCTTATAAATGCTCGAGTACAGGGAGAAGTGGTAATAATATTTTATGTGCAGTAGAGCCAAGCGGGTTTCGTTAATGCATCCCCGATGAGTCACGAATCCACCACCGTCCTGTGATCTCGGGTTTTACGAAACATAATGGCGCCGAAAGGTGGGCAGGCTTGTTACTCTAGAGACTGGGCCAGGGGGACAAGCGTAGTGCTCGATAAAGCGAAATCAACGCAAGAGATCTTCAGGCTCCGTTCACGTAGAAAAGAGCAAAAAAAGGACAAAGTGGGAATTACGAAGCCTTGAGAAAAACGCTCGTCAAGTAGCCATCACAAAAGGACGAAGTGGGAATCTCGAAACATTGAGAAGAGCGCTCGTCGGGTAGCCATCACCTTTGATCGAAGAACGGTGATCCGGCTCCTTTAACCTCTCAGAATTTGCAGAGAAAGTGAAGATCCAAGGAGGAACAAAGAAAGCTGAGTTAACGGAAAATCAAACAGTGATATCCCGGTCAAAATGTTCAAGGGATTCTGTCATTTACTGGAAGCGCCAGACTTGGAGGTCTCCGAGCTTGAGCTGCTGGAAGAGTTTGAAGATCTCAGGACCGAACCTGACACGAGGGCCATGGAGACCGATCCTTCTAATGATGAAACCCGCGGCTTGGTTAACGAGAACAGTACCCGCGACGGTTATCAGCGTCAGAAAGGGGAATATCTCAAACGCAACACTTCAGGTCAAGTCCATAAACTCGAATTGTTTTTCAGGGAATACCCCTATCCGGACATGGAACAGAAAATCAAAATGGGCCAGGAGATAGGGTGGGAGCCTCGGAAGGTCAAGTGCTGGTTTGAAAACAAACGAACCCGGCTGAAGCAGCAACGCGATCGGCACGAGTTAGCGGTTGTAAGGGAGGAAAATGAAAAGCTTCGAATAAAAAACACTCAGTACAAAAAAGCTCTAAGCATCGCTATTTGCCTGGAGTGCGGTAACCCTGTTCCCACGGACGGAGTATTCACTGAAGAGCCAGATCTGGGGGTTTATAATGCTCATTTGTTGCAATGCCCTTCGCAACATCTTTCGGAACAGGCGGGTACCGCCGAGGATCTACAAGAGGAAACTAGTGCTATAAGGTCAAAGTCGACGCCCATTGTGGAAGGGAACATGCGTCATGACAAGTCGGGTCCGCTCGATGATGAACTCACCATCATGACCAGCCGATCTGAGACCACTAAATCCCCTCCAGAGCAACCTCCAACACGACCAGATTCCGAGAAGAGTAACCGCCAAGTTGCTGACACCACTTCGGCTAGCAAGAAAATAAGATTTCGTTGGACCCCGGAGTTTCATAGCAAATTTGTTGATGCAGTTCAACAGTTGGGGATCAGTTTTGCTTGCCCATTGCGCATACTCGAAATCATGAACGTGCCGGGACTGACTAAAAATATGGTCAAGAATCACCTTTGGCGCTACAAGAAACTACTGAGAGATGGACGAGCGTCGCTAGACCAAGATAGAGGCGGTTCAACACGACCAGATTCCACGAAGAGTAGCCGCCGAGTTGCCAACCCTACTTCGGCTAGCAAGAAAACAAGGTTTTATTGGACCTCGGAGCTTCATAGCAAATTTGTTGATGCAGTTCAACAGTTAGGGATCAGTTTGGCTCGCCCATCGCGCATACTCAAGATCATGAACATGCCGGAATTGGATAGAAATAAAGTCAGGAACCACCTTTGGTGCTACAAAAGACTACTGAGAGATGGACGAGTGGCGCTAGACCAAGAGAGAGGCAGTTCAAGTTTAAACGATGAGCATGGCTGTGATCGCAATCCTCATGAAGCAGGAAGCATCCAATCACCTCTTAACACCGATGGGACTGACAATTACACGGTCGATTGTTCAGGCATCAATCAGAGTACTCCCATGGGTTATCCCAGTACTCCTCAGGAGTATGTACCGCAATTTCAGCAAATCGGGACTCCCCAGTCTGAGCACCGACTGGCCGTTAATACTAGTCCTACAGCGGATCTAACACTGGCAAGAGATGCACATACAATCTTGCGAGACGATTACGGAGATTCCGGCTCGAAGAATCAGGTGGTCCATGACGAAAATGGCAAAAAGATTCCTTCTCCAGTAGTCGACAATACTCAACCTGAGTGTCAGTCGCTCGATGGTTCAGACGATCTCCTTGAAAACATCTATTCTTGGTTCGATCGGCTGAATTCCCCCCTGAGTTACCCTGGTACTCCCCAAGAGTATGTACAACAATTTCAGCAGGTATGGACTCCCCAATTTGAGCACCAACCGATCGTTAGTGTTATTCCTACGGCGAATCCAGCATCGGGTACAAACCTACTGGACAACGATGAAAATACCAACTCGAGAAGTGAGGTTGTTCATGTCGAAAGTAGTGTGAGGAACCCATCGCCAACGGTTGAGGATGCCCGACTTGGGCGTCAATGGCTTGAAATTTCAAGCGAGTCCCTCAGTGAGCAACTCGGCGTGTGGATCACACATAAACCGAGAAACCAGGTTGTTCATGCCGAAAATGGGAGAAGTCCGTCACCAGCAATTAAGGATGCTCAACTTGGACGACTCGAGCGGTCGGACGATCTCCTGAATGAGCAACTCAGCCTATGGGTCAAGCATTTTGGAACAAGTGCATCTTCGCAGTCGTGACCGGTACCGGCGACCGGACATCTGGTTCGAAGCTCGTGTGCTAAATCATTAGAAGGCTCAGGAGAGTGAGAGGTGAATACATCGAATGAATGTGTTACGGATTTCGTTGTAAAGTTCCCGCGGGAACATTGTAATTAACGCTGAAAACTAACCGCTCTGAGTGTCAACATTTCCCTTTGAACGTCTTCGAGCCAAGGGCCATGGATTAATCACTTAATCCGTGGAGCAAATTCCATGAACGATGACTATCACCCGCGGAGCATAATGGGATCTACCCCCATTCAGCACGAAATACGTTTGGTCACGAAGCCTCCCATTTGGTAAAACGATGTATCGTTCCTAAACGATCTTCAACCGAATACCAAAGTAATGTCTCATTTCTTTCCCTTCTCAGGTGTTAAACGTGGATAAATCACCCAAGGAGCCATCTGTTCAAATAACAAAACAGACGTTGCCCAACCGAGGGCAGCTGAACCATTGATATTGCAAATATTCCAAGCATGGATAAGCGGATTTGATAGACGTGGTTCATATCAATACGCGACGTCAGAACGGGATGAGAACCAAGAGTAAAGTTGTATTGTCCCAATTTGTCTTCAATTTGGGAATATGAGTTAACACTTGCTATTTATCCTTGATAGGGACTCACCATCAAGGAGGACAAATTTTGACAACCTGTGTGCACTTGCAGGGGCACACGACCGAGGGTAAGATGTATCGTTCTAATTTTTTGAAAAATTCATGAACGAACAATAACATGTTTCTTCCGCATTTTCAGGGATCTCCAGCCGCGGGGGACAGGTAAGTATCCCTTTCCCCAATCCATTGAAAATGTTGAATAAAAAATAGAGAAGAAAAGAAAAGCTTTTAGAATCTGATGTCTAGAAAAGACATAGGATTCTAACTTCATTGGCATTCATGTTTTGAAACATGAGGTTATCTGAACATGCATTGGGCATCATAAAATCCCATTGACGGGTAAAATTTTTGGAGAAAACGAAAGAGATTTTTCCAATCAAAAGTTGTTCAAAACTTTCAAAAGGACGTTTTCTCAAAAGACGAGAGGCAAAGCCTAGTCCAAACACGTCCTATACACACTTAAGAGAGAAATGGAGCGGATAAGACAGCAGAATCTGGACCTACGGAAGTAGGGACCATTCGCAGCGATTACATGGGTTGGGACGACGGAGGCATTCGTTTCATATCCCCCAAACACTACAGGTGACCGTTGATAACCCCTTTGAACGGCGGTTTTCATTCTTAACCCTGTCAAGAACCACCCCACATCGGGGCAAAATGGAGGTGAGTCCAGCAGCATCAGGAGAAAATGGTTAGAAATTTTCTTGCTCGGACTAACATTAATCTTTGTGTGTTGTTTATATGGTAATCCAAGTGCCATAGGATGACGAGAAGCATTCATTTCTCTATCCCACACACCGAATCCTTTGCATAGCCAAGTTGAGCCTGCAGAATCATTTCATAAACCCGTTGGTGATCATTGCACATTCCAAGACGGATGCAGCATCACTTCAGAAACGAAGAAGTTCAAGACTTAGGGTTTGCAAAAGAATTCCTAAGTTAATGTTTAACCTTGTTAGACCTTTGATCATAGGTCTAACGCGATCCTATGAAGATGAGAAAAAGTGGGATTTCAAAAATGAATGAGAAAAATCCACGGCATCGAGAAAAAGCAAAGTGCCTGGTAAAAGCAAGGCCGATGCTCATGAAAGCTGTTTGCTTGATCCCCAGTGAAACTTGGATGAAAAAAAAAAAAAATTCTTAAAGGAGTCAAATAAAAAAAGCTGCTCCCCAAATGCTGCCAAGCACAGAACAAAGACATGGAGAGAGTCGGTCTCTGAATGCAACAAGGGACGCTCTCTAAAGAGCTGGTGCACACCTCAAAATCGGTTGTACACCTCAAAAACTAAAGATGCAGAAAGGAAAAGACAGGAGGTAAATCAGCAATGATCACCAATGTCAAACTCGTCATGAATTCTGGGCAAAAAACAAGCCTTTTTCGGTCCCCAATCCTACCAACATCATAACCCTGAAACAGTCTTCTCTGACTAAGACACTTGGGTTAACATACAGCTCAGCTCGAAGAAGTACGAGCAAGACTATTTCTTTCTCATTTTGCAGGGTTCTTGACTTGTAAACCCGGAGCAGATGGTGAAAACTTTCATTCAATGACCTTGACTCAAAAGTGAGTCCCCCTTGAAGACCAATATCCAAGCCCAACATTACGGTCCCGTGGAAGACCTCCCGACCGATCAAAATGTATGCGCTGCGAATGAGCCTAAAACCTAGGCACGGGTTAGTAGGGAATCGAGTGTATCCCCTATAAAAAAACACGATCGCAAAACAGGTGAGAAGACCTCATTGTCGAGAAATATTCCAATTGATGTTTTGAACAAACTCTTTTTGGAATTTTCAAACTGTTGATCCAGATTTTCCGTGCAAGGGATTTGTGATCACATTTGCATGTTGCAAGAATGCTTTGGATAACCCCCAGCATCAAAATGCACATTTCATGATTAAAACTTAAATCATACGGTTTTGTCAAAATGGACAGCCGTGGTCTTCCCAAAGATTACTAACGTTTTCTTGGTGAAGAAAAATCTTTCAGGCTCAAACTTATGCAGGATACTTGGAGAACCCAACTCCCAGAATGTCGCCTCAACAGACTCAAGTGAAGTTTTGTCAAAATAAAATCTTTCACTGCTTCAAAAAACTGAATTCCCGACAAACTTCGGGGTCTCAAAAAAAGGGGGAAGAAAAATCCTTTTAAAAGAAAAAGTCCTATCAGACGTGGAGAACCCTCGTCCCAGGACCCATTTTCAAAATATCAAACAGTCTCATCGGACGTGGAAAACCCTCGTCATGAGACCCCTTTTCAAACACAAGGTAGAAACCGCCTGAAGGGTCAACTCATGGTAGATACCGCCTGAAGGGTCAACACAAGGTAGAAACCGCCTGAAGGGTCAAATCAAAGGTAGAAACCGCCTGAAGGGTCACATAAGGTAGAAACCGCCTGAATGGTCAAACCAAGGTAGAAACCGCCTGAGGGATCACATTAATGGTAGAAACCGCCTGAAGGGTCACATATGGTAGAAACCGCATAAGGGTCCACTCATTGATAAATATCGCAGTAAGGATCAACACAAAGGTCTGATCCACCATACGGATCAAAATTTTTGGCAAATCCCAAAGCGTGGGATGCGCCTTCCTTAGGTTCCTACAAGTTAGGAATCCCGTCATGGTATGACCTACCATACAGGTCAGAGCTTAATCTCCCTGGGATATTCTGAATGACGAGTCCTAGGCATCTTCTTGAAAGTCGTCGCAACCGGCAGCATCCGACAGGTGAGCTTCAGGTAAGCCTCTCTCACTCCGGCCCATGTTCAAATTGTTAGAGCAAACCGGAGATTGATTTGAGCTTTTATCAATAGGCTTAAGGATCCGATGTCATAACATTTCTTCTCTTATTTTCCCAGTTGAGTCGGTTAGGAATCAGGTGCCACCTTATCTTTGAGAGAAACCTCTAACGAGATTCCTTTCAAAGAGGGGCAGCTGTTGACACCTGATTTTTTTTTACCATTTATTATTGTGATTTTTATTCTTTAAAATTAATTAAAAATATCAAAAAAGGGTCATAAAATCACAAAATCAACTTTGGAAGCCTTGGTTTAACCTTAGGAACCAATTTTGAACAAAAAATATTTTTTGGTATTTTATAATATTTTTCGAATTTATTTAATTATAAAAATACCCAAAAAAATCAGAGAAAATACCATTCATGGTCAGAAAAATATACAAAAATATTCAATAATTTTGTTTTAATTTCCTCTTCAAGTGTGTCACCTAGAATATTGAAAATTCGGCTCGGGTCACTATGTTCCTTCACAAATATAAACCCGAACCGAGCCTAAAAAAAAAATGCCAATCGAGTCTTTTAATTTGTAGATTTTATAGTCTTGACATCGATCACCATCTGCAATGAACGTCCATTGCTTCTCTGCTTCGTGAGGGGACTAGAAAGGAGTTTAAAAAAAAAAGGGAGTGGAATCTGTGGAAAGCAATTCCACGAGGAAGCAACCGATAAAAAAAAAGGGAGAAAGAAGAAAAGGGGGGAGGAATATGTGGAAAAGGGTTCCATGGGGAACCAAGCAATAAAAAAAGGGGAATAAAAAATAAGAGAGGGTGGCTAAACACTAGCGGTCCTTTGGCGAAGAATTAAAAAGATCATCATTGTGGACACACCAAAAGCCGGGGGGGTGGACCATGGCCGATACACCCATCTTGTCATCCTCCATCGCCCAGCTCATTCGTGGCCCATCACCACGTCTCGACGTGGTCACGCCCTGGCCGTTGATCGCGATCCAAACCCGGCGTCAACGTTGGTTGCTACTGAGCTCTGATGGTGATGTTGGTGGCTATCTCCGGCTGACTGGAGAGGACGCCTCCTTCGACGAGTTCAATCACTGAAGCTATGCTTCTCTCTTATTCTTTATGATTCCCACGTTGGTCTGAGGAGATGGACTAACTTCTTTTCTTTTTCTCAGTGGCTTGGAAAAATGGCATCAAAAGCTCTCATCCTCTGGGCTCTCTTATCTCTCTCAGCAGCATCATCGAGACCTGCCCTTGCAGAGACCAATGAGGAAGACAAGCCCGGTCTTGCGATGGACTTCTACAAGGACACCTGCCCTCAAGCCGAGGACATCATCAAGGAGCAAGTGAAGCTCCTGTACAAGCGCCACAAGAACACTGCATTCTCCTGGCTGAGGAACATCTTCCATGACTGTGCTGTTGAGTCATGTGATGCTTCGCTGCTCTTGGACTCGACACGGAGGAGCTATTCGGAGAAAGAAACCGACCGCAGTTTCGGTCTAAGGAACTTCAGATACCTCGACACCATTAAAGAAGCTGTGGAGAGAGAGTGCCCTGGAGTTGTTTTCTTGTGCGGACATCCTGGTCTTGTCTGCTAGAGATGGCATTGTCTCGCTAGGAGGCCCTCACATTCCCTTGAAAACTGGGAGGAGGGATGGTAGGAAGAGCCGAGCTGAGGTGCTCGAACAATACCTTCCCGACCACAATGAAAGCATTTCGGTGGTGCTCGACAGATTCGCGGCCATGGGCATCGATGCACCGGGAGTGGTTGCTTTACCAGGAGCTCGCAGTGTGGGCCGAACCCACTGCGTCAAGCTGGTTCACCGGCTCTACCCAGAGGTTGACCCCGCGCTGAACCCGGACCACGTCGAGCACATGCTTCACAAGTGCCCGGACGCGATCCCAGATCCGAAGGCTGTGCAGTACGTGAGGAATGACAGAGGCACGCCCATGGTGCTGGACAACAACTACTACAGGAACATACTGGACAACAAGGGCTTGTTAATAGTGGATCACCACCTGCACCACCAAGAATAGCTTGCTTCCATTGAGCGTATCGCTGGCTCGACACTTTGTGTCTTGCCGCAAGCTCACTCTGCTGAGGTCGAACTGACCACAGGCCCGCGGATACTGTCAAGGCCGGGAGCTAATGCAGCTCGCGCCGCCGCACTCCATGCATGATCACTTCCAGTCATGCCATATCCAGTCCCAACGCCTCTGCTTCGTTCGTCACCACTGCTTGTTAAGACCCGAGACGAGTCATCCCTAAGACCCCGATGATGCGCCTGACTATCCTCGGTCGTCGTTGCATCTCAACCTTCGCGACTTCATACCTGTCAACGTTCCTGAGGCCAGTCTGTCGCGGTTTCGAGCCTCGCTGGTGTGACCCGAACCCATGAGCAATCCGAGCTTTTGAGACCCGAGCAACCAGATCTGGGGTCTATCTACCCGACGACTATGTGGTTCCCCGGCTCCGTTGTCTAGTCTCGGCGTACACGACTCACATTCCAGACGACCTCGACGTCGTTGTGGTTAATACCGTGGAGCTTCGCCAGTTCACCCGTCGCCGACCCGAGCTTCTCTAACCATAGCGCCGCAGGCTTCGAGGGCCAAGAAATTTAACTCATTAGCTTCGAAGCCGCTGCTCGCCATCTCGACGCCAAAGCCGGAGCTCCTGTTCGTGACCTGAAAGATGTCTTGACGTCTGAAACCTGCCGGCCTCATGGACGTTGCATGAAGGGGACGATGAATAGTGTAATATGGTGGCAACTCATTTGTTTTCTTTTTTTGTCTTGGGTTGGTCAATTGGGCTAACGAAAAAGGAGAAGAAGAAGCAAAGAATGGATGGGCTTGGTATATCTGCATTTTGGGCCCATTCGTGGGTTGGCCCAAGACGTATGTGAAGTAAAGGTTGGGCTTTAAGGAGTTGAGCCCGTGGAACATATATATATTTACGCACACAGGGACGGTCGCATGTCAAGGCTTGGTGATTGAAGATCGGCGTCTAATCAGGTATATTTTGCGTACTCAATTCGTGCGTCAAAGTTAATTTCTTTAAATATCGTCATTATAGACTTAATTCGCATGTATTTATTTCAATCTAGTAGTTAGCTTGTTTATTTGGTCAAGTATCGTGTGAGATAAATATATATATTTTGAAAATATTAATAATAATAATAATAATAAAAATCAATAAATTCAATAAAAAATGGAAAATCATAAAAAAATTCAAAAAAATTCGGAAAATTCAGAAAAATTAGAAAAATCCCAAAAAATAGGAAATGGCCACAATCAATTGGCCAAGGCTCATCCCGGGTGTTTTGAAACCGATCATCCTTAAAAATGACGATTTCGCCCTTTGGGCGAACCGTCTTCCAAAAATTGACGATTTTGCCCTTCGGGCTAAATCGCCTCCAAATCTTCCCATTTTACCTCGGTCCTAAATCACGCCTTCCCTAAGCCCTTATGGCTATACTAGGAGGCCATGTGATTGTTGACACCTGATTTTTTTTACCATTTATTATTGTGATTTTTATTCTTTAAAATTAATTAAAAATATCAAAAAAGGTCATAAAATCACAAAATCAACTTTGGAAGCCTTGGTTTAACCTTAGGAACCAATTTTGAACAAAAAATATTTTTCGGTATTTTTAATATTTTTCGAGTTTATTTAATTATAAAAATACCCAAAAAATCAAAAAAATACCATTCGTGGTCAGAAAAATACCCAAAAATATTCGATAATTTTGTTTTAATTTCCTCTTCAAGTGTGTCACTTTAAATCTCAAAAATTCGGCTCGGGTCACTATGTTCCTTCACAAACATAAACCCGAACCGAGCCTAAAAAAAATCATTTTCGAGTCTTTTAGTTTTCAATTCTCACTTTTTATAAGCTATGACATTGGATTCTAAAGTCTTAAAGTGCAATTAGGTCAATTTGCCCTCCAATTTAATCAATTTTTACCAAAAGGGCTTAATTGCACATTTTTCTTTCAATTAGTCCCCGGTTTCACGGATGTATACGTATGCTCTACGTATTTATACATCATACGTATTTATACGTTATGCATATTTGTATTGTTTGGTAACCTCTTTAACTCTTGTAATAATAATAATGGTTATTATTTTTAACACCTTTGTTAGTGCCTTTTTTAGCATTTTTGTATTGTGAGTGCTATTTTTAAATAGCATTTTTTGTATTATAAATTGTGAGTGCTATTGTTAGTGCTATTTTTAAATGACATTTATTTATCATAAATTGTGAGTGCTATTGTTAGTGCTATTTTTAAATGGCATTTATTTATCATAAATTGTGAGTGCTATTATTAGATAGAATTTATAATTGTTAGTGCTATTTTTAAATAGCATTTTTGTATTATAAATTGTGAGTGCTATTGTTAGTGCTATTTTTAAATGTCATTTATTTGTGAGTGCTATTATTAGATAGAATTTATAATTGTTAGTGCTATTTTTAAATAGAATTTTTGTATTATAAATTGTGAGTGCTATTGTTAGTGCTATTTTTAAATAGCATTTTTATATTATAAATTGTGAGTGCTATTGTTAGTGCTATTTTTAAATGTCATTTATTTGTGAGTGCTATTTTTAGATAGAATTTATAATTGTTAGTGCTATTTTTAAATACAATTTATTGGAAGGTATTTTTGGCTATAAAAGGATGGCAAGAGTTTTGAGGTTGAAGGGGAGAGACATTTTGTAGAGTGTGCAAATTTTTGAGAGCTTAGAGAGAAGAACACAAACACTCTCTATATTCTCATAATCTTGAGTGAGCAAAATATACTAAGTTCGGAATATTGATTCCGCATATTGCTAGCACAATTGTTGTGGAGTTATTCGTCGTCTCCCCGTTCGTCAATTGGTGGTGCGTCCGAACTAGATGCCTAACACTTGTGGAGGCTGAGATCGAAGAACATCGAACCGACACCTCCGTTCAAGCACGCTACGAGAGGTAATCTATTTACTCCCTTTGAGGCTTTGTGATTTTTTTCGATTGAAATGCACGAAGTACGCCTCTGGAGATACATGTATGGGTTGTTATTTATTTCCGCTACGTGTTACGTGGATCCCAACAGTGGTATCAGAGCCGATCCTTTGGTGTTTTCGTGCATTTAATTGATTTTTTGCAATTTTTGCAATACTATGGCCAATATGTATTAACGAATTGTTCATCTTACATGGCTAATGGAGGTTGATTATTTTATATGATAAATTAATCAACGTAGCAAAAATTGAGACTAAATCAATTTTGAATCGAAAATTTATGGCTATCTTATTTTACGTAAAAATTCTGAATATGATTCAACGTAGAATTTTTATTGTGCCTTCCTAAGTTTTAAATTGTGAATTTATTACTTACGTGGAAGGGTGGTGATCATGGAAAAATCCCTAATCAATGTGATTGATGTATATATGAATGTATGGTGATTATTTATATATTTGGGGTTGTAATTATTAAATGGAGGCTGCGTACTCCTTTTATTTTTCATGTAATCTTTATTTTTAGCATAGTCAATTGTTGATGTAAATGCTACGAGGATTACGTGGAGGAGCCTTTTAAGTCGGCGAGCTCTTTGGGGCCCGATTCTTGAAGAGTTCAAGAAACCAAGAAGAAGCGAAGAGCGGCTCTCCGTTATTAAAATATTAAAATGATTAAATGTGGTCTCATTGGCTCGAGACCCATTAAATCATAATTCCATGATCACCACGTAGGATAGATGTTTATGTGATTGGCATCTATTTATTTATTATGATTACGTGAGCATGTTAAACTGGTTAATGTGCAAAGTCAGACTTACCTCACCCAAAATTGCGCCTACATGAAATCCTAATTAGGGAAAATCACTCGCGTTAGGTACCGAAAGGGCGTTGGTAATGACATCAACGTAACCAAGTCCCCGAACTCAAAATCTCTGGTTCCGCAGAATTGATCGATCTCTCCCAATCGGTCAATAAGGTTTCCGGTCTACCCTCCAAGAAAGACCGGTGGCGACTCCAAATGCATGCACAAGTTGCACATGCCACCACGACCACACTAAGGTCGAAAGCGATCGACTGTTATCGTCGAATCCCTTTGAAAAATACTCCCGCCGCGATTTGGTATGGGCCTGGGAGGGCCCGCGCCGATCCAAAGCCCGCGATCTGCACCCTTGTGCGGGGGAAGGCCCGCGATCGGTAATCCATTAGCCGCGTCCGCTTCCGGACGGGTCGCGACAGCTGGCGACTCCGCTGGGGACTTGTTCTAGAAACTATGGTTCTAGACCTCAAGTGGACTTAGGCCGTAATAAAAATTGAGTGATTTTTCTAACCCTACAGGCGCTCTTGAAGGTGAGGTAAGTCCGCTCACGATAGGTGTTATATGTTTTTGCAGATTGGAGTAATAAGGGGTGTAGTCTGTGATTAACTTTATTTTACGCAGGTGTGGCGTAGGAATGTATGTTGTGTGGATGATTTGAAGTACTGATTGATAAATTGTTGTGCATGACTTGCATTGTGATGATCACGACACATGGACACACACAACCGCGCCTAAAACCCCAGGCGCCGCCTTTAGGAACACAATAGAAGGAATTGAAAATGGAATCTCCGTGAGGAAAAACACGGGGTAATCCACTTCTCAATTCCGCTCGCTTCGAACTATGGATTGAGTCCCAATGCAACGATAGTTGTGCAATGGAATCGGCTCTTTCTAGAACTCGAGGTGGGAACCTTAACCTTAGGTGCCAAACCCTCTGATTTTTAGAAGTTCACCATCACTTGTCTCATGCGCATGTCTTTGGGCGGTTGGTACACCTAAAATCGCACATAAGTCGACGAGTTGGGTTGGTAAGACTCTCTATCCCTCAAAACTATTACAGTTCATATAAATATAGGCATTTCATTCATTGCATTCTGGTGATTAGATTAAATGCCATTTCAAGGATAGATGCATGTGTTTTTCCCAAACGTCCTTGATAGAAGACGAGGAGGATGATATCCCATGGCGAACACCGAGTGAGCAACAAAGGAGCCTACTATGGACATTATTGAGATATCGTCCAATGAAGATGACGAGTTGGGGCAAGTGATCCGGAAGTCACAGATCGAACTTGGGGCATCCTTAAACGTTAGGATCACATTCCTTGGTTTCATTTTCCATTACTAGTCCTCTTGTATAGGGTTTATTTTTATCGAGGCTTTCTCTATCTCACCCCTTAGAGTGATTGTATTAGGGATCTATTGGTGTATACATTCAGATGGAACTCGGTTGTATTTCTTTTGACGGGTCATGGGAATGTGATAGTGGCATTTTCTTTAATCATCCGAATACTCCCAAGTCAAGTTTATAATTCCTTTAGAGGAAACTAAAGTTGAAAATCTTACACGACCTTTTTGGTCGTACAGGGTAATCCAACCCCAATTTCGCTAGAAGGAATTATACACTTGAATTGGTCCATGCATGTCATACGTCACTAAGTAATCCACGATAATTGATCAAGAGTATTGACGTTATTTCGAATTTAATGACGAGATAGATGTCCAAATTGCTCTCGTTCTTAACAAAACGGCCTTGATTTGGATGCCGTATCTTCAATTAAATTTAAAAACACGTCGTTATGCCTTGCATTTTTGACTAATTCGCTCTTCTGAATATTGGTCAAAAGCAATTATCGTGAATTACATTCCTTTCAATAGTATGCTTTCTTTCGAGGAATATTGATAAAAACTTTTCGCACAAGATTAAAACCCTTGTAAAAGTTCTTGTCATTATTAATTACGAGCAAGCATAAGATTGAAAGGGGTCTATGCTTTCTTTTTCAGATTATTCCTTTTGACTCGGTCTTTTCATTTGCAGGTGAAAAACAAGTAGCATAAAGAAATCTTTTCTTGGATAAGTCTGAGGCTATTCTTTCATCTGACCATGAGTGAGTTAGAAAATCAGAACACATCTACTCGACTTATTATGGATCGGCTCATCCAAGTCTAAGATGTCCGGATGCTCGAAGAAATGGATCATATAAAAGCTAAAACAAACACAGGGGCTTTCATTCATTCTTGCCCAAACCAGATCATACAATTCATTGGGGTGGAAAAGTAAAGCAGAAGTGAGCCCTAATCAACGACACAAAGGAGCCCAGCTGGCCCTCCAGGTTATGGATGCTTTGTTTATACGCACCACTCCGTGTATCATGGTCCGCAAGCCTGAGGTGGAGGCGTTTGCGTTCATCATTGACTGCAACAACCTGAGTCTCGTGATCTTCGGCGACTGCTTCCAAGTCCCGAACAAGTCCATTCTCACGAGTTATATCCTCGTTTATGCCGTTGAGCCTTTCTTCCAGCCACTCGCTCCGATTCCTTAGCAGGGCATTACGTCGATCGCGCTCATAGGTAGCCAGAGATAGAGCTAAGTCCTCCACCAGATTCCTCCTCTCGCGTAGCAATGTCGAAACCCGCTCTTTGGCGAACTCAACAGCCTTTTTGTGACTATCGGCCAGGTAGTCAGCCAACGCTAGGCGGTCGGACTGATCCTCATAACGGGCTCGCAAGACATGAGCCACGGTAACTCCCCGATGAGCAGCGCGGTAGACCTCCAAGGAGTTCGTAAAGAGCGTTGGAAAAATATTGTATTCCCTCCCCAATGCGGTACCCTCGAGGGAGGTGATGTCCAGGTCCCCGAACATGACTCTGATCTCATCCTCGGTTTCGGGATGATCGGCTATGTGAGCGTAGCCTCGACCCAAGAGGTTATAGAACTCTTTCCATCGAGTCAAAGCTTCGGCTGAGAAAGTGTGAACTTGGGAAGAAGCCATTTTCGACGGAGATGTGTGTAGTGGAGCGATTAGAGGATGGAAGCAAATTATATGAGAGCGTTAATCTCCCAAACACCAACTCCGCATTTTATAGCGTCTCGAGAGTGGAGAAAAGTTGCAGCAATAATGCTTGTGGAGCCGGGTTAATTAATGTAAAGCGAGGGCTGCTCCTCCCGTGAATCATCAGACATGTCCTGATCCGCAATTTCAGGCCTGACAAATTCGGTCTCGCCATTATTAAAGCTGGGAGGGAGGCGAGCGCAACTATCGAAGAAGCCGCGAAAGGATTGTGTTGTTCCATCACGCATGAAGCTGGGCGGCGAGTGAACAGCTCTGCCACTTAAAAAGAGAAGACAGTGCTGAACATGCATGACTATTGAGGAAAAGTGAAAGGCGAGCGCAACTATCGAAGAAGCCGCGAAAGGATTGTGTTGTTCCATCACGCATGAAGCTGGGCGGCGAGTGAACAGCTCTGCCACTTAAAAAGAGAAGACAGTGCTGAACAGGCATGACTATTGAGGAAAAGTGAAAGGCGAGCGCAACTATCGAAGAAGCCGCGAAAGGATTGTGTTGTTCCATCACGCATAAAGCTGGGCGGCGAGTGAACAGCTCTGCCACTTAAAAAGAGAAGACAGTGCTGAACAGGCATGACTATCGAGGAAAAGTGAAAGGCGAGCGCTACTATCGAAGAAGCCGCGGAAGGATTTGGTTACCCCTTCGTGTCGGAAAGCTGAGCAGGAGGTAAACAGTTCCGTCGTTTCAAAAACAGAACGCTGAACAGACCTAGCTTTCGAGGAAAAGGAGGCAACAAATCGAAAGAGCGAGTATACAAAAGAGAACAGAGAACCCCGAGTGACGAGTTCGTTGAAAGACCTCAAATTCTCTAGAATCAGATTCGACATCGAAGCCATGGAACTCAACATCGCCGGTGACGAACATCAAGATCGCAGTGGTGACGACGGCAGTGGCCACGACGCTCAACCCCGGAAAAGAAAAAGTCGCCAGCGCTACGCTCGGAAAGAAATCCAGGAGCTTGAAGCTTTCTTCGATGAATGCCCTTGCCCAAACGAGGAACAAAAGATTGAATTGGGCCAGAAGCTGGGAATGAATCCTATGAGAATCCATTTTTGGTTTCAGAATAGACGTTTCAGACTAGGTGTCCAACACAGGCGTAAGGAGATCACGGCCCTAAAAGAGCAGAACCAAAACCTTCAAATGGAAAACATGTGGTATGAGAAAATTCTCAGTACTATTACCTGCCCTGACTGCGGTGGCCCTACCACCCTCAGTAAATTGTTCCCCAGTAAGCCTTCTACGAAGATGGAAGGTGCTCATTTATCCCCCTGCTCCCTTGAGCCATCTCCGGTACAATCAGATCCTGCTAATGGCGCGCATGAGCAGATCGATCCTACAGAAATTATACCAGTGTCTTCGGAGGAAGAAGATACGTGTCGTTATGATCGGAGTCACCTCATCGAAGCCCATGAATCTCCTCCACAACAGCTTCCGGTAAGATCAGATACGGTTCAAGAGGAGTTAGAGGTTAGTCGGCAGGCTATCTACGCCACTCTGGACGACGAGAAGAAGAAATTCACTTGGCCCCCGGAGCTTCATCTCAAGTTCTTGGACGCAGTTCAACAGATAGGACTCGACTTCATAGGTCCGACAAGCATACTTAGGGTCATGAACGTACCGGGACTTACCAAGCAATTAGTCGCGAATCACCTTGGTTGCTACAGAAGGGCGTTAGGACAGCGTTATGCAGAACTGAATCCGAGCAATAGACTCGGCTGCGAACCCAGCACCCTTATGACAAATGAGGCCCGGTCGAATCTGGACGACTATTGGGGATTTGATCAGGATATCCTCGCGAGTCATTTCAATATTCCTCAAGAACACGCATCACAAGTGCAACGAGTAAGCACTCCTCCGTCCGAGCAGCAGCTAGTCAGTGTTCATCCTGTCGCAGATCAGCCCACCACGCCCAGTGCTCAAGGGTTTGCCCAATCAGAGCATATGGCTTCAGATGATCTAATGGGAGAAAGCTTGGAGCACTCTTATTTCCCTAATCCCCAAGTGGGAGATGCTTGTGGTAGTCAATCGATCAAATCTCCTCTTATAATCCCAGACAAAGATGGAGGTTCCAGTTCGAAGAACCCGTCGGGCGATGCAGCTCAACCTACACATCAATCGTTCGAGGGGTCGGGTGATTTCTTCGATGAAGGACTTGATACCTGGTTCGATCAGTTGGAAGCTATTAAAGGTTGGCAACCATGATCTGCACTTGGTAATGGCACACCTAAGCTGAGGCCAGACTGGTTAGTCATTGGACATGCCCCAAGAAAGAAGGGGATGTACGCGAGAAGGATGTATCTCCTATTGTAAAGTTCTCATCGGTGCATGCGTTTGTTTCTTCAATAGCTAGAGTTGATTCTGCATAATGTTTTTCGCAAACGTCATCTCGTGTGTATACGGTAATTCCTTGTTATTAAGTTCAAGGTAAAATCAGCCCCGACGCGTGAAGGCAGAATTGATAGCATGAGTTACTAGCAGAATGTGATCGAGCTCGAAAGTGAAAGATTACTAGCGGCCCCAAACGCAATGACCGCAAAATCAGGGGCAATCTTTAAGTTTCGAGCAACTACAAATCTATTTCTCACGAGGCATTCAGGTCAATCAAATATAAAGCGTCGGGCTGTGAGAATGATGCGTAGTCAATCTGTTGACACAGGCGAAAAAGGAGTCGCGTAGATCCGAAAGCAAAAACCTTTCTTGGCTAGTCAACAATGCAGAATGAAAGAGCATATATAAACAAACTCGCATTTATTTCATTCAGCAGGAAAGTTTACAAGTGGATCACTGAGGGGGAGCAGTAAACCCAAAATGAGTTCTGACAAGCATCACAAAAAAGCTTAACTGACTCTCCATGCTATCCATGCCTTGCTTACAACCCACACTCCGGGAATCGAGGTCTACAAGCTTGAAGAAAAGGAGACGACATTTCTCCTTAAGTTCGTTCACCTTGGTGTCATAGTACTCGAACTCAAGCTCTAAGTCATGAGCCAGCACCCTCCCGCGAGCTATATCCATGCTCAGGTCTTCAAGCCTTTCCTCCAACCAGGCACACTGGAACCTCAGCACGAAGTTGTGCTGGTCTTGCTCAAAGGCGGTGTCAAAAAGAGCCAGACGCTCCACCAAGTTGTCCCTCTCACGGACCAGCATCGAAACCTGGGCGTGGGCGTATTCAACAGCCCTTTTATGGTTATCGGCCGTCAGCATGGCCAACATCAGGGACTCAGTTCGGTCCTGATAACGGGCTCGCACGATACCAGCCAAAGTGACCTCCCGGCTAGCAACTTCGTAAGCCTGCATGAAATTGTTAAAGAGAGTTGGGAAGATCACAAACTCCCTTTGCAGTTTCGTACCTTCAATACACGCAGTATCCAGGGCCGGAATCAGAGTACGAACTTCAACCTCAGCTTCAGGATGATTGTTTATGTAGCCATAACCCCTACCCAAGAGGTGGTAAAATCTCTCCCATTGGGTCGAAGCTTCAGGTAAGGCAACAGGCATAGAGGAGGAATCCATATGCGATGGAATGACGGAGAAGAGAGTGAGAATGTGAAGAGTGTTTGAGAGGCTGAGTCTGATAAGGCTAAAGTGTTAATCTTCTTGACATCAATCTATCACCTTATAAATGCTCGAGTACAGGGAGAAGTGGTAATAATATTTTATGTGCAGTAGAGCCAAGCGGGTTTCGTTAATGCATCCCCGATGAGTCACGAATCCACCACCGTCCTGTGATCTCGGGTTTTACGAAACATAATGGCGCCGAAAGGTGGGCAGGCTTGTTACTCTAGAGACTGGGCCAGGGGGACAAGCGTAGTGCTCGACAAAGCGAAATCAACGCAAGAGATCTTCAGGCTCCGTTCACGTAGAAAAGAGCAAAAAAGGACAAAGTGGGAATTACGAAGCCTTGAGAAAAACGCTCGTCAAGTAGCCATCACAAAAGGACGAAGTGGGAATCTCGAAACATTGAGAAGAGCGCTCGTCGGGTAGCCATCACCTTTGATCGAAGAACGGTGATCCGGCTCCTTTAACCTCTCAGAATTTGCAGAGAAAGTGAAGATCCAAGGAGGAACAAAGAAAGCTGAGTTAACGGAAAATCAAACAGTGATATCCCGGTCAAAATGTTCAAGGGATTCTGTCATTTACTGGAAGCGCCAGACTTGGAGGTCTCCGAGCTTGAGCTGCTGGAAGGGTTTGAAGATCTCAGGACCGAACCTGACACGAGGGCCATGGAGACCGATCCTTCTAATGATGAAACCCGCGGCTTGGTTAACGAGAACAGTACCCGCGACGGTTATCAGCGTCAGAAAGGGGAATATCTCAAACGCAACACTTCAGGTCAAGTCCATAAACTCGAATTGTTTTTCAGGGAATACCCCTATCCGGACATGGAACAGAAAATCAAAATGGGCCAGGAGATAGGGTGGGAGCCTCGGAAGGTCAAGTGCTGGTTTGAAAACAAACGAACCCGGCTGAAGCAGCAACGCGATCGGCACGAGTTAGCGGTTGTAAGGGAGGAAAATGAAAAGCTTCGAATAAAAAACACTCAGTACAAAAAAGCTCTAAGCATCGCTATTTGCCTGGAGTGCGGTAACCCTGTTCCCACGGACGGAGTATTCACTGAAGAGCCAGATCTGGGGGTTTATAATGCTCATTTGTTGCAATGCCCTTCGCAACATCTTTCGGAACAGGCGGGTACCGCCGAGGATCTACAAGAGGAAACTAGTGCTATAAGGTCAAAGTCGACGCCCATTGTGGAAGGGAACATGCGTCATGACAAGTCGGGTCCGCTCGATGATGAACTCACCATCATGACCAGCCGATCTGAGACCACTAAATCCCCTCCAGAGCAACCTCCAACACGACCAGATTCCGAGAAGAGTAACCGCCAAGTTGCTGACACCACTTCGGCTAGCAAGAAAATAAGATTTCGTTGGACCCCGGAGTTTCATAGCAAATTTGTTGATGCAGTTCAACAGTTGGGGATCAGTTTTGCTTGCCCATTGCGCATACTCGAAATCATGAACGTGCCGGGACTGACTAAAAATATGGTCAAGAATCACCTTTGGCGCTACAAGAAACTACTGAGAGATGGACGAGCGTCGCTAGACCAAGATAGAGGCGGTTCAACACGACCAGATTCCACGAAGAGTAGCCGCCGAGTTGCCAACCCTACTTCGGCTAGCAAGAAAACAAGGTTTTATTGGACCTCGGAGCTTCATAGCAAATTTGTTGATGCAGTTCAACAGTTAGGGATCAGTTTGGCTCGCCCATCGCGCATACTCAAGATCATGAACATGCCGGAATTGGATAGAAATAAAGTCAGGAACCACCTTTGGTGCTACAAAAGACTACTGAGAGATGGACGAGTGGCGCTAGACCAAGAGAGAGGCAGTTCAAGTTTAAACGATGAGCATGGCTGTGATCGCAATCCTCATGAAGCAGGAAGCATCCAATCACCTCTTAACACCGATGGGACTGACAATTACACGGTCGATTGTTCAGGCATCAATCAGAGTACTCCCATGGGTTATCCCAGTACTCCTCAGGAGTATGTACCGCAATTTCAGCAAATCGGGACTCCCCAGTCTGAGCACCGACTGGCCGTTAATACTAGTCCTACAGCGGATCTAACACTGGCAGGAGATGCACATACAATCTTGCGAGACGATTACGGAGATTCCGGCTCGAAGAATCAGGTGGTCCATGACGAAAATGGCAAAAAGATTCCTTCTCCAGTAGTCGACAATACTCAACCTGAGTGTCAGTCGCTCGATGGTTCAGACGATCTCCTTGAAAACATCTATTCTTGGTTCGATCGGCTGAATTCCCCCCTGAGTTACCCTGGTACTCCCCAAGAGTATGTACAACAATTTCAGCAGGTATGGACTCCCCAATTTGAGCACCAACCGATCGTTAGTGTTATTCCTACGGCGAATCCAGCATTGGGTACAAACCTACTGGACAACGATGAAAATACCAACTCGAGAAGTGAGGTTGTTCATGTCGAAAGTAGTGTGAGGAACCCATCGCCAACGGTTGAGGATGCCCGACTTGGGCGTCAATGGCTTGAAATTTCAAGCGAGTCCCTCAGTGAGCAACTCGGCGTGTGGATCACGCATAAACCGAGAAACCAGGTTGTTCATGCCGAAAATGGGAGAAGTCCGTCACCAGCAATTAAGGATGCTCAACTTGGACGACTCGAGCGGTCGGACGATCTCCTGAATGAGCAACTCAGCCTATGGGTCAAGCATTTTGGAACAAGTGCATCTTCGCAGTCGTGACCGGTACCGGCGACCGGACATCTGGTTCGAAGCTCGTGTGCTAAATCATTAGAAGGCTCAGGAGAGTGAGAGGTGAATACATCGAATGAATGTGTTACGGATTTCGTTGTAAAGTTCCCGTGGGAACATTGTAATTAACGCTGAAAACTAACCGCTCTAAGTGTCAACATTACCCTTTGAACGTCTTCGAGCCAAGGGCCATGGATTAATCACTTAATCCGTGGAGCAAATTCCATGAACGATGACTATCACCCGCGGAGCATAATGGGATCTACCCCCATTCAGCACGAAATACGTTTGGTCACGAAGCCTCCCATTTGGTAAAACGATGTATCGTTCCTAAACGATCTTCAACCGAATACCAAAGTAATGTCTCATTTCTTTCCCTTCTCAGGTGTTAAACGTGGATAAATCACCCAAGGAGCCATCTGTTCAAATAACAAAACAGACGTTGCCCAACCGGGGGCAGCTGAACCATTGATATTGCAAATATTCCAAGCATGGATAAGCGGATTTGATAGACGTGGTTCATATCAATACGCGACGTCAGAACGGGATGAGAACCAAGAGTAAAGTTGTATTGTCCCAATTTGTCTTCAATTTGGGAATATGAGTTAACACTTGCTATTTATCCTTGATAGGGACTCACCATCAAGGAGGATAAATTTTGACAACCTGTGTGCACTCGCAGGGGCACACGACCGAGGGTAAGATGTATCGTTCTAATTTTTTGAAAAATTCATGAACGAACAATAACATGTTTCTTCCGCATTTTCAGGGATCTCCAGCCGCGGGGGACAGGTAAGTATCCCTTTCCCCAATCCATTGAAAATGTTGAATAAAAAATAGAGAAGAAAAGAAAAGCTTTTAGAATCTGATGTCTAGAAAAGACATAGGATTCTAACTTCATTGGCATTCATGTTTTGAAACATGAGGTTATCTGAACATGCATTGGGCATCATAAAATCCCATTGACGGGTAAAATTTTTGGAGAAAACGAAAGAGATTTTTCCAATCAAAAGTTGTTCAAAACTTTCAAAAGGACGTTTTCTCAAAAGACGAGAGGCAAAGCCTAGTCCAAACACGTCCTATACACACTTAAGAGAGAAATGGAGCGGATAAGACAGCAGAATCTGGACCTACGGAAGTAGGGACCATTCGCAGCGATTACATGGGTTGGGACGACGGAGGCATTCGTTTCATATCCCCCAAACACTACAGGTGACCGTTGATAACCCCTTTGAACGGCGGTTTTCATTCTTAACCCTGTCAAGAACCACCCCACATCGGGGCAAAATGGAGGTGAGTCCAGCAGCATCAGGAGAAAATGGTTAGAAATTTTCTTGCTCGGACTAACATTAATCTTTGTGTGTTGTTTATATGGTAATCCAAGTGCCATAGGATGATGAGAAGCATTCATTTCTCTATCCCACACACCGAATCCTTTGCATAGCCAAGTTGAGCCTGCAGAATCATTTCATAAACCCGTTGGTGATCATTGCACATTCCAAGACGGATGCAGCATCACTTCAGAAACGAAGAAGTTCAAGACTTAGGGTTTGCAAAAGAATTCCTAAGTTAATGTTTAACCTTGTTAGACCTTTGATCATAGGTCTAACGCGATCCTATGAAGATGAGAAAAAGTGGGATTTCAAAAATGAATGAGAAAAATCCACGGCATCGAGAAAAAGCAAAGTGCCTGGTAAAAGCAAGGCCGATGCTCATGAAAGCTGTTTGCTTGATCCCCAGTGAAACTTGGATGAAAAAAAAAAAAAATTCTTAAAGGAGTCAAATAAAAAAAGCTGCTCCCCAAATGCTGCCAAGCACAGAACAAAGACATGGAGAGAGTCGGTCTCTGAATGCAACAAGGGACGCTCTCTAAAGAGCTGGTGCACACCTCAAAATCGGTTGTACACCTTAAAAACTAAAGATGCATAAAGGAAAAGACAGGAGGTAAATCAGCAATGATCACCAATGTCAAACTCGTCATGAATTCTGGGCCAAAAACAAGCCTTTTTCGGTCCCCAATCCTACCAACATCATAACCCTGAAACAGTCTTCTCTGACTAAGACACTTGGGTTAACATACAGCTCAGCTCGAAGAAGTACGAGCAAGACTATTTCTTTCTCATTTTGCAGGGTTCTTGACTTGTAAACCCGGAGCAGATGGTGAAAACTTTCATTCAATGACCTTGACTCAAAAGTGAGTCCCCCTTGAAGACCAATATCCAAGCCCAACATTACGGTCCCTTGGAAGACCTCCCGACCGATCAAAATGTATGCGCTGCGAATGAGCCTAAAACCTAGGCACGGGTTAGTAGGGAATCGAGTGTATCCCCTATAAAAAAACACGATCGCAAAACAGGTGAGAAGACCTCATTGTCGAGAAATATTCCAATTGATGTTTTGAACAAACTCTTTTTGGAATTTTCAAACTGTTGATCCAGATTTTCCGTGCAAGGGATTTGTGATCACATTTGCATGTTGCAAGAATGCTTTGGATAACCCCCATCATCAAAATGCACATTTCATGATTAAAACTTAAATCATACGGTTTTGTCAAAATGGACAGCCGTGGTCTTCCCAAAGATTACTAACGTTTTCTTGGTGAAGAAAAATCTTTCAGGCTCAAACTTATGCAGGATACTTGGAGAACCCAACTCCCAGAATGTCGCCTCAACAGACTCAAGTGAAGTTTTGTCAAAATAAAATCTTTCACTGCTTCAAAAAACTGAATTCCCGACAAACTTCGGGGTCTCAAAAAAAGGGGAAGAAAAATCCTTTTAAAAGAAAAAGTCCTATCAGACGTGGAGAACCCTCGTCCCAGGACCCTTTTTCAAAATATCAAACAGTCTCATCGGACGTGGAGAACCCTCGTCATGAGACCCCTTTTCAAACATGGTAGATACCGCCTGAAGGGTCAACACAAGGTAGAAACCGCCTGAAGGGTCAACTCATGGTAGAAACCGCCTGAAGGGTCAACTCATGGTAGATACCGCCTGAAGGGTCAAATCAAAGGTAGATACCGCCTGAATGGTCAAAATCAAAGGTAGATACCGCTTGAAGGGTCAACACAAGGTAGATACCGCCTGAAGGGTCAACACATGGTAGATACCGCCTGAAGGGTCAACACAAGGTAGAAACCGCCTGAAGGGTCAAATCAAAGGTAGAAACCGCCTGAAGGGTCAACTCAAGGTAGAAACCGCCTGAATGGTCAAACCAAGGTAGAAACCGCCTGAGGGATCACATTAATGGTAGAAACCGCCTGAAGGGTCACATATGGTAGAAACCGCATAAGGGTCCACTCATTGATAAATATCGCAGTAATGATCAACACAAAGGTCTGATCCACCATACGGATCAAAATTCTTGGCAAATCCCAAAGCGTGGGATGCGCCTTCCTTAGGTTCCTACAAGTTAGGAATCCCATCATGGTATGACCTACCATACAAGTCAGAGCTTAATCTCCCTGGGATATTCTGAATGACGAGTCCTAGGCATCTTCTTGAAAGTCGTCGCAACCGGCAGCATCCGACAGGTGAGCTTCAGGTAAGCCTCTCTCACTTCGGCCCATGTTCAAATTGTTAGAGCAAACCGGAGATTGATTTGAGCTTTTATCAATAGGCTTAAGGATCCGATGTCATAACATTTCTTCTCTTATTTTCCCAGTTGAGTCGGTTAGGAATCAGGTGCCACCTTATCTTTGAGAGAAACCTCTAACGAGATTCCTTTCAAAGAGGGGCAGCTGTTGACACCTGATTTTTTTTACCATTTATTATTGTGATTTTTATTCTTTAAAATTAATTAAAAATATCAAAAAAGGTCATAAAATCACAAAATCAACTTTGGAAGCCTTGGTTTAACCTTAGGAACCAATTTTGAACAAAAAATATTTTTCGGTATTTTTAATATTTTTCGAGTTTATTTAATTATAAAAATACCCAAAAAATCAGAAAAATACCATTCGTGGTCAGAAAAATACCCAAAAATATTCGATAATTTTGTTTTAATTTCCTCTTCAAGTGTGTCACTTTAAATCTCAAAAATTCGGCTCGGGTCACTATGTTCCTTCACAAACATAAACCCGAACCGAGCCTAAAAAAAATCATTTTCGAGTCTTTTAGTTTTCAATTCTCACTTTTTATAAGCTATGACATTGGATTCTAAAGTCTTAAAGTGCAATTAGGTCAATTTGCCCTCCAATTTAATCAATTTTTACCAAAAGGGCTTAATTGCACATTTTTCTTTCAATTAGTCCCCGGTTTCACGGATGTATACGTATGCTCTACGTATTTATACATCATACGTATTTATACGTTATGCATATTTGTATTGTTTGGTAACCTCTTTAACTCTTGTAATAATAATAATGGTTATTATTTTTAACACCTTTGTTAGTGCCTTTTTTAGCATTTTTGTATTGTGAGTGCTATTTTTAAATAGCATTTTTTGTATTATAAATTGTGAGTGCTATTGTTAGTGCTATTTTTAAATGACATTTATTTATCATAAATTGTGAGTGCTATTGTTAGTGCTATTTTTAAATGGCATTTATTTATCATAAATTGTGAGTGCTATTATTAGATAGAATTTATAATTGTTAGTGCTATTTTTAAATAGAATTTTTGTATTATAAATTGTGAGTGCTATTGTTAGTGCTATTTTTAAATAGCATTTTTGTATTATAAATTGTGAGTGCTATTGTTAGTGCTATTTTTAAATGTCATTTATTTGTGAGTGCTATTATTAGATAGAATTTATAATTGTTAGTGCTATTTTTAAATAGAATTTTTGTATTATAAATTGTGAGTGCTATTGTTAGTGCTATTTTTAAATAGCATTTTTATATTATAAATTGTGAGTGCTATTGTTAGTGCTATTTTTAAATGTCATTTATTTGTGAGTGCTATTTTTAGATAGAATTTATAATTGTTAGTGCTATTTTTAAATACAATTTATTGGAAGGTATTTTTGGCTATAAAAGGATGGCAAGAGTTTTGAGGTTGAAGGGGAGAGACATTTTGTAGAGTGTGCAAATTTTTGAGAGCTTAGAGAGAAGAACACAAACACTCTCTATATTCTCATAATCTTGAGTGAGCAAAATATACTAAGTTCGGAATATTGATTCCGCATATTGCTAGCACAATTGTTGTGGAGTTATTCGTCGTCTCCCCGTTCGTCAATTGGTGGTGCGTCCGAACTAGATGCCTAACACTTGTGGAGGCTGAGATCGAAGAACATCGAACCGACACCTCCGTTCAAGCACGCTACGAGAGGTAATCTATTTACTCCCTTTGAGGCTTTGTGATTTTTTTCGATTGAAATGCACGAAGTACGCCTCTGGAGATACATGTATGGGTTGTTATTTATTTCCGCTACGTGTTACGTGGATCCCAACAGTGGTATCAGAGCCGATCCTTTGGTGTTTTCGTGCATTTAATTGATTTTTTGCAATTTTTGCAATACTATGGCCAATATGTATTAACGAATTGTTCATCTTACATGGCTAATGGAGGTTGATTATTTTATATGATAAATTAATCAACGTAGCAAAAATTGAGACTAAATCAATTTTGAATCGAAAATTTATGGCTATCTTATTTTACGTAAAAATTCTGAATATGATTCAACGTAGAATTTTTATTGTGCCTTCCTAAGTTTTAAATTGTGAATTTATTACTTACGTGGAAGGGTGGTGATCATGGAAAAATCCCTAATCAATGTGATTGATGTATATATGAATGTATGGTGATTATTTATATATTTGGGGTTGTAATTATTAAATGGAGGCTGCGTACTCCTTTTATTTTTCATGTAATCTTTATTTTTAGCATAGTCAATTGTTGATGTAAATGCTACGAGGATTACGTGGAGGAGCCTTTTAAGTCGGCGAGCTCTTTGGGGCCCGATTCTTGAAGAGTTCAAGAAACCAAGAAGAAGCGAAGAGCGGCTCTCCGTTATTAAAATATTAAAATGATTAAATGTGGTCTCATTGGCTCGAGACCCATTAAATCATAATTCCATGATCACCACGTAGGATAGATGTTTATGTGATTGGCATCTATTTATTTATTATGATTACGTGAGCATGTTAAACTGGTTAATGTGCAAAGTCAGACTTACCTCACCCAAAATTGCGCCTACATGAAATCCTAATTAGGGAAAATCACTCGCGTTAGGTACCGAAAGGGCGTTGGTAATGACATCAACGTAACCAAGTCCCCGAACTCAAAATCTCTGGTTCCGCAGAATTGATCGATCTCTCCCAATCGGTCAATAAGGTTTCCGGTCTACCCTCCAAGAAAGACCGGTGGCGACTCCAAATGCATGCACAAGTTGCACATGCCACCACGACCACACTAAGGTCGAAAGCGATCGACTGTTATCGTCGAATCCCTTTGAAAAATACTCCCGCCGCGATTTGGTATGGGCCTGGGAGGGCCCGCGCCGATCCAAAGCCCGCGATCTGCACCCTTGTGCGGGGGAAGGCCCGCGATCGGTAATCCATTAGCCGCGTCCGCTTCCGGACGGGTCGCGACAGTGATGTGAAGTGGTGTGCATTGAAGTGATTTATTTATGTACTTGATTGCGCTTTCATTTAAATTGATTGTGATTGATAGGGACAGTCTTCCAATCTGTATGAAATCCTGAATTAAGCCTACCTCACCTAAAATTGCGCCTGCATGAACTCTTAGCTAGAAAAATCACTCGCGTTAGGTACCGAAAGGGCGTTGGTAATGACACCGACGTAACCAAGTCCCCGAACCCAAAATCTCTGGTTCCGCAGAACTGATCGACCTCTCCCAATCGGTCAGCAAGGTTTCCGGTCTACCCTCCAAGAAAGACCGGTGGCGACTCCAAATACATGTACAAGTTGCACATGCCACCACGACCACACCGAAGGTCGAAAGCGATCGACTCTTATCGTCGAATCCTTCTGAAAAATACTCCCGTCGCGATTTGGTATGGGCCTGGGAGGGCCCGCGCCGATCAAAGGGCCAGCGATCGGTAATCCATTAGCCGCGTCCGCTTCCGGACGGTTCGCGACATCCACGTAATCCTCGTAGCATTTACATTAACAATTGACTATGCTAAAAATAAAGATTACATGAAAAATAAAAGGAGTACGCAGCCTCCATTTAATAATTACAACCCCAAATATATAAATAATCACCATACATTCATATATACATCAATCACATTGATTAGGCATTTTTCCATGATCACCACCCTTCCACGTAAGTAATAAATTCACAATTTAAAACTTAGGAAGGCACAATAAAAATTCTACGTTGAATCATATTCAGAATTTTTACGTAAAATAAGATAGCCATAAATTTTCGATTCAAAATTGATTTAGTCTCAATTTTTGCTACGTTGATTAATTTATCATATAAAATAATCAACCTCCATTAGCCATGTAAGACGAACAATTCATTAATACATATTGGCCATAGTATTGCAAAAATTGCAAAAATCAATTAAATGCACGAAAACACCTAAGGATTGGCTCTGATACCACTATTGGGATCCACGTAACACGTAGCGGAAATAAACAACAACCCATACATGTATCTCCAGAGGCGTACTTCGTACATTTCAATCGAAAAAAAATCACAAAGCCTCAAAGGGAGTAAATAGATTACCTCTCGTAGCGTGCTTGAACGGAGGTGTCGGTTCGATGTTCTTCGATCTCAGCCTCCACAAGTGTTAGGCATCTAGTTCGGACGCACCACCAATTGACGAACGGGGAGACGACTAATAACTCCACAACAATTGTGCTAGCAATATACGGAATCAATATTCCGAACTTAGTATATTTTGCTCACTCAAGATGATGAGAATATATAGAGTGTTTGTGTTCTTCTCTCTAAGCTCTCAAAAATTTGCACACTTTACAAAATGTCTCTCCCCTCAACCTCAAAACTCTTGCCATCCTTTTATAGCCAAAAATACCTTCCAATAAATTGTATTTAAAAATAGCACTAACAATTATAAATTCTATCTAAAAATAGCACTCACAAATAAATGACATTTAAAAATAGCACTAACAATAGCACTCACAATTTATAATACAAAAATGCTATTTAAAAATAGCACTAACAATTATAAATTCTATCTAATAATAGCACTCACAATTTATGATAAATAAATGCCATCTAAAAATAGCACTAACAATAGCACTCACAATTTATGATAAATAAATGTCATTTAAAAATAGCACTAACAATAGCACTCACAATTTATAATACAAAAATGCTATTTAAAAATAGCACTAACAATACCACTCACAATACAAAAATGCTAAAAAAAAGCACTAACAAAGGTGTTAAAAATAATAACCATTATTATTATTACAAGAGTTAAAGAGGTTACCAAACAGTACAAATATGCATAATGTATAAATACGTATGACGTATAAATACGTAGAGCATACATATACATCCGTGAAACCGGGGACTAATTGAAAGAAAAATATGCAATTAAGCCCTTTTGGTAAAAATTGATTAAATTGGAGGGCAAATTGACCTAATTGCACTTTAAGACTTTAGAATCCAATATCATAGCTTATAAAAAGTGAGAATTGAAAACTAAAAGACTCGAAAAGGATTTTTTTTTTTAGGCTCGGTATGGGTTTATGTTTGTGAAGGAACATAGTGACCCGAGCCGAATTTTTGAGATTTAAAGTGACACACTTGAAGAGGAAATTAAAAAAAAATTGTCGAATATTTTTGGGTATTTTTCTGACCACGAATGGTATTTTTCTGATTTTTTGGGTATTTTTATAATTAAATAAACTCGAAAAATATTAAAAATACCGAAAAATATTTTTTGTTCAAAATTGGTTCCTAAGGCTAAACCAAGGCTTCCAAAGTTGATTTTGTGATTTTATGACATTTTTTTATATTTTTAATTAATTTTAAAGAATAAAAATCACAATAATAAATGGTAAAAAATCAGGTGTCAACAGTCATCCATAGGTTCCTAGCAGAGAGGAGTCCTATTCATGGTCTGATCCACCATACGGATCAAAACCCCGACAATCCCTAAGAAACTGGGTGCGTCATTCACAGGTTCCTGTCAAGTATAGGAGTCCCATTCTGGTATGGCCTACCATATAGGCTAGAGTTTAATCGCCCTAGGATACTCAAAAGACGAGTCCCTAGGTATTCACTTGAACCCGCTATACACCGCGCATGCCGCACGAGCATCAGGCAAAGTAATCAACAGGTAAATGGCAGGTGGGTCTCTCTACTTTCTCTCTCACTTCAGCTAAAGAATGAAGAATAGAACGTTCACCAGCAGGACAAGAAAGATTGAGTGTCAAGATTCGTTTTTCTTTTCCCCAGTCGAGTCGGTCTAGACTCAGGCGTCACCTGTCTTTGAGAGAAACCTCTCACGAGATTCCTCTCAAAGAGGGGCAGCTGTTGACACCTGATTTTTGACCCAGCCTTTTTATTTTTTGAAAAATCACAAACAATTCATAAAAAGTCAAAAAATTACAAAAACAACTTTGGTGGCCTTGTCCAAGCCCAAGGAACCATTCTTGACCAAAAAATAATTTTTCATATTTTTCACATTTTTTAATATTTTTTAGAAAATAGAAAAATACTTAAACAAATCAAGACAAATAGCATTTGAGGTCACAAAAATATGGAAAAATATCCAATATTTTTCCTTTTAATCCCTTGTATTTTTTACCTCACAAAAAATCCAAAATCAGATTCAATTTTAGGTGTTCCTTTGTAACCCGTACTATTGAATTTGAAGAAAAAATAACAATTGAGTCTTTTAATTTGCAATTTTGGCATTTTTTAAGATCTTGGCATTCAATCTAACTATCCCCTATTTCAATTTAGCCCAATTGTTTGCGCAATTTGCTCAATTGCACGGATTTGACAAAATTACATACTAAAATTGCATTTTAGTCCTTGAAATTAAGCATAATTGAAATTACTTTCAATTCAAGGGCTATCATTGCAAATTAAACATGTTACCCAATGGATTTCACCATTTTAAATCGATTGGAACAGGTGGTTTGACTCAATTTGATCATTTGCACCCTCAATTACACGATCCCCAATTTCCAATTAAATGAAAATTTGGGGGTTTTGTAGAAATTGATGAAAACTTTTGGGCAAAACCACATTTCTAGATAGAATTCATGCTCTAGATTCGATTTTGAGGTTCAATTGCAAAATTTTTCCATTAATTTGGGATTAATTTGAAAAATCCTGTTCGGAACCGGTTTAGACTGGTCAGACCGGCGGTCGGACCGGTCGAACCGGTCCAGAACAGTGTTGTCTTCCCCGCTGAGCCTCCGTGCAGATGAACAGTGATTGACTAAGTTTCCAAGACCAAATTGAAGGTCAATTCGCAACTAATTGAAAGAGGAACGGTGGGCGTTTTGTTCCTCTCATCTTCCCCCGTCGATTGACATCGACGGCACTATCCGACGTCGCCGGAGGAGGGAGCAATCGGCCAGTCAAACCTGCCCACCTGCAAAAGTCAACAAACGTTAAACACGAGCCAAATACGCGCCAAATCGCGTAGGATTATGACCCGCCGGAGGACCAAACAAAGCTAAACGAAATCCCCAGTCTCCCCGACGCCGTTTGGACCTGAAATCACGTGACCACACGTGCGATTCGAGTCTGTTAGCCCCTTCCGTTCCGCGCCAAAAACGCGAAAGGCTATATAACCATGTGGAGACTTTCAGTTAAAGAAGTTAGTGAGTTCAGTTAGAGCAAGGAGTACAGAATCGCGCGAGAGAGAGAGAACGCGAGAGAGAGCTCGTTCTCCGACCCCTATCTTCGAGAATTTGAGCTCGAATTGCAGGGCATCGGTTGGGCTGTTTCCGGCTGAACCACAGCCAAAGAAGGCTTTCTGAAGCTTGACCAGAACGCCAGGAAGCCATCGTAGTCGGCCGCGCACAAGGAATCTGCGAGAACAGGTGAGTCGCAGTCTCGATTTCTTCCTTGGGCATTCATGGCGATTCACACATTCCATGATCGTTCTTGCAATTAGTATGTGCCTTTCATTCCTTGAACATCACTGACCATGTTCGCGTCTTCATTTTGCATTGATTTTGCTCACATGCCCCGAATCGAGTCTTCCGATTTAGCCTCCATAGCTGATTCTTGCCCAGCCAAATCTGGGCCGAGCGAGCTCAATCGGAGCTCGAGGTAAGTCTTCTGGACCTCCACTGATGCTATTCTGTGACTGAATTTCTTTGATTTTAAGTGAATCGCATGATTGAGCTTCCCTGGCCGTACTCGGCGATTTGCACGATGTTCTTGATTCTGCGAATGAGATGTTTCGATTCTTAGATATGTCGAACTAGAGCTAATCGCGAATCGATTGCCGTTGGTCTCGAGTGATTCCATTAAGATTTCACCGCACGATCATCGCCGGAGAACCACAGCCGTCCATCCTGCCGGAGTCGCGAGGTTGAAGACGAAGCTGACATGGCGTGGTCAACTGGTCAAATGTCCAGATGTCATCCCGTGATTGGTCCACGTAGTGTCGAGTCAGCATGGCCGTTAGGGTCTCGTATTCGAATTAACGGATCGGACGGCTGAGATAAATCGAACTTAAATTCTAGTGGCTGTCCGATTAATAAATAGAATTAACTGAAAATGATTTTCGAAATCAGAAAATAAACAAAGAGTGGAAACGGTGTCGTGTGGATTAATGAGAAGGCGACGTCGTTTAGGGTGATAGAATAGACGGTCTAGATCGAGTCTCA
This sequence comes from Rhodomyrtus psidioides, assembly GCA_021437785.1. Taxonomy (NCBI): domain Eukaryota; kingdom Viridiplantae; phylum Streptophyta; class Magnoliopsida; order Myrtales; family Myrtaceae; genus Rhodomyrtus; species Rhodomyrtus psidioides. Next base: position 1,610,005 of record JAILYB010000074.1, on the reverse strand, counting down.
GGATCTAATCGTGGCCGTAGGTTTAAGTAATCGGATCAAACGGTCCCGAGAGAGTCGTCGTTCAATCTAGACCGTAGATTCTAGTAATCAGATCTAAGCGACGCGGACAAGCCACGTGGTCCATCAGGGACCGTTGGATTAAAACCGGATAATCCGAAAATAAAAAACGCGTAATACGGCGTCGTTTCAACCAAAGGTTTCGCGGGTTCGGGTCTGGGCCGGGTTCCGACCCGAGTGGGTCGGGTCGACCCGGTCCGAATCATTTTTTTTTAATAAAAATAATCGGAAATAAAAAAAATTAATAAATAAAAATCTGAAAAATCTTAGAAAATCCAAAAAAATGATAGAAAATGCCAGAAAATTCAAAAAAAATGTGGAAAAATTGTGGGAAAATCCTAGACACTCCAGAAATCCCCAAAAATCGAGGGTTGACCACAGACAACTGGTCAACCCTATTTTTGGGGTTTCTTATCCGTTCTCCCAAGACTCGACGACATTACCCTTTAGGGATAAGTCGCCTCTACTGTGTATGGGAGATAAGGCCGATAATGCCAAGGTAAGAATTAGGGTCGATTAGACGACCAATCCTTAAGTTTGGGTTTCGAGTCCCGCCCCTTTTCTCAAAATGACGATTTTGCCCTTCAATGGGAAAATTGCCTTTCTTATCTCAATCGAGTTCTGAAAATTGCTTGAAGTTAGGGTTCGGGTCAGGTGGACGACCAACCCTAATATTTGAGATTTTCAGTTCTCATCCTTGTCCAAAATGACGACTTTACCCCTCCAAGGGTAAAATCACTTTTAAAATTCCAGAAAAATCCTGGAAAATCCCGAAAAATAGGAAATGGATTGGATTGATGGCCAATCCTATTTCCTCCGTCTTTTGACTTCCCAATTCATCAAAAATTACAAATTTTCCCTTTTTAAGGTGAATTGTCCCCAAATTGTTCAAAATTACGATTCTGCCCCTCATGAGCAAATCATGCCAAAATCACTCCTAAGCCTTGATTGATATTTCTCTAGGCTAATAGGGCCTCACTAGGGATGCCATGCTGATTTCATGTGTTTTATCCGCATGTACTGATTCCTTGATTTGCGCCATTACTTTTAATGATTGTGAGTGATAGGGTAGCTATTCCCTTCTGCATGAACTCCTAGATTTAGGATCAGTACCTCACTCATCTGTATGAAACCCTAGGATCAGATAAACCATTCAGCTTAGGTACCGAAAGGGCGTTAACTTTGACAGTTGACGTAATTAAGTCCCCGAACCCACTTCTCTGGTTTCCGCAGAATCGAATGGACCACTCCCAACTATTCGATAGGGTTTCCGATCGTACCCTCCGTAAAACGATTGGTGGCGACTCCTTGACATGCACACTCATCACATGTCACTAGACCACACTGAAGGTCGACCACGTATATCCAGCAGTTGCGATTTGGGCAATGGACCTTGGGAGAGGCCCGCGTCCGATCAAACCAGCGATCGGGCGGCCCATTAGCCCGCTCCCCGCCTCCGCCTCGCGGGAGAGGGTCGCGACAGACTGGCGACTCCGCTGGGGACTTATTCTAAACCAGAATCTCTGATTATGAATTCCAGAGGACTTGAGCCGATTAAAAAGTTATTTGGTTTATCTAACCTTATTTTCTGCAGATGCTCTCGAAGGTGAGGTATGTACACTAACCATTGTGTTAGATATTTTTACAGATTGGAGAAATAAGGGGTGGAGTGATTGTTGACATTTTTTCCTGCAGGTTGGAGTTGGGAATGTATGTTTATTTTTATGCACATACTGAAGCGGTGTTTTGATACAAACTGCTGTGCATGACCTTGCATTGTGATGATCACGACACATCGCACACACTAGCGGTCAAACCCCGACTGCAAACCACCTCTAGGTTACCTTAGATAGGGAAAGGGTGCGAAAAGGATCTTGTGTTTGATGGCACTTGAGACTTTCGTGTTCGTTCCCGCTCACAATCCAAATTGGCGATATCTAGCCCTCTTGAGTGGGTACTCTTGGGGAGGAGTCTGCCTCATTTGGATCGTGGGAGCCTGAGCCATAGGTTCCTCACCTGATTTTTTCTTTAGAGTATACCCACTTGTCTCATGCGCATGTCTATGTATGGTTGGTATACCTAAAACCACCCATTGATACAAGGGGCATTCAACATCCCCCAAAGTGTGGTTGGTAAGACATTTATTTCTAAATGTACTTTATTTCCTGCTCCATGACATGACTCATACATTGCATACACCCATATGCATTAGCATCATGAAGATTACTCAAAGTGACTAATAGGAACAACAATGATTATAGGATAGGATGTCGCTGTTTCCTAAGAGTTCAACAGAGTTGGTAACTTTCGAGTACTTGAGAAAAGTCACTCGCCCTGGACCGAACACAAGGCTACACTTCACTAGATTCGTGCATGGACGGGAACTGACTGGACGTAAGCTAGGATATGCTGAGGACTGTCAAACGATTGGTGGCGACTCCTTGACATGCACACTCATCACATGTCACTAGACCACACTGAAGGTCGACCACGTATATCCAGCAGTTACGATTTGGGCAATGGACCTTGGGAGAGGCCCGCGTCCGATCAAGCCAGCGATCGGGCGGCCCATTAGCCCGCTCCCCGCCTCTGCCTCGCGGGAGAGGGTCGCGACATGGACTTAGTTACGCCAACTGTCGAAGTTGACGCCCTTTCGGTACCTAAGCTGAATGGTTTATCTGATCCTAGGGTTTCATACAGACGAATGGGGTACAGATCCTAAATCTAGGAGTTCATGCAGATGGGAACAGCTACCCTATCACTCACAATCATTAAAAGTAAGGGCGCAAATCAAGGAATCAATACATGCGGATAAAACACATGAAATCAGTATGGCATCCCTAATGAGGCCCTATTAGCCTAGAGAAATAGCAATCAAGGCTTATGAATGAATTTGGCATGATTTGCCCATGAGGGGCAAAATCGTAATTTTGAACAATTCGGGGACAATTCACCTCAAAAAGGGCAAATTTGTCATTTTAGATAAATCAGGAAGTCAGAAGACAGGGGAAATTGTATTGGCCATCAATTCAATCCATTTCTTATTTTTCTGGAATTTTCAGGATTTTTCTGGAATTTAAAAGTGATTTTACCCTTGGAGGGGTAAAATCGTCATTTTGGACAAAGATGAGGACTGAAAATCTCAAATATTAGGGTCGGTCGTCCACCTGACCCAAACCCTAACTTTAGGCAATTTTCAGAACTCGATTGAGACAAGAAAGACGATTTTCCCATTAAAGGGCAAAATCGTCATTTTGAGAAAAGAAGCGGGACTCGAAAACCCAAACCTAAGAATTGGTCACCTACCCGACCCTAATTCTTACCTTGTCATTATCGGTTTTATCTTGCATACACAGCAGAGGCGACTTACCCCTAAAGGGTAATGTCGTCGAGTCTCGAAAGAACGGATAAGAAACCCCAAAAATAGGATTGACCAGTTGTCTATGGTCAATCCTCGATTTTTGGGGATTTCTGGAGTGTCTAGGATTTTTCCACATTTTTTCCACATTTTTTTGGAATTTCCTAGAATTTTCTAGCATTTTTTGGATTTTCTAAGGTTTTTCTGATTTTTTTTATTTTTAAAATCATTTTCGGAATTTTTTATTTAAAAAATATTATTCGGGCCGGGTCGGGTGACCCGGCCCACGGCCCGCGGACGTCCGGCCCGGCCCGGATCCGGGCCCGCGCGACCCGCGTCCAAAACGACGTCATTTTGGTCTTCCCGCTTCTAATTTCAAACTCCCGCCTATACTTGAATCGAGGGCTCTGATTGCGCCACGTGGTGACTGATTGACGGCCTGATCTAGGACTGGCAACTGACGGTCCAGATTGAAACTCCTGATCGAACCACAACCGTCCGATCAACTTATCTGAAAGTAATTTTTATTTCCGAAAATTGCGAGATCTCGACACGTGGCACACTATCCACCGTCGGATCAAGTTTGTTTTTTCCGTTGCAACCGAACCGCTGACGTGGCTGCCACGTGGGCGCCACTTCAGCGACACGTCAGCGTTGACTGGTCAACACTCGTTGACCAGTCAACAGCTGGCCGGGGAAGACGACCGGCGCCGACGCTATGTCGCCGGCGCCTCGTCGGAGGACGATTTCTCGGCCTCCCGACGTCGGATTGACGCAAAATCAACGGCAAACGATTCACCTTGGCTTGCTCTCCAACATATATGGCACTCAACATAGCCTAGCCGTTTCTAGCGTTGGTTGGCTAAACAAAATCATCAGGAAGCATCCAAGGAGTTTGAGAGGACTTACCTGACCGTCGCGAGGGCTCGACGATGCCCGGACCGAGCTGAGCCATTCTCGGTGACTCAACCAAGGTTGAAGGTCGGTACGGCGTTTTATGCAACGAAAATGCGAAAATGAAATGCGATGAAGATCAGTAGAGTTCAGGGAACAAATCGAAACCGAAAACACACATGATGGTTGACAAAATCACGAGTCGCCATTAGAGGCCGAGGCCGAGCTCGAAGATGCTCCTCACCGTTTTTCGAGACGACAGGCTGATTGGAAGGGTTCGGTCACTTCTCTGGGAATCAGGGAAGTCGAAGACGGGCGTCGCTGGCTTCGGTTTCGCCGGAGGTGGTCAGTCGAAGCTTGCACAGGTTTGGCAAGCTTCGGTCGCCGTCTTCCTCTCTCTCTCTATCTCTCTGCCCTTCGCGAGCTCTCTCCCTCTCTGTTCTTCTCTCCCTGTTTCGTTCTCTCTGTCTCGCTCTCTCTTTTTCCACTCTGCGAGCTCCTCCCCTCGCGAACTCTCTCTTTTTTTTTTGTTCTTCGTTCCTCCTACCAACTCCTTTTTTTTGCCAACTGATTTCCCTTTCTTCCCCTGATCGCCACTAACTGACTTCCTTCGTTTCTGTTTTTGGTTTTTGGCGTGCGAAGGAGCAGAACCTAGCGTTCTGTTCCTTCTTGGTCGGGTCAACCGGGTTGACTGGGTCGGTCAACCCGACCCAGTTGACCCGGTTTGCATATTTTTGTTCAAATTGGGTGCCAAGATGAGCAGATATCATAAAATTGACTCGAAAATCAGGTTCTACGGCACCAATTTCATTTAGGAAATGTAGATTTGGGCTAAATTGATTTGAATTTGTGTAAAAGCCCCAAATCTAAGACATGATCCGAAATTGACTTTTGTCAAATTGATGCTCTTAATGGACGAATTGGCCCCAATTGAACTGACCATTAGATTTAGGGGGTCAAATACTATAGGGAGGAAGCATTGGGGTTCTATGGGTGTCCCTCAGAAAAGTTTAATTTCGGAATTGGCGTAATAGGGACTAAAATGAAAAGAATTTTGTGCAATTAGGTCCCTAAAGCCAAAATTGATTAAATCAGTGCACAATTGAACCAAATTGAAATGTCGGGCAATCAAGATGAATGTCAAGATTCTTAAAATGCAAAGTATTGCAAATAGAAAGACTCAAAACGTATTTTTTGACAAATTTAACCCTGTGCGTTACAAAGAAACACACAAAATTAAACTTGAATTTCAACTCTTGATGAGGTCAAAATGACAAGGGATTTAAAAGAAAAATATTGTCTATTTTTCTATATTTTTGTGACCTCAAATTCTATTTTTGTTGATTTTTCTAGTATTTTCCTATTTTCTAAAAATACTAAAAAATGTGAAGAATATGAAAAATTATTTTTTGGTCAAGAATGGTTCTTTGGGCTTGGCCAAGGTCACCAAAGTTGATTTTGTAATTTTTTGACTTTTTATGATTTTTTTGTGATTTTTTCAAAAATAAAATTGAAAAAGACTTAGTCAAAAATCAGGTGTCAACAGCTGCCCCTCTTTGAGAGGAATCTCGTGATAGGTTTCTCTCAAAGACAGGTGACACCTGAATCTAGACCGACTCGACTGGGGAAAAGAAAAACGAATCCTGACATTCAATCTTTCTTGCTTTGTTGGTAAACGCTCTGCTTGTTCTGCTTTGGCTACTGTGAGAAAGAGACGGGATAGAGATGCTTACCTGTTGCTCACCTGTTGATCACCTGCCTGATGTTCGTGCGGCATGCGCGGTGTATAGCGGGTTCAAGTGAATACCTAGGGACTCGTCTTTTGAGTATCCTAGGGCGGTTAAACTCTAGCCTGTATGGTAGGCCGTACCAGAATGAGATTCCTATACTTGACAGGAACCTGTGAATGACGCACCCAGTCTCTTAGGGATTATCGGGGTTTTGATCCGTATGGTGGATCAGACCATGAATAGGACTCCTATCTGTTAGAAACCTATGTATGACGCACCCAGTCTCCTAGGGATTGTCAGGGGTTTTGATCCGTATGGTGGATCAGACCATGAATAGGACTCCTATCTGTTAGGAACCTATGGATGACGCACCCAGTCTCTTAGGGATTGTCAGGGGTTTTGATCCGTATGGTGGATCAGACCATGAATAGGACTCCTATCTGTTAGGAACCTATGGATGACGCACCCAGTCTCTTAGGGATTGTCAGGGATTTTGATCCGTATGGTGGATCAGACCATGAATAGGACTCCTCTCTACTAGGAACCTATGGATGACGCACCCAGTCTCTTAGGGATTGTCGGGGATTTTGATCCGTATGGTGGATCGGAAGTAGGACTCCTTTCTGCTAGGAACCTATGGATGACGCACCCAGTCTCTTAGGGATTGTCAGGGATTTTGATCCGTATGGTGGATCAGACCATGAGTAGGACTCCTTTCTGCTAGGAACCTATGGATAACGCACCCAGTCTCTTAGGGATTGTCGAACATTTTGATCCGTATGGTGGATCAGACCATGAATAGGACTCCTTTCTGTTAGGAACCTATGGATGACGCACCCAGTCTCTTAGGGATTGTCAGGGTTTTGATCCGTATGGTGGATCAGACCATGAATAGGACTCCTTTCTGTTAGGAACCTATGGATGACGCACCCAGTCTCTTAGGGATTGTCGAACATTTTGATCCGTCAGGGGGATCAGGCCGAGAATAGGACTCCTTTCTGCTAGGAACATATGGATGACGCACCCAGTCTCTTAGGGATTGTCGGACATTTTGATCCTTGAGGGGGATCAGGCCGAGAATAGGACTCCTTTCTGCTAGGAACCTATGGATGACGCACCCAGTCTCTTAGGGATTGTCGGACATTTTGATCCTTCAGGGGGATCAGGCCGAGAATAGGACTCCTTTCTGCTAGGAACCTATGGATGACGCACCCAGTCTCTTAGGGATTGTCGAGCATTTTGATCCTATATTCTAAGGAATTAACTAGGATCTATATAAATGAGGTGTGCCTAATCCTTAGGCTTCACCAAATGAGCTATTCTGGGTTTAGGGGTTACCTAGAACCTCATAGAAAGCAGATTTTGTCAACAGTTTTTGATCCTATATTCTAAGGAATTAACTAGGATTCATACAAATGAGGTGTGCCTAACCTTTAGGCTTTACCTCATGAGCTATTTTGGGTTTAGGGGTTACCTAGAACTTCACAGAAAGCAGATTCCTAAAATTGTCCTTTCGACATGCGAGGCGTTATTCTAGGATTTGGGGATTCCAAGTATCCCGCAGAAAACTTAAACCTGCAAAAACTTTGATAAGATTCTTCTGGGATCTAGGGGTTACCTGAAATCTCGCAGAAAGACTATCTTGAATATTGTCCTTTCGACATTGAATGTGACATTCTGGGACCTGGGAGCTCCAAGTATCCTGCAGAAAGTTCCAACCTGTAACACTGGGATCTCACACAGGGAGATAATTTCAAACATCGTCCTTTTGACATGGGAGGTGATATTCTGGGATCTGGGAGCTCCAGGCATCCTGCAGAAAGATCAAACCTGTAATATTGGAATCTCACATAGGGAGATAATTTCAAACATTGTCCTTTTGACATGGGAGGCGACATTCTGGGATCTGGGTACTCCAGGTATCCTGCAGAAAGCTCAAGCCTATAAATTTGAAATCTCACATAGGGATGATTTCGAAGATTGTCCTTTTGACATGGGAGGCGACATTCTGGGATCTAGGTACTCCAGGTATCCTGCAGAAAGCTCAAACCTATAAATTTGAAATCTCACAGAGGGATGACTTCGAAGATTGTCCTTTTGACATTGGAGGTGACATTCTGGGATCTGGGAGCTCCAGGTATCCTGCAGAAAGATCAAACCTATAAAATTGTTCATAAGAATGTGTTTTCCCGAGATATGGAATTGCCAGGGATCTTGCAGGAAAATAAACTTGAAAGCTCTTCTTCACAGAGCAAGGCATCCTTCTAGAATCTAGGGTTACCATGATTCCTATAGAAGTTTAACCAAGAACAATAGCATTCTAGAATCTGGGGTTACCACGAATCTGTCAGAAGCTCAGGCATATAAACTCTTGTGTCATTCTGAGACCTGGGGTTACCAGGGGTCCTGCAGAAGTTTAAATTTGAAATATATTCTTCACAAAAGAAGTAGCATTCTGAGGTCTGGGGATACCAGGGGTCCTACAGAAGCTTGAACATGTAAACTCTTTCTTACCAAGAGAGGTTGTGTTCTTCTGAGATCTGGGATTGCCAGGAATCCTGCAGAAGTTCAGACATGTAAGTCGTTTCTCACCAAGAGTGATACAAGCCATTTTAGGAGCCGAAGACATCAAGAATCTTGCAGAAGCTCCAATTTGAAAATTTTCTTACCAAAGGCACATCAATGGTCTTTAGGTGATATCTAACGTCAAATTGACAGTACTTTATGACTTATATCATAGTCATGAAAAAATTTCAATGAATGCATTATGATGCTGGAGGTTATCCAAAACACCTTGCAACATACGGAAGTGATCAAAAATTCCTTGTGGGGAAAGTTTGAAACAAACAATCTGAAATTACCAAAAGAGTTTGGTTAAAATGTCCAACGGAGTATTCTCATCAAAGAGGACTTCTCACCGCTTTGAGATAATGGTCTTTTACCAAGAATGCGCTCGAACTTCCTATCAAACCTGTGCCTAGGGTTCAGGATCATTCGCAGTGAATACACCTCGATCGATCAGGAGGACTTCCAAGGGACCGTAATGTTGGGCTTGGTCAACGGTTTTCAAAGGGGACTTGCGTGCAAGTCAAGGCTTTCGAAGAGAAGTCTTCAATGTCTGCTCCAGGTTTACAAGTCAAGAAACCTGCAAAATGAGAAAGAAATAATCTTGCTCGAACTTCTTCGAGCTAAGCTTAGACATTAAACCCTATGTCAATCCATGTGCCTTAATCAGAAAAAGGCTTTTCAGGGTTGTAACGTAGGTAGGATTGGGGACCCAAAAAAGGCTTGTTTTTGGCTCAGAATACGCGAAGGGTTTAAACATTGGTGATCACTGCAAGTTTATTGCCATCTTGCCCCTTCTGGTTCAAAGAGCGTCTTCAGTCTTTGAAGTGCATATTTGTCTTTAGAGAACATCTCTCTCATGTCAAGACGGCGTCAATACCTTGTCCATGCTTTTGTCATCTGAATGTGACATAATCTGGGAGTATCCTTTGCTGTCCAGCTCCCTTGGGATTTTCTTTTATAATCAGATCTCACTAGTGACCTATACAAAGGTATCATGCCATATTTTGGCATTTACAAGATCAAACACATGATTCACAAGTGTACAAGTATTTGGATGGGCATCGGCCTTGCTTTTACCAGGCACTTTGCTTTTTCTTGATGCCCAGGATCGAATTTTTCTCTCTTTTTTCTTTTTCTCATCTTTTGTCGAGATCACACCTTTTCTTTTCTTTTGGGGATCAGAATTTTCAAATGAGTGTGCTAGATATACAACTTGAATCTCAGCACTCAAACATTAATCTAGGAATTTTTCACAAATTCTGTGTTTTGAACTCTTCCGCTCTTGAAGTGACGTCGTTTCCACCTTGGAATATGCAATAATCACCAACGGGTTTGTGAAACAAACGTATAGGCTCAACTGGGCTGTACAAAGGGTAAAAGTGTATAGGATAGAGAAACGAATGCTTTTCGTCATCCTAAAGCACTTGAACTACCATAGAAGTTAAAATGACAAGCAACACACGAAGATTGATGCAAGTTTGAGCAAGAGAACTTCTAACCATTTACCTCCTGATACCGCTGGACGTACCTCCAGTTTGCCCCACTGTGGGGTGGTTCTTGACAGGGGTATAGAATGAAACCGCCGTTCAAAGGGCTATCAACGGTCATCTGTAGTGTTTATGATAGAGAAACGAATGCCTCCGTCGTCTCGATCCATGTAATCACTGCGAATAACCCCTACTTCTGTAGGTCAAGGTCTCGCTGTCCTTACCACTCCACTCATCTCTTAAGTGTGTATGGGACGTGTTTAGATTAGGCTTGCCTCTTGTCTGAGGAAACATCCTTTTGATCAATTCTAAACAACTCTTGTTGGAAAAGTTCATTTCGCTTTCTCCAAAACTTACCCTCTAAGGGGATTTATGATGCACAATGCATATTTCAATCACGTTCAGATAACCTCCAAGTTAAAACATGAATGACAATGACATGACTATGAGAATTTTGCTTCTTTCTAGACATGAGATTTGAATGCATGCTAGATTCCAAGATGCCTTCAAATTCTATCAATAAGGATTCTGACAGTCTTGTAAACCTAAAAGATTAGGAAAGGAATACTTACCTGCCCAGCGCGGCTAAGGATTCCTGAAAAACATAAAAGGAATATGTCGGTGTATGCTCTCGAATTTCAGAAAATTAGAACGATACACCTTACCCTTGATCGTGAACTCCAATGGTAGTGGATAGATTCGTGAAAATCTGCATTTTTCTTAACAACACAAGATGGTTAAGTTGTTCTAAAATTTCTTGAAATTCTCAGTCTTTGGAGAAAAAAGGACATGTACCTGGTCACCACGACAGTAAGTCCTCTTGATCATGCATTCCATTCTGAACGCCAATATGTAGATTATAGAAAACGGCCATTTCGACCTACGGCGATGATCTCTTCGTCTGATTGGGGCAATGAATCCTGCTCGATGGCTTCATTCATCTTTTGAACGTCTTCCATGCCATTCTTCGAAGTTCCTTGAAGTTGAGTCGGCGAGTTCTTTCCTTTTGAGTCCTTTTGAGTGCCAGTAATTTTCTGTTGAAATTAGGGCAAATTTATATTAGGAGAAAGATCATTGAGGACCAAATTAGAACGACACAAAGTCACCCTTCACTCAAGTTTGTATCTTGAGGTTTAACTCTGATGTGAACGACTCTTCTATCACGTTTATTGATCCTGCTGGGAATGAAATGCCACTTTTTCCTCCAGTCACGTAGATGATCTGCTTGCCCCAGTTAGGCATGACTTGTCATGGCTAGGTAATGCTTGCCCCAGTCAAATGGTTCTATTCATTTTTGCATTTTCATGCGATCCCTTATCTAGTTTGGATTATCTTTTACTTGGATCTTCACTTTACTTTTCACCTTCGAAGTGTCCTCCTTCCAATACTTGAGAAAGTCGTTTGCTTCATGCATCTTTGTCACTTGTGACCATCCTTGTGATGTTCTCCTCTTTGTTGGACCCCTGATAATGTCCTAATGGCGTATTCTGCCACAGAAAGAAATGGTTCTGCATTAGCAAATGCAAGAAAAATGAGTAAATTGGATACGACACCCAACTACCCTTCTTTTGTCAATTGTCGACATTTATCTCTTGATTGAGTCCATTCCAATATTGTATGCTGATATGGACAACATTCGTCGAATCCCTCCATCAATGCTTGAAGGTGTTGATAACATCAACAATCCATTTGCCCCAGTTGGGCGACGTCTACCTTGGCCAAATGCCTTAGCATTTTTCATATCATTTGACGATTTCCAATCCTATTTGAAGAGGTCTTTGTACCTGTACATGAAGCAATGAGTACTCATCCATGTTTAACTTTACATAAATCACCAAGGAACGTATACTCCCTTTGAGGTATTTGCATTTCCGTTTATCAAGGAAATCGTCTCTTTAGGTTGCTTTGCCCTAGTAGGGCATGTCTTGACATTTGTCGTCTTTGGGCTTGATAACTTGCTCTATATGCTATCTTGGTGGCACACGAGCATCTTGCCTCCAGCTTGGTCTCTTGACAGGAAAGGAGGGGCTTGCCCCAATGAACCTTCTTTGCTGGTTTTGGTTATTTGTCTCAACCATCTGAATCTTCGATCACTTTTATCTACCTCTTGGTAGTTCGACATCTTTGAAACTTGTCGCATGACATCTTAACGACCTTCTTAGTAGTTCTGTGAACCCGAGTCTTTCATCTCGGGATAAATGTCCACCGATCTTGACTTCTTTGATATTTTCAGTATCCCCCAAATTAACAGTAACTGGCTCTTCCGAAGTAGGAGGCGTTGATTCCTCAAAGGCATTACATTCCTTGCGGATAGACGCATAACCTTCATCATCGTCTTCTTCCTCTGTCCCATAGTCCCAGTGGACCGCTTTAGGATCATACTTTTCTATCGGATGGACTTTTATAGTTACTGTCGTCTGATAAGACATCCCTGGTTCAGCTGTGCCGTCTTCTTCCTCTTCCGGCAATCGAATCAAAATAGGCTTGATTAGGCAATCTTCTACCTTATTCAAGCTATCAAGCTCTTTCAGTTTAATTACCACAGTCTTAGAGGTTTCAATCATTGACATAGTGTTGTCAAGGTCCCTTGAGGAGATTTCGTCTCTCAGTCGACAATGTCGGTCGTTGTTACCTAGTACTGCTGATGTTGCAGATCTCGGGTATTCTCTTTTTCCTTTGAATAATTCAGCTGAACCCTGCTGTTTATCCTTTGATCTCTTTGTTTCGGCATACTGCTTTGTGCCAAGCTTAGTATCCCTCATCTGGTCAAGTGATGACTTAGGTTCTTTAGAAAAAGGCTTTTTCCGGTTAAACGGGATCATCCATGCCTCTGTATCCGTCTGATATGATATCTTCCATTCTCTGATAGCGGCTAGGAGCAGCAGAGTACTCCACTTTAAAGTTGTATCCTCCAAAGTCCTGACCCAGGTTGTCTATAATTTCACCTATTTCAGGTGCGTTAGCCATGAATCTGCGATCTGCTAGATTTCACCTCTTGGCTTTCAGTTCGTCCTCTTCGAATTCTTCTTCTGACTGAATGACCGGCCCAAGACTGTCTATCAGATTCTCGTACGGGATGTCCCAGGTGCTACCCCGCTCAGTTCTGATCATGAAATGGCTTCCTTCCAAAGATAGGGAAGCTTCGACTCCTTCGAATTCTTCATTGGTAATATCGGACATTATCCCCAAGCTCATCATCTTGGCGATACATAGCTTCTTTACGTCTGCAGAGATCTCACCTGCTTTTGGGTATAATGAAGCGGTCGCTCGATGGTCGGTCAGCTTAAACATGTCCACCTTCAGCTGGAGGTGGTTTTCCTCATTTTCAGTAAATATTGCCCCAATTACTTGATTATCAGGGAGCGAGTTTTCTTGTACGTTTAGAGCCACGTTGTCAAATTCCAAAATCTGACTTGTCAATCTAAGCTTGTACCTCCAGCTTAAGGATATAGTAGTCATCCATATTATGTCCCATTCCGCCCATATGGTAGACACAAGTCTGGCTCTTGTCAAAACCAGGATACTTAACAGGATTTTCCCTAGGTGGTTCCTTTGCCACAAAATGTTGTTCTAGCAACATCGGGAGTAGCTTGGACAAAGGCCTCGGGAGTTGAGAGAACTGCTTTTGGGGTTGCCTCTTTCTAGGCTCTTTCTCTTTTTGGTGCCGACCATGATGATCCTCCCTTGGTTGTTTTCTAGCAGAAGCTTCATGTGGCCTCATTTTTCTTAAGGCTCATTCGAACCTTTCAGCCACCTTTATCAAATGTGCAATGGTCTGACGTCCCGAGGCGTTTAACCTGTCGAGGTATTCGTAGAGGAGTGCTTTCAGGAACAAATTAATCAGCTCGTCGTCTAGGATTGACGGCTTTATTTGGGTCGTCAAAGCTCGCCATCTCTGGGCGTATGTTATGATCAATTCTCCTCTTGCCTTTGAGGTTCGTAGAAGATCCTCCCTCGTTGGGGCTGTAGCCGTGTTGAACTTGTATTGCCTGAGGAAATCCTCTGCAAGATCTTTCTACCCATCATAATCATCCAGGTCCAATTCAATGAATCAAGCCAGAGCGGCGCCAGCTAGATTTTATTGGAACATGTTCATCAGTAATGGGACATAGTCTGAATACTGCGCCATCTTGCGTAGATAATATTTGAGGTGAGCGTGGGGATAGCCTGTCCCATTATACTTCCTCACGAAGTCTGGTTCCTCGTAGTCAGGAGGAGTCTCCACCTTGGCGAAGGGGGATATCTTGTCTAAACGAGCCAACTCATAACCTTGGCTGCTCAAGCATTCTTCGATCTTGGCTAATCTCTTAGCCTCCACCTTGATTTTTACGGTCTGCTTCCCCTTTTTCCTCATTCTCGAGGTTGATAACAACAGGGGACTCTTTTTGTTGCGACGGGGTATTCGGATCATGGATATCCTCCTCCGCCCGTTGAGTATTTCCCGTCGTTTCTTTATCAGCTATATCGGGTGCAAGTGATGGATTTGAGTTGTTTAGGAACTACTGTCTGTCTGGCTTGGGAGGCTTCCGGCATTGCCTTAATATCATCCATCATAGCTGCCTTTGAACTATTTGATATTTCCCTATCAAAGGAAAGAAGGTTCGTGTCAGAACAGCATACAAAATGGGCAATTGGAATTGATACAATTTACCCTTCGTTCCTTGGGTCTTGGCATTTTCCTTTCACTTGGATTCTTTTGCCTTGACCTGTCGATATCTTTCATATAAGTGATGCATGCATGATATGTATGATGCAAGTGATCTAAGATGATTCATGTTTGCAACGAAAAATGGATTCATGCTTTTCATTCTTGTTCACAGAAAGCATCTCTTCATTAAGTACGCCAATCTGTAAAGTTTGAATTCTTTCTTTTTGAATGCTCTTTTCAAAGAGACTTCTAATTGCTAAGAAACTTTTTCAAGTTTTCTCGAGAATTTTGTTCGCAAATCGAGCCATTATGACGCTCTTGAAATCATCTATCCTAAATGCATGTGTGAGATGATATGAAAAGTGGGTACTCCCTGTTCTGTCATTTTGAAGTCGTTGCTTCTTGGGTGTCTTAACTTTGTTCATCACCTTAGAGGAAAAAGATAGGAAATATTATTTCCACATCTGATTGAAACTTATTTAGGAACGATACGTCCTTTTCTACCAAGAGGGATAGCTCGGCATTGTTCTTCTTGGAAGGGTTGCTGCTATGGCGAAGTGCTTTTCGTATTTAATGGACGGATTTCATTCCATTATGTTCCATGAGTGATAACCATCGTTTCGGGGACTTGCCCCACGTATCACCATGGTGAATCTGATGTCTTCGGCTTGGGCATGCTTTCTGGATAGAGAAATCATTTGCCCCCCAGCAACTGAGTATTCCACCTTGAGTTAGCTGATTTAGCCATATGAAGCCCCATTGTATCGCACTAACGCCTTCCCTGTTGGTTGAGTCAATCACTTCCATGTCAAGTGATTTTGGCGTTTGACATTCTTCGATCTATTCTAACACATGTCTTTAACTATCATTCTTTGTACATGAAAGAGAAGCATATCAGTCATTTGTATGGAATGAAATCAGAATAAGGGACAATTTACTCCCTTTTGTGACATCAGAGGATAAAACTTCATCGTAATTATCCGGAGGTCTCGGCATTTGATGTTGCACGATGCTCGACCCTTTTTGGGTTCTGTCACTCTCCTTCTTGAGGTTGGGTGATCTTTCGCCACTTTCGCTCTATTGATGTATTTCAATCTCTTGGTTCAAAGATGGGCAACGATCATCTCTTCATGGTCTTCTCGATTTGTCATGACTTCATGCCACTCCTCAAGCACCATACTACTCGAGATCCACAAGTGTAGATTTATATCTATTTGTGTACATTTACACCTTGAAGTGTTGCTTCGCAAATAAGCATTCAGTTTTCTTCATCTCTACATATAGAAAAGGAGATGATCATTTCATATCTTGAGAGGATTGAAATGAGGAACGATATACACCCTTTTATGGTTGAGTGATCATCAATCTCATGGTGGGAAACACGAGTATTTGTACTCCTTGAGACGTGCTTCAATTGGCGATCGTGCCATGCCACATTGGCCTCCAGTTTTGAGGGTTCACAATTGAGTCTTCTTTAAAGGGACAAATGTCGACCTCACACAATCCTTTTATTTCACCTACATGACATGGAAGGAGTATGTCAATTGTTGCACAACAGGCTTTAATTGAAACGATAACAGATTTACTATCCCCAGAGTATATTTTCTCAGCTCCCACCACTTTGAGAATCAGAGATGAAGGAATGTTCCTTAACGATCCTCATTCATCTTTTATAATCACCTGCAAGTGTGAGTGATCATGTCATTGTTTAAACAAATCAATTTAATTTGGAACGAATACACCCTTTTCAACTTAGAGAGGTCGATCCAAATCAGGCATGCCCATTTTTCATGTTGTCTTGTTCTGGGCTTATCATTGTCGATTCATCTTATTTTGGAAACCCCATGGGTGGCTCCTGATGAAGACGCATCTCCTTTCATGTTACAGGGAAAACAAGCCTCGCATCATTGGCCTTCAGCCGTTTTGACCTGTTGACAAAAGAAATAACCAAGCAAGTCAAGTATAACACTCGAAGCTTTTATTGGAACGATTACAGTTTTACCATCGTTCGATCACATCTCGCATGCGATTAGATGAAGGAATCTTCAATAAATGCATGTCATGTATAACCTGTCAAAAATGAGACACACTTAGCATTTTACATAGCAAAGACGTCTCTCAATGAGGTCGCCTCTCATAATGAAAGCGAGGCGACAATACATACCCCATAATCCCTATTTACGGGCATCTGATGTCCGCCAAGATTTCAAGATAAGAGGATACGTCATTAAAAGATCGATCCATGGTCATCAATCAAACACCCATTTAATTCCAAACGTTTAATACGCAAACAGGGGCATTAATTTTGAAAGATTGCTTTGTGACATTTTTCTTGTGAAAATCATGTGATCTTTGTTTTAAGAACTCACTATACAAAATGTGATTGTAAACATGGCCTTAACTTTATCCCCCAAAATCTTGAATTGGAAGAATTTTAGACATAAAGAAATGTCATCTTAATCCATGATTGAAAATTTGGATGAACCATCTATTCCGTAGGGACGGCTTAGAAGTGTTCCCACTTTTGTATCTAAAATTCATTGTCAAAAACTTTCATTTGTAAACTCAAACACCCAGGGCATTCAGTTGATTTCCATGAATTTCTTATCATGAAATTTCGCTAGGAAATGAACAAGTAGAGGGAGAAGTCATACTTACAGTGATCAGTGGGATTTTTTTTTTTTTTTGGATTTAGGTATACCAACCTCTCATAGACATGCGCATGAGACAAGTGGGGGGTATACTCTAAAAATCGAAAATCAGGTGAGGAACCTATGGCTCAGGCTCCCACGATCCACATGAGGCAGATTCCTCCCCAAGGATACCTACCCAAGAGGGCTAGATATCGCCAATGCAGATGGTAGGTGGGAACGAATACGAAAGTCTCAAGTGCCATCAAACACAAGATCCTTTTCGCACCTAGAGGTGGTTGCAGTCGGGGTTTGACCGCCAGTGTGTGCGATGTGTCGTGATCATCACAATGCAAAGTCATGCACATCAGTTTGTATCAAACACCGCTTCAGTAAATGCATAAAGTAAACATACATTCCCAACTCCAACCTGCAGGAAAAACGTCAACAATCACTCCACCCCTTATTTCTCCAATCTGCAAAAACATCTAACACAATGGTTAGTGTACGTACCTCACCTTCGAGAGCATCTGCAGAAAACAAGGTCAGATAAACCAAACAACTTCTTAATCGGCTCAAGTCCTCTGGAATTCGTAACCAGAGATTCTGGTTTGGAATAGTCCCCAGCGGAGTCGCCAGTCTGTCGCGACCCTCTCCCGAGCGCGCCATCGGAATGGGCTAGCGAGGGTTAATGGGTCGCCCGATCGTTGGCTTGATCGGACGCGGGCCTCTCCCAAGGTCCATTACCCAAATCGCAACTGCTGGATATACGTGGTCGACCTTCAGTGTGGTCTAGTGACATGTGATGAGTGTACATGCCAATGAGTCGCCACCAATCGTTTCGTGGAGGGTACGATCGGAAACCCTATCGAATAGTTGGGAGTGGTCTATTCGATTCTGCGGAAACCAGAGAAGTGTGTTCGGGGACTTAGTTACGCCAACTGTCGAAGTTGACGCCCTTTCGGTACCTAAGCTGAATGGTTTATCTGATCCTAGGGTTTCATACAGACGAATGTGGTACAGATCCTAAATCTAGGAGTTCATGCAGATGGGAACAGCTACCCTATCACTCACAATCATTAAAAGTAAGAGCGCAAATCAAGGAATCAATACATGCGGATAAAACACATGAAATCAGTATGGCATCCCTAATGAGGCCCTATTAGCCTAGAGAAATAGCAATCAAGGCTTAGGAATGAATTTGGCATGATTTGCCCATGAGGGGCAAAATCGTAATTTTGAACAATTCGGGGACAATTCACCTCAAAAAGGGCAAATTTGTCATTTTAGATAAATCGGGAAGTCAGAAGACAGGGGAAATTGGATTGGCCATCAATCCAATCCATTTCTTATTTTTCTGGAATTTCCAGGATTTTTCTGGAATTTAAAAGTGATTTTACCCTTGGAGGGGTAAAATCGTCATTTTGGACAAAGATGAGGACTGAAAATCTCAAATATTAGGGTCGGTCGTCCACTTGACCCAAACCCTAACTTTAGGCAATTTTCAGAACTCGATTGAGACAAGAAAGACGATTTTCCCATTAAAGGGCAAAATCGTCATTTTGAGAAAAGAAGCGGGACTCGAAAATCCAAACCTAAGAATTGGTCGCCTACCCGACCCTAATTCTTACCTTGGCATTATCGGTTTTATCTTGCATACACAGCAGAGACGACTTACCCCTAAAGGGTAATGTCGTCGAGTCTCGAAAGAACGGATAAGAAACCCCAAAAATAGGGTTGACCAGTTGTCTGTGGTCAATCCTCGATTTTTGGGGATTTCTGGAGTGTCTAGGATTTTTCCACATTTTTTCCACATTTTTTTGGAATTTCCTGGAATTTTCTAGCATTTTTTGGATTTTCTAAGGTTTTTCTGATTTTTTTTATTTTTAAAATCATTTTCGGAATTTTTTATTTAAAAAATATTATTCAGGCCGGGTCGGGTGACCCGGCCCACGGCCCGCGGACGTCCGGCCCGGCCCGGATCCGGGCCCACGCGACCCGCGTCCAAAACGACGTCATTTTGGTCTTCCCGCTTCTAATTTCAAACTCCCGCCTATACTTGAATCGAGGGCTCTGATTGCGCCACATGGTGACTGATTGACGGCCTGATCTAGGACTAGCAACTGACGGTCCAGATTGAAACTCCTGATCGAACCACAACCGTCCGATCAACTTATCTGAAAGTAATTTTTATTTCCGAAAATTGCGAGATCTCGACACGTGGCACACTATCCACCGTCGGATCAAGTTTGTTTTTTCCGTTGCAACCGAACGGCTGACGTGGCTGCCACGTGGGCGCCACGTCAGCGTTGACTGGTCAACACTCGTTGACCAGTCAACAGCTGGCCGGGGAAGACGAGCCCCGGCGCCTCGTCGGAGGACGATTTCTCGGCCTCCCGACGTCGGATTGACAAGAAATCAACGGCAAACGATTCACCTTGGCTTGCTCTACAACATATATGGCACTCAACATAGCAGAATTGGGTTTGGTTAACCTGCAATCATGGCCGAAGCTAATCTCCGGTGGGCTATCGGCCTAGCCGTTTCTAGCGTTGGTTGGCTAAACAAAATCATCAGGAAGCATCCAAGGAGTTTGAGAGGACTTACCTGACCGTCGCGAGGGCTCGACGATGCCCGGACCGAGCTGAGCCATTCTCGGTGACTCAACCAAGGTTGAAGGTCGGTACGGCGTTTTATGCAACGAAAATGCGAAAATGAAATGCGATGAAGATCAGTAGAGTTCAGGGAACAAATCGAAACCGAAAACACACATGATGGTTGACAAAATCACGAGTCGCCATTAGAGGCCGAGGCCGAGCTCGAAGATGCTCCTCACCGTTTTTCGAGACGACAAGCTGATTGGAAGGGTTCGGTCACTTCTCTGGGAATCAGGGAAGTCGAAGACGGGCGTCGCTGGCTTCGGTTTCGCCGGAGGTGGTCAGTCGAAGCTTGCACAGGTTTGGCAAGCTTCGGTCGCCGTCTTCCTCTCTCTCTCTCTATCTCTCTGCCCTTCGCGAGCTCTCTCCCTCTCTGTTCTTCTCTCTGTCTCGCTCTCTCTTTTGTTCTTCGTTCCTCCTACCAACTCCTTTTTTTTGCCAACTGATTTCCCTTTCTTCCCCTGATCGCCACTAACTGACTTCCTTCGTTTCTGTTTTTGGTTTTTGGCGTGCGAAGGAGCAGAACCTAGCGTTCTGTTCCTTCTTGGTCGGGTCAACCGGGTTGACTGGGTCGGTCAACCCGACCCAGTTGACTCGGTTTGCATATTTTTGTTCAAATTGGGTGCCAAGATGAGCAGATATCATAAAATTGACTCGAAAATCAGGTTCTACGGCACCAATTTCATTTAGGAAATGTAGATTTGGGCTAAATTGATTTGAATTTGTGTAAAAGCCCCAAATCTAAGACATGATCCGAAATTGACTTTTGTCAAATTGATGCTCTTAATGGACGAATTGGCCCCAATTGAACTGACCATTAGATTTAGGGGGTCAAATACTATAGGGAGGAAGCATTGGGGTTCTATGGGTGTCCCTCAGAAAATTTAATTTCGGAATTGGCGTAATAGGGACTAAAATGAAAAGAATTTTGTGCAATTAGGTCCCTAAAGCCAAAATTGATTAAATCAGTGCACAATTGAACCAAATTGAAATGTCGGGCAATCAAGATGAATGTCAAGATTCTCAAAATGCAAAGTATTGCAAATAGAAAGACTCAAAACGTATTTTTTGACAAATTTAACCCTGTGCGTTACAAAGAAACACACAAAATTAAACTTGAATTTCAACTCTTGATGAGGTCAAAATGACAAGGGATTTAAAAGAAAAATATTGTCTATTTTTCTATATTTTTGTGACCTCAAATTCTATTTTTGTTGATTTTTCTAGTATTTTCCTATTTTCTAAAAATACTAAAAAATGTGAAGAATATGAAAAATTATTTTTTGGTCAAGAATGGTTCCTTGGGCTTGGCCAAGGTCACCAAAGTTGATTTTGTAATTTTTTGACTTTTTATGATTGTTTTGTGATTTTTTCAAAAATAAAATTGAAAAAGATTTGGTCAAAAATCAGGTGTCAACATGCTCACCAGTCGAATTGGAATTGTCGCTTGTGCGGGCGGAAGCATGGCAATGAACCTTGCCCGAGCAGAACGGGCGCGTGCTTCAAGTGTGGCCAACTGGGCCATCACATAAGGAATTGCCCAAGTCAAGCACTAGGACCTCAAGCTCAAGGAAATCGACCTCTAGTGGGACCGCAGGCTGGAGTCCAGCAGAACGACGCAAATAGGCCGCCAGCTCAAGGAAGAGTGTATGCTGTGGCGCGAAGGGAAGTGGAGAACGCGCTCGGCGTGGTCACAGGTACGGTTACTTTATGTGATCATGCTGCCTATGCCCTGTTTGATCCTGGAGCATTGCATTCGTTCATATCTGCTCAGTTTGCTGATTTGGTTGGAATTAAACTGAGACCCTTGGATGTGATATTGCATGTTACCACCCCATTGAAGGATAAAGTGTTGGTTTCTCTAGGCTGTCCAGATTGTAAGATAGTCGTTGGTGGTAGTGAGGAACGAATAGATTTAGCCGTGCTGCCTATGTTTGACTTTGACGTGATTATTGGTATGGATTGGTTAAGTAGGCAAAGGGCTGTCGTTGATTGTGGTAGCAGGGTGATTCATTTCCATCCTAATGATCACCCTAGATTCGAGTTTGCGGGAAGTCGAGGAGGAACCTCAATCCCTTTGATTTCGTCACTTGAGGTGACTAGGCTTTTGGACGAAGGCTGCCAGGCATACTTAGCTGCCGTGTTGGATCCGACCATAGAGGAACGAAAGTTAGAGAATATAGCAGTGGTGCGTGACTTTCCCGATGTCTTTCCTCAAGAGTTGCCAGGGTTGCCTCCAGAAAGGGAAATAGAGTTCGTGATTGAGTTAGCACCCGGAATGGAACCGATCTCGAAGGCGCCCTATAGGATGTCCTTGTCGGAGTTGAAGGAATTAAAGGTTCAGATGCAAGAACTGCTGGACAAAGGATTTATTTGTCCAAGTGCTTCGCCTTGGGGAGCGCCAGTCTTGTTTGTAAGGAAGAAGGATGGGTCGTTGCGCTTATGCATTGACTACAGGCAGTTGAACCAGGTAACTATTAAGAACAAGTACCCGTTGCCAAGGATTGACGACTTGTTTGACCAACTGCAAGGAGCTTATGTGTTCTCCAAGATAGACCTAAGGACGGGTTATCACCAGTTGAGGATTAAGAAGGAAGATATACCGAAGACAGCCTTTCGGACGAGGTATGGGCATTATGAGTTTACGGTCATGCTGTTTGGATTGACTAATGCCCCAGCTGCTTTCATGGATTTGATGCACAGAGTGTTTAGGGAATACTTGGATCAGTTCGTCATTGTCTTCATCGACGACATCTTGATTTACTCAAAGAGTCCTGAGGAGCATGAGGAGCAATTGAGTATAATCCTACGGACGTTAAGGGAACACTCGCTGTACGCCAAGTTCAGTAAGTGCGAGTTTTGGCTTAACGAAGTTGCGTTCCTTGGACACGTCATCTCTGGAAATGGAATTTCTGTAGAGCCAGCAAAGATTGAGGCAGTAACGAATTGGCCTAGACCTACGTCAGTAACAGAGGTCCGAAGCTTCCTAGGATTGGCGGGTTATTACCGCAGGTTCGTGGAAAAGTTTTCCTCAATAGCTACTCCTTTGACGAGGCTGACTAAGAAGGACACGCGGTTTGTATGGACGGATAAGTGTGAGAGGAGCTTTCAGGAACTCAAGCATCGTTTGACGACTGCACCAGTGTTGACCACCCCTTCCGGGCCAGGAGGATATGAGATTTATAGCGATGAGTCGCTGAAAGGATTAGGATGCGTCTTGATGCAGCATGGAAGAGTCGTAGCTTATGCATCGAGACAGTTAAGACCCCATGAGATGAATTACCCGACGCACGATTTGGAACTAGCAGCTATCATCTTCGCCTTGAAGATTTGGAGGCATTACTTGTGTGGAGAAAGATTTCAGATTTATACAGACCACCAGAGTTTAAAGTACTTGTTTTCCCAAAAGGAGTTAAACATGAGACAACGTCGATGGATGGAGTTGCTCAAGGACTATGATTGTGATATCCTTTATCACCCTGGAAAGGCAAATAAGGTTGCGGATGCGCTGAGTCGGAAATCGAGCATCGCGCATTTGTTGGTCAAGGAATGGACTCTGTTGGAAGGAATAAGGGATTCAGAGTTTAAGATTGAAGTCTGCCAGCTATCTTGCCTCCTAGCCACATTGAGGATTGAACCAGAGATTCATGAGAAAGTGAAAGTGTTGCAATCTACGAACCCCGACATCCAAAAGATCCTGGAAATGGATGCCGCGAAAAGGAAACCCGATTTTCAAGTATCTGAGGCTGGAATTCTGAAGTTTCGTGGACGCCTATGCGTACCTAGTGACGAAGGACTAAGAGAAAGGATCTTATCAGAAGCTCATAGGAGCAATTATAGTATCCACCCGGGTAGCACGAAAATGTATCAAAATCTGCATCAGCACTACTGGTGGAATGGAATGAAAGTGGACGTAGCTAAACACGTGGTGAAGTGCTTGACGTGCCAGCAAGTTAAGGCTCAGCATTGTAAGCCTGGTGGGATGTTGCAGCCTTTGGAAATCCCCGAGTGGAAGTGGGAGCACATCACCATGGACTTCGTCATGGGTTTGCCGAGGAGTCAGAGAGGACATGATTCGATTTGGGTAATCGTGGATAGACTGACTAAGTCCGCACACTTCCTGGCAGTAAGAAAAGATGTCGCGATGGACCGATACGCAGAGTTGTACATGAGGTACGTAGTTCGTCTTCATGGAGTCCCAGTGACGATTACTTCGGACAGAGATCCCAAGTTTACCGCTTCGTTTTGGAAAAGTCTACAAGAGGCTTTGGGGACGAGACTACAGTACAGCACCGCTTACCACCCCCAGACAGACGGACAATCTGAAAGGACAATTCAGACGCTTGAGGATATGCTGAGAGCTTGCGTATTAGACTTTAAAGGAGGTTGGGAGGATCAGTTACACTTGGTAGAGTTTTCCTATAACAACAGTTACCAGCAGAGCATCGGAATGGCACCGTTCGAAGCATTATACGGTAAAGCATGCAGGACTCCTTTATGCTGGGATGAGGTTGGTGAAAGAAGTATAACATGCCCAGAATTAGTGGAGCAGTCAGCGGAGGCAGTGAGGGTCATAAGGGAAAGATTGAAGACAGCGCAGAGTCGCTAGAAAAGTTACGCCGACAAGCGGCGCAGACCTTTGGAGTTTCAAGTAGGAGACCATGTCTTCTTGAAAGTGTCACCGATGAAAGGATTATCCCGGTTTGGAAGGAAAGGAAAGTTAAGCCCGAGATACGTAGGCCCTTTTGAAATCTTAGAGCGGATTGGGACCTTGGCCTACAGACTCGCCTTGCCGCCTAGTTTATCACAAGTTCACAATGTGTTCCACGTGTCGATGCTGAGAAAGTATGAACCGGATGTGACCCATGTACTGGACCACGAAGTGATAGAAGTGGACGATCGAGTGTCGTATGTGGAAAGGCCAGTTAGGATCGAGGACAGAAAGGAGCAAGTCCTGAGGAACAAGACGATCCCGCTAGTAAAGGTGATCTGGGAGCACCATGGAACTGAAGGAGCCACCTGGGAAAGCGAGGAAGCGATGAGGCGTCAGCACCCCCATTTGTTTGAGTAGTAGTTGTAGTGTAAATTTCAAGGACGAAATTTCTGTAAGGGGGAAGAGTTGTGACATTCTGAATTCCGACCCTATCTCGAAGTTTACTAATGAATGAATGTCTATCGATGTATTCCAGTTAATCTCGCTCAGAATTGATCACTCTCGAGTCGACTAACCAATGGGGAATGGCCATATAGGATTTAAAGTACGTGGACCAAAGAACTTAACCATGAGTCGACGCTTTGATCATAAGGATCGTCGAGGGAATATTTAGGACCGCTAAAGGTCGATCTAAGAATGGTTTTAGAATGATTTGCTAGTGTCGTGCGATTGGTTCACGGGTGATTCCGTATGACCATGACATGATTTGCGAATTAACCTAAATCGATTCCTAACAGTCGTAACCTTCGGGACTAGTGATTGACCCTCGCGATTACATGACAACCAAAGCCGCCGTGGCTCGAGTAACTCTTAAACGTGACACTAGTCGCGGATCGATACGCGTAACTCCTGAGAGCCGCCCGTTAGTCTGAGATGCGCTGGAATGACAATTGACTTAATTTAGCCATGGATTGGACTTCGAGATTGGGGGCCGGACATTCGGAGATCACAATGGAGTAAATTTGGACGTCGCCTCATCGGAGAGTTACTAAGATTAGAATTAGCCCCGTATAAGTTGGAAAAACGAAATTCGAACCGACGAGTGAGATTGACCCTTTTACCCTAAGCTTAGTACCATTTTCTATTAGTTGATGCAAGGGTAATTTGGACATTTCCCTCTCCTCTAGCCTTGGCCGAATTTTTGAAGGGCAATTAGGTCTTTGGCCACTTGAATTATTAGACTTGACCATGGACAAGACTTAAACCCCATCACCAAATCCCTTACATCATGTCACTCCATGCAACTATTCATTGTACTTTCCCCACTACCAACTTCCACTCACTCACTCACTTCCCTCCAATATTCCCCTTCTAATAGATCATTCTCTCTCTCTCCCTCACTTCTTCTTCTTCTTCCTCCCATCTCACGATCGTCTCTCCCTCTCGTTCTCACTTTCTCGCTCGCTCTCCTCATCCTCCTCTCGGTTTCAAAGAGAGACCGATCGGCCGCCTCACGCCATCACCACACGACCACCATTCGGCTTGGAGCCGAGCAAGCCGCCGCCGACCGAATCGAAGTCAAGAGAGAACCGGGGCCGACCTCGAAGAGTTCTCGAGGTAAGTGATTCTTAGTGCCTAGGTAGACATGTTAGGGGGGGTTATAGGCATGTATTATAAGAAGTATTGATGCTCGTCTTGGTCATTTTGTGGTTGATCTTCAAGGAACCTATTTGGATCGCTGAGGAACCGCCGTGCGCCGCGCCGTTTCCCACGCCTTGCCGTCGACTTTCTTGAAGCTTTAAGCTAGGTAAGCTTGATCTAACCCTTAGTTAAGACCTTGTGGGATGGAAGGGCCGAGAGAGTGTTAGTTGTGTTGAGTTTAATGGCTAGTTGGGCAAGAAACCATGGGGGACCGAATTTGACCTTGGGGGAAACCGAGCATGGCTTTACCATTTAGGACTTGTTGTGTTGATTTAATGGTTGAAATGAGTTAAGGAATGAATGCTAGTGTAGGCCGATCCCTTGTGGCACCATTGGAAGTGAGAGGGCATGATTGAGCTTGTTTGAGTTAGCAAAATCCTCGATTGGGCTTAGGGATGTTCGGCCATGAGTGTGATTGAATGACTCGATGCATGAAAATATCCTAATGAACCCTATTCCTATGATGGCCGTGAGCATTAGTAGGGGATTAGTGATGGGAACGACACCATGATTATGATTGACGGCCGTGCGAGGTTAATTGATGTGTTTTGTGACCTTGTCGATTGATTGATCCCATGACTTTGTGGCACGGCCGAATGTTTATAGTGATGATCGATGAGCGATACATTATGAGGTATGACTTGATCGTGAAGTATGGTAATGGCCTTGATTGATTGTGATGTGATGATGTGCCACGGTATAGAATTGTGATTTGAAATGGCCAAGTGGTCCTTGTATGGACGTTACGCACATATGGTTGTTTTATGCTATGATTGGTTGAATTATAGCCTATGTGCATACAATGCCCTGATACGTTAAACGCGGGGCTTAGTGATATCGTGATGCGTTAAACGCGGGATAGACCTGAGGCGTTAAACGCGGGTCATGACATGGCATCGGAAACCTGAGGCGTTAAACGCGGGTTCCTTGATTTATTAAGCCTGAGGCGTTAAACGCGGGCTCTGCCATGAGTATTACGTTCGTAATAAGTGTATATAAGTATATATATAAGCTATCCTGTATATTATGTGATGTTAAGTGCCAAGGTACGGAAGCCAAGCCTAGTCTAGATTGGTGAGTTATATGACAATGCATGCCTTGATTGTGTTATTATGTGCCTATTCGTCTGCTTTCGCATGATTGGTCATTGTATGTGCCTGGGTGTGTCTGGAAGTCCCGAGTGCCTAGCTTAGGGTTAGGACTAGCTTATTGAGTTTATCTCACCCCGTCGTGGGACCCACCTTTCAGACCCCAAGCCTTGACCATGCCGCAGCCAGCTTTTGGGGTGCCAGTGATGACCGAGAAGTACGCCACTGAGTACCCAGTGGGCGAGGATGAGGTTTTTATTTATGAGCGTAGCACTGTCTGGGTGGAGGACGGGACGGACCACTGGAGGCCAGATAGGTACGCAGCATGGTGGTATCGAGACGACGTCGCGACTTGGGGACCTCTGCGATCTTTTGACGTGCCTTGGGATACCTTGAAGAGCAGGACCCGATGATCACATATCCGCCCGATGGAGAGGTTTCTGATCCGATGACCGGCCTCGAGCCAGGCATGGGCCTCCCGGCGGTGCAGCCACAGCATCCCGATTCAGATGGCGAGGTTATTGAGCCCTCTGATGCCGACGACGTTCCCATGGAGGAGGCAGGGTTCGAGTGGGAGATTATAGGCGCCGAGGGCGAGCCCATGGACTTAGGGTCCGATTCAGAGGAGGACGACATCCCAGTGTATTCCGAGTCAGAGCCAGAAGAAGAAGTCCCAGAGGAGCCTCAGCCGGGCGATTGGGTGGAGTACCATCCAGCGGTCGGTGTCGCCTGATCCATCAGCAGCGAGCCTGTCTTTTAGGCCTTGTAGCGACCCTTGACTTTTGAAGTATCCCGTAGGACAGTGACGCGTGTTCCTTAGTAGATGTATCTTTTTGAGTAGGCTAACCCCTTTCCTCTAGCCCTAATTATCTTTAGTAACTCTTGTGCATTTTGTAGAACTGAATGTTTGTATGTAATGATTAAGTGACTATTTCCCTCAAGTCATCTTATTGTCTTCTGTATGGAGTTATGTATGTCGCTTCTGCATGTGCATATGAGTCTCATTAGCTAGTGCGATATTTTGGATCCTGGGAAAGAGACTGAACAGTTTGGCAGTAAGGCGATGTTGCGCGCTAGAAAGGACTCGGGGCGTGACAGTTTTTCTTCGTGGTTTTGTTCGTGGAATTACATCGAGAATTCAAGTGTCAAAAGCCGGGTAAATCTTGTTATTAGATTTGTATTTTAATTCCTTTGCGAGATTGAGAGATTATTTCACTAGGAATTGAGGCTAAACACTGTGTTCGTTCTTGGATGTAATTGGGGCTGGGAAACACCAAGAGTGTGTTTGTGTAACTCGAGTGTGATATTGTAATCTCCGTGTATCGCTCATTCTATAGTGGAATTCGTTGCTACTCTCCCCGTGGACGTAGGTCTTTACGATTGAACCACGTACATCTGGTGTCTGTTTTACTTTGCTCGTTCTGTCTATTTTTCGATCGATTGCTTGTTCCGCGCAACAATTGGTATCAGAGCTAGGCTTGCTTAAGTTGAAGCGAATCGATGGCGACAGAAGAAGTTAAAGGGAAAATCGACAGATTTGAGGGGAAGGACTTTGGTTTCTGGAAGATGCAGATAGAAGATTATTTATATCAGATGAAGCTGCACGAGCCCATATCTGGGAAGAAACCAGAAACGATGAAGCAATCCGATTGGGAATTGCTGGATAGATGAGCGATGGGTGTTATTCGGCTGACGTTGGCTCGTAACGTCGCATTTAATATTGTCAAGGAGAAGATCACTGCGGGTTTGATGAAAGCCTTGTCAGACATGTGCGAGAAGCCCTCTACGATCAACAAGGTCTATTTGATGCGACGTCTGTTTAACTTGAAGATGAGCGAAGGTACATCAGTTACTAATCATATCAATGAATTCAATGTGATCGTTAGTCAATTGAGTTCAGTTGAGATTGACTTTGAAGATGAGGTACGGGCTTTGATTCTATTATCCTCATTGCCTGAGAGTTGGAATACTACTATTACTGCTGTTAGCAATTCTTCTAGGTCAACTAGTTTGACGTTTGATGGGATTCGAGATTTAATTCTGAGTGAGGATATCCGTAGAAGAGAATCTGGCGAATCTGTATCTGTTGCTTTAGTAGGTGAAAGAGGAAGAGCTAGTACTCGTGTTAGCAGAAGTAGTATGAACATGAATAGACGCAGTCAATCTAGGACTGGCGGTGATGTCTGTTGGAACTGTGGCAAGAGGGGGCATCTTAGAAGGAATTGTTTTAAGCTGAAAAACGAAAGGGCTAAGGGAATTGGAGTTGAATCTGCGGATGATGTTGCAGCTGTAGCTGAAAATTCTGATGGTGTCGATTGTGTCTTGTCTGTCACTGAGAATTCATCGTTTGGCGGATGTATTATGGATTCTGGTTGTTCTTTTCATGCTACACCAAACAGGAACTGGTTTACTTCTCATCAATGCATGGATAGTAGTAAAGTGCAGTTGGGAAACAATGCTGAATGCGGTGTTATAGGTATTGGTGATGTTAAAATCAGAATGCATGATGGTATTGTGAGGACATTGACTGGGGTAAGACATGTTCCAGAATTGAAAAAGAACTTAATTTCCTTGGGTGCTCTAGATTCAGCTAAATGCAGGTATTCTTCACGAGGTGGAGTCCTGAAAATTGTTCGAGGTGCTTTGGTGATAATGAAGGGAATCAAGCATGGCGGCCTGTATGAACTTTCAGGTGGGACATTGATAAGTTTTGCTCCTGAGACGTCGACATCTACTCGAGAGTCTAATGGCTACTCGAGGAAGGCCTGGGTGATTGTGCGAAAGCACAAGATTGATGCTGTTGTCAGGAATACACAGTTGAGAGCTTTGATCGGAACGGAGACTGGTAAGTTGATCAAGCATGTGCGAACTGACAGTAGCATGGAGTCCTGCTCGAAGCTGGTAAATAAATTCTGCATGAAAAAGGGCATAGTAAAACACCGCACTAGTGCTAGTAAACCATAACAGTGTGCAGAATTGATAAGCAGAGAGTCTCTAGTGCTGGTATGGCTGGGAGAATTCCAGCAGATGCGTTTAGTATGGCGAGCTATCTGGTGAATAGATCCCCATCGACTGCAATTGGATATCAGACTCCCGAAGAAGTGTGGTCAGGTAATGTTGCTGATTATTCTAATTTTAGAATGTTTAATTGCTCGTGGTTTTATCGAGTAAGTGATGGTAAGCTCGATGTGAGGGCAATGTGCATATTCCATGGCTATGCATAAGGTGAGTGTGGCGATCAGTTGTGGTGACCGGATATAAATTCACCTGTTTGCAGCAAGGAAGTTACCTTTGACGAGCCTCCAGTACTTCTGGCTAGGAGTGATTATGGCAGTGTTCATACGGATCTGGACAGTGTTCAGCTTGAGGTGGAGTTGAAACCAAAAACTCCTGAGAGAGCGAATACTAGCGAAGTAATCGACACAGATGGTGTTTATAGCGAGGTGGAGCCTATAGAGCCAACAGTTGCTATAACTGCTGATATTGACAAGGTACGTTTTCAGTTTCCTGACAGATATGGATGCAACAGAGGTTTTGCTTTATCTGTGGTTGAGGAACTTGTGTTAGATAGTCCTTGTAGAGCAGTTAAAGGTGCATGTTCAGTTAGTGTTCTGATGAGATTCTCGGTTATGGCGAAGTTCAAGCGCGACTTGGACTTAGATGATATCTGTGGCGGTTGAGCCCATTGGGGCTGTGGGAGAGTAGTAGCAAATGAAGTTCGGATTTATCAGTGAAGCGATTATGACATGGCTCAAATGTCGAGTCAAGGTGGAGATTGTTAAAGGTTGTCTCAAATTTGAGCCCATGACGAAAAGAAGAAAAAAAAAACGTTGACGAGATGAATAATAAAGCACAAAGTTTTTTTTTTTTTTCGATAGTAAACCAACAAGTGCAGCTTTGCAATTCATGTAACTAGTGGATAACGTTTTTACCTTGGTGGGATTCTATTGGGAATGTTGGAGGAAGAAAAGTCCAAAGAAGACTTGGACAATAACATATAAGAGAAAAAAAAAAGGAGGTATGGGAGTTGGTTTTGCTTCCATGTGGGTCCACTGGTCCAACTTGCATATATAATAGAAACCGTAACTTGGACTTTGCAATCCACGTGAATATTACTTCCTGATTGAAAAGGAAATACAATATTCTGAGTATCCCTTCAGAATTCAACGTGGGTTTGCCGACATAGGCATATATATATATACATATATATATATATATATATATATATAAATATATATTTCACTGTTACTCGTGGATTAGGTTGATCGAAGCGCCGTTCTCTAAGTGCTGTGGTTGATGTCCATAGGTGCTGGGTGCTTGAAGCGTGGGTCTTTGCGTCGTTTCTTGAAGCGCCGTCGAGTGCTTGGTGAAGGTTTTTCTTCGTGGTTTTGTTCGTGGAATTACATCGAGAATTCAAGTGTCAAAAGCCGGGTAAATCTTGTTATTAGATTTGTATTTTAATTCCTTTGCGACATTGAGAGATTATTTCGCTAGGAATTGGGGCTAAACACTGTGTGCGTTCTTGGATGTAATTGGGGCTGGGAAACACCAAGATTGTGTTTGTGTAACTCGAGTGTGATATTGTAATCTCCGTGTATCGCTCGTTCTATAGTGGAATTCGTTGCTACTCTCCTCGTGGACGTAGGTCTTTACGACTGAACCACGTACATCTGATGTCCGTTTTACTTTGCTCGTTCTATCTATTTTTCGATCGATCGCTTGTTCCGCGCAACAATCTCTGCATCCATTTATCTTCCTATTATCGTTTTTTTATTCGATTCTTCTGTCCAACTGGTATAGTGTATACTACTTTCTGAAGTTTGCTAGCTGAAGATTTGCAGATACTTAGTTTTTGCAACGAAGTTTCTAACCATGCTCGTGTTGATTCTCAAGTTTCGGCAACAGTTTTAAGTTGTTCCCTATCGAGGAGAACTCCGTACTTTCATGGCTTCGCATCACTTGAACACAAATTACAAGGAGGATTAGCTTTCTGTTCTGGACTCAGACCGGGAGGAGGAAAAGAGGCTGCGGCCAGCGCAAATCCTACTAGGCTATCACACATTAATGGCAAGAAGCGGAGAGAGAGAGGGCTCTAGATGCACTGTATCATCAGGTGAGTTTTCCGGTGATAGAAGTGATTTTGGACATATGCGATTAGATTTGGAAAGGCCAGTTAGGCTGCGTATGGTAGCGTTTCTGTTTGTGGGAGCATTTTTTGAACAGAAACATTTTTTTTTTGTGTTTCTGTTCAAAACTACAATTTTTGAGGAAAAACGCGTTTGGTAAGTAACAAAAAAATCACTTTTTTCGATCGCCGGCCGGTGACGGCGGCGGCCAACGACCGGCGGAGGTGACCGCGGCCGACGACCGCCTGCGGCGGCCAACGACCGGCTGCGGCGACCGCGACCGCCGGGGATCGCGGTCGACGACCGGGGCTGACGACCGACGATCGGCGGCGGCTGCGGCCGGTGACCGCTGTCGACTACCGGCAACGGCGACGGCGGCCGATGACTGCGACCGACAACCGACGACCGGCGGCGGCGACCGCGGCCGATGATCGGCGGCGGCGGTAGACGACTGGTGGCCGCGGCCGACTACCGGCGATGGGCGTCCGGCGATCGCAACTGGAGACAGGCGTCCGGCGGCAATGGCCGGCGATCGGCGGAGGCGATCGGCTTTTAGCGAGGTAGCAGGTGGTAGCCGCGTCGGCGACGATGAATGGTGATTGCAAAAGTGTTTCAAAAATCCAGAAGCAAGTTTTTTTTGTTCCTTCAAACCTGTTCCCTGGCAGAAAAGTATTCCGCGGAACACTTTCGGAACATTTTTGAACCATACGCGTTTCTATTCCAAAAGTATTCCGAGAACACTCTTGGAACAGAAACACTTTCCCTGGCTACTATCCATACGCAGCCTTAGCCGTGTTTAGTGTCTACCTTTTTTGGGCTTTTTTCCAAAATAATTTTTTTAAAAAAATATTTACCAAAATAATACTAAAAAAAAATAATTACACAATTGGGTGCCAATCGGCAATGGGCCTGTCGATTGGCACCCAAATTCTAATTTGGGCCCCAATCGGCAGGCCCATTTCCGATTGGGGCCCAACTCAATTTTTTTTAAAATAATAAGAATTTACTTTTAATTTATATTTTTTTATAAAATTTTAATTAAATAATAAATTATATTGAAATTACGTAAATTTTGAGGAAAAAAAAGACAAGCACTACTACATAATTCATATTCCTTCCACCATTCATATTTACTTTTAATTTATATATTTTTTTTATAAAAGTATCAATTAAATAATAAATGATATTGGAATTACGTAAATTTTGAGGAAAAAAAAAAGACAAGCACTACATAATTCATATTTCACCATTCAAATTTACTTTTAATTTATATTTTTTATAAAATATCAATTAAAGAATAAATTATATTAAAATCACGTAACTTTGAGGAAAAAAAGACAAGCACAACATAATTCATATTCCACCATTTAAATTTATTTTTAATTAATATTTTTATAAAAGTTTTAATTAAATAATAAATGAAATTGGAATTACGTAAACTTTGAGGAAAAAAAAAAGACAAGCACTACATAATTCATATTACACCATTCAAATTTACTTTTAATTTATATTTTTTTTTTATAAAAGTTTTAATTAAATAATAAATGATATTGGAATTACATAAACTATGAGGAAAAAAAAAGCACTGCACAATTCATATTCCACCATTAAAATTTACTTTAATTTATTTTTTTTTATAAAATTTATTATTAAATGATAAATTATATTGAAATTACGTAACTTTGAGGAAAAAAAGACAAGCACTACATAATTCATATTCTACCATTAAAATTTACTTTTAACAGTTAGTGAATTTTCATATTTTTTTCCACTTACGTTTTTGCCCTCAAAATTTTTGAATTTTCCTAGATTACATCATGGGACACGCGAGTGTGTCCGATACGCAAAAAAATATCGACATCACGTGTCCGTGTAATATAATAGAGACGTCGATGCTAGCATCTCGTGGTTAGGAAATTAACGCAAGTATCCACCATTAAAATTTGGGCAATTTTCAAAATTCAATTTTTTAAAAAATAATTTATAAAAATATCATAAAAAAATCAAATTAAATACCGCTCGACATATGGGCCACCCTAGGCGGACCAAATGCCGAGCGAGAGCCGGGCGGCCCCCATCGGCCTATGGGCCGCCGAGAGCGGCCAATTTGCCGAGCGGGCCGCTAGGCCCACTCCGCATGGTGCTGCAACACCTATTGGTAGCCAGTAGGTGCTGCAGATTATTGGTGCTCTTTGCACCAATAATCGCAGCAAGTGGTTCAGTTCTATTAAGCAGAGCCGAAGCCTCCCTTCTTCACCTCCTGTTTTCTCTTTCTTTCTCACTCATTTGCACTGCTTTCTTTCCTCACTCTCAGAAGCTCTCGCGCTCCTCTCGTCCCTCATTTTCGTGCGGTTTCCTTCCTCACTTTTTTTTTAAATTTTTGTCGCGCTCTTACTTCCTCACTAAGCTTTCCTTAGTGCTTTCCGTCACAGTAAGTGTATAGCACATTTGGTGTTATTTATATTGTTAATATGTTTGTTGTGTTAGAGCAAAATTGACGTTTTTATATGGTGTTTTCTCTTAGCAGGTTAAGCTTGTAAATTCGGTGCGTGTTTTCTTTGCGATAATTTAAGGTAAATTTCATTGTAATAATTTTTTGCATTTTCGTAAGCATAAATTTATTTATTTGATTTTTATTTATTTCTGCATCATTTGTGTAACTTATAGGTGTTCTTAATAATATGTTTTAAATTTTGAGAAATGTTAAGATAAATGTGTACTTGATTTTTATGTAGTCGTTAATTATATTTACTGTTTGAGGAGTTTAAAATGAATTTGTCAACCCAAAAAAAAAAGTTGACTTGTAAACCGTGACTTCTAAACGCTCATGTACTGACAAGCTAACTAAGATTTCACTAAATAGTTTACTTGTATTGTACTAATAGCCATAGCTTCGGCCAATAGAGAATCAATTATTCGGCATATTACCAAAGTGTGAGAATAACCAGTACTTTTGTTTTTGTCAAGCACCTATATCCTACCAAAATGCCACAAAAAAGAGACTTTTTTTTTGGTCAAGCAGATGACTTTTTTTTTTTGTCATTCATTGGCGCTGAAGTCATCTGCTTTCGCTGAAGTCATATGCTTTTTCCCTTTACTCCCCTTGAAGAAATAGTAAATGATGACACTGATTCAATGTCAACAAATGATGCGTGTTTCACACATGTTAAACTCAAATAAAAAAAAAGGGTAATTAAAATGCATACCATTTTGAAAATTACAAATTGGTCCTCGAACTTTGGGGAAATTACAAATTGGTCCCCGAACTTTTTGAAAATTATAATTTGGTCCTCGAATTTTTCGAAACTAACAAATTGGTCCTCTAACTTTTGAGAAATTACAATTTGGTCCCCGAACTTTTTGAAAATTAAAATTTGGTCCTCGACTTTTTCGAAAATAACAAATTGGTCCTTTAACTTTTGAGAAATTACAATTTGGTCCTCAAACTTTTCAAAAATTACAATTCAATCCTTGAATTTATGAAAAATTACAATTTGGTCCTCTAACTTTTGAGGAATTACAATTTGGTCCTCTAACTTTTAAGAAATTACAAATTGGTCCTCGAATTTTTCGAAAATAACAAATTGGTCCTCACACTTTTGGGAAATTACAATTTGGTCCTCGAACTTTTCAGAAATTACAGTTTTGTCCTCGAACTTTTCTTAAAATACAAATTGGTCCTCAAACTTTTCTGAAATTACAAATTGATCCAATTATGAGTAATTCTCATTGTGAGTATTCGATTAATATGTTCGGAATGAATATTTACTAACTTGTATACTTGAAATAATTTGTAATATTCCTATTTAACATAATGTCGACAACACCTTTGGCGATTGTGTTTTGGGGAGGCAGAGTAGTTCAAAATGAACATGGACATGGTTACGAAGGGGGACAATCTACCATGTTCGAGTTTGCAAACATATCGACATTCGATGAGTTACGTGCTACGATTGAGAGCGCGTTGAATCTAATAGGAAACCAGTACATTGAAAGGCTGATATGTCAATATCCAGTTGTAGCATATAATTGTGTTACATACGAAATGACAGAGGTGCATAATGATGGTACAGTTACGATGATCCAGTAGTATGCACGTCAGGCTGGTATGTTGGGAATTTCACAATTTTATGCAATTGTAGCTGAACACCAAATGCTACATGATTCTGAGGAAGGTTTCAATGTTGGTGAAGATGAACAATGTGTGCATAATGAGTACATGGATAATGATGCTTATGATGACGATGATAGTGATAATGATGATCATCATAACGATATTGATGATGACGAAAATATTGATGAAGAAGATGATGCTTGGATGGACACTGCCGACAATGATGAACAGGATGTCGGAGGAGACGGCGGCGACCAAGATGTCGAAGGTGACAGCTATGAAAAAGATGTCGGAGGTGATGATATAGAGGCTTACTACAACACCCATTGTAGTAATCCCATTATGCCGTTCGTACGTCCAAAGCCCTATTCGGAGATCGATTTTGATTTGATGCGAGACGATACGACCGCGAAGCCGGGAGGCAGCGTATTTGATCCCGTGAAAGAATTTTCCATTGGCATGTTATTTTCATCGCGGGACGCAGTGCAGTCGGCTGCGAAAGAATACTCTATTAGAAAAAATCATAAGTTTCGTTGCAAGGTGACGAATCATAGAGAATATGTGATAATGTGTGGTAATATGAATGGACCGTGCCATTGGAGGCTCTGCGCGACCACTAAAGGCGGTGGCTCGTTTTGGAAAATAGCTAAGTACAGTGGGCCACATACATGCATTAATCCGCCATTGTCACGGGATCATCGGCACGTTGATCAAAAATACATCTGCAACTTTATAGAACCAATGATCGAAGCCCAACCAGATATCAAAATCAAGCCACTCATGGCCGAAGTTCGTGACAAACTGAACTTCCAACCTAGTTACCGTAAAACCTGGAAGGCCAAACAAATGGCGATTGCGAAAATTTTTGGAGGATGGGATGAGTCATACGGTAGATTAAGAAAGTACATGAAAGAAATGGAAAGTAAGAATCCAGGTTCTCATTTTGTTATCGAG
Organism: Rhodomyrtus psidioides; assembly: GCA_021437785.1. Classification (NCBI taxonomy): domain Eukaryota; kingdom Viridiplantae; phylum Streptophyta; class Magnoliopsida; order Myrtales; family Myrtaceae; genus Rhodomyrtus; species Rhodomyrtus psidioides. Next base: position 1,572,339 of record JAILYB010000074.1, on the reverse strand, counting down.
GGTAAGGTGAAATAAGATCAGAGCTGTATGCTTTTCGACCGGATGTTTTGGACGTTCCAGCAGACGATTCAAGGCTTCAAATGATGTTGTCTTGTGATATTTATCGATGGCACTCATTTGTATGGGAAATACAAAGGAACGCTTCTTTGTGCGGCCACTCTTGATGGCAACAATCACATTTTCCCTTTGGCATTTGCTGTGGCTGAAATAGAAAATGTAGACAATTGGAAGTGGTTTATGCATATGTTGCAGCGATATGTGATCGGGAGGAGAGAAATTTGTGTGATATCAGACAGGCATGTAGGGATTCAACAAGCAATGGACACAACATGGTGGCGTCCTCCACATGCCCATCATAGATTTTGCATTCGGCACCTTGCAAGCAACTACAACAAACAATTCAAAAATGCCAAAGGCAAAAAACATGTTCATATGGCAGGTAAGATTTGCAATTTTGTAAATTTTACGAAAGTGAGTATTCATAAATTTGAATAAGAGTTACTAATTATTAGTATAATGTGTAGCTTACACTTTTCAAAAGCACAAGTTCGATTGGCTTATGAGCCGAATTAGGCAGTTTCACCCCGAAATAGCTACATGGTGTGATCAGCTCCCAAGGGAAAAATGGACAAGAGCTTATGATGAAGGGAAGAGATATGGATCGATGACGACGAATCTAGTTGAATCAGTGAACGAGATGCTGAAGGGTTTTCGTGGGCTGCCAATAACAGCCATGGTGGAAAATATATTCTATCAGTTAAACTAATATTTTGACACGAGACGAACAACATACATGAATCAGCAGGCGAAAGGATTAGTATATACGTATTTTGTATGGAGATACCGTGAAAAGGCAAATGGGCATCAAGTTAGACGTTTCGACTCTGAAAGAGTGATTTTCGAAGTGAGAACTGCAAGTAATAGAGCAAGAGGATCAGGGGGCTACAAACAGGTAGTTAACTTACACGAACGAACATGCTCATGTGGGAAATTTGAACAGCTGAAAATCCCATGTTTCCACGTAATCCCAGCATGTCAAGCATATGGAATTGACTACAACATGTACGTAGATGAATGTTATACGTTGGCCAAAACCGTTCAGTTCTATCAATACTCGTTTGATCAGTTGGGAAATCCTCATTACTGGCATGAGGATAATGAGCTGCCATTAGTGCCAGACCCGGCTCACCTTCATCCGAAAGGAAGGCCTCGTGCATCACGAATAAGAAATGAGATGGACTGGACAACGCCGAGTGCATCGCGTATCCATTGCGGAAATTGTGGCAAATCAAGGCACAATAGGCAAACTTGTAGATATAGACCGGCTCAACAGTAGATCGCATTTGTTCGATGAACGTTTTGTAATAAAATTATATTATTATTGGATCGATATATAACAAATATGTGAAACTTTTGTAAATTGTATAATATCACGATTGCGCGATATTTGTTCAATTTTCATGTTCCATGTCTACATTAGATATGTTAATTTTTTTGTAATGTTATAATATCACCATTGTGTAGATATGGATCAGAGGTCTTACATTCAGCCAGGCCCTGAGGATGATTCGATACTCACTAGCCAGGCCCGACATAGATCGGAGCACTTATGGATCGGTGAGGTAAGTGAAGGATTTATAGTTGATCTGTTGTTTATAACTGCTTTCGACGAAATTGTAATTAACTGTTCATGTCAAATTTCACATATACATCCAGCTCAGCCCATTAGATTACAGCGAGCGGCGCTATACAGAGGCCACCTTGATCCGCGCATACTCATGTATCTGCAAAATTCTAGATTTTATGGTGTTTATAATATGGGTTTCGTCAAGCTCGATTGGCATTTGATCACTGCACTAGTGGAGCGGTGGAGACCCGAGGCCCACACCTTCCATATGCCGGAAGGTGAATGCACGATCACACTACATGACATAGGAGTGCTTACAGTGCTTCCCATCGATGGAGAACGGTTACTTGGCCCCCTGTTATGGATTGGGGCGCTACCTGTGATGATTTACTTGGTGCTCGGCCACCAGAGTTGAAAAGCTCACAGATAAGTTTGTCCTGGCTGGCACAACGCTTCGCAAATCTTCCGGCAGATGCAGATGAAATGCAATATGTGAGGGCATTCATTCTCCGACTACTTGGAGGATCTATTTTCATGGACAAATCAGGTGCCTAAGTTAGTTTGCACTTTCTCCCACTACTATCGCATATCGAGGCCCCTACGCAGTATAGTTGGGGTTCAGCAGCACTAGCGTGGTTGTATCGAGAGTTATGCCATGCAACCCACCATGAGGCGAAGCAAATGGGCGGTGCGCTACAGGTATTGCAGATTTGGGCGTGGGAGCGCATCGCATGTATCGCCCCATCCGTGTACCATGATGATCCTTTCCCAAATACGCCTCTCAGTACTCGGTATGTGATCTATTGCATTTTCAGTTTGCGCTCATTAATTCTTATTAGTGTGTGTATTATATGAAAGTGTATATATATATATTGTAGCTGGCAGACAGGCACACACACAACGGAGGTCCCCATGCATACTTTGACACATCTGCGCTACCAACTTGACAGATTGACATCCAAAGATGTAAGTAATGATGGCAATAAATGAGTTTAAATATTCGTTGAAATATTCATTTAATTTTAGATGTTTTATTACGATGACAGATTACTTGGGAGCCATATACTTATGTCATTTCAAGTCTACCGCCGTACTGCCTTCAGGGACATCGTTATTGGAAGGTGAAGGTCCCACTCATTTGCCACTGGATAGTTGAGTGGCACTACCCAGATCGAGTACTTCGGTAGTTTGGTTTGCAGTAAAAAATACCTATAGGTCCCAAGGATCATACTGCCTTCCACGATATCGACAATACGCCGCCCAGGACGGATTGGGTGGATAGGCACATAGACATCATCAATTTGTGGGGTAGACATCGAGCATGTATCATCAATGGTGATCGTATAACGGAGAATGTCCACTTTCATTCAGGATATTTGGAGTGGTTCCGTAGACATATACGGAAAGGGATTTCTGTTACAAGAGCTGCAATAGGTTCAACGATTTGTTCAAACACTCTCAATTTAATTCATTAATTATTTTTTCGTAACACAAGTTATTGGCAATTGATAACTTTTATTAATCTTTTAATATCATTACCAGTCCGATGGCATCAAAGACGCGGTTCATATAATGAAGAAGTCTCGATCTCCTAAGGACATGGATTACGTGGAGAGTCTACTTGAGACTTTGATATATGCCCAGAAGGAGGAGAGGCGGCTAATCACAACCGTGCCACCGCCACAACCACCGATGACAGCGAGACCCGATGAGTCGGATGAAGATGTCCCATCCGAGCCTGTTCAGCCGTTCAGGAGGATCCCTCGAGCTCGTCTAGTAGGTCATGTCGTCGCTCACACCATCGAGTATCATACGACTTATTTTGATGAAGGATTCGAGCAGTTTGCCGCCCCATTTACTGAGGGATCTGCTTTTGCGTCTCATGACTATACACAACAGCAGACTCAATATACTTATCTGGTTTCAAATGAGGATTTCCCTCCTTACACTCCAGGCCCTCCTACAGTTGGACATGCACAGTCTGGCCGTGGCATATTTCCACAAGATATGCCTTCATCATCTACTCAACCTCCTCGTCGGCGACATCACCTTCGACCTCCCGAGCACCGAAGACAACCTGATTGTGGAACAGGAGGTCATGTTGGAGGACGATATCGTCACCATATGTAATTGTGATTGTTAACGAAATTTCATATTTTTCATGTCTCAGCACCCATGTCTCAGCACATTCATTTTATGATTACTAATTATTTACGTAATTCCAATATCATTTATTATTTAATTACAACTTTAAAAAAATAAATTAAAAGTAAATTTGAATGGTGGAATATGAATTATGTAGTGCTTGTCATTTTTTTCCTCAAAGTTTACGTAATTCCAATATAATTTATTATTTAATTACAACTTTTATAAAAAAAATATATAAATTAAAAGTAAATTTGAATGGTGGAATATGAATTATGTAGTGCTTGTCTTTTTTTTTCCCTCAAAGTTTGCGTAGTTCCAATATCATTTATTATTTAATTACAACTTTTAAAAAAATAAATTAAAAGTAAATTTGAATGGTGGAACATGAATTATGTAGCGCTTGTCTTTCTTTTTCCTCAAAGTATACGTAATTCCAATATCATTTATTATTTAAGTACAACTTTTATAAAAAAAAAATAAATTAAAAGTAAATTTGAATGGTGGAATATGAATTATGTAGCGCTTGTCTTTTTTTTTCCTCAAAGTTTACGTAATTCCAATATCATTTATTATTTAATAACAACTTTTATAAAAAATATAAATTAAAAGTAAATTTGAGTGGTGGAATATGAATTATGTTGTGCTTGTCTTTTTTTTTTCCTCAAAGTTTACGTAATTCCAATATAATTTATTATTTAATTACAACTTTTATAAAAAATATAAATTAAAAGTAAATTTGAATGGTGAAATATGAATTATGTAGTGCTTGTCTTTTTTTTTCCTCAAAGTTTACGTAATTCCAATATCATTTATTATTTAATTACAACTTTTATAAAAAATATAAATTAAAAGTAAATTTGAATGGTGGAATATGAATTATGCAGTGCTTGTCTTTTTTTTTTCCCTCAAAGTTTACGTAATTCCAATATCATTTATTATTTAATTACAACTTTTTTAAAAAAATAAATTAAAAGTAAATTTAAATGGTGGAATATAAATTATGTAGTGCTTGTCTTTTTTTTTCCCTCAAAGTTTACGTAATTTCAATATCATTTATTATTTAATTACAACTTTTATAAAAAATATAAATTAAAAGTAAATTTGAATGGTGGAATATGAATTATGTAGTGCTTGTCTTTTTTTTTCTTAAAGTTTACATAATTCCAATATCATTTATTATTTAATTACAACTTTTAAAAAAATAAATTAAAAGTAAATTTGAATGGTGGAATATGAATTATGTAGTGCTTGTCTTTTTTTTTCCTCAAAGTTTACGTAATTCCAATATCATTTATTATTTAATTACAACTTTTATAATAAATATAAATTAAAAGTAAATACTTGTTTTTTTAAAAAAATTGAGTCTCAATCGGCAATGGGCCTGCCGATTGGGACTCGGGGGAGCCCCAATCGGCAATGGGCCTGCCGATTGGGGCCCAAATTAATTTGGGTGCCAATCGGCAGGCCCATTGCAGATTGGTACCCAATTGGGTTATTATTTTTTTTAGTATTATTTTGGTAAATATTTTTTTTAAAAAAATTATTTTGGAAAAAAAGCCCACCTTTTTTCACAATTGGAACAATGAACAGTCCCTCGGTTTGGACCACATTGATCCATCTTCATGCTTTCATCCTAGTTGGCTCAAATACAACATGTCCCGATCAAACCCATATCCAAATCTACTGAAATTGGATCTGAACGGTATTTTATTCTCATATGCCTGGCCGGAGCAGACGAGGGCCACTCAGTCACGTCCTATTGCCTTGATTTTAGAAGATGAAAATGTCAATGTCATATTATTACGAATTGGAGCCCACGACATTATTTCGGATGATCCAATTTTAGATACGACCTAAAAAGTTTTAAACCCAATTAGAGTGTTTCGACCTATGTGTTAGTGGGTGCAACACAGTAATAATATTAAAGCTAATATTAAATTTTGTGAGCGCAGAATGAGATTATTTTAAAAATCTTGAAATTTCAGGCAAAACTGACAAATACTCGAAGCATATTGTCAAAACATGATAACGTGAAAAAGAATCGAACAACATATACGCTTGGTTTTGTTAGTTCTCTAATTAACAAAATTGTGAGCTTATTTCCTATGTGTAAAAGGTAGGGGTGAGCAGAAAAATCATGATCCAACCAAACCGGACCGGACCGTACCCAACCGGTTGATTTTGGATGATTTTTGGCGGGTACGGTTCGGTTCTCGATTTCAATTTTCCAGAATTGGTTTTGTCGATTCGGTTTACGGATTTGAATGCGAACCATCCAACCAACCCATGAACCGGCCCCCCTTATATAATCTGGATATTTATTATTTTATCGGTTCGATTCTCATTATTCTGCAGGTGCTACGTACCATGTTTTACTGGGTTCCTTTATTTTATTTTTTTATTTTGTCCTTATGCTTCCTTGGAGCATAATCTTATGGCTACTTGCGATGGAACAAGGCGAATTTGTTTCCTCACCTATTTTGTTTTTTTCATTTTTTGCTTGGTAGAAACGTAACCGAAATCCAACCAAAAATCGGATCGGACCGATGGTTCGGTTGGTTCACGGTTCATAGAAGAAGCGGTTGGTTCACGGTTCGTATTTTGCGGAACCGGTTCCTGGCGGATGGTTCTCGGTTCTAGGGTAAAACTACCCATCCTGTGAACCAATCACCCCTAGTAAAAGGTCTTCTAGAGGGCTAGTTTTAGATCAAGATGGTTGATGGATCCTTAACTTTGCCCCTCTTTTATTAATGTGCCACGGATATAAGAATACAAATTTAAGAGATGGGTCCAAATAATTTTTTTATTAGGAGATGGGTCATTTCAATTGGCAAATCTTATTTTTAATTATTTTTCCTTTCGATTTCTTCAAAATGACAATTTTGCCACTCATGGACAAATCGTTTTGAAAAATCTCTAAAATTCCCAAAAAATCTAAAAAAAATAAAAAATTGGTCTATTCAACTGACCAATCCTGTTTTTGGTGATTTTTCCTTTTGATTTTTTCTACGTCCTATCTGATTTATTGCTCGAGTACCATGTTGCTTCAGTGACCATCCGCATGGTATCCAAGGGTAAACTAAAGCCACTTATGCTGCAGAGATGAAATTTATTCATTCTGAGCAATAAAAGATAATTAGAGCCACCTCTTTCATCCTTGACATATGCATAGCCTCAAGAAAATGGAAAAATAACAATTTTAGCGTATTATCCTTCCAATGAGCAAATCTGAAGCATTCATACTTTGGCCAAAAAGCAATCATGATGAAAGAGGAACGCAATTATAGGTTTGAGGAAAGTCATAAAATGTGATTATGTAATTATTTGGTTTAAATGATAAATTAGGAAGAGAAATTTATTTCCCAAAATAAAAAATTTGTGTAGCTACCAAATGCATTTTTATTCCGAAAACAAAAATTTTATGTAGTTACCAAACACGTTCTAATTTTCTAAAACTTATCTTGGGAACAAAAAAAAAACAGAAACGTTACCTAACAACATCTGAGCTACATTACATTACAGGCTCTGCAACAATGGGCCAGACGGATCCTCAAATAGACTAATAAGAACTCCAATTAGTCCATAAAAAGTAGTCTTTCTGCCCAGTTAAACTGATTTGGCCTTTTTCTTATCAAGGCTTCAACTAGATCAAGCCAATCAGTTTCAATGAAGATAAGACTGAACTGGAAAGTACACCTCGAAACAAAGAGGAGGGTTTCATACACTGCGTGGGCTTCGATCTGTGTTGTGGACGACGCGTTCGTCGATCTAGCAAGGCCAGCGATGAGGGTCCCCAAATGGTATATGCAAATGTGTGCAATGACCTATTCGACTCAAGCTTCTTCTAGTGAGCTTTAGGGAGCCTTATTTCCGAGGGATCCCAGAAATGAGGCCCAGTAAGGGATTACTCGTTTGCTTAGTTTTGGGTATTCTACTTTCTGAAGTTTGCTAGCTGAAGATTTGCAGATACTTACATAGTTTTTGCAGCGAAGTGTCTGATCTTGTCCTTGTTAATTCTCGAGTTTCGACATCAGCTTTAAGTTGTTCCTTATTGAGGAGAACTCCATACTTTCATGGCTTCGCATCACTTGAACACAAGTTACAAGGAGGATTAGCTTTTTGTTCCGGACTCAGACCGAGAGAAGGAAAAAAGGTTGCGGCCAAAGCAGATCCTGTTGTGGAAATTCTCCTATATTTTGATTCTGACAAAACTATCAAAATGATTTGTATAATGTTTTATGATGCAGAAAGAATGAGTAAGCAGCAGGTTGTGTGGATTTAATTCTGTCACGAGGACGAAAGGTCAGAAGGAGTGCCTCTGGACGAAGGGTTAGAAGGAGTGCCTCTGGACGAAGGGTCAGACAGAGTGCTTCTGGACGAAGGGTCAAAAGGAGTGTTTCTGGACCAAGGGTTAGATGGAGTGCTTCTGGACCAAGGGTCAGATGGAAGTGCTTCCGACGAGGCCAGATGGAAGTGCTTTTGATGAGACCAGATGGAAGTGCTTCTGACGAGGCCAGATGGAGTGCATCTGAGGACCTTCATATGGAGATGCTTTTGGGGGTCAGGTTCAACATGATCTTCTATTTGAATATTTCGTTCAACGATCTACATGCAGTGACAGATGGACCTTATCAAATCTCCGAATTACCATTCCACTATAACTGATCAAATTCAGGAAGTTCTTCATGAAGACGAAACTTGAAATTAGTCACTTTCTACATCTCCAAAACTTGAAGACCCACGAATGGCAGGTTTCCGATCAAGGCAAGGTTCCTTATGGAAATTTGTGATATTCGATTGACATGATGTCCCTTCTAATCAATCAAGGGATTTTCTACAATTGAATATTACCTTCCAAGAATATCTTTTCGAGGACCAATACGAATTTACCACACTTATGGAAACTGGAGATTTAGTTGTATGGGCGACTAAATCAGAAGGGTTCAATATCTTCTTCAACGGTTTTCATATTTTCTAAGATACAGTCTCGTTCAATCATGATTGACGATGTCCAATCAAGGATTGAAGAGCGATCTCTTGGCCAAGTATCCAATGGCTAGTTTGGAGGCAGGGGAGTATAAAAAAAGAACCATGGGGATCTGAGAGGTGTAACGAACAACAATCCAAAAAGTGCAAGCGTGATTCGAATTTTACCCAAAAATATTCTGAGTGCTTAAAATCTCATTCATTGTGAGAATTTGTAAGAGAGAGAAACCGAGTGGTTGAGTGATTGTGATTCCCTTGATTCTTCATAGTGAAATCCAGCCGATTGGCTGTCATCGTGGGAGAGTGGACGTAGGCTTGACAAGCCGAACCACTATAAACTCAGTGTGCTCTTTTCTCTTCCCTACTTCATTGCTGCGTTTAATTTATGTACTATCTCACGTTGTTCTTATTTGCTAATCGCGTATTGAAATTATCATTAATTCCGCAAGAAATTTCAATTTAGTTGTCGATTCACCTATTCATCCCCACTCTAGGTGATATTTCTAGATCCAACAATTGGTATTCGAGCAGGTTGCTCATATTTACGAAGTGTTTATTGACTTCAGAGCTAACGATCTACTATGTCTAGCAATCACTCTTCATGAGCAGGCGATTCGCCCTTTGCCAATAAGCCACCCTACTTTGATGGGAAGGAATATAATATGTGGAACAACAAGATGAAATGGTTCTTTAAGGCGTATGATGATTTGATGTGGGATGTTGTCACAAATGGTGTTATACCTAATGCTGCTACAAGTACAACATCTGGAAATGAAGCAAATCCCACTATGACCATGACTGAAACTGAAAAAGCCAAAAGACGAAACTTGGATTCCAAAGCTGTCAATGCATTATTTTGTGCTTTATCAACTCCTCTTTATAACCGTATTTCAGAGGAAGAATCTGCTAAACCAATATGGGATAGGCTTCATATCACCTTTCAAGGAACAAATAGAGTGAAGGAAACAAAACTAAGCATTTTATTGAGTGAGTATGAAGCATTTCAAATGAAATCTGACGAATCTATTGCTGATATGATAGACAGGTTTCAAAGTCTAGCAAGTGGACTTGCAAGACAAGGTGCACCAGTTGCTGAGGCAATGCAAGTGAGAACGATACTTAGAGGACTCACATACGAGTGGAACTATATCAAACCTTCCATACAAGAATGTCAAACAATCAGACAGCTTTCGGTGGATGAGCTAGTTGGGACACTACAATCCTATGAAACAGAACAAGCAAGCAAAAAGGGAGATAAAAAAAGGTAAGAATCAATTGCATTGAAAACTGAAATTGCTCAATGTTTGTCTGACATAGATGATGAAGATGAAGAACTTGCACTTATGGTGAAGAAATTTAGAAAAATGGCTCGAAAAGCCAGAAACTTCAAAGGAAAGAAACCTTTGAAGAAAAGTGATAAAAAATTCTCTCAAAATGAATCTCAAGAAAGCAAAGATATGCTTTCACTGCAAGAAAGCAGGACATATCAAGTCGAATTTTTCAACGTTAAAAAGAGACAAGCTCAAGTATGAGAAGTACAAGAAGGCTTTAAAGGCAGAAACATTGAGTGATTCTGATGAAAGTGAAGACTATGCAAACATTTGTTTGATGGCAAAGTCAGATTTAGAATCAGATTCAAGCTCAGATTCAGAGACTGAGGTAAGTCCATCTAATCTCCCTGATGAAGTTACGGAGTATATTGATGAGCTTTGCCAAAGTTACAAAGAAACTCTTGAAAAAGTTTCTGTTTTGAAAAAGGAAAACTCCTCTTTAAAACAGCAAAATATTTCTCAAAAAGAAAAAAATTGAGTTTCTACAACACGAATTTCATCAGTTGAAAGAAAGCCATGATTTCATTTCAAAAGAGAATGATTCTCTTAAAGATAAAATTGATGCGACTTCAAAAAGGTTTTCATAAAGTTCAAGGACTTTGGACAATATTATCTCTAAACAAATACCTTTTAATGATAGATCAGGTTTGGTTTTTAAATAGGAAAGTGTTCTCAGAAACGGTTTTTCCAAGACAAATTTCCACAAATCTACTATTACTGTTTATAGAAGGCATTTTTACAAACAGTTTACCAAATCTCTTATACACCAGCCTTGTGTAAATTGTGGTGATCCTAGCCACACTAAGGACTATTGCAAGAAAGTCTGGAAACCTATTAAAAGGTCAAATCCTACTAACACAGAAGGACCCAAGAAAGCATGGGTACCAAAGAAACAGTGAGTTGCTCATTTCTTGCAGGTATCAAAGAAAAGGAAGAACAAGTGGTTCTGGATAGTGGATGTTCGAGTCACATGACTGGAAATTCAGATGTATTTATATCTCTTTCAAAATATGATGGTAGAAGTGTGTCATTTGGAGGAAAGAACAAAGGAAAGGTCATTGGAAAAGGCAATATCAAGATTGGAAATCTGACTGTTAAAGATGTCTCTCTTGTCAAAGGACTGAACTACAACTTGATATCTGTAAGTCAACTCTGTGACTCTGGTTATGAAATATGCTTTCAAGACCTAAAGTACACAAGTATGAGCAAGGACAAGAAGCAATCTTTCATGGGTCAAAGACATGGAAATATTTATCTCTTAGATATTAATTCTGACCCTGAAAATGTAAAATGTCTTATTTCTGTTAAGGATGAATATGATTTTTGGCACATAAAGTTAGGTCATATTAGTGTAAAGTATATGTCAAAGCTTTTCAAAAAGGGACTTGTTCGAGGGTTACCTTAAACGAAGTTTGAAAAAGGAGGACTATGTGTCACGACCCGTCCGAAATGGATGCGCTAATAGATTACCGATCGCGGGCCTTTTCCCCGCACTGGAGTGCGGATTGCGGGCTTTAGATCGGCGCGGGCCCTCCGAGGCTCATACCAAATCGCGGCGGGAGTATTTTTTTAAGGGATTCGACGATAAGAGTCTATCGCTTTCGACTTTAGTGTGGTCGTGGTGGCATGTGTAACTTGTACATGCATTTGGAGTCGCCGCTGGTCTTTCTTGAAGGGCAGACCAGAAACCTTACGGACCGATTGGGAGAGATCGATTAGTTCTGCGGAACCAGAGATTTTGGGTTCGGGGACTTGGTTACGCTGGTGTCATTACCAACGCCCTTTCGGTACCTAACGCGAGTGATTTTCCTAATTAAGATTTCATGCAGGCGCAATTTTGGGTGAGGTAGGTCGGATTCAGGGTTTCATGCAGATTGGAAGACTATTCCTATCAATCACAATCAATTTTAATAAAAGTGCAATCAAGTGTATAAATAAACCACATCGATGCACATCAATTCAAATCAATTGCTTCCTAGTATAGCCATAAGGGCTTAGGGAAGGTGTGATTTAGGATCGGGGGTAAAATGAGAAGATTTGGATGCGATTAGCCCGAAGGGCAAAATCGTCAATTTTTGGAAGATTGGATACCGAAATACCCAAAATATTCCATGGCCAGTTGATTGTGGCCATTTCCCATTCATGAGAAGTTTTTGGAATTTCTTGATTTTTCTTCAATTTTTGGAAGACGATTCGCCCAAAGGGCGAAATCGTCATTTTAAAGAAGGGTCGGGGTTCAAAACACCTAGAGTGAGCCTTGGCCAATTGATTGTAGCCATTTCCTATTTTTTTGGATTTTTCCTGGATTTTTTTAGAATTTTTTTGGAAGACGGTTTGCTGGAAGGGCAAAACCATCATTTCTGGAAAGACCGGGGCTTGAAAGACCCGAAACCGGTCGTGGCCAGTTGAATGTGGCCATTTTCTATTTTCTGGAATTTTTTCGAATTTGTCTGAATTTTTTTCGATTTTTTTTGAATTTTTTATGATTTTCTATTTTTTATTGATTTTTTTATTTTTATTATTATTTTTATTATTTTCTGAATTTTTTAATATTTAAAAATATTTTTCGGGCCGGGTCAGACCCGGCCCGCGCCTCGCGGGCGCCCGGCCCGACCATATGGGTCGAAATCGGTCTAAAAACGACACCATTTTGATTTTTCTATTTTTTTTTAAACATTTTTTTTTAATTTTTATCCATTTTCTCTAGTTATCCGAAAATCCACAGGATCTAACGGTTCATATTGTGCCACGTGGCTTCATCTTGTGTGTCCGATCTTCCTTTAGATCGGGCGATCCACAGAGAGACACGTGGCTCAATGTACACCGTCGGATCAAAATTAATTTATTTTCTTTTTTTTTTAAGAAAAACCTTTGAATCGGACGCTCCAGATTCTGCCACGTGGCTACTCCTGGTGTGTCCGATCTTGGACAAGATCGGACGATCCACAGAAAGCCACTTGGCATAATCTAAGCTGTGACATTTTGAATTTCCGCCCCTCGAGGCTTGAGATATGAAATGGAAGCTCGAATTGGCAATTGGAAATGAAGAATTTCAAATTGGAAAAGGATTTGACGTCGTCTCGCCTATGGCCATTCAAATCGAGAAAAAATGAATTTTCGGACGAAAAATGCCAAATGACCGTTTTGCCCCTCGCCCATTTGTTTTTGCCTTAAGGAAAATTGAAGGTCAAAATGGTCATTTCTCCTCCCCATGAGCTGTCAAAACTTGATGCGCAAGAAGTCAAAAGAAGTCAATGATATTGTTGGACCATGCCACTTGTCATCCATTGGAGGCCTTAGGCATTAATTACCTTACCTAATCCCATCTTGTCAAAATAGCTCCAATAATTTGGATGACAACCCCTTACCTTCAGTTTGGACGAGCACTTCTCCCCTCTCCTTCATCATCTTCACTTTTCCTCTCCTTTCCTCCATAGCCAGACTGCATCGTCCAACCAGTTTCTGTGCCTCCGTTCGGTCCGTACGAATGGCCCTTTCCGTCGTCTTTTGGTCGAATCCTCTTGCCACAGATTAGTTCAAGATGTCCTTGACATTTTTCCGTTGGTTTCATGATTTTTGGAGGTCTGGTTAATTTATGGTGAGTTTTGGAAGAAAAGCGGACGGAATCTGAGCTAACTGAGAGAGGGTTCTTGTTCGACCCCTTAGAGAGTTCATTTGACTCTGAAATTTTTGTGAGAGCTACATGACATATAGTACTCAAGTTATATGAGAAGAAATGGTAATTTTGTCAGAGTTTTAGAAGGTTTTCATGGCTGACTTTGGGTGATCAAATCTGAACAGAAAACTGATTGTTGCACGCCAAGAGAAAACTGGGTTGTTGGAGGGTCTTGAGGACTTGTTTGGCAACGAAATTCTCGGTGAGCTTCCAAAACTCATTAATTGAGATAGTAGTAAATTAAATTCGTGATAATGAGGACCCAAAGTGGAAGTATGGACTAATATGTACGGTTGAATGGAAACCGAGTATGTTCTGTTCTTGCCCTGTTCTGACCGGTGCTGTTGGAGTTGTTTTCAGTGATAAATTGGTGTCAAAGTAACTCATGAGACCTTATGAGATGTTGTGTGATGTGTTAATTGGAAGTATATGAAGTGACTTGGGATTTATGAGTGATTTAAGGGCTAATTTGTGCATGAAACACCAAGTTGCATTATGTCTTGCATTTTGCTGCCTAAACAGAATATATTAAGGATTTGTGGAAGTATTGTGGTGTATTCGATCATTTGATAAGGCATCCTGAGTTGCCATTTGATTAATTATTGAGGGATTAGTACCAAGGAAGTGAGAATCGATTGGATTTTAACCCAAAAATTAATGAATTTCCTAGGACGGTACGAGAACCTTGGGTTGCCGAACATTTGTGGGATTGAGGAGAATTGAGCGAAGTGAATTTTGCTAATTGCTTGAGGTAAGTGGTTCCTAAACCCTTACTCGAACCCTAGGACGCTACTGGATGTTTGAATTGTGCAGTGTGATTGTTAATGAAGACATAGTGATTGGTGATGTGTGATTTTTATTACAAGTGTGCTTATGAGATATCAATGGGCTATGATGCCCAGTGACTGCATGGCTTGGAGCCCTGATGCAGGTAAATGGCCATGGTGCCCTGTGAAATTACATCGCGGCACGTCGTTGTGTGGTAAAAGTACGGTGATTGATGATGTGCGATTTGTATGGCTAGTATGCCTTTGTGATATTAATTGGCTTGTATGCCTTCGTGGTATTAATTGGCTGGAATGCCTTGTTATTGAATTGGCTGTAATGCCCTGTTATTGAATGGGCTATAGTGCTCCATCAATCATTGGCTTGGTGCCCCGGAGATATAATTGGCTTGGTGCCCCGGAGATCAAATTGGCTTGGTGCCCTAGAAATCGAATTGGCTTGGTGCCCCAGTTATATGAATGGCCTTAGTGCTGATGTTATATGAATGGGCCGTAGTGCCCCAGCGATCAATTGGCTTGGTGCCCCGGAGATCGCATTGGCTTGGTGCCCCGGTTATTACATGGCTATAATGCCTTGATGCAACTATATTGGCTTGGTGCCCCGGTTGTTATGGCCAGAGTGCCCTTGTGATTTTAAATAGTTAGAGAGCCCTGTGATAACTGATTAGAGTGCCTTAGTGATCCCGATTGGCATGTGGCCCCGGTGATATCAGTTGGCAAGAGTGCTAAAGAAGTACATCGCGGCGGAGAGCCTAGGCGATGAATGACTGTGGTAACTGCGAAAGTTAGGTGTGCTTGTTTATGTAGCATGTGCTTGAAGCTTGAACTCATGAGGTTAAGCACGACTGATTGTGATTCTTGTTAATGCATGGCTTGCGGAAATGCTTGATCTATGAATGCCTTGTGCCATTGCATTTATGAATGCCTGCGTCTGGTATTGTTTTGGTGGTCTGGTGGGACTGGTGGTCAGGTATAGGCTTAGGGTTCACTTACTGAGATATATATGTATATCTCACCCCGTTGGGGATTAACTTTTTCAGGTCCTAGACGTTGGAAACCCGAGGTTGCCATGGATTGGCATTGGAAGAAGTGTTTAAAGAAGATGGATGTAAACTTATTTGTGATCTTAGGAATTTTACTTTGATTTATGGATTTAGAATTGAACCATGGGTATTGGAAGACTGTAACCTTTGAAGTGAATTTGTCAATATTGAGGGGTGTACCTTTTTATGTCATAAGTCATCTCGGGTTTATTTTGTCTGGAGTCGTTTTCTTGCTTCCGCGTCAAGGTGTCCTTTAGGTGAATGAAGCAGTTGGCCGTGGATCCTGGGAGACTATAGAGTTATAACGACATGGTGGAATGTTCGCGAGCTCATCGGGTTCGGGGCGTGACATAAGCCGTCAGATTTGATTTTTAAATTATTATTCGAAAATCATTTATTAATTTTCTAAAATTTCAGGATTGCGACACGTGTCGTAATTGGAACCGTCCATTTCATTTATTTGAAAAAAGTTCGGAATGGCCCCACCTGGCTGATGTGGCTGCTGACGTGGCACGCCACGTCAGCGCTGACCCGTCAACCGACATGGGCTCGTCGGAGAAGACGACAGGCGACTCGCCGGAACAGTGATTATTCCGGCGAGTTCGCCGGAAAATGCCCAAACCGTGACCAAAACTCCAGATTTTTTGTCCATTTTTTTCACCATTCGACTCCCCTCAAGCCCAAGATCAACCTACAAACAAAACATGGCACCGTGCACGTCCGAAAACCGGCGAACCGAACCCCTCCGAACCCGACTCTGGCGAGATATTTGCAGAAAGTTTTGTGTCCTTCAAACTCGATTCCAACCGTTCACATAGTATCTAAGGGAGGTTTAAGGACTTACCTGAGCTCGATTCGAGCTTGCCGTCCGCCGTGCTCGCCGGTGTGAGCTCTCGGCTGAACCACGCATGGTGGGGCTCCGGCCATCGTTCCCGGCATGGTTTCGATGCAAAATAAACACATACACGAGCTTAGAGTCGGTTCTACAAAAGGTTTGAGGCTAGATTCGCACAAAATATGGCCCGGGGAGGCACGGCCGAGACTCGAAAAATATAAAGCTCATTCTGGCATTTTGTCAAACAGGTGGTGTGCTTCGGCGAGATGAAGGTTCAGAGGGAGTACCGACCTGTTCGGGGGTTGTCGATGGCAACTGAGGCTCCGGTGGCGACTAGTGTCATGTCCTGAAGGTCGAGGATTCCCTCTCTGCCAGTCTCTCGCTCGAACTCTCTCGATCTCCCCTTTTGCCAAGCCCTCTCGGTCTCCTCCATTGAACCCCACTTTTTTCTTTTTCACCGTGGCCGACCGGCGTGTTCCATGGCCGCTCCCTCGTTGCGAGAACCACTCCCTTTTGTCCCCCACTCTCAACGTTCTTTTTTATAAAAAAATGTCGCGGCTGTTGTCCCCCCCACCTTCCCCTGTTTTTCTTGCTTTCGGCCGGTGGGTGTGCAACTTAGTTGCAGACCCGGTCGGATCGGGTCGGGTCGGGCCGGACCCGACCGGCCCGGTTCGACTTAATTTTGCCAAATTGGGCCCCAAATCGTCCCCTTTTCATAAAATTGATGGCAAAATCGGACTCCTTGACGTGTTTTCTATCAAATATGAGTATTTTCGTGAATCTATTGATTGAAATTTAGTGAAAACCCCAAATCCCTAGGATCCGAAAATTAATTCCGCCTAATCGAAGGTCCAAATAACTGAATTAGCCCAAATTGAGGCTACCAATGGATTCATCATGATGAAAACTATCGGGTAGAGGTATTTAATTTCAATGGGTATGCCCGTATGAAATTTAATTTAAAAAATTATGAAACCGAGGACTAAATTGAAAGAAAATTATGCAATTAGGTCCTTTTGTTTAAAATTGATCAAATTGGAGGGCAAATCGACCCAATTGTACTTCAAGGCTTTAGAATACAATGTCATAGCTCATAGAAAGTGAGAATGGAAAATTAAAAGACTCGAAAAAGATTTTTTATGCCTGATTAGGGTTTATGTTTGTGAAGGAATATAGTGACCCAAGCCGAATTTTCAAGATTTAAAGTGACACACTTGAAGAGGCAATTAAAACAAAATTATTGAATATTTTTGTATATTTTTCTGACCACGAATGGTATTTTTCTGACTTTTTGGGTATTTTTAATAATTAAATAATTCAAAAAATTATTAAAAATTATGAAAAATATTTTATGTTCAAAATTGGCTCTTGAGACTAGGCCAAGGCCTCCAAAGTTGATTTTGTAATTTTATGAGTTTTTGGCTATTTGTAATTAATTTTGGAAATAAAAACTAAAATGAAAGATGACCAAAAATCAGGTGTCAACACTATGTCATGCATGCACACTAGGCAAGCAGGTAAGAAGTACTTTTAAGTCTTTAAATCAAGTTTCCTCTATGCAATGTTTGCAGTTGCTTCATATGGATATCTTTGGACCAAACAGAACCTTAAGCCTTGAAGGTAAGAAATATTGTCTTGTTATTGTTGATAATTTCTCTAGATTTACATGGGTGTTATTTTTTGCTCACAAAAGTGAGGCTTTTACATCTTTTTCAAAATTGACAAAAAGAATTCAAAATGAAAAAGGCTATACCATTTCTAGCTTAAGAACAGATCATGAGGGAGAGTTTGAAAATCAAAGCTTTTCAGATTTTTGCAATGATTTTGAAATTCAGCATAACTTCTCTGCTCCATATACTCCTCAACAGAATGTGGTGGTAGAAAGGAAAAATAGATATTTACAAGAAATGTCAAGAACTCTTTTGATTGAGAGTAAGATTGCATCTCATTTTTGGGCAGAAGCTATTTCCACAGCTTGTCATATTTTGAATCGAATTTCTCTCAGACTCCTCATTGAGAAATCCCTTATGAAATCCTCAAAGAAAGAAATCTTGTTGTTGCATACTTTCATGTATTCGGTTGTAAGTATTTTATTTTAAAGAATGCTAATGATCGAATTGGAAAGCTTGATGAGAAATCAGATGAAGGAATTTTTTTGGGATACTCAACAACGAGCAAAGCCTACAGAGTCTACAATAAAAACACTCGTGTTGTTGAAGAGTCGGTGAACATCAAGTTTGATGAAAATTGTCAGAATGATGAACCCGAATCCAGTTATATATTTCTTCAAGTCTCAGATTCACAGGAAGAATCAAAAGAAAAGCAAGATTCAGATACAAACACTGGCTCGGGGAATGTTCAGAAGGAAACTCACTTAAATGAAGAAAGGCTAGAAGCTGAACAGAATGAACCTACAACTTCAACTGATTGCTTCGACAAAAACTAGAAGCATAAGTCAAGTCATCCAAAGGAACTCATCATGGGAAACATAAGTGATGGCATTAAGACAAGATCCAAGTTTAAGCAAGTAATGAGTAACATAGCATTGGCGTTTGAATTGGAGCCAAAAGGAATTGAAGATGCACTAGCAGATGAGAACTGGATAAATGCAATGCAGGAAGAGCTACATCAGTTCAAAGTCAACAATGTTTGGGAATTAGTCAACAGACCCAAAAATCGTTCAGTAATTGGAACAAAGTGGGTATTCAGAAATAAACTGGATGACAAAGGAAAAGTTGTAAGAAACAAAGCAAGACTTGTAGCAAAAGGCTATTCTCAAGAAGAAGTAATAGACTATGATGAGACATACGCACCTGTTGCCAAGTTAGAAGCCACCATGCTACTACTTGCTTATGCTTGACACAAAGACTTTAAACTCTTTCAGATAGATGTGAAAAGTGCATTCCTGAATGGCTACATCAAAGAAGAAGTCTATGTTGAGTAACCCCTTGGCTTTGAAGAACCTAGAGGAAAGTATTTGGTCTATGTATTAAAAAAGGCACTTTCTAGACTAAAACAAGCACCTCGTGCTTGGTATGAAATGTTGAGCAACTTTCTATCCAAACACAACTTCACAAAAGGTAATGTAGATACTACCCTCTTTATCCAAAAACAAGGTAATGATATTCTTCTAATTCAAATTTATGTTGATGATATAATCTTTGGTTCTTCAAATGAGCTACTTTGCAACAAATTCTCTAAAGTGATGCAGGATGAATTCGAAATGAGTATGATGGGAGCATTGCGTTTCTTTCTTGGACTTCAAATTCATCAATTTTAGAAAGGAACATTCATATTTCAAGAAAAGTATGCATTGAAAATAGTGAAAAAGTTTGGTTTGAAAAACTGCAAGAAGACAAAAACTCATATGTCTCACTCCTCCAAACTAGACAAAGATGAAGATAGAAAAAAAGTTGATCCCAAGCTATATCGAAGCATGATTGGATCACTACTCTACCTCACAACCTCAAGATCAGACATCCTACACAGTGTCTGCTTGTGCGCAAGATTTCAATCAAGTCCAAAGGAATCACACCTTTCAGCCATCAAAAGAATAATCAAATACATTGGGACTTAATCCAACTATGGTTTGTGGTATTTTAAAACTTCTGATTTTACACTAAGAGGTTACTCAGATGCAGATCTTGCAGGTTGCAAAATTGATAGTAAAAGCACATCGGGAACTTGCCAGCTCATGGGAAATATGCTTATCTCATGGTATTCCAAGAAGCAAAGTACAGTGGCACTCAGCACAGTTGAAGCAGAATATGTATCACTTGTAAGTTGCTGTGCTCAGATTCTTTGGTTAAGACAATAGCTCAAAGATTATGGTATTGAAAATACAAATGTGGAAATCCAATGTGACAACACAAGCGCCATAAATCTTACAAAGAATCCCATACTCCACTCAAGAGCAAAGCACATTGAGATCAAACATCATTTCTTACGTGATCATGTTCAGAACGGTGATGTTAACATTCAATATATTGATACAAAAAATCAGCTTGCATATATTTTCACAAAACCCTTGGATAAAGAATCCTTTAATTTTATTAGAAACAAATTAGCTATCATTAACCATCTGTCTTAAGTCTATTTTAGAACAGAAGGAGACTCAGAAGGAGCGTCAGAAGGAGACTCAGAAGGAGCGTCAGAAGGAGCGTCAGAAGGAGACTCAGAAGGAGACTCAAAAGGAGCGTCATAATGAGACTCAGAAGGAACGTCCGAAGCAAATCATCATTTTTTTTTTTTTTAAAAAAAAGGGAAGTTCACAAATCATAGGTCAGTCATTTCCTAAAATTCTTTTTAAGGTAAGTCTCTTAGATCTCTCTACGAATATTTAAATGCCGGTAATTGATTTACTTACTAAAAAAGTTCTTTCCTATATTTTAAATTTGATTTTGTTTCCAAAAATAACCACCACTTTTATAAGACCACGAACCGTCACTCCTGTCTCTCACCACCACACAGATTTCACTCGAAACCTTAAACTTATTCAAAATCTCTCTCGCTCTCAATTTTTCTCCTCGACACTACACATTCTCTCTCAAAGTTCCAAACTTTTTCATCCCCATGGCTCCGAAATCAGCCTTCGCCTCAGGGACGCCAACTCAGATGAAAAGAAAATTCTCCTCTCTGGATGCGAGTTCCACCGAGCCGTCGGTAACATAAATCAATGAGCAACGTGAGGCCCTTCGACAAGCAAAAGGTTTGTCCGTATCTGAATTTGAGGAAAAAGAAGGAACGACACATACTGTTAAGCCCTTGTTTGATAGCATTAAGGTTGTTGGGAATTTTGATGATGAACTGCGAAAACTATTAGATCTTCACAAGTTCGCCAATGAGAGCGAATTGCTAGAATACTTTAAATTGCCTGGAAAGATTGTCGAACCGATTGTTGTTGAAGTACCTGAATCTGTCTCTAGAAAGGGAAAAGAGAAAGTAGCAGGGCCTAGTTCGAAATCAACTACAAGAGAACCCTCACCAATAAGACCTGGCGACACTAAGGCAAAGGTTGAAGATGATGATGATGTCCTGTTTAATGATTTTGTGAAAAACATTGGGTTTACTATAGATGCAAACTTTCCTAATCCTCTGTTCCAAAGTCAAGCACATAAGGACAAGTTTGAGTCCTTGAAACAGAGAGGCATCATACCACACATGGTGTTTGAACTAAAGTACTTTGACAGGAATGGTATCCCTCTTCGGAAGCATCTTCAAAAGGTTAATTTAGAGAAATTTATAACTCAAAGGAGTTACACTTTTCCTGATTTGATAGCCTATTTTTACTCAAATATTCACTTTGTCAACTTCAACTCTATGGCCTTCACTGTGCGTAGAAAGCAATATGTCTTGCATGTTGATGAATTGGCATCAATTATGGGAACTAGTAAAAGGGCTTTCAAACCCTTGGATGTTACTGCTGAAGAAGCTTTTTGCTTTCTTACTGGGAAAACAAGTTTCTCTAGAGAGTCAAAATCACACATTACCTACAGTGATTTCCATCTGAAGCACACCACGATACATAAGGTTGTCATTGAATGCTCAGGCCAAAGGCAGCCTCAAAGACAGACATCTTAAAATAAGAGGTAAAATTGTTGTGGGGTATCTTGCAGGGAAAGAAAATTTCTTTTGCCCACACGGTTCTACTTCACATGTATAGAACAATCCTCGAGCCAAAGGGACACCTACCTTATGCTGGTCTGATCTATAAAATAATAGATTATTTTAAGATCAAGGCTTCTGCTGATCTTATCAAACAACAAATTCCTTTGATGACTGCTGGTGAAACTATGATGGGCAAGATGGGATTCAAAATGACTCCTGCTGGCTGAAGGACCAAGAACAATGAACCAGTTCTTGTGGAGTTCGAGGATGAGTCAAAACAGAAATCTCCAAAAAGGAGAAAGGTTATGGCCATCAAGGGTCAACAAGAAGACACCTCATCTGATGATCATTCCAGAGAAAGTAAAGCAGAATCTGACTCTAAAGCTACTCAATCTAAAGGTGCCTCAGATGGAGAAAGTCAAACTAAGAGTCAAAGTGCGCAAAGCAATGAAGAAGAAGGAGATGTCGGTGAAACACAATCAACAGATAGTGCTATATATATATGAACTAACTGAGGAAGAATTCCTTACCATGTGGACTGAAGAGGATGCTGCAAGAAAAGACAGTGAAACAGAGTATGGCGATACTCTTTTCAATTTTGATTATGAGCAGTGGTCAGCACAAATACTAGCACAGATGGCCTCAGAAGATCAGGTGGAAGAGCCAGATGATATTGAGGCTTATTCCATATCCTCTACACGATTGATTATTCACAAAGCTGCCTCAAGCTTGGCAACAACAATTGCACGAGAGGATAAACTTTCGAGTGCTCAGTCCATACCAATAGACATTGATGAAGAGATAGCATCTGTGCCCAGCACAAAGGCTAAAGGGAAAAGGGCTATAACTCAGAGGGAGCCTTTACCTGCAACCTCTGATGTTTTTCTCACAGAAGTTTTTGCTTCTCAAGCTTTTCCTAAAGCTCAATCTGAGGGGGAGAATGTGCCAAGAAAAAGGATTTGCACTACAAATCAAGAACAATCTTCTACAGCACCACAGGTTGACATTCAGAAGCAAATGGAGAATCTTCAACAAATCCTTATCCAGAATCTGGCTGCTATGGAAACCATGCTAGATCAGAAACTGCATAACTTTGAATAGAAGATTGATGGGAAGTTGCAGGGTATGGCAAATCAGGTGACCAATCTAGAGAAGTCCATTGACTTGTATGGTAGAATGTTCTATGCTGAGATTGCAAACATGCATTCATACACGCTGGTCAGGACTGACTGAGTAGCTTCAGGACTACCTACAACTCAAGATGTCAGAAGCCATGCTCAAAGAATGGGAGGAGGATATGTCAGGCCTTCTTCAGTGGAGGCTGATGCAGAGCCTGAAGATGTTCTTTCCTCTTCCAAAATGCCCCTCACCTTCTGCTTCTTGATTTTTTTTTAAGCACAAGGATTTCATTTGTTATGCCACATTTTTAGCCTATTCTTTCTACAACGACTTGATCATATTCTCTACTATATACATTCTTTTTGCTAGTGACAAAAAGGGAGAGAGATTTCTCTATTTACCACAGTGCAGGATATTACTTACCACAGTGTAGGATACTTTCTGATTATGTTTGCCTGCAGGAATAGATTGAGTGATTACTTTTATTTGTTACTGATCACAGTCTCACTATTTACAATTTTTGACATACATTGTTTCATTAAGTTTTGTAGTTTTGTCACCATCAAAAAGGGGGAGATTGTTGTGGAAATTCTCCTATATTTTGATTCTGACAAAACTATCAAAAGGATTTGTATAATGTTTTATGATGCAGAAAGAATGAGTAAGCAGCATATTGTGTGGATCTAATTCGGTCACGAGGACGAAAGGTCAAAAGGAGTGCCTCTGGACGAAGGGTCAGACGGAGTGCTTCTGGACGAAGGGCCAGAAGGAGTGCTTCTGGACAAAGGGTCAGATAGAGTGCTTCTGGACCAAGGGTTAGATGGAAGTACTTCTGACGAGGCCAGATGGAAGTGCTTCTGACGAGGTCAGATGGAGTGCATCTGAGGACCTTCAGATGGAGTTGCTTTTGAGGGTCAGGTTCAACATGATCTTCTATTTGAATATTTCGTGCAACGATCTACATGCAGTGACAGATGGATCTTATCAAATCTCTGAATTACCATTCCACTATAACTGATCAAATTCAGGAAGTTCTTCATGAAGACGAAACTTGAAATTAGTCAGTTTCTGCATCTCTAAAACTTGAAGACCCATGAATGGCAGGTTTCCGATCAAGGCAAGGTTCCTTATGGAAATTTGTGATATTCGATTAACATGATGTCCCTTCTAATCTATCAAGGGATTTTCTACAATTGAATATCACCTTTCAAGAATATCTTTTCGGGGACCAATACAGATTTACCACAATTATGGAAACTGGAGATTTAGTTGTATGGGCGACTAAATCAGAAGGGTTCAATATCTTCTTCAACGGTTTTCATATCTTCTAAGATACAGTCTCATTCATTCACGATTGATGACCTCCAATCAAGGATTGAAGAGCGATCTCTTGGCCAAGTATCCAGCGGCTAGTTTGGAGGCAAGGGAATATAAAAGAAGAACCATGGGGATTTGAGAGGTGTAACGAACAACAATCCAAAAAGTGCAAGCGTGATTCGAATTTTACCCAAAAATATTATGAGTAATCAAAATCTCACTCATTGTGAGAATCTGTAAGAGAGAGAAACCGAGTGGTTGAGTGATTATAATTCTCTTGATTCTTCATAGTGAAATCCAGCCAATCGGCTGTCATCGTGGGAGAGTGGGCATAGGCTTGACAAGCCGAACCACTATAAACTCAGTGTGCTCTTTTCTCTTCCCTACTTCATTGCTGCGTTTAATTTGTGTACTATCTCCCGTTGTTCTTATTTACTGATTGCGTATTGAAATTATCATTAATTCCGTAAGAAATTTCAATTTAATTTTTGATTCACCTATTCACCCCCCTCTAGGTGATATTGCTAGATCCAACAGATCCTACCACACATTAATGGCAAGAAGCGGAGAGGGAGAGCTCTAGATGCACCATATCTTCAGGTGAGCTTTTTCGGTGGTAGGGCCTAGAGGTGATTAAGGACACTAGAGGTGATTGGGGACACTGTACTGGATAAAAGGACACCTTAAGTGTTAATATTTAAGTACGGCGCTTACTTTGGTGTTAATTTTTTTTATCACTTAAGTGTCAATTTTTTTGAAATATGATTATTTAAGTGCCAACTCCGGTGAGGTCACTAGAATTTTTTGATGTTGGCATTAAAGTGATCATTTTGTCTCCTATTTGACACTAAAGTGAATATTTTTTAGATCACTTAAGTGTCATTGTTTTTTCAAAGATGATTGCTTAAGTGCCAATTCTGGTGAGGTCGCCGGAATTTCTTACCATCGGTACTAAAATGATCATTTTTTCTCCGATTTGGCGCTTAAGTGATCCCAAAAAATATGTTGATATTAAAGTGAGTGTTATATATAAATATTGACATTGGAAATGTCCTTATGCCCACAGTATTATGCTGGTGTGGCCACAATCAGCGATTAGATTAGTAAAGGCCAGTTAGCCGTGCTTAGTGTCCACCTTTTCTCACAACTGGAACAATAGTAAGCCCATCGTTAGTTCCTCGGTTTGGACTGGATTGATCCATCTTCATTCTTTCATCTTAATTGGCTCATATCCAACAAATCCCGATCAAACCCATATCAAATCTACTGGCATTGGATTTGAACGGTATTTTATTCTCATATGCCTGGCCGAAACAGACGAGGCCTACTTAGTCAGCTCCTATTGCCTTGATTTTGGAAGATGAAAATGTCAATGTCATACAACATTATTTCCGATGATCCAAATTTAGATATGACCTTAGAACTTCTAATCGACTGATGTTTTAGTGAGTGCAACAAAGTACATAATATTAAAGCTAAGATTAAATCTTATGAGGCCAAAGTGGGATTATTTTAAAAATCTTGAAATTTCAGGTAAAGCTACCAGAAAGTCGAAGCATATTGTCAAAACATGATAGAGTGAAAAAGAATCAAACAACATATACACTTGGTTTTGTTAGTTCTCTAGTTAACAAAATTGTCAGCTCATTTCCTATGTGTAACAGGTCTTCTATAGGGCTAGTTAGGCTAAGGTGGTTAATGGATCTTTAACTTTGCCCCTCTTTTATTAATGTGCCATGGATATAAGAATACAAATTCAAGAGATAAGGGTAAACTTCTTATGGCAATTATATGCAGAATTGATAACAAGCAAACCGACCAAAAAAATTCGGCTAAAATGCACTATAAGTGCCAAAACTTGTGTACGGCGCTTACTTCAGCGTCAAAACTGTAAAAAAGATCACTTAAGTGCGAATTTTTTTTTTAAAAATTACTTAAGTACCAATTTCTTTTAAAAATGATCATTTCGGTGCCAACTCCAATTTGAGCTGACATGGCTCATCGGAAATTTGACGTGGCCTATTTTTATTAATATTTGATCTGACGTGGCTCAATGTAATTGGCACTGAAGTGAGCAATTTTCAAAAAAATTAGCATCTAAGTTATCACTTTTTTTTAAAAAAAAAATTGGCACTTAATGATCGTTTTAAAGTTTTGGCACTAAAGTGAACACCGTACACAAGTTTTGGCACTTGTAGTGTACTTAAGCCAATAAAATTATAAGAGCTGGAACCATTACAAATCAACAGGCACAACGTAGGTCAGCACGAGAAAACATTCATGTCATCCTAAGGACACCTTTCGCGTAATTTCTTGATTAAGTCGTCATTAGGAGGAGTAGGTGTTTATATGTCATAGGTGCAAACCATGTAAACTGCATAGGAAAGTTCGCGTAAAGAAACTTTTCCTCTTTTGCACACCATACTTGTAAACTTTCAAGGAAATGGCGGACTAATTTCAATGGGGATGTTAGTAAGTCCCTTACAATGTTCTTACTTACCACACTTGTGAAATGCCAAAGTAGTTGCTAACTTACTAAGTTGTTGAAATGTTCAAGTAATTCCGTCATTCGTTGGTATTTTATTAGCCACACTCATAAAATTAAAAAGAAAATGATGATTTACTAACTGCTCTCTTGTCTTATGTTAGAGCACGTGTGCATGTTATCTTATACAACGCATTTGTAATGATCTTGAATAAAGGAAAATCAGATTTCGGGAGCACAACAATAAAAACGCGAGGGACTCTACCTTACCGCCAAAGGCTATAGGGGGCTATCGGAGCACTCTGAATAAGTAGTGCAAGAAATTGCGGTAAGAGGGACGAGATCCAGGGGCAGAGCCAATTAGCAATTAGGAGGGAATCTCACCAAGGATTGATGTTGCCTGTGTTGGGATTCACGTAACATGTACGGGCAAAAATAAAATAAATAAACACAGCGGAAATAATAAATTGCCCATACATGTATCTCCAGAGGCGTAGTTCGCGCATTTCAATCGAAAATCATAACAAACAAAAAGAGTTAAAAGATTATCTCTCGTAGCGTGCTTGAATAATGAAAAACGGTTCAGATGTTCTTCGATCCAAGCCCCACAAGTGTCGAGCCTCTAGTTCAGACACACCACCAATCACAGCGACGAACGGAAGAACAAACTCGCGGGAATCACCACTCGATTATGCTGGCAATTCGTGATGATGTTTTTTCTTGTTCTTGAATTTTTGGTCACCATGGGAGAGAGCAAAAATGTGGGAGGGAGAGAGAGAGAGAGAGAGAGAGAGAGAGAGAGAGAGAGAGATCTGAATTTTCTGCTCACAAAATTCACACCCTTAATCCAAGGATCTAATCCTTTTATTATGCATTGCACACACATATACACGCATAATTCTAGGATCAGATCCAAGAATTATGCTGCCATACAATCAGCAATTTAGCCCACTAATCAATTATTATAATTATGACAATTAATCAATTTGGCTCTTGATGAGCGTAAATTTCCAACAGCCTGTGCTCGCATGTCCGGTCTCTTGAGTACCATGCATTATTGAGAAGTTTTGACAAAGTGCGGATGGAATATTTTCTTTCCTCGTCACATTTGAGTAATTCATTATTGTGAAAATGACATGGAACTAACGGATCTTGCAATAAATCTAATGTGAAATGAAGAAATTATCATAAAAATTGATGAGAAAAAATAGATAACACTGAAAATTTATGTTGCTCATTTTTTTTTGTGGTGGAAAGCTGTTTGTTTGGAGTGCCAGTACCTACTGCACAGAAAGAGCCAGCCTTCAAGAAATCTACTACGAACTCGAAGAGTAATACTATCACTCAATCGTTCGAATGTTTGCTGTGACAGTATGATTTTCCTGACATTTCGAGACCTTTGACTGTAAGATATCTATCGAAGTATTTCAGTTATATCTCGCTCGGATATGATCAATCGCGAGTTAACTAACCAAAGGGGAAAGGCTAACGCGCGACGAGGTATGTGGACCTAGGAAATTTGATTTGAACACTACGTTTTGGCCATAAGGATAGTCGAGGGATATTTAGAACCGGGGCCGACCAGAAAACGATTAAGGAATCCATTGCTAGTGTTATACGATTGGGACGCGGGTGATGTCGTTTAACCAAAGTATGATTTGCGAATTTTTCCTAAATCGATATATGACGATCGCGGCCGTCGGGGCTAGTAATAGACCCTTGCGATTACATGACAATCAAGATTGCCGTAGTTTGGATTTTCCTGAGTGTGATGAGAGTCATAGAGTCGATACGCGTAACGTTCGCAAAAGCCGCCCGTTAGTTCGAGATAAATTGAAATTACGGACGATGAGAAATCGATCACGATTTGGGGTCTCGAAAATGAAAAATGGAAATGAGGGATTGGTAACAATGAGTTTAGATTGGACGACGCCTAATCGAGAAAGAAAATTAGCGGAAAAAATGATTTTTCGGACGAAGGGTGTGAAAAGACGATTTTGCCCCTAGAGTGTTGACTCGATTTTTATTAATTGGACAAGGGCATTTTTGTCAATTTGATATCCCCAAATGTATCAGCCAAAAATGGGAGGGCAATCTTGGAAGAAATTTCAGATTTTATGAAGAAAGTGCCAAATGTCATCAAACCATGGAGTCTCATTAATTAATCCACACACCTAAGCAAGCTTCTAGGATATTCTTGGAGATGAGAACAAGCCACTTTCCTTCTCCCTTCTGCCATTTCTCACGACCAGCACCAGCAGAATCACCATCTTCTCCATTTTTCTTCTTCTTCCTCACGTTCAGAACCAGACCTACACGATCAGAATTTTCCGTCCAGTTCATCAGTGCCTAAATTTTCAACCGCTAACAACCTTCTTGCGAGCCATATATCATTGCGAAGATCTCCCTGTTGCCGAACTTTTCCAACTGGAAGCACGCCGATTGGCCAGCTGCGGAGCTCCGTCCGGCCAATCTCCCGCAAGTCGACGGAAACTGACTAAACTGGAGGTAGGCACCGGTTTGCTTTTCATTGAACCCCTTAATGGACGAATTTTGAGTTCAATTTTTGTGGAGGTCTAGTAGACACATATGCTGAGTTGCTGTCAAATTTTGGGCGAAATTGACAAATATTTTGACCTCGAATCATTGTGATGTTTGAAGGACAGAATCTGTCCATTTGCAGACTCGGAGAAATTGGCGCCTTTGGAAGGTCATCCGGCGTCGCCTTGAGCCAAAATTTTCGGTGAGGCCTCTTGACATGTATAAATTTGTGTTGAAAAGGGTATTTGTGAATAAATTGAAGGATTAGGTTCAATTGGGGGCTGATTGAGTGGATTTGAAACAGAACCGAACCTGCTCTGTTTTGGTTCTATTCTCTCTGAGTTGGTAGAGGCTGTTTGTGACGGAATTGAGGTCTAATTTGATCCTCGAGGCATGTTAGGGTGTGGAGTAATATGTTGAGGAAGTTTATGTTCGATGGTTTGAAGTCCGGAGGAAGAAATATTGACGAATTGATGGGTTTTCCCTAGGTACACTCGCTGTTCTATTTTATGGTTGCTGGAACCGAATCCGTTAAGTGCTAGGGAAGGGGTTTTGCTGATTTAAGCTTGAGGTAAGGAAGTTCCTAACCTTGGTTAGAATAATTGGACTCGATTGGGTAAATCCTATGAGGAATATGCTAATTTTTGGTGATATTGTTTGATTTATGATCACGTGTTGTGCCTATTGTTATATGCTCATTGAATGGTCATGATACATGTTGCTTGTTTCTCTTGGTTGTTGAAATTGATTGTTGCGCATGCCTTGAATTATAGCTCGATGTGTGAGCGTGTGTTTGATTACAATGTCTTGAGTTGAGATGAATCCTGGCATGCTTGAGAAACTTGTGGCACCCTAAGGCATTGAGACGCGGGGTTGTTATGACCAATGTCCTGATACGTGAGACGCGGGACGAGAATTGTTATGTGTCGACACGGGTCGGAGATGATATTGAAACCTGATGCATTTTACGCGGGTTTATCAATGAGATGGTCTGATGCGTAAGTACGCGGACCTAGCCTGAGGCGTTCCACACGTGGGCATGAATCAAATGATGGTTGGAAAGGAAGGAAGGCGTGGCTTGGGTTGGTGATGTGAACTTGTTTTAATTGATGGAATACGCTTCTATGATTGCATAAAGATGCTTGTGATATTCTTGTATTAGTTATGGTTGTTAAATGCATCATTTTATTGTTTATACATTGGGTTCATATTCACTTTTGCCTGAGTGTACGGTTGGCCTAACTTAGGACTAGGACTTTTCTTACTGAGATGTTGATCTCACCCCGTAGTGGGATCCTATTTTTTTTCCAGACCCTAAGAACTAAAGATGTTGCCGATCCGCTTGGGTGAACCCCAGGAGATGTCTAGATTTGTTGAAGAGTTTCCTGACTATCGTGGTACAGTATCTATTAGACGTACTACAGTTGTGTGGGTGGACGAGCCAGGAGCGCCAGTTAAACCCCATAGGTTTGAAGCATGGTATCGTAAAGCAGGTGAAGGTATGCCTGAGCAGTTAAGACCCCAGGACGTACCCAGAGAAGCTGTACCCCCTTGGTGCCACCGGACCCGAGAGGAAATAGAAATAGAGACCTCTACTGTAAGATCGAGTAACATACCCGAGGAAGAGCCGGCGGGCGAAGCAAGTATGGAAGTAATCGAGATTTCGGATTCAGAGGATGACCTGGAGTACGAAGACATGGAGGAGGACTCAGTTGAGGTTCAGTCAGAGTCTTTTTCAGACTATGATCCAGCCGAGGATGCGAACCGAGCTGAGGACACCAGCACCTCTTAGAGTGCCCTTAGTTGGATGGTCTTTTGTCATGTCTTTTGATGGAGATGATCTTTTGTTGGGGCTGGTAGTTTCCTTTTGTTTGCCCTTTGGTTCCTCGACCTTAGTAGGTAGCGATAGTTAGAATATGTCTTCGTATGTAAGAACCGTTTTTGTATGTATAAGAGTTTTCTTGTTTCCTTGCATCTCATTCTTGGTTGTATGTATAAGTGAATGGCGTTCGAATGGGTTTTATTTTCTTTTATCTTCCGTGTACGAGTCTCATTTCAATTGGCCGTATTATAGAGTATCCTGGGACAGGTCTTATGACAGGATGCGGATGTACGTTCTCGTTAGGAAGGCGGGACGTGGCATCCTAATTGAAGTGGTTTTAGAGCGAGGTTAACTCGATCCAAGTTGATTGAGGATTGGAGTAATAAGGAGGAATGAGATCCGGGGTGACTGGTTAGCAAGACCGTAGGAAGGGTTTGCTAGAGTAAGTTTAAGTAATGCATGGCATATGAGTGGCGCCTGTGTTTGGCATCATGAAAGTGACATTATTATGATGAGTGAATGCAACCAAGCTTTGTACTGAGCATGTGCATTGATTGTGAATGCTTGCCTTATAAAGCATTGTGCATTTCATTTGAGCTGGTAGCACAATTCTATATTCTAAATCGTTGTGCTCTTGAAATTGTTTAGGAATGGTTGCTTGAAGTGGATGCTGATAGTTGTGTAGCATGAAACCATTAGATTGGAATGGTTGATCTAAGTCTTTAATTCCGTGGTGGAATTATAGTGGTGCAGGGAGTATAATTATGAGTGATCGACCTGTTAGACGTAGAAGACCCAGTGCTAGGGCTTCTAGTTCGGGGCCACCTGCGACAAAGAATCCTGGAATGGGAGATGTGTTAAGGGCCTTGGAACGGATTGGTAATCTGATAGATAGACATGCTCAAGATAGAGATGCTGCTATAACCCAAGCTGTGGGCGCGGCATTGACTGCAGTGAATGCAATGACGGGTACCAATGCAGAGGGCGGAGGTAGTGGTAGCAGTGGCTAAGGCGCTGGAACTAGTAATGCGCAAGTGAATGTAAATGCTGGTCAAAATGTGGGAGTTGGCAATATGCCAGGTAATGTTATTACACCTCGAGATATAGGTCAATTGGTGGAACAGTTTGTGAAGTTGAGGCCACCTCAATTTAATGGAACTGGTGACCCAGAGTTGGCACCCAGATGGATAGAAAAGCTCGAGAAAATTTTTGGAGTCCTGAAATGTACGGATGAGGAGAAAGTACTCTTGGCAGTGTACCAACTGGATGGTACGGCAAGTGACTGGTGGAAGGCCACTAAAGATGGAGTATTCCCTGAGGGCGTTGCTTTGAATTGGACTACGTTTACGGAGGTCTTTAATGATAAGTATTTCTCGGAGACTACGCGAGAAAGCAAGTTAGTGGAATTCCAGAACTTACGTCAGGGTCATTTGACGGTTGATGAATATGAAGTAGAGTTTTCAAGGTTGTCTATGTACGCACCGCGTTACGTGGAGGATCCAGTAGAAAAGATGCAGAGGTTTCGAGATGGGTTACGACCCGAACTTCACAGCCAGATGGTGGCCATGAATTTGAGAACTTATAAGGAAGTTTATGAACGAGGACAAATGATAGAACGAGACATGAGAGAGAGGTCAATAGCATCAGGATCGTGGTTCCCTGTTCTTCAAGATAATCGTCAGTTGGGTAAGAGATCGATGATGAGTAGTAGGCGTTTTATTCCGCCTGCAAGGAAGGACATTGGTGAGCCGCAGCATCAGTCCAACTTTAATTGTCGCTTGTGCGGAAGAAGACATGGAAAGGGACCTTGTCCGACTAGGACAGGTGCTTGCTTTAAGTGTGGTCAGATGGGCCATCAGATGAGATGGTGTCCTAATCAAACTCAGTTGGCTAGACCTCAAGGACAACGACCACAGGCAGGAGCCCCAGCTGTCGCTCTGCAGAATGAATTGGCGAGACCCCCAGCTCAAGGGCGAGTCTATGCGGTAGCTCGAGGCGAAGCAGAGAATGCACCCGGGGTGGTCACAGGTATGGTTTACTTGTGTGACCAAGTTGCTTATGCATTATTTGATCCTGGAGCTTCGCATTCCTTTGTGTCTGCTCGTTTTGCTGATATGGTTGAAATGGATTTGAAGCCTTTGAATGTGACTTTACATGTTACTACTCCGCTAAAGGATAAAGTGATAGTTTCACTAGGTTGTGCGGATAGCAAGATAGTCATAGATGGTATAGAGGAAAGGATAGATTGGGTCGTACTCCCTATGTATGACTTTGATGTGATTATTGGGATGGACTGGTTGAATAGACAAAAAACTGTAGTCGACTATGGTGAAAAGGTAATCCGTTTCTACTCAGATGGTCATCCTAGCTATGAGTTTAAGGGAAGTCGTGGGGGAACTTCCATTCCTTTGGTTTCGTCGCTTGAAGCGACAAAGTTGTTGGATGAGGGATGCCGAGCTTACTTAGATGCGGTAGTTGACATGACAGCCGAAGAGCCGAAATTGGAAAATATAGCCGTGGTACGCGAGTTTCCTGATGTTTTTCCTCAAGAACTGTCGGGATTGCCACCTGAGCATGAGATTGAGTTTGTAATTGAGTTAGCTCCTGGGACAGAGCCTATTTCGAAGGCACCTTACAGAATGGCGTTATCGGAGTTGAAAGAGTTAAAGGTGCAGTTGCAAGAATTGCTTGACAAGGGATTCATTAGGCCTAGTGCTTCGCCATAAGGAGCACCAGTGTTAATTGTGAGGAAAAAGGATGGATCTTTGCGTTTCTGCATAGATTACAGATAGTTGAACCAGGTGACTGTTAAAAATAAGTATCCGTTGCCAAGGATCCATGACCTGTTCAATCAGTTGCAGGGAGCTTCAGTGTTCTCTAAAATAGACTTGAGAACGGGATACCATCAGTTGAAGATTAAGCAGGAGGATATTCCGAAAACGGCTTTCAGGACGAGATATGGGCACTATGAATTTACGGTGATGCCTTTTGGTTTGACGAATGCTCCAGCTGCATTCATGGATATGATGCATCGAGTGTTTAAGGAATACCTCGATCGTTTCGTTATAGTGTTCATTGATGACATCCTAATTTACTCAAGGAGTAATGGCGAACATGAAAAGCATTTAAGAATTGTTTTACAGACCTTGAGGGAACACTCGCTTTATGCTAAGTTTAGTAAGTGCGAGTTTTGGTTGAACAAAGTGGCTTTTCTTGGACATATAATATCTGGAGAAGGGATTTCAGTAGACCCTGCAAAGATAGAAGCAGTGATAAATTGGCCTAGACCTACGACGGTCACTGAGGTTCGGAGCTTTCTAGGATTGGCTAGTTATTATAGACGCTTCATGGAAAAGTTTTCGTTTATAGCTATGCCATTGACGCAATTAACTAAGAAGTCTACGAAGTTTGAATGGACGGATAAGTGTGAAATGAGTTTTCATGAGCTCAAGCATCGTTTGACAACGGCACCAGTTCTCACGATACCTTCTGGACCTGGAGGCTTCGAAATTTATAGCGACGCGTCATTAAAAGGATTGTGGTGTGTACTGATGCAACACGGAAGGGTAGTGGCATATGCTTCAAGGCAATTGAGACCCCATGAGTTAAACTATCCGACGCACGACTTGGAACTAGCTGCGATTGTTTTCTCCTTGAAAATCTGGAGGCATTACTTATGCGGTGAAAGGTTCCAAATCTTTACGGACCACCAAAGTTTAAAATATTTGTTTTCTCAGAAGGAATTAAGTATGAGGCAACGTCGGTGGATGGAATTGCTTAAGGATTACGATTGTGACATATTGTACCATCCTGGGAAGGCGAATAGAGTTGCCAATGCGCTCAGCCGGAAGTTTAGTATTGCGCACTTAATGGTTAAAGGATGGTCTGTGCTTGAAGGATTGAGGGACTCGGAATTCAAATTGGAAGTGAGCCAAATGACAAGCTTGATAGCGACGTTGAGAATCGAGCCGGAAATTCAAGAAAGGATAAAAGTTCTACAGACCACGGATCCTGAAATCCAGAAAATCCTTAGTTTGGATGTGACGAAGAAGAAAGACGATTTCCAGGTAACTGAGGAAGGAATTTTAAAATTTCGTGGACGTCTTTGCGTACCTAATGAGGTAGAGCTTAAAGAAAGAATTTCGTCCGAAGCTCATCGGAGTAATTATAGCATTCACCCAGGTAGTACGAAGATGTATCAGAACTTGCGTCAGCACTATTGGTGGAACGGTATGAAAGTGGATGTAGCTAGGCATGTAGCAAAGTGTTTGACGTGCCAGCAGGTGAAAGCGCAGCACTGTAAACCCGGTGGATTATTGCAACCTTTGGAGATTCCGGAGTGGAAATGGGAGCACGTAACGATGGATTTTGTTATGGGATTACCGCGGAGTCAGAAAGGACATGATTCGATTTGGGTAGTCGTAGATAGGCTGATTATGTGACATTCCGAATTCCGACCCCTCTCTAGGCTATGGAATGGAAGGATATCGATCGGTGTGTTTCAGTGGTATTTCGCTCGGAGCAGGCCACTCTCGAGTTAACTGATCGAAAGGGAAAGACTAACACAAGGTCGGGTACGTGGACCTGAGGATTTTAAATAAGAAATGGCGCTTTGACCATAAGGATTGTCGAGGGAATATTTTGGGCCAGCAGAGATCGATCTCGGAATGATCATGGAATGCCTTGCTAGCGTTATACGTTGGGACGCAGGTGATTCCGCTTAACCAATGTGTACTTTGCGAGAATTTCCTAAATCGGATTCCGAAGATCAGGACCGCAGGAACTAGTGATGAACCCTCGCAATTACATGACAACCAAAGTCGCCACGGCTTGAGAAAAATCCCAAGGTCGATACGCGTAGTGCCTGCAAGAGTCGCCCGTCAGTTTGAGATAAACTGGAATTACAGTCGATGATAGCTCGACATGAAATTGGACCTTGAGATTGGGCATTGGACATTGAGGAATTCCAACATTTCATTTGAATTTGACGTCGCCTCGCCAATAGTCATTCAAAATGAGAAAAATGAAGTTTCGGACGAAAAGTGTCAGATTACCGTTTTGCCCCTCAACCATTTGCCTTTGTCTTAAGGTTATTTGAAGGTCAAAATGGTCATTTAAGACCCCATGAGTGGCTGCCGAAAATTCAATGGGAGTGAGTCAATGGAAGTCAAATTTAGATGACCAATTATTGGAGCCATGCCACATGTCATCCTATGAGCAATCCCTTCTTGCCCCAATTATTTGTGTTTTGCACCAATTATTGGTGTCTTCAAACTAATAATTGAGAAGTCTCCCTCACCCTCACCCATTTCCGTCGGCCATCTCTCTCTCCTTCACTCTCTCTTTCATTTTTCACCTTTGGCCGAGAAGAACCCGTCGCCAGCTTGCTGCCCTATCCCGACTGCCCCACTGTTTTGGTCATAACTCCGTCATCCGACATCATATTGAGGTGATTCTTTCGCCATTAGAAATATTATTGTCTTACCTTTCTAGGGATATATTATAAGCTCAATTTGGCCGAGTAAATCCTTCCGTAGGTCGATTTGAATGGACCAAGGTCTGGACGAGGCAGATTCTGACCGGTTTTGGAGAGAGTCCGTTTTTTTGGGCTTCAAGGTTTCAAATGGCTCCAAATCTTCGGTGAGACTCTCTTGACTCATAGTATTAGAGTTGGATGAGGTGTGGTTGTAATTTTAGAATAATTAAGATGGGTTTCCATGGCTGATTTAAGATGGTTTTCTCGAGGCAGAAACTGACCGATTGCATACCGAAGGGAATCGGCCCGATTGGAAGGCCTAGAAGGATTTTCTTGCTTCGAAATTGTTGGTGAGCCTTCTAGACTTGTTGATTGATGTTTTAACAAGTTGGTTTGGTAGAGAATTGAAGCTTAGGATTGATTTATGGGCTGATTAGTGTGATTAAGAGCAGAACTATTCTGTCCTAAGTTGTGACTATGTAAACCGAACATCTTGAGGGCTGAGGAAGGTGTTGCCTTGTCATAAATTCATCGTTAAGGCACCTTGGGACGTTAATTGATGTGTTGACGAAGTGTTTACTCGATGGAATTGAGATTGGTAGAGTTTTATTGATGGAATCGTGAAATTTCTCTTAGGACCGTGCCATGCCTTGCTTTGGCTATGAGTGGATTGAGCTTGGTGACTCAATTGGATTGGAATTGTTAGCTCAATTAAAGAGGTAAGTTATGCCTAAACCTTTATTAGGAGGTTAGGTTACTAAAGGACGGAGTTTTGTGTCGGATTGAATGATTTTATGAAATGATTTTGTGAGAGACGCGAGGAAACCCAAATTGCCCTATTTTAGCGAATTACACTTGAGTGGTTTTATGGCATGAAATTTTGAAAACGAGGTTGAACTGAGGAGTCTTAATCTGATTGTGGCATATAGTTGGGCCATTTGGCGTACGTTGTTGAAATTCTCATTGATTTGACTACATTAAGCGGATTGGTTTACCAATCAAGTTTTGAAATGACTTGTGAATGATGAAATTTGAGGTTTGCTTGAATTGACCCGAGTGAGGCTCGTATTTTACTGAACATGTTCGAACTTGAAATGTGTTTTGTCCAGTGACGGACATCTGAAAAGAATGCCTTGAATAGGCGATAAATGCTTGAGTTTGTTGAGTGTGTTTCTCATTGAAAATTGAGGCATGAATGTGTTTTCTAATGAATACTGAGACTTTTATAACTGAACTTTTATGAGTAAATGGCGTGTGGGATCGCCGAGGAAATTATATGTGCACTGGTGTGTGGGATCGCCAATGGCGTGTGGGATCGCTGAGTATTATAATTTGGCCAACGTATTGGGAGGGAGTTACTCCCATTGGACCTGACGAGGTCGTGCGGCTAGAGAGTCCCATACTGACACGATTCATCTCGATTGATAATGGGCGTCGAGAGTCGTATGGTGACCGAATCATCTCTAGGTCCGGACGCGAGAGTCTCATATGTACCGACGGGTCATATGGAGACCGAATCATCTCGCAGCCCTAAAGTGGGCGGCCCAAGATGGGCGGAAATGGAAAGACTTATTTTATGAGAAATTCAAAGAATGGGTTTTGAGAAATCTAAAATGCCTCATGTTTGAAAATTTGCCTCATGATTTGAAATTGGCCCAAAGAGGGGCGTAAATTGAAGTTGGCCCACAAAAGGGGCGTGTGAGAAAAGAACGCGTTTTCTGGATATTTCAAGGAATGATACTTTTGAGAAAGAAGTGAAAGTTGCCTCGTGTTTTTGAGATCGCATCGAGTGCTTGCTTATGATTGAAAACCATGCCATTGTACGAAGCTCAATTTTACTCATGGAGTCCTTTGTCACTAGGTCAAGTCTTTTGTTTTGAAAGTACTGAAACGGCATGTTTTTGACAAGTACCCTGTTTTGCCATGCCAAAGTTTTTATTACCAAAATACCCTATTTTCAAAAGTGTCTGGAGGTACTGGCAGCCTAGTTTAGGGTTAGGTTTAGCTTACTGAGATTTATATCTCACCCCGTCGTGGGACAACATTTTCAGGTCCTAGACAATGGAGACCCGAGCGTGCCATGGATTGGTTTTTGGAGAAGTCATTGGGAGTAATGAAGACTTAATTCCATTTTGAGACCTTAGAGATTGTAAATTGTTGGGAGTTAGCATTGTACCTGACTTTGGCATTAAAGAGAAGTACACCATTTTCTTCAGTCCTAAGTCATCTTGTGTTTTATTGATATGGAGTTGTCCTCGCTTTCGCATGCATGTTTCATATAGATCTTTAAGCATTGACCGTTGGTTCTTGGGAGATCATCAAAGTTAACGGCGGAGGTGGGATGCTCGCGTGCTCGCCGGGTTCGGGGCGTGACAGATTAAGTCTGCACATTTCATCCCTGTGAAAAAGGACTTTGCAATGGACAGGTACGCCGAATTGTATATGCGGCAGATTGTACGTTTACATGGACTACCTATCACGATAACGTCGGATCGAGACCCTAAGTTTACGGCGAATTTTTGGAAGAGTCTTCAGGACGCTATGGGAACCAGATTACAGTTTAGTACGGCGTATCATCCGCAGACGGACAGACAATCGGAAAAGACGATTCAAACATTTGAGGACATGTTACGAGCGTGCGCTATAGATTTTAAAGGTGGATGGAAAAATCATTTGCACTTGGTGGAGTTCACATATAATAATAGTTATCAGCAAAGTATTGAAATGGCGCCATTTGAAGCATTATATGGCAGAGCTTGTAGGACTCCGTTGTGCTGGAATGAAGTGGGAGAAAAAAGCATCACTGGCCCAGAATTGGTAGAGCAGTCAGTTGAAGCAATAAAAGTAATCAGAGATAGGTTGAAAACTACACAAAGTCGCCAGAAAAGTTATGCTGATAAGCGACGCAAGCCTCTAGAGTTTCAAGTTGGCGACCATGTTTTTCTCAAGATATCGCCTATGCGAGGTATATCTCGATTTGGAAAGAAAGGGAAATTGAGTCCGAGGTATATAGGACCATTTGAAATTTTGGAAAGGATCGGGACCTTAGCCTACAGACTTGCTTTGCCACCAAGTTTGTCCCAAGTACACAATGTTTTTCATGTGTCGATGCTAAGGAAGTACGAGCCAGACCCGACACATGTGTTGGATTACGAGACTATAGAATTGGACGACAGAGTTTCGTATGTGGAAAGACCAATCAGGATCGAAGAATATAAGGAGCACGTTTTGAGGAACAAGACTATGTCGCTAGTCAAAGTAGTTTGGGAGCATCATGGAACTGAATGTGCCACATGGGAAAACAAAGAGGCAATGAGGCGTCAGTACCTCCATTTGTTTGAATAGTAGATTGTAACAAATTTCGAGGACGGAATTTTTGTAAGGGGGAAGAGTTGTGACAGTCTGATTTTCCTGACATTTCGAGACCTTTGACTGTAAGATATCTATCGAAGTATTTCAGTTATATCTCGCTCGGATATGATCAATCACAAGTTAACTAACCAAAGGGAAAAGGCTAACGCGCGACGAGGTACGTAGACCTAGGAAATTCGATTTGAACACGGCGTTTTGACCATAAGGATAGTCGAGGGATATTTAGAACCGAGGCCGACCAGAAAACGATTAAGGAATCCATTGCTAGTGTTATACGATTGGGACGCGGGTGATGCCGCTTAACCAACGTATGATTTGAGAATTTTTCATAAATCGATATATGACGATCGCAGCCGTCGGGGCTAGTAATAGACCCTTGCGATTACATGACAATCAAGATTGCCGTAGTTTGGATTTTCCTGAGTGTGATGAGAATCACAGAGTCGAAACGCGTAACGTCCGCAAAAGCCGCCCGTTAGTTCGAGATAAATTGAAATTACGGACGATGAGAAATCGATCACGATTTGGGGTCTCGAAAATGAAAAATGGAAATGAGGGATTGGTAACAATGAGTTTGGATTGGACGACGCCTAATCGAGAAAGAAAATTAGCGGAAAAAATGATTTTTCGGACGAAGGGTGTGAAAAGACGATTTTTCCCCTAGAGTGTCGACTCGATTTTTATTAATTGGACAAGGGCATTTTTGTCAATTTGATATCCCCAAATGTATCAGCCGAAAATGGGAGGGCAATCTTGGAAGAAATATCAGATTTTATGAAGAAAGTGCCAAATGTGTTCAAACCATGGAGTCTCATTAATTAATCCACACACCTAAGCAAGCTTCTAGGATATTCTTGGAGATGAGAACAAGCCACTTTCCTTCTCCCCTCTGCCATTTCTCATGACCAGCACCAGCAGAATCACCATCTTCTCCTTTTTTCTTCTTCTTCCTCACGTTCAGAACCAGACCTGCACGATCAGAATTTTTCGTCCACTTCATCAGCGCCTAACTTTTCAACCGCTAACAACCAGCTCGCGAACCATATATCATCGCGAAGATCTCCCTGTTGCCGAACTTTTCCAACTGGAAGTACGCCGATTGGCCACCTGAGGAGCTCCGGCCGGCCAATCTTCTGCAAGTCGACGGAAACTAACTGAACTGGAGGTAGGCTCCGGTTTTCTTTTCATTGAACCCCTTAATGGACGAATTTTGAGTTCAATTTTTGTGGAGGTCTAGTTGACACATATACTGAGTTGCTGTCAACTTTTGGGCGAAATTGACCAATAAATTGACCTAGAATCATTGTGATGTTTGAAGGACATAATCTGTCCATTTGCAGACTCGGAGAAATTGGAGCCTTTGGAAGGTCATCTGGCGTCTCCTTGAGCCAAAATTTTCGGTGAGGCCTCTTGACATGTATAACTTTGTGTTGAAAAGGGTATTTGTGAATAAATTGAAGGATTAGGTTCAATTGGGGGCTGATTAAGTGGATTTGAAACAGAACCGAACCTGCTCTGTTTCGGTTCTGTTCTCTCTGAGTTGGTAGAGGCTGTTAATGATGGAATTGAGGTCTAAGTGGATCCTCGAGGCATGTTAGGGTGTGGAGTAATATGTTGAGGAAGTTTATGTACGATGGTTTGAAGTCCGGACGAAGAAATATTGACGAATTGATGGGTTTTCCCTAGGTACGCTCGCTGTTCTGTTTTGTGGTTGCTGGAACTGAATCCTTTAAGTGCTAGGGAAGGGGTTTTGCTGATTTAAGCTTGAGGTAAGAAAGTTCCTAACCTTAGTTAGAACAATTGGACTCGATTGGGAAAATCCGATGAGGAATATGCTAATTTTTGGTGATATTGTTTGATTTATGATCACGTGTTGTGCCTATTGTTATATGCTCGTTGAATGGTCATGATATGTGTTGCTTGTTTCTCTTGGTTGTTGAAATTGATTGTTGCGCATGCCTTGAATTATAGCTCGATGTGTGAGCTTGTGTTTGATTACAATGCTTTGAGTTGAGATGAATCCTGGCATGCTTGAGAAACTTGTGGCACCCTGAGGCGTTGAGACGCGGGGTTGTTATGACCAATGTCCTGATGCGTGGGACGCGGGACGAGAATTGTTATGTGTCGACACGGGTCGGAGATGATATTGAAACCTGATGCGTTTTACGCGGGTTTATCAATGAGATGGTCTGATGCGTAAGTATACGGGCCTAGCCTGAGGCGTTCCACACGCGGGCATGAATCAAATGATGGTTGGAAAGGAAGGAAGGCGTGGCTTGGGTTGGTGATGTGAACTTGTTTTAATTGATGGAATACGTTTCTATGATTGTATAAAGATGCTTGTGATATTCTTGTATTATTTATGGTTGTTAAATGCATCATTTTATTGTTTATATATTGGGTTCATATTCGCTTTTGCCTGAGTGTACGGTTGGCCTAACTTAGGATTAGGACTTTTCTTACTGAGATGTTGATCTCACCCCGTAGTGGGATCCTATTTTTTTTTCCAGACCCTAAGAACTAAAGATGTTGCCGATCCGCTTGGGTGAACCCCAAGAGATGTCTAGATTTGTTGAAGAGTTTCCTGACTATCGTGGTACAGTATATATTAGACGGACTACAGTAGTGTGGGTGGACGAGCCAGGAGTGCCAGATAAACCCCACAGGTTTGAAGCATGGTACCGTAAAGAAGGTGAAGGTATGCCTGAGCAGTTAAGACCCAGGACATACCCAGAGAAGCTGTACCCCCTTGGTGCCACCCGACCCGAGAGGAAATAGAAATAGAGACATCTACTGTAGGATCGAGTAACATACCCAAGGGAGAGCCGGCGGGCGAAGCAAGTATGGAAGTAATCGAGATTTCGGATTCAGAGGATGACCTGGAGTACGATGACATGGAAGAGGACTCAGTTGAGGTTCAATCAGAGTCATTTTCAGACTATGATCCAGCCGAGCATGCGAGCCGAGCTGAGGACACCAGCACCTCTTAGAGTGCCCTTAGTTGGATGGTCTTTTGTCATGTCTTTTGATGGAGATGATCTTTTGTTGGGGCTGGTAGTTTCCTTTTGTTTGCCCTTTGGTTCCTCGACCTCAGTAGGTAGCGATAGTTAGAATATGTCTTCGTATGTAAGAACCGTTTTTGTATGTATAAGAGTTTTCTTGTTCCCCTGCATCTCATTCTTGGTTATATGTATAAGTGGATGGCGTTCGGATGGGTTTTATTTTCTTTTATCTTCCGCGTGCGAGTCTCATTTCAATTGGCCGTATTAGAGAGTATCTTGGGACAGGTCTTATGACAGGATGCGGATGTACGTGTTCGTTAGGAAGG
This sequence comes from Rhodomyrtus psidioides, assembly GCA_021437785.1. Taxonomy (NCBI): domain Eukaryota; kingdom Viridiplantae; phylum Streptophyta; class Magnoliopsida; order Myrtales; family Myrtaceae; genus Rhodomyrtus; species Rhodomyrtus psidioides. The sequence continues at coordinate 1,528,841 of JAILYB010000074.1, read as the reverse complement.
CGGGACGTGACATTTGCCTTCTCTAAATTATACCCGAAGCAATACTCACAAGTGTTATCTCTCAGTCACTCATAGAGAACTCAATTAGAGAAACCCACATATAGAAAATCCAAGCACTCTTCGTGTTCGTTCTTGTGTGTTATGGCTGAGGAACAACTGAGCAACTATTAACTCTGTACTATTCGATTCACAATGGATTTCTTGGCGATTGACTCTTCCCATAAAGTAAAAACTGACACTTAGATTGAACCACTTTAATTTTTTGGTGCTCTTTATCATTCCTCATTGATTTCTCTAGTAATTTCATTTCCATTAGACTTAAATTGCAAGATCCGTATCTTTTTTATAATAATTTGCATCAAAGTCCATGGATGATTGGTAACGCACTCCTAAGGTGTATCGGTGTTTGTTCTTTATCATTCCTCATTGATTTCTCTAATAATTTCATTCGCATTAGATTTAAATTGCAAGATCCTTTAGCTTCCATGTCATTTTTCATAATAATTTGCATCAAAGTCATTGGTCAATTGGTAATGCACTCCTTAGATGTATGGGTGTTTGGTGAATTTATCAAAAGAGAAATCTTGTTACGACATGGTTTAAGGCATGCTTCATGGTTGATCTGGTAGGAGGGTGAAGGTGAACATTGTGGTGTAAAAATGAGGTCATGATGATTGCCTTCACAATTCGGTCTCAAAGTAGGGATATGGGTGAAGTAATTGGTCCTGCTATCCTCACATGTAAAAAAATGGATATTCAAGTTGAGATATATTGATGTAGAATGACATTTGAATGAAAGGGGAGCAGCTCTCCTACTGAGCTCACATATTCGAGAAAGATTGTTGAAATGCACTATGCCTTGTTCTAGAAAGTCTTACATACGATAATTGGTGTAGTGTAGAGTGGTAATGTATTATAGTTAGCTCATAACTCATTAGCTTTAAATATGGCAAGAAATGAAATAATTTTATTTTTGGCCAATTAAAGATTGTTATTTTCGAATTTAGAAAAACTCAAATCCTAATTGATACTTATAAAATTTCATATTCCAAAGTTAAATTGAAGTAAAAAGTAGTTGACTTTGATTTTCTTTTTATTTTTTGGAAAAATGTTGACCAATATTTAACTTTTTGTAAGAGTCAATTAATGAACCTTGAGTTTTTCGCAAATTTAAAGTGCAGTAGTGAAATTCATCTAGAGGGATTTTGTGTAAAAAGAAAAATTTTGACCTAGTGTTGACTTTTCAATCGAAATTTGACCAAGAAAATTAACTCCAAGTGAAACATTTTATTTTTCGAAATGAAAGCGGAAATTACTTGTAAACGTAAGGTTAATGCTAATTCAAAAGGTAAATGACTCTTTTTGGTCGAAAAATAGATCATATCATGATCGGAAATCTAAATTTCAAGTTTTTATTACTAATGATATGTCAGCTAAAATCAGGTGTCAACAGACTCAATACTAATTCCCCTATCCTTTTCATTCTTCAGCTTAAGATAATCGCTCCTACCCTTTCTTGTCGCAACTTCAACAAACAACACTACTAGTTCTGAACTGAGTATGTTTGTTCTATACTATTTTTGTTAGCACAAGCACTAGTTCTTCATCTATTTTCACCTACCAAATCAGTAGATAATGATTCACCTGATTCTCTTTTACATATATCCTTGCTTAGAATCAAATCTTGAACTCGCTTCTAACGAAATGAAGTCTAGTCTTTGCTCCTAATATTCCGAAATAAGGAATCAAACGTCAAATTTCTTGACCTAGAGAAATGACTAATAACAGTAATAATAGTATTCTAACTATTAGGCAATGCGGATACAAGAATCAAAGCACAGACCTCATCTTCAAAATCAATCTCAACTGGACTCAATAAACTAATGATAACATTGAATTTATTGATATGACTAGCAACTGATGCAATTTCACCTCTCTTTTAGTTAAATAGAACATCAAATAAGCCTTGTTGCTTGCAAAGGGATCCTGCAAATGTTTGACGGGGCTTTCATCAAATTTGTGATGGTGTTATCTTTCAAATATTAAATGCGATGTTAACCAATGTCAGCCAAATAACACCGAAGACTCGTCTATCTAGCATTTCTCGGTTAGCTTGCTTCATAGTTCCTAGCTTCTTCCCAAATAGGGGTAAGTACAATTTCCTTTCATATAGATAATCATTAATCTGCATCTTCTAGAAATCAAAATCGTTCGCATTAAATCTACTAATTTTCACTTTTCCTTCTTCTGTAGCCGTCGATTCGCTTCACTTCAGCCAAGCCTAACTTTGATACCAATTGTTGCGAAAGCAAGCAATCGAACAATAAATATATAGAATAAGAAAATAAATTGAATATCAGGTTCATGTGGTTTGATCGTAGCGAGGATTAGCTCTACCTTCTTGATTGACGTAGGGCTTATATCAAGGTGGATCTCGTACCACTTCGTAGTGGTTTACATTAAGTATGACAAGCGTCTCATTTGGCCCGATCTCGTTCCCACAAGACAACGGCAGTGACCATGATGAGGGCAGCATCGAGTGATGGAGGATGGTGTTAGGGATAGTAATCGCGCGTGTACAGGATGGGATCATTTTTGGGAATTGGGCGATGTAACCAGTAGTAATAGTAGTAAGGCCGCTTTTGATGTTGGAAAGTTGATGTCTTGTGGAGGGAGTAGTAGTTACCGTTCGACCTCTCAATTATTGATAAAGGATGTCTTTTGTTACGTGAGCCATTTATGAAAATAACTTATGTATATGAAAGCAAAGCCCTTAAAGACTTTACCCTTAGCTGGGCATTCAATTTTTATTTTAATATGGTGCTATGTTATATTTTTTCTTCTGCATGTGCCATATTAAAAAAAGATTAAATGAACAACTTTAGTAAGTGATGGCTTGGGACATCACATTCATCTTATCTCATCGTAGTAACATTGGTTTTCGGATACTGCATCTATTCACGATGTGATGCTTGACATTGCCAATTTGCACTACAGATCTCTACACGATAACGAATCTTTTGATGTAGGTAATAGAGCAAGTTCTGACATTGTTAATCTCTGTTCTTCCACTTTTAAAGCCGTATCAACAAATCTTTTAATTTCTCAAATATCCTTCATGTTCATACCATTGCATGTAATTTGGTTTATGTACACAAGTTTACACATGATAACAATTGCTTCTTTGAGTTTTATCCATTTTACTTTGTTGGGAAGGATTTGCATACCACAACACAAATGCTCCAGGTTCGCTTAAGGATGGACTATACAGACTATCGGACATTTATGCCTCATCTCTATCCGCCAATACCATCTCTCTTGATTCTTCTACCACTGCCACTACTTAGTGATAGGAATCGCGTGCCGATTCCAAAAATATAATCTAAGTAAACAATCCACACTGGCAGAATATAATAATAAAATAACAGAATCAGAAGAACACACCAGAGAAGTTGTTATCACAGTTCTCCAAAACCTAGGCTACGTCTCCGCGTAGAGGTACTTTGTGAATCCACTAGTTTTCGAGAAAAGTAGGAATACTACTGACGATCTCCTCACAAGATCGAAGCAAAAAAGAAAAAGAGAACACTCAAAAACGCCGTCACGACCTCTCTTTTTCTTTTTCTTTCTATTCGCTACTTTGCGCTTTCTATCTGCTCTTTTCTTCTGCGCTTTATATCTGCTCTTTTCTTTTCTGACGGTTACAACCTATATATCCCTTATATATAAGGTGTATCTTTAATCTAGAAGAAAAGGAAAGGACAAAAGAAAAAAGAAATCTTAAAGATATATTTTGGCTTCACAAGCCAACAATCTCCCACTTGAAGATAAATATATCTGATGCATCAAGCAACTTTGCATCCATCCTCTTCACAAAACTCGCAACTAGAACTTATGCCTTTGCGATACTCCTAATCAATTAACATGGAGTAATACCAATAGTAGTGATACAGAAAGTATGCTTCTCTTTGTCTACTATCTTGGTAAACATATCAGCGGTATTCTTTGAGGCATCAATCTTCTATAACTTTAACTCATTATCTTTTAATGCTGACCTGATGAAGTGATAACGTTTCTTGATATGTCTAGTCCTTGAGTGATAAGCTGCATTCTTTGCGAAGTACACTGCACTTTGACTATCACTCCACAGTGTGCTAACTGGCTGCTTTTGATGTAGCTCCTCCATATAATCTTGTAACCATATGATTTCCTTAGAGGCTTCTGTGATTGCCACGTACTCTGCTTCTGTCGTCGATAGAACCACTATTTTCTATAGTTAAGATATCCAACTCACTACTGTACATGCAATTGTAAAGACATATCCAATGGTATTTTTACCATTATTTCGATCACCCGACTGATCTGCATCCACATAACCCTGCAATTCTAGAGATGTACTTCCATAACAAAGAGATAAATTTGATGTACCTACTAGATATCTCAATATCCATTTTACTGCATTCCAATGCTCTTTGCCTGGGTTCTACAAATATCGACTTACAGCTCCCATGCATGTGCAATGTCTGGTCTCGTGCTCACCATAGCATACATCAAACTTCCAATTGCTGATGCATACGACACTGCCGCCATCTTATATTTCAAAACTTGAGTACTCGGGCACATGTCCATGGAAAGTTTGAACTGACCCGCTAGAGGAGTCGCAACCAATTTTGCCTCGTCCATGTTGAATATTTTCAACACCTTGTTCACATAGTCTTCCTGCGATAACCATAGTTTCTTATTTTTCCTGTCCTTGATGATTTTCATGCCTAAAATCTTCTTGGCCTCTCCCAAGTCTTTCCTAGCAAACTAGGCTGCTAACATCTTCTTTACTTATGCGATTCTCTTCATGTTAGAACTAGCCACTAGCATGTCATCAACATATAAAGAGAGATATACAATATCACCATCGATGTACTTTCGAAAATAAGTACAATGATCAGTCTCACAATGTGTAAATCTTTTTTCTTCCATAAAACCATTAAATTTTAAATACCATTGTCGTGGAGCTTGCTTCAAGCCATACAAACTTTTCTATTCGGAGGAGATGTCTGAGGACGTACCATCTGAAACATTTTTTTACTACAATCCGGAGGATGAGGAGGATGATGGAAGTGACGGATCAAGCGGTTCTTCCAAGTAGCAAGATGGATGGGGTGTAGGAATAATAGGACTATGAACAATTTTGATGTTAGATTTTGGGGAAGGCTAAGTGGTAACCTTGAACTTTAGCCTTAGTTCCTTTTTCCTGCCCGAGTGTGTGGCTTTATCTTTTTGTCCTTTCCTTTTCGTTGTTTGTACTAGAAATCTGCAAGATGTATAAATGGGTGTGCTTTTAATCATTCCAAATTTCCTTTTTATTTTCTTTTTATTTCTTTTGTACGGAGAAGTAGGTCTCGTCTTCCGCATATGCATTTCATTCCATTATAGGCCTTATGTTATCGTGGAAGAACTTTAGGCCAGTGGCGGATGTGACGAGCTCTACAGGGTGCGGGGCGTTACATCCTCGTTGAAGTGGTATCAGAGCAAGGTTAACTAGAATACAGCAGATTGAGGATTGGAGTAATAAGGAGTAAAGGAATTTGGATGATTGGGGTAGTGAGACCTTAGGGGGAGTCGTTAGAGTCAAACATGAATGCATGTCATATAATTGGCGCATGTGATTGGCATCGTGAAATGGCATGATTGTGATGAACCTATGAGGGGTCAAGCTCTGCACTTAGCATGTTGTTGGGAATACTATTCTGACGAATGTGAAATAATACCTCTGATTATACTAAGTTACAGATGCATCTGGACTTGAGGTATGGTTGTGAACTCTTGATGATTTGCTCATGAGAATGCATGAGTGATTGATTGTTGTGCTGTGATTGTTGCTTTGTTGAGTAGCATAGAATCATTAGACTTGAGTAAGTAACTTAGGTCTCCAATTCCATGGTGGAATTATAGTGACTCAGGTGAGCAAAGTTTGAGCAATAGACTTGGAAGACTAAGAGGAGGAGATTCTAACTCGAGGGCACCAACGGCTGAGGATCCAAGAGTCGATGGAGTCCTGAGGGTATTGGAACAAATTGGAGAGTTAATGGGAAAGGAAGCTCAAGATCGAGTTGATGCGGCCCTTCGACAGGCCTAGAATAGAGCCGAGATTATAGCTCAGGCTGTGGAAGTTGTAGTAGCAGCTGTGAATTTAGCAAATGGAAACAATGTTCAGGGTGCTGAGGCTGGTAGCGCCCAAGGCGATGTTAATGCTAACAAGCAGATGAGCCAGTTAGTTGAGCAGTTTATAAAGTTAAAGCCAACTCAGTTCGATGGGACTGGAGATCTTGATCTGGCGCCGAGATGGATTGACAAACTCGAAAAGGCTTTTGGGGTGCTGAGATGCACCGACGAAGAGAAAGTGATGTTAGCTGTTTATCAGCTAGAGGAAACTGCAAATGATTGGTGGAGTGCCTTGAAGAATGCAGTGCTCCCTGAAGGTACTGCCTTGACATGGGATGCCTTTACTACAACTTTTAATGATAAGTATTTCTCGGCAACGGCTCGAGAAAGGAAGCGATTGGAGTTTCAGCAGTTGCGACAGAATCAGTTGACGGTAGATTAGTATGAGGTTGAATTCGCAAGACTGTCAAGGTATGCGCCGAGGTCGGTTGAGGACCCGATGGAGAAAGCGCAGAGGTTTCGAGATGGTTTGAGACCAAAGATTCGAAGCAGGATTATCACTGTGGACCTGAGAACGCATCGGGAAATATATGAACGAAGTCAAATGATTGAGAGGTACATTAAAGAAGGAACTGCTATTTTTGGGTCGCGGTTCACTCCTCTAGGAGATAATCGACAGTTGGGAAAGAGGCCGATGGTGAGTAATAGACGTTTTGTTCCTTCTGTTCGAAGGAATATTGGGAAGCCACCAGTTCAGTCGAGTTGGTATTGTCGTAATTGTGGGCGAAGGCATGGAAGTGGACCTTGCCCGAGGCGGGCAGGAGCATGTTATAGATGTGGTCAGCTGGGCCACCAGATGAAGAATTGTCCGAATCAGGCTCTAGCAAACCAAGCTCAGGGACAGAGACCACAAGCTGGACAGCTAGTCGTAGCCCCACAGAACGAGCAGAATCGACCACCAACCCAAGGAAGAGTGTACGCTGTGGCACGCAAAGAGGCGGAAGAAGAGCCTAGCGTGGTCACATGTATGATTTATTTGTGTGACCAAGATGCTTATGCTTTATTTGATCACGGGGCTTCGCATTCCTTTATATCTGCACAGTTTGCTGATTTGGTGGGTATAGAGTTGAAATCGCTGAATGTGATGTTGCATGTTACTACGCCATTAAAGGATAATGTCCTAGTAACGTTAGGTTGTACAGACTGTAAAATAGTGATTGGTGGTAGTGAGGAAAGAATAGATCTGGCTGTGTTGTCTATCTATGACTTTGATGTGATTATTGGAATGGATTAATTGAGGAAGCAAAAGGCTGTAGTTGACTGTGGTAGCAGGGTAATCCGTTTTTGTCCGGATGGTCACCCTAGATTTGAATTTGCAGGAAGTCGGGGAGGAACCTCGATTCCTTTAGTTTCGTCGCTTGAGGTGACTAAGTTGTTGAATGAAGGGTGTCGTGCATACCTAGCTTTGGTAGTCGGCACAACTGTTGAGGAATCGAAGTTGGAAAGAATTGCGGTGGTGCGTGAATTTCCTAATGTTTTTCCTAAGGAATTGCCAGGATTACCACTTGAGAGAGAAATCGAGTTTGTAATTGAGTTAGCTCCTGGAACGGAGCCAATCTCAAAGGCACCCAATAGAATGTCTTTATCGGAATTGAAGGAGTTAAAAGTACAAATGCAGGAGTTGCTTGACAAAGGATTTATTAGACCAAGTGCGTCGCCATGGAGAGCGCCAGTGTTATTTGTAAGGAAAAAGGATGGATCATTGCGCTTGTGTATTGATTACAGACAGTTGAATCAAGTGACTATTAAGAACAAGTATCCTTTGTCGAGGATTGATGATTTGTTTGATCAGCTGCAAGGAGCATCTATGTTCTCTAAGATAGATTTGAGAACTGGTTATCATCAGTTGAGAACCAGGAAAGAAGATATTCCAAAGACTGTCTTTAGAACGAGATACGGGCATTATGAATTTACTGTTATGCCTTTTGGTTTGACTAATGCCCCTGCCGCATTTATGGATTTGATGCATCGTGTGTTGAAGGAATATTTGGATCGATTCGTCATTGTTTTTATTGACGATATTTTGATTTACTCGAGGAGTAATGAGGATCATGAGGAGCACTTGAGAATCATCTTACAAACTTTGAGAGAGCATTCGCTTTATGCCAACTTTAGTAAATGCGAATTTTGGTTGAATAAAGTAGCCTTTCTGGGCCATGAGATTTCAGGAGAAAGGATCTTCGTTGACCCTTCAAAGATTGAGGCAGTGATAAATTGGCCTAGACCTACGACAGTTACTAAAGTACGAAGTTTTCTAGGTCTAGCAAGGTATTATAGACGCTTTATGGAAAATTTTTCGTCTATAGCCATTCCGCTGACAAAGTTGACAAAGAAGGATACGAAATTTGAATGGACTGATAAATGTGAAAGAAGTTTTCAAGAACTTAAGCATCGATTGACGACCGCACCAGTGTTAACCATTCCTTCTAGACCTGGAGGTTATGAGATATATAGCGATACTTCGCTAAAAGGATTGGGGTGCGTGCTAATGCAGCATGGAAAAGTGATTGCTTATGCGTCGCGACAATTGAGACCCAATGTGATGAATTATCCGACGCATGACTTGGAGTTAGCTGCCATTATTTTCGCCTTGAAGATTTGGAGGTACTACTTGTGTGGCGAAAGATTTCAAATTTATACAGACCATCGGAGTTTGAAGTATCTGTTCTCACAAAAAGAATTAATCATGAGACAGCGTCGGTGGATGGAATTGTTAAAGGATTACGATTGCGATATTTTGTATCACCTTGGAAAGGCGAATAGAGTCACGGATGCACTAAGCCGAAGGTCTAGCCTTGCGCTGTTGTTGGTTAAAGGGTGGTCCTTGTTAGAGAATCTAAGGGATTCTGAGTTTAAATTGGAGGTTTGCCAACTGTTGAGTCTAGTGGCAACTTTGAGAATTGAGCCTGAAATTAGAGAACGAGTTAAGACCTTACAGTCTACGGATCCTAAGATTCAGAAAATCCTCGAAATGGATGCAACGAAAAGGAAAACTGATTTTCAGGTATCAAAAGATAGTATTCTGAAATTTCGTGGACGATTGTGTGTACCTGGTGATGAAGAACTTAAGGAAAAGATTTTGTCTGAAGCTTAGAGGAGTAATTATGGTATACACCCAGGTAGCACGAAGATGTATCAGAATTTGCGTTAGAATTATTGGTGGAATGGAATGAAGGTGGACGTGGCCAGACACGTAGCAAAGTGCTTAACTTGTCAGCAAGTGAAAGCTCAACACTACAAACCTGGAGGATTATTGCAACCGTTGAAAATTCCCGAGTGGAAATGGGAGCACATCACAATGGATTTCGTGATGCGTTTGCTGAAAAGTCAGAAGGGTCACGACTCGATTTGGGTAGTCGTAGACAGATTGACTAAGTTCGCACATTTTATACCCGTGCGAAAGGATTTTGCGATGGATAAGTACGCTGAGTTATATATGCGTCAGATTATGCGTCTACATGGAGTTCCAGTTACGATTACGTCAGATAGAGATCCCAAGTTTACGGTAAATTTCTGGAAGAGTCTTCAGAAGGCTTTGGGAACTAGATTGCAGTTTAGTACAGCCTATCATCCACAGACAGATGGACATACAGAAAGGACAATTTAAACGCTCGAGGATATGTTACGAGCTTGTGTGATAGATTTTAAAGGTGGATGGGAGGATCAACTACATCTGGTGGAGTTCGCGTACAACAATAGCTACCAGCAGAGCATTCGAATGGCACCATTTGAAGCACTTTATGGTAGAGCTTGCAGAACACCTGTGTGTTGGGATGAAGTTGGCGAAAAGAGTATAACAGGCCCTGAATTAGTGGAACAATTAGTTGATGCGGTTAAGATTATTAGAGAAAGGTTGGGAACAGTACAGAGTCGTCAGAAGAGTTATGCCGACAAAAGACGTTAGTCTTTGGAATTCCAAGTTGGAGATCATGTGTTTCTAAAGGTATCGTCGATGCGAGGGTTGTCGCGATTTGGAAAGAAATGGAAACTGAGTCCGAGATACGTAGGTCCTTTTGAGATCCTAGAGCGAATTAGGACTTTGGCCTACTGACTCGCTCTGCCGCCTAGCTTGTCTCAAGTACATAATGTGTTCCATGTGTCGATGCTAAGGAAGTATGAGCCAGATTCAACGCACGTTTTGGATTTTGAGACTATTGAACTGGATAACAAGGTGTCTTATGTGGAAAAGCCAATTAGAATTGAGGATTGGAAGGAGCAAGTCCTGAGGAATAAGACAATCCTACTAGTCAAAGTGATCTGGGAGCATCATGGAACGGAAGGTGCCACGTGGGAAAGCAATGAAGTAATGAGATGTCAGTACCCCCATTTGTTTGGTTAATTGGGTTATTGTAAATTTTGGAGGATGAAATTTTGTAAGGGGGGAAGAATTGTGACATTCGAAATTTCCTGCCATTTTGAGGCTATTGAATGAGAACTATCTATCGATGTAATTCAGTTTTATTTCGCTCGGATCCGAACAATCCTGAGTAGACTGACCAAAAGGGAAATGCTAACGCATGACAAGGTACGTAGACCTAGGAAACTCGAAATGGAAAAAACGTTTTGACCATAAGGATTGCTGAGGGACATTTAGTGCCAATAAAGGCCGATCTGATAGCGATTAAGGAATCCATTGCTAGCATTATACGATTGGAACGCGGGTGATGCTGTATAACCAATGTATAATTTGCGAAGTTTTCCTAAATCAAGCCATGACGATCGAGACCATCAGAACTAGTAATGAACCCTCACAATTACATGACAACCAAAGTCGTTTTATCCTGAGTCGTCCTAAGTGTGACGAGAGTCACAGAGTCGATACGCGTAACGTCTGCAGGAGCCGCTCGTTAGTTCGAGATAAACTGAAGTTACGATTGACGGACGATTGATCACGAAATGGATACTCAAAATCGGCAATTGGAAATAGAGAATTTCAAGATTAGAAAAGGATTTGACGTTGTCTCACTAATGGTAATTTCGAATTGGAAAAATAAAGTTTCTGACTGAAAGTGCAAAATTACCATTTTGCCCCTCGACCATTTGCTAAGTCTTAAGATTTCAAGAAGGACAAAATGGTCATTTCCATCCACCATGGGGCTGCCGAAAATTATGTGCATGAAGTCAAGGGTAGTCAATGGCATTATTGGTTTGTGCCACTTGTCACCCAATGAAGGCCCTAGGCATTTATTACCCCCACCTAATACCATCTTGTCAAATTAATCTCCATTATTTGTGTGAGATACCCCTTCTTATAGCACATCAGCCATGGATAGTAATCCCCTCCATTTCCCTTTGATTTTTCTTCCTTTCTCTTCTTGCCGAGACTGCCCTGTTCGACCGGTTCTGTGCTCGAGTCCCACTTTCCTCCGTCGCCGCCTTACCATGCTCCAACCACCAGAGGTAAGATCTATGTGTCCTTGACAAGCTTCAAGTGAAATTTTATCATTTGGTTGAGTATTTTTACCTGTGTGAGCCTGAGACCAAAATCGGATGAAATACGCGCGAGTTGTGATAAGGCCACCGTACACCCTCTTAGAAATTTCAAATGACTCCAAAATTTTTGTGGGATCTCTATAACATCTAGTACTCAAGTTCACTGAGTAGAAATGGTAATTTTATTGGAGGTTTAAGGTATTTTTATGGTTGATTTTGAGTGACTTTTACCGAGCAAAAAACTAATCGCCGCACACCAAGGAGAAACCGAACTGATTGGAGGACTTCGGCGTGTTGTTTCTTTTCGAAACTCTTGGTGAGCCTCCTTAACACATATATTGAGGTCCTAGAAAGATTATTTTATGGGAAATTGGAATATAGGGTTGAGTGTTGGATGGATATATGCGGTTTGGGTCAAAATAGAATTTGTAGAGCTGCTGCCCTATTCTGGCCGAATCTGATGGGGGTTCTTTGGTGGGTGTTTTGACTTCAAAATGACTCAAGAGACCACTTAAAATGTTGATTAAGGTGTTAGTGGGAAGTAAGTGAAGTGAATTGAGATTTAGAGTTGATTTAAGGACTAATATGTGCGCGAAACCTTTGAATTATATTCTACCCTTTATATTGTTGCATGAAACGAATATATTGAGGGTTCATAGAGGTGTCGTCATGTATTCGACCGATTGATAAGGCATCCTGAGTTGCCATTTGTTGAGTGATTGAGGGAATGGTATAAAGAAAGCGAGGTTCGATTGTTTTTTAATCCGAAATTGATGGATTTTCTAGGACGGCGTGAGAACTTTGGTTGGCCGTGCTATTGTAGGATTGAGAAAGACCGGTTGGTGTGGAATTTGCTAGTGGTTTAAGGTAAGTATTTCCTAAATCTTTACCTGAATGCTAGGACACTGCTGGATAATTTAATGGATGAATTGAATGACTAATGAGGCATGTGACTTGAAATTGATTGATGCCATGATGTGTGGATTTTACTGCAAATAATAATGACGATACCGATTGGCCTATGGCCCTAATGGTATCGATTGGCTATGAGCCCTGAGTAAGAATTACGATATCGATTGGCCTGTAGCCCCGGTGGTATCAGGTGGCTACGAGCCCCAGAAGTACCGATTGGCCTGTGGCCCTAGTGGTATAGTTTGACCGAAAATTATTATGATATCAATTGGCTTGTAGCCCCGGTGATATCAGTTGGCAAGAGTGCCAGAGGTGCATAATGTGACTGAAAGCCAGTTGATGAGTGGTTGTGAACATTGTGATGCTTATGTGCATTGATTCATGCGCTATGTGTACTGAGCTTGAACCCTGAGGTTAAATGTGGTTGGTTGTGTTTCATCCATGTTTGGCTTAATTCCATATTTGAATCATTGTTGCCTTATGCTATTGTATGGTTGATTACTTGTTTTTGGTGGCATCTATATGTGGTCCGGGGGGACTGGTATTGAGGTCTAGGGTTAGGTTTCACTTTCTGATATGTCAATCTCACCACGTAGTGGGACCCATTTTTCAGACTCCAAACCTTAACTATGTTTCCAATCCGACTAGGCGATCCAAAGGAGACGACCGCCCTTTTTGATGAGTTCCCTGCCAGGAAAGGTATTGTATATGTAAGGAAACGCACAACCGTCTAGGTAGACGAGGGTAAACCGGAGTTACAACCCCATCGCTTCGAAGCATGGTTCCGTTGACTAGGTAACAGTAACTTGATGGGACCTCTACTGCCTAAGGATGTTCCATCGGAGGTGGTTCCTAACTGGTGTCACCCGTCCCCTCTGGAGATAGAAGTAGAGAATCCAGCGTCAGCAGGAGGTTCTAGAAACATTCCTGAAGAGTCAAAGTCCTCTCCCACGGAGGAATATATGAACTACATTGTGCTATACACCGACGAGATCGAAGACTCCGACGAGGGTGACAAAAAGGCCACTGAGGAGGATTCAGAGGAGATGTCTGAGGACGTACCATCCGAAACATTTTCTGACTACAATCCAGAGGATAAGGAGGATGATGGAAGCGACGGATCAAGCGATTCTTCCAAGTAGCTAGATGGAGGGGGTGTAGGGATAATAGGACTAGGAACAATTTTAATGTTAGATTTTGGGGAAGGCTAAGTGGTAACCTTGAACTTTAGCCTTAGTTCCTTTTTCCTACCCGAGTGTACGGCTTTATCTTTTTTTCCTTTCCTTTCCGTTGTTTGTACTGAAAATCTGCAGGATGTATAAATGGGTGTGCTTTTAATCATTCCAAATCTCCTTTTTATTTAATTTTTATTTCTTTTGTATGGAGAAGTAGGTCTCGTCTTCCGCATATGCATTTCGTTCCATTATAGGCCTTATGTTATCCTGGAAGAACTTTAGGCCGGTGGCGGATATGACGAGCTCCACAGGACGAGGGTCGTTACAGTATCATTCCTCAAAATTTCCAGAAAACACATTCTTTTCTCTCACGCCCCTCTCTGGGCCAAATTTCAATTCATGAGCAAATTTTCAATCTCCAACCATGAGGAATTTTCAAACTCGTGCGGCAAATTTCACACTTGAGGCAAATCTCGATTCAAGAGGCATTTCAATTTCTCAAAACCAGTTCTTTGATGCTTCAAAAAATAGTTCTTTCCATATCCGCCCATCCTAGGTCGCCCACTTTGAGGCGGCGAGATGATTCGGTCTCCAAATGACCCGTCGATCCATATGAAACTCTCGCGTCCGGACCTAGAAATGATTCGGTCACCATACGACTATCGACGCCCATTTTCAATCAAGATGAATTGTGTCAGTATGGGACTCTCTAGCCGCACGACCTCATCAGGCCAAATGAGAGTAACTCCCTCTAAGTAAAAATTGAGAGTAACTCCCTCTAAGTAAAAATTGAGAGTAACTCCCTCTTAGTCGAATGGAGTAACTTCCTCCAGTTCACATTGAGAATAACTCCCTCTCAGTCAAAATAGATTGGGCTCAAGTTTTTATTTAAAAATAATTTCATGCCTCCAATCTTTCATTCAAGAAAACTCAAGTATTTCCATCAAAGCCTCAGACAACTCAATGAGCATGGCTCAAAGCATATAAGGTCTCATTTCAAACGTCCGTTACTGGACAAAACAAATTTCACGATACAAAATTCCCAATAAAACACAAGCATCGTTCGGCCATTTTCACAAAACTCAAGTTTGACATAAGTTACGGTTTCAAAATCTCCATTCGAGGCTTGGTTTAACAATCTATGCCACTTAGAGAACCTAATTCAAACCAGAATTATCACACGGCATACTCAAGGTCCAACATTCATCATGGCCAGATTATAACTCCATAAATTAACCTTGATTTCATCATTCTCATGCCAAAATCACTCAAGCACAGCTACATTGAAAAAAGCGCATATTCAGTTCTGAATTCTCTCAACATAAATCGGTGCATAAATCGTCAATTTTACAAACAAGAGCGTCCATTAGTAACCCAACCTCCTAATAAAGGGTTAGGAATAACTTACCTCAAGCCCAGGCCAAGCAAATTCCACAAAACGTGCGACGCAACGTCGCGGCACCAAGCTGTCTATTTTGGCCTTCCACGACCAAATCCATTCTCGAATAAACTGGTATTGTTCCATCGAAGTTCTATGAAATCAAATTTTCGAATCTCATACTTCAATGTCTTATGGACGCGTTGACGAAAACGAAGCTCAATTCGGATACCAAACGACTTAGAACGACTTAATTCAAAATTGGTGCATGCTAAGGATAGATTACACGGCCACTTGGCCTCTAGCATCATTCACGCCCAAAACAGTCCTCAATCACTTCTAAATTCCAATTTTTTGCAAAATATCTTTGACAACACATCAATTAACGTCCCAAGGTGCCTTAACAGTGAATTTAAGCCACGGCGACACCCCTGCAAGCTCCCAAAGTGCTCGGTTTACTCAGTTGGTGCAGGGGACAGAACCGGTTCTCCTTACATCACACCAAACAGCCCTTATATCAGCTCTAAGCTCCAACCCATCACAAAACCGACTTGCTAAGATCAATCTACAAGTTTAGGAGGCTCACCGTAAATGTTGAAGCGAAATAACACCTTAAAGAACTTCAAAGTAGCTCGGTTCTACACGGTCCTCGGATGATCAGAATCTATTTCACAAAAATCACCCCAATCCATTCATGAAAACTCAACCAAACTCCAATAAATCTTCATCCCTAGCTCAGCCAACTCAAGTACTATGAGTGTAGAAGATCTCACTGAAAAGTTGGAGCCATTTGAAGTCTTGAAGCCCCCGAAACAAATTTTCCCCCAAACTTGTCAGATTCTGCCTCCATCATGATCTTTTCTCATTCAAACAGACCCACGAGACAAGTGACTAGGCTAATCTGAGTTCAAGAAATTTCCATAGAAAGATTAGACAACAAGCTTTCAGATGGCGGTGGAATCACCTCAATCCGATATCGCACGAAGAAGTTATGGCCAGAGGAAGGGAGATGATCACTGCTGGTCTGGCAAGTTTGGTTCGGCCGAGAGAGAGAAGAGGAAGAAAATGCCATGGAGAGAAGAAAGACAGAGAGATGGTCGCCGGTTGTGAGGGAGAAAGAGAGAGAGGCTTCTCAAATTATTGGCTTGGTCAACCATTTGAATGGTAGTTGAAAAGTGAAAATTAAATGCTTATCCACCCAAAACATGACACTTGTTTTTTAGCATATAATTGTCCTATGGTCAAATGACCATCTTGACCATGAATTTTTGGCAGCCAAGGGGAAGACTAAATGACCAAAATGTCCTCCTCTAAATCTTAAGGTAAGGGTAAGGCTTGAGGGGCAAAATGGTCATTTCATGCTTTTCGTCCGAAACTTCATTTTTCTAACATAAATCATCCTCGATGAGGCAACGTCCAGTTCAATTCAATTGTTGGAATTCCTCAATGTCTAATGCCCAATCTTGAGGTCAAATTTCATGTCGAACTCTCGTCGACTGCAATTCCAGTTTTTCTCAAACTGACGGGCGACTCTTGCAGGCGCTACGCGTATTGACCTTGGAGGTTTTCTCAAACCGTGGCGACTTTGGTTGTCATGTAATTGCGAGGGTTTATCGCTAGTTCCTACGGTCCTAATCATCGGAATCCGATTTAGGGAATTCTCGCAAATTATACATTAATTAGGCGGAATCACCCGCGTCCCAACATATAACACTAGCATGGTATCCCTTGATCGTTCCTAGATCGATCTCTGCTGGCCCAAAATATCCCATCGACAATCCTTATGGTCAAAGTGCAAATTTCTTATTCGAATTTCCTAGGTCCACGTACCTGACTCCACGTTAGTCTTTCCCTTTCGGTCAGTTAACTCAAGAGTGGCCAATTTTGAACGAGTTACAATTGAAACACATCGATCGATGCCTTGCCATTCTATAGCCTCGAGAGGGGTCATAATTCGGAATGTCACAACTCTTCCCCCCTTAACGAAATTTTGTCCTCGAAATTTTACCATTTTCCAATCATCCAACCTTGTGAGGGGTACTGACGCCTCAACGCTACCTCACTTTTCAAAGTAGCTCCTTTCATCACTTGACTCTTCCATAGCCTCTTGACTGAAGGCCTTTCCAGAGCACCGTAATAAACTCAAGCTCCATGCCTATCACCATCATTACTAATCCATCGCAAGAATGCATTCTTTAGTGTCTATACCATTTGGCGTATCATTTTCTTCAATGTCCTCTCGTACCATCAAGGATTCACGGCTTTATAAACTTGCCATCCCATCGAGTTATAGCTTTCTCGACTCTTTAAACCAGTTCATGGTTACTTCCATAGTAATCGGCCCTTGATTCCATTCGAACATCTCTAACGATCATAGTAATCTGCCAACCTTCAAGGTCATGTCTCTCTCTGGTCGGCATGTCTAACGCTCGACCACATGTTGGACTAACTCGAACTTTCAATCCATTACCTTGATAGTATTAAGACAAATCTTGGCACACCTTTGTGCCATCACAAGGGACACTAAAATTTTCCCTTCGTATTCCGATGATGTCATTTATTTATACATGCTACGCTCTCATATTCACAAGCAGTTTCATACATTAGCGTTGCCTCTCGTTCAATTTATATCCTTGTGGTAGATATTGACTTGGAATCTTCTTCCACCAAAACAATGTTTCCCAAACTTTGTCACCAGGACATTCGCAATCCAACTCCAATCATGCATTAAGCTTTGTAACTCATATAGACTTATTGTGACGGCGCATTCACATAGTCTACTTTAGTCTGCCTTGCTACACCTTAAATTTCTTTCCTGCATCATGTTATTATGATTTTCTTGACCCTTTTGATTCCCAACAGGAACGCCACTATCAGCGTAGTCATCGACTTGACTCAAGTCCTTGAAAACTCTTTTCATGTTTATTCATTCATTCGTGCTACATCTCGTCCTTAGTCCATTTCATCAAGGGAATAGCTCTTGTGGGGAATCTTCCCACGGTCTGTCTATAACAGTCAATCAATTCCAAGGAACCTCAAATTTCCTAAACGCACATCCACCTCAGTTGATCCATCACTTATTCCATTTCTCAAGTGCTCTTCAGGGATTTCACCTCCCAGAAACTTCACGACAAAGGAATCTTGCCTCGTCAAGTTCACAACTCACGCTTTTCACATTTTGCATACAATGAGCGCTTTCCTTAATATCCACAGGATACTCCCGAAGGTTATTCAAGTTTCTTATGACTTCTTAAATGAGTCCAATCATCGTCTCTCAAGAGGATAACAACACATCCAATTATTCCTCGGATATTCAATCCGACTACTATCAATTTCTTTCTACCAGGCATCGAATCACTCCAACTGCCCTTCATACCTTTCGCTTGAGGGCTCATATCTTGGCTCTCTACTCTCATGGTCTCTACTAGGACCATACAACATTCTGTTCATTCATGTGACCCTTTCCTCAAGAAGCATTAGCGCTTAGCCACTTGATTCCACAACCAGCTAATGCGACCCTATCTCAATTTCATCCATTCAACTGAACATCGACATCATCCGAGAATTCAACGTTGCCTACTGGACAGTTTCTCGAACTTAACTTCTAGAAATCATCCAAATTCCGCGTTTTCTTTCTCAGTCCGGATGCTCAATCTTAATATCAAGATAATTAGGGTCTCTTCTTCCTTTCATACTAGGGTCTCTTACCCTACGAAGGAAAATATACACTTCAGTAGCATTCTCTTACTTCGAATCCACCTTGTCCTTTCTATTCCATAGGACGTCAATCTTGGAGTCTATGTCAACAGCGGTGTTTGTACTCCAGGCTTCAGATGCCACCATACTTGACATTCTCCTTCAATAACTCAATCATCTCCAATGACAAGGTTCCAAGGAGTCGAGGTTCTTTCTCGATCTCCACAAATTCACGTATCGAATACTCAATTCGTCTACTTCAAGTCACTTTGTAATTACACTCTAAGCGCCCTTTTTGCTTATCAAACCGCTCATTAAAATCTCGAGTGGTTAGGACTATCAAGTCCATTTGCTTTTCTTTCCATCAACGACCATCTCATGGTCCGATCGTTCTTTGAAAACGACACCCTACTCTTTAGGGTGATATCCCATAATACCACTTCTAGTGGTTCCGATTCATCCTCAATCAATCCCATTTTATTCAACAAGAACAAACAACTGACATAACTTCTTCCTTAACTCTTTCCTCACGACGGAAGAAACAAAATATTAATCTCTCATTATGAGCCTTACGCCAAGGTAATAGCCGTTTCTCGCAGGCACGTTACATGTTCATAATGAACATATCTTTGCTCGTAATCCATGAGCAAGAGTTCTCTTATTCATACGTCTTTCGATCATTCTCTTCTTTTACTGAGTCCCATTACCATTCCTCAAAATCAAGAACAACTAGTTACAAGGCTTTCAAATTCCAATCCACTTAGGAACTTTACGTCTCATTCAAAGAGTCATTGACCACCTTAGTACACTTAAGCGACCTTGAGAACTCTGTCTCACATTGGTCGATCATCCTCAGATTCTCACAGAATTGTCAGAATTTGAGCAACCTTTGTTCTCGAGCAATCTTAGAAAGGTATTTCCATTGAACGACTTGGTGAAGGCGATCTAGACAGATACTATGCCTTCAAAGAAAACATCTTCCTTTGGTGACCTTTTACCAATCATCAATAGCCTCTTAAGGCTAGGAACTGTCGGGTCACTTTCTTTCTTTAGTGTACCCAAAACCTCTAAGGTTTCCTTTCTAAGTTCTCAATCTAGAGAAAGGCAGTTTCGGGATAATCTTTTCCATCGAACCTTAGTCGATCTCAACCTCGTGATTCACTTCACAAGTTATTCAAAGCTCTCGTGGTTCTTTTCCACATTTTCCATTTAAGAACGAATAGTCTCAAAGTCACCATTCTCATGACTTCCATCACTTAATTCATCAGTACTAGCATCAGTCACCTCAGTGACTTGGGCAACAATGGCAGCTCCTTCTTGAGTCTGCTCACACCTTTTAGATTCCTATTTCCATTCAAGGTTTTCATGACGCCATTAGCCCTTGGATCTCATAAAATTCACAAACTCGAGCCAAATGCTCCTTAAATTCCTTTACTCTTTCGGCCCAACCTTACTAGGTTCTCGTGACATTCGAGTCACTACAATTCCCTCCAGGAATTAGAGACCTAAGTCATTCATCTAGGTCTAGCAGTCTTAGGCTACTCATCTTATCATCTATCACAAGCACTTAACCATTCAGTAGTTCCACACGAATCCTCAATCAATCGCCCATCATCCAGGGGTTTCAGATCATCCTTCATCAATAACAACTCCTTACTAGCTTCGACTAGGCAACTTCTCAGCTATTCGCCAATTACTAGGCCAAAACTCAACTAGGTCAATATCAGGCAAACTTTTGAAGCACAATTTCAATGCGTCAAACGCTCACACCTCAAGTCTAGACATATCTGCGACTTTAGCATTAACTTACCAGGCTATCTCAATTTCAAGAGGTATCAGTCAACGGCATTCAATGCCAAGACTCGCCATACAGGCCTAACACAAGCGTCAATTTTCTTTTTCAAAGAACACCTACTGCCATGCACGAAACTCCTAACCATGCCAATCACATACGCAGTTAAAATTGCCATGTAATTTTGAAAATTCACCTTGAGGATCACTTCAGTGTAATACATCTCTTAACCAAAATTAGACTCAACCCGATACCTAGACTCTTTCTTTCAATTTATGACTTGGGTCATTCCTACCTCCTTATTATCTTAGAAGCCTGCTAGAAGCCGCTTCTTGTCCGAACCTCTCTGTCTCGACGTACACTCCCCGCCCTCATCAGACCTAGTCGTTGCAGGTTGTTCCAAGTCATACATCAACGAAGAGAGTCACGTTCCACACGTCCCATAACATGTTTCGCTACGGTTTATAGGTATCCCATCAACTTATCCCATACCAAGCGATGGTTTATTAAGTCTAACAACGACAAGCTCATGCATTCACCTTCCTCAACTTTCATTTCAATGCCATAAACACACGCACTGAATGATCGTCTTCACTACTCGTCATATCACATTCACTTCTAGATCAATTCTTATTAACAGAAGATTTCTAGTTCCACAAATGACCATCTCACTGATCAATTGCCTAGGATCAATCATATACCTCAAAGTCACAATCACGATCATAAAATCCAATCGATTCTTTACCCATAAGAAATCATCTATTAACCTCAAACACATTTTCAGCCTCAAGTTCAGGCTTACGATACCTCAATCTCTGTTCACTTCTTTGTGAACCTTAATCATCACATCACCTAAGACCATCCATTAAAATCGATATCATAACCATCAAGATATGGCACAAGTTCAAGCCTACAATTCTCAAGATCTAGTAATCCATGCTTAATCCTGAGGGTCTCGCTATCTAATCATCCTCAAGTCATCGCTCCTTATCACTCCAAGTCTCAATCAAATTAGATCGAGCTGACCTTGCTTTGATACCAAACAAACAGGGATGTCACGCCCCGAACCCAGCGAGCACGTGAGCATCCCACCTTCGCCGTTACCTTTGACAATCTCCTAGGAACCAACGGCCATTAACTTAAAGACCTATATGAAGCATGCAAGCGAAAGCGAGAACATCTCCATAAAAATAAAACAACACAAGGTGACTTAAGACAAAAGGGTACGCTTCACATTTAAGATCCATCATATGTCAAAGGTTAAAATTCTAAATCCACAATTCGAAGTACAATCCTTAAGGCCACAAGGGGTTCATAACCACTTCCTCCAATTCAGTCTTCAAGTGTCAATCATGGTATTCCTCGAGTTTCCATCACCTGGGACCTGAAAAAATGTTGTCCCACGATGGGGTGAGATATATAATCCCAGTAAGTCAAACCTAACCCTAAACTAGACTGCCAGTATCTCCAGACACTTTTGAAAAATGGGGAATTTTGGAGTTCAAAACATTGGCATTTTTAAAACAGGGTACTTGTCAAAACTTGGCATTTCAGTACTTCAAATCGACTCGACTCAGTCATGATTCATGATAGGATCTAAGCTTCATACAAAGGCAGAGTTTTCAATTGAATGCAAACCCTCGACGCCATCTCAAAAACATGAGGCAACTTTCACTTCTTTCTCAAAAGTATCATTCCTCGAAATTTCCAGAAAACACATTATTTTCTCTCACGCCCCTCTCTAGGCCAAATTTCAATTCAAGAGGCAAATTTTCAATATCCAACCATGATGAATTTTCAAACTCGTGTGGCAAATTTCACACTTGAGGCAAATCTCGATTCAAGAGGCATTTCAATTTCTCAAAACCAGTTCTTTGATACTTTAGAAAATAGTTCTTTCAATTCGGATACCGGACGACATAGAATGACTCAATTCAAAATCGATGCGCACTAAGGACAGATTACACGGCCTATCGACCCCTAGCATCATTTACGCCCAAAACAGTCCTCAATCACTTCTAAATTCCAATTCTTTGCAAAATCTCTTTGACATCACATCAATTAACGTACCAACGTGCCTTAAAAGTGAATTTAAGACACGGCGACACCCCCGCAAGCTCTCAAAGTGCTAGGTTTACTCAATTGGTGCAGGAGACAGAATCGTTTCTCCATTCATCACACCAAACAGCCCTTATATCAACTCTAACCTCCAGTCCATCACAAAACCGACTTGTTAAGACATCAATCTACAAGTTTACGAGGCTCACCGTGAATTTTGAAGCGAAAAAACACCTTAAAGAACTTCAAAGCAGCTCGGTTCTACACGGTCCTCGGATGATCAGAATCTGTTTCACCAAAACCACCCCAATCCATTCATGAAAACTCAACCAAACTCCAATAAATCTTCACCCCTAGCTCAACCAACTCAAGTACTATGAGTGTAGAAGATCTCACCAAAATTTGGAGCCATTTGAAGTCTTGAAGCCCCCGAAATTGATTTTTCCCCCAAACTTGTCAAATTCTGCCTCCATCCTTACCTTTTCTCATTCAAACAGACCGACGGGACAAATGGCTAGGCCAATTTGAGTTCATGATATGTCCATAGAAAGATAAGACAACAATCTTCCAGATGGCGGTGGAATCACCTCAATCCGATATCGGACGAAGAAGTTATGGCAGGAAAAAGGGAGGTGATCGATGTTGGTCGAGCGGGTCTGGTTCGGCCGAGAGAGAGGAGAGGAAGAAAATGCCATGGAGAGAAGGAAGAGAGAGAGAGATGGTCGCCGGTTGTGAGGGAGAAAGAGAGATAGGCTTCTCAAATTATTAGGTTGGTCAACCATTTGAATGGTAGTTGAAAAGTGAAAATTAAATGCTTATCCATCCAAAACATGATACTTGTCTTTGAGCATATAATTGTCCTATGGTTAAATGACCATCTTGACCATGAATTTTTAGAAGCCAAGGGGAAGACTAAATGACCAAAATGTCCTCCTCTAAATCTTAAGGTAAGGGTATGGCTTGAGGGGCAAAATGGTCATTTCGCGCTTTCCGTCCGAAACTTCATTTTTCCAACATAAATCACCCTCGATGAGGCAACATCCAGTTCAATTCAATTGTTGTAATTCCTCAATGTCTAATTCCCAATCTCGAGGTCCAATTTCATGTCGAACTCTCGCCGACTGCAATTCAAATTTTCCTCAAACTGACGGGCGACTCTTGCAGGCGCTACGCGTATTGACCTTGGGATTTTTCTCAGACCATGACGACTTTAGTTGTTGTGACATTCTGAATTCCTGTCATTTTGAGACTATGGAATGAGAAGTATTTATTGATGTATTTCAGTTTCATCTCGCTCGGACCTGATCAATTCGAGTTAACTGACCAGAAAGGGAAACGCTAACGCAAGACAAGTACGTGGACCTGGGAAACTCGAAAAAGAAAATGACGCTTTGACCACAAGCATTGCCGAGGGAACATTTAGAATCATTAAAGGCCGATCAAATAACGATTAAGGAATCCATTGCTAACGTTATACGATTGGAACACGGGTGATGCCGTTTAACCAATGTATAATTTGCGAAGTTTTCCTAAATCGAACAATGACTATCGAGACCGTCGGAACTAGTAATGAACCCTCACAATTCCATGACAACCAAAGCCATCGTAACTTGAGTCGTCCTAAGTGTGACGAGAGTCACAAAGTCGATACGCGTAACGTCTGCAAAAGCCGCCTGTTAGTTTGAGATAAACTGAAGACACGATTGACGAGTGAACGATCATGAAATGGAAGCTTGAATTGGCAAATGGAAATGAAGAATTTCGAAATTGGAAAAGGATTTGACGTCTTCCCGCCAATGGCTATTCAAAGTGAAAAAAATGAAGTTTCGGACGAAAAATGACAAATGACCGTTTTACCCCTCGCCCATTTATCTTTGCCTTAAGGAAGTTGGAAGGACAAAGTGGTCATTTCTCCCACACTTAGAGGCTGCCGAAAATACTTGAAGAAGAAGGCAAGGAAAGTCAATGAGGGTCAATGGCCATTGGATCAATAACTGGTGCTAGGACAAGTGTCCAGTTAGGGTTAACTTGACATTAAATACCCATCTTGTCAATCTTTACCTCAATTATATGTGTGAAACACCCAATTTACAGCCCTTTGGTCGTGGATGACACTCCCTCACCATTTCCCTTAAGTTTTTCTTTCTTTTTCTTTCTTACCAAAAAACTGCTGGAAGACAGTTTCTGAGCCCTCTGTTCGGTCCGTACAACCGGCCTCTCCCGTCGTCTTCTCGCCTCCGTCGATTTCCACAGGTTAGTTCAAGATGTCGTTGACATTTTTCCATTGATTTCATGATTTTTGGAGGTCTGGTTGATTTATGGTGATTTTTGGAAGAAAAACAGATGGATTCTTAGCTAGCTGAGGAGAAGTGTTCGTTCTAGCTCTTAGAAATTCCAAATGACCTCAAATTTTTTAGGAGAGCTTCATAACATCTAGTACTATGTTCAGATGGTTTATGGCTACAAATAGAGGGCTTTAGAATGAGTTTTATGGCTGATTTGAGTGATCTTTACCGAACAGATTCTACCTCCTCCGATCAATAGAGGATCCGTGAGCTTTTGAGGTCCGACGAGGTGTTGCCTTGCCCTGAAACCTATTGGTAAGACACCCTAAGACATGATATTGCATGTTAACAAAGGATAGATGAGTTAGATTGGAGTTTTGATGGTTGCTTTGTATGGAAACGTGTTGGAATAGAATCTGCCCTGCTTTGGACAGATTGGGATCCGAAGGTTGTTGCTGTGCTTGGGGGAGTTCGTTGGCTTAATTAGCTAGGTAAGAAGACTTCTAACCTTTTGTTAGGATGTTGAGTCACTAAAGGGTAGATTTTTTTATGAAAATTAAAGGTTTTAAAGAGTTTTTTTGAGGGTGGAACCGTGAGAGACCCGAATTACCGACCAAACTATTTTCAGCGCGCACCGTTTTTGAAATGGTCCGTTCTAATTCGTCCGATATCCAAATTGAGTACCGTTTTCGCCCACACAACTGTAAGATCTGGAGAACAAGATTGTAAATTTTTTTTTCCCAAAAAGTAAGTAAACAAATTGCAGTTTTCTTGAGAACGAACCTGGTCGTGGGTGAGTAGTTCGGTGGATTGGGTCATTGATGACTTTTCTTGATTAAATGTCCCTTTAACATGCCTAGGGAGTGCCTAATTGATGCTGTGATTGTTTGGTGATGAAATGCTATGTGAGAAAATGGGCATGTGTTAATTAATTGGGATTTAATCGAGGGCTTTAATGCTCGGTTTCGCAATTGGTGTCGAATGATGCATAGTGTGACAAGGTGCAAGTGTATGATGGCCGAATGGCTTGTTTTAATTGATGAACTGGATGTGCTTGAATGAGTGCCTTAAATGGCGATGGCATGAATTTGCTTGTGATTATGAAATTGGGATTAATGAAATGGTCCACAATGATATTTTATGGCCAATGCATTGAGCTGGGGAGGGAGTTACTCCCAATGACCTAGCGAGGTCTTGCGGCTAGAGAGTCCTACTTTGATCGAATCATCTCGAAGGCTATAAGAATCGAGAGTCAGGTAGCGACCGAATCATCTCTAGGTCCGGACGCGAGAGTCCTATAGTTGACCGAATCATCTTGATGGCACGGAGTGTCGAGAGTCGCTATAGAGACCGAATCATCTCGCATCGAGAGTCATGATGATCGAATCATCTCGATAAGACGTCGAGAGTCATGTGATTGACTGAATCATCTCACGGCCCCAAGTAAGGTGGCCCTTGGTGGGCGTAAAGAAGATAAAAGACTGAAACATGGTTTTTGATATGTTTCCGAGTCTGTATGCTTGAATTGGCTAGAATGTCTGGGATGCCTAGAGTACATGGAATATTTATTATGCTTGTATGGCTCGATAAACTCAAATTGGAAAGTGAAAGTATGAAAGAAATGAACCTGGTGCCTGAGTTGCTTTATTATGCCAATTGCTTGAATGTTATGTGTGAAAAGTATTTTGCCAAAACTTGCATATTTTCAAACATGCCTAGAGGTACCAATAGTCTAGCTTAGGGTTAGAGTTAACTTAATGAGATTATTATCTTACCCCATCGTGGGACCAACATTTCAGACCCAATGCCTTGAAGGATGCCTCGGAGGTGATGAAGAAGGAAAGAGAGGAAGATGAAGACGTGTCTGCCTTGTTTGTGGATTTCTTTTTGAAGTTCTTCTTTTGTAGTCCCATAGTGCCTTCCTCTGAACCCTTCTGTCTTTTGATGTACTAGACCTTTTAACTATAAGATGATGTGTGTTGTTTTTAAATCCTTTGCCGCCTTATGTCTTTTTCTTTTATGTCTGAGGTTTTGTTTCACTCCCGTATGCGTTTTTCATATCGCGCTCCACGAGTAAAGTCGTTGGATCCTGGGTTATCTTATTAAGATTGACGGCTGTTTGGGATGTTGGCGTACCCGTCGGGGTCGGGGCGTGATATCCTCATTTAAGTGGTATCAGAGCGAGGTTAGCTCGATCCAATCTTTTCGATGTCTGGAGTGATAAGGAGTGGTGACTATAGGATGGTTGGGTAGTGAAACTCTTGGGGGATTCGCTAGAGTTAGACACAAAATGCATGACATATGAATTGACGCTTGTGATTCGCATTGTGTTCAGGCATGACTGGTTGTGATCTGCTGATATGCTTGAAAGCTGGTTGCGATTTTGCTAATACACATATGCGTCTGGACCTGAGGTATGGGTGAAATCTCCCTGTTGTGATGCCTCTGATTGTTTGAGTTGTGATGAATGGCTAGCTGTAATTGTTGAGGTGATAAGTAGCCTGGAGTTGTTAGACTTAAGTGAGTGACTTAGGTCTCTAATTCCTAAATGGAATTGTAGTGGTCCAGGTTTGTGGAAACTAGCAAGATGAGCAACCGAGGTAGGAACACTAGAGGAGTGTCTAGCTCGAGAGCACCAGCGGCCGAGGATCCAAGAGTTGATGGAGTCTTGAGGGCGATGGAGCAAATTGGAGACATAATGGGAAAGGAAGCCCAAGATAGGGCTGCTGCAATCCTTCAACAGGCCAAAGATAGAGCGGATATAATAGCTCAAGCTGCTGAAGCTGCAGTGGCAACTATGAACCTAGCGAATGAAAATAATGGCCAAGGAATCGGAGGTGGCAATGCGCAAGGCCCTAAGAATCGTGCTATGGGTCAGTTGATGGAGCAATTTCTGAAGCTGAAACCATCGAGGTTTGACGGCAGAGGAGACCCTGAGTTAGCTCCTAGATGGATTGAAGAGCTGGAGAAAGCATTTACAGTTTTAAGGTGCACTGAAGTTGAGAAGGCGACCCTAGCGACTTACCAGCTCAGAGAAACTGCAAATGATTGGTGGAAGGCCACTAAGGGAATGGTTTTCCCTGAAGGGATTGAACCGACATGGGCGATCTTTGTTGAGACTTTTAATGTGAAATATTTCTCTGAAGCTGCCCAAGAACAGAAGTTGGCTGAGTTCCAGAACCTTCGTAGAATCAAATGATTGGTGATCAGTATGAGGCAGAATTTGCAATGTTGTCGAAGTATGCACTAAGGATGGTGGAGAATCCGTGGGATCAGACGAGAAGGTTCCGAGATGGATTGAGGCCCGATATTCGTAGCCAGATGATCTCAATGAACCTGAGGGATTGCAATGAGATCTATACAAGGAGCCAGATGATTGAAAGGGATATGAGGAATAGAGGAAGTTCCTCAGGACCGTGGTTCAATCCAATCAGAGACAATCGAAATTTTGGCAAGGGACCCATGGTAAACAATAGGAGGTTTGTTCCCCTAGTGAAGAAGAACATTGCAAAGCATGTTCACCAAAACAACTGGAATTGTCGCCTTTGTAGGCGAAGGCATGGGAATGGACCCTATCCAAAGCAGACAGAAGGATGTTTTAAGGGTGGTAAGATGGGCCACATGGCAAGGGAATGTGGACAACAAAATGCTGGTCCTCAGTATCAACCACCACGAGCTCAATTAGAACCACAAACTGGAGCTGCCCCGTAGGCCAATCAAAATAGGCCGCCGGCTCAAGAAAGGGTGTATGCTGTAGCTCGCAAGGAGGCGGAGGAAACGCCTGGTGTGGTCACAGGTAAGATCTCTCTCTATGATCATGCTGCTTATGCCTTGTTTAACCCTGGAGCGTCGCATTCGTTTGTGTCTGCCCAGTTTGCTGATTTGACTGAAATGAAACTGGAACCATTGGATGTTATGTTGCATGTGACAACGCCTTTGCTGGATAAAGTGTTTGTTTCTCTAGGATGTCGGAATTGTAGAATAATTATCGGAGGTAGTGAAAGACGAATAGATTTGGCTGTGTTGCCCATGTTTGATTTTGATGTCATTGTTGGAATGGACTAGCTGAGCAAACAAGCGGCCGTAAGGGATTGTGGTAGTAGGGTAATTCGATTTCATCTTGTCGATCGCCCTAGTTTCGAGTTTGTGGGGAGCCGAGGATGAACCTCGATTCCTTTGGTTTCATCACTAGAGGTGACTAAACTATTGAATGAAGGATGTGAAGCATATTTAGCCATTGTGGTGGATACAACGATTGAGGAGCCTAAGCTAGAAGAAATAGCAGTGGTACGTGAATTCTCTGATGTATTTACTCAAGAGTTGCCTGGTTTACCACTTGAAAGAGAAGTGGAGTTCTCGATTGAATTAGCCCCTGGGACGGAACCAATTTCGAAAGCACCATATAAGATGTCTTTGTCGGAATTAAAGGAACTAAAGGTACAGATGCAGGAATTACTGGACAAGGGATTTATTCGTCCAAGTGCATCGCCCTGGGACGTACTTGTGTTATTTGTGAAGGAAAAGGATGGGTCATTGCGTCTGTGCCTTGAATATAGGCAACTGAATCAAGTTACTATTAAGAACAAGTATCCATTGCCAAGAATAGATGACTTGTTTGATCAGTTGCAAGGGGCGTCCGTGTTCTCTAAGATTGACTTAAGGATCGGTTATCATCAGTTAAGGATCAAGAAGGAGGATATACCGAAAACGGCTTTTAGGACGAGGTATGAACATTACGAGTTTACAGTCAATGTCATGCCGTTTGGGTTGACTAACGCCTTAGCTACATTTATGGATTTGATTCATCAAGTATTCAAGGAGTATCATGATCAATTTGTTATCATCTTCATTGATGATATTTTGATTTACTCAAGGTGCAATGAGGATCATGAACGACATTTACAGATTGCCTGACAGACCTTAAGGGAATACTCACTCTATGCTAAATTTAGTTAGTACGAGTTCTGGTTGAATAAGGTAGCGTTTCTTGGTCACGTAGTGTCTGGGGAAGGAATCTCCGTGGATCCTTCGAAGATCGAGGCAGTTATGAATTGGCCTAGACCTACAACAGTCACGGAAGTCTGAAGTTTTCTGGGATTGGCAGGTTACTATAGACGCTTTGTGGAGAAATGCTCGTCTATAGCTATTCCGTTAACGAGGTTGACTAAGAAAGATACACGGTTTGAATGGACGGACAAATGTGAAAGGAGTTTACAGGAGCTTAAGCGACGTTTGACGATTGCATCGATACTGACAATTCCGTCTGGTCCTGGAGGATATGAGATTTATAGTTATGCGTCATTGAAGGGACTGGGATGCGTCCTAATGCAACATGGGAGAGTAGTGGCATATGCATCTTTGGGAGAGTAGTGGCGTATGCGTCGTGTCAGTCAAGACCTCATGAGATGAACTACCCGACGCTCGATTTGGAATTTGCCGCAATTATTTTTGTGTTAAAGATTTGGATACATTATTGTGTGGTGACAAGTTCCAAATCTATACGGACCATCAGAGTCTAAAATATTTATTCTCTCAAAAGGAATTGAATATGAGGCAACGTAGGTGGATGTAGTTGCTTAAAGACTACGACTGTGACATTCTATACCGCCCTGGAAAGGTTAACAGGGTAGCATATGCCCTTAGTCAAAAGTCGAGCATTGCGTATCTGTTAGTCAAGGGATGGTCTATACTAGAAAGACTGAGAGATTCAGAGTATAAGTTGGAAGTTTGCCGATTGTCAAGTTTGATGGCAACTTCGAGAGTCAAACCGAAAATACAGGAGAGGATTAAGGCATTCCAATCCACGGACCCTGATATACAGAAGATCTTGGAAATGGATGCGGACAATAGGAAGTCTGACTTCCAAATATCTGAAGATGCAATACTGAAGTTCCGAGGATGACTGTGTGTACCCAATGACAAGGAACTTAAGGAAAAGATTTTATCTGAAGTTCACAGGAGCAATTATAGTATTCATCCGGGTTGCACAAAGATGTACCAGAACTTACGTCAGCATTATTGGTGGAATGTGATGAAAGTGGACGTGGCTAAGCACGTGGCTAAGTGTCTGACGTGTCAGCAAGTGAAAGCGCAGCATTGTAAACCTGGTGGCATGTTGCAACCTTTGGAGATCCCTGAATGGAAGTGGGAACATATCACCATGGATTTTGTCATGGGCTTGCCAAGGAGTCAAAGTGGTCACGATTTAATTTGGGTAATAGTGGACAGATTGACCAAGTCCGCTCATTTCCTGCCGGTGTGAAAGGATTTCACAATATATAGATATGCTGATTTATATATGTGACATGTAGTACGACTTCATCGAGTGCCTGTGACAATAACGTCAGATAGAGATCCTAAGTTTACTGCAAATTTCTGGAAGAGTCTACAGGATGCCATGGGAACGAAATTGCAGTTTAGTACGGCGTACCATCCACAGACCGATGGACAGTCTGAGAGGATGATTCAGACGTTAGAGGATATGCTGCGAGCATGTGTTATTGATTTTAAAGGTAGATGTGAGGAGAAACTACACTTGGTGGAATTTGCATATAATAACAGCTATCAGCAAAGTATCGAAATGGCACCGTTCGAAGCGCTGTATGGTAGAACCTGTAGGACTCCGATATGCTGGGACGAAGTTGGTGAGAGGAGTATGACAGGCCCAGAATTGGTGGAACAATCAGTTGAGGCTGTTACGATCATTCGAGAAAGGCTTAAGATGGCGAGAGTCGCCAGAAAAGCTATGCGGATAAGCGACGAAGGCCTTTGAAATTTCAAGTGGGTGACCATGTCTTTCTCAAGGTGTCACCTATGCGAGGATTATCTCCATTCGGAAAGAAGGGAAAGCTGAGTCCAAGGTACGTAGGTCCATTTGAGATATTAGAAAAGATTGAGACTTTAGCTTATCGTCTTGCCTTGCCGCCAAGCTTATCGCAAGTTCATAATGTGTTTCATGTGTCGATATTGAGGAAATATGAACCGGACCCAACTCATGTACTGGATCATGAAGTCATCGAAGTGGACGATAAGATATCGTATGTGGAAAGGCCAATACGAGTTGAAGATCGAAAGGAGCAAGTCCTGAGGAACAAGACGATTCCACTCGTCAAGGTGATCTAGGAACACCATGGAACGGAAGGCGCTACCTGGGAAAGCGAAGAAACGATGAGGCGCCAGTACCCCTATTTATTTGAATAGATTTGGGTTATTACAAATTTCGAGGATGAAATTTTTGTAAGGGGGGAAGAATTGTGACATACTGAATTCCTGCCATTTTGAGACTATGGAATGAGAAGTATCTATCGATGTATTTCAGTTTTATCTCACTCGGACCTGACCAATTCAAGTTAACTGACTAGAAAGGGAAAGGCCAACGCATGACAAATACGTGGACCTGGGAAACTCGAAAAAGGAAATGACGCTTTGACCATAAGGATTGCCGAGGGAACATTTAGAACCATTAAAGGCCGATCAAATAACGATTAAGGAATTCATTACTATCGTTATACAATTGGAACACGGGTGATGCCATTTAACAAATGTATAATTTGCAAAGTTTTCCTAAATTGAACATTGACGATCGAGACCGTCGGAACTAGTAATGAACCCTCGCAATTACATGACAACCAAAGCCGTCGTAACTTGATTCGTCCTAAGTGTGACGAGAGTC
Source organism: Rhodomyrtus psidioides (assembly GCA_021437785.1). NCBI lineage: Eukaryota > Viridiplantae > Streptophyta > Magnoliopsida > Myrtales > Myrtaceae > Rhodomyrtus > Rhodomyrtus psidioides. Next base: position 1,496,221 of record JAILYB010000074.1, on the reverse strand, counting down.
ATAGAGTCGATACGCTTAACGTCTGCAAAAGCCGTCCGTTAGTTTGAGATAAACTGAATACACGATCGACGAGTGAACGATCATGAAATGGAAGCTCGAATTGGCAAATGGAAATGAAGAATTTCAAAATTGGAAAAGGATTTGACGTCTTCCAGCCAATGGTTATTCAAAGTGAAAAAAATGAAGTTTCGGACGAAAAATGACAAATGACTGTTTTACCCCTCGCCCATTTATCTTTGCCTTAAGGAAGTTGGAACGACAAAATGGTCATTTCTCTCACACTTAGAGGCTGCCGAAAATACTTGGAGAAGAAGGAAAGGAAAGTCAATGAGGGTCAATGGCCATTGGATTAATAATTGGTGCAAGGACAAGTTTCAAGCTAGGGTTAACTTGGCATTAAATACCCATCTAATCCCATCTTGTCAATCTTTGCCTCAATTATACATGTGAAACACCCAATTTATAGCCCTTTGGTCGTGGATGACACTCCCTCACCATTTCCCTTAAGTTTTTCACTCTTTTTCCTTCTTACCCAAAAACTGTCGGAAGACAGTTTTTGAGCCCCCTGTTCGGTCCGTACGACCAACCTCTCCCTTCGTCGCCTCACCTCCGTCAACTATCACAGGTTAGTTCAAGATGTCCTTGACATTTTACCATTAGTTTCATAATTTTTGAAGGTCTGGTTTATTTATGGTGATTTTTGGAAGAAAAGCGGACGGATTCTGAGCTAGCTGAGGAGAAGCGTTGGTTCTAGCTCTTAGAAATTCCAAAGGAGCTCAAATTTTTTAGGAGAGCTTCATAACATCTAGTACTATGTTCATATGATTTATGTCTGCAAATAGAGGGCTTTAGAATGAGTTTTATGGCTGATTTGAGGTGGTCTTTACCGAACAGATTCTGCCTCCTCCGACCGGTAGAGGATCCGTGAGCTTTTGAGGTCTGCCGAGGTGCTGCCTTGCCCTAAAACTTATTGGTAAGACACCCTAAGACATGATATTACATGTTAACGAAGGATAGATGAGTTAGATTGGAGTTTTGATGGTTGTTTTGTAGGGAAACTTGTTGGAATAGAATCTGCCCTGCTTTGGACATATTGGGATCCGAAGGTTGTTGCTATACTTGGAGGAGTTCGTTGGCTTAATTAGCTAGGTAAGAAGACTTCTAACCTTTTGTTAGGATGTTGAGTCACTAAAGGGTGGATTTTTTATGAAAATTAAAGGTTTTAAAGAGTTGTTTTGAGGGTGGAACCGTGAGAGACCCGAATTGCCGACCAAATTGTTTCAGCGCGCACCATTTTTGAAATGGTCCGTTCTAATTCGTCCGATATCCAAATTGAGTACCGTTTTTGTCCACACGACCGTAAGATATTGAAGAACACGATTCTAAAATTTTTTCCCAAAAATTCAGTAAAAAAATACATTTTTCATGAGAACGAACCTGGTCGTGGGTGAGTAGTTCAGTGGATTGGGTCATTGATGACTTTTCTTGATTGAATGTCCCTTTAACATGCCTAGGGAGTGTCTAATTGATGCTGTGATTGTTTGGTAATGAAATGCTATGTGAGAAAATGGGCATGTGTTAATTAATTGGGATTCAATCGAGGGCTTTAATACTCGGTTTCGCAATTGGTGTCAATTGATGATGTATCTAGCAATATCTCCTAGAGGGGGGTGAATAAGAGATTCTGAACAAAATTGAAATTTCTTGCGGAAAGAATAAAGTTCAGTGTACAATTAGAAACAAGAACCGTATAACAGTGTGCAGAAACTCTAAACGCAAGGGTAAGAGTTTAGAGAATATTGCACACGATATTTATAGTGGTTCGGCTTAGATTAAGCCTATGTCCACTCTCCCACGATGACAGCCGATCGGCTGGATTTCACTATGAAGAATCAAGAGGATTACAACCACTCAAGTATTTTGTTTCTCTCTCACACAGATTTTCACAGTGAAGGATTTTGGGTACACAGAATACTCTTTGGATGAAACTCAAATTATGCTTGTACTTTGGATTGTTGTTCGCTCGTCTCCCCTTAGTCCATCATGATTCTTCTTTTATACTCCCTTGCCTCCGAACTAGCCGTTGGATTCCAGCCAAGGGATCGCTCTTCAATCCTTGATTGGACGTCATCAATCGTGATTGAACGAGACTGTATCTTCAGAAGATATGTAGACCGTTGGGTAAGACATTGAACCCTTCTGACTCAATTGCCCATACAACTGAATCTCCAGCTTCCATAAGTGTGATAAGTTGAGTTGATTCCCAAGGATATATTCCTTAGAAGATGATATCCCATTATAGAAAGTCCCTTAATTGATTAGAGTGGATATCAGAATAATCGAATATCACTTGCCTTGATCGAAAACCTACCATACGTGGGTTAGATCAGTTGGCACGGAATAGTAATACGGAGATTTGATGTGATCCATCCGTCACTGTTTAGATCGTCAGGAGCACTTCCATGTGACCCTTGGACAGAAGCACTTCCATCTGACCCTTCGTCAGAAGCACTTCTATCTGACCCTACGTCAGAAGCACTTCCATCTGACCCTTCGTCAGAAGCGCTTCCATCTGACCCTTGGTCAGCGCGACAGAATTGGAATCACTCAACTGCTGCTTACACATTCTTCCTACATCACATTTCATTAAACAATTTCTATTTGAAGGTTTTGTCAGAATCAAAATATAGGAGAATTTTCACAACAATCTCCCCCTTATTGATGGTGACAAAACTTCTCCAGTTACAAATTACAAATGAGTGATTAAAGGAAAATTTAACCAGTGATAAAATAATAAAAGTGAGTAACCATCACATTTGCTCCTGCAGGTAATCAACATTAGAGATCCTATAATGAAAGTGTTCTCATAGGAGAGCATGATCAGAGTAAGATTATCTTGCAAAAGGTAAGTTAGGTCTTCTCCCTCTTTCTTCTAAATTGAAATATAATTAGAGGTAATCTAATGAGACTGCATAAAAGTAAATTCAACTTCTCCCCCTTTTTGTCAACATCAGAAAGAAATTTGTATAAAAAGTTCCTTAAAATAATAACGCGTCCTATAAGAATAGAAAATGAAATAAGAGTTTTTAAGAAGAGGGATGATCTTCAAGCTCATTATCAGCCTCCACTCGGGAAGGTCCTTCATAGCTTCTTCCCATCATCTGAGCATGGTCTCTTACAGCTTGAGAAGAAGGCAGGTTTGAAGCTGTTCTGTCCGTTCTGACCAGTGTGTATGTAGGCATGTTGGCGATCTCAGCACAAAACATTCTCCCATAGAGATCAATTGACTTTTCCAGCTTAGTCACCTGACTAGTCAAACCCTGCAGCTTCCTATCTGTCTTTTGTTCAAAAACCTTCATTTTCTGATCAAATCTTGTTTCCATTGCAGCCATCGTCTGAAGAAGAGTATTTTGAAGATTTTCAAAATGCGCTTGAAGTTCCATTTGTGGTTCTGAAGGTGCAGGTTCTTAAGTCTCCCCCTCAGTTTGTGCCTTGGTGAAAGCTTGAGACGCTAGAACTTCAATGAGAAAAACATCTGATGTAACAGGCACAGGCTCTTTCTCCCCCTGATTTATAGCTCTTTTCCCTTTTTCCTTTGAACTTGGCATGGAGACTATTTCCTCATCAATATCCATTGGAATGGACTGTACACTGGACAATTGATCTTCTCGGGCAATTGCTGAAGCTAGACTTGCAGCATCTTTGTGAATTGTTCCCCTGGTGGAAGAGACAGAGTAAGCTCCAATGTCATCTTGTTCTTCCTCCTGTTCTTTTTACGCCAACGTTGCTAGAACTTGTGCTAGCAATTGCTCATGATCACAGTTGACAATTGTGATGTCATACTCTGTGTCATCTTTAATTCGTGCATCTTGCTCCTCATCCCACATTGTGAGGAATTCTTCCTCAGTCAGATCACAGTGATACACAACTTTTTCTTGTGGTTGTATTCTTGTTTCATCTCCTTCTTCCTCATCTCCTTCAGCACTATGATTTTCAAACTCACCATCTTCATCTGATTCACCTCGAAATTGAGTAGCTTCAGAATCATATTCCCCTGTTTCTTCCTCACTTGCGTTTGAGTCCTTATCAACAGGACTGTCTGTTTGTTGCCTCTTAACAGCCATGACTTTTCTCTTCTTTGGAGATTTCTGCCTTGACTCTTCCTCGAAGTCCACAATGACTGGTTCATTGTTCTTTGTTCTCCATCCAGCATGAGTCATCTTGTACCCCATCTTTGTTACCATAGTCTCTCCAGCAGTCATCAGAGGAATTTCCTGCTTGATAAAAGCACCTAGGCCATCAATCTTAAAATAATTGATTATTTGAAGATCAAGGCGGCATAAGGAAGTTGGCCCTTTGGCTTGAGAGCTGATCTGTACATGTGCAATAGTACTGTATGAGCAAAGGAAATCCTCTGTCCTGTCAAGATTCCCCATAACAGCTTTGCCTCGTACTTTGATATATATGTCTTTGATGCTGCCTTGGGTCTAAGACATTCGGTGATCACCTTGTGCATCATGATATGTTTCAAGGGAAAGTCTGTGTAGGCAATATGTGACTTTTATTCCCTTGAGAAACTCGATTTGCCAGTCAGGAAGCAGAAAGCTTCACCTGCAGTGACATCTAAGGGTTTGAAATCTCCCTTTCTGGTTCCCATGATTGCAGCCAATTCATCAACAGTCAGAAAATACTGCTTTCTTTTGATTGTGAAAGCCAGAGAGTTGAAGTTGACAAACTGAAGATTTGAATAGAAGTAAGCTACCAAATCAGGAAAAGTGAAGCCTCTCTTAGTTATAAACTGATATATCTTCACCTTTTCTAGATGCTTCCTCAGATAGATGCCATTACTGTCAAAGTACTTTAACTCAAATACCCTTTGAGGTATAATACCTCTCTATTTTATTGCTTCATACCTTTCTTTGTGAGCCTGATTTTGGAACAAGGGATCAGGAAAGCTTTTATCCAAAATAAAGCCTATATTTTTCACAAAGTCATTGAAGTGGTAGAGACAAGCTCGAAACGAAAACCATCCCCAATTAGACCTGGCGGCGCGAAGGCAAAGATGGCAGAATGTCATCATCATCTTCCATCTTTGCCTTCGCGCCGCCAGGTCTAATTGGGGATGGTTTTCGTTTCGAGCTTGTCTCTGCCACTTTCTCCTTTTCTTTTCTAGAGACTGATGCAAGTTTTTCTACAGCAATTGGTTCAACGATTTTCCCAGGCAAGCTAAGAAACTCCAATAGTTCGCCCTCACTATCGAAATAGTGAGTGTTCAGCAGTTTTCTAAGTTCGTTACCAAAATCTCCTGCAACCTTAATCCTATCATACATTGGCTTAATAGAATGAGCCATAGATTCTTTTTCTTCAAAGGCAGACAGAGACAGACCTTTTGCCAGGCGAAGTGCTTTTCGCTGTTCGTTGATTTGGGTTTCTGTGAGTTCTGCACCACTTGCAGTTGAGGCGGAGAACTTTCTCTTCGACTGAGGCGTCTTCTTCGAGTCAAAGGCTGATTTTGGAGCCATTGATGCGTAGAAAGTTTAAAACTTTGAGTGAAAGAGTGTTGTTTTGAGGAGGAAATCGAGAGCGAAAGATTTCGAACACGGTTTTAGGGTTTTGATTTGAGAGAATTTTGAAAGTGAGAGAACAGAGGCGACGGTTCAGCGTTTTTATAAAAGAGGCGGTTATTTTTGGAAACAAAAGAGAGAATTTTGATTTTCTAAAGAAAAAAAAAATTCTTTTAATAGAACAAATATTCACCGTCAATCAGATATTCGGAGATATCTATTTATATGAGGAACTTACCCAAAAAAAAACTTTTAGTGATAACTGACCTTTTTAAAAGAAAGTGTGAATTTCTTCTTACGCGTCTTTTTGACATTCCTTCTGATGCTCCTTCTGACGTTCCTTCTAACTCTCCTTCTGACGTTCCTTCTTATGCTCCTTCTGACGCTCCTTCTGACGTTCCTTCTGACGTTCCTTCTGACTCTCCTTCTGACGTTTCTTCTGATGCTCCATGTTCTAAGGTATACTTAAGAGGGAAGGTTAATGATGGATAATTCATTTCTGATAAAATTAAAACTCTGTTTATCAAGAGGTTTAGTAAAAATATCTGCAAGTTGATTTTTCGTATCAATGTATTGAATGTTAACATCACCGTTCTGAACATGATCACGTATGAAGTGATGCTTGATCTCAATATGCTTTGTTCTTGAGTGAAGTACAGGATTCTTTGTGAGATTTATGGCACTTGTGTTGTCACATAGGATTTCCACAGTTGATTCTTCAACACCATAGTCTTTGAGCTGCTGTTTTAGCCAAAGTATTTGAGTGCAGCAACTTCCAAGAGATACGTATTCTGCTTCAGCTGTACTGAGTGCCACTGTATTTTGCTTCTTTGAATACCATGAGACAAGCATGCTTCCCATGAGCTGACAAGTTCCAGATGTACTTTTTCTATCAACTTTGCAACCTGCAAGATCTGCATCTGAATATCTCCTTAGTATAAAATCAGAAGATTTAGAATACCACAAACCATAGTTGGGATAAGTCCCTATGTATTTGATTATTCTCTTGACTACTGATAGGTGTGATTCTCTTGGACTTGACTGAAATCTTGCACATAGGCAGACACTATATAGAATGTCTGGTCTTGAAGCTGTGAGATAGAGTAATGATCCAATCATACTCCGATATAGTTTGGGATCAACTTCCTTTCCATCTTCATTTTTATCTAATTTAGAGGAGTGAGACATAAGAGTTTATGTCTTCTTGCCATTCTCCAGACCAAACTTCTTCACTATTTCCACTGCATACTTCTCTTGAAATATGAATGTTCCTTTCTGAGATTGATGAATTTGAAGACCAAGAAAGAACCGTAATTCTCCCATCATACTCATCTCAAATTCATCCTGCATTGCTTTAGAAAATTTCTTGCAGAGAAGTTCATTAGAGGAGCCGAATATAATATCATCAACATAAATTTGAACTAAAATGATATCTTTACCTTTTCTTTGAATAAAAAGAGTGGTGTCTACATTACCTTTAGTGAAGCTGTGTTGAGATAAAAAGTTACTTAACCTTTCATACCAGGTGCGGGGTGCTTGTTTCAATCCATAGAGTGCCTTTTTTAAGACATATACCAGATCCTTTTCTTTAGGTTTTTCGAAGCCAAGAGGTTGTTCAACATATACCTCTTCTTTGATGTAGCCGTTTAGGAAGGCACTTTTCACGTCCATCTGAAAAAGTTTGAAATCATTGTAACAAGCATAAGCAAGAAGTAGCCTAATGGCTTCTAACCTGGCAACCGGTGCGTAGGTTTTATCGTAATCTATCCCTTCTTCTTGGGAGTATCCTTTTGCTACAAGTCTTGCTTTGTTTCTTACAACTTTTCCTTTCTCATCAAGTTTGTTTCTGAATACCCATTTTGTTCCAATTATTGGACGATTTTTGGGATGATTGACCAGTTCCCAAACATTGTTGACCTTGAACTGATGTAGTTCTTCCTGCATTGCATTTATCCAGTTTTCATCTGCTAATGCATCTTCAATCCTTTTTGGCTCCAATTCAGATACCAAGGCGATGTTGCTCATTGCTTGCTTGAATTTGGATCTTGTCTTTACGCCATCACTTATGCTGCCTATGATAAGTTCCTTTGGATGACTTGACTTATGCTTCCAGTTTTTGTCAAGGCCATCATTTGAGGATATTGTGGATTCATTCTGTTCATCTTCTAGTCTTTCTTCAACTGAGGAAGTTTCCTTCTGAACATTCTCCGAACCCGTATTCACATCTGAGTCTGCTTGTGAGTTCATGACTTGATGAAGTGTATGCATTTGAATGGATTCAGTTTCATCATCCTGGTAGTTTTCATCGAACTTGATGTTCACTGATTCCTCAACAGCACGAGTGTATTGTTGTAGACTCTGTAGGCTTTGCTAGTTGTTGAATATCCCAAGAAAATTCCTTCATCTGATCTCTCATCAAACTTTCCAACTCGATCATTAGCATTCTTTAGAATAAAGCATTTGCAACCGAATACATGAAAGTATGCAACATCAGGCTTTCTTTCTTTGAAAAATTCATAGGGAGTTTTCTCAGAAAAAGGTCTGAGGGAAATTCGATTTAAGATATAACATGCTGTTGAAACGGTCTCAGCCCAAAAGTTAGAGGCAATTTTACTCTCAATGAGAAGAGTTCTGGCCATATCTTGCAAAGATCTATTTTTCCTTTCTACTACCCCATTTTGTTGAGGAGTATAAGGTGCAGAGAAGTTATGCTGAATTTCGAACTTAGTGCAAAAATTTGATAAACTTTGATTTTCAAACTCTCCCCCATGATCCGTTCTCAAACTGGAAATAGTGTAACCCTTTTCATTTTGAATTCTTTTAGCAAATTTTGAGAAGGATATGAAAGCGTCACTTTTGTGAGCAAGAAATGAAACCCATGTAAATCTAGAGAAGTCATCAACTATGACAAGGCAATATCTCTTACCTCCAATGCTTAGAGTTCTATTTGGTCCGAAAATGTCCATATGAAGTAGCTGCAGACAATGCTTAGTGGAAACTTGATTGAAGGACTTAAAAGAACTTCTTACCTGCTTACCCAGTGTGCATGCATGACATAGTCCACTTTTCTCAAATTTAGTTTGAGGTAGTCCTCGAACAAGTCCCTTCTTGGAAAGCTTTGAAATATGTTTTACACTAATATGACCTAACTTTCTGTGCCAAAGTTCAGATTCATCCTTAACAGAAATAAGACATTTAGCAAGTTCACAGTCAGCATTAATATCTAAAAGATAAATGTTCCCATGCCTTCGTCCCGTGAAGGATTGCTTCTTATCCTTGCTCATACCTGTGCATTTTAGATCTTGGAACCAAATATCATATCCAGAATCACAGAGTTGACTTAGAGAAATCAAGTTGTAGTTCAATCCTTTGACTAGAGAGACATCTTTAAAGGTCAGATTCCCAATCTTTACATTTCCTTTCCCGATGACCTTTCCCTTGTTCTTTCCTCCAAACGACACGCTTCTTCCATCACAATCTGAGAAAGATATAAATACATCTGGATTTCCAGTCATTTGACTTGAACAACCACTGTCTAGAAACCACTTGTTCTTCCTTCTCTTTGGTACCTGTAATAAATAACCAACTTACTGTTTCTTTGGTACCCATGTTTTCTTGGGTCCTTATGTGTTAGTATATTTTGACCTTTTAATAGGTCTCCAAATTTTCTTGCAGTAATCCTTAGTATGGCTAGGATCACCACAATTCACACAAGGTTGTCGAATGTAGGATCTAGTAAAATGCTTATGAAAATGATGCTTGTAATCGAAAAACGTTGGTTTAGGAAATTCAGTTTTAAAGATATTTCTTTTGCTACTTTCCCTTTTAAAACCTAATCCAGATCGGTCATTGAAGGGTATTTGTTTTGAAATAATGCTATTCAGAGTTACTGAGCTTTGTGAAAACCTTTTTGATATATCAGAACCTTTTTCTTTCAAGGAAGCATTTTCTTTTGAAACCAAATCATGATTTTCTTTCATCTGGTGAAACTCTTGTTGTAGAAAATCAATTTTTTCTTTTTGGGACAAATTCTGTTGTTTTAAAGAAGCATTTTCCTTTTTCAAACAAGAAACTTTCTCAAGAGCTTCTTTGTAGTTTCTACACAATTCATCAATATATTCAACAACTTCATCAGGGAGTTCAGATGAACATACCTCAGTTTCTGAATCTGAACTTGAATCTGATTCGGCCATGAGATAGATGTTTGCATAATCATTTTCGCTTTCATCAGAATCACTTAAAGTTTCTGCCTTTAGAGCCTTCTTGTACTTCTCATACTTGAGTTTATCCTTCTTCAAAATTGGGCAGTTCGATTTGATATGTCCTGCCTTCTTACAATGGAAGCAGATCACGTCTTTGCTATCTTGTGAGTCGTTGCTTGATATTTTTACATCACTCTTCTTCCAAGGTTTCTTTCCTTTGATGTTTCTGCCTTTCCGAGCCATCTTCCTAAATTTCTTGACCATGAGGGCTAATTCTTCATCATCTGTATCAGAAAAACATTGATTAATTTCAGTTTTTAAGGCAATAGATTTTTTACCTTTCTGTTCTCCCTTTTTGTTTGCTCGTTCTGTTTCATAGGATTGCAAAGTTTCGACTAGCTCATCCACCGAGAGTGGTCTGATTGTTTGGCATTCTTGAATTGATGGCTTGATGTAATTCCAATCATTTGTGAGTCCACGTAGTATCTTCCTGACTTGCATTGGTTCAGCGATAGGTGCGCCTTGTCTTGCAAGTCCACTTGCCAGAGTCTGAAACCTGTCTATCATATCTGCAATAGATTCATTAGGCTTCATTTCAAATGCTTCATAGTCACTTAGTAAAATACTGAGCTTTGTTTCTTTCACACGATTTGTTCCTTGAAAAGTAACATGAAGTCTATCCCATATTGCCTTAGATGATTCTTCCTCTGAGACACGATTATAAAGAGGAGTAGATAAGGCACAAAATAGAGCATTGACAGCTTTAGAATCAAGGCCTTTTCTTTTAGCCTTTTCAGCATCAGTCATTGTTGTGATAGTATTTACTCCGTCAGCAGAGGTTGGATTTGTAGCATTTGCAAGAACTATTCCATTTGTAATGACATCCCACATCAGATCATCATAGGCTTTGAAGAACCACTTCATCTTGTTGCTCCACATATTGTAATCCTTTCCATCAAAGTATGGTGGCTTGTTGGCAAAGTGCGAATCACTTGTTCCTGAAGAGTGATTGCTAGACATAGTAGATCGTTAACTCTGAAGTCAATAAACACTTCGTAAAATGAGCAACCTGCTCTGATACCAATTGATGTATCTAGCAATATCTCCTAGGGGGTGAATAGGAAATTCTGAACAAAATTGAAATTTCTTGCGGAATGAATAAAGTTCAGTGTACGATTAGAAACAAGAACAGTATAACAGTGTGCAGAAAATCTAAACGCAAGGGCAAGAGTTTAGAGAATATTGCACACGATATTTATAGTGGTTCGGCTTAGATTAAGCCTACGTCCACTCTCCCACGATGACAGCCGATCGGCTGGATTTCACTATGAAGAATCAAGAGGATTACAACCACTCAAGTATTTTGTTTCTCTCTCACACAAATTTTCACAGTGAAGGATTTTGGGTACACAGAATACTCTTTGGATGAAACTCAAATTATGCTTGCACTTTGGATTGTTGTTCGTTCGTCTCCCCTTAGTCCATCATGATTCTTCTTTTATACTCCCCTACCTCCGAACTAGCCGTTGGATTCCAGCCAATGGATCGTTCTTCAATCCTTGATTGGACGTCATCAATCGTGATTAAACGAGACTGTATCTTCAGAAGATATGTAGACCGTTGGGTAAGACATTGAACCCTTCTGATTCAATCGCCAATACAACTGAATCTCCAGCTTCCATAAGTGTGATAAGTTGAGTTGATTCCCAAGGATATATTCCTTAGAAGATGATATCCCATTATAGAAAATCTCTTAATTGATTAGAGGGAATATCAGAATAATCGAATATCACTTGCCTTGATCGAAAACCTGCCATACGTAGGTTAGATCAGTTGGTACGGAATGGTAATACGGAGATTTGATGTGATCCATCCGTCACTATTTAGATCGTCGGGAGCACTTCCATCTGACCCTTGGACAGAAGCACTTCCATCTGACCCTTCGTCAGAAGCACTTCTATCTGACCCTACGTCAGAAGCACTTCCATCTGACCCTTCGTCAGAAGCACTTCCATCTGACCCTTGGTCAGCGCGACAGAATTGGAATCACTCAACCTGCTGCTTACACATTCTTCCTGCATCACATTTCATTAAACAATTTCTATTTGAAGGTTTTGTCAGAATCAAAATATAGGAGAATTTCTACAACAGCATAGTATGACAAGGTGCATGTGTATGATGGCCAAATGGCTTGTTTTAATTGATGAACTGGATGTGCTTGAATGAGTGCCTCAAATGGCGATGGCATGAATTTACTTGTGAATGTGAAATTGGGATTAATGAAATGGTCCACAATGATATTTTATGGCCAATGCATTGAGCTGGGGAGAGAGTTACTCCCAATGACTTGACGAGGTCTTGCGGCTAGAGAGTCGTACCTTGACCGAATCATCTCGAATGCTGTAGGAATCGAGAGTCAGGTAGCGACCGAATCATCTCTAGGTTCGGACGCGAGAGTCCTATAGTCGACCGAATCATCTCGATGGCGCGGAGTGTCGAGAGTCTCTATAGAGACCGAATCATCTCGCAACGAGAGTCATGATGACCGAATCATCTCGATAAGACGTCGAGAGTCATGTGATTGACTGAATCATCTCGCGGCCCCAAGTAGGGCGGCCCTTGATGGGCGTAAAGAAGATAAAAAACTGAAACAAGGTTCTTGATATGTTTTCGAGTCTATATGCTTGAATTGGCTGGAATGCCTAGGATGCCTAGGGTGCATGATTGTTTATTATGCCTGTATGGCTCGAGAAACTCAAATTGGAAAGTGAAAGTATGAAAGAAATGAACCTGGTGCCTGATATGCCTGAGTTGCTTTATTATGTCAATTGCTTGAATGTCATGTGTGAAAAGTATTTTGACAAAACTTGCATATTTTCAAACGTGCCTGGAGGTACCAATAGTCTAGCTTAGGGTTAGGGTTAACTTACTGAGATTATTATCTCACCCCGTCGTGGGACTAACATTTCAGACCCAAAGCCTTGAAGGATGCGTCGGAGGTGATGAAGAAGGGAAGGGAGGAAGATGAAGACGAGTCTTCCTTGTTTGTGGATTTCTTTTTGAAGTTCTTCTTTTGTAGTCCCATAGTGCCTTCCTCTGAACCCTTCTATCTTTTGATGTACTAGACCTTTTAACTATAAGATGATGTATGTTGTTTTTAAATCCTATGTCGCCTTATGTCTTTTTCTTTTATGTCTGGGGTTTTGTTTCGCTCCCACATGCGTTTTTCATATCGCGCTCCACGAGTAAAGCCGTTGGATCCTGGGTTATCGTATTAAGATTGACGGTTGTTTGGGATGTTGGCGTGCCCGCCGTGCTCGGGGCGTGACAGTTGTCATGTAATTGCGAGGGTTTATCGCTAGTTCTTGCGGTCTTGATCATTGGAATCCGATTTAGGGAATTCTCGCAAATTATACATTGGTTAGGCGGAATCACCCACGTCCCAACGTATAACACTAGCAAGGCATCGCATGATCGTTCCTAGATCGATCTCCGCTGGCCCAAAATATCCCATCGAAAATCCTTATGGTCAAAGTGCAAATTTCTTATTTGACTTTCCCAAGTCCACGTACCTGACTCCATGTTAGTCTTTCCCTTTCGGTCAGTTAATTCAAGAGTGCCCAACTCCGAGCGGGTTACAACTGAAACACATCGATCGATACCTTGCCATTCCATAGCCTCGGGAGGGGTCGAAATTCAGAATGTCACAGCTGGTATGGCTAGGAGTATTCCAGCGGATGCGCTTAGTCTGGCGAGCTACCTGGTGAATAGATCTCCATCGACTACTGTTGGATATCAGGCTCCCGAAGAAGTGTGGTCAAGTAACATTGCTAATTATTCTATTTTTAGAATATTTCGTTACCCGTGTTATTATCGAGTAAGTGATGGTAAACTCGATGTGAGGGCAATGTGCATACCCATGGCTATGCACGGGGTGAGTATGTCTATTGGTTGTGGTGCCTAAATATAAATTCATCTGTTTGTAGTAGAGGAGTTACCTTTGAGGTGTCTCCAGTACTTCAGGCTAAGAGTGATTATAGCAGTGCTAATACGAATCTGGACGGCATACCAGAAACTCTTGAGGTAGTAAGTACTAGCGTGGTAATCGACACAGATGATGCTTGTAGCAAGGTGGAGCCTATAGAGCCAACTGCTGTTGTAACTACTGATATTGACAAGGTACGTGCTTGATCTCCTGACAGATATGGATGCAAAGGTGGTTTTGCTTTATCTATGGTTAAGGAGCTTATATTAGAAAGTTCTTATGGAGCAGTTAAAGGTGCATGTTTTGTTGGTGTTTTGATGTGATCTACGGTTATGGCGAAGTGCAAGTGTGGCTTGGACTCGGATGATGTATGTGGCGGTTGAGCCTATTGGGGCTGTTGGGAGCAGTAGCGATGATGTTCGAATTCTAACGAAGCGATTGTGACTTGGCTCAAATGTCGAGTCAAGGTGGAGATTGTTAGAGTATGTTTCGAGTTTGAGCCTCATGAATGAAATCTGTGCCAATTTTTTTCTGATATATGTAGACATTTACCGTGCTTTCCTGTTCAGTATTGATCCAAGTTCCCGAAGGAAGTTGTCTCCATGTTGCTATCAAGACGGCGATATATGTCCTATTGGATATTCGTTGGAATATATGAATACGGGATATCCTTTCCTGTTTGAAGTTGTTGCTAAGAAAAAAAAAGTTAAAAAGAATTCGGACTTGGATAGTTGAGTTTGACTTTTGGTCAGAAAGAAGAAAGGAAATCCCTGACTTCCTTTTTTGCCACGCTGGACTTCACCAAGGGTTTCTGGTGATTGATTTTGTTCGTAGGACACTTTTTTTTCATATATAAAACAACGTGGCCGCAGATGAGATATATAGTGCCGTTTTTATCGTGAGTCGCTCAGTTGTCGAGTGTTTACTTATAGACGCTGGGTGCTTGGTAGCATAGGTCTTGCTCGTGTTTATAGTCGATAGAAAATCTTTTTGGTAGATTTGCAATTCTTTTGCAAGATTGAGAGATCATTTCGTGAGGAATTGGGGGGCTAAACACTATGTGCGTTCTTGGATGTATTTGGGGCTTGGGAAACATTGAAGTGTTTGTGTAACTCAAGTGATTTGTAATCTCTGTGTATCGCTCGTTCTATAGTGGAATTCGTTGCTGCTCTCCGTCTTGGATGTATTTGGGAATTGGGAAACATTGAGAGTGTTTGTGCAACTCGAGTGATTTGTAATCTCCGTGTATCGCTCATTCTATAGTGAAATTCGTTGCTGCTCTCCCCGTGGACGTAGGTCTCTACGACCGAACCACGTACATCTGGTGTCCGATTTACTTTCTCGTTTTGTCTATTTTATCGGTCGATCGCTTGTTCCACGCAACAAGCCCGTTAACATATCCAGTCAAGCTCACATTCACTCAAAAGCTTAAACTAATGAGTTATGGGCCAACTTGGGTACATTAACTTTTTAGTACCACATCAATTCTCCGATGTGGGATTTATCTAACATAACTCACATATGTATTCTAACATATACAATGCATCGTGAAGGAATTATCAATTCATCTTGGGCGTACACCCTTACATGTCGCCAAGTACCCGATGGGAATAGATTCTCGAGCTTAAAAATTGATATGGTTGTCACAAAAAAAGTTGGGTGACGAAGATGTTCTCAAGATAGGTCTATGGGGACGCGGGGGCATAGGGAAGACAACAATTGCTAAGGTCATATATAATGCTATTGAGAGACAATTTCAGGGTTGTAGTTTTTTGGCACGAGTTAGAGAAAGTTCGGACAAAAGCAATGGTCTAGTTGCTTTGCAGGAAAAACTTCTGTATGAGATATTATCTCGAGGAGATTTAACGGTATATAGTGTCGATGGAGGAATTAGTTTGATATAAGAAAAACTTTGTTGCAAAAAGTTTCTCCTGGTTCTTGATGATATGGATCACTTGGATCAATTGAACGCATTAGCTGGAGAAGGCTTTTGGTTTGGCAAAGGAAGTAGAATCATTGTTACATCTAGAAATAAGCATGTGCTAACTTTTCATGGCATAAATTTTGTGTATAAAGTTCAAATATTAGATGACAATGGAGCACAAGAACTTTTTGGTTGGCATGCCTTTCCAAGTAGCAAGAAAATTGAGATAACATTGATAGAGTAGTGCATTATGCTAACGGCCATCCGTTAGCCCTTGAAGTGTTGGGCTCATTCTTATGCGGAAGACAGGAACCTGAATGGGTAAGTACATTGGATAAATTCTCCAAAAGTCCTGACCAAACTATCAATCGAATTCTCAAGATTAGCTTTGATGGATTGGACCATAATGAAAGGGAGATTTTCCTTGATATTGCATGCTTCTTTAAGGGGAAAAGTATAGAATACATAAAAAAAAGTTTTTGACAGCTGCGATTTTGGTACAACCATAGAAATAGAAGTTCTCATTGAGCGTTCCTTGATAACAAATGAGCATGGGGCCTTGCAAATGCATGATTTAATTCAGTTGATGAGTAAGGATATTGTTAATTAGGAATGCCCCGATGATCCTGGGAAACGCAGTAGAATGTGGATTTTTGAAGATGTGGAAATTCTATGTGAAGACACGGTAAATTTTGTTCATGTCAAGTTTGCTACATCTCAAATAGATTACTCTGATTTAAACATCCAATGAAATCTCATTGAAATTTTTTGTGAACACTGCATTTGCTCTATTATGAATAGGGAACGAATGCAATAAATAGTATTGGACTTCCCCAAGTCGGAAGACATAATTATGTGGATTCTTGTTGAATGGCCATGGTCTTCCAAGTTGCTCTGTGATATTTAACGGATAGACCTGTGTTACCTCTCTTAATCCAACTAATCACGCCAATGCTTCATACTCTAGAATTTTGAGATAGTAAGTTCTGTTAAATCTAATGTATATCCTTAGGGAAGTGTTTGTCCTAATTGTTTCAAATATCAAAAGGTCTATATAGGAAAGAGTAGTTGATGTCTCTGCTGTTGCCAGGAAGATTGCGTTGGATGGATACAAGTCATGTGCCACACCTGGTGGCTTCTTTGAACGGTAGTGTTTCGAGCTTGTAGCAGGTTGCTCACCGGTTCTTGTGGCGTTAAGTAAATTTATAGCTACGTTGACACCTAAATTTTTTGCCCCAAAGGACTCATTTGATGGCTTCATTTAGATGGATAAATTGTGCGGTTCATGAAAATAAGGATTGTAGTAATTGTTGAAAATATGTCACGAGTTTGAGCCCAAAGAGAATATATGAATTTCGAAAATAAGCAGATCTTGATTATGAAATTAAAGGACAAGAGAAAGGAGCATGCAATCTTCTTTTGTCAACATTAATTGGAAGCATTACTTACATAGTTTTTGCAGCAAAGTACCTGACCATGTTCGTGCTAATTCTCAAGTTTCAACAACAGTTTTAAGTTGCTCCCTGTGAAGGAGAACTCCATACTTTCATGGCTTCACATCGCTTGAATGACAAGTTACTTGGATTAGCTTCTGTTCCGGATTCAGACCAAGAGGAGGCAAAAGAGGTTGGCCGCTGGTCCAAATCCTACCGCATATCGATCACAAGAAGGGGAGAAGGAGGGCTCTAGATGCACCATTTGATCAGGTGAGTTTTTCCGGTGATAGGGGTGATTGAGGATCGGGTATTGTGTCGTTGAGGCCACATCTGTGATTATGTGAGTTAGGGCCAGTTGGCCGTGCTAAGTGGATCAAAGGTAAGCCCATAGTTCCTCCATTTTCTTAGATTGGTCAGGGAGGGGTGGCGACAAATGAGCGGAAAATGACTTTCGGCTGTCGAAATCGGGCCTTTCTAATGGGTGGCGACAAATGAGCGGGGTCATGTCTGTCGATCACATATTTGTTTGGACCAGAATGATCCTTTTTCCTTGTTTTTGTTTTGTTTTGTTCTCATTGGCTCATACTCAACCTACCCCAACCAAACTATATTCAAATCTACCGAAATGAGCTTTGGATCTGATATGCGTAGCCGAAGCAGAGGAGGGCCACTCATCGGGTTTAATCTATTTGAGGTTGAAGGGTATTTCATACATTTGCTAATTAAGATCTATATACGAAGCGGAATTAAATAGATCTACATACCCATAAACATGAAGCGCGGATTGCAGCCATACATTGATCAAACCATCGTAGACGTCCGATTATATTGGATCTTCAAGCCCTGAGATCAAACTCGAATCACTGATCGATGAGGTATATCACGTAAAACGAACATACCTCAAATCCACAGATTAAGAGCCCCTTCGCAGGTGAGACACGATCCGGATCCGGCGATCGATCGTCGACGAGAGACAATTCTTCCATGGAGTTGTTGGGAGAGTTTTTCTGTCTGTTTTTGCCATGGAAAAGAACGACGTACGTTCTGATGGCTGAAGAGAGTAACTCATCTCTCTCTTTCCCTTAGAATAGGAAATAATCATAATTGATTCTAATCAATTATCGTAATTAAGGCAGTTAGCCAAATTAGCCCTTAATGGGCGTTTTATTTCCAACATCTCCCACTCGCCCACAAAGGGCTAAATGTCTCTCTTTCTCTTCTCACTGCTTAGTTCATACGGGCAAATAATCCGTGCGACCAGCATACTATGAGAGCTCGTTGCTATACATCTGTTAGGAGTATATAGCAGCTCAACATGGGCACATAACCTCAGAGTAGATGCAGTATGCAGTATCCTAGATCAATCAGTCACATTTACATCATATCTCTCTTGATCTCTTTGAGTATTCAAATACAACACATTGTATTCACAATCATGATTAAACTCATATAATCATAATTGGTCGACCTGTGAACACAAAGATTGAATGTGACATCAAGAATTGATCTTCCTCTTCCCTCAAACCTCTCAATCTCAATTCAGTTTGCTTTTCTAGAAATGTCCCATTAGATCGAATCAATCTCATGACCATAGGCAACACTCTAAGATAGCGAACACCGAAAAGAAATCTTGAGAATAGGTAAGAGTCGTGAGGGGACTAAAATTGAGGAACTTTTATCCTCAAGAGTCTCACACGGCCATAGAGTTGAGATCAAAACTCTTACCAACTCTTCTTGGTCGTTTTATGCATACGTAATATGAAGTACGTATTACGGTATTCTCTCCTTTCCCATGGAGCGTATATCTTCGCACTTTTAATACCGTACAGATGATAGCTCAGACATACTCAATGTCTAGCTTGAGTTCACAAATCTACTCTCTTCAAAATAATCCATCAGAACTCACATCCGGCATTAAAGACAGATAAAGTGAAATATGTGGGATATATCACTTTCGGTATTTCACTTTCGGACATAATAAATATTATGGCATCATCTTAACACTTTAGTTAAGGCGACAACTATATTTGAATCACGAGCTCTCAATTATCACCTAGATAATGAGCTTAAATTGTCTCATCTCTATTTATCACGCAGTAAATAGAGACGATTACCCGTGTGGCTAATCTCTAATCTGTCCGACATACTTTCTCGATATAATGCACTAAAC
The DNA here is from genome assembly GCA_021437785.1 of Rhodomyrtus psidioides. Taxonomy (NCBI): domain Eukaryota; kingdom Viridiplantae; phylum Streptophyta; class Magnoliopsida; order Myrtales; family Myrtaceae; genus Rhodomyrtus; species Rhodomyrtus psidioides. Next base: position 1,476,940 of record JAILYB010000074.1, on the reverse strand, counting down.
ATTAATACGCATAAATGTCATACAAACTCATAGACATCAATAATGATAACAAATACCATTAACTGTGAACATTGTGAAATATTAGTATCCAGTACTCCCACTTTTATGCACTTCTAGAGATTTCAATATATGGAAACTAATCATTTTGCCAACACATGACTGAGGAGCAACATCTCTAGGTACTCTATTCATAGAAGAGCTGCTATCATTATGTGCATGTATGTGTACTGTATGTTCACATATTTTCTTACAACTTTGTATTTCACAAAAGACATATTACATGTCTATTTGCTTGGTCTGGCAATGGATCTTTAGTGTAAGCTCTTGTTGCTTAGCTGTCACAATCAACTAATAATTGTACCTGCAGCATCCTTAGTAACATCTCACTGATCCAAACATCTCTTAAACCAAACATTCTCTTGTACTGCTGTTAATAACACACGAGATCACCTTTCTCGTGGATAAGGCTATCCACGTTTGCTTAACACCACGAGATCAATTTCCATCGTGGATAAGGCTATACACATTTGCTTCTTACTACTCCAAGATATTGTGCCACTGCACAGTAAGAATACAAATTCAGAGGTAGATTTTCTCTCATCTAAACCTCTTCCTCAGTCAATATCAGTATAGCCTTTCAAGGTGCAGATCTCTACTTGAACTTAACAGAAAAACGTGGCAGTATTTTTCAAATATCTCAGAGAATTCTCTTGATGGCAATCCAATATGCTTAACCTAGATTAGAGTGGTACACATACCATTCCAACCACATAACAAATATTAGGTTTTGTACACAACATAGTGTACTTCAAGCAGTCAAGTACCAACATATGGAATATTTTTCATTTCTGCATTTTCTTGTGGAGTCTCAAGACATATTTCGTGGATCAAAAACGAATCCTTTGACATTTGCCTAACCATTCCCATTGGATAGAGAGATACCATTAATCTCTTTGGGCCAAAACTGGGTTGGCATAAGTATAGCACCATCCGACGAATAAGCCACACATGCAATATGAGTATGTTCGGGTTTATAATCTTGCATACAAAATCATTCGATGACTTTATTCATATAAGTCTTTGTGAAAGAGATCACAATCTCTTTTAACAATATCTTGAAATCTTAATTTCAAGAATGTATGCAGATTCGCCCATATCTTCTTATTTCAGAACTGGAACATAACCAATCTTGAATGTATTAACAAACTCCATGTTGCTTCAAGCAATCAGTATATCATCAACATATAATGATAATATCACATACTGATCTTTGGATCTTTTGATATATACGCAATGATTTTCATCAATCATTACAAAATCATATACCACTAAGGTATTATAAGAAATTATATACCATTATCTCAAAGACTGCTTAAGGCCATATATCGATCTCAAAAGTCGACATACTTTTTGTTCTTGACCAATTGAAACAAACCCAACGGGTTGTTTCATACAATTTTTTTTAAATTAATTTTATTAATTTTTTTTTATTCTCCATTGAGAAAAGCAGTCTTTACATCCATATGATGTAATTCAAGATCCATACTAATCACTATTGTCGAAATAAGGTGAATTGAGGTAAATCTCACCACAGGAGAGCAAACCTCTTCCCAATCAATTACTTCTAATTGATTATACCATTTCACCACAAGGCGAGCCTTGTATCTCTCAATCAAGTCATTAGTTTTACGCTTTAATTTTGAGAACACATTTGCTCCAATGGTTTTATGTCCATTCAGAAGATCAACCAGTTCCCAAACTTGATTTGATCTCATTGACTCCATCTCTCTTTCCATTGCTTATATCCACTTTTCCTTATCAGGGCAAGTTGGAGCCTCATTTACATTGTTTGGCTCATCCTTTTCGTATGGAGCGACCATGAAAACTTTACCTTCAATGTCTACAACGTCGACAAAACGACGGATAATGTTTTTTTTTTTTTTGCGACTTGTTCGCTAAATTGAGGATTGTACACTTAGTACACAAGCTCCATTACACTCCCACTTGGCAACTTATTCGCCGTATTGAAGATTGTACATTTAGTGCATCATTCTCCATCTCACTCCCACTCGGATTGAACAACAACATCTCATTCATGTCAAGCGGTTGCAATTGAGAAGATTGTACACTTAGTACATCATTTTTCATTATGCTCCCACTCGAATCAGATAATGATGGCATCTTCTTCACATCAAGTGGTTGCAATTGAGACTTGTTTGAAACAAATTCCCCACTTCTCACATTGCTCCCACTTGGATGGATGCCTCAATAGTATCATTATCACTATCCAAGATCTTAAATGGAGAATAGTCTTCACTTGTCTCACCCTTTTTCAGAAAAATTTCATTCACTAAGAATGTGACATCTCGTGATTCATATTCAGTTACACTTCCCACTTTTTTTACTCACCTATAACGGATTCCCTTTCGAGTGCTCTTAGTATCTCATAAAGATACTCTTTTTGCCTCTAGAGCCCGATTCCCATACTAGTGGGAGAAACCGTGTATATAGGAAGCACATCAAGGTATGAGAAAACTCAAATCTCATTTTCGACCTGTCCACAACTTCTATGGAGTGGTAGTAACTTATTTAGAAGGCACATGGTTAAATGTCTAGACAGCAATCAACAAAAAAATTTCACCCCAAAAGGTGATGGACATATTAGCCTATGCCATCATAGACCCAACCATTCTCATTGGGACCTGTTTCTTCTCTCTGCGACTCCATTATATTGAAAAATCGCTGGAATAGTTAACTATTTTTCTATTCCTTTTTCATCATATAAATATCTGAACTGATCAGATAGATATTCTTGACCTCGATTGGATCGTTTTTTTTTAATAATATTTTTTTTAAAGTTCAGAAAATAGAATTTCTCGAAGCAACTTATGCATCAAATTTATGAGAAATAAAAAAAATATCCGAATCGAGTATAATCATCTATAATGTGATGAATTAAACAGTCCATGCCTTTTTCTCACATATGTTGAATCACATGTCTCAATGGATCAACTGCTAAGGAATCTCAGCTCTTGTTCATTTTCCAAATGGTTTCCTCTTTGTATTTGCGATCAGACAATACTCACAAATAGGCAAATTGACTTTTTCAATATTGCCTTGTAAGCCTTCTTTGGCTTATCTAGATATTTGTCATTTGGTCAATGTGACCCAGCCTAGCATGCCACATATTCATATCATCACAAAAGATGTAAATAGTGAATAACTAATATTCGCATTATTGTACCCAACAATCGGTACAATGAAACCATCCGGAACCATATCAACTTGTTTCCAACGACAAGTCATCACCACCGTTATGAAAAATTTCAAACTGAAATCAAGTTTAACCAAAACAAACACGGAAACTAAATTCCATCGAGTTTTTGTAGCATATAACACTATGTAGAAATATGGTGCGATCACCACGCATTTTCAATTGGCATGTGCCAATCCCTTCAACTTCCACATAGGAATTATTTTCCACATTTATCCACTTTGCTCCATGTCGAACTCGTTGAAATTCCACTAAGGCATTTCTATCTTTCGTTACATGATCTGTGGCCTGTAAATCTATAATCCACAAAGGATAAGATTCAGTCACAAAAACTGAACTAGAGACTTAAGTAATACTTTCAAGTGCACAAAACCCTTTTTTTTTTAACTTCTCCGATTCACCACAGTCATGAGCAAAGTGACCTTCATTGCCACATTAAAAAATATTTCACTCTTAAGATATTTTTCTTGAAAGGACATTTTCCTTTCCCATATCGGTTAAACTTCGATTTCCATCCTGAATGATCTGTTATTTTATCCTTTCCACTTCTTGAACCCACCTTGATGTTTATGCCTGGAGAACGAAACTTCATTTGATCTAGAAACATCACTCTAGTTCAAAACAGCGCATAGCGTCCTCAAAAGTCTTTACTTTTTTTTTGTGTGTGGATCAAGTGGATTTTCATAAGCACACAGCTATGAAGTAAGGAACAAATTACTGCTTGCACTTGCTACTCATCAGTCAAAAAATGGCCCACTACATACAGTTCACTTATCATGTTTGACACGTTACAAAAGTCATTTCATATTCTGCCCATGAGGCATCATATAAGTGTCAAAACTTATAGTGATCTGTCTTAACTTGGTAACTGTCGCGACCCTCTCGAGCTCGGGGCTGGAGCGGGCTAATGGGCCGCCCGATCGCTGGCTGGATCGGACGCGGGCCTCTCCCAAGGTCCATTACCCAAATGGCAACTGCCGGATGTACGTGATCGACCTTCAGTGTGGTCTAGTGACATGTGATGAGTGTGCATGTCAAGGAGTCGCCACCAATCGTTTTACGGAGGGTACGATCGGAAACCCTATCGAATAGTTGGGAGTGGTCTATTCGATTCAGCGGAAACCAGAGAAGTGGGTTCGGGGACTTAGTTACGTCGACTGTTAGAGTTGACGCCATTTCGGTACCTAAGCTGAATGGTTTATTTGATCCTAGGGTTTCATACAGACGAGTGAGGTACTGATCCTAAATCTAGGAGTTCATGCAGATGGAAATAGCTATCCTATCACTCACAATCATTAAAAGTAATGGCGCAAATCAAGGAATCAGTACATGCGGATAAAACACATGAAATCAGCATGGCATCCTTAATGAGGCCCTATTAGCCTAGAGAAATATCAATCAAGGCTTAGGAGTGATTAGGACACGGTTCGCCCATGAGGGGCAGAATCGTAATTCCGAACAATTCGGGGACAATCCACCTCAGAAAAGGGTAAATTTGTCTTTTTAGATGAATTTGGGCAGTCAAAAGACCAAGGAAATAGGATTGGTCATCAATCCAATCTATTTCCTATTTTTCGGGAATTTCCTGGATTTTTCTGGAATTTAAAAGGGATTTTACCCTTGGAGGGGGCAAAATCGTCATTTTGGATGAAGATGAGAACTGAAAATCTCAAACATTAGGGTTAGTCGTCCACCTGACCCAAACCCTGATTTCAAGTAATTTTCAGAACTTGATTGAGACAAGAAAGACAATTTTCCTATTGAAGGGCAAAATCGTCATTTTGAGAAAAGGTGCGGGATTTGAAAACCCGAACCTAAGAATTGGTCGATTACTCGACCCTAATTCTTTCCTTGGTATTATTGGTCTTATCTCTCATACATGGCAGAGGTGACTTACCCCTAGAGGGTAATGTCGTCAAGTCTCGGGAAAATGGATAAGAAACCCCAAAAATAGGGTTGACCAGTTGTCTGTGGTTAACCCTCGATTTTTGGGGATTTCTAGGTGTCTAGGATTTTTCACAAATTTTTCCACGTTTTTTTTTTTTTGGAATTTTCTGGAATTTTCTAGCATTTTTTGGATTTTCTAAGATTTTTCTGATTTTTATTATTATTTTTTTATTATATTATTTTTTTATTGATTTTTTTTATAAAAAATTTGATTCGGACCGGGTCGACCCGACCCACTCGGGCCGGAACCCGGCCCAGACCCGGACCCGCGCGTGCCCCCGCTCCAAAACGACACCGTTTGATGCTTTTTTTTATTTTTGATTTGTCGAATTTGATCTAACGGCCTTCATTGCGCCGCGTGGCTGACTCAGGGTCTTCGGATTGACTTGCCGAAACCTACGGCTCAGATTGAATGGAGACTCGACCAGGGCCGTCTGATCTAATTACTTAAATCTACGGCCACGATTAGAACGTGGAACCTGATCTGAGCCGTCTATTTTCATTAACCTAAAACGACGTCGCCTAATCCTTCCTCTAAACGGCACCGTTTCTTATTCTGATTGATTTTACGATTAAAATCATTTTCGGATAATCCTAATTTCTAATCGGACGGTCACCATTTATCAGACTCAATAATCCTAGACCGTCCGATCTAACGCTGACTGGTCCTAACAAACTAACGGTCGAGCTGACTCGGCACTGACGTGGACCAATGGCCGGACGCCACCTAAGGCCTTGACTCGTTGACCTGCCAGGTTGGCATCGTCTTCAACCTCGCGACCATTGCTGAACGAACGGCCACGACTCTCCGGCGATGATCCAACGGTGGAACCTCAACGGAATCGAATGAGACCGGCGGCAAACGACTCGTCTATGCTTCGTACGCGACATATCGTGAGATTACACGATTTCATTCACAGGATCAAGCGCGAGCAAGCACGAACCAGTACGTACACATACACTCAAATCACTCGATTCATGACGTAATGAACCAATTCATTAACAGGGAAGCATCATTCAATGTTCAGGAGACTTACCTCGAGCTCCGATCGAGCTCGCTCGGCCCAGGTTTGGCTGGGGAAAGATGAACAGTGGCTTGACAATGGAGGTTGGATTGGAAGACTCGATTGGGCGTGTTAAGGCAAAACCGATGCAAACAAGATACGCGACGATGGTCAGTGATGTTCAGGGAATGAAACGCCCACACTAATTGCATGAATGATCAAGAAACGCATGAATCGCCATGAAAGCTTGAAGAAACACTCGAGACTGCAACTCACCTGTTCTCGCGGATTCCTTGTGCGCGGCCGGCGGCGATCGATTCCGGGGACTTTGGGCGGCCTTCTGGTGGCCTCGTGTGGCTTTGGTTTGGCCTGGGAAGACCCAACCAGCGCCCTGCAATTCGAGCTCAAATTCTCGACGACGGGGGTCGGAGAACGAGCTCTGCTTCGCGTTTTTTCTTTCTCTCTTGATTCAGTTTCAACTTTCACAACTGAATCTGTAGTTTTTTTCAACAGAAAACGAACGCAGGCTTTTATAGCTTTTAGAATTTTGGCGCCGAATCGGGGACGGCCAACTGACTTGAATAGCACGTGTAGCCACGTGCGATTGGGTCAAAACGAAGTCGGGGAAGATGGGCATTTCGCTCAGTCCCTTTTGGTTCCGCGGTGAGCTCCATTTCGCACGAATTTGGCAAGGATTTGAGCTGTTTTCACCCTTGTTGACTTTTGCAGGTCCGAAGGTTTGACTGGCCGATTGCTCCTTGTTCCGGCGGTCATTGATCGTCGTTCTAGCTCCAATCGACGGTAAGTGATCTAAGGAACTAAACGCCCACCATTGTGTCTTCAATTGAGGTCGATTGGCCCGTCAATTTCCCCGTTAAAGTTCGTCCATTTACTGTTCATTCGCGCAGGTGCTTGAGGTAGGTGATGACACTGTAGCGGACCGGTTCGACCGGTCCGACCGGCGGTCTGACCGGTCAGAACCGGTCCGACCGGCGGTCTGACCGGTCAGAACCGGTTCCAATTCACCATTTTCAAAATTAAACCCAAATTAATGGGGAAATTTTGCAATTGAACCTCAAAATCGACTCTAGGGCATGAATTCTATCTAGAAATGTGGTTTTGCCCAAAAGTTTTCATCAATTTCTAAAAAATCCCCAAATTCTCATTTGATTGGAAATTGGGGATTGTGTAATTGAGGGTGCAAATGATCAAATTGGGTTAAACCACTTATGCCAATCGATTTAAAATGGTGTAATCCATTGGGTAGCATGTTCAATTTGTAATTATAGTCCTTGAATTGAAAGTAATTTCGATTATGCTCAATTTCAAGGACTAAAATGCAATTATGTTTGCAATTGAACAGCTTGTCCGAGCAATTAGGTCAAATTGAAATGGGGGACAATTAGATTGAATGTCAAGATCCTATAAAATGCCAAAATTGCAAATTAAAAGACTCAATTATTATTTTTTCTTCAAATTCAATAGTACGGGTTACAAAGGAACACCTAAAATTGAATCTGATTTTGATTTTTTTGTGAGGTCGAAAATACAAGGGATTAAAAGGAAAAATATTGGATATTTTTCCATATTTTTGTGACCTCAAATACTATTTTTCTTGATTTTTTAAGTGTTTTTCTATTTTCCAAAAATACTAAAAAATATGAAAAATATGAAAAATTATTTTTTGGTCAAGAATGGTTCCTTGGGCTTGGCCAAGGCCACCAAAGTTGATTTTGTAATTTTTTTGACTTTTTATGAATTTTTTTATGATTTTTCAAAAAATAAAAATGAAAAAGGCTGGGTCAAAAATCAGGTGTCAACAGTAACCGATGTCTAACCAAACTTAGTGTTTAATGCCTCCCACTTGACTCTGGCATTTTCATAAATGCCTGAACTCATGCATAAAACCATTTTTCATGCTACTCAGCAATATATGCGAGCAATTGAGTTCATCCTTTTTCCGTGCAGCAAATGTCGGCTATGCAGTATTCTCATCCTCAGGTGTTTCCATAACTAAGTCAAGAGCTTCAAATGCTTCTTGCTTTTCATAGTACAAACTGGATTTCCATATTCCAATTTTCATAAATTTTGCCATCCAATTTCTTCTTTGTTTCGCTAAGCGCGTAACCGTTGTTTATGAACACGAAGTTCTATAGACATGCATTCATGAACCATTGATGCCTAACATTTACGCACCTATTTTACACTAACTAATTATATTAATAGATAATTTCACATAAGGCCTCAGATTCAAAAGTTCACAATGTTCGCAATCATCGTCCAATAATCCTCGCTTGAAATTACCATTAATATAATCATTTATGTAAAATCGAGTTCACCGAAGTTACTAAAACTTTCTAGAACTCCCCACTCGAATAAGGATCACAATTCATACAATGATCCATATATCTTGTATAACATGGCATAACATGATTTAGACTATACATGAATACTTTACACATCAAACTACGAGATTGCAGGATACATGCCATCAATCAATTCTTGAAAAACGCCCCAAAATACGTATATCATGGGCTTCAAACGTATTTTCAGAATTTTAAAATCATCAAACATGCCCAAATAATATATCAAATCGAAGAAAATTTCGATACAAACGCAACGGTACCTCGTACGCCCCAATCGGAGCTCATATGCATCCACACGAGTCGGTCAAAGTTTCAACTTTGACTAGTCAACGCTCGGTCAACTGGGTCAAAGTGCAATTTCTCAAATTTTGAGGGCCGAATCGCAATTTTCCAAAAGTCCGGGGACCAAATTGCAAATTTTCAAAAGTTCGGGGATTAAATTGCAATTTTCCAAAAGTTCGGGGGTTAAATTGCAATTTTCCAAAAGTTTGGGGACCAATTTGCAATTTTTTAAAAGTTCAGGGACTAAATTGCAATTTTCAAAAAATTGGTCAACGGTCAACGTTGACCGGGTCAACAGGTCGGATCATTGTCCGGGTCGGAAATCGGGTCGGGTCAAATCCGGGTTGTAACTTATCCGAACCGGATCTGGGATAGCTTAAACCGGTTGTGGAATAGGGATAAACCAGGTTTAGGATAAAATTAAACCAGGTTTGGGCGCGTTTGGGCCACGGAGCACGCGCCGCGCACGTGAGCGCGTGGGCCCCACGCGCACCGGACCTCTCCGGCGCGTGTGGCGCGTGCGGCTTCGTCCGGCCACCGCCGGCGGCGATCCACCCCTCAAAACGCTCGTCTCGTCGATACGATTCTGATGGTATCTTCATATCCCATTTTCGTTGAACGAAATTTCACGAAAATGGCTCGAAACTCCGCTGCGTCGGGATCCCGATCCGTGGTGGCGCGTGGCGCGCGTGCGACGGCTACCGACCTCCGTTGGTGGCGTTCGACCTCTCAAAATGCTCGTCTCGTCGAGCCCGTTCCAACCATCTATACGAAATACAGTTTTGTCGCACAAAAACAGACCAGAAACCCGATGAACAGTAACCCCGAAAATTTGAATTTTTCTTGTTCGAAATTCGTATAAAACGCAAACGATCAGGAAACAAGAACACATAGCTCTGATACCAATGAAGGGTATTTCATACATTTGCTAATTAAGATCTATATACGAAGCGGAATTAAATAGATCTACATACCCATAAACATGAAGCGCGGATTGCAGCCATACATTGATCAAACCATCGTAGACGTCCGATTATATTGGATCTTCAAGCCTTGAGATCAAACTCGAATCACTGATCGATGAGGTATATCACGTAAAACGAACATACCTCGAATCCACAGATTAAGAGCCCCTTCGCAGGTGAGACACGATCCGGATCCGGCGATCGATCGTCGACGAGAGACAATTCTTCCATGGAGTTGTTGGGAGAGTTTTTCTGTCTGTTTTTGCCATGGAAAAGAACGACGTACGTTCTGATGGCTGAAGAGAGTAACTCATCTCTCTCTTTCCCTTAGAATAGGAAATAATCATAATTGATTCTAATCAATTATTGTAATTAAGGCAGTTAGCCAAATTAGCCCTTAATGGGCGTTTTATTTCCAACAGAGGTTTTTGGGGGAATAGTTTAACTGCACATTTATTCAAGTCCTAATGCCTTTATTTTAGCAGATGAAAATGTCCACGTCATATTATTTCTGATGCTCCAGTTTCATATGACCTAAGAAGTTGTAAACCCATTTAGATTGTTTCTCGTAATTTGTCATGGGTGAAACAAAGTACAGAATATTAAAGATAAGATTGACTTTTTTTCAGAAATGAGTGAAGTAATTTAAAAAACAAAAATTTGTGCAATTTCAAGCAACACTGTGAGAAACTCAAATATATTGATTATACAAGAAGGATAAAGATAGAACATGTGACATAACTTTCGTACGTGTTTCCTTAGAGGGTCATAACTTTTTTCTTTGACCACTTGAATGCCATAACCTTTTTTCTTCGATCATTTGAATGTCATAACCTTTTTTTTTTCCATTCGCTTGAGTGCAATATAGCATTTTAATCAATCACTTAAGTGACATAATTTTTTACGAATGTTCATCATAAGTGCTATGCTACATTAGATTTTTGGCACTCGAGTGAACATTTTTAATAAAATTTGCTACTTAAGTGATCGATTAAGAATTATGACGCTCGAGGTAACGTTCTTTAGAAGTTATGAAACTCGTGGATGGGTGGGCAAGCACCCATGGAGGTCTAGATAGCAATGGGAAACGAAACAAGAGCGCTGGAGATTTTTAGCCGAGCGATTGAAGATGATGAATTCGATGAACAGTTCTTCACGGGTATTGAAGAAGACAATGAACAGTGCACTTGTTTTTTTTTTTTTCGTTTTCTTTTTCAACATGGCGCTCGCCTATCGCCACATTAGAGCCAATTGTCGTCAAAAGTGCCACGTTGGATCCACGTTAGTTTTTTTAACAGTAATTGTGGATGGAATTGTAACGAAGCGTAAATGTGTTACGATGAGTATAGTTTGGAGTTTTTAGTGTTAATAAAAGAAGCATAATTAACGTTTTTCCTTTACTGTAGGGGTGTCAATGGGTAGGGTAGGGTAGGGTTTACATACTACCCTACCCTACCCTAATGAGTCACGCTCATTACCCGCCCCGACCCTGACCCGAACCGAATATGAACTCAACAAAAAAAATAGGGTCGGGTCGGGTCAGGGTAGGGTTTGGGGTCCTCCTTTTTTTTTTTGGAGTTTGTAGTTTTATCAATCATTGACTTGTTTCATCGCAATTCCCTACTTCCCTAGGGCCGTCTACTAGAGAATCCATTTCCCTAATGTCGCGACCCGTCCGAAAAAGCGGACGCGGCTAATGGATTACCGATCACGGGTCTTCCCCCGCACAAGGGTGCAGATCGCGGGCTTTGGATCGGCGCGGGCCCTCCCAGGCCCATACCAAATCGCGGCGGGAGTATTTTTCAAAGGGATTCGACGATAACAGTCGATCGCTTTCGACCTTAGTGTGGTCGTGGTGGCATGTGCAACTTGTGCATGCATTTGGAGTCGCCACCGGTCTTTCTTGGAGGGTAGACCGGAAACCTTATTGACCGATTGGGAGAGATCGATCAATTCTGCGGAACCAGAGATTTTGAGTTCGGGGACTTGGTTACGTTGATGTCATTACCAACGCCCTTTCGGTACCTAACGCGAGTGATTTTCCCTAACTAGGATTTCATGCAGGGGGTGAGGTAAGTCTGACTTTGCACATTAACCAGTTTAACATGCTCACGTAATCATAATAAATAAATAGATGCCAATCACATAAACATCTATCCTACGTGGTGATCATGGAATTATGATTTAATGGGTCTCGAGCCAATGAGACCACATTTAATCATTTTAATATTTTAATAACGGAGAGCCGCTCTTCGTTTCTTCTTGGTTTCTTGAACTCTTCAAGAATCGGGCCCCAAAGAGCTCGCCGACTTAAAAGGCTCCTCCACGTAATCCTCGTAGCATTTACATCAACAATTGACTATGCTAAAAATAAAGATTACATGAAAAATAAAAGGAGTACGCAGCCTCCATTTAATAATTACAACCCCAAATATATAAATAATCATCATACATTCATATATACATCAATCAAATTGATTAGGGATTTTTCCATGATCACCACCCTTCCACGTAAGTAATAAATTCACAATTTAAAACTTAGGAAGGCACAATAAAAATTCTACGTTGAATCATATTCAGAATTTTTACGTAAAATAAGATAGCCATAAATTTTCGATTCAAAATTGATTTAGTCTCAATTTTTGCTACGTTGATTAATTTATCATATAAAATAATCAACCTCCATTAGCCATGTAAGACGAACAATTCGTTAATACATATTGGCCATAGTATTGCAAAAATTGCAAAAAATCAATTAAATGCACGAAAACACCTAAGGATCGGCTCTGATACCACTGTTGGGATCCACGTAACACGTAGCGGAAATAAATAACAACCCATACATGTATCTCCAGAGGCGTACTTCGTGCATTTCAATCGAAAAAAAATCACAAAGCCTCAAAGGGAGTAAATAGATTACCTCTCGTAGCGTGCTTGAACGGAGGTGTCGGTTCGATGTTCTTCGATCTCAGCCTCCACAAGTGTTAGGCATCTAGTTCGGACGCACCACCAATTGACGAACGGGGAGACGACTAATAACTCCACAACAATTGTGCTAGCAATATGCGGAATCAATATTCCGAACTTAGTATATTTTGCTCACTCAAGATTATGAGAATATAGAGAGTGTTTGTGTTCTTCTCTCTAAGCTCTCAAAAATTTGCACACTCTACAAAATGTCTCTCTCTCTCCAACCTCAAAACTCTTGCCATCCTTTTATAGCCAAAAATACATTCCAATAAATTGTATTTAAAAATAGCACTAACAATTATAAATTCTATCTAAAAATAGCACTCACAAATAAATGACATTTAAAAATAGCACTAACAATAGCACTCACAATTTATAATACAAAAATGCTATTTAAAAATAGCACTAACAATAGCACTCACAATTTATAATACAAAAATGCTATTTAAAAATAGCACTAACAATTATAAATTCTACCTAATAATAGCACTCACAATTTATGATAAATAAATGCCATTTAAAAATAGCACTAACAATAGCACTCACAATTTATGATAAATAAATGTCATTTAAAAATAGCACTAACAATAGCACTCACAATTTATAATACAAAAATGCTATTTAAAAATAGCACTAACAATAGCACTCACAATACAAAAATGCTAAAAAAAGGGCACTAACAAAGGTGTTAAAAATAATAACCATTATTATTATTACAAGAGTTAAAGAGGTTACCAAATAGTACAAATATGCATAACGTATAAATACGTATGACGTATAAATACGTAGAGCATACGTATACATCCGTGAAACCGGGGACTAATTGAAAGAAAAATGTGCAATTAAGCCCTTTTGGTAAAAATTGATTAAATTGGAGGGCAAATTGACCTAATTGCACTTTAAGACTTTAGAGTCCAATGTCATAGCTTATAAAAAGTGAGAATTGAAAACTAAAAGACTTGAAAATGATTTTTTTTTTTTTTAGGCTCGGTTCGGGTTCAAAATTGGTTCCTAAGGTTAAACCAAGGCTTCCAAAGTTGATTTTGTGATTTTATGACCTTTTTTGATATTTTTAATTAATTTTAAATAATAAAAATCACAATAATAAATGGTAAAAAAAATCAGGTGTCAACAGCTGCCCCTCTTTGAGAGGAATCTCGTTAGAGGTTTCTCTCAAAGATAAGGTGGCACCTGATTCCTAACCGACTCAACTGGGAAAATAAGAGAAGAAATGTTATGACATCGGATCCTTAAGCCTATTGATAAAAGCTCAAATCAATCCCCGGTTTGCTCTAACAATTTGAACATGGGCCGAAGTGAGAGAGGCTTACCTGAAGCTCACCTGTCGGATGCTGCCGGTTGCGACGACTTTCAAGAAGATGCCTAGGACTCGTCATTCAGAATATTCTAGGGAGATTAAGCTCTGACCTGTATGGTAGGTCATACCATGATGGGATTCCTAACTTGTAGGAACCTAAGGAAGGCGCATCCCACGCTTTGGGATTTGCCAAGGATTTTGATCCGTATGGTGGATCAGACCTTTGTGTTGATCCTTACTGCGATATTTATCAATGAGTTGACCCTTATGGCGGTTTCTACCAATGAATTGACCCTTATGGCGGTTTCTACCATATGTGACCCTTCAGGCGGTTTCTACCATTAATGTGATCCCTCAGGCGGTTTCTACCTTGGTTTGACCCTTCATGCGGTTTCTACCTTGAGTTGACCCTTCAGGCGGTTTCTACCTTTGATTTGACCCTTCAGGCGGTTTCTACCTTGTGTTGACCCTTCAGGCGGTATCTACCATGTGTTGACTTTGAAAAGGGGTCTCATGACGAGGGTTCTCCACGTCCGATGAGACTGCCTAAATGAAAAGGGGTCTCATGACGAGGGTTCTCCACGTCCGATGAGATTTCCTGAATTTTGAAAAGGGGTCTCATGACGAGGGTTCTCCACGTCCGATGAGACTGCTTGATTTTTGAAAAGGGGTCTCATGACGAGGGTTCTCCACGTCCGATGAGACTGTTTGATATTTGAAAAGGGGTCTCATGACGAGGGTTCTCCACGTCCGATGAGACTACCTGAATTTTGAAAAGGGGTCTCATGACGAGGGTTCTCCACGTCCGATGAGACTGCTTGATTTTTGAAAATGGGTCTCATGACGTGGGTTCTCCACGTCCGATGAGACTGCTTGATTTTTGAAAAGGGGTCTCATGACGAGGGTTCTCCACGTCCGATGAGACTACCTAAATTTTGAAAAGGGGTCTCATGACGAGGGTTCTCCACGTCCGATGAGACTGCTTGATTTTTGAAAAGGGGTCTCATGACGAGGGTTCTCCACGTCCGATGAGACTGTTTGATATTTGAAAAGGGGTCTCATGACGAGGGTTCTCCACGTCCGATGAGACTACCTGAATTTTGAAAAGGGGTCTCATGACGAGGGTTCTCCACGTCCGATGAGACTGCTTGATTTTTGAAAAGGGGTCTCATGACGTGGGTTCTCCACGTCCGATGAGACTGCTTGATTTTTGAAAAGGGGTCTCATGACGAGGGTTCTCCACGTCCGATGAGACTACCTAAATTTTGAAAAGGGGTCTCATGACGAGGGTTCTCCACGTCCGATGAGACTGCTTGATTTTTGAAAAGGGGTCTCATGACGAGGGTTCTCCACGTCCGATGAGACTGCTTGATTTTTGAAAAGGGGTCTCATGACGAGGGTTCTCCACGTCCGATGAGACTACCTAAATTTTGAAAAGGGGTCTCATGACGAGGGTTCTCCACGTCCGATGAGACTGCTTGATTTTTGAAAAGGGGTCTCATGACGAGGGTTCTCCATGTCCGATGAGACTACCTAAATTTTGAAAAGGGGTCTCATGACGAGGGTTCTCCACGTCCAATGAGACTGTCTGATTTTGAAAAGGATTTTTTTTTTAAGGGTTTCTCTTCCCCAAGAAAATATTGGTAATCTTTGAGAAGACAGCAATTGTCCAATTGACAAAATTTTATGACTTAAGCTTTAGTCATGAGATGTGCATTTTGATGCTGGAGGTTATCCAAAACATTCTTGCAACATGCAAATGTGATCACAAATCCCTTGCATGGAAAATCTGGATCAACAGTTTGAAAATTTCCAAAAAGAGTTTGCTCAAAACATCAATTGGAATATTTCTCGACAATGAGGCCATCTCACCTGTTTTGAGGTGATGATTTTTAGGGGATGCACTCAATTCCCTACTGACCTGTGCCTAGATTTTAGGCTCATTCGCAGCGCATACATTTTGATCGGTCGGGAGGTCTTCCACGGGACCGTAATGTTGGGCTTGGATATTGGTTTTCAAGGGGGACCCGCTTTGGAGTCGAGGCCATCGAATGAAAATCTTCACCATCTGCTCCGGGTTTACAAGTCAAGAACCCTGCAAAATGAGAAAGAAAGAGTCTTGCTCGTACTTCTTCGAGCTAAGCTATATGTTAACCCAAGTGTCTTAGTCAGAGAAGACTGTTTCAGGGTTGTAACATTGGTAGGATTGGGGACCGAAAAAGGCTTGTTTTTGGCCCAGAAATTACGAAGGGTTTGACATTGGTGATCATTGCTGATTTGCCACATGTCCTTTCTTTTCTGCATCTTTAGCCTTTGAGGCGCGCAACCTATCTTGCGGTGTGCACCAGCTCTTTAAAGAGCGTCTCTTGTTGCATTCAGAGACCGACTCTCTCTATGTCTTCGTTCTGTGCTTAATAGCATTCTGGGAGCAGCCTTTTGGATTTGGCTCCTTTAGAGGTTTTTCTCTTTCCCCACGAGGCTTCATTGGAGGTCAATTTAACAATTTTCACGAGCATCGACCTTGCTTTTACCAGGCACTTTGCTTTTTCTTGATGTTGGGGATTTTTTTCTTTGTTGAAATCCCGCCTTTTCTTTTCCTTTGGAACTACGATGTTCAGAAAATTGTGCTAGATATACAACTTGAATCATAGCACATTTAAACGCCGATATGAGATTTTTCTATAAATCCCATCTCTTGATTTCTTCCGTTCTTGGAGTGATGCAGTTTCCATCTTGAAACATCCCATGATCACCAACAGGGGTTTATGAAATGAATTTGCAGGCTCAACTTGGCTGTGCAAAGGATATGGTGTGTGGGATAGAGAAATGAATGCTTCTCGTCATCCTATGGCACTTGGATTACCATATAAACAACACACAAAGATTGATGTTAGTTCGAGCAAGAAAATTTCTAACCATTTTCTCCTGATACCGCTGGACTCACCTCCATTTTGCCCCAATGTGGGGTGGTTCTTGACAGGGTTAAGAATGAAAATCGCCGTTCAAATGGGTTGTCAATGGTCACCTGTGGTGTTTGGGGATATGAAACGAATGCCTCCGTCGTCCCAATCCATGTAATCGCTGCGAATGGTCCCTACTTCCGTAGGTCCAGATTTTGCTGTCTGATCCGCTCCACTCCTCTCTCAAGTGTGTATAGGACGTGTTTGGATTTAGGCTTTGCCTCTCGTCTTTTGAGGAAGTGCCCTTTTGATTGTTTTGAACATTTTTTTATTGGAAAAATCTTTTTCATTTTCTCCAAAGATTTTACCCGTCAAAGGGGATTTTATGATGCCCCATGCATGTTTTTATTCATGTTCGGACAACCTCCTGTTTCAAAACATGAATGCCAATGAAATTTAAATTCTATGTCTTTTTCTAGACATTAGATTCTGAAAGCTTTTCTTTTCTTTTCTATTTTTTATTCAACATCTTCAAGGGATTTTGGGAGAGGGATACTTACCTGTTCCTCGTGGCTGGAGATCCTTGAAAATGCAGAAGAAACATGTTATTGTTCGTTCATGAATTTTTCAAAGAAAATTAGAACGATACATTTTACCCTTGGTCATGTATTCCAACGGGTAATACATGGGATGTGAAAACCCGCTTTGCCTTGATGGTGAGCCCCTGTCAAAAACAAACAATAAGTGTCAGTTTGCGTTCCAAAATTCAAGACAAATTGGAACGATACCGCCTTGTTCTTGCTTGGTGTTTTCATTTGAACACAAACGCGCGGCTTGCAGAAATTGGCCATCTATATTGCGGCCACGATTCCTCCGTTTGGTTGGCGATGAATCATTCTCGAGGATTTGCCCCAAAGGAGATCCATTTGTGTTTTTGGGAGCATTCCAGCGCCATTCTTCATAGTTCCTTTTATTCAAGAAAAATGAAATTTTTATCAGAATGTATGTCAAAGCATGAAGTGTGGAAGCGATACTTTTTACCATCCACTAGGTCTTATGATCAAAGACCATCTCCTGGAATTCTGACTTCTAGGGCCACTGATTCAATTCGCCTCCCTGTTAGCGCGCTCTTTTCATTTGGGGCTTTCAGCGCCAACGACTTCCTGCAAAATGAGTAAAAACTCATGTTAGGCATGTGGTCTTCGAAGACCAAATTGGAACGATACAAGGTGACCGTTCACCCAAATTCGTATCTTGGGGTTTGATTCTGATGCGGACGACTCTGTTATTGCGTCCATTGACTTTGCCAGAGGAGAAACGTCATTCTTTGTCCGGCGCACAAATGATTCACTTGCCCCAGTTGGGTGTGATTTGTCGTAGCTAGGTGACGCTTGCCCCAGCTAACTTCATTCCTGCATTTTGTTGCAATCCCCATCCTATTTGGGGGTGTCTTTTCTCTTGGGATTCATGATGACGTCTTACTGATGTATTCCCTTCTTTCGCCGATTATTGACGCTTCTCATTTGATGGAGGTCGTTTCAATATCGTATATTGATGTGGATGATGAGTATTGCTTCATCTCATCTGCATTTGTGGGTGTTGTTCGTGAGATGATTCCTGATTACTTCCAAAACTGCTTTGCCCCAGTTGGGCGGTGTTCGTCTTGGCAACATGCCTTAGCACTTTGCGTGTTTGTTGGCAATTTTCAATTCAATTTTGACAACGTCCATGCACTCCCATGGGTTTCGCCGATTCTGATCTTCTATCTCAATTGTCAGAATCTCCAATTATTTTTATCCGTCTCTAGGTGGCTTGACGGCCTTGGGATTTGTCGTGTGGCGGTTTTGTGATTCTCTCGATCATCGTCGCCATTTGAAGTATTTGATGTTTGCCTGTTGAAGAGAAGAGACCTCATGAGTAAAGGGCATGTATAATTGACTATTGGAGTCGATACAATTTACCCTTGAAAATTATCCTGCGGGAACCGGCATTTCTCCCTTCGGGTTCTCTGTATGCAGGATATGTGCATGATACGCATGATGCATGTTAGGTATGCTGGCAACGAAAAATGAGTTCGTGCTTGTCACTCTATTCCGAGAAAGCATTTTTTATCAGATGTGTCAATCTGCAAAACTTGAATTTTTCTTTTTAAGTGTTCTTTTCACAAAGATTTCTAAATGATGAAAAACTTCTTCAGGTTTCCTCAAAAGTTTTGTTCATAAATTGAGCCATTAGAATGCTCTTGAAATATTCGGCCAGAATGCATGTCATGAAAAGGGGTACTCCCTGTTTTGTCATTTGAAAGCACTGCCTTCTGATTCCTCTGCTTTTGATCGTCGCCGGAATGGACGGCTCCGTATCGTTTTATTCCCCATTTAGGAGGGAAGCTCCTCCTCGGGAACCCGAGTTATTTAACGACCTGCTATGTATGCTTGGAATGGCATGCTTGAAGTGTCACAAAGATGGTTATAAAATAGGGAAAGTTCATGTAATGATAAACTTCTTTGGGAGACTTCTTGGAAAAAATTGAAAGGGTAGGATGGGAGTTAGCCCTCATATCCTTGGGCATCCTCGCATCCCAAAACTTTGCAAACTAGGAGGCGTGTGGGAAATCAGGTCTCAGGATTTATTTATTTTTTTTATATCGTCATCGACCGATTTGTGGCTCCCACACGTGCCCATTTTTGATTTTTGATTTTTGATTTTTTTTTGATTTTTTTTTTGACAATATTACAATGCGAGACGTAAGAAAAAGCCCGAGGCACCTAATGTGAATTTAGATGCGTCGAAGAGAGACAGATATCTCTTTACTCCATGGTAGGAGCGTCGCCGTCGAGTGATTCGATGATGACGTTGACAGAATCTCCCAAAGACAAGCGGGTCAAATCAGGTTCCTCTGCTATGGTTTCTATCCTCTCGTCCTTCAACCATTTGGAACTCTTGGAGAAGAACTGGTTCAGCTTGTTGTTGAACACCTTACTTTTACCTTTCCAGGTACTTGAACCGATGAAAGAACCATCCTGACCCCCTTTGCGTGTAATGCCTCCAAAATTCTTTCCCCTGCCTCGGCTTACACCTCGGCCTCCTTGGCGGCTTTCCCCAACATGATGCCAATTTCGCTCCCCAAGATATCCCAGGCCGGCTCTGTGTTCGTTTGACCTTAGTTGCAGAGGTGCTCGAATCCCCTGGTTATGCTTACCCAGACCGCCTCCGGGGATGAACCCATAGGATAGCAATATCTTCCCGGGCAAAAGGTCATACTGGGAGAGGACGGGGAGCCTCGGCTTGGTTCCCACAGGCGTGTGAACGACCGCCACCAGGTCAAAGGAGTGATAACTCGCCTCTTCTTTATTTTCAGGTTCCACATAAGGAACGGCACTATTCTGGTATGACATGAGATCCACTTCACCATGCACAGTGATCATTTTGTTGTCCACTACAAAGCGGACTTTCTGGTGCAGACTGGATGGTACGGCTCCGGCTACGTGTATCCATGGTCTCCCAAGAAGGAATCCGAAGGCACTCGGTAAGTCCATCACTTGAAACTCGATAGAAAATTTGGTCGGGCCTATGAAAACGTCCAGCTCGATTTCTCCTACCACCGCCTTCTTCGTTCCATCAAAGGCTCTGATGCTGGCTTTGGAGGTCCTGATCAGTTCCTCTTTTATACCCAGATTCCTCAAAGTGGCCAGAGGACAAATATTAAAAGCGGAGCCATTATCGATCAGTACGCGAGACACTTGCTTTCCGTGGTATCTGACCGTTATGTATAATGCCTTATTATGTGCCCGCCCTTCCATTGGGAAGTCTTCATCCGAGAAACTCATTTGGTCTTTTAGCAGAACAGCGCCAACAAAGTCTTCGAGCTGATCCTCGTTAATAGACTCGGGTACATGTACTTCATTCAGAATCTTCATTAAAGCCTTCTTGTGCTTCTCTGAATTTAAGAACAAATTTAGCAGAGAGATCTGGGCCGGCATTTTTCGTAGTTGTTCTATCACTTCGAATTCGCTTGTTTTAATGATAGACAAAAGCTTTTCGGCGTCTTCTTTAGATACATCTTTTTTCTCAGGTTCGCCTTCTCGTGGTGCATAAAATTTCCCTGATCGCATTAAGGCACTGATCTCGCTCGTTCCATAATCCCAGTGAACTTTCTTGGGATCATAATACTCTACAGGAGGAATCTTTATCACCACAGGTGAGGTTTTCTCGACTCCTGTGTCCAACTCATTATCTGCTTTGTCGTCAGTAAGGCGAATTACAACTGGCTTAATCAGGCCATCATCATCCCCCTTCCAGTTGTCGATCTTGGTTAAACTGATGACCAAAGGCTTTGTACTGTCCACCATTCCTACCAGATCATTGGGTTTTTTAGGCCCGTGTGTAAGTTCTATGCAGAACTTGTCTGAATCTGTTCCGATCTTTAAACAATTTTTCTTTTTGTCATCGAAGATCACTCCTACGGTTTGGTGATCAGGAAGTGGGTTTTGTTGCACGTTTGGCTCTGTTTTGGCGAATTCAAGGATGCGACTGTCGATAAGGGCTTGCACCTTGTGCTTCAAAACAATGCAATTGTCTACATTATGGCCCTTCTCTCCCATGTGATAGGCACATGACTGACTTTCATCGTACCCATTATATTTCACCGGATTCGGCCTTGGAGGCTCTTTAGCCACTAAGTGCTCCTCTAGTAACATAGGAAGCAATTTCGATAACGGCCTTGGCAGGGGGGTGAACTGCTTGGGAGGCAACTTCTTCCTTAGCTCATATGGTTTCTGTGCCGACATTGACGAGTTTCCTTGCACCGTACTTGAATTGGAGAACTGCTTAGGTCTGGGTGGGTTTGGCATGAAGGCCACATCAACTCCCGCCTCCTTCTCCCTTCGGGCCGGATACTGACGTCTTGCTGCGATTTCTGGTGTTTTCCTTTCCCTCATCGCTCATTCCAGCCTTTCTGCGATTTTTATGAGGTGTACAAATGTTTGGCAACCAGATGTGTTCAGCCTATCGAAATATTCGTAAGGCAATGCTTTTAAGAAAAGGTCGACCAGCTCATCCTCTGGAATAGATGGTTTGACTTGTGTTGCTAAGGCCCGCCATCTTTGAGCGTAGGCGCGAATTGGCTCGTTCCTCCCTTTTGTGGTCCTCAGCAATTCTTCTCTAGAAGGTGCTGTAGCAGTATTGAATTTATATTGATGTAAAAAGTCCTCTGCCAGGTCTTCCCATCCATCATAGTCCTCCAAATCTAATTCGATGAACCAAGCCAGAGCAGCACCCGCCAGACTCTCTTGAAATGTGTTCATCAACAAGGGAACGTAGTCAGAAAAAAGTGCCATTTTGCGTAGGTAATATTTTAAGTGGGCTCGGGGGCAGCTCGTCCCGTTGTATTTTCTGACGAAATCGGGTTCTTTATAGTCTGACGGCGCTTCAATTTTTGCAAATGGTGATATCTTGTCAAATCGAGTCAACTCATACCCTTGGCTGCTTAGGCATTCTTCTATCTTCGCTAGCCTCTTTGCGCCTTCTTCGATTTTGCCCGGGGGTTTCTCCTTTTTGTCTTTTTCTAGGTCGATGAGTACAGACGCGACCTTCGGTAGTGCATCAGCTGCTAACACTTGATTAACATTCTCGGCCACATTCTCTTCTTGAGCTCGCGCCACATTCGAAGCATTGGGGGGTGCGGGCGGAGCATCCTGGCTGAGGTCATGATTTCTTTCTTGTGCAGCCACCATCATGGCTTTCATTTCTGCTAGCATGGTGGCCATTGACGCCATTTGACCTTCCAAACTGCCCACGCGGGATCCCAACTCCTCTTGCTCCATTCTGGCTCGGAGACGAGTTATAACACGAGTTATTCTTGGTTCCGTGATTCAAAGCTACCTACCTGTAAGTAGGTAGAAAGATGCTTTAGCATATGGTGAAAATGAACACGTATATATAAAAGTTATACTGAGTTCAAAAGGTGAAAGGGACGATACTTACGGACCTTTCGACGGGGTAAGATATGTCAAACACATCGATCAAGCGCATGTAAACTTGTGAAGTTTCGACATCTAAAGGGCGGGGTTCCTAAGGCTTAACGGCTCCCACCTCGAGTTCTAGAAAGGGTAGATTCCATTGCACAACTATCGTTGCATTGGGACCCGATCCATAGTTCGAAATGAGCGGAATCGAAAAGTGGATTACCCCATGTTTTTCCTCATGGAGATTCCATTTTCAGTTCCTTCTATTGTTTTCCTATAGGGGCGCCCGGGGTTTTAGGCGCGGTTATGTGTGTTTATGTGTCGTGATCACCACAATGCAAGTCATGCACAACAGTTTATCAATCAGCGCTTCAAATCATCCACAAAAAATACATTCCTACGCCAACCTGCATAAGACAATGTTAATCACGGACTACACCCCTTATTTCTCCAATCTGCAAAAACATATAACACCTATCATGAGCGGACTTACCTCACCTTCAAGAGCGCCTGCAGGGTTAGAAACATCACTCAGCGTTTTAATTACGGCCTAAGTCCACTTGGGGTCTAGAACCATAGGTTCTAGAACAAAGTTCCCCAGTGGAGTCGCCAGCTGTCGCGACCCGTCCGAAAAAGCGGACGCGGCTAATGGATTACCGATCACGGGTCTTCCCCCGCACAAGGGTGCAGATCGCGGGCTTTGGATCGGCGCGGGCCCTCCCAGGCCCATACCAAATCGCGGCGGGAGTATTTTTCAAAGGGATTCGACGATAACAGTCGATCGCTTTCGACCTTAGTGTGGTCGTGGTGGCATGCGCAACTTGTGCATGCATTTGGAGTCGCCACCGGTCTTTCTTGGAGGGTAGACCGGAAACCTTATTGACCGATTGGGAGAGATCGATCAATTCTGCGGAACCAGAGATTTTGAGTTCGGGGACTTGGTTACGTTGATGTCATTACCAACGCCCTTTCGGTACCTAACGCGAGTGATTTTCCCTAACTAGGATTTCATGCAGGGGGTGAGGTAAGTCTGACTTTGCACATTAACCAGTTTAACATGCTCACGTAATCATAATAAATAAATAGATGCCAATCACATAAACATCTATCCTACGTGGTGATCATGGAATTATGATTTAATGGGTCTCGAGCCAATGAGACCACATTTAATCATTTTAATATTTTAATAACGGAGAGCCGCTCTTCGTTTCTTCTTGGTTTCTTGAACTCTTCAAGAATCGGGCCCCAAAGAGCTCGCCGACTTAAAATGCTCCTCCACGTAATCCTCGTAGCATTTACATCAACAATTGACTATGCTAAAAATAAAGATTACATGAAAAATAAAAGGAGTACGCAGCCTCCATTTAATAATTACAACCCCAAATATATAAATAATCATCATACATTCATATATACATCAATCAAATTGATTAGGGATTTTTCCATGATCACCACCCTTCCACGTAAGTAATAAATTCACAATTTAAAACTTAGGAAGGCACAATAAAAATTCTACGTTGAATCATATTCAGAATTTTTACGTAAAATAAGATAGCCATAAATTTTCGATTCAAAATTGATTTAGTCTCAATTTTTGCTACGTTGATTAATTTATCATATAAAATAATCAACCTCCATTAGCCATGTAAGACGAACAATTCGTTAATACATATTGGCCATAGTATTGCAAAAATTGCAAAAAATCAATTAAATGCACGAAAACACCTAAGGATCGGCTCTGATACCACTGTTGGGATCCACGTAACACATAGCGGAAATAAATAACAACCCATACATGTATCTCCAGAGGCGTACTTCGTGCATTTCAATCGAAAAAAAATCACAAAGCCTCAAAGGGAGTAAATAGATTACCTCTCGTAGCGTGCTTGAACGGAGGTGTCGGTTCGATGTTCTTCGATCTCAGCCTCCACAAGTGTTAGGCATCTAGTTCGGACGCACCACCAATTGACGAACGGGGAGACGACTAATAACTTCACAACAATTGTGCTAGCAATATGCGGAATCAATATTCCGAACTTAGTATATTTTGCTCACTCAAGATTATGAGAATATAGAGAGTGTTTGTGTTCTTCTCTCTAAGCTCTCAAAAATTTGCACACTCTACAAAATGTCTCTCTCTCTCCAACCTCAAAACTCTTGCCATCCTTTTATAGCCAAAAATACATTCCAATAAATTGTATTTAAAAATAGTACTAACAATTATAAATTCTATCTAAAAATAGCACTCACAAATAAATGACATTTAAAAATAGCACTAACAATAGCACTCACAATTTATAATACAAAAATGCTATTTAAAAATAGCACTAACAATAGCACTCACAATTTATAATACAAAAATGCTATTTAAAAATAGCACTAACAATTATAAATTCTACCTAATAATAGCACTCACAATTTATGATAAATAAATGCCATTTAAAAATAGCACTAACAATAGCACTCACAATTTATGATAAATAAATGTCATTTAAAAATAGCACTAACAATAGCACTCACAATTTATAATACAAAAATGCTATTTAAAAATAGCACTAACAATAACACTCACAATACAAAAATGCTAAAAAAAAGGGCACTAACAAAGGTGTTAAAAATAATAACCATTATTATTATTACAAGAGTTAAAGAGGTTACCAAACAGTACAAATATGCATAACGTATAAATACGTATGACGTATAAATACGTAGAGCATACGTATACATCCGTGAAACCGGGGACTAATTGAAAGAAAAATGTGCAATTAAGCCCTTTTGGTAAAAATTGATTAAATTGGAGGGCAAATTGACCTAATTGCACTTTAAGACTTTAGAGTCCAATGTCATAGCTTATAAAAAGTGAGAATTGAAAACTAAAAGACTCGAAAATGATTTTTTTTTTTTTTAGGCTCGGTTCGGGTTTATGTTTGTGAAGGAACATATTGACCCGAGCCGAATTTTTGAGATTTAAAGTGACACACTTGAAGAGAAAATTAAAACAAAATTATCGAATATTTTTGGGTATTTTTCTGACCACGAATGGTATTTTTCTGATTTTTTGGGTATTTTTATAATTAAATAAACTCGAAAAATATTAAAAATACCGAAAAATATTTTTTGTTCAAAATTGGTTCCTAAGGTTAAACCAAGGCTTCCAAAGTTGATTTTGTGATTTTATGACCTTTTTTGATATTTTTAATTAATTTTAAAGAATAAAAATCACAATAATAAATGGTAAAAAAAAATCAGGTGTCAACACCTAATTACTAAAAAGTTTCCACGAGGATCCTTGAAGTTAAAACTATAATGGGAGCAGAAAAATGGATCCAATTCAAGATAAGAAAGATCGCTTTTCCTTACCAAAAAAAGAAAGAAAGATCGCTTTCTATGAGCAACTGAGTATGCTAAACATGTCGAGAATTCTCGATTACATAATAAAAGCTTTTGGATCAAATTCAAGAGGTTTTTTTTTTTAATAGAAAGGGCATGTATTTGTTCCATCTCCTCTTGAAGTTCAGCATTCACCAGCTGGTGCCTCTCCAGCAGCCTCGTCCCTTCGAATTGCTCAGACACAATCTCTACCATAAGACTAGCACCACACCTGATAACAGCATGAGAACCTTTCAGGAGGAAAGCAAAGGAAAAATTCGTAGAAGACAAGGACCTGGATTGAAATATCAATGAATAACTTGTTTTCGAATGAATGATTACACTCCAGATGTGTCGGTTACTTCCTGCAAGTAGGAGAGAAATTCCCGCAAGTCCTAAAGCTCTAGCATATTCAGTTACAAATTAGAAGCACAGTGAACTAATGAGATCAAACTAAAAGACGTCAATGCTCATAAACCTTCTACTTGCTGTATGATTGTTAAAATACACAACAATTCAATTGTCAATTCTCAAAGTAGGTTCAATTATGCCTATAGCTAGAACTCTTCCCCTCAAAGGCCATCAAATGCAGTGAAAGGAAATTAAAAAAAAAAATCTCTCAAATGCCAATTTAGAACCATGTCATGTGTTCCATAGAGAAATATCTTATTCACATCACTTCGGTACGTGCGAGGAAGCTTCCAAGTAAAGCTAAATGAATAATTTCTCTGCATTATAACAGGGACAATATTAACCAACTGTCGCGACCCTCTTGAGGTTGTCGGGCTCTCGAGGGCTAATGGGCCGTCCTGTCTGGTCGAACGCGGGCCTCTCCCAAGGCCCATTACCCAAATCGCAACGGAGGTATGCGTGATCGACTTTCAGTGTGGTCTAGTGACATGTGCTAAGTGTGCATGCCATGGAGTCGCCACCAATCATTTTTTTAGGGTATGATTGGACCACCCAATCGAATAGTTGGGAGTTTCTATTCAATTCTGCGAGAACCAGAGAAATGATTTCGGGGACTTAGTTACACCAACCGTCAGAGTTGACGCCCTTTCGGTACCTAAGTTGACTGAATTTTCTAGCCTGAGATTCATGCGGATGAGTAAGGTATGAACCCTAAATCTAGAAATTCATGTAGATAGGAGTGATTATCCTAGCAATCACAATCAGTAATAAAATGCCCAACTCAAGGAATCTAGATATGCAAATAAATCACATGGCATTCCTAGTAAGGTCCTATTTATCAATCACAGCTCAAGAATGATTTAGCTGTCCTAGCCATTCTACACACGATCTAACCTAAAAAAAGCATTAGGAAGCATCGAAGGAGTTCGAGAGTACTCACATGGGGTTTGCCGTGCCCTGGTTTGGTCTTGGACGAGCTATCGAGCTCATGCCGACCCGATTATATTTGGGGATCCACTCGGCGTTTTACACCATGAAATCATGTGAAACAAAAACGAAAATATTCAGCAAGGGGCATTTATTGTAGATGGTGGTCGATCTAATTGGACGTCAAGACTAAAAAAGATGTAGAAATTTACAAATTAAAATACTTGAATGACATTTTTTTGCTAAATTCAACTCTATGCGTCGTGAAGAAACACATGCAATTGAACTTGAATTTTGACTATTTATGAGTTCAAAATGTAAAAGAAATTAAAATAAAAATATTGACTATTTTTCTATATTTTTACGACAGCGAACGCTATTTTTCTTCATTTTTCATGTATTTTTCTATTTTTGGAAAATATTAAAAAATATTAAAAATATGAAAAATTATTTTTTATCAAAAATGGTTCCTTTAGCTTGGTCAAGGCTACCAAAGATGATTTTTTAATTTTTTTAACTTTTTATAGATTTTTTATGAATTTTTTAAAAATAAACTATGAAAGACTGATAAAAAATCAGGTGTCAACAGCTGCCCCTCTTTGAGAGGAATTTCGTCAGAGGTTTCTCTCAAAGACAAGGTGACACCTGTGTTCCGATCAACTCGACTGGGAAAAGAAAAGAAATCATGACATCCAGTTTTCATGCCCATCAATGTGTGCTTTTCCTTAAAAAGAGATGTGCTCATTCAATTCCCTGATATGATGTAAGAAAGTTAAGGAGTAGATAGACTTCCCTGCCCCTTACCTGCCGAATGCTTGCGGCATTTGCTGTGTCTGATGGGTTCAAGTAGATTCCTAAGGACTTGTCATCGGAGTGTCCTGGGGATGTTAAGCTCTGACCTGTATGGTAGGTCAAACCATAATGGGATTCCTAACTGATAGGAACCTAAGGAAGACGCATCCCACATTTGGGAATTTGCCAAGGGTTTTGATCCGTGTGGTGGACTAAACTAGAAATGGCTTGCCTAATGTAAGGCTTATTAGGGAAAACGACTCCTCCCGCGTTCGGGATTCATCAAGGTTTTGATCCGTATGGTGGATCGGACCATTGGGTTGATCCTTCAGGCGGTCTCTACCAGTCCTTTGACCCTTCAGGCGGTTTCTACCATTCATTGACCCTTCATGCGGTTTCTACCATTGAGTTGACCCTTCAGGCGGTTTCTACCATTGGTTGACCCTTCAGGCGGTTTCTACCATACATTGCCCCTTCAGGCGGTTTCTACCATTGTTTTGACCCTTCAAGCGGTTTCTACCATTGGTTGACCCTTCAGGCGGTTTCTACCATACATTGACCCTTCAGGCGGTTTCTACCATTGTGTTGACCCTTCAGGCGGTTTCTACCGTTGATTGACCCTTCAGGCGGTTTCTACCATTGAGTTGACCCTTCAGGCGGTTTCTACCATTTATGAGATTCCAAATTGATATGAATCAAAGGATGACGTACCCGCTCTTCGGGGCTAGTCGGAGACTCGATCATTCTGTGGATCGGTCTTAGAAAAGATTTGCCTACTAAAAGGCTTCACCTAAGGATGACGCACCCAGTCTTTGGGGTGGCCAAAAGTCCTGTAAAAAGCTTAGACCTGAAAAAATTTTCCTCGCCAAGAAGATATTAGTAATCTTTGGGAAGACAATAATTATCTAACTGACAAAATTCTACGACTTAAGTTTTAGTCATGAAATGTGCATTTTGATTGTTGGAGGTTATCCAAAACATTCCTGCCATATACAGATGTGATCATAAATTCCTTGCACGGAAACTCTAGATCAAACAATTTGAAAATTTCAAAAAGAGTTTGCTCAAAACATCCATTGGAGTATTTCTCACCCAATAAGGCTCCTCACTGCTCTGTGATAATGATCTTTAATAGGGAAAGTGCTCAATTTCCTACCGACCTGTGCCTGGGTTTCAGGATCATTCGCAACGCATACATTTCGACCGATCAGGAGGTCTTTCACGGGACCGTAGTGTTAGGCTTGGATATCGGTTTCCAAAGGGGACTCACTTTTGAGTCAAGGCCGTTGAACGAAATTTTTCACTATCTGCTCCGGGTTTACAAGTCA
Source organism: Rhodomyrtus psidioides (assembly GCA_021437785.1). Classification (NCBI taxonomy): domain Eukaryota; kingdom Viridiplantae; phylum Streptophyta; class Magnoliopsida; order Myrtales; family Myrtaceae; genus Rhodomyrtus; species Rhodomyrtus psidioides. The sequence goes on along the minus strand of JAILYB010000074.1, from coordinate 1,447,124 downwards.
AGAACCCTGCAAAATGAGAAAGAAATAGTCTTGCTCGTACTTCTTTGAGCTAAGTTATACATTAACCCAAGTGTCTTAGTCAGATAAGACTACTTCAGGGTTGTAACATTGGAAGGATTGGGGACCGAAAAAGGCTTATTTTTTGCTCAGAAATTGTGAAGGGTTTGACATTGGTGATCATTGCAAATTTGCCACATGTCCTTCGAAGAACATCTCCATTTCTTGAAGTGTACACTCCTCTTTTAGAGCGCACAAGGATGTTTAAAAGCGTCTCTTGTTACATTAAGAGACCGTCTGTTTGTGTGTTTGCAATTTGAGCACGACATCATTTGGAGAGTAGTCATCTTGATCTAACTCCTTTGCAGGGTCTTTTCATCGTCTCTCTAGACTTTACTGGGGATATTTTGAATAGACATCAGCCTTGCTTTTTACCAGGCACTTTGCTTTTTCTTGATGTCTAGGGATTTTTCTTTTCCCCCTTTTTTTAATCCCGTGTTTTTCTTTTCTTTTGGAGCTAGGATTTTCGGCAATCATGCTAGATATGCAACTTAAACTTTGGCACGCTTCCATTCCTAGAGTGATGTTGCCTTTGCTTTGGAATATGCAATGATCACCAATAGGTTGATGAAATGAATTTGCTGGCTCAACTTGGTTGTGCAAAGGATAACAGTGTGTAGGATAGAGAAATGAATTATTCTCGTCATCCTATGACACTTGGATTATCATATAAACAACACACAAAGATTTATGTTAGTCCGAGCAAGAAAATTTCTAACCGTTTACTTTCTGATATTGTTGGACTAACCTTCATTTGCCCCAATGTGGGGTGGTTCTTGACAGGGTTGAGAATGAAAATCGCCGTTCAATGGGGTTCTCAATGGGCATCTGTAGTGTTTGGAATGAAGAAATAAATGCCTCTGTCATCTCGATCCATGTAATCGTTGCGAATGACCCTTATATCCATAGGTTAAGGTTTCGCTATCATTTCCAATCTCCTCATCTCTCAAGTGTGTATGGGACGTGTTTGGATTAGGCTCGCTTCTCTTATGAGAAAATACCCTTTTGAACAGTTCAAACGACTCTTGTTGGAAAAATTCATTTCATTTCATCAAGATTTATCCTTCAAAGGGATTTTATGATGCACCATACATGTGTAATTCATGTTCAGACAATCTCATGTTTTAAAACATGAATGTCAATGAAGTAAGAATTCTATGTCTTTTTAGATGTGAGAATCGAATTAATTCTGAAAGTTTTTAATCTCCAATGAATTGGGAAAAGGGATACTTACCTGCCCATCGAGGCTGGAGATCCTGGAGATATAAAAGGGATATGTCATTGTATATTTTAAAACTTTACAAAAATTGGAACGATACATCTTACCCTTGGTCATATGCTCCAACGAGTGTACAAGGGTTGTGAAAATCTGCACTTCACATAGTAACACAAGATTGTTGGGTGTTCTAAAGTTCTTTCGACTTCTTGGTTTTTGGAGAAAAATGAAACTTACATGTCTGCCCTGATGGCGAGCTCCTGCCAAGGATAAATATTAAGCATTATTTTGGGTTTCCAAATTCAAAACAAATTGGGACGATACTACTTTACTCTTGATTTGAATTCCATTCTGCATGCCAATGTGCGGATTGTAGAAGCCGGCCCTTAAGCTTGTGGCCATGATTTCTTCGTCTGGTTGGGCAACGAATCCACCTCGAGGATTTACGTCGGAGGAGATTCATTCATCTTTTTGGGCGTGTTTCATGCACTGTTTTGTTATTTGAATGCATGGCTTCTTGGGTGCCTCATCTCTGTTCATCACCTGAGAGAAAAATGAGAGAACATTATCCCCGCATCTGATTGAAAATCATTTAGGAACGATACGTTCTTTTTACCAAATGGGTGGCTCCGCGGCCAAATGTGTTTTACATTGAAAGGATGGATTCCATTACGCTCTGCGGATGATAAATATCGCTTCGGGGACTTGCCCCACGGATCAAACGATGAATTTGATGTCTTCGGCTTCGACATGCTTTCCAGATGTAGGAATGGTTTGCCCCCATTTTCAGTGGAGATGGGTTTTGTCGAGTAGGCAAGATCAAAAACTCATCCTAGATTTGGCTTTAGTCGAAGGTTGAAATCCCGACCTTGGATAAGCGAATCATGATTCATCTCCTTCTACTTCGGATTTGTCATTTGCATGCTTCACATTTTACAATACCAACTTCGCCGCTTGATGAAAATGAATCGATGATTTTCGAATTGCCCCAAGTTCTATAGTCATCTGCGTCGAATCTCTTTGAACTTCATCGGGTGATAGACAAACTGATAAAATGATTTTTCAATCCTGAGATCGAACTCCTGACGTTTCGTACCACTTCCAGTTCACTGACTACCAGGACACAGCACTATTGGCGTCCCTAACTGGTTCGTTTTTTGTTATAAAATTCTTGAAGCAGTTAGCGACCCCCATCGAGAATGAAACAAGCTCAATTTAGAGTTCATAACGACTAAAGGTCCCTTAGAACGATACAGAGCTAACCGTCTTTGAGCTCGCTCGGGCTTTTGCTCGCATTTTCCTATGTGAAGCCTTTAAATGTTTTTCTTCGTGGCGTTCAATTGATTCGCCTCGACTCTAATCTAACAAGGGATTGTCGTACTCAAGCATGATGATGCTCGCAGGTAGTACTGATCGCTGCCCCAGATTAACTCTAGGCATTAAGGAAGATTATCTTGCATGGAAGACTTTATGACAGAAAGATTAATGATACATCCATTCACATGTGCCTAGTTCCCTTGAGGATTCTCGGTGATCAGCCAGCTACACCATGAATCAGACATATAATCGTCATTTTGGATCATAACTTCATAAGTCCATCAGTTTTAAACTGATCGATCCAGATATGGAGCTCCTCATCAAGGAAATCTTTTGATTCTTCGAGCAACTGATATTCGGGTTGACCATCATCGCTTGGCGTTGAAGGATTCATGTTTCTGTTGTGAGCGATCTGATTCTTCGAGCTAGAACCTTCGTCGTTGCTCGAGATTATAAGAGGATGATTGATCGGTTCACTATCAAAAGCACCTTCCATTTGGGAATGGGAGAAACAAAAATCCTCAAAGCATCCGCCCGCTTGATCTTCCGAAATCATATGCCCAAGCCGGGCAGATCTTTGAACACTAGGCGCAATATGTTGATCGGGGATAGGAAGAGCACTAGCGAAAAGTTGCTGCTCAAACCAAGGAGTTCGTACCTGCTGCACTTGTGGCATATACTCTTGAGGGGTGCTGAGATGATTCGAGGGAATATTCTGATTAGCGCCCAAGTAGTCGATGGTGCTGCTACCAGCTTGGTCGGTGCCTAGATTCGGCAGGGTATTTCTTACTTCAGGGGCATTGTAGTTATAGCCATGCCTAGTGTTTAGGCACAAGTTGAGTTCTTTCAGGTTCAGTGCTGTGTGGCGCTGTCTTAGCGCCCTTCTGTAGCTCTTGAGGTGACTCGCGACTCCATCTTTAGTGAGTCCTGGTATGTTCATGATCTCAAGTATGCGCGTTGGATATGCTGAGTTGATCCCTAGTTGCTGAACCGCACTAAGGAACTTGAGATGAAGCTCGGGGGACCAATTGACCCTCGTCTTCTTGCGACCCGGAACAGTGTTGACAACTTGGCTATTGCTCTCTGGCCTATTTCCAGTAGAATTTGATCGAGCCGGAAATTGTTGTGGAGGGAATTCATCAGCTTTGGATTGGTTGGTCGTGATAGTAAGCTCATCGTTAAGGAAACTCCAATCATGGTGACGCATATCACATCCTTTAGAAGGCATCGATATTGACTTCGTAGAATTGATTTGTTCATGCATATCTCCAACAAAATCCGATTGTATCGAAGATGGTTCGAGGGAGTGGGGTGGTGAATGAGCATTTTCAATCCTCATATAAGGCTTATCAAGGAACATTTCGCCGAGAGTGATAGGGCCACCGCAATTAAGGCAAGCGATAGTGCTGGGAGCTTTCTTATACCTCATGTTCTCCGCTCGAAGCTTTTCGTTTTCCTCCTTTAGAATCGCAAGTTCTTGACGTCTGTGTTGAGCCCTCAATTTGGCTCGCTTATTTTGAAACCAAAACTTGACCCTCAAAGGTTTCATCCCTAGCTTCTGGCCCAATTCATTTCTTTGTTTCATGTTCGGGAGAGGGCATTCACTAAAGAAAGCTTCAAGCTCTTGGATTTCATTCTGAGTGTGGCACTGGCGACGTTTCCTTTTCCGGGATTGACCATCGCTGCTGCTGTTGTCGTCGCTGCTGAGATCCTGAACTTCGTTGCCGAAAGGGTTGGGTTCTGTGGTTCTGGTACCAGACGCCATCCTGGAATCTTCGAGATCTCTCAGTAGTTCATTTTCTGAGATTTTTGGATCAGTCGCCTCTAGCAACTGATGGTAACCCTCAAACATGTTGGATCGAAAAATGTTCGATCAATTTTTGCTCACTCAGGGTTCTCTACTCTCTCATGTATGCTCACTCTCTCTAAATTTTCTTTTGAGTGGTTCTGTATGCCCATGAAACGTTCTTTAAACATGGATGAAGATCATCAGGCAAGCGTTGCTCCCAAGATTTCGTATTTCCCGCTTTGTCGTCTTCTTTCTTCTTTTCAACGTGGAGGGACACCAAATCGATTTCCTTTTCTCGATATCCATGTCTGTCTCCCACTTATTTTCAAAAAGGTGGAACTACGCTCGCCTCCTGCTCAGTTTTTTAATATGATGGGACCGCCAAATCCTTTCGCAACTTTTTTCGATAGTTGCGCTTAACTCCCGCTCAATTTTAATATGGTGACACCGACATATCTTTTTACAACTTTTTTAGGTTTATCAAGCCTGAAATCGCGGACTGGGACAGATCTGATGGTTCACCGAAAGAGCCACCACTGCTTTACCCAATTAACTTGGCTCCACGAGCATTATTGCTGTGCCTTTCTTCATTCTCGAGTTGCTATAAAATGAGGAGTTAATGCAGAGAAGATTAACACTCTTACATAATTGCCTTTTCTTATTTTAATCACTCTACCACACTCATCTTCTTCTCCCTCACTCCAACGAAAATGACCTCCTCTCCTATTCGTGCTTTCTCGGCCGAAATTTTGGCCCAGTGGGAAAAACTCTATAACCTCCTCGGTCGAGGCTATGCTCATATAGCCGATCACCCAGAAACTGAAGATGAAATCCGCATTTTGCTCGTGGAAATAGACACCACCTCCATCGAGGGCACAAATTTAGAGAGGGAATATAGAATCTTCCCAACCCTCTTTATAAACTTTTTAGAGACTTACCGTGTCGCTCATCGAAAAGCTACCGTGGCTCACGTTTTGCGAGCTCGCTATGAGGATCGGTCCAACTGCTTGGTGTTGGCCAACCTTGTGGCCGATAGTCACAGAAAGGCTGTTGAGTTCGCCAACAAGCGAGTCTCGATGTTGCTTCGCGAGAGGGGAAATTTGGTGGAGCGCTTGGCCTTATCCCTGACCACCTATGAGCACGACCGTCGTAATGTCGTGTTGAAGTTTCAATGTGAGTGGCAGGAAGAAAGGCTTGACAGCATTACCGCGGATATAGCCCATGGGAGAGGACTAGTTCGGGACCTGGAAATAGCCGCCGAAGATCACGGGACCAAGGTTGCCGAGCTTAAAGGGGAATGTAAACGCCTTCTTCTTAAGCTTGCAGATCTCGAGTCTCGAGGTGGTGAGTATAAGCAAAGCATCAATAATATGGAGGGCCAACTTGGTTCCTTTGTGATGCTAATTAGGGCTCATTGCGGTTTTATGTTTCCACCCCGATGATTTGTATGATCTGCTTTTAAGGTCCCTCGATTGAGCGAAATGAATGAAAGCTCTAATGTGTGTGTCTCAACTTCTGTATGGCTGACTTTCTCGAACACCTGACCACTCTCAACCTAGGCAAGCTGCGCTTTGACATTGATGATTCGAGCGTGTACATCTTGATTTTTTAATCTTGCTTATGATCGGATAAAGGAACCTCCCACCGCGATTATCCACAAAAAGACTTCTCTTCTCTACTTGTTTTTAACCTGTTTCAAATGAAAAGGCAAAATCAGAAGAAAGAATTTAAAAAATAAAGCATAAATCCTTTCAATTTTATGCTTACTTGTGATTAATAGGGATAAGAGCTTTTACAAGGGTTTTGGCCTTGTGCAAAAGCTTTTATCAATATTCCTCAAAGGAAAGCATATCATTGAAAGGAATGTAATTCACGATAATCGCCTTTGATCAATTCCAAGAAAATCAATGGAATGTTCAAAAGTACACAATTACGATGTGTTTTAAATTCAATTGAAGATACGGTATCCAAATTAAAGCCGTTTGCTAAGAACGAGAGTAATTTGGATATCTATCTTTTCATTAAATTTGAAAAACACGAATACTCTTGATCAATTATTGTGGATTACCAATGATGCAAAACATGCATGAACCAATTCAAGTTTATAGTTCCTTCTGGCGAAATTGGGATTGTATTGCCCTATACGGCCAAAAGGTTGTATAAGACTTCCAATTTCAATTTCATCCAAAGGAATTATAAAATTGATTTTGGAGTATTCGAGTGATTAGAAGAAATGCCACTATCACATTCCAATGACAAGTCAATAGAAATACAACAAATTTCAATCTGAATGTATATAAACACAAATAGATCCCTAATACAATCAATCTAAGGGATCAGATAGAGAGGATCTCAGCAAAATAAATCCTATACAATAAGGCTAGAAATGAAAATTAAAACAAAGGAATGTGATCTTAATACTTAGAGATGCCCCAGTTTCTATCTTTGAGACGTGACTTCAGGATCACCTATTCCAAATCGTCATCTTCATTAGATGATACCTCAATGATGTCCATAGCAGGCTCTTCTTGTCCACTTGGCGCTCGTAATGGGATGACACCATCTTCATCTTCCATCAAGAACATTGGGAGGAAAACACACCTATCTATCCTCAAAATGGCATTTAATCCAATCACCGGAATTATGCAATGAATATAATGATTAAGAGCTGTAACAAGTTCGAGGGATAGAAAAGTCTTACCAACCAAACTTAAGAGAAAATCAAGCTTCTCTGTATTTTTAGCAGTGTTAGGTATACTAACCTTCCATAGACAAACGCATGAGACAAGTGAGGGAAAACTCCTAAAAATCAAAAGATAGGGCTTGGTACCTAAAGCCAAGGTTCTCACCTCGAATTCTGGGAAGAGCCGATTCCATTGCACAACTATCGTTGCATTGGGACTCAATCCATAGTTCAAAGTGAGCGGAATTGAAAAGTGGATTACCCCATGTTTTTCCTCACGGAGATTCCATTTTCAATTCCTTCTATTGTGTTCCTAAAGAGGGCGCCCGGGGTTTTAGGCGCAATTGTGTGTATTCATTGTGTCGTGCTAAAGCAATAGACATGCATTTTATTTAACAATCACCGCTTCAATATAAACATCCACACAATCATACATCCAAAACTCCTGCCTGCATAAAACAAAGTTAACAAGCACTTCACCCCTTATTTCTCCCGTCTACAAAAACATCTAACACATTCGTTAGCATATACACCTCACTTTCGAGAGCATCTGCATAAAATTAGGTTAGAAGAATCAATCAACTTTTTATTCGGCTCAAGTCCACTAAATGGTTAAGAACCAGTCCCCAGCGGAGTCGCCAGTCTGTCGCGACCCTCTTGAGGTTGTCGGGCTCTCGAGGGCTAATGGGCCGTCCTGTCTGGTCGAACGCGGGCCTCTCCCAAGGCCCATTACCCAAATCGCAACGGAGGTATGCGTGATCGACTTTCAGTGTGGTCTAGTGACATGTGCTAAGTGTGCATGCCATGGAGTCGCCACCAATCATTTTTTTAGGGTATGATTGGACCACCCAATCGAATAGTTGGGAGTTTCTATTCAATTCTGCGAGAACCAGAGAAATGATTTCGGGGACTTAGTTACACCAACCGTCAGAGTTGACGCCCTTTCGGTACCTAAGTTGACTGAATTTTCTAGCCTGAGATTCATGCGGATGAGTAAGGTATGAACCCTAAATCTAGAAATTCATGTAGATAGGAGTGATTATCCTAGCAATCACAATCAGTAATAAAATGCCCAACTCAAGGAATCTAGATATGCAAATAAATCACATGGCATTCCTAGTAAGGTCCTATTTATCAATCACAGCTCAAGAATGATTTAGTTGTCCTAGCCATTCTACACACGATCTAACCTAAAAAAAGCATTAGGAAGCATCGAAGGAGTTCGAGAGTACTCACATGGGGTTTGTCGTGCCCTGGTTTGGTCTTGGACGAGCTATCGAGCTCATGCCGACCCGATTATATTTGGGGATCCACTCGGCGTTTTACACCATGAAATCATGTGAAACAAAAACGAAAATATTCAGCAAGGGGCATTTATTGTAGATGGTGGTCGATCTAATTGGACGTCAATACTAAAAAAGATGTAGAAATTTACAAATTAAAATACTTGAATGACATTTTTTTGCTAAATTCAACTCTATGCGTCGTGAAGAAACACATGCAATTGAACTTGAATTTTGACTATTTATGAGTTCAAAATGTAAAAGAAATTAAAATAAAAATATTGACTATTTTTCTATATTTTTACGACAGCGAACGCTATTTTTCTTCATTTTTCATGTATTTTTCTATTTTTGGAAAATATTAAAAAATATTAAAAATATGAAAAATTATTTTTTATCAAAAATGGTTCCTTTAGCTTGGTCAAGGCTACCAAAGATGATTTTTTAATTTTTTTAACTTTTTATAGATTTTTTATGAATTTTTTAAAAATAAACTATGAAAGACTGATAAAAAATCAGGTGTCAACACCAACATATCAAGTTCCCAGCACCTTTGAAGAACTTTCTTACATATGCATAACAAGTCAACCATGATATTTCTGTAAGAGACAAATCATTGCATCCACCAAAGCGGAAGAATTTTCATTGTTACCTATAACAAATGCCATTCAACTAACCACTGTCGACCATCACCTAATAGATCCTCACCAAATGATTTACATTGGAAGCTAGTCCAACTAGCATTCTGAAATAGGTCTCGTATCACTCGCCGAGCCACTTCATTCGGCAAATCAACATTCCATGATAAGCCCTTCTCAAACAATTCATGTCCTCTTTCATATGTTAGCCTCTTTCATATGTTAGCCCGTAGGTTTATTAGGAAAAGAGTTCCTTCAGACCAATAGAGTCGATACTCATTGCAGCTCATTTAGATGCACAGAACCATCTAATCAGGTAAAAATTGGACCTTTATCGCCTCTTTCCTCCTACGGAAAAATGCAAATAAAACCCATCTCTGACTGGAAAACCATAGTTTCTTCTTTAACTCTCAACTCATCCTGGTCAATGTAGCCATATGCTAGTGAACAATTGGCAAAAACAGCTTCTTCATTTAGGCAAAAACAATTTGAAGAGAGGAGGACCCCCAAAAAAAAAAAACAGAGACCACACAATCAAAACAGCCTCGTAAGCACTGTCTACGTGTTCCTCCTCAAAGTCTATGTACATGTTAGTTTTTCTCCCGAATTATTCAGTGTAAATAAAGTTGAAAATGTAAGATGTTCTACCTCGAAAAGCATAGCGAATTCGAAATTAATGCGCAACAACAATCGAAATGAAGATTCATTCTGCAGCAGAATTTCCCAGCAAAAACAAGATCTCAAAAACCAAAAAGCAAAGAACAAGAGCATTTTGACAGGTATTGAGATCCCACACTTTTCTACACATCGTAAAAACCTAGATCAGAGAGAGAGAGTGGTTTAAAAATCCGAAACCTAGCAAGGACCTCGACCCAACGACCTCAACCCAAAAAAGCGGCACGACACGAGCACCGGAACCCAACATTGCACAATCAAGAAATTAAAGAAAAACAAAGGTAGCAGCAGCTCAAGAAACGAAGAAATTTTGAGTTGAATCTTGATAATTACCTGAGTTGGAGCAATTGAGATTGAAGCGAACTCGGTGAGTCAAACCAGACAGAACGCAATTCCTTAGGGTTTCGGGAGAAATCGCTGGACCCAAGAGATTGAGAGATAGGAGCTTCGATTTAGTGATAAGTGCGTCGAAATCGGAGAAAAACGAGATAGAAAACAATGGAAGGGGAAACGGACCTCGATTCTGCGAATGGAGGAAGAGACTGCGACGCCCAATCGACTGCAGGGCGACAAGTCATGTGCTTCAGCGAGTCATGTTCTCGAACTCAGGGTGGATCGCTCGCTCGATCGTGGAAGGCGATGGAATTGCAAATGTTGACACTCGACAGTATATCGGCCCAACAGGCAACAGCTGGGAAAATGGGCCTAGGGCCAGGGCCAGGGTAATTACCCTATCCTTCCCTACCCTATTCAGAATCACAAAAATACCCCCTGTCACTGAACCTAATCTTTATCCTACCCTAAAATACCCTAAAAACAGGGTAGGGTAGGGTAGGGTAGGGTCGGGTATAATTGACACCCCTACTTTACTGGGAGCTATGTTTCCAAGTCTTTATTTCGTTTAACCGGCCACGGATCACAGCATGAACAAGTCAAAGTCTAGCAATGCAACCCAAACGACACGCAAGACTCGGGAACCTCCCCTCTTTGATCGTTTTGCTTTCTAGGGGTCGACCTCGTCGTCCTTAAAATAAGGTCCAGCCCACACCGGCGGTTTCCAGGATACTTTCCTTAATAATTTCTTTCGGCATCTTAATCGCGGTAGTTGACAACCCCTTTTGACCTATCAAAATTTTGGGACAGGCCCACCACAACATCATCAGGCATTTCCTAAAATGATGTCCACATCGCACTGAGTCAACTCTTGAAAAATAGTAGTAGCGCAAGCTAGGTTCTGAGCTTATAGACTTTGATGATTAAAATTTTTTTGATTCCTCCCGGATCTCAAGTACGAAAGTTATCCGTTTGAGATGACGTTTTCCAAGGTGTGGTTCTTCGCCCTCTCAGCTAAAGCTTGCAATTATCTACCGTAACAGAAAGAGCCAAAAAAAAAAAAGGCGAAAAGAATAGAACTTGATGAAACTTTGTCAGACTTGACATGGTGATTCTTCAGTTAATACTAGATGAAACTTTGCCACACTTGTATCCATCTCAAATTAAATGATTTGGTGTCATTATTTCATATTAAGCTCCACATTACACAACGTTAGACCAAGTTCGTTTGCAGCTGGAAAAATTCCTGAATTCTAAGACTAGTTCAACAAGTGATGTGAAGCTACAACACGTAAGACGTTCGTGCCTTTTGTCTTTACGAAAGCAGGGGGCTGTCGAAAGCAACGCGTTTTCGCGTTCTTTCTTTATGAGCCCGTCTCTTTAGAGCCTTTATTGCTTTTGCAAAAGCACATCGGAACCGAACATATGGGCTCCCCAAGAGAAGGAAAGGAGGAAAAAAAAAATGAAATCACATGCATAATTCGTTATTCTATCTTAATGTGCAATGTCGTCTTAGAACTTTAAATTTATTCAGTATGATCCTTGAAATTTTGGCACGTGTTCAATCCAATCCATGATCTATATAAAAATATTCAATATTGTGGTTGAACTTGAGTCAATGGAACGATGACATTTTTTTTTGGGGTCAAAAATAGTAGCTTTTATTTCTCGACTTGAAAAAATAGAGAAACAGCCTAACATAGGGGCATCATAACACAAAAATTCCCATAAGGTTTAGGGGGGTTTACAAAGCCAATGAGCAGGGAGGTAATTCAAACGGAGAGCTTTGAAATCCAGTCGGCTACTTGATTTACAGATCTATCACAATGGGCCAAAGTGAGGTATGAGAAGTCCTTAAGATGGGCTCAGGCCTCCAAAACCATAGCTTCAATCTACCAAGGGGTAACATCCTGTTCAAGAACGGCACCAATCACCACTTTACAGTCAGAGTCCAAGTACAACTTCTCATCTCTTCTAGATCTAAAGCACTTCATTGCTTCTGCAAGGGCACTCACTTCGGCTTGAAGAGGGGAAAAAACATGGATTTTTTTATTTTTTATTTTTGTGAATCCATCAAGTAGCATTCTAGATTTGTCTCGTAGGAATATTTTCATGTAGTTTATGGACTAGATTGAACGTGTATCAAAAGTTCAAGGGACCACATTGAACAATTTAACACATCAATGATGACATTGCGTATTAGGTTAAAGTCCAGGGAACGTGCTGAACAAAATAAAAGTTCAAATATTACATTACACATTTAGTCAAAATTCAGGGGATAATTTACATCACTCTCCTTTAATTCGATCGAGTCACGACCTACAAATGATAAAAGATGAACCGCAAATTCCACACATAGGGTACAAACATCACACGGAGTACAAACATCACGTGATGGATAAAGAATCCAAGGACAAAATATGAAAACAAAATATCAAAAAAGTGTTAAATTTATCATAATAGTGTTAATTCAGTCCTAAATTATTACGTTCGTGCTAATTCAGTCATTCCGATCAACTTTGATAGGTTGATGCTGATGTGGATAATTTTTAATAAATGAATATGGCATCGACCAACAACGAGCAAGTATTCAGATACTTATTACATCAACTGACCTCAATCGCCCTATAAGATCTTATCATATGGAATCTTCTTCTCATGTGAAGCAGGTCCGCTGCTGTGGTGCTTAATTTGGCCATTCACATTGCGAGATACGGAATGAAATATGAAATTGCGGAAATTATAGGAATTTGTTTACCGAGGTAATAATTTTTCGAATAACAAAGGGATCAACCCTCGTTTTTATTCGACAAACGCGCTCTAGTATCCACAAGATGCTATTGTTGTTCTTTTCCTTTTTTTGTCATTTTATAAATATTAGGCGCTATACATATTCGGGAAAAATGTTAAAAAAGTCTACAACCACTTGCTTTGGTGCCAATTTAGTTTTAAACTTTTTAATTATGTCAATTTAGTCCTGTGAGTTGTTACCTCGACAATCTGATAGTAGTCAGTTATTTCTGACCACATGATTTTCTAATCGATGAGTGCTTTATGCGAAACATACATTGATGATGTGTGGATCTACAATTGAGATTGTACCATTTTTGACAATACTGTTAGAGAAATATTTTCCTTTAATCCTATGCTATCATTGGTCTTTACCTTTTTCAAAAATGTTATGAACATCAGGGCACCACTACAAGACTCATCCCAACAAAATCACCTCCATTCCAGCTCTATCTAAATTTCCAGGAAAAATCCAATTGTACCTGCGAAAGAGAGAAATAGAAAAAGGAAAAAGAACTAGGTAAAGCAAAAGGGAAGCGAGATGGCATCCACCAACCGACGCGATTCCAGAAAGTCTTTTAAGTCCAAGAACAAATAAATAAGTGCACGAGAGCAAGAGTTGGGAACACGCATCAGAGAGTAAACATTCTGCGGAAGCAAGCACATCAATCATCAGCGCTTTCGATGGCCGCTTCTTCTTCGAATCTCGAAAGAAATTACCATGTGTTCCTGAGCTTTAGAGGCACGGATGTCCGTAACTGCTTCGTCGGTCATCTCTATGCCGGTCTAGACCAAAGAGGAATACACACATTTGTGGATAGCAAGGAACTCAAGAAAGGAGAGGAAATATCGCCGGCGCTTGTGAAAGCCATCGAGGGATCGCGCGCTGCAATCATCGTTTTCTCCGAGAACTATGCTTCCTCGTGGTGGTGCTTGGAAGAGTTGGCTAGAATTATGGAGTGCAAGGAGCAAAGAGACCTCAAGGTCTTTCCCCTGTTTTACAAAGTTGAACCCAAAGAAGTGAGAACACCAAGAGGGAGTTATAGAAAAGCTATGGCTAAATATGAGTTAGAGTTTGGAAAGGGTTCGTATAAAGTGAAGAGATGGAAGAAGGCTCTCTTCAACGCTGGTAGCTTGTCTGGGTGGAATTTCCAAGAGGGGTAAGCATGTTTTTCTTTTTCTTTTTCTTTCCTTTTTTTCCCTTTTGCCTTTTGATGAACTGGTCTTGTTCTCATGCTTTCTTTTTATCTCGTATTTTACACTACTCACGGACTGTCGGATCTATCCTAAAGTCATCGTCTCCGGCTTTGGCCCGCCAGCACTGTAGGGTTGATCGCCCGTTCTTGTTTGCCTGGGTGTGTGGCCAATAGCCACTACAGGCCAGTGGTTGGCAGTATTGTCCAACTGATTCTCCGGGTCCCAAACTTTTCACAAACCTATTTGCACATATTTTCTCTTGTCAAAAATTGGAGACACCTCTTTGATGCCCGTAAATGTTGGTTTAGATACTAATTAGAGATGCCATAATTAACTTAATTACTCGAGAATAGAAAAGTCACAGATATTGCCAAACCGGTTTCTTGATTGAAGACACGAAGCGAGATACACTTGACAGTAGACGCAAAAATCGAATAACCAAAACTTCAAGCTGGAATATTCTTGAATTTGATTCTTCCTATTGTAGATAATGAGAAATTTTGTCTTAGATAAAAAGTGTGGTTCATAGTACTTGAGTTATCATTGTCTTGAGGCGCAGGTTCGTAATTTTCTTTGTACAGATCCTCGACGCAGGTTCACCCAAATGTAGCGTTTCTTTTCATCACATTATTAGCTTATCCTCTTGAATTCCTGCCATGACTTTGACATACTAAAACATCTTTCTCTTTCTTTTGAGTGCTTATTAGAGATGAAGCTAAGTTCATACAATGCATCGTAAAGGAACTATCAATTCATCTAGAGCGTACACCCTTACATGTCGCTAAGTATCCTGTCGGAATAGATTCTCAAGTTCAGCAAGTGATATCATTGTCAGAAAACGAGACGGGTGATGATGATGTACTCATGGTTGGTCTATGGGGACCTGGAGGCATAGGGAAAACGACAATTGCTAAAGCCCTATATAATTATATTGAGAAAGATTTTCAGGGTACCTGCTTTTTGGAGCGAGTAAGAGAAACTTCAAACGAAAGCAATGGTCTAGTTTCATTGCAAGAAAAACTTCTATCACAGATCTTATCTCATAGAAAATCGATTGTATATAATTTGGACGGAGGAATTACTTTGCTACAGGAAAGACTCTGTTGCAAGAAGGTTCTTCTGGTTCTTGATGATGTGGACCAGTTGGTTCAACTGGATGCATTAGCTGGAGGAGGCCATTGGTTTGGCCAAGGAAGTAGAATTATTGTTACATCAAGAGATAAACATTTGCTAACTTCTCATGGCATAACTTGTGTTTATGAAGCTAAAACTTTACCTGAGGATAAGGCACGAGAGCTTTTTTGTCAGCATGCCTTCCCAAATAGAAAGAAAATTGAGATAAGAAGGGATCTCATAGATAGAGCGGTAAATTATGCGAACGGCCTTCCATTAGCCCTCCAAGTGTTTGGCTCATTCTTATGTGGAAGAAAAGAACCTGCATGGGAAAGTGCACTACGCAACCTCTCCAAAAGTCCCGACCAGACTATCAATCGAGTTCTCAAGACAAGCTTCTATGGATTGGATGACAATGCAAGGGAAATTTTCCTCGACATCGCTTGCTTCTTTAAAGGGAAAAGCATAGAATACATCAAAGAAGTCCTTGACAATTGCGGTTTTGAATCAACTATAGGAATAGAAGTTCTCATCGAGCGGTCCTTGATAACAAATGACCATGGGACCCTGCAAATGCATGATTTAATTCAATTGATGGGTAATGATATTGTTAATCAAGAATGCCCCGATGATCCTGGGCAGCGCAGCAGATTATGGATTTTTAAAGATGTTTGGGACGTTCTATGTGGAGATACGGTAATATTTGTTTATGTCAATTTTGCTACATCTCGTTTTTTTATATTACTATAATTTGAAACTCTCAATGGAAATTTTATGTGACCGCTGAATTTGCTTTGTTATGGATAGGGAGTGAATGCAGTGAAGGCCATAGTATTGGACTCGCCCAAAGCAGAAGAGATAACTATTAGTCCTCATGCTTTCACCAACATGAAAAGGTTGAGAATTCTCATTTTGTCTAAAGTGCATATCTCTTCAGAAGGTCCTGTACGTCTCCCTAACGAGCTAAGATGGCTTAAATGGCCCAATGCACCGGATCTAGAATTTGACTCTGGTCCAAAGAAACTTGTTGTAATTGATGTCCCGCGAAGTCATATCACACAATTAGGAGGCAAATTTATGGTAAGCCCTTGTGATGATTAGCCTTCCCTTTTTATAGCTATAAATATTTGCATAGCTTAATGACTGCATGGGTATGTTTTTGCAGAATTTTGGAAAGCTGAAGTTCATAAATTTCTGGGGATGCGAGTCCCTGACTAATGTTGCTGACCTTTCGTCAGTTCCAAATCTGGAGAGCTTGGACCTTAGTGAGTGCAAAAGCTTGGTAGAAGTTCATCAATCCGTCGGATATCTTGATAAGTTGAAGTTTTTGTCGCTAAGATCATGCTCTAATCTTAGTATCTTTCCCAACAAACTCAAGACAAAATCTCTTCAAACCCTTGATCTCTCTTATTGCTCTAAACTTGAGAAGTTCCCGGATATTCCTGGAAAAATGAAACATCTAGAAGATCTTGATCTGAAAGGGACGGCTATTAAAGAACTCCCAGTATCAATTGAAAATCTTGTCTCTGTGAAGGTCGTGAGTTTAAAATTCTGCGAAGACCTGGCAAGGCTTCCATCGAGCATTTATAAGTTGCACAATCTCGAGTCTCTAAGTCTTGAAGGCTGCTCGAATTTCGTCAGGTTTCCAAAGAACTTGGAGGATTCAACCCACCCTGATGGCCATTTAGGATTTCCAAATCTATTCATCCTAGGACTTAATGGCTGCAATCTATCAGAACTAGACTTCCTCGAGAGTTCTTCCAGTTTTCCCAAGTTGGAGACCCTAAATCTTTCAGGAAACAAGTTTACTCATCTGCCAACATGCATCAACAAATACGATGATTTGCATTGGTTGGATGTGGAGAAATGCCAGCAACTACAAGAGATTCCTCAGCTTCCGTCAAATATGCGTTCCCTAAAAGCCAATGGTTGCAAATCTCTGCGAAAGCTCCCAGATTTGTCGAGTCTCTCTTCTGACTGCCTTGAAGTTGATTTGTCTTCATGTTGTGAATTGTTCCGCAAAGGGGTCAAGATGGCTGATGTGTCATCACTCCAGGTCAAACTCTCTCTCTCTCTCTCTCTCTCTCTCTATAACATGCACACACTAGCTTTGAATGCTTGATAAGTTGATATGGGTACCATCTGTATGACAGGGACTTCCGAATATGGGAAGAGTCGATATTCTCCTAATTGGAGGAGAAATGCCAGAATGGTTTCTCCGCTGTGAAGAGGTTCCTATATCTCTCATGGTTCCCGGCGACTTGTATATCAAGCTATTGGGACTAGCACTCTGTGTTGTTCTTGGCTTGGAGGAAGGAAAAGAGGTCAATGCTTCATGTGAAATCCAAATTTTTGTTAATAGCGAAAAGGTGTTTTATCAAAGGCATTTCTTTTATTCATTGGAATCCGATCATGTGTGGCTTACGTATTTCCCCCGCAGAATGTTGTTTAAATTATGGAACCTTCCACGAAACGATTGGAGCCAAGTCAAAGTTTGCCTCATGCCATCGAAAGTAATATTAAAAAAGTGTGGATTGCGTCTAATATGCGAGGAACCTGAGGATGATCTGAGGGTCGTGCTCCAACACCATCAGCCGGATGGAGAAAAAAATTGGAAGATCAAGGAAAGAGACTCAGAAGAAGACAACTCAATACACACCGTGACAGAGGAAAGCAGATCAACTTCAACAAAGAAGAGAAGATTGTCCTAACTACGGCGAGACTATAGGTTACACCCACGCCGACCGACCTAAGCCTGTCGAATTTGTGACTGACTTGCTACTGAAGTGATTCTAGGGGAAGGATGCGATTCCAATGCATTTTTTATGAACAGCGATGCAGAATGCATTAATACAAAATTAGATGGATTCTCGTTGAATGGCCATGGTCTTCCAAGTTGCTCTGTGAAAGTTATCGGATAGATCTTTGCTACCTCTCTTAATCCAATTAATGATGCCAATGCTTCATACTTCAGAAATTTTGAGATTGTAAGTTTTGCTGAAACTTGTATAATCTATATCTTTAGGAAAGTGTTGATCTAATTGTCTCACAGATCAAAAGGTCTATACAGGGGAGGTTAGTTGATGGCTCTGCTGTTGCTAGGCAGTACAAATTCTTGCGTCATGACTGGTGGCTTCTTTAAACTGTAATGCTTTGAGCTTGTAGCAGGTTGCTCACATCATCCTTTCCGCGGAGGTAAATCTTTGCCCATGTATAGGGAAAATAGCAATCAGGCACCTAAATATTTTTTGAAGTTGTAGCAGGTTGCTCACATCGTTCTTTGAACTGTAATGCTTTGAGCTTGTGCGTTGATACCTAAATATTTTTGCCAACTCATTCGAGGGCTTGATTTAGAACGATAAGTCATCCAGTTCATGAAAATAGGGATTGTATTGATGTTGCGCGACATGGGGATCTTTCCCAGAGCGTAACAACAAAGTTTTATGTTAATATTGTCCGACATGGATAAGGTCTTTGAACATTTGCGTTAACAATATGTTTATTATTATAAAGTGAATTTTATTGTTTGCATGTTTAGGAATAAAAAAAGGAAAAGATTGGCTTTTACTAAAAGAAAGGTTAAAGTATACTATGCCAAAACTTATGTGCGTAGCTCACTTTATTTAAAAAAAAAAAAAACACGCTTACTAGCAGACTTAGCTCACCGCAGTTAGCATTGCAGTGAATATTTTTTTTAAAAAAAATTGATACTTAATTGATTATTTTGGAAGTCTGGCACTGAAGTAATCGTTTTTTTTTTAAACACACGCTTACTAGCTGACTTAGCTCACGCCTTTTCAATACCTTTCTCTTTCATATTTTTTTTTTAAAAAAAAAACACACGTTTCCTTTTAACTTAGCCCCTAAACCACTGAACTACCTTCATTTTGATTGTTTATATTGCAAACAAATTACAAAAAAATATATAAGCAAATTGAATCGGGGGAATAGGAACCGCCCTTCGGTTCCGGTTCCAGCTTTTTTAGGAACCGGAATCGCCGGTTCCTGGACTGGAACCGGCCACGTCTAATCTCCACGAATATCCCTTCTTTCGATAACCAAATAGATTTCATCATGTGCACATATATTTTAATCTTTCCTTCGAATAGATGGAAGGGAGTAATTGACTATCCTTTGAATCAATCAATCAAGCTGTTGATCTGTTTATTCCATTGAGAGATTCAATCTTGAAGGTGAAATAAGCATGGAGCTTTTTTGTCTGATCCTTTTCTTTTTTCTTGAAAAAAGAATCCCCACAGTGAGAGAAATTGTCTCTTGATTGGTAGGATCCCACTACTTCTTTCTCTCGATGCTTCTATCCGACTGTGTTATTGATTGGAAACTTTCTGCACAAGTCCAGAGCGTGATTCCTTTCTCTCTTTATTGACTTTTCTGATCAAAATTGCCATTGAATCAAATCGTTTTTTTTTTTCCAATTTTTTTGCTTGATCAATGTTCTCTCATTTTGCCGTGTAATATCCTCTGAAGACTCTGCATCGTGAGCTGGATGACCCCCTACAACAAGCAAGCATCTCACAATTCTGTCCAATTATGGCCCTTCCTTTACTTCCCTATGTAGCCGAGCACTTAAAAAAAGAAGAAGAATATAATACCATGAAAAACCCCTAAACCGGTACGCTTGTGACAAATTTACTCCCAAATTATTTTTTTGACCACGAAAAATTCTAAATCAGTACACTTATAACAAATTTACCTCAAACTGGTATACCTATGATAAATATATCTTCCGTTAATTTTCGTTAAATTTAACAAATCAAATTATTGAATTGGATGGCACGTGTCAACTAACACATGTAGCAATTTGAGGTTTTAACTCAATTTGGTATTTTTCGTGGTATTAATCCAATTTAACTTAGGGTAAATTTACCGCAGATGTACCAATCTGGGATTTTTTATGGTAAAATAATTAGTTTATGGTAAATTTATCACAGATGTACCAGTTTGGAATTTTTGGTGGTAAAAAAATAGTTTGAAGTAAATTTATCACAGATGTACCAATTTGAGATTTTTCATGGTAAAAGAATAATTTGGATAAATTTATCATAAGTGTACCAATTTAAGGTTTTTCGTGATATTAATCATAAAAAAATACTAGGGACCTTCTTTTCATTTCTTTCCCAAATTCACTCGTCTGATCTCTCGGGCCAGCTTAGCCTCAAAATAAAATATGCATATTGGATTATAAAAATGATTTTTTTTTTTTAATGAAAGTTTTCTTTCTCTTTGGGTTCATTCTTTTTTTCCTGCCTTTTATTTCCCAAGTAGCTGAGCATGTGCGCATGTAGTGGGAATCCATGCAAGTTGCTTTCTTTGCCATGTCACCAAAGTTTTAATAATAAAAAGCTTATTGTTTCAAACTTTGATCAATTAAAGGATAATATATTGGAGCCAACCTTCTTTCACGGCAGGTTATTTCGACCAAATTTAGAGCACCTGCCGCCGATCCAAATGCAAATGCATGAATGCCGAAATTAAAACTATACTAAAATGCAAACCATTGTGATAATGATTTGATATTTTTTTGGTAGGAACTAAAATTAATTCCTGATTTTTAAAAGTCAATAATAAAGAAAAATCAAAATTTAGGTGTTAATACCAACGATTACACCGCAAAAGTAAGGTGTGCTCCAATGCTTTCATAGGCTCCTAATTAGCCAGGTAAAAAGTAAATGGCAACTCTAGTCCCATTCAATCCGCTACATGAAAACTTAAGGCACTCACATTTTGCACGGGCTCTTTCAAAGAAAAAAAAAAGTTGGGCTCGGAATAATCCGTGCAAAGTGTAAGTGCCACCCTGTACGAGGGCTCACCTAGCAATCCATTAGCTCTCTCAAGTTTCACGTCGAGAGGGTCATCACAAGGCAAAAAAAAAATGGAAATAAATAAATGAAAATTTTACCCTTAAAAGATACTATAACAAAGCCCCATTCCCTCCCAGTTTAACATTAATTGGTGACGTCACACAGTTTTTGAGCGAATTGTCCGACCATGTCCGTGTTAATTCTCAAGTCTTAGCAATAGTTTTGAGTTGCTCGTAAGTGATTAAACGTAAACTTCATGCGAAAATTCATCATATACGGAATCGTTGACTTCATGATTTTCATTATCAATAAGAATGAAGACATATCTTTGTCCATAGCGATTCTTCAAGAACGATGGATGCAAAAGACAAAGACAATGAATACTTGATTTCTCTCCTTTAACCCTTTGTTCTTTCACGTTGTTTCTGATTGAGAGACAACCGTATGTCGTAATGTTATTAACATCATTACGTCTGTTCATTGATAGAGTGGAGAGAGGACCTGACTTCTTTTTTTTCTTGGGTAAAGATAAGAGTTGTATTGAAGAAAAGAGAGCGTTGATTACAAACTAAACCTTCGCCGCGCATCACAAAAGTGTCATAGAAAGCGTAAGGGCAGCTCGGGTTGGGGAAGAAAAAAACAGCAAAAGGCCAAAACAATCAGCCAGCAACACATCTTCGGGAGGCCAAAAGGCCAAACAACAGACGTGTGAAACCTATATAGAGACTATACAGGAAGATGCCAGGCAAAAGTCAAGAAAAAATTGTAGTAGAGATTCCCCAGGCAGCTTGTAACATGTGGTTTCTAGGAGAGCCCTCTACTCGAGAGAAGGTGAGGGCCTTATCTAAGTTTCTGGATTTGTGCTTTGAGGGAAATCATATTGAGGTGTTTGTTCCTAAAGAGGATATGATTTCGCTCCATCCAAATCATGTAGCAAAGAGCACCAAAAGAAAATCTGGCGATGCACTGATGGAAGAGATGGTCGTAGAGGCGTCTTATTGCCCATTGAAGATTGTCTTGCCAAGAGGAGTTGAGCCACACTAAATTGCACTTGGCAGACCAAAATAACGCGAGAGTATTCATAATACGACAACCGAAGAATAAATGGTCAATAGAATCCGGGCGGCAACTACAGAAGGCACAGACTCCTTCAGCAATTCTACGATAGTTTGGCAAAAGAACCTGGGTTGGCAATTCTCTTGAGAGTAGTGAGCCACAAGAGGAAGGAGTGCCGAGGGACAAGATGACTATCCCAAATGAACAAGTGCCGATTTACTACTTGCCCCTTGCGACGGAAGTAGTCCAAAGCCGAAGTGATGGAGAAAACACCCTAAGTATGGCCAAGCCAACTAAATTTATCGTCACAATTCTCAAGGGTGAGTAACGGCATAGGATCAGTCCAAGTCCCCATGATAGTGTTCACCCTAGAGGGAAAGTGATGCGATGTTAAGAAATCTCGTACTGTGGCTTGCCGAGAAATTCCAAACCTGTAAATATCCATGTCAGAAAAAATCTTGTAGAGGGGATCCTTTGGGTGCCAGAAATCAAACCAGAAGGAGATGCAGTCGCTGCCAACCCGCCACCGGAAAAGATGCTCACAATCTTAGAGAAGATCCATCATTTTTTTCCAGGCCCAAGAACAAAAGCCTGGTTTCTTCACAACCCAAAAATTCTTGTCCTCGAGGAATTTTTAAACGAATCCATTTGAACCACATGGATTCTCTATCAATGAAGAGTATCCATATGTGCTTGGTCATCGCTGCCTTGTTGCAATCCAAAAGTCTACGGATGCCAAGTCCCCCTTCATCCTTCGGTAGACATGTGTTGTCCCAAGACACTTTCACTCCACCAGTGCCTAAGTTCGGGCCTTTCCAAAGAAATTGCCTGAGAATTTGTTCAATACGAAGCAACACAGATTTTGGAAGCATAAATACATGAGACCAAAATACATTAATAGCATGGAGTACCGTCTTCACAAGAAGTAGCCATCCCGCAAAGGATAGGATACGCTGAGACCAAGACTGGGCTCTAGCCATGATAGCATTGACCAGTGAGTACAGTCTACTTTACTGAGCCGAGTAGAGACTATGGGCACTCCAAGATAGCGAAACGGCAGAGAACCTTCTTGAAAACCAAGAGAGGAGAGTAGTTGTAAGTGCAATTGAGTTGTGCCTCTAGAGCAAAAGAACTCACTCTTACTCAGGTTTGGTTTTAGGCCCGACCACCCACAGAACCTGCCTAGACCTGTCTTAAGAAGCATGACCGAGATAGGATTGGCTTCAGCAAAAAAGGAGCACAACATCAGCAAAGAAAAGATGGGACAGCCTGGTTGCTTTGCATCTCCAATAAAATTTAAAGCCTGGTTGATGGGTTTGCACATTTATAATACTAGTAAAAATCTCCATCACCAAAGTGAATAGGTAGGCTGACATAGGGGTCACCTTGTCGGACCCCCTCCCGCTAGAAAAAAAAAACCATGAAGCTCTTCGTTTATAGAAATGGAGAATTTTGGAGTTGCCACACAAGACATAACAAGATTAATAAAGCTCACCGAGAAGCCAAAGCCTTGCAAGGCCAACTGAAGGAAGCGCCAATCCACTGTATCACATGCTTTCTTAAAATCGACTTTGATAGCACACTTCGGTAAGTAAGGATCCTAATGGAAGCCGCAAAACAACTCTTGGGCCAAGAGAATGTTGTCGCTGATACGACGGCCTTTGACAAAAGCTTCTTGCGGAGCACTAACAATCGAAGAGAGAATGGAGCAGATCCTATTTGCCATGATCCTTGTAATGCATTTATAGATTGTGTTACAGCATGCAATGGGTCTAAAATCAGCCATTGAGATAGCATTTGGAACTTTATGAACCAAAGAAATGATAGTTGTATTGATTTCCCAAAGGAGATAGCCGGTATTAAAGAAATCCTAGATCACCAAGGTCATCGAATGGCCAACAATATCCCAAGTGACCTTGAAGAATTCCACATTAAAACCATTCGGGCCCAAGGCTTTTCCACTAGCTAGAGAGAACATAAGTGTTTCTGATCTCGCAAGCTGTGATAGGTCTAGAGGGGGATTGAATCTGGTTGTGAGTTAGAGACTATTCAATTACCGACCTGATATCCATAAGCGACGGCCGAGAGCTTGGACTAGCAGTAGAGAAAAGATCCTCAAAATAGGAGATAATATGGGCTTGCACAAAGGATTGATCATTCAGGAGAACTCCAGAGCTGTCCCTCACTGAAATAAGCCTATTACGGAGCTGTCTCTTATTTACATAGTGATGAAAGTATTTGGTGTTTAAGTCCCCTTCTTTGAGCCACTAGACTTGAGACTTTCGTTTGTAAAATGCTTCCTATTACTACCGAAGATTAGCGAAGTATTGACATTGATCCTTCTCAAGTTCAGCTAGTCCCTGATTAAAAGGATCCAATTCAAGTGAGTCTTGGACAGATTCAAGAGCTACTCCGGCTTCTAAGGTCCGAGCCGAGATGTCCGAAAAGGACTCTCTGTTCAGTTCCTTGAGACGCCCTTTTAGGAACTCAAGCATTGTGTAAACCTGAAATATTAGAGAGCCTCGAATGTTAGTATCCCAAACTTGACTTACCAGAGGCAAGAAGGACTGATGGGTCAGCCAAAAGTTGAAAAACTTGAAGGGTCGCTTAGAGTTCGGACGGGCCCCCACATGGATGATCATGGGCTATGATCAGAGACACCTGACGGGAAAAAGGATGCTTCGGAATATGAGAACTCGAGGCTCCAATGGGCATTAATGATAACCCGGTCAATCTTCCTTCGCTTACGAGATTCCCCGGAAGAGGTAGACCAAGTGACCTGTGGCCTATATAGCGGAGATCATCTAATCCAGCATTAGTAATACATTGACCAAGCTCATCATAAGATGGGAGCCATGCATTGGAGCTCCCAATAAGGTCAGACGGGTCTCGTATAGAATTTAAAATCGCCGGCAAGTAATCAGGAGCAGCTAACTATGAGCTCATTGCGATTAACAATATCCGCCCAAAGATGGCGTCTATTAACAAACGTATGTTCAACATAGATAACTGAAAACCAGCAAGTCTTATTGGTGGACAACAGATGAAGTTGTTCGTGAATGACTTGGGCCGAAGAAGAAGAAAACACAAATTCAGCAGACGCGGGATTCCAGCCTATCCAAATCCTGCCCGATCAGAAAAATCATAGTTTGCAAGCTAACGCCAACCTGGCAACAAGGCAGCTGATATATCATCAAAAAGGGACAAAGGCACCTTCGTCTCAAGGATGCCAATGCAGCTCAGCTTGTTAGCCCTAACAAAGATTCTTATCTCAGCTTGCTTGAGAGGATTGACAAGTCCTCTTATATTCTAAACTCCAAAAAAAATCAAAAAAATTAGGGAAGGAAGTGGGTTACCGCTTGTAATGGTGATTCAACCACCTCCTATTAGAGGTCCCCCTAGTCTTTTTGCAAAGATCAGGGCTGCTGTTAGAGGTGGACATACTTTCTTGCTGCTTGACTTCTTGGGAGGCGGCTGCTTGCAATCGGGTCTTGTGAGGGGGTGTAGAGCCCATTTCTTCATCACTGCCGATGTTACTTTCCTCAGCCACCTCCTCATCTGAGCTAGAGGAAATAACCGAAGGTAGCCTGGAGTCCATCATAGGCTCGGGTATGGGTGAAAATTGTACATCATCCTCCGGAAGGCTGCGTGTATTCGGGAGTCCAACATTGGTAGTGACATATACCATTGTGGCTCTAGTGTCGGAAACAACAATAGCAATGACTAAGGAAATCGAGGGATCTTGCCCTTTGCCAACCACTTGCCATGCCTTAGCTGGTTGAGAATGTTGCAGTTCTTCTGTCGCTACTGTGACGTCGGAAGGGACTATAAGAGCCTCCTTAGCTGTGAGGGGCAAGTATGACTGAAAACGCCACTTTGAATACAAATCTTGGGTTTCCATTCAAACTAAACTATAATTGAGCAAGCGACACCTCCCCGAAACACCTCGATCGAATGGCAAAGAGGTTGCTTGGCATTGATTTCCACACACACACGTGCATACGAGATCATCTTCATACCTTCGGTTTGCCGATCTACATATAGAGGCTTACCGACGGCACTAGCAACTGCACTTATGCCTGGGGCCGACCAGAGAGAGTAAGGAATGCTCCTTAGTCCAATCGACACCGGGATTGAATCATGATGGTCCTTTTTAAGATCCAAAAAGGGGTGCCATTGCTGCAAGAACATGGGGACCCGAGAGATAGAGATAGGCCCCGCATCAAGCACTTTCCTACGGAATTCACCATATGGTATATGAAAAAAGTAAAAACCGTCATCGTTGGCCATAACTTCGGCCAAATTGATGCCCCACATATGTTTAGCCACCCATTCGGTGAGTTTAAACGGCATCTTCTTCCCCACCGAATAACCCACTTTACACTCTTTCCACTTGGGATCAGTGGCCTCTAGGATCTCATCCGAAATTTGCACTACCACCTTCTCAACATCAACGGTAGTAGGAGACATGCAGGTTAGGGCGTACCCTTTTTCTGTAGCCTTCGTTACAGCCGTCCAAGAACGCTAAGTCGTTGCTGTTATCGGAGCCGTCTGAGTAGGAGTTGAAGCAAGGGCCTCCTCCGAAGCTATTTGGGGTTGGGTCAGTTTTGCCGAAGGATGGCTTCAGCCTCTACTCCTTCTCCGAGTTTGGAGGACAAGTGGGGTTGGAAGTTTAGCGTTTGAGGTGGTCGCAGCATTAGGGTCTGCAGTGCCCTTGCCTTTTGGAGCGGCACCAGCAGCAGCTGAACCAGGGGCAAGAGCTATGGGTCGGAGATCCATAACAACGGGAAGCTGGTTCGAAGTGAGGAAACAAAGAGAGGTGGCCGTAGCCAAGCTGGTAACCAGTTGTCGGGGGCTCTCAGTCCGAAGTGGGGGATGAGTTGTCATGGGTCATACTCACTCCAGATCCGCCATCAAGCCCGGCTGAAAACTCGAACAAGGAATTCGAACGGTGAGGAGGTCGGTTCTGAGGGGGTGACCTACGATTGCGAGAATCAGACGAGTCCAACGGGGATAAGAGGTCGTGAGCAGTAAGGTCGAGGACATAGAGGAGAGTGAGAAGTCCAAAAAGTGTCTTCCATCAAAGCACGTTAATTGCACCTTTTCATAATCAATGGATTTAGCATATAATTAATTATTAAATCATCAATAATAATATCATGTGGGTCACATTTTTCTTACATTCTCCCACTTGACCCATATGATATTTCTTTCATGATTCAATAAAGACCATAATGTGCGCAATAATTTTATTCTAAAACCTTTCTTCAAATTTGCTATCACATAATAATCACAATAAAGTAAAGAAGACTAATGTGAGTCATAGCGGTTATATGTCATTAATTAACACAGCCCCTTCTATGTACTACAACCATAACTCTCTACTCATCATGATTCATAATTAATAAACATATCAATGGTCTAACTATAATGTCTTTGTTAGGGAGTGTCCTATCAAACATTCATCTACTTTCATCATGCATACTAAGTAGAAAACAGGATATAAATGAGCTCAGAGTGTCAAATACATAAATCTAGTATAGTCATAATACAATATCATTAGCGACGTACAATAATACCCATCCTTTCAACATGTTCATTAAATATTCTGGGCAGTAGTCCTTTTGTTAATGGATCTGCAATCATAAGATTGATGCTAATATGCTCAATTGGCACTCTCTGTTTCTGAATTTCTTTTTTGACGACAAGTATTTGATTTCGATATGCTTAGCGCTTTAGAATACTTGTCATTCTTAGAGAAGAAAAATGCTTCAGAATTATCACAGTAAATTTTCAATGGTCTAGCAATATTATCGACAATTACAAGCCCTGAATTAAAGTTTCACAGCCATAACCCATGAATAGTGGCCTCAAAGCATGCCACAAACTTACTCTCCATAGTAGATGTAGCAATGATTGATTGTTTCGCACTTTTCCATGAAATTGCACCTCCAACCAAAAGAAACAAATAACCAAATGTTGATTTCTTAGTATCGGCGCATCCGGCTAAGTTTGAATTTAAATATCCAATCACCTCAAGATGATTGGATCTTTTATAAGCGTGCATGTAATCCTTCGTTCCTTGCAAATATCTAAGAACTTTCTGTCTAACTTTCCAGTGATCTAATCTTGGATTACTTTGATACTTGCTCAGCATTCCGATGGCAAAATTGATGTCTGATTTAGTGCAAGTTTGATCGTACATTAAGCTCCCAACAACAGATGCATAAGGAATACTTTTCATTTGCTCTGGTTTCAATTCACTTTTCAGATAATGCATAAGGCTAAATTTGTCTCCTTTCTGAATTGGAACTATTCTTGCTAAACATTTGTCCATATTAAATCTCTCTAGTATTTTATTAATATAGGTTTCTTGAGACAGCACTAACAATCCTTATAATCTATCACAGAATATTTCTATTCCTATCACATATGTTGTCTCACCCATATCTTTCATTTCAAAATTCTTAGAGAGAAATTTCTTGGTTTCATATAACAAACCAAGATCATTAGCAGCAATCAAAATGTCATCAACATACAAGACTAGAAAGATAAACTTGCTCCCATTGACCTTCATATGTATACACTGATCAACGATGTTTTCCTTAGACCCAAAAAAGGTTATGGTATCATTGAACTTGTGATACCATTGTTAGGAAGCTTGCTTATGTTCATATATTGACTTCTTTAATTTACACACCATGTGTTCCTTTTCTTTAACTAAAAAGCCTTCAGATTGGTCCATATAAATATCTTCCTCCAAATTTCCATAAGAAAGGTAATTTTCACATTCATTTGGTGTAACTCTAAATCTCAATGAGCCACCAAAGCCAAAATGATTCTAAGTAAGTCTTTCTTAAAGACTGGTGAAAAGTCTCCTTGTAATGAATGCTTTCTTTCTAAGCAAAATCTTTAGTAATAAGTCTGGCTTATACCATTCAATATCATCTTTTGAGTCGCGTTTGGTTTTAAAGACCCATTACACCCAACCTTTTAAATCCTTCATGTAATTCAACAATATCCCAAACTTGATTATGATTTATAAATTTTTACTCTTCTTTCATGGCATCATACCACTTTGTAGAATTACTATAATCCATGGCCTATGAAAAATGAATCTAGATGATTGCCAATTCCTAAGTTAATTTCTGACACTTGTAGATAAACCACATAGTTATCAAAATAGCTGACTTCTTGACTCTTTGAGTTCTTCTTAATGCTATTTCTGATGGCTCAACTACTATGGGTTCATTGTTGACATGTTCATTATGGAGTGTTTGATCATTTATTTATTGTTCTTGATTAGTGTTTGGTTGAACAATGATATCAGGTACAACAACTTTAGAACTTTTGGGTAAATGAACATCCACCCTAACTTTTTAAATGCATGCATCACACATTCTTTCACTCCCACTGATGTCGTGATTGTTTAACGCCAATTGTAATGCCTTTTTATGATGCCAAAAAAGTTATATGGATAGGCGACGAAGGCCTTTGGAATTCCAAGTGGGTGACCATGTCTTTCTCTAGGTGTCACCTATTCAAGGCTATCTTGGTTCGGAAAGAAAAGAAAACTAACTCCAACGTACGTAGGTCCATTCGAGATATTGGAAAGAATTGGGACATTAGCGTATCGTCTGGCCTTGTCGCCAAGCTTATCGCAGGTTCATAATGTGTTTCATGTGTTCATGCTGAGGAAATACGAACCAGACTTGACTCATGTGTTGGATCATGAGGTCATCGAAGTAGACGACAAAATATCGTACGTGGAGAGGCCAGTCCAAATCGAAGATCGGAAGGAGCAAGTCCTGAGAAATAAGACAATTCCACTCGTCAAGGTGATTTAGGAACACCATGGGACGGAAGGCGCTACCTAGGAAAGCGAAGAAGCGATGAGGCAACAACACCTCTATTTGTTTGAATAGATTGGGTTATTGTAAATTTCGAGGACAAAATTTTTGTAAGGGGAGAAGAGTTGTGACATTCTGAATTCCCGACCATTTCGAGACTTATGAATGAAAAGATATCTATCGACGTATTTCAGTCATATCTCGCTCGGATTTGATAAATCTCGAGTTAACTGACCAAAAAGGGAAAGGCTAATGCAGGATTGAGTACGTGGACCTAGGGAGTCAAATAAAGAATGGCGCTTTGACCATAAGGGTTGCCGAGAGAATATTTAGAGCCAATAAAGTTGATCTAAGAACGATCAGGGAATCCATTGCTAGTATTATACGATTGGAGAGCGGGTAATTCTGCTTAACCAATGTATGATTTGCAAACTTTTCCTAAATTGAACTCTAACGATCGTGGCCATCGGAGCTAGCAATAAGCCATCACAATTACATGATAACCAAGGTCGCCGTGACTTGAGTAATCCTAAGTGTGATGAGAATCACTGAGTCTATGCGCGTAACGCCTGCAAGAGCAACCCGTTACTTTGAGATAAGCTGAAATTACTATTGACAGAGTTTGACCATGAATTTGTTGTGGAAATTCTCCTGTATTTTGATTCTAACAAAACCTTCAAATAGAAATTGTTTAATGAAATGTGATGCAGGAAGAATGTGTAAGCAGCAGGTTGAAGTGATTCCAATTCTGTCGCGCTGACCAAGGGTCAGATGGAAACGCTTCTGACGAAGGGTCAGATGGAAGTGCTTCTGACGTAGGGTCAGATAGAAGTGCTTCTGACGAAGGGTCAGATGGAAGTGCTTCTGTCCAAGGGTCAGATGGAAGTGCCCTTGACGATCTAAACAGTGACGGATGGATCACATCAAATCTTCGTATTACCATTCCGTGCCAACTAATCTAACCCACGTATGGCAGGTTTCCGATCAAGGCAAGTGATATTCGATTATCCTGATATCCCCTCTAATCAATTAAGGGACTTTCTATAATGGGATATCATCTTCTAAGGAATATATCCTTGGGAATCAACTCAAACTTATCACACTTATGGAAGCTGGAGATTCAGTTGTATGGGCGATTGAATCAGAAGGGTTCAATGTCTTACCCAACGGTCTACATATCTTCTGAAGATACAGTCTCGTTCAATCACGATTGATGACGTCCAATCAAGGATTGAAGAGCGATCCCTTGGCTGGAATCCAACGGCTAGTTCGGAGGCAAGGGAGTATAAAAGAAGAATCATGATGGACTAAAGGTAGACGAGCGAACAACAATCCAAAGTGCAAGCATAATTTGAGTTTCATTCAAAGAGTATTCTGATTACCCAAAATCCTTCACTGTGAAAATCTGTGTGAGAGAGAAACAAAATACTTGAGTGGTTGTAATCCTCTTGATTCTTCATAGTGAAATCCAGCCGATCGGCTGTCATCGTGGGAGAGTGGACGTAGGCTCAATCTAAGCCGAACCATTATAAATATCGTGTGCAATATTCTCTAAACTCTTACCCTTGCGTATAGATTTTCTGCACACTGTTATACGGTTCTTGTTTCTAATCGTATACTGAACTTTATTCATTCCGCAAGAAATTTCAATTTTGTTCAGAATCTCCTATTCACCCCCCTTTATGAGATATTGCTAGATACATCAATTGGTATCAGAGAAGGTTGCTCATTTTACGAAGTGTTTATTGACTTCAGAGTTATCGATCTACTGTGTCTAGCAATCACTCTTCAGGAACAAGCGATTCGCACTTTGCCAACAAGCCACCATACTTTGATGGAAAGGATTACAATATGTGGAGCAACAAGATGAAGTGGTTCTTCAAAGCCTATGATGATCTGATGTGGGATGTCGTTACAAATGGAATAGTTCCTGCAAATACTATAAATCCAACCTCTGCTGACGGAGTAAATACTATCACAACAATGACTGATGCTGAAAAGGCTAAAAGAAAAGGCCTTGATTCTAAAGCTGTCAATGCTCTATTTTGTGCCTTATCTACTCCTCTTTATAATCGTGTCTCAGAGGAAGAATCATCTAAGGCAATATGGGATAGACTTCATGTTACTTTTCAAGGAACAAATCGAGTGAAAGAAACAAAGCTCAGTATTTTACTAAGTGACTATGAAGCATTTGAAATGAAGCCTGATGAATCTATTGCAGATATGATAGACAGGTTTCAGACTCTGGCAAGTGGACTTGCAAGACAAGGCGCACCTATCGCTGAACCAATGCAAGTTAGGAAGATACTACATGGACTCACAGATGATTGGAATTACGTCAAGCCATCAATTTAAGAATGCCAAACAATCAGACCACTCTCGGTGGATGAGCTAGTCGGAACTTTGCAATCCTATGAAACAGAACGAGCAAACAAAAAGGGAGAACAGAAAGGTAAAAAATCTATTGCCTTAAAAACTGAAATTAATCAATGTTTTTCTGATACAGATGATGAAGATGAGGATGATGATGAATTAGCCCTCATGGTCAAGAAATTTAGGAAGATGGCTCGGAAAGGCAGAAACATCAAAGGAAAGAAACCTTGGAAGAAGAGTGATGTAAAAATATCAAGCAACGACTCACAAGATAGCAAAGACGTGATCTGCTTCCATTGTAAGAAGGCAGGACATATCAAACCGAATTGCCCAATTTTGAAGAAGGACAAACTCAAGTATGAGAAGTACAAGAACGCTCTAATGGCAGAAACTTTAAGTGATTCTGATGAAATCGAAAATGATTATGCAAACAACTGTCTCATGGCTGAATCAGATTTAAGTTCAGATTCAGAAACTGAGGTATGTTCATCTGAACTCCCTGATGAAGTTATTGAATATATTGATGAATTGTGTAGAAACTACAAAGAAGCTCTTGAGAAAGTTTCTTGTTTGAAAAAGGAAAATGCTTCTTTAAAACAACAGAATTTGTCCCAAAAAGAAAAAATTGATTTTCTACAACAAGAGTTTCACCAGATGAAAGAAAATCATGATTTAGTTTCAAAAGAAAATGCCTCCTTGAAAGAAAAAGGTTCTGATATATCAAAAAGGTTTTCACAAAGCTCAGTAACTCTAAATAGCATTATTTCAAAACAAATACCCTTCAATGACCGATCTGGGTTAGGTTTTAAAAGGGAAAGTAGCAAAAGAAATATCTTTAAAACTGAATTTAGAAAACCAACGTTTTTCGATTACAAGCATCATTTTCATAAGCATTTTACTAGATCCTACATTCGACAACCTTGTGTGAATTGTGGTGATCCTAGCCATACTAAGGATTACTGCAAGAAAATTTGGAGACCTATTAAAAGGTCAAAATATACTAACACAGAAGGACCCAAGAAAACATGGGTACCAAAGAAACAGTAAGTTGGTTATTTATTGCAGGTACCAAAGAGAAAGAAGAACAAGTGGTTTCTGGATAGTGATTGTTCAAGTCACATGACTGGAAATCCAGATGTATTTATATCTTTCTCAGATTGTGATGGAAGAAGCGTGTCGTTTGGAGGAAAGAACAAGGAAAGGTCATCGGGAAAGGAAATGTAAAGATTGGGAATCTGACCGTTAAAGATGTCTCTCTAGTCAAAGGATTGAACTATAACTTGATTTCTGTAAGTCAACTCTGTGACTCTGGATATGATATTTGGTTCCAAGATCTAAAATGCACAGGTATGAGCAAGGATAAGAAGCAATCCTTCACGGGCGAAGGCATGGGAACATTTATCTTTTAGATATTAATGCTGACTGTGAACCTGCTAAATGTCTTATTTCTGTTAAGGATGAATCTGTACTTTGGCACAGAAAGTTAGGTCATATTAGTGTAAAACATATTTCAAAGCTTTCCAAGAAGGAACTTGTTCGAGGACTACCTCAAACTAAATTTGAGAAAAGTGGACTATGTCATGCATGCACACTGGGTAAGCAGGTAAGAAGTTCTTTTAAGTCCTTAAATCAAGTTTCCACTAAGCATTGTCTGGAGCTACTTCATATGGACATCTTCTGACCAAATAGAACT
Organism: Rhodomyrtus psidioides; assembly: GCA_021437785.1. Lineage (NCBI taxonomy): Eukaryota > Viridiplantae > Streptophyta > Magnoliopsida > Myrtales > Myrtaceae > Rhodomyrtus > Rhodomyrtus psidioides. The sequence continues at coordinate 1,413,239 of JAILYB010000074.1, read as the reverse complement.
CTAAGCATTGGAGGTAAGAGATATTGCCTTGTCATAGTTGATGACTTCTCTAGATTTACATGGGTTTCATTTCTTGCTAACAAAAGTGAAGCTTTCATATCCTTCTCAAAATTTGCTAAAAGAATTCAAAATGAAAAGGGTTACACTATTTCCAGTTTGAGAACGGATCATGGGGGAGAGTTTGAAAATCAAAGTTTCTCAGATTTTTGCACTAAGTTCGGAATTCAGCATAACTTCTCTGCACCTTATACTCCTCAACAAAATGGGGTAGTAGAAAGGAAAAACAGATCTTTGCAAGAAATGGCCAGAACTCTTCTCATTGAGAGTAAAATTGCCTCTAACTTTTGGGCTGAGGCCGTTTCAACAGCTTGTTATATCTTAAATCGAATTTCCCTCAGACCTTTTTCTGAGAAAACTCCCTATGAATTTTTCAAAGAAAGAAAGCCTGATGTTGCATACTTTCATGTATTCGGTTGCAAATGCTTTATTCTAAAGAATGCTAATGATCGAGTTGGAAAGTTTGATGAGAGATCAGATGAAGGAATTTTCTTAGGATATTCAACAACTAGCAAAGCCTATAGAGTCTACAACAAATACACTCGTGCTGTTAAGGAATCAGTGAACATCAAGTTCGATGAAAACTACCAGGATGATGAAACTGAATCCATTCAAATGCATACACTTCATCAAGTCATGAACTCACAAGCAGACTCAGATGTGAATACGGGTTCGGAGAATGTTCAAAAGGAAACTTCCTCAATTGAAGAAAGACTAGAAGATGAACAGAATGAATCCACAATATCCTCAAATGATGGCATTGACAAAAACTGGAAGCATAAGTCAAGTCATCCAAAGGAACTTATCATCGGTAGCATAAGTGATGGCGTAAAGACAAGATCCAAATTCAAGCAAGCAATGAGTAACATCGCCTTGGTATCTGAATTGGAGCCAAAAAGGATTGAAGATGCATTAGCAGATGAAAACTGGATAAATGCAATGCAGGAAGAACTACATCAGTTCAAGGTCAATAATGTTTGGGAACTGGTCAATCGTCCCAAAAATCGTCCAGTAATTGGAACAAAATGGGTATTCAGAAACAAACTTGATGAGAAAGGAAAAGTTGTAAGAAACAAAGCAAGACTTGTAGCAAAAGGATACTCTCAAGAAGAAGGGATAGATTACGATGAAACCTACGCACCGGTTGCCAAGTTAGAAGCCATTAGGCTACTTCTTGCTTATGCTTGTTACAATGACTTCAAACTTTTTCAGATGGACGTGAAAAGTGCCTTCCTAAACGGCTACATCAAAGAAGAGGTATATGTTGAACAACCTCCTGGCTTCGAAGAACCTAAAGAAAAGGATCTGGTATATGTCTTAAAAAAGGCACTCTACGGATTGAAACAAGCACCCCGCGCCTGGTATGAAAGGTTAAGTAACTTTTTATCTCAACACAGCTTCACTAAAGGTAATGTAGACATCACTCTTTTTATTCAAAGAAAAGGTAAAAATATCATTTTAGTTCAAATTTATGTTGATGATATTATATTCGGCTCCTCTAATGAACTTCTCTGCAAGAAATTTTCTAAAGCAATGTAGGATGAATTTGAGATGAGTATGATGGGAGAATTACGGTTCTTTCTTGGTCTTCAAATTCATCAATCTCAGAAAGGAACATTCATATTTCAAGAGAAGTATGCATTGGAAATAGTAAATAAGTTTGGTCTGGATAATGGCAAGAAGACAGAAACTCCTATGTCTCACTCCTCTAAATTAGATAAAAATGAAGATGGAAAGGAAGTTGATCCCAAACTATATCGGAGTATGATTGGATCATTACTCTATCTCACAACTTCAAGACCAGACATTCTATATAGTGTCTGCCTATGTGCAAGATTTCAGTCAAGCCCAAGAGAATCACACCTATCAGCAGTCAAGAGAATAATCAAATACATATGGACTTATCCCAACTATGGTTTGTGGTATTCTAAATCTTTTGATTTTATACTAAGGGGATATTCATATGCAGATCTTGCAGGTTGCAAAGTTGATAGAAAAAGTACATCTGGAACTTGTCAGCTCATGGGAAACATGCTTGTCTCATGGTATTCAAAGAAACAAAATACAGTGGCACTCAGTACAGCTGAAGCAGAATACGTATCTCTTGGAAGTTGATGCACTCAAATACTTTGGCTAAAACAGTAGCTCAAAGACTATGGTGTTGAAGAATCAACTGTGGAAATCCTATGTGACAACACAAGTGCCATAAATCTCACAAAGAATCCTGTACTTCACTCGAGAACAAAGCATATTGAGATCAAGCATCACTTCATACGTGATCATGTTCAGAACGGTGATGTTAACATTCAATACATTGATAAGAAAAATCAACTTGCAGATATTTTTACTAAACCTCTTGATAAATAGAGTTTTAATTTTATCAGAAATGAATTATCCATCATTAACCTTCCTTCTTAAGTATAACTTAGAACAGGAAGCATCAGAAGGAACGTCAGAAGGAGAGTCAGAAGGAACGTCAGAAGGAGAGTCAGAATGAGCGTCAGAAGGAGCATCAGAAGGAACGTCAAAAAGACGCGTAAGAAGAAATTCACACTTTCTTTTAAAAAGGTCAGTTATCACTAAAAGTGTTTTTTTTGGGTAAGTTCCTCATATAAATAGATATCTCAGAATATCTGATTGACGGTGAATATTTTTTCTATTAAAAGAATTTTTTTCTTTCTTTAGAAAATCAAAATTCTCTCTTTTGTTTCAAAAAATAATCGCCTCTTTTATAAAAACGCTGAACCGTCGCCTCTGTTCTCTCACTTTCAAAAATCTCTCAAATCAAAACCCTAAAACCGTGTTCGAAATTTCTCGCTATCGATTTCCTCCTCAAAACAACACTCTTTCACTCAAAGTTTTAAACTTTCTACGCATCAATGGCTCCAAAATCAGCCTCTGACTCGAAGAAGACGCCTCAGTCGAAGAGAAAGTTCTCCGCCTCAACTGCAAGTGGCGCGGAACTCACAGAAACCCAAATCAACGAACAGCGAGAAGCTCTTCGCCTGGCAAAAGGTCTGTCTCTGTCTGCCTTTGAAGGAAAAGAATCTATGGCTCATTCTATTAAGCCAATGTATGATAGGATTAAGGCTGCAGGAGATTTTGGTAACGAACTTAGAAAACTGTTGAACACTCACTATTTCGATAGTGAGGGCGAACTATTGGAGTTTCTTAGCCTGCCTGGGAAAATCGTTGAACCAATTGCTGTAGAAAAACCTGCATCAGTCTCTAGAAAAGGAAAGGAGAAAGTGGCAGAGACAAGCTCGAAACGAAAACCATCCCCAATTAGACCTGGCGGCACGAAGGCAAAGGTGGAAGATGATGATGACATTCTGTTCAATGACTTTGTGAAAAATATAGGCTTTATTTTGGATCAAAGCTTTCCTGATCCCTTGTTCCAGAATCCGGCTCACAAAGAAAGGTATGAAGCAATGAAACAGAGAGGTGTTATACCTCAAAGGGTATTTGAGTTAAAGTACTTTGACAGCAATGGCATCTATCTGAGGAAGCATCTAGAAAAGGTGAAGATAGATCAGTTTATAACTAAGAGAGGCTTCACTTTTCCTGATTTGGTAGCTTACTTCTATTCAAATCTTCAGTTTGTCAACTTCAACTCTCTGGCTTTCACAATCAAAAGAAAGCAGTATTTTCTGACTGTTGATGAATTGGCTGCAATCATGGGAACCAGAAAGGGAGATTTCAAACCCTTAGATGTCACTGCAGGTGAAGCTTTCTGCTTCCTGACTGGCAAATCGAGTTTCTCAAGGGAATCAAAGTCACATATTGCCTACACAGACTTTCCCTTGAAACATATCATGATGCACAAGGTGATCATCGAATGTCTCAGACCCAAGGCAGCATCAAAGACAGATATATCAAAGTACGAGGTAAAGCTGTTATGGGGAATCTTGACAGGACAGAGGATTTCCTTTGCTCATCAGTACTATTGCACATTACAGATCAGCTCTCAAGCCAAAGGGACAACTTCCTTATGCCGCCTTGATCTTCAAAATAATCAATTATTTTAAGATTGATGGCCTAGGTGCTTTTATCAAGCAGGAAATTCCTCTGATGATTGCTGGAGAGGCTATGGTAACAAAGATGGGGTACAAGATGACTCCTGCTGGATGGAAAACAAATAACAATGAACCAGTCATTGTGGACTTCGAGAAAGAGTCAAGGCAGAAATCTCCAAAGAAGAGAAAAGTCATGGCTATTAAGGGGCAACAAACAGACAGTCCTGCTGATAAGGATTCAGACGCAAGTGAGGAAGAAACATGGGAATATGATTCTGAAGCTACTCAATCTCGAGGTGGATCAGATGAAGATGGTGAGTTTAAAAATCATAGTGCTGAAGGAGATGAGGAAGAAGGAGATGAAACAGGAATACAACCACAAGAAAAAGTTGTGTATCCCTGTGATCTGACTGAGGAAGAATTCCTCACAATGTGGGATGAGGAGCAAGCTGCACGAATTGAAGATGACACAGAGTATGACATCACAATTGTCAACTGTGATCATGAGCAATTGCTAGCACAAGTTCTAGCAACGTTGGCGTCAAAAGAACAGGAGGAAGAACAAGATGACATTGGAGCTTACTCTGTCTCTTCCACCAGGGCAACAATTCACAAAGATGCTGCAAGTCTAGCTTCAGCAATTGCCCGAGAAGATCAATTGTCCAGTGCACAGTCCATTCTAATGGATATTGATGAGGAAATAGTCTCCGTGCCAAGCTCAAAGGAAAAAGGGAAAAGAGCTATAAATCAGCGGGAGAAAGAGCCTGTGCCTGTTACATCAGATGTTTTTCTCACTGAAGTTCTAGCTTCTCAAGCTTTCACCAAGGCACAAACTGAGGGGGAGACTCAAGAACCTGCTCCTTCAGAACAACAAATGGAACTTCAAGCGCATTTTGAAAATCTTCAAAATACACTTCTTCAGACGATGGCTGCAATGGAAACAAGATTTGATCAGAAAATGAAGGTTTTTGAACAGAATATAGATAGGAAGCTGCAGGGTTTGACTAGTCAGGTGACTAAGCTGGAAAAGTCAATTGATCTCTATGGGAGAATGTTTTGTGCTGAGATCGCCAATATGCTTACGTACACACTGGTCAGAACGGACAGAACAGCTTCAAACCTGCCCTCTTCTCAAGCTGTAAGAGACCATGCTCAGATGATGGGAAGAAGCTATGAAGAACCTTCCCAAGTAGAGGCTGATAATAAGCCTGAAGAACATCCCTCTTCTTAAAAACTCTTATTTCATTTTCTATTCTTATAGGACGCGTTATTTTTTTAAGGACCTTTTTATACAAATTTCTTTTTGATGTTGACAAAAAGGGGGAGAAGTTGAATTTAATTTTATGCAGTACTTTTATGAAGTCTCATTAGATTACCCCTAATTATATTTCAATTGAGAAGAAAGGGGGAGAAGACCTAACTTACCTTTTGCAAGATAATCTTACTCTGATCATGCTCTCTTATGAGTACACTTTCATTACAGGATCTCTAATGTTGATTACCTGCAGGAGCAAATGTGATGGTTACTCACTTTTATTTTATCACCGGTTAAATTTTCCTTTAATCACTCATTTGTAATTTGCAACTGGAGAAGTTTTGTCACCATAAAAAAGGGGGAGATTGTTGTGGAAATTCTCCTGTATTTTGATTCTGACAAAACCTTCAAATAGAAATTGCTTAATGAAATGTGATGCAGGAAGAATGTGTAAGCAGCAGGTTGAAGTGATTCCAATTCTGTCGCGCTGACGAAGGGTCAGATGGAAGCGCTTCTGACGAAGGGTCAGATGGAAGCGCTTCTGACGAAGGGTCAAATGGAAGTGCTTCTGACGTAGGGTCAGATAGAAGTGCTTCTGACGAAGGGTCAGATGGAAGTGCTTCTGTCCAAGGGTCAGATGGAAGTGCCCCTGACGATCTAAACAGTGACGGATGGATCACATCAAATCTCCGTATTACCATTCCGTACCAACTAATCTAACCCACGTATGGCAGGTTTCCGATCAAGGCAAGTGATATTCGATTATCCTGATATCCCCTCTAATCAATTAAGGGACTTTCTATAATGAGATATCATCTTCTAAGGAATATATCCTTGGGAATCAACTCAAACTTATCACACTTATGGAAGCTGGAGATTCAGTTGTATGGGCGATTGAATCAGAAGGGTTCAATATCTTACCCAACGGTCTATATATCTTCTGAAGATACAGTCTCGTTCAATCGCGATTGATGACGTCCAATCAAGGATTGAAGAGCGATCCCTTGGCTGGAATCCAACGGCTAGTTCGGAGGCAGGGGAGTATAAAAGAAGAATCATGATGGACTAAAGGTAGACGAGCGAACAACAATCCAAAGTGCAAGCATAATTTGAGTTTCATCCAAAGAGTATTCTGATTACCCAAAATCCTTCACTATGAAAATCTGTGTGAGAGAGAAACAAAATACTTGAGTGGTTGTAATCCTCTTGATTCTTCATAGTGAAATCCAGCCGATCGGCTGTCATCGTGGGAGAGTGGACGTAGGCTTAATCTAAGCCGAACCACTATAAATATCGTGTGCAATATTCTCTAAACTCTTATCCTTGCGTATAGATTTTCTGCACACTGTTATACGGTTCTTGTTTCTAATCGTACACTGAACTTTATTCATTCCGCAAGAAATTTCAATTTTGTTCAGAATCTCCTATTCACCCCCCTCTAGGAGATATTGCTAGATACATCAGAATTGAATCTCGGAATGGATATCGGACAATGAAGAATCCCAACATTTGAAAAGAATTAGACGCCACCTCATCGAGAGTAATTGAGATCATGGCTCCCCCCAAAAATTGGAAAATTAATATTTTGGACATTAAGTGAGAAATTACCTTTTTGCCCCGAGATGGACGTTCTTTCTTTAAGATAAACCAAGGAAAAAATAGTCAATTACTCTCATCCCTCTTGTGACTGAAAATTAGAGGGCAAGATGGTCATTTGACCCTTAAGATATTATTGAGAAAAGACAAAGGCCATAGATTATGACTCTAATTAACCATTAAATGCTAGTCTAATCGCACCTACCAACCTTTGTCTTGCTTTTGCCTTTGGGATTAAGGAAAGGCACTCTCTCTCCCACTCCAAGCCTTGGCCGAACCCCCCCTCTCTCTGTCTCTATCCCTCATTCTCTTCTTTTCCTCTTGCTCTCTCTCTCTCTCTCTCTCTCTCTCGGCCGATTGCCTCTCTCGCCGTTCGTTAGCCACGCTGTCAACCTCCAGTGGTCGAGAGCCACGGCGCCGACCACCACCGTGACCCTCATCCTCTCCCCTACAACCCCATTCCCTCCGATTAGCCTCTCGTCAATGATATTGTCCCGTTTTGCCGCTGGAAGCCGAGTCTCTTGCTGGCGGACCTAACCGGAACCGTGAGCTCCTTAAGCCGATTTAGAGGACTTGTTTCGCCTCCAACACTTGGTAAGACACTCCTTAGACTTAGCTTAAGGGTTTAGCAACTTAAGGATGAAGTTTGGTTGGATCTTTGATGGGTTTTAATGGTAGATTTTATGCGAATTCTTCGAGGATAGAATCTGCCCGATGCCGACCCACCTAGTCCGAGTACCTTGCTGCTATTCTTAGTGAAGTTTGATGGCTCCATTAACTTGGTGAGTTAATTCCAACCATTCGTTAGGTTGTTAAGTTGCTAATAGATGATTTATGATTGGAATGATAGTGTTTAAAGGGCTATTTTTTGTGTGAAAAACATTAGACCCTCGCGAGCCGTGTATTCTCGTTTCCAACGCGCACCGACTTTAAAATGACTCGTTCTAGGTCGTACGATGTCCAAATTGAGCTCTATTTTCTCTGACACGTCCATAAGATCATGAGGGACAAGATTCTGAAATTAGATTTCTTAAAAAGTCAGTAGAATAGTGTCAGTTTATTCGGGAATAAACCTGGTCGTGGAAGCCATGAATGGACAGTTTTGGGGTTGAGATTATTGATGGCTTGTGTTGATTGAAAATCCTATTAACATACCAAAATGTGCCGATACAAGGCTGTGATTAATTTAGTTTCATTGAGAGCTCCAATGCTTGATTGTGTATTCGGAAATCTAGTTGCTTAATTGTGGCAATCATGTCCTTTAATGGCCGAATGAGTGCTTGAATTGGTATGGCGGGAATTGGCTTGAGCCGTGTGCCACGATTGACGATGAATTATTTGATGAGTTGTAATGCCTATGATTGCGATAAAAGCTAAAGGTGATGGATTATTATTATATACTTATGGCCAATGCATTGCGTCGCAGGTGTTTGATCCATATTGACCTGACCAGGTCGTAGGGCTAGAGAGTCTCACACCAACAGAATCTCGAAGATCTAGACGTGAGAGTCCTATAGTCGACCGAATCATCTCGATGGCGCGGAGTGTCGAGTCGCTATAGTGACCGAATCATCTCGCATGCGAAAGTCATGATGACCGAATCATCTTGACTAAAATTGAACATCGAGAGTCATGTGAATGACTCAATCATCTCGTGGCTCCAAGGGAGCTTAAAAGAAAAGTGAAAATCAAAGACTAGATTGAGAAATTGGAATCGTCTGTTTGACTGGAATGTTTTCCTGAGTGATGAAGTTTGGACTTGAATGTGAATTTATGATTCACTTGAGTCAATGAATGCCTGAATTGCCACGTCTTGGCAATTGTCTATTGCTATGATAAAGATCCTGTTTTCAAAACCTGCATATTTTTAATGTGTCTAGGGGTACCAATAGTCTATCTTAGGGTTAGGATCGACTTACTGAGATTATTATCTCACCCCGTCGTGGGACTTACTTTTTCAAACCTCAAACCCTGAAGCGTCTTGGAGTCCTAGCGGACATCGACACGTCCGTTGAGGAGTTTCCTGTAGGCCTAGACAAAGTATATATTAGGAAGAGTAGTAGAGTATGGGTGGATGAAAGAGCTAGCTACTAGAAGCCCCATTGCTATGAAGCCTGGTACTTACGCGAGGGTGAGGTGACGATTGGACCCCTGAAGACGTCTGAAATATATAGAGATAAGATCCCGAAATGGTGCCACCCTACTCCTCTAGAAGGTGAGGCCTGTGCATCCGTAGTTGAGTCTAAGAACGTTCCATCGAAGTCCCCAACCTTAGAGGAAGAAATTGAGGTCATTGAGCCCTTTGCTTTGAAGATGATAAGGAAGAAATTCTCGATGCCGAAGATTCCGATGCCTATTCAGAGTATGACTCTGAAGAAGATGGAGAAGAAAAGGATGAAGAGGATGATGATTCCGACTAGTTGGGATCAGTGGGAGTCTTTCTTTTGTCACCCTGTAACGCCGACTTTCAAACCTTTAAACCCTAGTTGTATCTGACCCTTTTGTTTGAAAGACTATGTGTGTTTTATGTTTAATCCTATGTCATCTTTTGTTGTATGTATGGGGTTTTGTTTTGCTTTCGCGTGTGCTTATCATACTGCGCTCAAGGAATTCGCCGTCGGATCCTAGGTAATCTTATACGATTGACAGCCGTGTGGAACGTTGGCGTGCCCGCCGGAGTCGTGGCGAGAAAACATTGAACAAATTAAAAGTTGAAGGACCACATTGCATATTGGGCCAAAGTTCAAGGACTATTTGTGTCATTATCTCCTTCAATGGATTGAACAACAATGAAAGGGGGGTTTTTTCTTGATATTGCATGCTTCTTTAAGGGAAAAAGTATAGAATACATCAAAGAAGTTCCTAACAGCAGCGATTTTGTTGCAACCATAGGAATAGAATTCTCATCGAGCGTTCCTTGATATCAAATGGGCATGGGATCTTGCAAATCATGATCTAATTCAGTTGATGGGTAAGGATATTGTTAACCAGAAATGTCTCGATGATCCTAGGAAATGCATTAGATTATGGATTTTTGAAGATGTGGAAATTCTATGTGAGGACACGATAAATTTTGTTTACATCAAGTTTGCTACATCTCAAATAGATTACTCTGATTTAAATAGTCAATGTAAATCTCATTGAAATTTTCTGTGACTAATGCATTTGCTCTATTATGAATAGGGAACCGAATGCAATAAAGGCTATAGTAGTGGACTTTGCCAAGTCGGAACACATAGCTATCAACCCTGATGCTTTCACAAACATGAAAAGATTGAGAATGCTCATTTTTCTTGAAGCTCATTTCTCTTCACGAGGTCCTATAGGTCTCCCTAACGAGCTAAGATGGCTTGAATGGCCCAATGCGCCAAATTTGGAGTTTGGCTCTAGTCCTAAGAAACTTGTGCGACTTGATGTCCATAAATTTCAGTGAATGCAAGTCCCTGGCTAGCGTTCCTGACCTTTCACAGGTTCCAAATTCTGAGAGCTTGAATCTTGACAGGTGCAAAAGCTTGGTGGAGGTTCATCAATCTGTCGGATATCTTAACAAGTTAAGGGTTTTGTCGCTGAAATTGTGCTCTAATATTAGTATCTTCCCCAATCCACTCATGAGAAAATCTCTTCAAACCCTCAATCTCTCTGGTTGCTCTAAACTTGAGAGGTTTCCTGATATTCTGGAAAAGATGGAACATCTAGAAAAACTTGATCTAGAAAGGACCGCTATTAAAGAACTCCCTTCATCAATTGAAAATATCATCTCTATGAAGGTGATAGGTTTACAGTACTGCGAAAACCTCGCAAGGCTTCCGGCGAGCATTTATGAATTGCATAATCTCCAGTCCCTGAATCTTCATGGCTGCTCAAATTTCGTCTTGTTTCCAAGGAACTTGTCATATCCAACTAACCCTAATAACCATCTGGGATTCTCAAATCTATACTGGCTAGAACTTAGTGGCTGCAATCTATCTGAAGTAGATTTGCTTGAGAGTTCTTCCAGTTTTGCCAAATTGGAAATCCTATGTCTCTCAGAAAATAAGTTCACTCATCTACCAACATGCATCGACAAATATGATTATTTAAGTTGGTTGGAATTGACGAAATGCCAGCAACTACAGGAGATTCTCAGCTTCCATCGAATATGCATACCGTAAGAGCAAATGGTTGTGAATCACTGCAAAAAATCCCAGATTTGTCGAGTCTCTCCTCCTACCAGCTTGAAGTTGACTTGTCTTCATGTTGTGAATTATCCCGCAAAGGAGTCAAAGTGGCTAATGTGTCATTACTCAAGGTCACTCTTCCCCTCACACACAACCCCCCTCTTTTGATGCTTGATATGCCTACCATCTGTATGATAACGACTCTCGAAGATACGTAGTTTTGAAATTCTCCTAAATGGAGGAGAGATGTCAGTTCTCCACTGTAAAGATGGTTGCATATCTTTCTTGGTTCCCCAGGACCTATTTGACAAGTTCAAAGAACTAGCACTCTATGTTGTTCTTGGCCTGAAGAAAGGAAAAGTTCTCAATGATTCATGTGAGATCCAAGTATCTGTTAATGGCCAAAGGGTGATTTGGCAATGGAAATATTTTTATTCATTGGAATCCGATCATGGGCACCTTATGTATTTCCCGCGTAGTATGCTGAATGTGAGATCCAGATGTCTATGGGACGATCAGAACCAATTCGAAATTTGCCTCAGACCATTGGAAGGAAGCTTTTAAAAAGTGTGGACTCCGCCTAATATGTGAGCAACATGAGGATGATCTAAGGGTCGTGCTCCAGCACCATCAACCGAATGGATGCCTAAGGATGGACTAAGAAGAAGACAACTCGATAGACACCGAAGAAGAAGATAGTCCAGTGAAACAGATGTAGAGGAAAACTGATCAACTTTAACAAAGAAGAGCAGATGGTCTTAACTATGGCGAGACTATGGGATCCACTCGCACCAACCTATTATGAGTGTGAGTTTACGAAACATGCCTGTCGAATTGGTCACAACTTGCTGAGGAAGTGATTCTAGGAGAAGAGAGCTAGGTGATTAATGACTTTTGCTTTTCCCCTTTTTCCAACTCTACTAGAAATTTCGAATGTCAATTTAAATTCAAAATCACCATCCAAAATAGGTTTCACATCATGCTACTGACATGGTTGAGGAACTTTTCTTCCTCCTTTCGTTCTTTATGTGGATTCTTGTCTTCCAAGTTGCTCTGTGATGTTTATAGGATAGAGACCTCCGTTACCTCCCTTAAGCCCACTGATCACTCCAATGCTTCATACTCTAAAACTTTGAGATAGTAAGTTCTGTTGAATCTAATATAATATATATCTTCATGGTAGTGCTTGTTCTAATTGTCTCAAAGATCAAAAGGTCTAGGCAGATGGCATTGGATGGATACAAGTCTAGTGCCATAACTGGTGACTTCTTTGAACTGTATGTTTTGAGCTTGTAGTAGGTTGCTCACCGGTTTTTGTCCCATTAACTAAATTTGTAGAGTGACGTCGATACCTAATTTTTTTTTTTTTTGCCCTAAAAGACTCATTTGAAGGCTTCATTCAGATGGATAAATTGTACAGTTCATGAAAATAAGGATTGTAGTAACAGTTGAAAATATGTCTCAAATTTAAACCCGAAGCGAAAATCTAAATTTCGAAAATAAGCATATCTTGATTATGAAATTAAAGATAAGCATGCAATCTTCTTTTGTTAACATTAATTGGACGCATTACTTACATAGTTTTTGCAGCAATGTATCTGACCATGCCCATGTTAATTCTTAAAGTTTCGGCAACAATTTTAAGTTGCTCCCTATGGAGGAGAAATCCATACTTTGATGGCTTCACATCGTTTGAATGACAAGTTACTAAGATTATATTTATGTTCCGAATTCAGACAAGGAAGAGAAAAATGATAGATTTGAGAATTGAATAATAGAATACAAAATTGCAATTCGGCATAAGGCCGATATAAATATACATACAAATAAGAGTAAGAAAGTAAATACACATACTAAAGGAAAAGACGCTACTCCTAGTATATGCAATATATCTAATACCCCCCTCAAATCAAGGTGGGTCAACCAACGAGAGTTTCGAAAGAAGAGCGATAAATCGTTGTGAGATAAGAGATTTGATGAATAAGTTAGCAAGCTGGGCTATAGAAGCCACAAGGGGAAGAAAAATGATATTTGTGTGGAGTTGATGACGCGTAATATGACAATCAATGTCGATGTGCTTGGTACGCTCATGAAATACTAGATTTTATAGTAATGTGAATAGCACTCTTGTTGTCACAATGAAGAGGAATATGAGTAGAGGAGGCAACACCAAGATCAGCAAGAAGACGACGAAGCCAAATTATCTCAATTGTAGTGTCAGTCATAGCACGAAACTTAAATTCAGTGGAAAAACGAGATACAATAGGCTGCTACTTGGCACGTCAAGAAAGCAGATAATCACCTTGAAAGATACGAAATCCTGTAATGGACTTGCGGCCAATGACATCCGAAGCCCAATCAGCATCATAGTAAGCACGAAGAGCAAATGAGAAAGTCGATGGAAGAAAAACTGAGCTTGTCAAACTACCACGAAGATATCGCAAAATCTGAAGTACAGCAACATAATGAACTGTATGAGGAGCCGACAAACTAATTGACAAGATGAACAGCATATTCGATATCAGGACGAGTGGTTGTAAGATAGACAAGATTGCCAACAAGAGCCCATAGTGAGTGACATCAGACAAAGGCTCACCATCATTTGAACGAAACTATAAATGAAGTTCAACAGGAGTAGCTGCAGTACGAGTATCAGATAATTCAGCACAAGCTAAAATGTCAGCAACATACTTCTACTGGGAGAGAAGGATACCACCTCGACTGCGAGCAACCTCAATACCGAGAAAATAAAGAAACCCAGATCTTTCATAGAAAACTGACGATGAAAATGTTGCTTAGTATAAGCAATACGAACAGAGTCATCCCAGTAATAATCATACCATCTACATAGAGTAGAAGAATAGCACAACCAGTTAAAGAGGCATGAGTAAACATAGCATGATCATTATCACTATGAACAAAGCCACCTGATCGAATGACATTTGCAAAACATTCAAATCAAGCTCGAGGCACCTATTTGAGACCATAAAGGGCCCGATGAAGACGACATACCTGACAGGGCAAATGAAGCAGAACTGGAGGTGGCCGCATATATAGTTCCTCCTCAAGAACCTCATGAAAAAAATCATTCTTCACATCAAGCTGAAAAAGAGACTAATTACGAATAGAGGCTACTGCAAGAACAGTGCGAAGAAAAGCCATTTTGGCAACAGGAGCAAAGGTCTCCTCATAATCTATCCCACACTTTTGGCCATAATCACATGCAACAAGACGCGCTTTATAACGCTCAATGCTATTGTCAGAGTGAGTCTTGATTTTATAGATCCAACGACAAGATATCAAGGATTTTCCTAGTGGAAGAGGCACAAGATCCCATGTACCAGTGCACTCGAGAGTTAATAATTCCTCAGACATAGCATCACGCCATTCAGCATATTGTGTGGCCATACGATAATTTGATGGTTCCTACAAAGTGTAGACAGCAGCCATAAAGGAACTAAACTCATCAGAATAACTTGTAGCCACTACGTACCTAGCCGGAGGACGACGATCTCACGAAGGATTCTGCCGAGGAGATGGTGAACGAGAATCGTCAAGAGGCGTTGAAGTAGCAGGTGAAGTAGACGAAGGAGAAGGCATAATAGGAGAAGGTGGCATGTGACATTCTGGATTTCCGACCCCTCGAAACTTGAGATATGAAATGGAAGGCCGAATTGGCAATTGAAAATGAAAAATTTCAAAATTTGAAAAGGGTTTGACGTCGCCTCACCAATGGTCATTCAAAATGAGGAAAAATGAAGTTTCGGACGAAAAATGCCAAATGATCATTTTGCCCCTCAACCTTTAATCTTTGCCCTAAAAAAGATGGAAGGGCAAAGTAGTCATTCCACCCTTCCCTAGAGGCTTCCGAAAATACTTGGAGAGGAAGCCAAAGGAAGTCAATGGATGACAAAGACCTTCTAGAAGTTTTGCCATGTGTCATCTCTTGATTAAACCAAGCATTAAATGCCATCTTGTCAAATTTGCTCCAATTATTTGAGGGTTATCTTCTCTTAGTCTTCTTCTCCAGCAGATGGACGACCACCATCTCCCCTCCTTGCCATTTCCTTCATTTTCCTCTTCATTTCCACCATAGTCAGTCTGCTCGCCCGACCAGTTTTTGTGCCTCTCTTCGGTCCGTATGAAGGCCACCTCCGGTGACCTTTTGGCTGGCCGCCAAAGACCACAGGTTAGTTCAAGATGTCCTTGACATTTTCCCGTTAGTTTCATGATTTTTGGAGGTCTGGTTAATTTATGGTGATTTTTGGGAAAAAAAAGCGAACAGATTCTGAGCTAGCTGAGGAAAGGTGGTGATTCTAGCTCATAGAAAATCCAAATGATCTCACATTTTTTAGGGTAGCTTCATAACCTATAGTACTATATGTGACTGAGCAGAAATGAATTTTTCAATTGAGATTTAGGGGTGTTTCATGGCTGAGATTGAGTGGACAGAACTGAACTAAAATCTGATCGGTGAAGCTATTGTGGAAACCGAACCATTTGAGGTACCTAGAGGTATTATTTTGACTCCAAATTACTGGTGGAAGTCCTACACATGTAAATATAAGCCTTGACAGGTGGAATTGGTGATAAATTGGAGTTTAAGGATGATTAGTGGGCTGTTTAGTGGAGGTTTATGCTGAACCAGTTCTGACTGGTTGTAGTTCTGAGTAGGCCGATTTTGTTGAGGGCTGAAGGTAGTGTCCCCGTGCTCCTAATTCATCATTAAGGTATATTAGGATGTTGTTTGAAGTATTACTGAGGAGCACAATTGGTGGAATTGAAGTTTGTGGAGTTAAATTGATTTAATCGTCGGATTGCTTCTGAATCGCCTTGCTGCCCTGTTTTGGACAGGGGTGATATTGGTTGGAATCGAGCTTGACGAGGTGTTCTTGGTGGATTTTTGGTTAGCTCGGACGAAGGTAAATGTCCCTTAAACCTCTACTAGGACGTTAGGACACTACTGGATGTGTTTGACTGGTGATTTCATCAATGAATGGATTGATTGAAATTTGATTTATGTTGGTCGAATATGAGTACATGTGAAATGATTTGGCTTGAATGCCCATGTGAAATGATTTGGCTTGATGCCCATGTGAAACGATTTTGCTTGATGCCCCTGATATGTGAATTGGCTTGATGCCCTTGAGATGTGAATGGGCTATAGTGCCCCAGCGATCAATTGGCTTGGAGCGCCTTTTGCATCGTAATTGGCCCGGGAGCCCTAATGCAAATGAATGACCATGGCTTGGAGCCCCTTTTGCATCGTAATTGGCCCGAGAGCCCTGATGCAAATGAATAGTCAGAGTGCTCTTGTGAAATACTTATTGGCTTATAGCCCTTGTGCATCGTAATTGACTAGAGTGCCCTGATGCTTGTAATTGGCCAAAGTGTCCTGATACTTGTAATTGGCCAGAGAGCCCTTGTGCATCGTAATTGACCCGGGAGCCCTGATGCAAATGAATTGTCAGAGTGCCCTTGTGAACTACATCGTGGCTTGGAGCCCTGGCGATGTTTGAATAAAATGTCATTTTTATGGCTTGTGGAAGTTGTGTGTTTGTGTATGCTAATGCCTTGATGAACTTTTGTATGTTGCTTTGTGGCATGGTCTGGGGGGACTTGCGGTCTGGTCTAGGTTTAGGGTTTACTTACTGAGATTCATATCTCACCCCGTCGGGGATTAACCTTTTTCAGGTCCCAGACGATGGAGCATCAGTTTATCAAGGATTGGTATACGATGAAGTAGTAGTCAAATGATTATAAGATATTTTTTGGCCTTAGGAATTGTAATTATTTTTGTGGATTAAGAATGAACCATTGGTGTTTGACCGCTGTATAAATTGAAGTGTACCATTTTTGTCCTAAGTCATTTCAATTGTGAAATGAAAAGTGGAGATGTTTGTCGCTTCCGTGTATGTATGGATTTTAAGAATGAGTTGTAGCCCGAGAGATCCTAGGAGACAATCTAAAGACAAGGGCCAGGTGGGATGTTCAAGTGCTCACAGGGTTCGGGGCGTGACATACCCATTTAAGTGGTATTAGAGCAAGCTCAGCTCGATCCAATGTGATTGAGGTTTGGAGTGATGATGAGTGATGACTTGAGGACAATTAGATAGTGAGACCTTTAGAAATAAGCATTGATCACTAAATCTTGAGGATTATAGGCTGGAACTTGTGTATACTCTAATGGTTATAGTGTTGATTTTGATCGATTTTTATGAATGATCTTGAGTGAAGTGGTGATTGAGGTTTAAGTGGAAGCATGTTGAAATTAAAGAGACATAGGCATGGATTTTGAGGTAGTGATTGTGCTTGAAGTTAGTAAAGAATTGCTTATGATTAAAGGGTCAATCGAAGTATATGATTGTGATTGTGGTTTGTCAATGACCTAACTTAAGGAATGTGAGTTATAAAGAGACGATTGGTATTAGTGGGTTCAGGCTTGAATCGTGTTATACCTTGATGGTTTTAGTTATCGATGGTTGTTGACAACTTTGGATGATTTGAGATGAGATGTATACAAGGAATATTTGGATTGAATATCAGTTGTGATCGAATGCCTATGGATTTGACTTGAATAGCGACTAAACTTGAGGCGTATGGGTGAATATAGGTAATTAATCCATGTGATGTGACGGTCATTGGTGGAATTAGAAACTTCGATGGATAAGAATTGATCTGAAGGCGATTGTGGTATGACAAGTAATGAGGACAGTCATGATGTGTACGTATTTGTGGCATTAAAATGAAGGTTGATGAGGGTGCATGCATGAACTTCTCACTATCAGACTTAATAAACTGTCGCTTGGTATGGGATGAGTTGATGGGATACCTATAAACCGTAATGAAGTACGTTATGGGGCTTGTGGAGCAGGGCTTCCTTCTTAGATGTATGACTTGGGACTACCTGTAACAATCAGGTCTGATGAGGGCAGGGAGTGATCGCCGGGACAAAGAGGCCTGGACAAGGAACGGCTCCTGGCAGGCTTCTAAGATAGCGAGGAGGCAGGGATGACCCAAGTCATAAATTGAAAGGGAAAGCCTAGGTATCAGGTTGAGTCTGATTGTGGTTAAGAGATGTATGGCACTAGAGTGATTCTCGAAGTGAATGTTCAAAAGTGGCACGGCATTTGTAATGGCGCCTGTGATAAGCATGGCTGAGAGCCCTATATTTGGTAGTGATTGCCGTTTACAAAAGAAAACTGATGTTCGTGATTGGCCTAGTTAGCATCTTGTGTAATTGGCATCGTGTGATTATCTTAGCCGAGCTTTAATTGAGAAATTAGACGGCATGCGGGGTTTATACCCGTTAAACTGATGCCTGTTGAGATTGAGATAGCCTGTCGTGTTTGTGATAGTGTGGCAGATGCCTTATGCTTAATGTATGAGCGTGTGACTCATAGAAGTGATGCCTTAAGTGGTTGTTTGATGTGGGCCTAGTTGAGGCTTGCCTCGTTGTTGGCTATTAATTGAGAAGTTGCCTTGTGGAGGCTTGCTTGTTATGTGATTGCAGCTTAAGGATGATTTGGAATCCTTGAATAATGAACAACTAGATGAGAGTTGTTTGGGAACCATTGGGTGGTTGATGGTGAAAGATAATGAGATGAGCAGTATGAGACTGCTAGACTTGAGTAGATGACTTAAGTCTTTAATTCCTAGAGGGAATCATAGTGGTTCAAGTGACATGAGAACCTGTTAAGGTTAAAAGACCAGAGTACGGTCGCTAGAGGAGCATTTGGCTCAAGTGTGCAAGATATGAGAAGATCCGAGAATAGAAAGGGATCGTGAAAATTGAGTAAAGATGAGCGACTCTAGTATGAGTACTGGAAGAGAATATGGCTCGATCTTGTTAATCGTACGAGACCCAAGTGTAATAAGGGGTCGTGAGAATTTTAAATGGAAATGAGGAAATTTGATGGGCAGGCAAGCTCGAGAAGAAGCTGCCCTTGTACCCAAGTTGCTGAGACGACTGATGCTGGTGTTGATGAGTTAAGAGATGGAAGTCACAAGAAAGGTGACTCCGAGATTATTCATTTCCAAAGTGAAAAACGTGGACAGGAGTCACGAGAGATTTGAAGATCTTGCGGAGCTATTTATAAAGTTGAGATTGACTGAATTTGATGAAAGGATGAAATTTGAAACTGCCTTCTTTTAAATTGAGGGTTTCATGAGAAAACCTTAGAGATTTTAGGTGCACTAAAGAAAGAAAGTGACCCTGACAATTATTAGCCTTAAGAGGCTATTGGTGATTGGTGAAGTGTCACCAAGGGAGGAGTTTGTTTTTCTTGAAGGCATGGTATATGTTCGAACCGCCTTCGTTGAATTGTTTGATGACAAATATTTTCCTAGGATTGCTCGAGAGCAATAGTTGTGTGGATCCTAATGATATTGCAAGGATCTGAGGACGATCGACCAATGTGAGATAGAGTTCTCAAGGTGGTCTTAGTGTGTCAAGGGTGGTCAAGGACCCTTTGAGTAAGACTTGAGGTCTTTTGAAAGCCTTTTGGCTAGTGATTGTTCCTGACTTTGAGGAATGGTAATGGGACTCAGTAAAAGAAATGAATGATCGGAAGACAGGTGAATAAAAGAACTCCTGCTCATGGATTACGAGCAAAGAGATGTTCATTATGGAACATGGAACGTGCCTGCGAGAAACGGCTTTAATCTTGGCGTGAGTCTCGTAATGAGAGACCGGCATGTCGTTCCTTCCATTGTGGGGAAAGTTGAGAAAAGAATTATGTCAGTTGTCTGACGTTGATGATTCTATGAGATCGATTAAGGTTGAATCGAGACCACTAGAAGTGATATTGTGTGTTGCCAGCCCTAAAGAGTAGGGTGTCGCTTTTAAAGGGGCAATTGGACCATGAGATGGTCATTGAGGGAAAGGATAGTGAATGGACTTGATGGTCATGATTGCTCGAAATTTTAATAAATGATTGGGTAAGAGAAAATAGCGCTTAGAGAGTAATTACAAAGTGACTCGAGGTAGTCGAATTGACTATTCGATACGAGAAATTGTGGAGACCGAGGGAGAACCTCGACTTTTTGGAATCTTGTCACTAGAGGTGACTGAATCACTGGAAGAAAAGTGTCAGACATGATGGAATTTGAATCTTGGAGTGGAGGTATTACCATTGGCACAGACTCCAAGATTGACACTCTAAGGAATGGGAAGGACAATGTGGATTCGAAGTAAAAGAATGCCATAGAAGTGTATAGTTTTCTTCATAGGGTAATTTTGACACCTAATTTTGGATCAGCCCTTTTTAGCCATTTCTTAGAAAATTCATAGAAAATTCATAAAAAATCAAACAATTACAAAATCAACTTTGGTGGCCTTGGCCAAGCCTAAGGAACCATTTTTGACAAAAAATAATTTTTCATATTTTTCGCATTTTTTAGTATTTTTGGAAATTAGAAAAATACTAGAAAAATCAAGAAAAAAAGCATTTGAGGTCGCAAAAATATAGGAAAATAGGCAATATTTTTATTTTAAATCCCTTGTATTTTTTACCCATAAAAAGTCCAAAATCAAATTCAATTTTAGGTGTTCCTTTGTTACACTTATGATTGAATTTGGCATTTTTTAGGATCGTGACATTCAATCTAACTGTCCCCTATTGCAATTTGGCCCAATTGTTAGCACAAATTGCTCAATTGCACGAATTTGACAAAAATGCATACTTAATTGCATTTGAGTCCTTGAAATTGGGTATATTTGAAATTATTTTCAATTCAAGGACTATCATTGCAAATTAAACATACTGCCCAATGGTTTTCATCATTTCGAATCGATTGACATAGGCAATTTGGTCCAATTTCATCATTTGAGCCTTCAATTGCACAATTCCCCGATTTGCAATTAAATGAAAATTTAGGGTTTTTATAGAAATTGATGTGAACTTTTGGGTAAAACTTTATTTGTAGATAAAATCCATGCCCAAAAATCGATTCTGCGGTCCAATTGTAAAAATTTCCCATTAATTTGGGCTTAATTTGAAAAATTGTAATTCGGAACCTGTTCAGACCGGTCTGACCGCCAGTCGAACCGGTCCGCTACAGTGTCATCGTCTTCCTCAGGCACCTGCACGAATGAACAGTAAAAGGTCGAACTTCGATGGGAAAATTGATAGACCAATTGACTTCAATTGAAGACGTAATGGTGGGCGTTTAGTTCCTTAGGCCATTCCCCGTCGATTGGGACCGAAATGATGATCAATGGCCGCCGGCGCAGGGAGCAATCGGCCGGTCAAATTGCGGACCTGCGAAAGTCAACATTTACCAAACGTAGACCAAATTCGCTCTAAATTCACGCAGAATGAGACCTGCCGGAGGACCAAACAGAATTGGACGAGATACCCATCGTCCCCGACACCGATTGGACCTAAAGGCATGTGGCCTCACGTGCAATTGAGGCCGGTACGCAGTCCCCGGCTCGGCGCCAAAATTACAAAAAGCTATATAAGCATGTGGGCCTTCGCGAAGCAAGGAGGCGGTTGATTCAATTGCAAAAAGGAAAATCGAATCGAGAGAGAGAGAGAGAGAGAGAGAGAGAGAGAGAGAGAGAGAGAGAGAGAGAGAGAGAGAGAGAGAGCTCGTCCTCTAACCCCTATTGTCGAGGACAGAGCTCGAATCGACAGAGCATCGGTCAGGCCTTTCCAGGCTAGACCAAAGCTCTAGGAGATCGTCAGGAGGTTGCCCAGACTGAGAGGAAGTTGTTGCCGTCGACCGCGCAGCCTGAAATTGCCGGAACATGTGAGTCACAGCCTCGAGTTCTTCACTGCACGTCAATGGCGACTCATGCATTTCTTGTTCATTCTTGCGATTACTATGTGCGTTTTGCTCCTTGAACACCACTGACCATTGTCGCACATCTATTTTGCATCGACTTCGCTTGCACACCTCGAATTGAGTCTCCCAATCCAACCTCCATTGCCGAACACTGTCCATTCTTGCCCACCTAAATCTGGGCCGAACGACCTCAATCGGAGCTCGAGGTAAGTCTCCTGAACATCGATTGATGCTATCCTGTGATGGAATTGCAATGATTTTGTGTTAGTCGAGCGATCGAACTCCCATGGCCGTACTCGGCACTCTGCTTAATACTCGTGATTTTGCGAATGAGATGCTGTGATTCTTAGATATGTTAAACTAGAGACGATCGCAAGTCGATTGCCGTTGGTCTCGCATGATTTCATCAAGGAACCACCGTCGGATCGCCGCCGGAGAAGCACAGCCGTTCGTCCAAGTTGCAGGCGAGGTTGAAGACGATGTGTATGTGGCGAGGTCAACGAGTCAAAGGTCTAGGTGGCAACACATGACTGGTCCGCGTGGATGTCGAGTCAGCACGGCCGTTGAGTCTGTTATTCGAATAAAAAGAATCCAACGGCTGAGAATAATCGAATCTAATAAATGGTGACCGTCTGATTAGAAATTAGGATTATTCGAAAATGTTGTAAAATCGAAAAATCAAAATTAGCTGAAACGGTACCATTTAGATAAAGGGTCAAGCGGCGTCGTATATGTTAGTAGGATTGAACGGCTCAGATCAAGTCTCAGGTTCTAATCGTGGCCGTAGATTTTAGTAAGTCAATCTAACGGCTCAGGTCGAGTCTTCGCTTAATCTAGACCGTAGGTTCTAGTAATCAGATCCAACGGGCGCGGATTAGCCACGCGGTTCAGCGTGGGCCGTCGGATTAATTCCGAATAATTTGAAAATCAAAAAAGTAGAAACGGCATCGTTTTAGTCCGTAGGTTTCGCGGGTCGATCGCCCACGGGTCATGGGCCGGGTCACCCGACCCGGTCCGAATAACATTTTATTAAAATAAAAAAAATTCAGAAAATGATTTAACAATAACAAAAATCAGAAAAATTCTAGAAAATCCAAAAAATGGTAGAAAATCCCAAAAAATATAGGAAAATTGTGGGAAAATCCTAGATACTCTAGAAATTCCCAAAAATTGAGGATTGACCATAGACAACTGGTCAATCCTATTTTTGGGGGTTTCTCATCCGTTCTTCCTAGACTTGACGATATTACCCTTTAGGGGTAAGTCGCCTCTGCTGTATCTACGAGATAAGGTCGATAATGCCAAGGCAAGAATTAGGGTCAGTTAGGCGACCAATTCTTGGGCTTGGGTTTTCGAGTCTCGTCCCTTTTCTCAAAATGACGATTTTATCCCTCCAATGGGAAAATCGTATTTCTTGTTCCAATCAAATCCTGGAAATTGCTCAAAGTTGGGGTTTGGGTCAGGTGGGTGAACAATCCTAATATTTGAGATTTTCAGTCCTCATTTTTGTCCAAAATGATGACTTTACCCCTCTAAGGGTAAAATCACATTTAAATTCCAGAAGCATCCTGAAAATTCCTGAAAAATAGGAAATGGAAGGATTTGATCACCAATCCCATTTCTACCCTATTTTGACCCCAGATTTCATCTGAGATGACGATTTTCCCCTTTTTGTGGCAAATTTTCCCTAAATCTCTCAAAATTATGATTCTACCCCTTATGGGCGAATCATGTCAAATCACTCCTAAGCCTTGACTGATACTTCTCTAGGCCAATAGGGCCTCATTAGGGATGCCATGATGATTTCATGTACTTTATCCGCGTGCTCTGGATCCTTGATTTGGGCATTTACTTATATTGATTGTGAGTGATAGGATAGTCATTCCCTTCTGCATGAACTCATAGATTTAGGATCTAAACCCCACTCCTCTGTATGAAATCCTAGAATCAGACAAACCATTCAACTTAGGCACCGAAAGTGAGTCAACTCTGATAGTTGGCTTAACTAAGTCCCCGATCTTACTTATCTGGTTTCCGCAGAATCGAATAGATCGCTCCCAACTATTCGATAGGGTTTCTGATCGTACCCTCCCCGAAATGATTGGTGGCGACTCCTTGGCATATACACATATCACATGTCACTAGACCACACTAAAGGTCGACCACGTGCATCCAGCCGTTGTGATTTGGGTAATGGACCTTGGGAGAGGCCCGCCCCCAATCAGGCGATGATCAAGCGGCCCATTAGCTCCCTCCGGCAGGCCAAACCCGCGAGAGGGTCGCGACAGACTGGTGTTGACACTTGATTTTTGACCATATGTTATTGCGATTTTTATTTTTTAAAATTAATTAAAAATATCAAAAAAGGTCATAAAATCACAAAATAAACTTTGGAAGCCTTGGCCTAGCCTCGGGGACCGATTTTGAACAAAAAATATTTTTTAGTATTTTATAATATTTTTCGAATTTATTTAATTATAAAAATACCCAAAAAATCAGAAAAATACCATTCGTGGTCAGAAAAATACACAAAAATATTCAATAATTTTGTTTTAATTTCCTCTTCAAGTTTGTCACTTATAATATTGAAAATTCGGCTCGGGTCACTATGTTCCTTCACAAACATAAACCCGAACCGAGCCAAAAAAATCCTTTTTGAGTCTTTTAATTTTCAATTCTCACTTTTTGGAAGCTATGACATTGGATTCTAAAATCTTGAAGTGCAATTAGGTCAATTTGCCCTCTAATTTGATCAATTTTAACCAAAAGGACTTAATTGCATAAATTTCTTTCAATTTAGTCCCCGGTTTCACGATTTTTGAAATTAAATTTCGTACGGGCATACCCATTGAAATCAAACACCTCTACCCTATAGTTTTCATCATGCTGAATGCATGGGTGGCCTCAATTTTGACTAATTCAGTCGTTTGGGCCCTCAATTTAACAAAAATCAATTTCGGATCCTAGGGACAATTTGGGGTTTTCACTAAATTTCAATCAATTGATTCGCGAAAATACCCTTATTTGATAGAAAACATGTCAAGGAGTCCGATTTTGCCATCAATTTCATGAAAATAGGTCGATTTGGGACCCAATTGAGCAGAATTGGTCGAACCGGGCCGGTCGGGTCAAGCCCGACCCGACCCGGTCCGACCGGTTCTGCAACTAAGTTGCAGACCCACGGCCGAAAGCAGAGCAGTGGAAAGCTCGGGGGGTGGAGCCGCGGCGTTTTTTTAATGAAAAGGGGCATTTGGACGTGGGGAACATGTCCAGAAGCTGGTGCTCGCCAGCGGAAAAGGGATGGCAGCGAAAAGGGCGGTCGGCCACCATGGAAAAGGAAGGAAGTTCGGGCGAGTTGGAGGAGCTTGACCGAGAAAAAAGGGGACGTGGGCAGAGCGAGTTCGAGAGAGAGGGACCTTGATGGAGCTCCAGGGAACTTGAAGCAACGCGCCAGAGCAGCCACAGTCGCCGGAGACGCCTGAAACAGGTCGGTTTCTTCGCTTGAAATCCATTTTCTTCGTGCACGCCGTGTGTTCGACGAAATGCCCAAGAGGGCTTTGATTCCCTAGGCTCTCGGCCGCGCCTGTCCGGGCCTTACCCGACGCGAGTCGTGCCCTAAACATCCCCTAGAACTTGTTATAACTCCAGCTTGATGTTTATTTTGCATCGGCAATGGTCGAAAATGATGGCCCGAGCTCCGCCGGTCTCGGAACGAGCCGAGGGCTCTCCCCGGCGATACAGGCGGCCACCGATCAGCGAAGGACCTCAGGTAAGTCCCTAAACCTTATTTTGTTGCCGCTCGATTGAATTTGATCAAGCTTTGAACGTAAAAATTTCTCTGCAAGTTGGTGCCGGAACCGTTATTGTGAAGGTTCGGCTTGCTATTATTCCGGCCATTTTCTCGTCTTTTTTTTGTCGTGTGTTAATCAGGGAGGGGTAGGGAGTCGAATGGCGAAGAAACGAGTAGAAAAACGTGAAATATGGTTCGGATCGTGCTCCTCCGGCGAGGATTCCGACGAACTCCCCGGATTAATCACTGTTCCGGCGAGTCGCCGGTCATCTTCTCCGGCCGGCTGCGAATCCGTTGACAAGTCAAAAGCTGACGTGGCGTGCCACGTGGGCAGCCACGTCAGCGCGGCGGGCCCGGGCCAAATAGAATAAAAAAAAATAGATCGGACGGCCGTGGCTTTGCCACGTGTCGCGATCTGGGATTTTTGAAAAAATTAAAATATTTTTCAGGATTAATAAATGATTTTCGAAAATAATAAAAAAGTTTTGATCCAATGGTTAATGTCGCGCCAAGTGACACTCTGAGGAGCGTCCGATCTGACCGAAGATCGGACGCACCAGAGGAGGCCACGTGGCGCGTCCTGGGCCATCCGATGGTGGTTTTTTTTAGAAAATCAAAACAAATGATAAAAAAATAAGAAAAACAGAAACGGCGTCGTTTTTGCTAGGGCCGGTTTCGGCCGTGGGTTCGGGCCGGGCGCCCGAGGGGCTTGGACCGGGTCTGACCCGGTCCGGAGAATAAAAAAATATTAAAAAATTCAGAAAATAATAAAAAAAAAATTCAATAAAAAATGGAAAAAAAAAATTCAAAAAAATTCTGAAAATTCAAAAAATTATAAAAAATTCCAGAAAATAGGAAATGGCCACATTCAACTGGCCATGACCTTTTCCGGGTCTTTCGACCCCCGGACATTCCAGAAATGATGGTTTTGCCCTTTCGGCAAACCGCCTTCCAAAAAAATTGTAAAAAATCCAGGAAAATCCCAAAAAATAGGAAATGGCCACAATCAACTGGCCAAGGATCATTCCAGGTGTTTTGAACCCCGACCCTTCTTAAAATGACGATTTCGCCCTTTGGGCGAATCGTCTTCCAAAAAATTGAAGAAAAATAAAAAAATTCCAAAAAATTCTCAAAAATGGGAAATGGCCACAAACAACTGGCCATGGAATATTTTGGGTAATTCGGTATCCAAACCTTCCAAAAATTGACGATTTTGCCCTTCGGGCTAATCGCATCCAAATCTTCCCATTTTACCCCTGGTCCGAAGTCACGCCTTCCTTAAGCCTTTATGGTTATACTAGGAAGCCATTGATCTGAATTGATGTGCATTGAAGTGATTTATTTATGTACTTGATTGCGCCTTCATTTAAATTGATTGTGATTGATAGGAACAGTCTTCCAGTCTGCATAAAACTTTGAATCAAACTTACCCCATCCAAAACTGCGCCTGCATGAACTCTTAGCTAGGAGAATCACTCGCGTTAGGTACCGAAAGGGCGTTGGTAATGACACCAACGTAACCAAGTCCCCGAACCCAAAATCTCTGGTTCTGCAGAACTGATCGATCTCTCCCAATCGATCAGTAAGGTTTCCGATCTACCCTCCAAGAAAGACCGGTGGCGACTCCAAATGCATGCACAATTTGCACATGCCACCACGACCACACTGAAGGTCGAAAGCGATCGACTCTTATTGTCGAATCCTTTAAAAAAATACCCCTGCCGCGATTTGGTATGGGCCTGGGAGGGCTCGCGCCGATCCAAGACCCGCGATCGGTAATCCATTAGCCGCGTTCGCTTTCGGACGGGTCGCGACAGCTGGCGACTCCACTGGGGAGTTTTTGTTGTTCTAGATCTCAAGTGGACTTAACCAAGTAACCAAGTCCCCTGTCGCGACCCTCTTGAGGTTGTCGGGCTCTCGAGGGCTAATGGGCCGTCCTGTCTGGTCGGACGCGGGCCTCTCCCAAGGCCCATTACCCAAATCACAACGGAGGTATGCGTGATCGACTTTCAGTGTGGTCTAGTGACATGTGCTAAGTGTGCATGCCATGGAGTCGCCACCAATCATTTTTTTCAGAGTGTGATTGGACCACCCAATCGAATAGTTGGGAGTTTCTATTCAATTCTGCGAGAACCAGAGAAATGGTTTCGGGGACTTAGTTACACCAACTGTCAGAGTTGACGCCCTTTCGGTACCTAAGTTGACTGAATTTTCTAACCTGAGATTCATGCGGATGAGTAAGGTATGAACCCTAAATCTAAAAATTCATGCAGATAGGAGTGATTATCCTAGCAATCACAATCAGTAATAAAATGCGCAACTCAAGGAATCTAGATATGCAAATAAATCACATGACATTCCTAGTAAGGCCCTATTTATCAATCACAGCTCAAGAATGATTTAGCTGTCCTAGCCATTCTACACACGATCTAACCTAAGAAAAGCATTAGGAAGCATCGAAGGAGTTCGAGAGTACTCACATGGGGTTCGCCGTGCCCTGATTTGGTCTTGGACGAGCTATCGAGCTCATGCCGACCCGATTATATTTAGGGATCCACTCGGCGTTTTACATCATGAAATCATGTGAAACAAAAACGAAAATATTCAGCAAGGGGCATTTATTGTAGATGGTGGTCAATCTAATTGGACGTCAAGACTAAAAAAGATGTAGAAATTTACAAATTAAAATACTCGAATGACATTTTTTTGCCAAATTCAACTCTATGCGTCGTGAAGAAACACATGCAATTGAACTTGAATTTTGACTATTTATGAGTTCAAAATGTAAAAGAACTTAAAATAAAAATATTGACTATTTTTCTATATTTTTACGACATCGAACGCTATTTTTCTTCATTTTTCATGTATTTTTCTATTTTTGGAAAATATTAAAAAATATTTAAAAATATGAAAAATTATTTTTTTTTATCAAAAATGGTTCCTTTAGCTTGGTCAAGGCTACCAAAGATGATTTTTTTATTTTTTTAACTTTTTATAGATTTTTTATGAATTTTTTAAAAATAAACTATGAAAGACTGATCAAAAATCAGGTGTCAACAGCTGCCCCTCTTTGAGAGGAATTTCGTCAGAGATTTCTCTCAAAGACAAGGTGACACCTGTGTTCCGATCAACTCGACTAGGAAAAGAAAAGAAATCATGACATCCAATTTTCATGCCCATCAATGTGTGCTTTTCCTTAAAAAGAGATGTGCTCATTCAATTCCATGATATGATGTAAGAAAGTTAAGGAGTAGATAGACTTCCCTGCCCCTTACCTGCCGAATGCTTGCGGCATTTGCTGTGTCGATGGGTTCAAGTAGATTCCTAAGGACTTGTCATCGGAGTGTCCTGGGGATGTTAAGCTCTGACCTGTATGGTAGGTCAAACCATAATGGGATTCCTAACTGATAGGAACCTAAGGAAGACGCACCCAGTCTTTGGGGTGGCCAAAAGTCCTGTAGAAAGCTTAGACCTGAAAAAATTTTCCTCGCCAAGAAGATATTAGTAATCTTTGGGAAGACAATAATTGTCTAACTGACAAAATTCTACGACTTAAGTTTTAGTCATGAAATGTGCATTTTGATTGTTGGAGGTTATCCAAAACATTCCTGCCATATACAGATGTGATCATAAATTCCTTGCACGGAAACTCTAGATCAAACAATTTGAAAATTTCAAAAAGAGTTTGCTCAAAACATCCATTGGAGTATTTCTCACCCAAGAAGGCTCCTCACTGCTCTGTGATAATGATCTTTAATAGGGAAAGTGCTCAATTTCCTACCGACCTGTGCCTGGGTTTCAGGATCATTCGCAACGCATACATTTCGACCGATCAGGAGGTCTTTCACGGGACCGTAGTGTTAGGCTTGGATATCGGTTTCCAAGGGGGGCTCACTTTTGAGTCAAGGCCGTTGAACGAAATTTTTCACTATCTGCTCCGGGTTTACAAGTCAAGAACCCTGCAAAATGAGAAAGAAATAGTCTTGCTCGTACTTCTTTGAGCTAAGTTATACATTAACCCAAGTGTCTTAGTCAGATAAGACTACTTCAGGGTTGTAACATTGGAAGGATTGGGGACCGAAAAAGGCTTATTTTTTGCCCAGAAATTGTGAAGGGTTTGACATTGGTGATCATTGCAAATTTGCCACATGTCCTTCGAAGAACATCTCCATTTCTTGAAGTGTACACTCCTCTTTTAGAGCGCACAAGGATGTTTAAAAGCGTCTCTTGTTACATTAAGAGACCGTCTGTTTGTGTGTTTGCAATTTGAGCACGACATCATTTGGAGAGTAGTCATCTTGATCTGACTCCTTTGCAGGGTCTTTTCATCGTATATCTAGACTTTACTGGGGATATTTTGAATAGACATCAGCCTTGCTTTTTACCAGGCACTTTGCTTTTTCTTGATGTCTAGGGATTTTTCTTTTCCCCCTCTTTTTAATCCCGTGTTTTTCTTTTCTTTTGGAGCTTGGATTTTCGGCAATCATGCTAGATATGCAACTTAAACTTTGGCACGCTTCCATTCCTAAAGTGATGTTGCCTTTGCTTTGGAATATGCAATGATCACCAATAGGTTGATGAAATGAATTTGCTGGCTCAACTTGGTCGTGCAAAGGATAACAGTGTGTAGGATAGAGAAATGAATTATTCTCGTCATCCTATGACACTTGGATTATCATATAAACAACACACAAAGATTTATGTTAGTCCGAGCAAGAAAATTTCTAACCGTTTACTTTCTGATACTGTTGGACTAACCTTCATTTGCCCCAATGTGGGGTGGTTCTTGACAGGGTTGAGAATGAAAATAGCCGTTCAATGGGGTTCTCAATGGGCATCTGTAGTGTTTGGAATGAAGAAATAAATGCCTCTGTCATCTCGATCCATGTAATCGTTGCGAATGACCCTTATATCCATAGGTTAAGGTTTCTCTATCATTTCCAATCTCCTCATCTCTCAAGTGTGTATGAGACGTGTTTGGATTAGGCTCGCTTCTCTTATGAGAAAATACCCTTTTGAACAGTTCAAACGACTCTTATTGGAAAAATTCATTTCATTTCATCAAGATTTATCCTTCAAAGGGATTTTATGATGCACCATACATGTGTAATTCATGTTCAGACAATCTCATGTTTTAAAACATGAATGTCAATGAAGTAAGAATTCTATGTCTTTTTAGATGTGAGAATCAAATTAATTCTGAAAGTTTTTAATCTCCAATGAATTGGGAAAAGGGATACTTACCTGCCCATCGAGGCTGGAGATCCTGGAGATATAAAAGGGATATGTCATTGTATATTCTAAAACTTTACAAAAATTGGAACGATACATCTTACCCTTGGTCATATGCTCCAACGAGTGTACAAGGGTTGTGAAAATCTGCACTTCACATAGTAACACAAGATTGTTGGGTGTTCTAAAGTTCTTTCGACTTCTTGGTTTTTGGAGAAAAATGAAACTTACATGTCTGCCTTGATGGCGAGCTCCTGCCAAGGATAAATATTAAGCATTATTTTGGGTTTCCAAATTCAAAACAAATTGGGACGATACTACTTTACTCTTGATTTGAATTCCTTCTGCATGCCAATGTGCGGATTGTAGAAGCCGGCCCTCAAGCTTGTGGCCATGATTTCTTCGTCTGGTTGGGCAACGAATCCACCTCGAGGATTTACGTCGGAGGAGATTCATTCATCTTTTTGGGCGTGTTTCATGCACTGTTTTGTTATTTGAATGCATGGCTTCTTGGGTGCCTCATCTCTGTTCATCACCTGAGAGGAAAATGAGAGAACATTATCCCCGCATCTGATTGAAAATCATTTAGGAACGATACGTTCTTTTTACCAAATGGGTGGCTCCGCGGCCAAATGTGTTTTACATTGAAAGGATGGATTCCATTACGCTCTGCGGATGATAACTATCGCTTCGGGGACTTGCCCCACGGATCAAACGATGAATTTGATGTCTTCGGCTTCGACATGCTTTCCAGATGTAGGAATGGTTTGCCCCCATTTTCAGTGGAGATGGGTTTTGTCGAGTGGGCAAGATCAAAAACTCATCCTAGATTTTGCTTTAGTCGAAGGTTGAAATCCCGACCTTGGATAAGCGAATCATGATTCATCTCCTTCTGCTTCGGATTTGTCATTTGCGTGCTTCACATTTTACAATACCAACTTCGCCGCTTGATGAAAATGAATCGATGATTTTCGAATTGCCCCAAGTTCTATAGTCATCTGCGTCGAATCTCTTTGAACTTCATCGGGTGATAGACAAACTGATAAAATGATTTTTCAATCCTGAGATCGAACTCCTGACGTTTCGTACCACTTCCAGTTCACTGACTACCAGGACAAAGCACTATTGGCGTCCCTAACTGGTTCGTTTTTTGTTATAAAATTCTTGAAGCAGTTAGCGACCCCCATCGAGAATGAAACAAGCTCAATTTAGAGTTCATAACGACTAAAGGTCCCTTAGAACGATACAGAGCTAACCGTCTTTGAGCTCGCTCGGGCTTTTGCTCGCATTTTCCTATGTGAAGCCTTTAAATGTTTTTCTTCGTGGCGTTCAATTGATTCGCCTCGACTCTAATCTAACAAGGGATTGTTGTACTCAAGCATGATGATGCTCGCAGGTAGTACTGATCGCTGCCCCAGATTAACTCTAGGCATTAAGGAAGATTATCTTGCATGGAAGACTTTATGACAGAAAGATTAATGATACATCCATTCACATGTGCCTAGTTCCCTTGAGGATTCTCGGTGATCAGCCAGCTACACCATGAATCAGACATATAATCGTCATTTTGGATCATAACTTCATAAGTCCATCAGTTTTAAACTGATCAATCCAGATATGGAGCTCCTCATCAAGGAAATCTTTTGATTCTTCGAGCAACTGATATTCGGGTTGACCATCATCGCTTGGCGTTGAAGGATTCCTGTTTCTGTTGTGAGCGATCTGATTCTTCGAGCTAGAACCTTCGTCGTTGCTCGAGATTATAAGAGGATGATTGATCGGTTCACTATCAAAAGCACCTTCCATTTGGGAATGGGAGAAACAAAAATCCTCAAAGCATCCGCCCGCTTGATCTTCCGAAATCATATGCCCAAGCCGGGCAGATCTTTGAACACTAGGCGCAATATGTTGATCGGGGATAGGAAGAGCACTAGCGAAAAGTTGCTGCTCAAACCAAGGAGTTCGTACCTGCTGCACTTGTGGCATATACTCTTGAGGGGTACTGAGATGATTCGGGGGAATATTCTGATTAGCGCCCAAGTAGTCGATGGTGCTGCTACCAGCTTGGTCGGTGCCTAAATTCGGCAGGGTATTTCTTACTTCAGGGGCATTGTAGTTATAGCCATGCCTAGTGTTTAGGCACAAGTTGAGTTCTTTCAGGTTCAGTGCTGTGTGGCGCTGTCTTAGCGCCCTTCTGTAGCTCTTGAGGTGACTCGCGACTCCATCTTTAGTGAGTCCTGGTATGTTCATGATCTCAAGTATGCGCGTTGGATATGCTGAGTTGATCCCTAGTTGCTGAACCGCACTAAGGAACTTGAGATGAAGCTCGGGGGACCAATTGACCCTCGTCTTCTTGCGACCCGGAACAGTGTTGACAACTTGGCTATTGCTCTCTGGCCTATTTCCAGTAGAATTTGATCGAGCCAGAAATTGTTGTGGAGGGAATTCATCAGCTTTGGATTGGTCGGTCGTGATAGTAAGCTCATCGTTAAGGAAACTCCAATCATGGTGACGCATATCACATCCTTTAGAAGGCATCGATATTGACTTCGTAGAATTGATTTGTTCATGCATATCTCCAACAAAATCCGATTGTATCGAAGATGGTTCGAGGGAGTGGGGTGGTGAATGAGCATTTTCAATCCTCATATAAGGCTTATCAAGGAACATTTCGCCGAGAGTGATAGGGCCACCGCAATTAAGGCAAGCGATAGTGCTGGGAGCTTTCTTATACCTCATGTTCTCCGCTCGAAGCTTTTCGTTTTCCTCCTTTAGAATCGCAAGTTCTTGACGTCTGTGTTGAGCCCTCAATTTGGCTCGCTTATTTTGAAACCAAAACTTGACCCTCAAAGGTTTCATCCCTAGCTTCTGGCCCAATTCATTTCTTTGTTTCATGTTCGGGAGAGGGCATTCACTAAAGAAAGCTTCAAGCTCTTGGATTTCATTCTGAGTGTGGCACTGGCGACGTTTCCTTTTCCGAGATTGACCATCGCTGCTGCTGTTGTCATCGCTGCTGAGCTCCTGAACTTCGTTGCCGAAAGGGTTGGGTTCTGTGGTTCTGGTACCAGACGCCATCCTGGAATCTTCGAGATCTCTCAGTAGTTCATTTTCTGAGATTTTTGGATCAGTCGCCTCTAGCAACATGGTAACCCTCAAACATGTTGGATCGAAAAATGTTCGATCAATTTTTGCTCGCTCAGGGTTCTCTACTCTCTCATGTATGCTCACTCTCTCTAAATTTTCTTTTGAGTGGTTCTGTATGCCCATGAAACGTTCTTTAAACATGGATGAAGATCATCAGGCAAGCGTTGCTCCCAAGATTTCGTATTTCCCGCTTTGTCGTCTTCTTTCTTCTTTTCAACGTGGAGGGACACCAAATCGATTTCCTTTTCTCGATATCCATGTCTGTCTCCCACTTATTTTCAAAAAGGTGGAACTACGCTCGCCTCCCGCTCAGTTTTTTAATATGATGGGACCGCCAAATCCTTTCGCAACTTTTTTCGATAGTTGCGCTTAACTCCCGTTCAATTTTAATATGGTGACACCGACATATCTTTTTACAACTTTTTTAGGTTTATCAAGCCTGAAATCGCGGACTGGGATAGATCTGATGGTTCACCGAAAGAGCCACCATTGCTTTACCCAATTAACTTGGCTCCACGAGCATTATTGCTATGCCTTTCTTCATTCTCGAGTTGCTATAAAAGGAGGAGTTAATGCAGAGAAGATTAACACTCTTACATAATTGTCTTTTCGTATTTTAATCACTCTACCACACTCATCTTCTTCTCCCTCACTCCAACGAAAATGACCTCCTCTCCTATTCGCGCTTTCTCGGCCGAAATTTTGGCCCAGTGGGAAAAACTCTATAACCTCCTCGGTCGAGGCTATGCTCATATAGCCGATCACCCAGAAACTGAAGATGAAATCCGTATTTTGCTCGTGGAAATAGACACCACCTCCATCAAGGGCACTAATTTAGAGAGGGAATATAGAATCTTCCCAACCCTCTTTATAAACTTTTTAGAGACTTACCGTGTCGCTCATCGAAAAGCTACCGTGGCTCACGTTTTGCGAGCTCGCTATGAGGATCGGTCCAACTGCTTGGTGTTGGCCAACCTTGTGGCCGATAGTCACAGAAAGGCTGTTGAGTTCGCCAACAAGCGAGTCTCGATGTTGCTTCGCGAGAGGGGAAATTTGGTGGAGCGCTTGGCCTTATCCCTGACCACCTATGAGCACGAC
The DNA here is from genome assembly GCA_021437785.1 of Rhodomyrtus psidioides. Lineage (NCBI taxonomy): Eukaryota > Viridiplantae > Streptophyta > Magnoliopsida > Myrtales > Myrtaceae > Rhodomyrtus > Rhodomyrtus psidioides. The sequence goes on along the minus strand of JAILYB010000074.1, from coordinate 1,378,103 downwards.
CGTCGTAATGTCGTGTTGAAGTTTCAATGTGAGTGGCAGGAAGAAAGGCTTGACAGCATTACCGCGGATATAGCCCATGGGAGAGGACTAGTTCGGGACCTGGAAATAGCCGCCGAAGATCACGGGACCAAGGTTGCCGATCTTAAATGGGAATGTAAACGCCTTCTTCTTAAGCTTGCAGATCTCGAGTCTCGAGGTGGTGAGTATAAGCAAAGCATCAATAATATGGAGGGCCAACTAGGTTCCTTTGTGATGCTAATTAGGGCTCATTGCGGTTTTATGTTTCCACCCCGATGATTTGTATGATCTGCTTTTAAGGTCCCTCGATTGAGCGAAATGAATGAAAGCTCTAATGTGTGTGTCTCAACTTCTGTATGGCTGACTTTCTCGAACACCTGACCACTCTCAACCTAGGCAAGCTGCGCTTTGACATTTATGATTCGAGCGTGTACATCTTGATTTTTTAATCTTGCTTATGATCGGATAAAGGAACCTCCCACCACGATTATCCACAAAAAGACTTCTCTTCTCTACTTGTTTTTAACCTGTTTCAAATGAAAAGGCAGAATCAAAAGAAAGAATTTGAAAAATAAAGCATAAATCCTTTCAATTTTATGCTTACTTGTGATTAATAGGGATAAGAGCTTTTACAAGGGTTTTGGCCTTGTGCAAAAGCTTTTATCAATATTCCTCAAAGGAAAGCATATCATTGAAAGAAATGTAATTCACGATAATCGCCTTTGATCAATTCCAAGAAAATCAATGGAATGTTCAAAAGTACACAATTACGATGTGTTTTAAATTCAATTGAAGATACGGTATCCAAATTAAAGCTGTTTGCTAAGAACGAGAGTAATTTGGATATCTATCTTTTCATTAAATTTGAAAAACACGAATACTCTTGATCAATTATTGTGGATTACCAATGATGCAAAACATGCATGAACCAATTCAAGTTTATAGTTCCTTCTGGCGAAATTGGGATTGTATTGCCCTATACGGCCAAAAGGTTGTATAAGACTTCCAATTTCAATTTCATCCAAAGGAATTATAAAATTGATTTTGGAGTATTCGAGTGATTAGAAGAAATGCCACTATCACATTCCAATGACAAGTCAATAGAAATACAACAAATTTCAATCTGAATGTATATAAACACAAATAGATGCCTAATACAGTCAATCTAAGGGATCAGATAGAGAGGATCTCAGCAAAATAAATCCTATACAAGAAGGCTAGAAATGAAAAATAAAACAAAGGAATGTGATCTTAATACTTAGGCTCTTCTTGTCCACTTGGCGCTCGTAATGGGATGACACCATCTTCATCTTCCATCAAGAACATTGGGAGGAAAACACACATATCTATCCTCAAAATGGCATTTAATCCAATCACCGAAATTATGCAATGAATATAATGATTAAGAGCTGTAACAAGTTCGAGGGATAGAAAAGTCTTACCAACCAAACTTAAGAGAAAATCAAGCTTCTCTGTATTTTTTGCAGTGTTAGGTATACTAACCTTCCATAGACAAACGCATGAGACAAGTGAGGGAAAACTCCTAAAAATCAAAAGATAGGGCTTGGTACCTAAAGCCAAGGTTCTCACCTCGAATTCTGGGAAGAGCCGATTCCATTGCACAACTATCGTTGCATTGGGACTCAATCCATAGTTCGAAGTGAGCGGAATTGAAAAGTGGATTACCCCATGTTTTTCCTCACGGAGATTCCATTTTCAATTCCTTCTATTGTGTTCCTAAAGAGGGCGCCTGGGGTTTTAGGCGCAATTGTGTGTATTCATTGTGTCGTGCTAAAGTAAAAGACATGCATTTTATTTAACAATCACCGCTTCAATATAAACATCCACACAATCATACATCCAAAACTCCTGCCTGCATAAAACAAAGTTAACAAGCACTTCACCCCTTATTTCTCCCGTCTACAAAAACATCTAACACATTCGTTAGCATATACACCTCACTTTCGAGAGCATCTGCATAAAATTAGGTTAGAAGAATCAATCAACTTTTTAATCGGCTCAAGTCCACTAAATGGTTAAGAACCAGTCCCCAGTGGAGTCGCCAGTCTGTCGCGACCCTCTTGAGGTTGTCGAGCTCTCGAGGGCTAATGGGCCGTCCTGTCTGGTCGGACGCGGGCCTCTCCCAAGGCCCATTACCCAAATCACAATGGAGGTATGCGTGATCGACTTTCAGTGTGGTCTAGTGACATGTGCTAAGTGTGCATGCCATGGAGTCGCCACCAATCATTTTTTTCAGAGTGTGATTGGACCACCCAATCGAATAGTTGGGAGTTTCTATTCAATTCTGCGAGAACCAGAGAAATGGTTTCGGGGACTTAGTTACACCAACTGTCAGAGTTGACGCCCTTTCGGTACCTAAGTTGACTGAATTTTCTAACCTGAGATTCATGCGGATGAGTAAGGTATGAACCCTAAATCTAAAAATTCATGCAGATAGGAGTGATTATCCTAGCAATCACAATCAGTAATAAAATGCGCAACTCAAGGAATCTAGATATGCAAATAAATCACATGACATTCCTAGTAAGGCCCTATTTATCAATCACAGCTCAAGAATGATTTAGCTGTCCTAGCCATTCTACACACGATCTAACCTAAGAAAAGCATTAGGAAGCATCGAAGGAGTTCGAGAGTACTCACATGGGGTTCGCCGTGCCCTGATTTGGTCTTAGACGAGCTATCGAGCTCATGCCGACCCGATTATATTTAGGGATCCACTCGGCGTTTTACATCATGAAATCATGTGAAACAAAAACGAAAATATTCAGCAAGGGGCATTTATTGTAGATGGTGGTCAATCTAATTGGACGTCAAGACTAAAAAAGATGTAGAAATTTACAAATTAAAATACTCGAATGACATTTTTTTGCCGAATTCAACTCTATGCGTCGTGAAGAAACACATGCAATTGAACTTGAATTTTGACTATTTATGAGTTCAAAATGTAAAAGAAATTAAAATAAAAATATTGACTATTTTTCTATATTTTTACGACATCGAACGCTATTTTTCTTCATTTTTCATGTATTTTTCTATTTTTGGAAAATATTAAAAAATATTTAAAAATATAAAAAATTATTTTTTTTTATCAAAAATGGTTCCTTTAGCTTGGTCAAGGCTACCAAAGATGATTTTTTTATTTTTTTAACTTTTTATAGATTTTTTATGAATTTTTTAAAAATAAACTATGAAAGACTGATCAAAAATCAGGTGTCAACATCCCCGAACCCAAAATCTCTGGTTCCGCAGAACTGATCGACCTCTCCCAATCGGTCAGTAAGGTTTCCGGTTTACCCTCCAAGAAAGACCGGTGGCGACTCCAAATGCATGCACAAGTTGCACATGCCACCACGACCACACTGAAGGTCGAAAACGATCGACTGTTATCGTCGAATCCCTTTGAAAAATACTCCCGCCGCGATTTGGTATGGGCCTGGGAGGGCCCGCGCCTATCCAAGACCCGTGATCGGTAATCCATTAGCCGCGTCCGCTTTCGGACGGGTCGCGACAGCTGGCGACTCCACTAGGGACTTTTTGTTCTAGAACCTATCGTTCTAGATCTCAAGTGGACTTAGGCCGTAATTAAAACGCTGAGTGATTTTTCTAACCATGCAGGCGCTCTTGAAGGTGAGGTAAGTCCGCTTACGATAGGTGTTATATGTTTTGCAGATTGGAGAAATAAGGGGTGTAGTCCGTGATTAACATTGTCTTATGCAGGTTGGCGTAGGAATGTATGTTGTGTGGATGATTTGAAGCGCTGATTGATAAACTGTTGTGCATGACTTGCATCGTGATGATCACGACACATGGACACACACAACCGCGCCTAAAACCCCGGGCGCCGCCTTTAGGAACACAATAGAAGGAATTGAAAATGGAATCTCCGTGAGGAAAGACACGGGGTAATCCACTTTTCAATTTCGCTCGCTTCGAACTATGGATCGAGTCCCAATGCAACGATAGCTGTGCAATGGAATCGGCTCTTTCTAGAACTCGAGGTGAGAACCTTAACCTTAGGTGCCAAACCCTCTGATTTTTAGAAGTTTACCATCACTTGTTTCATGCGCATGTCTTTGGGCGGTTGGTACACCTAAAACCGCACATAAGTCGACGAGTTGGGTTTGTAAGACTCTCTATCCCCCTAAATCTATCACTGTTCATATAAATATAGGCATTTCATTCATTGTATTCTGGTGATTAGATTAAATGCCATTTCGAGGATAGATATGTGCGTTTGTCCCTAACGTCCTTGATAGAAGACGAGGAGGGTGATATCCCACGACGAACACCGAGTGTGCGATAAAGGAGCATACTATGGACATTATTGAGGTATCATCCAATGAAGATGACGAGTTGGGGCAAGTGATCCTGAAGGCACAGATCAAAACTGGGGCATCCTTAAACGTTAGGATCACATTCCTTTATTTCATTTTTCATTACTAGTCCTCTTGTATAGGGTTTATTTTTACTGAGGTTTTCTCTATCTCACCCCTTAGAGCGATTGTATTAGGGATCTATTGGTGTATACATTCAGATGGAACTTGGTTGTATTTCTTTTAACGGGTCATTGGAATGTGATAGTGGCATTTTTTCTAATCATCCGAATACTCCCAAGTCAAGTTTATAATTCCTTTAGAGGAAATTAAAATTGGAAGTCTTGCACGACCTTTTGGTCGTGTGAGGTAATCCAACCCCAATTTCGCTAGAAGGAACTACACACTTGAATTGGTTCATGCATGTTGTACACCACTGGTAATTCACGATAATTGATCAAGAATATCAGCGTAGTTTCAAATTTAATGACGAGATAGATGTCCAAACTACTTTCGTTCTTAGCGAACGACCTTAATTTGGATGCCATATCTTCAATTGAATTTAAAACACGTTATTATGTCTTGCACTTTTGAGTAATTCATTCCTCTCGAAATTAATCAAAAGCGATTATCGTGAATTACATTCCTTTCAATAGTATGCTTTCTTTCGAGGAATATTGATAAAAACTTTTCGCACAAGATTAAAACCCTTGTAAAAGTTCTTGTCCTTATTAATCACGAGCAAGCATAAGATTGAAAGGGGTCTATGCTTTCTTTTTCAGATTATTCCTTCTGACTTGGTCTTTTCATTTGCAGGTGAAAAACAAGTAGTATAGAGAAATCTTTTCTTGGACAAATCTGCAACTATTCTTCCATCTGATCATGAGCGAGTTATAAAATCAGGACGTATTTGCTCGGCTTATCGATATTATGGTTCGGCTCACCCAAGTTGAAGATGTTTGGATGCTCGAAGAAATGAACCATACAGAAGTTAAAACACACACACACGAGAACTTTCATTTATTTTGCTCGGCGGAGGGTTTTCAGAAGCAGGTCATACAATTCGAGGTGGAAAAGTAAAGCCAAAGTGAGCCCTAATTAACGACACAAAGGATCCCAACTGACCCTCCATGTTATTAATGCTCTGTTCATACTCCCAACTCCGCATGTCATGGTCGGCAAGCCTGAGGAGAAGACTTCTGCGTTCTCCCTTAACTTCGGCGACCTTGGCCTCGTGTTCTTCGGTGACTATTTCCAGGTCCCGAACCAGTCCATTCCCGCGAGCTATGTCCGCGGTTATCTTGTCGAGCCGTTCTTCCTGCCAGTCGCTCTGAAGCCTCAACAGGACATTGCGGCGGTCATGCTCGCCGGTGGTCAGGGATATGGCCAATTGATCCATCAGATTTCTCCTCTCGCGAAGCAACGTCGCGACCCGCTCATTAGCAAACTCGACGGCCTTTTTGTAACTATCAACCAGATAGTTGGTCAGCACCAAATGATCAGATCGATCCTCATAACGAGCTCGCAAGACGCGAGCCACGAGAACCTCCCGATTAGCAACACGATAGGCCTCTAAGGAGTGTGCAAAGAGAGTCGGGGAAAATTCTATATTCCCTCCCCAGTGTAGTACCTTCGAGAGAAGTGGTATCAAGGTCCTCGAGCAGGACACAGATTGCATCCTCGGTTGCAGAATGATCGGTTATGTGCGCGTAACCGCGACCCAGTAGGTTATAAAGCTTTTCCCACTGGGCCAAGACATCAGTTGAAAAAGTACGTACGGGAGAGGAGGCCATTTGCGTTGGTTTGGCTTGAGAATAAGACGAGTCTAATAGAGAGATTAGAAGGAAGAAGCTGATTATGCGAGAACGCTAACCTGCCATACGTTAATTCCTCATTTTATAGCAACTCGAGGATGATGAAGGGTCTCAGTAATAATGCTGGTGGAGCCCAGTTAGGGGGTAAAGCAGGAGGTCCCCTCACGAGAACCATTGGATTCGTTTCGGTCCGCGATTTCTGGCTCATCAATTAAAAGATGTAAAAGATTTGTCGGGATCACCATTATTAGAGTTAGGTGGGAGGTAAGCGCAACTATCGAAGAGAGCCCTAACAGGATTTGGCAGTCCCATCACGTTGAAAAGCTAAGCGAGAAATTCAAGGTCTTGAGGGGGAACCTTTGCCTAATGATGCTTGAAGAGCGTCTCCTGAACATACAAAGTCACTCGAAGAAAACTTTATAGGGAGTGAGCATACAGGAGAGAGTGGAGAACTCTGAGTGGGCAAGAACCAATCAAACATTTCTCAATCCAACATATTTAAGAGGTTACTGTCAGCTGCTAGAGGCGACTGACTCAAAAATCTCAGAAATTGAACCACAGAGGGATCTCGAAGATTCCAAGATCAAGTCTAACGCCAAAACCATGGAGCCCAACACTTCCGGCAACGGAAATCAAAATCACGGCGACGACGACAACGACATCCACGATGCTCAACTCGGGAAAAGAAGACGTCCTCACCAATACTCTCAGGAGGAAACCCAAATGTTGGAAACCCTCTTCAGTAAAAGCCATTACATGAAAAAGAAGTGGAGAATTGAATTGAGCCGGGAGTTGGGGATTAATCAGTCGAAGATCCAGTTTTGGTTTCAAAATAGGAGATCCAAATCGAAGGCTCAACGCAAACGTCAGGTGGTCGAGATTTTAAAGGAAGAAAACCGAAAGCTGCGAACAAAAAACATGAGGTATGAAGAAGCTCTCAATATTACCGTTTGCCCTCATTGCGATAACCCCATCGCCCTCGGTAAGATATTCCCCGATAAGCCTCACGCGATGATTGAAGACGTTCATTTACCACCCTACTCCCTCGGGGCACCTCCTGCTCAACCAGATTTTGCCGGAGTCACGCATGAGCAGGATGATCCTACGAAGACGATACAAATGCCTCCTAGAGGATGGGATATGCATCGCTTTGATTGGAGTTACAGTTTCAAGGACCTGGATGTTACCGCCGACCAGCTCAAAGCACATCAGCCTTCTGCACAACAATTTTCGATAGGGTCGGGTCCTGCTTGTTGACACCTAATTTTTGATCAGTCTTTCATAGTTTATTTTTAAAAAATTCATAAAAAATCTATAAAAAGTTAAAAAAATTAAAAAATCATCTTTGGTAGCCTTGACCAAGCTAAAGGAACCATTTTTGATAAAAAAAAATAATTTTTCATATTTTTTAATATTTTTTAATATTTTCCAAAAATAGAAAAATACATGAAAAATGAAGAAAAATAGCGTTCGATGTCGTAAAAATATAGAAAAATAGTCAATATTTTTATTTTAATTTCTTTTACATTTTGAACTCATAAATAGTCAAAATTTAAGTTCAATTGCATGTGTTTCTTCACGATGCATAGAGTTGAATTTGGCAAAAAAATGTCATTCGAGTATTTTAATTTGTAAATTTCTACATCTTTTTTAGTCTTGACGTCCAATTAGATCGACCACCATCTACAATAAATGCCCCTTGCTGAATATTTTCGTTTTTGTTTCACATGATTTCATGATGTAAAACGCCGAGTGGATCCCCAAATATAATCGGGTCGGCATGAGCTCGATAGCTCGTCCAAGACCAAACCAGGGCACGGCGAACCCCATGTGAGTACTCTCGAACTCCTTCGATGCTTCCTAATGCTTTTCTTAGGTTAGATCGTGTGTAGAATGGCTAGGACAGCTAAATCATTCTTGAGCTGTGATTGATAAATAGGGCCTTACTAGGAATGCCATGTGATTTATTTGCATATCTAGATTCTTTGAGTTGCGCATTTTATTACTGATTGTGATTGCTAAGATAATCACTCCTATCTGCATGAATTTCTAGATTTAGGGTTCATACCTTACTCATCCGCATGAATCTCAGGCTAGAAAATTCAGTCAACTTAGGTACCGAAAGGGCGTCAACTCTGACAGTTGGTGTAACTAAGTCCCCGAAACCATTTCTCTGGTTCTCGCAGAATTGAATAGAAACTCCCAACTATTCGATTGGGTGGTCCAATCACACTCTAAAAAAAATGATTGGTGGCGACTCCATGGCATGCACACTTAGCACATGCCACTAGACCACACTGAAAGTCGATCACGCATACCTCCGTTGCGATTTGGGTAATGGGCCTTGGGAGAGGCCCGCGTCCGACCAGACAGGACGGCCCATTAGCCCTCGAGAGCCCGACAACCTCAAGAGGGTCGCGACACTGCTGGAGATGAGTTAATCAGTCGTCAAGCCATCGATGCAATCTTGGGCCACGATAAGAGGAGGTTCGCTTGGCCCCCTGAACTGCATTTCAGATTCCTAGACGTGGTTCACCAAATGGGGATCGATTCAGCAAATCCGACGCGCATATTTAAGGCCATGAATGTACCGGGGCTTAGTAAGGAACTGGTCAGGAATCACCTTGGTGCCTACAGAAGGCTATTAAAACAGCGTCGAGCGGAGCTAAACCGGGAGGAATCCGTCTCGAGCTCAAAAACTAGGGGCGACCGCCATTGTAATGCTCAGGTATCAAGAGATACCCGGCCGAATCTAAGCATCAATCAAGCTAGCAACCCGACCACCGGCGAACTGAAAGATGATCAGAATGTCCTTCTGGGCCATTTCAACACTTTTCAATAGCACGTGTCACAAGTACAGTGAGTGCGCACTCCTCCATTCGAGCAGCAGTCGGTTGGTGCTCTGCCTGCCGCTGGTCAACCCACAACAGACGATTTCTTTGATGAGGGGCTCGATGCCTTGTTCAATCAGTGGGAAGCTGGCATGCTTGGACAGCCATGATCTAGCACCTGACTCGGGGCACGATGGGTCGGTCACTACGAACACCCATAGAAAGAAGAACATGTTCACGAGTGGATCACTCATTTTATCCATTGTAAAGTTCCTATGGGAACATTTTTCTTTAATGACTATAGTTAATTATGTATGAAAACCAACGCTATCGACGAACATCGTCATGCTCAGTTGCGATGATCCCTTGTTAGATTAAGTCTGAAATCAGGGACGGTCTTTAAATTTTGAGTGGCCACGAACTCATTCCTCACCAAGCGCCCAGGATGTTGAAATGAAGAGTAACAGCATGCACAGGGAAAATGCCACTTTCGTTTGAACGATGAAAAGGGGTTGAGAGAAGGTCATAGCGTTAATTCCCATGGAGCTAAATGAATTAAACGGAGTCATTAATTGCGGGTCCGCCGTTGCTCCCCACGTTCTCGGGCCTAGCAAATCATAAAAGGCGCCAAAATATTATAGACCCACCACTTTGAAGACTGAACTAAGGGACAAGCGCAATACTCGATGAAACCGAATCAATGCAAAAGAGTTTGTGATCCTGTCACGAGGAAAAAGAAAGGGGAAGGCAGACGAGGAGTAATTGCAGGGTCTCGGGAGGAGCGCTTGCTTGCTGGTCTTCATATGCAGCCTGAAGGATGGTTCTAGGACAAGCACAATCACTCGAGAAAATTTCTAGAGTGAGCAAACACATAAGAGCGAATAGAGAAAGCTGAGTGAACTAGATCAGCCCGAGATACTCCGATCCATCATGTTTAAAAGCTATTCCCATATGCTAGAAACGCCCGACCTGGACATTTCTGAGCACGAACTGCTGGGAAACTTTGAAGATCCTGGAGCTGAATCCTGCTCGAAGGCCATGGAGACTGACTCCTCCAGCGATGAAATTCTAGGTTTCAGCTACGAAGAAGGAGTATACAATGATAACCGGAGTCGGAAAAGGAAGCAACTGCAACGCCACACTCCAGGCCAAATCCGAGAACTCGAAGCTTTCTTCAATGAATGCTCCACTCCAAGCAGACAACAGAAAATGGAGTTGAGCCGAAAGTTAGGATTGGAGCTTTCGAAGGTCAAGTTTTGGTTCGCCGACAAACGAACCCGGGTGAAACAGCAACACGCAGACCATGAGTTACTGGTCCTGAAGGAGGAGAATGAGAAGCTTCAAGCTGAAAGCGCGAGATATAAGGAAGCTCTGACCAAAGCCACCTGCCTTAATTGTGGTAATCCTGTTGTCCTCGGCGAGGTGTTCCTCGATGAACCATCCCTGTTAACGAATAACGCTCAGCTGTTACCGTATTCTCCACAGCAATTTCCGACACAGCCAGATACCGCCGGAGATGTGCATGAGCAAGTCAACACCATAGGATCAACACCAACATCCTCTGAGAAATGGGATATGAATCATCACAGGGGGAGTTCTCTCAATGACGAACTCGTTGTCGCAGCCAGCCAATCCAAAGTCGGTGAGTCCCCCCTGGACAACTTTCGAAACGACTAGATCCCGTAGAGAATAGCTACGGAAGTATTGACGATATTTTGGGTGATAAGAGAACAAGGTTTTACTGGACCTATGAACTTCACACCAAATTTGTTGATGCAATTCGAGAGCTGGGAGTTGATTCGGCTAGCCCACTACGTGTACTCGAGATTATGAACGTGCCGGGGCTCTCTAGAATTAACGTTGAGTCTCACCTTAAGTACTATAGGAGATTGTTAAAGGATGGGAGGATAGCGTTAAACCATCATAAAGCCGGTTGGAGCTCAAGTGCTGGGCAGAGTTACAACCACGATGATTGGAAAGCCAAGAGCACCCAACCGTGTTTCAGCAATGACGGGACCGGCAGTCGTGTCAGCGACTCCTCTAACCCAAATCAGAATGCTCCGCCGAGCTATCGCAATACTCCTCAAGAGTATATGCCACAGTTCCAGCACATAGGGATTCCTCAGTTTGAGCGCGAATCAGTCATTAATGCTGTCCCTGAAGCGGATCTGGCATTGGTAGAGAGTGCACATATGAACCTGCCGGTCATTGGAGGAAGTCCCAATTCGAGGGGTCAAATTGCTCCCGGCGAGAGCAAAGAGAGGAATCCCTCGCCTGCAGTCGACGACACCCAATCTGGGCACCAAGGGCTAGAAAGAACAGGTGATTTCCTTGATGAGGAGCTGGACACTTGGATCAATACTCTTCAGGAATGTATGTCTCAACCCCAACAGGGCAATGATGAAGGTTCCAGCTCAAAGACTCCAATCCCTCACAACGAAGGCAATGAAAGAAATCTGCCCCCAACAATCGTTGATACCCAACTTGAACATCAATGGCTCGAAGACCCGAGCAATTTCCTTGGCGATGAGTTCAATCTTTGGCTCGATCAATTTGGAGCCGGAGGACCATCGCAGTGGTGACGCAAGGCCGGTGATCAAACGTCTGATGCAAGGCATGGCTACTCGATGAAAAATGCTTAGAGGAAAGGGGTTGAATACTCCTATTGAATATGTTATTGATCGCACTGTAAGGTTCCCACGGGAGCATCTTTCATTAATATCTAGAACTAATTGCGCGTGAGTGTCAACATCACCCTTTGAGCATCTTCAAGCCGAGGGCCGTGGATTAATCACTTAATCCGTGGAGCAAGTTCCATGAACAATGACTATCACCCGCGGAGCATAATGGGATCTACCCCTTCAATACGAAATACGTTTGGCCGCGAAGCCACCTATTTGGTAAAACGATGTATCGTTCCTAAACGATCTTCAATTGAATACCGAAGTAATGTCTCCTTTCTTTCCCTTCTCAGGTGATAAACGTGGATAAATCACTCAAGGAGCCATTTGTTCGAATAACAGAACAGACGTTGCCCAACCGGGGGCAGCTGAACCATTAATGTTGCAAATATTCCAAGCATTGATAGGCGGATTTGATAGACGTTGTTCATATCAGTACGCAACATCAGAAAGGGATGAGAGCCAAGAGTAAAGTTGTATCGTTCCAATTTGTCTTGAATTTGAGAATATGAATTGATACTCGTTATTTATCCTTGACAGGGGAATCGCCTTACAGACGAACAGGTTTTTACATCCCATGTACTACTCGTTAGAGTACATGACCAAGGGTAGGATGTATCGTTTCGATTTTTGAAAAATTCGTGAACATGCAATGATATGCTTCTTTTACATTTTCAAGGGTCTGCAGCCACGACAGGTAGGTAAGTATCCCTTTCCCAGTTAGCTGGAGATAAAAAAATGTTAAAATACTTTCAGCCGTCATGAAAATTATCCAATGCATCGATGTTCATGATTTAAATCGGGAGGTTGCCCAAAGCATGAATAAGACATGCACGATACATCACAAAATCCCCTCGATAGATAAATTTTGGGAAAGAAAGAAATGAATTTTTCCAAATATGATTATTTGTCAAATCATTCAAAAGGAAGTTTACTCAAAAGAGAGGCAAGCCTAGTCAAAACACGTACTATACACATTTAAGAGAGAAGTGGAGCGAATCAGACAGCAAAATCTGTACCTACGGAGGTAGGGACCATTCGCAGCAATTACATGGATTGGGATGATGGAGGCGTTCGTTTCATATTCCCAAATACTACAGGTGACCATTGATAACCCCTTTGAACGGAGGTTCTCATTATCAGCCCTGTCGAGAACCACCCCACATTGGGGCAAAACGGGAATAAGTCCAGCAGCATCAGGAGAAAATGGTTAGAAATTTTCTTACTCGGACTAACATTAATCTTTGTGTGTTGTTTATATGGTAATCCAAGTGCCATAGGATGATGAGAAGCATTCATTTCTCTATCCCACACACCGAATCCTTTGCATAGCCAAGTTGAGCCTGCAAATTCGTTTCATGAACCCATTGGTGATCATTGCACATTTCAAGATGGATGCAGCATCACTTTAGAAACGGAAGAGCTCAAGACTAAGGGATTTAAAAAAAAAAGATGAAAATGAGAAAAGAATCCACGACATCGAGAAAAAGCAAAGTGCCTGGTAAAAGCAAGGCCGATGCTCGTGTAAGTTGTTTGATTGATCCACAATGAAGCCGGATGGGAAAAGAGAAAATCCCTGAAGGAGCCAAATCTGAAAGGGCTGCTCCCCAAAATGCTATCAAGCGCAGAACAAAGACATAGAGAGAGTCAGTCTCTAAATGCAACAAGAGACGCTCTTTAAAGAGCTGGTGCACACCGCAAGATAGGTTGCGCGCCTCAAAGGCTAAAGATGCGGAAAAGAAAGGACAGGTGGCAAATCAGCAATGATCACCAATGTCAAACCTGTCACGAATTCTGGGCCAAAAACAAGCCTTTTTCGGTCCCCAATCCTACCAATGTTACAATCCTGAAACAGTCTTCTCTGACTAAGACACTTGGGCTAACATATAGCTTAGCTCGAAGAAGTACGAGCAAGACTATTTCTTTCTCATTTTGCAGGTTCTTGACTTGTAAACCCGGAGCAGTTGGTGAAGACTTTCATTCAATGGCCTCGACTCCAAAACGGGTCCCCCTTGAAAACCAATATCCAAGCCCAACATTACGGTCCCGTGGAAGACCTCCCGACCGATCAAAATGTATGCGCTGTGAATGAGCCTAAAACCTAGGCACAGGTTAGTAGGGAATTGAGTGCGTCCCTTATAAAAATCATTACCTCCAAACATGTGAGATGGCCTCATTGTCGAGAAATATTCCAATTGATGTTTTGAACAAACTCTTTTTGGAATTTTCAAACTGTTGATCCAGATTTTCCGTGCAAGGGATTTGTGATCACATTTGCATGTTGCAAGAGTGCTTTGGATAACCTCCAGCATCAAAATGCACATTTCATGATTAAAACTTAAATCATACGGTTTTGTCAAAATGGACAGCCGTGGTCTTCCCAAGGATTACTAACGTTTGCTCGGTGAAGAAAAATCTTTCAGGCTCAAACTTCTGCAGGATACCTGGAAAACCCAGCTCCCAGAACGTCGCCTCAACAGACCCAAGTGAAGCTTCGTTAAGATAAAATCTTTCACTGCTTCAAAATTGAATTCCCGGCAAATTTCGGGATCTTTCAAAAGAAGGGGTAAGGATAGAACCCTTTTTCAAAAGAAGTCAGCAAACTGTCCCAGCAGACGTGGAGAACCCTCGTCCTAGGACACCCTTTTCAAAAATATCAAACAGTCTCATCGGACGTGGAGAACCCTCGTCATGAGACCCCTTTTTAAAAATTAGGCAGTCTCATCGGACGTGGAGAACCCTCGTCATGAGACCCCCTTTTCAAAATTCAGGCAGTCTCATCGGACGTGGAGAACCCTCGTCATGAGACCCCCTTTTCAAAATTTAGGTAGTCTCATCGGACGTGGAGAACCCTCGTCATGAGACCCATTTTAAAAAAAATTTAGGCAGTCTCATCGGACGTGGAGAACCCTCGTCATGAGACCCCCTTTTCAAAATTTAGGTAGTCTCATCGGACGTGGAGAACCCTCGTCATGAGACCCATTTTAAAAAAAATTTAGGCAGTCTCATCGGACGTGGAGAACCCTCGTCATGAGACCCCTTTTCAAAATTTAGGTAGTCTCATCGGACGTGGAGAACCCTCGTCATGAGACCCATTTTCAAAATTCAGGCAGTCTCATCGGACGTGGAGAACCCTCGTCATGAGACCCCTTTTCAAAATTTAGGTAGTCTCATCGGACGTGGAGAACCCTCGTCATGAGACCCCTTTTCAAAAATCAAGCAGTTTCATCGGACGTGGAGAACCCTCGTCATGAGACCTCTTTTTAAAGAAAACATGGTAGAAACCGCCTAAAGGGTCAAAACAATGGTAGAAACCGCCTAAAGGGTCAAAACAAAGGTAGAAACCGCCTGAATGGTCAAATCATGGTAGAAACCGCCTGAAGGGTCAACTCAAGGTAGAAACCGCCTGAAGGGTCAACTGAAGGTAGAAACCGCCTGAAGGGTCAAATCAAGGTAGAAACCGCCTGAAGGGTCAAACCATAGTAGAAACCGCCTGAAGGGTCAACTCAAGGTAGATACCGCCTGAAGGGTCAAAACACAAGGTAGAAACCGCCTGAAGGGTCAACTCAAGGTAGATACCGCCTGAAGGGTCGACACATGGTAGAAACCGCCTGAAGGATCAACACATGGTAGAAACCGCTTGAAGGATCAACACAAGGTAGAAACCGCCATAAGGGTCAACACGAGGTAAATACCGCCATAAGGATCAACACAAAGGTCCGATCCACCATACGGATCAAAATACTTGGCAAATCCCAAAGTGTGGGATGCGCCTTCCTTATGTTCCTACCAGTTAGGAATCTCATAATGGTATGACCTACCATACGGGTCAGAGTTAAATCCCCCTAGGATATCCTAAATGATGAGTCCTAGGTATCTTCTTGAAAGTCGTCGCAACCGGCAGCATCCGACAGGTGAGCTTCAGGTAAACCTCTCTCACTCCGGCCCATGTTCAAATTGTTAGAGCAAACCGGGGATTAATTTGAGCTTTCATCAAAGGGCCTTAAGGATTCAATGTCGTAGCATTTTTTCTCTCATTTTCCCTGTTGAGTCGGTTAGGAATCAAGTGCCATCTTGTCTTTGAAAGAAACCTCTGCGAGCTCACTCTCAAAGAGGGGCAGCTGTTGACACTTGATTTTTGACCATATGTTATTGCGATTTTTATTTTTTAAAATTAATTAAAAATATCAAAAAAGGTCATAAAATCACAAAATCAACTTTGGAAGCCTTGGCCTAGCCTCGGGGACCGATTTTGAACAAAAAATATTTTTTAGTATTTTATAATATTTTTCGAATTTATTTAATTATAAAAATACCCAAAAAATCAGAAAAATACCATTCGTGGTCAGAAAAATACACAAAAATATTCAATAATTTTGTTTTAATGTCCTCTTCAAGTGTGTCACTTATAATATTGAAAATTCGGCTCGGGTCACTATGTTCCTTCACAAACATAAACCCGAACCGAGCCAAAAAATCCTTTTTGAGTCTTTTAATTTTCAATTCTCACTTTTTGGAAGCTATGACATTGGATTCTAAAATCTTGAAGTGCAATTAGGTCAATTTTCCCTCTAATTTGATCAATTTTAACCAAAAGGACTTAATTGCATAAATTTCTTTCAATTTAGTCCCCGGTTTCACGATTTTTGAAATTAAATTTCGTACGGGCATACCCATTGAAATCAAACACCTCTACCCTATAGTTTTCATCATGCTGAATGCATGGGTGGCCTCAATTTTGACTAATTCAGTCGTTTGGGCCCTCAATTTAACAAAAATCAATTTCGGATCCTAGGGACAATTTGGGGTTTTCACTAAATTTCAATCAATTGATTCGCGAAAATACCCTTATTTGATAGAAAACATGTCAAGGAGTCCGATTTTGCCATCAATTTCATGAAAATAGGTCGATTTGGGACCCAATTGAGCAGAATTGGTCGAACCGGGCCGGTCGGGTCAAGCCCGACCCGACCCGGTCCGACCGGGTCTGCAACTAAGTTGCAGACCCACGGCCGAAAGCAGAGCAGGGGAAAGCTCGGGGGGTGGAGCCGCGGCGTTTTTTTAATGAAAAGGGGCATTTGGACGTGGGGAACATGTCCAGAAGCTGGTGCTCGCCAGCGGAAAAGGGATGGCAGCGAAAAGGGCGGTCGGCCACCATGGAAAAGGAAGGAAGTTCGGGCGAGTTGGAGGAGCTTGACCGAGAAAAAAGGGGACGTGGGCAGAGCGAGTTCGAGAGAGAGGGACCTTGATGGAGCTCCAAGGAACTTGAAGCAACGCGTCAGAGCAGCCACAGTCGCCGGAGACGCCTGAAACAGGTCGGTTTCTTCGCTTGAAATCCATTTTCTTCGTGCACGCCGTGTGTTCGACGAAATGCCCAAGAGGGCTTTGATTCCCTAGGCTCTCGGCCGCGCCTGTCCGGGCCTTACCCGACGCGAGTCGTGCCCTAAACATCCCCTAGAACTTGTTATAACTCCGGCTTGATGTTTATTTTGCATCGGGAATGGTCGAAAATGATGGCCCGAGCTCCGCCGGTCTCGGAACGAGCCGAGGGCTCTCACCGGCGATACAGGCGGCCGCCGATCAGCGAAGGACCTCAGGTAAGTCCCTAAACCTTATTTTAATGCCGCTCGATTGAATTTGATCAAGCTTTGAACGTTAAAATTTCTCTGCAAGTTGGTGCCGGAACCGTTACTGTGAAGGTTCGGCTTGCTATTATTCCGGCCGTTTTCTCGTCTTTTTTTTGGTCGTGTGTTAATCAGGGAGGGGTAGGGAGTTGAATGGCGACGAAACGAGTAGAAAAACGTGAAATATGGTTCGGATCGTGCTACTCCGGCGAGGATTCCGGCGAACTCGCCGGAATAATCACTGTTCCGGCGAGTCGCCGGTCATCTTCTCCGGCCGGCTGCGAATCCGTTGACAAGTCAAAAGCTGACGTGGCGTGCCACGTGGGCAGCCACGTCAACGCGGCGGGCCCAGGCCGAATAGAATAAAAAAAAATAGATCGGACGGCCGTGGCTTTGCCACGTGTCGCGATCTGGAATTTTTGAAAAAATTAAAATATTTTTCAGGATTAATAAATGATTTTCGAAAATAATAAAAAAGTTTTGATCCGATGGTTAATGTCGCGCCAAGTGGCACTCTGAGGAGCGTCCGATCTGACCGAAGATCGGATGCACCAGAGGAGGCCACGTGGCGCGTCCTGGGCCATCCGATGGTGGTTTTTTTTTCAGAAAATCAAAACAAATGATAAAAAAAAATAAGAAAAACAGAAACGGCGTCGTTTTTGCTAGGGCCGGTTTCGGCCGTGGGTTCGGGCCGGGCGCCCGAGGGGCTTGGACCGGGTCTGACCCGGTCCGGAGAATAAAAAAATATTAAAAAATTCAGAAAATAATAAAAAAAATAATAAAAAAATTCAAAAATTCAATAAAAAATGGAAAATCATAAAAAAAATTCAAAAAAATTCGGAAAATTCAGAAAAATTATAAAAAATTCCAGAAAACAGGAAATGGCCACATTCAACTGGCCATGACCTTTTCCGGGTCTTTCGACCCCCGGACATTCCAGAAATGACGGTTTTGCCCTTTCGGCAAACCGTCTTCCAAAAAAATTCTAAAAAATCCAGGAAAATCCAAAAAAAATAGGAAATGGCCACAATCAACTGGCCAAGGATCATTCCAGGTGTTTTGAACCCCGACCCTTCTTAAAATGACGATTTCGCCCTTTGGGCGAATCGTCTTCCAAAAAATTGAAGAAAAATCAAAAAATTCCAAAAAATTCTCAAAAATGGAAAATGGCCACAAACAACTGGCCATGGAATATTTTGGGTAATTCGGTATCCAAACCTTCCAAAAATTGACGATTTTGCCCTTCGGGCTAATCGCATCCAAATCTTCCCATTTTACCCCTGGTCCGAAGTCACGCATTCCTTAATCCTTTATGGTTATACTAGGAAGCCATTGATCTGAATTGATGTGCATTGAAGTGATTTATTTATGTACTTGATTGCGCCTTCATTTAAATTGATTGTGATTGATAGGAACAGTCTTCCAGTCTACATGAAACTTTGAATCAAACTTACCCCATCCAAAACTGCGCCTGCATGAACTCTTAGCTAGGAGAATCACTCGCGTTAGGTACCGAAAGGGCGTTGGTAATGACACCAACGTAACCAAGTCCCCGAACCCAAAATCTCTGGTTCTGCAGAACTGATCGATCTCTCCCAATCGATCAGTAAGGTTTCCGGTCTACCCTCCAAGAAAGACCGGTGGCGACTCCAAATGCATGCACAATTTGCACATGCCACCACGACCACACTGAAGGTCGAAAGCGATCGACTCTTATCGTCGAATCCTTTAAAAAAATACCCCCGCCGCGATTTGGTATGGGCCTGGGAGGGCTCACGCCGATCCAAGACCCGCGATCGGTAATCCATTAGCCGCGTTCGCTTTCGGACGGGTCACGACAACTGGCGACTCCGCTAGGGAGTTATTCTAAATCAGAATCTCTGGTTTCGCAAAATTCCAAAGGACTTGAGCTGATTAAAAATTTTATTGGTTTATCTGACCTTGTTTTCTGCAGATGCTCTCGAAGGTGAGGTACGTATGCTAACCATTGTGTTAGATATTTTTGTAGATTAGAGAAATAAGGGGTGAAGTGATTGTTGACATTTTTCTTGCAGGTTGGAGCTGGGAATGTTTGTTTATCTTACGCACATACTGAAGCGGTGTTTTGATACAAACTGATGTACATGACCTTGCATTGGGATGATCACGATATATCGTACACACTGGCGGTCAAACCCCGACTGCAACCACCTCTAGGTTACCTTAGATAGGGAAGGGATGCGAAAGGATCTCCTATTTGATGACACTTGAGACTTTCGTATCTGTTCCTGCTCACAATCCAAATTGGCAATATCTAGCCCTCTTGGGTGGGTACCCTTGGGGAGGAGTCTGCCTCATTTGGATAGTAGGAACCTGAGCCATAGGTTCCTCACCCGATTTTCGATTTTTAAAGTATACCCACTTGTCTCATGCGCATGTCTGTGGATGGTTGGTATACCTAAAACCGCCCATGGTTACAGGGAACATTTTACATCCCCAAGTTTGGTTGGTAAGGCATTTATTTTCAATGTACTTTACTAATCCCTGTTCTGTAGTATGACTCATACATTGCATACACATACATGCATTTACATACATCATGAAAATCACTCAAATGACTAATTGAAATAACGATGATAAGGGGATAGGATGTCGTTGTTTCCTAAAAGTTCAACAGAGTCGGTAACCTTCGAATGCCTAAGGAAAGTCACTCGCCCTGGGCCG